>CM036906.1:11383662-12618245 GCA_020800305.1 Porphyrio hochstetteri
GAGGTAATTCATATGACCTGACACTTGTCCAATAATCTATAGCTTAATTGAGACCTTGAAGAACAAGTGTCCAGAATGAAAGAACCTGTGAGGTTGTTGCGAACTTACTCGGGAAAACTTGACAGTCCCAGAAACAGCATTCATTAAGCATGTACTTAGCAATTACTCATTTTTTTCAATCAGGTGGGAGGGCATTGCAGGGTCTTGTTGTTGCAAACTGTTCTCAATTCTTGCCTAGTGTGTTTTAAAAAACACCCCACTACTGCACTGGGTTTTGGCTCTTACCATTGGATGTAGGCAGTGTTGGTGTACAGTAATTATGGGAAGAGAGTGAGAGCTCACAGTTTAGCAGCAAGGTAAAGACCAGGTGCTACCTGGGTTCTAATTCAGCCAGATATCATGACTAGAACTGCTTCTTCTTGTCTTCTGCCAAACAGAGTGGCCTTATCCAAACAGTCCTGAGAAAATAGCATTCCCTGAACCGTGCCCAGATGTTGCCTGGGAGGAGGACGGTTGGTTCAGTTCAAACCATGTAAGGGAGCCCACCTGCACTTCCATAGTGATGGCAATCATGGTGCTCAAGCCTCCCCTTGACCTGGTGCTGTAAGGAGTCCCTATGTGTCCCAGGGAGGAGAGGCAGTGGCCACCAGAGTAATGAGTTTGCAGTAACAAGCTTTGGTGTGCTCTGAATTTTAGTAGGATTGCTGGGGGAGCAGGCTGAACCATTTTTGCCTTGATCTTGTTGCAAGCCTGCTTGTACCTTGAGATCAATGGTGTACTGGATGCAGCTGCAGTTCTGTTTTCATGTTTTCCTGCTGGTTTTGTGCCATTGAGCTTGTGTGGAGGCATGTGCAAGGTTTTTGATTCTGGATCTGACACTGGTATGCAGACACCTCACTGGTAAGGTGGTACCGAGCCATTTGACAGGAGTCATGTTACTAAGCTTTCCCCAGAGAAGTTTCATTGTTCTGACCCTTGGATTAAGGGACTTGGAGATTCAGCATAGAATCACAGAATCATTAAGGTTGGAAAAGACCTCCAAGATCATCTGTTCCAAACATCGCCCTACCACCTATATTACTTACTAAACCACATCCCTAAGTACCTCATTCAGCCTTTCCTTGAACACCCCGAGGGACGGTGACTCCACCACCTCACCGGGAAGCCCCCTTGGATTCTGCCCATGTCACTAGGAAATCAGAAGTTCCTCCTTCGCAAAGGTGAGAAACTCCTTCTGGCATCTGAGAGACCAAAACGAAGAAGATGGATTATGTTGGATCAGATGAGGATGAGTGCCTTCTTGACTGCCATTAAGAGAACCCATCAAGTGATTCCCCTCCTCTCTTCTTTCTCAGAAGAGGAAAGGATATGAGCAAGTGTCTGGATCTGGAGCTCAGTTTAGACCAAATCAGGACAAGGGCTGAGCTCAGATCCAAATTGTTCTCACTTGGACTTGGCTGCCACTGGTGGATAGATCTCCCAAGATCTGATGGTTGTACAAGCGTTTTGCAATCTTTGCTGGAGATCTAGTGGAGAATGCTCAGCTTCACACTGGTGAAACAGGCCTTCTTCTGAAGAGAGAGTATAGAAAATATTTTCTGGAAGCGTAGACACAGGTTTGGAGGAGTAAAACAAAAGAACATTTTAATTCAGGGACCAGTAGTAACAAGTGGTGCAAAGAGTCCAAGAAAAAGATTTGGCTGGAAATGAAAATGTGTTTATTTACCAGAAAAAGCTGCTCTAGAAGAGATTCCTAGAGGAGCAATAAGCTTGTAGGCAGATTTTCCCAGAGGAGGCTGTGGCTCCCCCGCAATTATTGCCTTCTGCAGCTTTTTAAGCCACAGCCTTTGTAAAAGCAATATCCCAGTGTGGACAGCTGTGACAGCAGTGGATGGTTACTATCACAGAATCACTAGGTTGGAAAAGACCTTTAAGATCATTGAGTCCAACCGTACTTGTCCTCCACTAAACAGTATCTCTAAGTACCTCATCTACCCGTCTTTTAAACACATCCAGGGATGGTGACTCAACCCCGTCCCTGGGCAGCCTGTTCCACATCCCGACAACTCTTTCAGTGAAAAATACTATGACCCAGTGGAGATGCAGTCATGTGGGGATAGTCTAGGCAGCCAGGTAGGACCATGCAAATGCAAGGGATCCTCCAGCAAAATCAACAGCAGTAACAAAGAGATGAGGTAGCATTGGTGAAGGGGGAGCACTGTCTGGCTGTGCCCACTTGCTCTGTGCTGGAGGAATGACCTGTGCACAAACTCAGATGTCCCCAAGTGCGCTGCTGAGCTAAGTTGTGTTGGTTTTCCTGTGTAGTCCAAGACCTATGCACTTTGCAGAGTTTTGTCCCTCAGAGATTTTTTTTTTTTTTCCTCATCCTGGCTTAATTTTCCTTTGGATTGTTGGCCTTTGCCTTAACCCCGTGTGGCATGTTGGTACATAACTCACCTTATTTCTAGAAATGGGTCAGCAATAGACAACAGCTGTTGACAGCTGTTGATGAACATGGTTGAAGCTCTGATTACTATGGGGATTTGGGACAACGACATAGGGCAGGTTGGGTTCATTTCATGTTGTAGGTATTTGTGCTGTGTAAACTTCTGTCTCTCCCATAACATGTGCTCGCCCGTTTGGTGTTACATTTCTTCAGCATCACTTCAGGTTAGCTATGGTTATGTGTACTTGATGGATATCATAGAATCGTATAGTTTCACATATATATATATATATATCTTATATGTAGAATATAATTTCGCCAGCTGTGTGCCTTCTTTACCCTGGCAGCTTTGCAGTGCTTTCATGACAAGTTCTCCAAATTCTCATGTGGTGTGGCTGCTGAAAAGACTGGTCATGGATTTGATGATCTTAAAGGTTTTTTCCAACCTTGTAATTCTGAGGTTGGGATCTAAAGCCCCTTTGAGTGGGTAACGACTTTCATGTGAAGAGATTTCTTGGCTCTATGACTAACTTTGTTGGTTTATTTTTAGTTTTCTTTCTTTCTTTTTTCAGGTTGGTGCAGGCCTGTGATGTGATCAAGTGGTTGAAATTGCCCATCTTGAGCTATGTTCACATGCTGTAGGATGTGTTGGGAAACTCGGGGCATAGAGATGTAGGGATATAGTTTCTTTTCACCCCTGACTTGTCTTGATGCCCAAATTAAATAGACAGTGCTCATCCAGAAAAAGGGAAGGAAAGGAAAAAGGAAAGGGAAAGGGAAGGGGAAAGGAAAAATATGTAAAAAAGATGGGGTGGTTTTCACTGAAAACGGAAATTTGTCTGACTTCTTATTTACTCTCTGAACACATCAGGAACTTTGCTAATCTCATCCTGATGCTTTTATAGTGTGTACTATTACAGTGTGTGTTTTGGATTTTAAAAGGAATATCACTTTACTATGTAAAGGTTAATTTCCTAAGTTTGCCATTTATGCCTTGCGTATCAAGAGAAATGAGAGCACCTATCTCCTGGTACATCACCACCAGCATCTCTGCATGGGTGCTGTTACCGCAGAGTCGAACTCCAGCCTCCATTTTAATCCTGGTGAGTCCTCTGAAGAGCCTCCTGCCCTTTTCTATTCAGGTAGGTATTTGCTGCCACCCTGGGACATGTGGAAACCTAATGAGAAGGTTCTTTCTGTAAGAGTTAATGGTGGTTGTTATTTTTACACTGGGGTGGTGCTGTGACAACATGCTGCTGAAGGGAGAGTGATGCAGCAATGCACCCGGCTGCAGCGTTAAGTAATTTGGAGTATTATGGGGTGTATGCCTGGTCTTGACCATGCAGGGTCTCATGCAAGTACCCACTGCCTCAGTTTCTCCTTGTTCTTCATTTAACTGCAATCATTCCACTTACGAATGCATGGGATTAGAGGTGAGTATTTAGCAGCATTAATTCATGGCCTTTGTGAGAGCTCCTTCCTCTTTCGCCCCATCCCAGAGCGGCTGAACCTTCTCTCTGCCAAAATATAATAAATTGCAGGTCTGGCCCCTAACGATTCCTCGTCCGGGAAGCTAGGGATGGGGGAGATTTATGTCCCAATGATTAAACCTGCAGACAAAAAAGGGCGAATTGCCTGAACTAAATTACTGCCCATGCATTATTCAGCCAGCGGCTGGGGGGGAGCTTTGCAGGGGGAGGGGTGGGGGGGACAGGGACGACGACAAGCAGGGGCCAGCAATCACCATAGCTCTCAGGTGGGTTCTCATGGGATGTACACCCCATCCTGTCCCCCCCGGGGAGTTGTGGGACTGCAGATGTCAGCAAAGTCTGCAGGATATGTAGGTAAATTTGGGACTGGTTTCATCAGCTACCGGGAGGCAGCGGGTGCATGGACGAAGGCCCAAGCTTTGCAAGGTAATGAGAAGAGGAAGGGCCTTTACTTCATCATTGGGGCTGAGACACTGGGGAGGATCTGTTCTTTAGACAGGAGGGAGATGGCAAGAGGGTAGAGGAGAGCACTCTGCCTTTGTGTTTAACCCTATGTTTGACTGGAAAGCCCACTGCCCTGTCCACCTTATCCAAATATCACTTGTGCCTTTGCTGCTCCCAGACCCTCTGTTAGCCCATATGCAAGGCCAGTGCTGCACAGAGCAGCCCAGACACGTTTTCCTCCTCCCCAGGCACAACGGGACCTATGGGCTGCTCATGGACAGGAGGGGACAGTGGAGGAGGTGTGGCAAATCATCTCTCCTGATGCTGTTTTGATGGTTGCTAAAAATTTATGGGTCTTTTCCCCCAGCTTCAATTACAGTGCCCAACAGGGCATGCAGATGTTGAGCTTTTGGTTTTAGATGCAAGTTATGGGGTGTCCCTAGACCTGCATCTGCAGTGCCTCAGCCTCTGTGGCTGGCTGACTCCTGTCTCCTTGGTCAGACAAGTCAACAGGTGGGACATGGTGCTCTGGGACCAACTCGCTCATATATGCTCCTAAAAATGATGGGGATTCCAAGTGGCTAATGACCAGCATGCCACACCTGGCACACAAGGTTGCACAAGACTTCAGGGAGCATCACTAGTGCCCATCCTGGTTTAAGGGTGAGCTCTGCTGGCCCTCCTCACTGATGGGGCAACTTTGGTGCATTAACCCCACACCATCCTTTTCTCTGAAGGATAACCAAGTTGGGACATGTAGTATCCTTCAAACTCAGAGGGTTGAGAGGTGCAGGTACAGGGGAATAGATCCGGCTAAATGCTCTTCAGTGAGCTCAGATGTTGGTCTGTCATCCTGACACTGACCATGATGTCCTTGGCACTGCTGCTGGGGAGCACAGGGAATTTACCAACTCAGTTGCTCCTTTCCTCTTCCCTGAGATCTTGGTTGCAATGCCCTAGAAAACTGATCAGGGGTCAGAAACGGTATTTGATAACATGAAAATCTGTATTTTCCTCTTGGACAATCCAGTGAAAGATCCACAGTCAGTCTTCAGTAAAATCACTTTAAAGCTTTTCCTTTAGGCTTCTTCTAGCTTGGTGGGATGTTAGACCAGGGTAGGGGGTGTGCACAACTGCTGAGTGAGCCCTGCAGTGCTGCTCACTGAAATGACGTTACTTGGCAGGCTAAAGATCTGAGGCAAGCCACCTTTAAACTGTGCCAACGACCTATTTTGAGTCTGGGAAATAGGCAATACCTCTGGGGGCCTAAAAGTTCAGGAAATCTCTGTATTTTGATTGCACATACATAATAGAGAAACCAGTGCCCTTTGCTCCAGCAAGACGTAAGCAAGTCTTGAAAAGCAGCAGGGACCTGGCTGATGTCTCGCCACAGCAAAATGTATCTTTTACTTCCCAGTTTCAAAGTATGGGAAAGGGTTTTGGCTGGTGGTCAGGATCAGGAAGGTTTTCATCTCAGAGCAGTGAGGAAAGCTGCCTGGCTGTGGGTGAGTGTGCAACGATGGCACTGTCGGAAGTAGGTCAGCATCTCTGTGCCAGGGATGGATGGCTGCTCCAGTGCAGTGTGTAGCCTCATCCCCTGTGAGTCAGACCTGCCTTGTAGCCAAATGACTGCTTTCCCTTAGGCAACCCTTGTGTGACATATCTTGTCACTGAGGTTCGTGCAGTTACAAAACCCAGCCTAGCTGAAAATAGGCAAGAAGCACTTTGGGGTCTGTCCTTACAGCTCAGGGACTTGCATAGCAGGGTCTGGTGTTGGTCTCACTTACATTAGTATCTGTCCAGACTTCCTGGAATTGGTTGAACTGAGGGTCATGTGAGGGCTGGTGAAACTGGATGGATGCAATTGTAATGTGAGAACAAAAAGAAATGGTATTGTACCCATCAGCCGTGGTCTGTGAATAATAGAGATCCCTGATTTGCAGGATGTGGAGCAATCCATTCATAATCTCGGTGTTTGCTGGGATTATTTTTCCTTTTGTCCCTTCTTTTAAAGCAGCATGTTTTCAAACAAGATTGCAGGAGATGGGGTGAGTCTGTGGAATCCCTCATGCTCCCTCCTGGAGTATGGAACTCCACCAAGAGTGACCCCCAAGAGCCATTATCTGCGGACATCATCCTTTCCATCTCCATGTCCCAAAGGCTCTGTAGGATTTGTGTACTTCTGCTCAAAGGGCCTTTGAAGGAGACAGCAAGTGCTAAGGGAGAGCTAACAAACGATCCCTCCTGCTCCTCCGTGCCCTCCCTGCAGCCTGGGGGCCGCGTGGCTTTAATTAATCAGTTGGCTCACGCGGCGATGCTGACACAAATGGCACCTGCTGTCATCCTCTCCCATGTAAGTGCCAGTGATAAATGGCACGGGCTGTGCTGGCCAGCGATTCCGGTTGGCCGAGCAGAGATGGATGCTTGTGTCCCTCTCCGTGACGGAGGAGTTAATCATAATGAAGAGTGAACATGTAGGGCAAGCGGCTTCAGCCTGGTCTTCCAAGGAGGGTGCTGTGGGACAGTTTGCCTTTTCCAGTGGTTTAGGAAGGCACAGAAGGGACCCTGTTCTCCCTTGTGTCCCAGTAGCTTGGTTTGACACAGGTTAATCACACTTTAGAGGATATTTTAGACACCTGTGTTTGTAAGGCTGGTAGCTGTGGCTCATCCTTAGCCCTTCCTGGGTGCAGTGTACTGTGAGTTCCTCTCCCGCAGCAGAAATGTCCTGGCTGGTCCCACTAGGAGTGCAGCTCTGCTCCAGCCTCTGGGAGATGGAAACACTGCTTCTGCCATGCCTGAGTCTGCAGGCTGGGCTTCCAGGTAGGTTTAGGTTCCCCAGAAGAGATGGGAACTAGGTATATCTTCAGATCCTGCTTTCCCAGAGGGTTTTCATGGTCCTTTCAATACATCCAGAGAGAAGAGCCTGTATTTTCCTAGTACTGTGAAATCTCAAAGCCCCTTCCACCATGCCATGTACCTTCTAGGACAGGACATCCTATGAATGGTAGTATGACTCACCACAGAGAGTGTTGTGAGGTGATGCATCAAGGGCTGCCTCTGTGCCTGGAGTATCAGGAAAAGGGACAGTGCCATCAGAGGGCTACGTACTCTCCCCGTGTTTAGCAGGACATGCAGAAGGTCAGTGTCAAGCATCTGTGTGGTGAGCTCTGAAATTCTGCCCCCAGCACCTGAGCTCAGCCTCTGCTCCCAGTGACAATGACTGGTAATGGTAATAATGTTTGGAAGGGAGCAGTAACAGAGGGCACTTATGGGTATGCCTCACTGCCCTTTTACAGAAGTGTTTCACAGGGATCAAAGGGACTCAGGTAATGGGGCAGCTGGTGGTGGGAATGACACGGGGGTGGGGGATGGGGGGCATGTGGAGGAAGAACATTGTGATGGGTCCAAGAACAGGTCCAGTTTGCCAAGGCTAAGCTCTGTGGGATTTGTCCTGCCTGTGGTGTAAGGGAATACAAAGTCCAGAGCTCAAAGCTCTGCTCTCTGATGCTCCGACTGGCTGCACGCAGCCTCACACAGGCTGCACAAGCTCTGGGGTGTCTCCCAGGCCTGGCCTACTGGATCAAGAGATCACAGATGACTTCCACCAAGGGATTTGTTGGAGCTTTCTCCAGCAGCCAAGGAGAGACCTTTTAGTGTCTGCAGTATTTTGTTGACTATGTTATGTGACTGAAAAATTGATATTTTTATTGTTATTGACTTCTCCAGGATGATTTTAGCAACCTCTATTAAGGATCTCATTCCTGAAGTAATTCTGTAGTTATTAAGAATAATCTTTATAAATGATGCTATGCTTCTGCATAATCTCATCCAATTAATCTTACTGTATAAGCTATGATTATTTTTTATTTTTCATTGGGGGAATTGGTGCAGAGTTCCTTGTTATTTTACTAAAAGAAGGCCCTGAGAAGCCTTCCAAGCACCAGCTATTTTTTCAGCCTGTGCTGAGCAGTGTGATTTAGAACAGAAAATACGTGTTTCTGCCTGAAGTTTTTGACAGTGCAATTTGAATGTGAAGAAGAGTCCAGTCTTTTCTCCTCTGACAGCTCATTGTACAGGTCTGTGTGTCAGTGCACCGCATGGGGACATTACCCAGACTGGGGTCACCAGGGTGACCTTTACTCATCACTCTGCCACTGAGCTGGACATGTGGGGAACCAGAGATGCTGTCTGCATGCCAAATGAGATCAGTGTTCCTGATCTTCCCTTTTCTCTGCTTCAGGACCCATTGATCACTGTCAGTGAGTGTCTGCTGGATCTCCCCTGAAATAAAGCCTTTTTCTGCTCCTTGCCGTCCAGATCCCATCAAGGGCTGAAAACTCCTTCTGACTTCAGTGTTATTTGGATCTTTTTCTTTGAGAAAGAGAAAACCAAAATGTATTATTGACTCTGCTCCAAATCCACTGAAGAATTAGGAATACTATCAGTAACAAGGCTGCAGTTGACTCGAGAGTGACTCGAGCTGCTCTGGACGCAGAGGACAGGTTCTGATTTACAATGCAGTCAGTGTTAGAAATCGGAGGACTGTATAGTCTGAGGTCCATGTGTTAGTCCATGTCCATGGACCAGCTTGGTTCTCCTGCTTTCTTCTCAGACTCCAGCTTTCTGGCTGCTGTCTGAGATGGGATACAAAGTCTACATCAAGTTAAATATCCCACATCTCACCATCCATATGAAACAGAGAGAGTCCTTTCTTTCCTCTTATTGCTCCAGACTTGACGCTGTTGAAACTCACTGCTGAGTGTGGCATGCCCCAAGTTTTACTGTTAACTGTCAATGAGACCTGAAGGAAATTTTGAGATATGTGGGGATGCACACTCCAGAGCACTCCAGAGCTTTATTCAGTGGCCCCAGATTTCTCAGTTGTCTCCTCTCTCTTGCAACATGGGACTTCTGGGCTCCTGGAGCACTGTTCCTGATTGATGCCAGTGTCCATAAGTGCAAAGATGACCCTGACATCTCATAGTTGACTCCTGAGCAAGCTGACACAAGGGGTTAGAATTGGATGGCTATCTCTCATTTCCAACCTGCACCAATGCCTTCCAGGCAGTGGTCAAGTTTTCCTTTGGAAAGTAGAAATGGAAAGTGGAATGAGGTGGTGGGGCTTGCTCACTTTTCAGTGATCACACGTGTTTTCATCTTAAGGTGCACCAGTCCTGTGGAGCTACATTTGTAGCATTGCTTTTGTACTCAGCAGAGAGACCTTGATGTCACTTGACCCTGGATACTGAACTCCTCCTTCAATGGCTGCGGTGGGCCTGGGGGCAGGAATTAAATAACCACTGATGTGCATTTGTTGCACCAGTTTTGTGGGTAATCAACAGTCTCCATAAGCTACATGGAGGAAAAGTTAAGGGCATGTTTGATCCTTAAGCAGCTGAGCTTGCTTTGTTTTCTATAGAGATCTCAAAACACCTAGGTTTAATACCGCACATGAGTGTAGCTAGACTTTCCCAGGATATTCCCTGTACTTTCAGTTCCCACAAAGCACATTTCCCTTTGGACCACTTCTGAAGTATGAGCCCAGTGTAAGAACACTTTATAAATCAACCCTTATGCCCACAGGAAGATAATTTAGTACTATGGCACACTAACCATTTTTTCAGGCACCGCTGCCAGAGCCTGCTTAATGAGCTGATGGAAAACTCTCCCCAGGAGAAGGAAAAGGTTTGGAGATGTGAAATAACTTGAGCAGATTCTTCCCTTGGTCAAGATGGCCATTAGTCACAGAGAGAGAGGAGGTACTGCCAAGACTTCCTTTCATCCAGTGCTTCCTGACCACTCAGGCATCTCCTCTCCTGCAGTCTCCTTGTTCTTTCCAGGGATGTGATAGCTGCTTTGGACATCAGAGGAAATCAAGAACTGGCACAGTGCTGCCTTTGCTATTGCATCCTGAGCTACGCGTGGCATAGGAGTGAAACCTGAGTGTAGAAACATTGCTGGTTTAAATTTGGAACATTCACGGACCCCCGGATTTCACCTCTTTGTGTAAATCCTTGGGGCTATGTCAAGTCCCAAGCAACAAACTCTGTCTTAAAGGCATCTCAGGTTTTTTATTCCTCCAAGTTCTCTATTTGAGACACTTCAGCTTCATTCCCCTGGAAGTGTTCACAGTCACATTGGATGGGACTTTAAGCAATCAGATCTAGTGAAAGTAGATGACCCTTAAATATCCCTTCGAACCCAAACCTTTCTGTATTTCTATGATTTTCAGTGGGTCTATGCATCCACAGGTTCTGTTACCGCTTAGCCATGTGCCTTCATCCAAATCCCCCTTTGCAACACTCCCCAGTTTCAAACCTTGGTAGAGCTGTGATTTGCCTCTGCTTATACAAATTCTACTGTAAATATGCAGGCACTCCCTTGCTTTCTCCCCAGCCTTTTTACTTTATTATGTTTCCCAGAAGCATACACTTTAATATCCCTTGTCACACTGCTATCAGACACAGGGGGAGGTACAGTCTGCTGCTTTAAATCACATAGTGGCAATGAGCCCGAGCAATACTCAGCGGTCCATGGATGTGCCAATTAAGAATGCATCCTACTTGCACAGTCTGTACGCTTTTCTCCTTTGGAGGGGACTGGTTGTGTGCTTGCAATTATTTGGTAAGTCTAATGAGGCTGAAAAGAGGTCAGATCACCTGTAAATGTCTTAGAAGTGTGGAAGCAGATGTGAATCTATGTCTGTAAAATTTAATGTTCCAAAGACTTCAAAGTAAAACAAAACAATTTCCCCAGAGTCCTGACTCTGCAGACTGAATATAAAAATAGTTGTCTCCTAGTCTGCATAACCTTCGGGACTCTGGAAAGAGACTGTCTGCCAGAATCAAAGACTTGTTGCGTTCAGTCTGTCACTTGTCAAACCCAATGCTGTCATTTCAAAATAAATACCAATATGATGATATTTCTGTTGATTGTGCACTGGTTATAGATGTCTCTGGTGGAAAAAAAAACCCAAAACAACAAAAAAACAAACCAAAAAAGAAAGCCACACAGGGCTAATAATAGTTTTCTTTGGGCACAGGTAGTTTTGACTAAAATTAGTGGTTAAGATTCCATTTATTTTCCTGGGAAAAAAACCAGGACACTTGCACATGTTTATTGATCACAGTAAACTGTACTTTATGCCTTCCTATGCTCTGTCCTGGGAAACCTTCCTATCCCAGATGGATAGGGGTTGTATATGAACCTTAATCCTTCTTTGAATCAGGCCTTTGTTCACCTTAGGAAATCTGTGATGACCTGAGCTGGAGAATAAGCATAAATTTGTCCCTTTAAAGATTAAAAAAGACATGACTATTTAATGCTGCCTCTTGTTACTGCATTGCTAGTAATTATTTGTAGCATTGTTATTCCTTTGTGGGTTTTAGGCATGGAATAAACATACGGTTATTGACACTCCAAAAAGCATAGTTCCTTGATAGACAAGTGAAGCAGCAGGCAGTATTAGCAACTCCAGTTTGCAGACAGAGATCTAAGCACAAACTTAGCAAGACTGCAGGCTGACATGTATATCATATAAAGCATGCATGTAGTCTCTGGGGCTAATCACCAGTGCCACATGCAGGAGGTACCAGGATTTTATTTTGTCCCCAAAGATTCCAAAAAGATTTTGCACTACCTTCCCTTAAAACCAGTGAACTCTGGCTATGGAGCATTTGAGGATATGGCTGGGTAATCAGTTGGTTCTTTTTAAAATGCCTATGAATTTCAGCCTAAAGCAGATTTCTTAATGTCATGTTGGATATTTCTTGTGGGACTGGCACAGGAATCCAAATTCCTCCAGTCTTATTTGTGGGCCTTACAACTTTCCATCCTCTTCTTATTTTATACAGGTACGAACTAAGGGCACTTGTACCCATTTGGTGTCCTTCTTGGAGCTTGGCAGAACTATTTTGTACGATGCTTGTAGGGTGCCTGGAAGATTTCTAGGTGAAAAAGTATAATATTGGAACAAACACTTTTTTTTTTCATTTTTCATTTTTCTGTTTTCCTTTTTTTTTTTTCCTGAAAAGTTATAAATCTACTTGCCAAAGTCACATCCTTCTGTGGCTTCGTCGTTGATCAGTTCCACATCAATGTGTTCATTATATAATATGCTGATGAGGAAATTGCCAGAAATTATTGCTTCCTATTACATAACTGTTGCTGCGTATCTGATGTGTTTTCTGATGCTCAGGGGAACAGAAAGAGTGGTGGTTCTAATGGCTGTTACACTTTTTGCAGGCCCTTGACAGTAGATAGTCATCACCTTTTAAACCACTGCACAACATGATTATCTTGGAATGTCCCAGGGTTTTCTTGAAATACCTTTAGGTTTACAGGTTCCTTTAGTGTCCCTGTCAAATGGCTTTTGTGTTTCTTCACAGGTATGCTGGAAGGGGTTGAGAGCTAGCTCGACACGTTGCACAGGGATCGAGGCAATGGGATCAAGCAGCTTAAATCAAACATGCAGGGCTCAAATATGCCATGGAGACATGGCAATTGAACCCACTGAAGTGTAGGTGTTGAGCTACTGTAGCTCTCTACAGCCCTCAGAGCACAAGTGGAGGTCAAGTCTCTTATCTTAAACTTTGGTAAAGAACTTTAGAGTTACATTATATTTCCACATATCTAGAGATAAGCAATGATATGGACAGTATATTCAGCTGATTACTGATAACTAATGAAGCCACTGTTTCCCATCTGTGTGCCCCAAGCTCTTGGTGATATTAATACCCGATAGGGCTACTGGCTTCTGTGAAGTGGTATAACGTCAAAGTTGTCACAGTGGCAGCTCATGTTCTCTCTTTTAATGTACTGCAGAATGGTTATACAGCAGCATCAGACTAAACTCTGCTAGTGTAAAGCTTGATAGTTTCAGCAAACTGAAATCAGAGCTGTGTGGATGATTTGAGTCAACTTTGAAGTTTTCAGCCTACAGTGTGATGAACCCACCCACAGCCTATGCAATATACTCCTGTGGCACAACCCAGGCACTTCATTCACCAAACACTTCATCAATCAAATGTGCCATGCGACTGGTGCATGTCATTTTGGGAAGGCAGTTAGCACTGATTTAAAGTTTTCAGAGGCAAATAACGTGCTGCATCTCAACAAATATAAGAGGTAAGCAAGAAAAATAATTTTGCTGAGAAGGAACTGTTAAGTGCTCTTGGAATGTGCTGACTAGTAACAAATGAGCCTAGTCAAAATTCAAGACCCTTTGTAGTACGTGTTTTATAAATGTCATAGCTAGGACAAAGGCTGTCTGGACTAAATGAATTAGCATGTGTAAGGCAAGACACCAGTGTTGTCTTTTGCTATGATCCTGTGGCCTATTGCCTTGCCTGGCCCTGACTGACAACTGAAACGGCACAATTGGGCTTCTACTGCACTTGTGTTTTGCAGTTCATTGAATTTGTGCAGCAAATCAGACATATTTCATCTGAGAACTGCAGCATGCCTGCATACACCGTACTTAGTGCTTTGAGATTATTCCAGTAGCTCTGATGGATGAAGTGAGTTGATAGAAGAGGTAGGCAGCAAGAGCAGCACGAGATCCAGGAAGGACATGGTGTTTCAAGACCACTGTTACCACACTGAATTGAATTTCCGATTGAGAGTTATACACCTGAGATCAACATTAGAAGGTGATAAGACTATACGGCTGCTCATGGGAACACCACTGCAGGTATCAATAACAGAAATGACTTCTGAGTGTCTAAAATCAAATTCATGTAGACAGAATAGTCACTTTTTTTTCTGTCTCTTCTAGTGAGACATAATTGAAAGTGAAGCATGGTGCAGAATTTGGTACATCTTTAAAATAATCCACTGACTGTAGGGCTAAGAATCCATCTCACACAGCAAGATTATAAGATCTTGAGACAAATCCATGTTAAAAGGGACCTCAGAAAGTTTCTTGCCCAATGTCCTACTCAGAGAAGAGTCTACTATGAGTGGAGCATGTTGCTCATAGCTTTAGCCCATTGGGTTTTCAAAACCTCCAAGGACGGAGAGACTACAACCTCTCTGAGCATCCTGTTCCAAGCTTGGCTGTCCTCATCATGCTCCTATTGTGTTTAGAAAAGTGCATTTCAAAGGTGTAATTCTGCTTGCTTTCCTCAGAACAACAAGTCCAGTTATTGCACTGGCACTAGTTGTCTAATAAAGGTAGACAGATCCCTCAGATTTTAGGTAAGGGACAGAAGTGTTTGGAGTAACATAAGTAAGCAGGAGTATTTGGTGAGCATATGGTGAGCCTATAGTCAAAAGAAATCTGGGATCTTAAGAGCAGGAATTAAAAATTAAGTGGGTTTTGTTAGAAATAAGTGGCAGCTTTTCTTAATTATTTTTTTAAATAAACATAGTAAAAAGACAGATTTTTTTAAGTGCCCTGGAATGTACATTTGTTTGCTTGCCTTCCATTTTTACAGGGATTAGAGGTTTGACTGAGAGATTGAGTTGTAGTCAGGGAGGGTTTACGTGATTAATGTGCTAGGTCAGGTGATGACTGTATCAGTAGTCATCTAATAGTGACTATGATGAGGAGCCAGATCACATCAGTACCTTACTAGTGATTTCTGCAGTGTCTTTGGGCATGCTTTTTAATACCTCTACAGTTCCTCATGGTGAAATTCTATGTCATATCTCTTTAGAAAAGCTGTTTGACAGGTAGTAACTCTTACAATGCTTGAGTAAGAAACCTAACACAAAGGACTTTGTTCTTGGAGACCTCTATGTCCTACTGTTGTACAAATAATAGAACAAAGTGCCACACTACTGCTTAGCTTATGCCAGTAAGATTGCTTTAAAACAAAGATTTCTTTGTGTTGGACATTTTCCTCCTTTCGCACTTAACTCTCTCTGCTCCAGAGGATCCCTCTACTCCTATGTATTTTGTGGGGTTTTGTTTTATTTTGGTTTGTTTTTTTCCTAAGTGTAACAAGAGCATCATTGCATAGGAAAAGTTCCAGTAATTTTCTCTTTCATTAATCTTTCCTTTGCAAGTGCCTTAGAGAAAGTGAGGAGAACTGCATGGCTGATCTGTTCAGATTTACAGACATGCTCTGTTGGGTTGTGATCCCTCTCAGGTATTTTCCCTGAGCTTTTCCTGCCATATCATGATTGCATTTTATGTCAAAGTGAAGAAGCAGAACACTTTTGCTGACTTCTCAAAATGTTGCTAAAGATCTCTGTGTAGGAGAAGGTCACAGGTGAGCTGAGGGAGATGGCATTCAGCTGGGAAAGTGCCCACCAAGGCTGACCACAGGTCCCCAGTACCCAAGGGATTAATCATCTATGAAATTTTTTATAAGCTACTTTGCAAGGGATGAAAGGAGGAGGATTCCTCACTTTTTGCATTTCTTCCTGGAATATTACAGCACCATTTCCCAGTTTGGCTCCCAATGTCTCAAGGAAAGTCAAAACAACAACCCAACAACACAACCGGTCATCAAATAAGTCCATACAAAGAGTGTTGAAGAAAGGCAGCTTTGCCAAACCCTTTCAAGTGTAAGCAAGATCACCCTCCTAGGGGACTGTAGTTAGGGAATCTTATGAAAGTATTGAAGGTACTTCTTCACCGTTTTTCTCAGAGTTCCTTGAATTTCCATCAGCATATTGCTTGAACAAGTCATTAATTTTGCAAAACAGAGTCAGAGGGTTAAGCTGGTACACAGCATAACCCTGTACTTACCTGTCTCTTGAAACCCTGAGGATCAGAGATGATGCTGCTAATTATTCAGGTGGGGTTACCTATAGAAATCTTGCCTGAAGTAGTAGTATTTTATGTTTACTGCTTCTTAATTTAGATTGCATCGTTTGTTCTTGCCATGATAATTAGCTACATAAAGACTGGCTATTTACTGTTCTGATGGTAGGCTGACTCCATACACGAATTAGCAAGTCTGATGGCTACAGTGCTCAAGACTTCATTTAGAGCTACTTTAAATTTATGCCCATATAAACGTCACAGTGGTGATGGAATAGTTTATGGGTCAGCACCTGATACTTGATTGAATATTGAGTAATACGTTATTCCAGGGGATGCACTATTTCCTTCAGTCAGGCGTGAATGATAGCTGCAATGTCACGTAAAGTCATGTCTTAGCTGCTTGTCATTGCTCATAAGATCCTTATAATCTTGTTCTTGTTTTTCTTCAATTTATAAAATTCATAGGATCACAGAATCACCCCATCCAACCTGGCTTTGAACACTTCTTGGGAGGGGGCATCCACAGCTTCTCTGGGCAACCTGTTTCAATTTTTCACCACCCTCACAGTGAAGAATTTCTTCCTAATGTCTAATCTAAATCTCCCCTCCTTCAGCTTAAATTCAGTTGAAAAAGGAAATGCTCTGCTTTGTGTTAACATAAAAGAGAGTTTGCCTCTTGATTATTCTCAGTATTTTTTTACTGCCTGATAGACACATGGAAACATCACAAACAGTAGAACATAAGAAAATATTTCCTCATGTCATTGTGAGAAACTCATTAGAGGATATGAAGATACCCTTTCTGTGGATTCTTCATATCTAAAATAAATGACAGCCTATTGACCTTGCTGTAACTAAGAATTCTTGCCCCCTCTACACAGCTACCTATATCTAGATAATCTGTAGGAATGCAGCATCTCTGAGGCTGCTATTCCTTTGCCACATTCAGTTGATGAAGCCTGACCAAGCCTTCTTTATTTAAGGCTCCAGGTTAGAAAGAAATGAAAACTTTGGGATCAGCTTTTTCAACCCAAGTTGCTTAGAACCTTTCAGCTTTAAGATGATGCCTAACCTTCGATGTGGTCCTCCTGATTTAAACCAAGAGGAATATTAATAGGTTTAAAAGAAATCCAAGCCTTTCTAAAATGCTCTACCAGCAGAAAACCTGGAAGCAGGTATTGGACTGGTGACACTGAGATACAGATTGGAAAAAGCTTTTGATAAGACTATGGCTCTTCTACGATACCATGTATGTTACCTTCTGCTGAAGCCCCAGCAGAAGTGCTAGCATCAGTGCAGGTGTGCTCTGGTGTGCTCTGGTAAGAGCCATTCTGGCTACAGACATTGAGACCATGTTCAGCCTCTTCGAACGCACACAATTACCCTGTGAGTAAAGTTCAGTCTAACTTACGTGAGCGATGTTATGATGGAGCTGAGCGTAGTTTTTTGAGCTGGATATTGATGAGTCCTGCTTATGCCAACAGATCAATTGCTGAGCAATAGAAGTAAGAATTTTCAAGGTAAAATATGCTCAGAAGAAGTAGTTCCCAGGATATTATAATGCTTGCAGTTTTCCTAACAAACAATTGAACTTTCTTTGCTTTTAGGCATGACTTTTGAGTAGTAGAATTTTAGTTTCATATCACACCGACACTTGTCTAACACCAGAATTATAGTCATTGGCAGGACTGAGATTTTGATTACTTCCCAAACTGTTTAAGCATTTTGTTTACCTGCAGTTACCAATTTGTTGAGAACGGACTGACTCAAACATGCAAAGTTTTACTGCAATAAAGTAAGAAATTAAGGCAACTGAGGGGCTCCTGTGGAATTTTTATGACTGCTCTTGTTTTTATAGTGTCTGTCCTTTAAGGCTTGACAGTATTTGTATAGGCTATAAAGTGTGAAATTTAAGTATTGAACACAAGGAGTGTTCTACTTAAGCTGTAGGAGAATTACAACACAGGCAGGTCTGCAGTCAAAAGGAAAAATGAGCTAGAAATACTCATAAATATATTAAACATGCAATAAGACAGAGGCGGAAGTAGACAAGGCTTGTTTCACCTGTTTATAGAGAGTTGTTCATGTGTGTATGTCAATCTATGTGAATTTTAACATAGACACACGTGCTTTAACAGAAAAGTGTGCTGCATGGATGATTGCTAGGGCTAGTCTGGTTTTTTTCAAAGCTAGGCTACAGGTTGAGGTGACAGAAATAGGGTGCTGTTGAATGAGGTTATTTATTATTTGGTGCAGAAATGTGGCTTACTGGAGGCCAGCAAGACCGGCTCAGCTCTATGTACTTTGCTTTGGGTCAAGGTGAATCTTGCTGACTATCCCAAAACTACCCAATTTTCTGCCTCTGGGAAGCTCATTTCTCCATTAGCCTCTGTTGCAGTCCTAAACGTACAGATGTATGATTTTTTTTTTAAAATCTTTATTTTTCAGTATTCCATTGGGTTGGAATTTGACTGTATCCTTTTAACACTTTCCTTCTGGTAATTACACAGTATGATTTTGCAATTTGTTGAGTTTTGCCACTCTGTTGGAGACTGGTTATGCTTTTTCTCTTTTACAACAGGGGAATTTATGTTTAAGAAAGAGTTTCAAATAAAGTAGGTAATAACTACAGTATACAGCCCAGAAAAAAACCCCCAATCTTTTGGTAAATCTATGTTTTCCTCAGCTTCACCATAAGCCAAAAATCTCCCGATTCTATTTGGCTGTAAACAACGTGGAGTTTGTTAGTCCATGTATAAGTCCAGTGTAGTTGAGATCCACCATATAATATTTGTAGTTGCCAGCTGTTAAATGATATAACAAGATATGTTCCTTGTCACTTCTAGCAGGAAGCACTCTGGAGCATTTCTCCTTCTTTCTCACAATATCAGTAAAACATTTTTTTTTATAGCTAGGGTAATGTTTCCCCAACCGTGGAAGTAATTAATGAAAGTATACCATGAAACATATCTTTTTTCCAGAATGCTGGAGGCCTGTGTGGGAACAGACCAAGGCAGTCTATGACAGATACTGCAAAGAACATCTTGTATATCTTTATGACATTGTTCATGAAGGTAAATTTTTGGTTTGAATCATGGTGAGTTTTGGTTTTTGTGGGTTTTGGTGGTTGTGGTTTTTGGGTTTTGGGGTTTTGTTTTGGTATGTGGGTGTCCCCCCTCCCCCCCCCCTCCATAATAGAGTATGAGCTTACAAATACATGTTTTTCTCTTAGAGGTTTCAACAAAGTACATGTTGAGAGTAGGATTTGTGTGACAAGGGTTTTGCATTACACTAAAATATTTGACTTCCTTTATTCTCATTAAAAAGTCTGAAGGATTAAGTGTCTTCAGCCAACCCATCATACTGGGTTTTGGGAAAATGATGGGCAAGGCATATACACCCTTACATAGATATTCACAACTGACACATACTTGAAGACACATACAGTGTAACTGCACAGATTTTTTTTTCCCCAGGAACTAGGAATGGAGGGAAAAGAATGCTTTGATGAGAAAGGACTGGCCATTGAGATTGGCAAAAGAGTATTTGAAGAGCACAGCCTCAGACAGACTTAATGGAGGAAACAGGGTAATCTAGATTTAGATCAAGCAGAAGCAGTATCCTTGATCTGAACTCATTCCTGGTATGACGGATTTGGAATTTGGGATCTAGACACATCCACACGTAGGTAGAAATTGTCACTTTTAGAAATATGTGGTGTTGATGCAGGAAGGTGTGAAGTTGGAAAGTGATTTTTAAGAAGGAAAACTACTAGCACCTTGCTGGCTTCTGCCTTGTCTCTGGTATTAGGCTCAGCTGTAATGAAAACACTTCTCTGCATCACCCTATTTATGACACTAGCCAGGAGTATGTTGTTCATGTTGTGGTGCAGCCGAGAGAGATGGGATCACGTGGGATCACCCATGACTCTCTGCTGGGTGGTTAGCTCTCCATCCAGTCTGTCAACGTACTCATGTGAAAGTGTACCCTCATTCAATGCTTCATGGGTCAAACAGGAGGCTCTGCTTTCACAGAACCACAGACTCACAGACTCTACAGGTTGGAAAGGGTCTCTGGAAATAAGTAGTCCAAACCCCCTGCTTTGACTCGGATCATTTGAGTGGACCTGTTTAGTCAGCAATTACCCAAGTTAGTTGTAGATCAGAGTAGTGACTTCAGATGGAGAGAAAGGTGAGAGTGAGCTGCTCAAGGTAGGCTGGGACAGTGACCTTCTCCCAGGGCTGGCCTAGAGCAGGACAGGGCGTCATGTTCCAATGTCCTGCTATTTTCTACTCTGCTAGACAGCTCACAAGCCTCGACCCTGTCTATCCATGCAGCCTTTGGATGCAAGCCTGCCCTTCACCTCAGCCTGCCTGCCAGTGCAGTCTCCCTTCTCCCTGCTCTCTCCTGCCTTTTCTTTATTCCTTATACCCTGTGGTTTTCTTTGCAGCTCGTTAGACACAAAAAATTGGCTCAACTTGACACTCCGGGAACAGCAATTTACATTTTTTTTCAGTTGATTTCTCCACTGCTTCTCCTGGGTTTCCAATGATCAGGAGGATTACAGGCACTTTGGCCATCTGAATGGTTAGTAATGACCTTGGACTGAGGAGTACCCGAAACCAACCCCCTGAATTATGAAGCTTAGGCAGAGCAAGGGTCACTCAGATGCAAGCATATTTTCCCCCTACAGCCTCAGGGTTAAGAGTGGGTAATTGGTATTTCCAGGTTGGTTTCTTCCTCGTTTTGTGTCATCCCATCACAACATGCCAGCATGCATTACATTAAATGGCATCAAATAGCCCAGGAGTGTGACATGATACATTATCTGACATGTCACCTCACACCCTGTCATAACACAGTGCACTCCAAGATCAGTGGGGACCAAAAATTCATTTGTCTGATTCCATTTTATCAGTCAACCCGAAGGGAGGCAAGCGCGTTAATTATTTGCATGGTGGTTTGCATCCAGCACTGGTGGGAAGAGGATGGGTTATGGTTCTAGAAGGATGATTTCTATGCTTCAGGACAACTTTACACCTATTTTCCATGTGTTTAGATGGCAGTGAGCAGGGTCTGATAGTGAAGTCTCTAACACTTGATGCTTGATGCAAAAACTAATAGAAGGGTGAAAAGATACCTGAAGAACTGCTGGTTCCCCAGCATCATCAGAGACTGGAATTTGATTTAAGTATCCTCTGTGCTCTGAAAGGCATAGTGCTAAAACAAGACAAAAAAGCAAGGACCTCTAAAAAAACTTGTTCAGAGACAACTGATCTTAATAAGTAGCTTTTCACGTGCTTCAGAAAAGTCACTTCAGTGGTTGTAAAGGCCCCGATAAATGAGCCTTCAGTGGATCTATCTGTGATGTTTTAGGACATTTGTTACTTGTTCATAAGGTCCAAACACTAAACAAAAGGCAACAAGTGTTGAGTTGGTCTCAGCTATATCCGTAAGTAACATAATGCAGTAGCTGATATTCTCAGAAAAGGTCGATTGTCTCATGGCATGTGGTTCTGCATGTGTAGAAAAGGTGAGAGCACCTACTTCGAAAAGCTGAAAAGAAAAAAATCTGGGCTTTTCATGAGTTTTTGATGTATTTTTTTTGTGAGTAATTGCATATCTGTGACCAGATGTTTGGAGCCCCAGACTTGAGGTTTTTTGTGACTAAATGAGCAGAGGTCATATGAACTCATCAAGCAGACAAATGTCACAGCAGCATAGGAAGTGTTACTTTAAAAGCTACAAGTGACCCAGTGCATGACCGAAAGCAGCAGTCACGCATCTCAAGGAGTGAATTTATACAGAAATACAGGAATGTGCTGCAAGCAGCGTGAGCACTGCTTACCTCTGTGATTGCTTTTGAAGTGGAAGAAGCTGAACTGGGGAGCAGGCTGCAGGAATTTGTGCCTTAGCCTTGATGAAGAAGATGTTGCTGGTAACTTGCAAATATGAGCACTTCTCTGGTGCTGTCTTTTATCTGTGCCTGTGGAATAAGGCTGCTCTGATGCATGTTTGGATTATATCCCCATGTCACTCTCGCTCTGTAATGTTTTAGCATTAGTTTTAAGGCAGTTCTTGAAATGGCTTGTACAGTTCGATGTAACTAGTAGTTAATGTTAACACTGGAGTGACATGGAGCTCTGTCCAGTGCCAAGGTATTTGCTTCTGGTCCACATTTCCCTACTATTTTTGACTAGTATGTGGTTTGAATTGTGGATGAGAGTTCTCGTTGGTTCTTTAATATAAATTGGGTTCTGCATCCCTAGTTAGCACAGATTTGCAGAGAAGAGTACAAAATAAACATCTGCACCGACAGCTCTGTTTCTTGTGGTGGGAAACTGTGTTCCCTGCCTTTGGCAGCAGATATCCTTGGCAATGCCCCAGGTTTGTGGAGCGGGTTGATGGAGAGACTGTAACATCCCTCTGGAAGAGAGGATGGGGAGGCATTGCTGACTCCAGTGGTGAATCTGCAGCAGGAAAAGGGATTTCACCCACCTCCTTTAGGGTATTATCCTCAAAATGTTTCATTTTTGTGACTTGGATACATGGAGGTTGCACAGTAGAGACATGGGTGAGATCAAGATGTCACTGAAAAGCATAACCCCATCCTGTAAAACCTGTGTTAAAGTATGTCAAATTCTTGTCCAGCAGATGGCAGTTAGAGCCGAGTCCTCTATTTGTGAATGCTGAAGCACTGGTAGACATACACAAAACCACCAAAGACCAGGTCTGGTCACACAAATTTGTGAGCAGAAACATATTTGGGTGGAACTCATAATTAGGGCCATGCTCTCATCCCAAAATGAGACAAAATCAGTACCAAAAACATCCTTGGGGTGGAGCAGTCCCATTCCTGAGTTAGTAAAGCAAATCATAAATGAGGGTACATAGATTGTATGTGGTATTCTCAGATGTTTTCAGAAGAGTTATCCTGTTGGTGTTGCTTGCTTTGGTCCAGATCTGACATATTGTGAAACGGAATATCATGGTTTTATCAAACCATTCAAACTATGATATTAAGCTAGGAAGAAGGAAAGGATAATTATTTATATCTTCCCAAAGAAGATTCTCTGCAAAGAAATACTAAAAGAGGGAGTGAATTACAGGAAACGGGGAGTCTTTCATGTAGATTATTATTAGTTATAGTGCTCTGGTGATTCAGGCCACAGAACAACAGGGCTGCAATCTTTGGTGTAAATTCCTATAGGCATAGTAAAGTAGAGATCAGGAAAGAGTGTGGCATGGGAGCTTCGTAATGTGCGGACTTGAGAAGTCTCTTGCAAAGAGGAGGCTGAGGGAAGACCTTATCATCACCTACAATTACAGAATCACAGAATCACAGAATTGTAGGGGTTGGAAGGGACCTCAAGAGATCATCGGATCCAATGCCCCTGCCAAAGCAGGTTCCCTAGGACAGGTCACACAGGTAGGTGTCCAGATGGGTCTTGAGTATCTCCAGAGATGGAGACTCCACAACCCCCCTGGGCAGCCTGTCCCAGGGCTCTGTCACCCTCACTGTGAAAAAGTTTTTCCACATATTGGTGCAGAACTTCCTCTGCTCCAACTTGAGGCCATTGCCCCATGTCCTGTCTCCACAGACCACTGAAAGAGGCTGGCCATTTCCCCCTGTGTCCCACACTTCAGATATTTATAAACATTAATAAGATCCCCTCTTAACCTTCTTTTCTCAAGGCTCAACAGCCCCAATTCTTTCCGCCCATCCTGATAGGGGAGATGCTCCAGGCCTTTAATCACCTTCATAGCCCTCCACTGGACTCTTTCCAGGAGATCCCTGTCTTTTTTATACCAGGGAGCCCTGGTATAAAAGGAAGAAAGTTGTAGAGAGGTGGAAGATGGTCTCTTCAGCCAGGTGACAGGAGATAGGACAAGGGGGAATGGCCTCAAGCTGCGCCAGGACAGGTTCAGATTAGATTTTAGGAAAAAAATCACTGAAAGTGTTGTCAGGATGTGGAACAGGCTGCCCAGGGAGGTGGTTGAGTCACCATCCCTGGATGTGTTTAAAAGACGGGTAGATGAGGTACATAGGGATATAATTTAGCATAGGACAGGAACGGTTGGACTTGATGATCTTAAATGTCTTTTCCAACCTTGTGATTCTGTGATTTTGCGATTCTGTGACTTTAGAAAATGTCAGAGGAGATGAAAGGATTAAATGTGAGTTGGTAGAAGAGAATAAAGAAGAAAATTGGCTTGGAGCTCTGAGGTGTGCGAGCTTTAGTGACTCTCCCAATGTTTGCCTGTGCTATTTCAGAATGTGGTGGGAGAATGCATCTTTGCAAAAGCAGGATAAAGGCTGGGATTTTGATCACAATATGTACTGCAGAATTTGTACAGCTGACAGACCTAGACGCTGCATAGAAATAACTGCAGCAAACATCAGGAAAGCAGAGATTTAGCCCACATTGTTTCAGTCATTCAAATGAGGTGTCTCATTTAGGAGTCTAGTAACTTTAGACCCCTTCAATAACCAATGAAGACAGGGAAGGACACAGATCTTCATAGTCTCACAGAGGATAAGCATCTTTCTTCATGCTCTTAGCTCATGTTTGCTCTGGTTTGAAGCCAAGTCAGTAATGTGGATTTCAATACCCTTACTGTCCTATTCATTGAAAACTGTCCTCCGAAGTCAGACAGTAAGGGAAGCAAGTCCATCTAACATGCTATCTGTACATTTGGTCCCCATATGTTATCAAAGGAGTAAGACTGTCATCTCCCTGAGACACCTCTGCTGGGTCAGACTAGTTGCTCTAAGATGAATCCTTCTCATTTAAGACAGATGGCTTAGAGGCTATACTGGAGGTTTATGGTATGGTGATCTGCTCAAGGTTAGTCCATATCATGGGCAAAATGCATGGTTTCTTAAGGATCTAAACTTAACAGATGACAGTTTGCTTTTCTGGCCTTGCTGCTGTGGTGGATATGGAAGATGGAGTGAGAAAACATGTCATACTCATGTCAGGGAACTAGCCAGACTCAGTTCAGGTGAATCTGTGGTCCACATGGCTGAGGATGATTTGAAAATTTGGGGGTTTGATTTTCAAAGAGTCTTTCTCACAAGCGTCGTGAATCATTCCAGGAACAGTGCTGTGATGGAAAGGCGTGGAGAAGACAATGCCAGTCCCCACGCTCGCCTCATTGTTGTTTTGATTATGCAATGTTCCTCTCTGCCCACAACGCTTGGGTCACTGTACCATAACCCGTGAACTGTTTTTCCCCTTGGCCGCATTTTATTACTGTTATCCCTCAAGACAGTCAATATCTAATTGAATGTGGGTTTTGTTACATGCTCGATGGATTCCATGTGTTCGTCTCTTAGAAGATATTTGACAACAATGAAGACAAGAAAAATTGCAAAAATAATGAGGTCTCCTTTTCAGGGAAAAGTAATTGAAATGATATAAGCCCAAATCCTGAGTGATGCTGAGTTGCACAGTGCCTGACTTGGCTTGAACAGAAGGTGCCAGAGGTTCAGGCGGGGTTTGTTCCAGAAACATATGAAAACATACAGGAAAAGCTACATCTGTCATGTAGAGCAGTGTCGATTCACTAAAACACAGATACAGGTTCATCTTCTCTGTCTCCTACTAACTTAAGAAGACCAGAAAGGTGTAAATGAGTTTTTTTAAATGAAATAATTTTGTTTACCTCCTATGAATGAATTTATAACAAGGAAAAAAACAAAACACATAAGGTACACTGATCAAGAATGGAAAAACTTGTAACCTCTTAAGCAGAATGAGAAAAGGATGTGGTGTTTATACCAGGCACCTTTCCCAAAATACTGCTTTTCCATAATCTGGGATGTTTTATTGAGTAGCTGCTGGTATTGTTTGATCACTTATCAACTTGTAATACCAAAGGATAAACATACAGACAGAACAAACCAACAAACAGACGAGGCAGGGGAAGCTATAACCTCAGAGCTGGTTGGGGACAGAATATATTTGCTCTGCAGAAGAATCAGTTTCTCATGTAAGGGATGAGAAACTACCAAATTTACTGTTTCTCTTGATTTTTAATTAATCATGACTGAACACAGGCATTTCATGCCTTTCTTCTCTCTCCGTTCTTTTCCTCTAATAGACATTTTTCCTAATGGCGTCTGGTTCATTAAGCACTCAACAGTCTATTACACTATGTTAACCCAGTGCTATCTGGCCATGGACTTTGTGTAGACTTCCAGTTTATCATTTCTTTCCCCCATACCCACTCTGCTCTGTGCCTGTGCTCCACACAGTAGCTGTGGTGATGGCCCATTCATTCACACTGTGTTGAAGGAACGACTATAAAATTCTTCTTTCTCCCCCCTCCCCCGCTCCTTGCAACCTAATGCCTCCTCTTGTTCTTTGATTCTGACTGCATGCTTATGGGATTAAGGGTTTTCAGTTTCCTAGAAGGAATAAAATATGGGTATCTGAGCCAGAGGAGTAGGAAATCTCTCCGTAAACTCCTTAATGGGGGTTTTTATGGGATATATTTTCACCTCATTTAGCTTTTATTTCAGTATGGCTCTTTCATCAGTCTGAGCATCTGAAGGAAATGACAACTTTATGGGAAGGCAGGGTGGAATCATTGGATTAAAAGAAGATATGAAAACAGAACTCAAAGAATGGAAAGATTTAGGAAGAATAAAGGTCTAACAGGTGGTTCACTGAACTCAAAATAAACGTGCTTCTTGGATGAAGAGATTCCTGAGAGACTGCAATGTGACGACGAGGCTATATGTGATGGTCTGTAAAAGTGGGCAGATTAGCTTTCTTCACAGGTTTTTAAATCAGTAAAGGAGCTGATCCCCTTTACTGATTCCTTCTCAGCAAGGGCCCTGGTCATTCCCATAATGAGACGAATAATTTCTTCAGCCAGGTCACGTCATTATGGAAGATGGCCATTCAGACTTCATGAGAGTTATTAATCTACCAAATCATTCCTTGGTGATTTTCAGTGATTAGCTGGACTCCTTATCAAAAATGAGTATTTTATCTCACCTGAGTCCAATCTCAAATTCTAGCTGGCCAGCCACTGCATGCCTTCTCTCTGCTAAACTGAGCAATTTTTATTCTCAGAAATATTTTCCATTCCCCAAGTACAGACTGCATTTTCATTGCCTCTCAAATTTTTCTTAGAGAAGTTAAGGACGCTGAGCTTCTAAAGTCTTTTGTTTGAAAGATTTTCCAGACATAAAATCATTGCTGTAGCCTTTTTTTTTTTTGATCACTTTCCAGCGTTTCAGCTACCTCCTTGGACCGTGCATGTTATTTGAGTAATGGTCTCCCCAGTACTCTGTGCAGAGGTAATAACAACATGCTGTTTGTATAACCAAGCATTGTATCTGCTGTTTTACAGGACTGGATAAAGGGGTTTGGGGAGTGCCGACTTCTGAAAATGCTCTAAGAATGACTTTGTCTTAGATGTAAGAATAGTGTGTCTCACCGCAGAGTGACGTTCAAAATAACGCAGTTCACCAAGCTGTGAGCACAACTGACTCGTTCCCATTATTGTTTACTGTTCTTCAAATGTTTGTGTCCTCTGAAAACTTCACCATCCTGGCTAAAGATGTTGAATAACATTGGACAAAAGGAGATCTCTATAGGGCCCACAGAAAATACCCCCCCTTTGATGATGATTCCCCGTTAACAATTGCTTTTTAGGAGTATAACTCTGGAATAGACCTCCTGGGCCACTGAGTCTAATCCCCAGCTATGCCAAGTAACCACATCATACAGTCACTATTAGAAATCTAGTTCAGTTTTAATCCGTTTAATATGTGCTGCATTGTTTTTTATGTAGTCCTGCTTTTGTAATCTGAATGCCATGTGATAGTAAGTCATTAAGTCATTATTTTATTTCTAGTAATGACAAAAACCAGCTGAACTGATTTTTATATACTGCAACTTCAGTCTAGAAACAATGAACAAACAAAAAAACAGAGCCTGAGGTTTTTCTTGTTTACTCATTTCAAATGAAATATTTTTTTAAATTAAAATAACAAGTAAAATGACACAAATAACACAGAGACACACTGCTGAAAAAAATAACACATGGGATGTTTTTAATGTGATGGCTCAAAGTTCCAAATGGATTTTTTCCTAAGGATGTTGATTCACAAGGACGGGAAGATAAAACTGAGATGGCAGAGATAATTGCCTATCCCAATATTTCCTCCCTTCTCTTCCAGAGGTTCCTCCTTTCCTTTGCGGGGAAACGGCATGTGAAGTGACCTTTGGACTACAGCAGTTTACAGACTACGCTGCTAAAATCACCCAGGTTGTGTTTGGGAATGGCATCACATACAGCTTGACTCTGTCTGTCCACTGCAGTCCAGCAGCCTTTAGAAAATGGGCAGGTACCTCCTCTACCTGTCCATAACTAACCTGCCAATTGCCAAGAATCAACAGCTCTAAGTTCAGGCTTTTGTAGGGCTGATGATGCTGGAAATAGTCAGGCAGTCTCTGGAGCCGTATCCCATAGAAATTACAACCTGCAAGTGTAAGGATCAGATGGCCAGTGTCACCTCTGGCTGGGTTCAGCGACAGGTAGCACCTTGTGATGCTGAAGCTGTGCTTCCTCCTGGTGTGTATCCCTCTGTATTGCATACCCATTGGTGATAGAACAAGATGCCTTTGTGTTTTTTGGAAGGAATGAACGTGCTACTCGAGCCAGATGCCTGTATGTTTTGAGGATTTTCCTCTACAACTTCCTTCCTGTTTGGTAACTGGGAACAAAATGGAGCTTAGTTGTTTATAGAGATATGCTATAATCTCTGGCTGTCAAGGTGGATTTAGGTAACACGTATATCCTTCTTAAATGTTCGATGCTCAGCAGTTCTGAACTCATCTTTAGAGGTGGGGATGGGAGAAGAGTGGGAAAGAATCTGTTGTAAGTTTTCAACATGGCAGAGGTGTCAAATTTACCCCAAGTTTCAAACTGATGGTGACACAGATGCTAAGGTCTGAATGATTTCCCACCATGTCTGGAGCAAATGTAGCTCTGGCCTATTTCCATGGTGCTACGAGCCAGTTACTGCTTTTGGATGCTTTGGGCTGTTTTTCCTTGAAAGAGTATGAGTTTCTGTGCTGAGCATAATTTGTAGGCCCAAGGCCTTTGGTAATGTACAAGCTTGCTAAATCTGAATCGAAACCCATCTTTCTTTGAATTGAAACCCAACTGAATGATCCTTCCTGTGTCTCAGACATATACTTAACCTCATTTCTTGGGTGAATTATATATACATATATATTTCTAAGAACTATCACGCATTATACAAGATTTCCATGCCTTATCTGTCATATCACACATACATATCACACCAGCAACACACATCCAAACAAAGTGCAAGGGTTTTTGGAACCTGCAAAAGGGGAGTTATTTGCTCCTGCTCAGTAATCTCAGAAATACCAATCTTGCAACTTCTATAAATGTACTTCATCAGGGACCTGTTCAGTTTGGGTGAGTGGTATGTATTGAGTGGAGTTGTTTCCCTAAGTTGAGCTGTTCCCTGCACAAGTGAGTGCTGGGATGAAGGCACTGGAGTGATGATGTGGCACTGAAGGAAATGGAGCATAATCATAACCTCAGAGCATTTCCCCTTCTATCTTCATTGACGATCTTGATGAGGGAATAACATCCACCCTCAGCAAGTACGCCGATGATACAAAGCTGGGAGGAGTGGCTGACACGCAGGAGCACTGCGCTGCCATCCAGCGAGACCTGGACAGGCTGGAGAGCTGGGCAGTGAGAAACCAGATGAAGTTCAACAAAAGCAAGTGTAAAGTCTTGCACCTGGGAAGGAACAACTGTTTGTATCAGTACAGGCTGGGGGATGAGCTGCTGGAGAAGAGCTCAGTGGAGAAGGACCTGGGGGTCCTGGTAGATGACAGGTTGGCCATGAGCCAGCAGTGTGCCTCGGTGGCCAAGAGAGCCAATGGGATCCTGGGATGCATCAGGAGGAGTGTAGCCAGCAGGTCAAAGGAGGTGATCCTCCCTCTCTACTCTGCCCTGGTCAGGCCCCACCTGGAGTATTGTGTCCAGTTCTGGGCTCCTTGGTATAAAAAGGACAGGGATCTCCTGGAAAGAGTCCAAAGAAGGGCTACGAAGATGATTAAGGGCCTAGAGCATCTCCCCTATGAGGAAAGGCTGAGTAAGCTGGGACTGTTCAGCCTTGAGAAGAGAAGACTAAGGGGGGACCTAATCAAAGTTTATAATTATCTGAAGCAGGGGATGCAGGGGGAATCAGCCAGCCCCTTTTCAGTGGTCTGTGGGGATAGGACAAGGGGCAATGGCTGCAAGTTGGAGCATAGGAAGTTCCGCACCAACATGCGGAAGAACTTTTTCACAGTGAGGGTGACTGAGCACTGGAATAGGCTGCCCAGGGAGGTGGTGGAGTCTCCTTCACTGGAGATATTCAAGACCCGCCTGGACGCCTATCTGAGCAATATGAGCTAGGGAGCCTGCTTTGGCAGGGGGGTTGGACCCGATGATCTCTCGAGGTCCCTTCCAACCCCTACAATTCTGTGATTCTGTGATTCTGTGATTCTGTGGTGTTGCTGCTCCTGAGAGACAGTGAGTTTATGACAACCCTCCCTACTCACCAGGACTGAGTGTCTTAAGGTAGAAATTCACAGAGGCTACTTAGGCAGAACTTAGGACTTGAAGGATCTTACCATCTACAAAGGCCATGCTGCATTAGTCCTAGAGAAAAAAAAAAAAAGGGGAGGGGGGAATCAGTTGTTTCCTAGATCTACATATTCATCATATGTGTCTTGATTTCTGCTGGGTGACAGGACTCTCTCATTTTGCAGGTAGTTCCAAAATATGAATGCCCCAGGGAATTTAATTTTATATTAGGTAGTTCTTTTTGCTCCATCCAAGGGAGCATGTAGCCTTCCCTATTGCCTGGTTAAGAAGCTGCCTATCTCTGGCTCTTTGAAGCACTCCAGTGTGGCCAAACGCCTAATTTCCATGCATCACACTATCCAAACTGAAGGCAGCTAAGGCACTTTTTTGTCCATAACCTCTCTTGTGCCTTAGTTCCCATCTCAGCATTGGGAATGGTAGCCCATCCTCCCTTCCTAGGATGGTGTGAGGATAAATACATTAAAAGAGGTGAAGTGCTCAATTATTATGGTAATAGGACTCCGATAAATACATAAGATATATGTGCATATTTGGATTCCAGCAGAACCTAACTTACAACTGCAGCTTAAAAAAACTACCATAAACCCTATATAAATTCCATCTGTGAATATTTGATCAGATGCTATGTGGGTGGAAAAGTATGTTTCATTGCTATTGTGATTGCTTGCTTTCTTTAGCTTTTCATGAGTAATAAACGTGAAGAATGTCCCAACGCTTTTATGCTCTCCCAGTCAGTAATATTTTCTCTGAACCCGTATGCGAATGTTTAATTCATTAAATGGTATCATGCAACTTTATGGTGAAATCATAAATCTGTTCTGTTACATTGCTTATTGGAAAATCTTCAACCCTGAGCAAACCCCTAGCACTATAGCTTGCTTCCCTTGATTACATGTGTCTTTTATTGGCTGTTTCTCACTTTCTCTTAGGTTGTTTTCTCCTTCTGTTTCCAAATTCTCCATTCTGCTTCTCAGCAGTGAATCTCACTGCTTTGAGGACTTGTTTTCTTGTGCATATAGCCAGCAAAAAGAAATGCTGCATAACCTGCATTTTATTCCGCGGGGCTTTCGTGCTCAGTACTGCATGGATTTTCAGCATGAGTGCCAGTGCGGAGGCACTGGAGAATTCACCATGGGCTTAAGGCACCTGAGACAGTACCTGAGGTTAAAAAAAAGGAGAAAGTGTTCTTTTTACTTTCTTGTTTGCTGAAGTGTTGGCAACACTGTGCAGGATGGTGTGTGATGTGCAACATCACGCATTCCTGTCCTCAGCGTCGTGCTTTGCTTTTTAGTTGCTCATGGTCATGACTAAACATACAAGGCCCTCAGGAAATCTCTCCAGAGACCTGGAGGTGGGTGTCACTGCTCTGAAAGCAGTTGTACAGTGAGAACACAGGCTGCTTCAGTCTCTGCAGAAACAGTCGGTAGCCTGTACGGCCAATATACCAGAGGCGTCTAAGTTGTGGTTGTGATTATAGACCAAATACCTGACTGGAGTGATGATAACCAGGCTTCTCTTTCTTGATGTCTGTGGCCTTACGATTTGCCAGAATTCCAATGAAATTGAGTGAAAACCAGCATGCCTATGAACAGCACCACCAGGGACGGATGAAGAAGCTCCCTACTTGGGGCTCTTTGCAGCTGAGAGAGACAGACAAGGCAAGTCTCTCAGTGCTCAGCAGTCCTAGCCTGTGTTTAATATTATCTTTGAATCCTCCTTCCTGAGCTGCACTGTGCTGTCTGTGGTCACAGCTGAGGTTGGGAGGCAGTTATTATTATTAAAAGACTTTCTGGTGGATCTTTGATGAGTTGTTAGTGGTCAGATTTCCACAGGAACTGCCCAGGCAGCTGAGGATAGTTGGTAGCACCTTGATAGTGTCAGCAGAAGCACTCAAAAGAAGAGATTAATCCTTAACTCTAAAGCTGGCTCAGAATTTAGGCTCTTATAACGTAAGGTATAAGAAAATTGCCCTTGTCTTGCTACGTTTACTGCTCATCCTGTGGCTACTATTGCCTTGGATGTAATTTGATTTCCAGAGCAGTTCTCAGCAAGGTTTCAATCCAACCAGATAGCTTGCCACCATTATGGCATCACCGGGCGTAACAGTACAGCTCGTGTCTGTGCCTAAAAGCAGCTTTTCTAAGAGCTTAGGCACAACCAATAGGACACAGGACTGGTTAAGCATCAAAATGCATAGAAAAAAATCTCACCCTGTTTTTTCAACCCACACATAAATTCATGCACAGTTTTATTAAATCTAATGAGCTTCTTTTCCTTAAGGTGGACATGTGCTTAAGTGCTGTGCTCTGCTCTGCTCTTTTTCCCACCCCCCCTTTCTTTCTTTTAAATTCTCCTGTATTTTAAAAGAATCATTATATTTGCATCAAGGAGCATCCTCTGTACAAAGGGTGGGATTCCGTTATATTTTCAGGAAAGTGAACCAGACAATTTTCTTGCAGGGCTGGTACTGATGCCAGAACGAGGAGGTGTGGTAAAGAGGAGTGCATGATTGATTTCTTTTCTATTCCAGAGCTGGATGAAGTGCCTGACACAGCTGTTAGCTCATGCTGCTTACAAGAGTGAGGAATCAATCTCACCAGATGTTGTTCATTTCCTCTGTTGCTGTGTGGCCAGCTCTGTTGTACAGAGGATGCGGGGGGCGGAGGGGAGGGAGGGAAAAGAAAGGGGAGAAAATCTCAGTCTAAATTACACAAGAAGGGCCCAGTGTGGGAATTTAGCGTAAGCAGGGAACACAGGAACAGGCCACAACTGGGAATGTGGAGGCTGGAAAGACAGACCCCACTCATTCATGAGTCTGAGCCAAGCAGACTGTCACATGCGTGTCCATACATGACCATCTTATGAGTTCTCCTAAAAGCTCATGTTTTCCATTAAAAGGATGCAGGAGGTACACGGGAAAAGGTTCAGTAGCAAACAAGCCAGTGATTCAAAGCCACATCTGCCAGCTGCATTGTCCTCTGTGTTGGATGAGTCTGTGGAGGACTTACATGTGTAGAGTCCTTGAGTAACATTTAGGGAAGGGATCCTAGGGACAGTGTGATGTGTTGCTACCACAGACGATCTACCTGGTTGTTTGTGGTCCTATGTGTGCCAGCACCATTTCAAACCATCTTTTTTCCTGAGACTAGAACAAGAGATGCACTCAGAGATGCAGCTAAGGAGATCAGCCATGACATGGGAGGTATGTGGTGCTGGGAAGCTTGTGAGATGTCATGCCATCTCTTCGAGCTTTTTTCACCGGAACAGTTGTCTGTAGATCACTTAAAAATGTCTTTGCCTGTGAAATTGAGAAGGAAAGAAAGAGAGAGGCATGGAAAAGGATTTTTTAATGAGGAGGGCACTTTAAAGGGAAATGCTTCAGGAAGAGAGATAGGAAAAGGAAAATGCAAATAGGCTGTGGAGGTGCCACTGGCCAGGAGAGGGCATGGTGATATCAGCTTCCCATGGAGAAAAGCTATTTTAGTAAGTGAGTGGAACTCTTGCTTAACAATTATCACTTGCTTTGGAATATCCACTTCAGGGTGAATTGATTACTGTTGTATGTTTTTGACACTTCCCCCACCCTCCTCATTCTCTATTTCTTTGCAGTATGGAACAGCTAGGTTCCTGTCCCCATAGGTCTACCAGCCTTCAAGGGGAAAGCTCATGGAGCTGCTGCCAGGGGAGATCAAAGTAAGCCACTAGTCACAAAAGAAACTCTGGCTTGAGATGTTTGTGGAAGGGCTAGCACCATGCTTAGTGACCTTGCTGTCTAGAACACCTTAAAATCTGCCCTTCCCTCTCTGCTGTGTGGCACTGAAGGCCTTATTGGTAAAAAACCCCCAAAGACGTAAAACCCAACCAAACAAAAAGGATTCCAAAACAGAAAAAAGCACAACACTTTTTGCCTCAGGTGTTTGGCCTACAATAGGGTAAAAATCTGTGAGAGAAAGCAACAAACAAGCTGTGACTTCTGAAGTTGCTTTGGAAAGACACAGTGACAGGGTAGTGATGGAGTGACACGTTCCTCTCATCAGGTGCAATCACCACCACTGAGGAAAGGACAGCCAGCCTTTTGCTGTTGTGCCTTAGGACAGATATACAATTGCTGAGGTGGGAGTAGAGTTGGAAATGGGACCATAATGCTCCAAATAACTGTTGTTTGCGTGACATTTGTCCGTGTCTAGTCTGCGGTTATGGAGGTACTCTAAGGTGTCTTCTCATGAAGAAGTTACTTCTACCAAGGATGAGAGACTGGCTTATATTGAGCACTCATCTCACCTTTGGGACAGTTTCTGAGATTTTGGTTAACAAAAGGAGTATAAACTAACTGGGGAACCACTGGGTTGAAAACAACACAAAGATTCTGTTCTCCAGTTGCAAGGACGCTAAGTTTTGAGCCAAGCTGTTGACATCAGTGCAGATAATCTAGATTTACACCAGTGCAAAATGTTGTCATTCAGATGGATTAGCTGAAGTGATTCCTTAAGGGTGAATATAATGCTCTCACAGGACGTGTTAGAGGGTCTGATGAAAGGATTTATTGTACGGTGCCTGGGAATGTGGATGAGACATCCTGATACTCTATAGCTACATTGATCAGATCCTCGCTATTGCTCAAGGCAACCTATGAGTTACTCATTGAAGTGCCATCTGATTTCATTCCCAATTTCCTGTTTTGTTGCAATTGTACCCAGCTGACTCCTACCTTGACCCGTTGCCTGAACAGACTGCTCTGATTATCACCTAGTACATCCATCACTCGTTGTACTTTGCTTACACGCCTGTGCAATCTATGACATACGTTGAGGGGACCCAATCCTTTTATGCCAGCGCTGGCAACTGCTGGTAAACCCTCCACTTTATGCAAACCTCCCTTTTCCACCCCTGAAAGGCAGACAATGCATGTGCAGTTTGAAGTTACAGTTAAAATTACATGGAAAGAAAATGACAGGAGCAGCTGCTGTATTTTTAACAAAATTTGGTCACTGCGGATATGAAACCTGAGAACTTGCATAAGAGACCCGCTCCACTGAGCGTTGGTTTAGTCCACAGAGCAGCTGCACAAAAGGGGGGGCATTTCACCGCTCTTCTGGAGCTCCTTGCCTGGGGAATAGTGGCTGCAGGTTCCCGAGGGCCCCCTGGTGTTTTGCGCAATCTATCTTTAGAGAACTGCAAGTTCATTTCTGAGAAGGGCACTGGCTTTGAGCAGGGACTACCTCCAAACTGACAAACCACTTCCTGCAATCGTTAACTGAATTAAGAGCATGCTGTCCCCTTCACTCCCTTGAAAAGATCCCCCCACCCGCCTTCACCACCAACCCCCCTCCCCACCACCACCCTGGCTTGGCATCAAGAAATATTGGTAAAGACAAGAGGGCCTCCTCCTTGCCAGTGTCTTCTACAAAGAGCTCTGATATCAGTCTTGTGGAGTTTCTGCAAGAGCTAAAACTATGACATTTCCATAGTGTTTTCCAGTCTTGGGAAAGAAGATGCCTCATATGTCTGTGCATTTGATGCTTCCTTTGTGATTTGTTTTGGGTTTTTTGTTTTTTTACCAGTACAGCCCTCCTCTAAAACTGATGAAAGCGGAAATTGTATATTTTGGCAATATTCTGGGAAATAATAGAGCACCTGCAATTACTGGGAGGTTATTCCCTGCTAAAAACATTCCAGATCTGGTCTGTATCAGCTTCCATTATACAGCTTCCAAGGATATGGCAAAACCTTCTAATTATCAGAGTTGACATCAATGGTATATGTGTTTGGCCATTGATAAAAAGAGTCCCACAGCTGCTCTGAATTACTCTTGTCTGATTTTATACTTTGTGATGCTGGTGTTCACCTCACCCAAATTTGTGGTCTTCTGATATCTTCTCCATTCAGTCTTTGTATACGTGTGTCTCCAAGCCCTCTTTCTACCAGGTGAGATTTGCAAGTGCTTACTTAGCACACATTGCTTTCTCCCTAGGTTCCTGGTCCTCTCTCTCTGAAGGTTTCCAAGCAGGCTTATTCACTAGGGGACTTACAGACTAATACTTTGTGAACTGGTGACAGAGATTGAAATGTTAGCTAAATAACTTTTTTCAAGAACTTTTCAATTATGGGCAAGGCAATTCATTTAAAGAATTTTTTTTCTTGCATTTTTAAGATTCCAGCATCACTGAAGAAGTCTATTGGTTCTATATACATGAAACACACAAGTAGTTTAATACACCTTAACACATGGTCTTCTACTTCATTTTTATTAGATAAGTTCCATTATGTTGCTTCATAACTTAAATGATCATGAAAGACATTGTCCCTGCAAACCTGCCTATCTCAAAAGAAAATATAAAGGCTTTGACTGTTTTCACATACAAACATGAAGAAAAGTTTGTTCTGCAAGCTAACGTTTTCTCACAAAGCAACTCTTTTCCTTCTCCTTTGCCACAGACATGATGCCAACAAGAATTAAGGAAGAGCTAAATGGGGAACATATGCTATATGCTAGTATCCAAAGACTGGGAAATGCATGGAGGAGTGCATAGCGTGGATAGAAGCAGCCAAAATCAATAATATATGCAAATCTAGAAGAAGACATTTGAATTTCCTATTAAACTTCAAAGACTACTTATAGGTGCTTGCTTTTTATACTGAGAGCACTGACAGAGCTGAAGTGCTACATCCAGAAGAGCTTCTAAGGGTTACTAACTTTTGTCCCAAAAAGCAGCCAAAAAAGGAACTGGAAACCTCTACTGCTGTCTGTGCAAGATGAGCAAGAACAAATGACCGGAGACAGTTTGTCATCCCTCTCCAGCTGGAATGGGGATGCACAGTTGCTTGCAGAAGATGGACTGAAGAAGAGTATAACCACTATAGTATCAGGTGCTTTAATTCAGTATTTCCTGAGCATGCAGGGCACCTGAAGGCAAGATGAGCCTTTGAATTAGCTCAAAACACAGAACCAGTGAAGATCTTTTTCAACAGAACAGTTGTTTTGGTTTGTTGGGTTTCTATTTGGGTTTTTTTTTTTTTTCATTGGGAAGCCACATTTCTTTAAAATAAAAACTTTCCCTGGGAACACATCAGCTGGAACAAAACTTGTCATTGTCATTGCTGACAAAGCTGTAAACTCCAGAGGTTTATAAAAACTGAAACTGCGTAGAAAATACATACAGGCATGTAGCTTGAGTACATTCTACAATATATACACCCCAGGAGGCTGGAGCATATAGAAGCAGGCATTTGCTCCCACCAAAAGCACTTGGAGTGTTTCCACCTTTTTTAATGGATGCAAGATCAGGCTTTAAGTATGGAAACACAGAGAGGCAGATAGTGTGAGCCCAAGGGAGTTCCTCATTTTTTTGGCCACTGCTGCTTGTCTGTTGGATACTCACTTTAGCTGCAGTATTCCTTGCTCTGTAGGAAGCCATCGATGCCAAGGGTGTTGTTTCTCACACCCACATAAATAGATGTTCAATCCACAAATACACTGGAGCTTTCACTGGCCTCGCCATAAACATGGGAGTGAGAGTCAAATCCATTTCTGACACTGTAAGCAGGATGCAGAAAGCTTTTTGAGATAAGTAGATAAAATATGCTAGGAACACATGCAGAATGTTGTCATTTCATGGTTCACACAGCCCTGACTGTGGCTGCCTATTGAGCTGTTTCTTCATTCAGTGCCCTTATCCCATGGGACCAAATGGCTGTGGCTCATGAACCCTGGGGCATTTGAACCTGTTGTCCTCATGTCTTAGGAGAATATCCTGCCCAGCACACCCAGAAGATGTTTGCAGCAAGACCAAACACAAGTTGCATCTGAATCCATCATTAGGAGTGCAGGGTTCACAGGTTCCTGCGAACAGGAGGTGTGGTGAACCTGTGCTGCCCAGCCTTTGGCTCCTAACTGGATGGTGAGCTGGGTGCTGAGGAGCCCCTGGTCCATCAGCAGTGTCTGTGCTTACTGCAGTGGCAGCCTTGTGTCACAAATGGAAAGGAGCCTTGACAGAAGACACAGAGAAATTAGGCAAGAGCATGTCTCTGTAAGGACTTTCTGAACCTGCATCTTCAAATTATACATTTAACATCCCTTTTTGAATTTTAAATTCTGACTTGCAAATGTGCCATTTGATAATGGCTGCTTTCTAATGGTGTAATTTTCACCTAAGCACTTAGTTGTGTCACAGAAAGAGGAGTGTGTTAAACTGCTCTCACATTCTCTGACCTAGGACTACAAACCTCATTCTCAAGCGGTTACACTAAACACAAATATGCTGGTTTTCTGGTCTATGTTCTTATAGGAGATGGTGTTTTCTCACTCACCCACTGCCATAGGCTGACAGGTTGAACTTCATGTCGTGTAAAGGCCTTTGACTTCAATTCCTCAACAAAAAATGCATAAGACATTCAGAGTGCGAAGGTAAGCTCAAAGGTAAGCTCAGGTAAGCTCAGAAGTAAACTCAGCCACTCACAGTGGGCTTCTCTGGGCCACTTCAGTGAGCAGCAGTCACTTTTGGGAAATGTCCATAGACTTTTTCAAGGCAATAGACATAATTTCCAGCCATTCTGGCCAGAATTTGTCCTCGCTGCAACAGAGACTGTCATCTTACCAGTTAATGCCCCCATCTTGCTTGTGCAACCAGCCATCCTTGGTGCTCCACTCTTTTGACTACTCCCTCATTCTCTCTCCCCCTGCCTCTCTGTCCCCAGTGTCCTTTTCTTTCAGAAAGTTCAGCTTCTCACTGTAAAGCAATAGCAATCAGGGCCTGAAGTGCTTTATGGGAGGTGTCTACCCCATTCCCCTGGTCCACAGAAACTAAACTTGTATGTGAGGAAGCAGCAGAGAGGCTGCCAGGCTGGAAGCTACTTTTGGCTCGGCTCTGATTAGTCCCATGCACAGGTGCTCAGCACCTCTTCACTGTCAGATTTTCCATTTCGTGTGTGTCCTTAATAAAGGCAGAAACTATTTTTGGTTACAACACAGCCAGCTATCTTTATCAAGGGGTTTTCTGCAGTGCCCATCTGTAGAGCAGCCAAGAACTTCCCAGACAGATTCAGTCTTCATGGAATGAATGAGAAAGCATTTCTCTGACAAATTATTTAAAAATAGTGTGGGTAGATTTATTAACACCTTATAAAAACCTAGGCAGCTGCAGCTAAGTGTAAAGTCATGCAGCAACATGGTGGAGGAAAAGCCGATTAATATTTTACAAGGAGTTTTCTGGACAAAAAAAGATCACTTCTTTGAAAACTGATATTTTAGAGAAACGATGCCTTTAAAAAAAATTGGTTTGCAATTCACTTATACATCCAGTTACACAACCCATATAAAAACCATCTTAAACTCAAGAGTTTCATTTCAGTTTACTTGATTATAGTCAGTAATTACAAATACTAAATTTCTGTATGAAACATTTAAGCTAAGTTTACATTGTGTTCAGAAAGTCCACAGTTGCACCATTTAAATCAATTTAGAAATCTGTTAAGTAAATCTGACGCAAGTTTAGTTATAGCAAATGTCTTAGCTAATAAATTTCTTGGGACTGGAAAGTATCTTTTCTGCATGCATGGATGCAACTCAAGTGCTCTCAAGGCCTCAGTGAATAAATAATAAATGATGCAAAATAGCTTTTTTGCTACATAATAATATCATAACTTTAAAATGTGTTTTCCCAGGACTAGAAATGAGTGTGTCCCTTTGGGAAGTTATTAAATAGAAAGGGAAAAAAAGAGAGCTATTTCTAGTGTTGGAAGCTGGTCAATGCATCTCTCACCACACCCTGGTTCCTGGCAATCATTTACACTCATCTCTTACACCCTTTCAAAGGGGCTGTAAACTATTGCCAACTCAGAATGTTACACCCACCTTATCGCAGGTGAAAATAAATGGCCAAGCAATGAAGATTCAGATCTGTGGCGTACGCATGTGCAGAAAGGCTGATGCTTTAACTTATCAGATACCTTTATCATCACTCCATTGTAACCTTGCATTTAATACTCCTAATCCTCCCTCAGCTGGTATTTGATCCTATGTATCAGATGGGTTTCTTCCTTGTTTTGTGTCCATAAAGCTTTCTTGCTCAGATTAATCTCCATTCAGACTAAGAGGGTTTCTCTGCTCACTAAACTGGTGCGTAGTGATCCCTTGTGACTGTGCAGTCCTCGGTGCTCTTTTTGGTGATCCAAAGCTGAACTAATTTACCTGATGTGGCCCAGTGGAGAACAGTCAGTGTTATAGGGGAATAAAGTTTCTTAATCCAGTTTCAATCATATGTAAGTAATTAAAAAAGATCTCTTAAAATGACTTAACTATGATCCTAGATAGCCACTTCAAAATGCTGACATTTTCCCCTCTGTGATAAGTTGAAATGGAAGTTCCAGTTATCCCTGGATTTTTCTTCCTGGCAGGAGCCAAAGAAGCTACAGATATCATACCCATTTCTCTCTTTTCTCTTCCATTTGTGTGGAAAATATCCTTCCTCTCAACCAAAATGATGTCCCCCCGCAGTCCCCCGCAGCAGTTCCTGTGTAAAGCTCAGAAGCCAGGAGTAGTTTCCTAGCACAGCACAGAGGTCTTGCCTGGTCCTCTGTTGTTAGCTGAATCTTCATTCCTGGGACACTCCTAGGACAAAGAAAGAGTGATTGGGCATTAGCTCTGACAAATGAGACCTGTGACCTCAAGCACGGTACTCCAGAAATGTTCCTTGAAAGTTTTGTTAAAACCTTCGAAACAGTCCCTTTAGCAAATATTGAAAGATACTTTCTGTGGTGGCAAATTTAAGTACTCCCAGATTAGGACGTAATGTTCTCTAGGTGGCCCAAACTTGATCTTTTCAAATCATCTTCAATGATCAAGTGAACAAATCACCTTCAATAATGTGATCGCAGATCCCTGCACCTCCTGGAGCTCCCCTGGACGGTGTTCATTAAACACCAGGCAGATCAACATGGTCAATGTGAGACTCATCTTACTTATCAGACCCCCACAAAACATCCTTCCAGCTCAGCATCACTCATTTTCTGATAGCTTTTCTATCATGGAAGCGGCCAGATGCTACTTCAACTCTAAAGAAAGTGTTTTCTTGCTAATGCCAAAAGGTGAATTGAAGCTATTATCCTCTTTTTTGGTGGCCAAGAGAGATTCAATATCCTCTGTTTACAGGGCATGGTTTCTCAGAGCCCTTGGTGTGCTGTGTGCTCGGGGTATGGTCCCTGCACCTCCAGTTACAGCTTTTTTGTCCCATGTGCTGAATGAACGCAAAAGAGGGCTGAGCATGGCACGATGTATTTAAAGGTGCAGAAAGAAGCTATGACCTTTACTTCAGCATGTATGTACTAATACTGTAACCTAAATATTCCTTCCTAATTTCAAGTGGGTACAGGGTGCATTTTTAGGTTATATTTTCAGTAAATTCAAAAAGCTGGAAAGATGATGCGTAGCATCACGTAAGGAATCCAGACTCGGTATCAGCTGGATCAAACACTTTAAATTCACTGTGTAAAGCCCTGCCAAGTGTGTTAATAGGGCAATCCACAGCAGCAGCAGGTCCCCATGTTTCCTGCTGCCTCGAAGGAAATGGAACATGTGGCCTGTAAGCATCCCAGATGTTTGTGGAGAACAGAGGAATGAGAAGATTTGAAAAAGGAGAGGTTTCAACTATTGAAGGGAAGTGGTCTTAGGGCAGAACTAAGGAGAATTTGGGTCTGGAGAGGAGAACTGTGCTGATTATTTAATGCAATTAGAGATCAGCAAAAAAGACCTTTTTAGGAAAGAGCTTTGAAGGAAGGACAGGGGATCTTTGTGTGCTGTTCAAGGCACTGACATCAGTGCTGACTCCCTCAACAGCTGCTTTCAACTCAAACATGCTGGGAGGGAGTATGTGATATTTTATCTGAAGCTTCCTAAGGAGCCAATTACTCCAACAACTCATCCCCACTCAGGAGCAAAATTGAGATTTCTAATGAGGCTTCACCAGCTCTGAGCTGACCACCTCTGTCCTGTGGATGTCCCAAGCAGCTCATGAATTTTAACTCTGCTTTGCTCAGCATTGTGCCTTCCCTTGCTTTACCCCTCACTTCTGTTGATTTTGGTTTTGGTGTCCAGGGTTCAGACTCATTCTTTTTTCCCCTCTTCCTTTTGTCACAGAAGCTGTAGGTCTGTCTTCCATTAGTTAATCACCTCGTGGGAGGGAGGCTACTTCACAAGACACTATTGTCCTCTGATGTAATATACTAGTCTGGTGTCCTGTGGCCCCACTAAATTCATGTTATTCACGATCATGGTAAATTTTCTGGTTCACCTTTTTGTGCAAATGCCCCAGCATTTAGTGTCGGCACCAAAAATAACCTGCCAGTCAGGGCTGAAGTGCTCTCTGCAGGTGGCAGCCTGTTCAGAGGGTATTGCTCAGTTTAGCATTGTCAAAGAAAGCTCCAGATCTGATGCTTTTAAGCACCCCTGTAAGAGTATTTTTTTTTAACAGCAGCAATAAAATGTAGCTATAGTAGATCTGAAATAACACTATTTTAAAATCAAGCTTTTCTTTGCAAAACAGTCCTGGCAATGGTGGCCTGTGACCCATCATTACTGCAGGTGGTGTGCTGTGGCTCACGAAGAAAGATTTTGCGTGTCAGATTGCGTGTCCAGTGGTTGTATTTTCTAATAATGTTTATGGATAAAAAAGCATAACAAGAAGGCACAGGAGTGATTTGTCCCCTGTATGACCTGAGCATTGGTGATATTGGTTCTGTCTGCACACTCTGTATGGTAAATTGGGTATCACACTGCTTGGTGCACCCAAGCAGATATGATAGTGAGTAATGGAAAAATCTGCTCCATTGAGGTATCACTTAAATCTTTCCCATAATGAATCATGCCTGCTTGTATAAAGGTAATGTACTTGACATGCACTTTGGTAAATTCTGTCTTTCCAATAGGATTTTGCAAAATTATTTTTCTTGCTATAAAATATTGCAGCTCTTTACAAAGGCTAGACATAAAGTTAGGTTGTGTTTTCCTCCACTTTTTGTACAGTGCTTCAAACTTTTGTGCACCATTTTCCTGTTCCTTTTCCGAGATTTCTATTTTCTTCCAGTTGCTCCTTTACCTAACCCAATCCTCAGAATGTGACCTGTTTTCTTCCAGAGCCTCAAATCTCCAAATGATGTTCTTCACTTAGGGTCTAATTGCCTTTTCCAAACTGAACTCAGAAACTTTTCTGCAGTCTTTTTCTTGGTTTTGGTTCTCCATCAAAACTTTTGCCTCAAATTAAGGATACCATAAACTCCCCAAACAATATAGTTGATTCAACAGTTCTCATTTCTGTTCTCAAAGCCTCAAAAGCCTCTTTTTCCTTCTTTTTGAGTTGTCATATGATATCTTGTCAAATGTCATAAGGTCTCTCTCAAAAGTTTAATTCTATCTAGAATTAAGTTTTTTCCAATGTCTTGATCATAATCTCAGCCGTAGTTTGATCTTCACTTACATCCCTATTATCAAACAAGGTTTGCATTTGTCTAATGAAATGGCTCCTTTTAATCACTCTTCTGAGTATGTTTGCTTGTCTTCATGAAGTAGCAGTCTTCTAGCTTGATCCAATTGCTTGCTGTGGATTGATGGGGTCAGAGCTGTTTCGACCTTCTCAGTTCTACGTTCTTTGGTCTTTTTTTCTTCCTTCTGTTTCAAGCCACTCTTGTCTATAATTACCTCCATGTAGCATTGTAAACTCAGCATTATGCTTGTTTGGGCTGGGATAGAGTTCATTTTCTCCATAGTAACCAGTATGGGGCTGTGGTTTGGGTCTGTGTTGAAGACAGTGCTGATAACACACGGATGTTTTCACTCTTACATGGAGCCAAGACCTTTTCTGCTCCTCACCCCACCCTACCAGCAAGGAGGCTGGGGGTGCACAAGGTGTTGGAAAAGGAGACAGCTGGGACAGCTGACCCCAACTGGACAAAGGGCTATTGCATACCATATGATGTCATGCTCAGCAGATAAAGCTGTGGAAGAATGAAGTGGGGGGGCAGTAGTGGTGTGCGGGGTGGCACTCACAGTGATGGCATTTGTCTTCCCAAGTCACTGTTACATGTGATGGAGCCCTGCTGTCCTGGAGGTGGCTGAACACCTGCCAGCCCATGGGAAGTGGAGAATGAATTCCTTGGTTTGCTTTGTTCATGTGTGCAAGTTTTGATTTCCCTGTGAAACCTTTTATCTCAATCCACAAGTTTTCTCATTTTGCCCTTCTGGTTCTATTCCCCCATCCCAGAACAGGGGAAGAGAACCAGTGGCTGTGTGGGGCTTTGTTGCTGTCTGGGATTAAACCACAACAAGCTTATTGCCTGTTTCATCCCAGAATTTTCTAAATAAAAGAACAAAAACCTGCCAGTACCAAAAGAAAGGTTTTCTGTACTGCAAGTGTATAATCAAAGCTGTGCTGGGCTTTATGTGTCTAGTAGATGAATGTAGGCATGGGCATCGGAGTGCTTGGTGTTACAACCTTGTCACGGCATCCCTTTTGGCTCCCCTACCTTGTGCTGAGCCTAAGTTGGGGAAATAAGGGATTGCTGAGCTAATACCTCCCCTCACTTGGTCTGGCTGCAGTCTCTGGATATTGAAGGGCCAGATGGCTTTGCAAGGGCAAAACAGCTTGAAGGCCATTATAAATTTATTGCTCACTTACAGCGTTTATGGTTTGTAGAAATGTTTTGGATTTTATTTTTCTCTGCGCAGGCAGAAAGGAAAGAGAAGGAAATGTTCTTGAGCAAATAGCTGTGCAGCACAGGGTTAAGGGAGGACACATCCTCAGTGTGAAAGGTTGTGGGAGTTCAGACTCATTCTGAGATCTAATACATACATAATGCATTTCTAATACCATAACTAGGTAGCAGGTCATGAGAAAAACTCACATCTTTGCAGCCGTCTGGAAAACAAAGCTGTTGATCATATACAAGTGAAGTGAGAGAGGGTCACCATTTATGCGCACTAGGATAAATCTGGATCTGGTTCTTTGTGCATCACTGGCTGATTCTAAATTTGTACTCACAGGATGAAGAAGGCTGTGATTCAATGACATTTCACTTGCCGAAGCTAATGAGGTCTTCCTATCCCCACACCGATCAACAGGATATCAGAAGATGAGGAGATGAATCTAAGCCTAAGAAAGGTATGAAATGGAAATGGGTGTGTCAAGTGTGACTAAAAGCCAGGACAGAAGCTCCTATTCAGTGTTAAGGTGCCCTTAATTCACATTTGTTTGACTAACTCTGAGAGCACTAACTGCTGTCTCTCCTGTGGTTAAGGACGTCCAGGCTCAGCTGTTTCATAAGAAATAGCATGTTGAGGACATGTGGGGTAACTCCAAGTTTCCTTTTAAACAGCTGGAGTTGTACATTAATTACATCTGCCCATAAACAGACTTTCTTCATCCTTCAACGAGAACAAAGAACAGCTGTACTGTTGTTGTTAGTAGTAATGTGAGTATGCACACATCCCTGGAGACCACCCCCTCCCAGCACTGTGTGCTCATCTCAGATCTGACTTTCTGAGACAGTTTGCTCTGTTTTTCATGTCTAAACTCTTCCAATTTACTTACTATATCTATATATCTATATATCTGTATATCTATATCTATCTTTACAGGACCAGCGCCGGCATAAGGTTTCTTGACCCAGCTGTGTAGCCAGACCATTCTTGCTCTGGTTAGTGTTGAGTTTTTGTAATTCAGTATCAGCGAGGGGCAGTGTAAAGAAAAGTAGTTTCTAGATGAAAATGACACTTTTACTTCCCATTAGATGCTGGCCACGTGAAGCGAGCCCTGAGGTTGTGCAACTAATCCCCTTGGCCTCAGTGCTTTGTGCTCTGACAGTGGCTCACTGAAGCACACTCTTGCCTTGGGGCAGATGCCCCCTGAAATTTATCTTAAATTTATTACTGGCCTCCATTTCTTACATTTTACATACCGGTCTTAACCGTAACCTCTACTTGCCATGACAGATGCCCCTAGTTGATGTTCCTCTGCAATTGTAACTTTGGCACAAGACAGTTACTACCTTGGTTGTCACAGAGGAGGTCAAGGTTGGCTGGTAGTGAGTGGGAACCAAGCTTCTCTTTGTCTCTAGTGATGGTCCGGAGGCTGCAGTGCACAAGGTTGGACAGACACACCTGACTGACATCTGTGTGAGGTTAAACTTGGAGCTTACACTTCCCAGGAATGGTTGAAGTTGGTTTAGACTTCAAATGTGACAACAAAGTAGAAGAATAGTTGCTATAACATATGTGACACTGACCTAGGGAAGACTAGCTGGCTGCTCTTAATGGCTTAAGAAGCCAAATAAAAAGTGAGAAGAGCTTTCAGCTTTTCTGTTGCATTGTGGTATGTGAGCAGTGACAGTACAGCATATCTCTCTGGAAAAGTCTCTAATGAAATGTCAAGGTTTTTCCACAGAGAAACTTTTTGAACCTTTACTTTTAATAAACATTTTATTTTTTTCCTGCATAAAAAATGAATTAAATTTTACATACTTTTACAAAAAAAAAAAAAGTGTTTGGTTTTGACATTTTTCTTTCCCTTTACTAAAGCTCCAAAACCCAGACTGTTTTGATGAAAATTTTACAGCATGTTCCAACCTTAGAGAAATGACACAGTGACATCTGCAAGATTTTGATAAGATTTGGTGCAGACAATGCCACTGTTGAAACGGAGTGTCCTGGCCCTCCCACAATCAGAGAATCTTTTCCAAGCTGCTGTTTGGAGGAGCGTGCAGTTAATGAGATAGTAAGGCATTAACCATACACATTTTGGAAAAAAAACCCTGTATGCTATTAAAACTGGGGAAGAGAAGGCTCCTGCGAGAACTTATAGTGACCTTCCAGTACCTGAAGGAGGCCTACAAGAAAGTTGAGGAGGGACTTTTTAGAATAGCATTTAGAGATGGGAAGACGGGGAATGGTTTTCAAATGGAAGGGGTAGATTTAGAATGGATTTTAGGAAAAAAATCTTCACTGGGTGATGAGGCACTGGAACAGGTTGCCCAGGGACATGGTGGCTGCCCCCTCCCTGGAGATGTTCAAAGTCAGGTTGGATGGGGCCTTGAGCAGCCTGGTCTTGTGAGAGGTGTCCCAGCCCATGGCAAGGGGTTGGAACTTGATCATCTTTCAGGTCCTTTCCAGCCCTAACCTTTCAGTGATTCTGTGATTCTATAAAACCCTGTCAGCTTTATGTGTTTGCAACTTACACTGTCATACAGGGATATAAATCGAAGTTAAGACAAATGAGACAAGACTCTGGTCTCTAGAGAATAGCGTAGGAGCTTCTGGAAGGGGGTGGGTGGTTTAGCAGGAACATTCTTTCTGCACTGACTGGCACCAGAAGTATAAAGCTGATGGAGTTCCCAGCTAACATACCAGAGATAAAAAAGAGCCATGGCCTTTCATGTTTATAGAAGATTTCCTGGCATTTTGCAAAAAAACCCAACCCTGATATTTCAAATCTCTGCATCCTGGTTTAGTTGCAACTTCGGTTCTCCTCCCATAGACATGCCTCTTCTCTCAAGAGCAGAAAGGTGCCCTGCTTCCATGTGCAACTTTATCTGTTACTTTATCTTAGGAGGATCATGCACAGCAAGAGCAGTGTGGGCTGCAAAGATCCTCCGCTCTTATCATGGGGCTGTGAGAGTATGGCACACATCCTAGGCAGTAGCTCCCATGGCTGTGTGGTGTGTCAGGAGAAGTTTGATATTGTAGATTTACGTCAGCTAAAGCATCAGGGAGGACAGACTATCTTCACCAGGCTCTAGGCAGGGTGCATAATGAATTTTAGATGATAGTGGCCATCCTGCCCAGATTATTAGCAGGTCCTAACACTGCTTGGGCTCCAAATCCAACATCCGATCGAATTTCAATCTGTTACATATTGTGATGCCTTTTGCTGTTCATCTTCATTCTTTTTAAGTTAAGATGGAGTGCTTTGAATGGTAATACTGCATGTGTGTGAGATATACGTGGGTACGACCCTAAACTTTCCCTAAACTCTACACTGCACTTCTTGAAGGCATCATGTAGTCTTTTAGCCAGCAGACAGTGGTATGATTTACATCATTATGTGTATGTGATTTATGCAATCAAATTTAGGTAGAGCTGGTTATAAGTAAGCAAGTGTATATGCAAGAAGGTGAGATCCTTTGCATCTGGATTATAAACGTGCATGTAGGTGAAACCCATATGAGAAGTTGGGGAGGCTGAGGAGAATTGTTGGTTCCAGTCCATCCATCTGCTTTGAAGACTATTCAGGCACTGAAGAATCTGTGGACAGGACAGGCATGTTCCTCTGGTACAGGAGCCACACACTGTCTGTGACCTTATGGGGGACCTGAGCCTGATGATGCAGAAATCAGGCTTTATTTTCTCCTGTGACATAGCCTGCACTTTCAGTCTTGGACACTACAAATGCAAAGAAAATCAGACCTCTGTTGTCATCAAATAGACATTGGATAACTCTGTAACCAATTTACTTCATTGTCAGAATGGCATGAGTCCTAAGCAAATAGAAGCAGGATTGTGCTGCCTGTGTTTAAAATCAGAAATTTTTGAAGGACCATCTGAGAGGGAAGGTCTAATTCCATGCTTGGAAGGCTGGGAAAGTATGCCCCCTGCCCCAACTTTCAGATATGTTAGTGAAGAATTGTAACAAAACTCAGAGGGTGTGTCAGAAGTCGGGGGGAAGCAGAGGGGAAGCAGAGGGGGGGAAATATAGACTATTTAACCACCAAGATATAAACCAACAAGGAAGTAAAATAATTATGCACAAGTGATATTTTATTTTACTATGAAATCATCAAATACTTCTACCAAACTTTCAGTCCATTGCACCTGTCTGATGAGTGATGTTCATTTGAAGTGATTATGAGGTGAATGAAGATAGACCACAGAAGCACATGTATTTTCTTGATTATGCCTTATAGAAGAATACACTTGGACAAAACAATTTTCAGATACTCCCAATGGTAAAAATACCCATTGCAAAACCAACTAAAATTGAAAGCATATTTGATTGAATCCATTTTATTCTTTCATTTCCCAACTGTTTTCGAGCCTTCCTCTTTTTTCTGTTTCTTTTCAATTCACTTTAACACAGTTCTCCTTCTGGCTGAGGGAAGGAGGCCAAAATTTTGCCTGAGTACTCTCTGCAATCCCTCTGGTGATCAGCAGGGGCTCCTCTTGGACTGTGACTAACTTGGCTCTCTGCTCTCCTCCCTTGCATTGACCAGCCCATGGGATCTCCACACTGGATACCTATGTGGGTCCCAGAATACTGGGGAAAAACATCAGTGCAATTTTGTGTTCACAAATTTTTAGGGTGGTTTTTTTGTTGTTGGTGGTGGTGGTTTTGTTGGGTTTTTTTGAAGTTTTTCACTTCACAAATAATCCACAAAGGGGAATGGTTGTTTCACCATAGATGTTTTTTCAAAGGACATTTTCTGTATTCCAAAATCCAGGCAATGAAAGAGCAGTGGCACCATCATGTTCAGGAGATTATCATCACTGATGGATGTGGACAGACTCTGCTATAGTTTCACTACACCTAATGCATGATGAATTTCTGATCTGGATAAGAGGAGAAAAGCACAAACAGAACTATGCAGGTATCTTCTCTGATGAAGTATTACATCTTCATAAATGTGGAGCTGAATTTAAGCATATCCTGAATCTAATGCTGTTGTTTTTGTGTGATATGTTTAGTTTAACTTCCACTGGACTCAGGATTTAGGCTTGACATCCTACTGGGAGCTGAGTAGTTTGGTCCAGATGACAGGGGGGTGCAGCTGACTCTGGTGGCCAAGGTTCATGTGATAGGGTGACCCGTATACCCAGGGTGACCAAATAACTCAGGTGCTTTCCTTCACAAGCTGCATAAAACAGGAAGAAAAATGACACAGCTCAATTCTATCAACAAGATTGACTGGTCACAAACATATGTGACTGATATATAGAAATCCTGGGGAAAATACATGCAGAAGTACAAGTGGAAGACCAATGCCAATGAGCCTGGATAGTAGGTAAATCATGTAATTAACTCAGATGGGGTTTAGAAGAGAGCCAGCTTTCAGAAGAGAACTGAAGGAGATGGAAAAGTAAGTCTTTACTAGTTTATATTGAATAATTTATTTCATTACTGAAAATCTGAGACAATAAATTATTTATTCAGCTATTTTCCAGCTGACAAAAAAACAAATCTAGTAATAAGAAACATTCCTGGAAGGCTATTATGGCTTATTATGAAGAAAATAAGACACTGAGAACAGTGGCTGTAAACAGACTTGTGGATATGTTATACAATGGAAATTAATGAGACACCTTTTCCATCTTGTTACAGAAATATGAAGAGCAGTAAAATTGCTTGTTCAGTCTTGCTGTTTTGGGGAGGAGAGGAAGGAAGCACAGTTTTGGAAGTCAGCATTCTTATGGTCCTGCTTTCTCAACTTGCCGTTCTCTGTATTGTCATTGTTCTCGGACGCCCAAATGAGAGAAGTTTTAAAGGATGCATTTCATGTGTTCTACCTGTAGGTATTCATCATGTAGGTGTCTGAATCTGACCTGGCTGGCAGTAGATCGCTGTGACAGTCTACGGAGACTTGTCAGTGGAGCCAGTGAGTCCAGGGTGAGATTTAACTCACCAGTCAGGGGTCTACCAAGGCTGAGGTGTGTAGCATCCTAAAGAGCATACTTGCTATCGATCAGCTCTCCAATGACTTTGTAGAGATGTGTTCAGGTGTATGTATCTATATTATATGTGACTACATTTATCACCACAGCTCCTAGTACTTGCATTCCAGGTGCTACATGGGTGCTCTTTGGAGGGTGCCTCATCTGCTAGAAGAGACCTGGAAAACCTTCCAGATCAATGTCAGTGAAACCTTTGGATAATGTTCTGGCTTGCTATATGATTTGCTATAACTTTTTGTGAGGGTGTGATTTCATTCCATGACATATGTTGCTCAAGCTGACAACTATGTGCCAGACACTACCTAGGGCAAAAATACTGGAAGTTTTCATAGCACTGAACTTAAAAATGGGATTTTGGTGCATAAAATGCTCCTAGCAACCCAGATTTATGCATTTGCTATCAGCTGATCTGAATGAAAGTGATTACTTTAGTTCTGGCTTGTTTAGCCTGCGTATTGTATGGGCCAAAAATGAAGAGAGTCCTCTATGGGTCTGGGAGGTTAGTCTGAGGTTTGTGTTGCAGCCCATTCCTCTGGACTTGCATATGCTTTGGTAAAGCTCACCATGCAACTATCCCTAAATAAGTGCCTGTGAGTATCCACACCTTGCTTTGCGCACCCTCAACTGTTTCCTGTGACCTGGGCTTTGCCAGGAAGAGCATAGTACCAGAAATCTAAAGTATGGAGAGCGCGGGAGTCAGAAGCAGGGCCAGAAGAAGGGCCAGAAGCAGCACCAGTAGATCAGACCTCACTGGCTGCTAGAGCCAACCACTCAACCTGACCCGTTTGTCATTGGCTGAGTGCGCCGTTGCCGTGAATCTTTTATCCTGTCCCAGCTTCTGTAACACCTCTCATGCCACAGACGTCCTGTGGACTAGACTTCAAACCCGTTTGGAGGAGGTTCTGTCTCTTAGAGAGTCCATTTACAATTCTGCTCCTGCTGGAATGTGTAGACACTACAGCTGTGCAGATAGTATGTGCCTAATAAAAACAATCCCAAATGTTGTGGTTATTGCAATGAACAGAAACCCATCATATTCCCTACTTCTCTATACTTGCAGTGTGTTAGAATGATAAATATGAATTACCAGGTAAGGGTATGTTTTGATCACGATTATTGAGGAAGCAGCCATGCTATTTTCCTGACGAGCAATAGGATCTGCATGACTAATTCCTTGAGAAATGAAAGGACAATGTTCTTTGTTAATAGTAGAGAGAAAGAAAACATTTGCTTGGTGAATGCAGTGAATTCATACGTGAATGTAATCAGCTTTGCTCAGTCGATTGCACTTAAATGATTTCTGCCTCTAGCATGCAGAGCCAAAAAAACTCCATTTCACAGCTCCTCATGAAAAGTGGCCAGTCACTACTGCAACTCTTGGGATCTGCTGTGATAACATTAATTGTGATAAATTGGTGTGGCATCAATGGGACCATAATATGCAGCTGTATGAGAATACCTTTGCATTGTATTTTGGAGTACTGCAGACTAGTTTATATTTTTCTCTTCACCCACAGAGAACTTTTTCCAGTTGCTAAAAATATCTTATTTCCAATAACATCTGAGACAGCTTGCTGCTGTGCAATGGGTTTTGTTTCTGTAAAGTCAGAACCATGAACTTACCTCTTCTGGTATAAAAACAACATCAAATACCAAAACTGTATGAATACTGAAGAAATTAGAATCCTGTAATATTTTTAAAAAATCCTACAAGTGAGGCTATTTTCTCTTAAAAAGAAAAAAAAAAAAGATCAAGGGAAAAACTTATCTCTTCCTGTGTGATTGATCTTTTTCTCTTGCAATTGCCCTCTGACCTTCAATAAATCATTTTAGAGTGTGTCAGGAAAATCTCCTCAATAGCTTTAGAGCGGGGAGGAGAAATGTTTTGTCTATCAAAGTATTATCGCACAAAACACCAAACAATTGCAGCTTTTAGGTTATGTTTCCCACATCCAATGAGATGATGGAGGAAGTTTTCTTTCCCCACGTCGATGTGAGTTTATAGTGTCTAATGAATATTGCCATCCACGTTCCATATACAATTTTAATCCTGTAGGTAGTATATAGAAGGAGGCTTAAACTTACTTTAGCATGTAGAACCTAACAGGAAAGAAGCACACTGAAGAAAGTGTAGCCTGATTTATGGAGCCTGAGTTCATTTAAAAATATAGGTATTCTCAAAATAGTTCCCTATTTAAAAAAAAAAAAAGTGAATTGCTGGAACTGTTGCCATACTTGATCTCTGAAGGCAGGAATGGGTATGAAGGCTGACACTCCTCTGACCTGTTTTCAGGTAGTCTAATCCTTCATGATAATTTTTGCAGTAAGTTGCCTGTAGTTCTTCTACACAGAAAACCACCATGTCTGCAAAACCACCTCAGCTACATGACCAGCATGAATATGAAACAATGTGCAGTGACTCCACTGTGAGAGATTGAGGGATCACAGAGTCACAGAAGCGTAGGGGTTGGAAGGGACCTCAAGAGATCATCGAGCCTGACCCCCAAATGCCTTCTGATACATGTTGGCTTCATAAAATCTGAATTTGGTGGCCTTTGGTGAATACATACTGCACAAGGCATCTGTTTGACAAGCAATTTGGAGGTGGCTGATGCCACTTATAATGACAGAAACCTGTAAAACATTTTCTATAGGAAGCTGAACTAGTTTCCATTAACATATTACTGAAACTTATCATTATTATGTGGTGTTATTAAGCATATGTTAGGACATGTGTGATCTGATTCCTGTGGGTAAATACAGGAGGCTAACAGGACAGATCTCTACATCTGGGCTAGTAACAACATATTCTCAGTAGCCACTGGGGACCAGAGAATGATTTGATGCATCCTGAAGAAAACATCTAAAGCTGTCATCATAAGAACATCCTAAAAGTGCCTATTTCTTTTAATGGGCTTTTAATTTCTTTTTCTGGAGCTCTCAGAGATTAGCTCAGAGATAGATGTCAATATTTCAGATGTGTGATGTTAGGAGAGATGGATCCCTAGGGATCCAAAGCAATTTTATAGGCCTTTTAAAAGCAGAACTCCCACTCCCAAATGCACTAATAGATTCAATAGGTTTTAAATACTGACTTGCTATATTTTACTTATACAAATACATGTGTTTGTCGTAAGTTATATATTACATGAATTTGTTAAATTGTTCCACCATTTAAATTCAATTTCTTGTGGTTTCGCTATCCGCAACCCCCATCCCTCACTTCGAAGAGGCCCCCCACATCTTTACAGTAAACCAGCCCAGAAATGTCATTATGTAACTCCGATACCCTCCTAATCAGTTGAGCTCTGGCTGGGTGGGTAACCCCAGAGGCGGCGAGAATCTCCCGCACCTACGGCTTGTCCAGCTTCCCGTTCTCAGAACTACCGACCACAAGAAACTCCTGCGGTTACTAACAGAAGAAACAAGTTCCCTCCAATCTCCCAGTGCACCTTGTCAGTTGTGGTTTGTGAGAATTACACTGTGCCCTTATCCAAGGCAGTCAGGACTGTTGCAGGCTTTGCGCCCCTTCGTGCTGCCAGTTCGGGGTCCTCAGCCCACGGCTTCGAAGTTTCTGGCACAGCGGCTCTGTTCTGTGGGAAAGTGTTCAAATGAGTCCCACAAAGAAAACCATTGCCTTGTGAAAGCTACCTGCTCTCAATCACAACCACTCTCTGGGAGTGAAACAAGGCTTCCCTTGAGATGATTTTTTTTTTTTACCTATGTCTCTGCTAATGTGTGAGACCGTCTGTGGTGAAGATCTTGGTGCTTTCTTCCACCTAACACTTTCTGAATAATACCAAGCAGCTTCTCTTCATTTATGTCACTGCTCTGACATTACCTTTGCTGAGAGAACAATAAGAAATGAGCCATTTAATGGAAGTGAGGTGGGAACTGGGTGATGTGAGATGACCTGTTTCCTAATTAAACTGCTAACAACAATAAAAGATGCCACCAGGCTCTATTATAACACATAGCTACAACAGGAAAACCTTTGTAACATAGTCTCTCACTCATCCCATTTCCTTGAGGCTTTTCTGTACATTCATTTCTCAATACAACCTGAAAGATCGGGCCTTGCAAAATACCCTCCTGTTTAGAAGTTACCCTGGGATCTGTCAGTGCATCTCTCGAGCTGCATCTTCGTCCTGTGACTGCCTGGCTGTGATCCCGGTGGGGTTACACCAGCCTCTAATGGGCATGTTTTCCCTGGTTGCTCCTTGCTATTCTGCAACAGCACCACTCAGCTCCATCAAGGAAATAACTGCAATTTTCTCTTCCCTAATGAATTTCATAACGTAATCGGTGGCAGGCCATAACTAAGAATGAAACTAAAACTTGATGTAATGGTCAGGCAAGGAACTTGACTTGGAGCTTTGTTTTGACTGGGTCCCAAATGAGGCATTGCTGACAGCTCCACGTATAATCTGTGGATGCTGATGGCTCCAGTAGCAATAAAAATGTTCACAGTTTTTTGGTTTTGTCTTGTTTTTATTACCACTGTAATGTTGCTTCTTTCTGTGAAATTTGTGTTGCCAGCTCATGTTCTGGTTCCAGGGGTAGGAACAGCCTTTGGCTCCCTGCAGAGATTAATTAACGAAAACACAGTAAACTGGCCCTCGGAGTTATTGTGTGAAGGCTCAGCCTCCACTGGGTGCTGGCTGAGAGCAGGTAGGCAGCTGAAGATGTCACCAGGCTCCCAGGCATTCTCGGAAATACTCAACTATCCAGTGTACTTGGGATCCTGAGTGCGAGTTATCCAGGTGTAAAGCATCAGGGACAAACCAGTGAAGGGCCACCAAGCTTCACTCCCACAAGGGCACATCTCCACATTATTTTTGTACTCTTCAGCATGATTCAGTTTGAGTAAGCAACAAACGGTCAAGTACTGGCAAACCTAACTCCTGCTCCTTTCCTTGCTTCTCAATCTGCCAGGCAAATTCAGCAGCAGCTGACCACTTCAAACAGGATGAGGCAAAATTCAATCTGGACCTGCATGTTCTTTTTAGTCCTGCCCAGGACTCCCAAGACAAACGCCTGTGGGAATCTGAAGACTTGTAAAATCCATTTCCAGGGGGGTTTATTGTAAGAAGCAATTTGGCTTAGTCAACGCATGACTTCTGATTGATGTCAGATTAGGAGAAGGCAATGAACGAGCAAAGCAGCATTGACTGTTCTTCCAACACATCAGCCCAAGCACGTGCCACATACCTCCATAGGTGCTGCAGCTTCTCTAAGGTCCCTCGGTAAGCCTGGGGCTGGTGGTGAATCACTGTGATTATTGTCTCTCTGCAAACACTGATTTTCCAGGCGGGTGGAAGAGGATGAGGATGGCTGTCTAGGACCCCTCTCAGAGGAACAAATCCACTCACAGTTTTATTGTGCTCAGTTCCAGCTGCAGTCATTGTCTCAGCTTTTCCCTCTGTGGAGCCTGGTCCAGATGCCATCGTTCCCCTGGGGCTGGTGGCTTAGGATCTGGAGAGATGGCAGAGCTCTGGAAAGGTAGTTGGGTTTTTATATTGCTGTAGGCAAGGTGGCTGCTGCTTTCACCCTGCTGAGGGTGGAGGTGAACTTTCCTGATGGGGTTTTGCTGGCTCATTGTGGTGATAAGCATGATCCCACACTTCTGGAGTGTTTTGGAGGAGCAGGGCAGTCTGGAATGCTTTAGGTGAAGTACATGCAAGGCTTCACAGAGTCATTTATTACAACTGCTGTTCCACTGCCAACATCTCTGCTATGGTCATTTGGCACCTGTCCGTGGAGTTGAGCACAACGGTGCCAATTGCCACCAACGGAGACTTGGCCCTCTCTGCTGGAAAATCCCAGCCTTCCAGAATACGCTTATCTTGTTAGAGCTATTTTATTTTGTCTGCAGCAAAGCTGGACAAGTGATTTGGCATCACTGGGGCCAGGTTGTTAAAAGCATTCATAAACATGAGTAGTTTCATTAGCGCGGAGGACTAAGGTCCTCTGCCTTCACTCTCACTTCAGTGAAGGCAAGCTGTCAACAGTGCTGACCCCTCTGGTTATTGCACCTCAGAAAGTAGTCAATCTGCTCTGCTCCTTGTCTTAATGTCCTTTATTTTGGACATGTCCAACCCAACACCTTGCATTTGCATATCCCATGGCTCACCTATTTGGGAGTATCTGCCAACCCCAGTGCTGTGCTGACCTGCTTTCCTCCCCTTGTCTGGGACTCTCTGATGATGTGGCCCTGTTGATACGGCTTTGCCTTCCGTGTGGTGGCTCATTGCTCCAATTACACTACAGGTGCCACAGTGTACAGGCCTGCACATAGGGATAAACCCCATGAAGCTGCTAACATGCACGAACTATTTCTGACTGAGTCCCCATCCATCTCTTGAATAGACTAAACTCAGAGCTGGTCTACAGGACAGTTTGAGAAGGTGGTGTTCCCACAAACAGATACCCAACACAAGGAAGAATAACCAGACAATTCCTTCTAAAATATGCATATCATGAAATACTTTCTCCTGCCCATGAACTTAACCCTGAATATTAATGCTAAGCAGTGTTCAGATGTTCAGACCCCTCTATTTTGGGCCAGTGAGCAGAGATGACTCACTTGGTTTTCCTTCCAATTCAGAGGGAAGGAGGGAGGCTCTCTCACACTGTGCAGAGCTCAGTGCTTTCCACCAGGTAAGGGCAATACTGAAGCTCTACCTGCCTTTTCTTAGGATGGCAAAACTGCTCAATGCTAAGTATATGTGGTGGGGTACAGCAAATGTTGACAGCAATGAAAAAGGTAAGCCTTGGAGGGCTGTCACCTCCACACAAGCCTTCTCCTGTAAAGAGGGGAGATGAATTGAGATGCATGATTCAAAATAGCTGGAATAGTTGTGGGTTGTTTTTTTTTGGTTGCTCTTTGTGATAACGTGATTGCTTCAAAGTACACATTGCCTTTCCTCCCAGGAGTCCAGTCAAAATATGGCTTGTGGAAACCAGCTCCCTTTTACACTTCAACTGGTATTTACATTCCCTGCTCATTGTTTGTTCTCACTTTCCTCTTGCCTCCATACACTTGCCTGCTGAGAGTTGTGCCATTTGTTAGGGGCAGCCAGAAGATGTTGACTCTACTGCCTTCCCCGCAGGAGCCTTCTGTGCAGTGATGCTCATCACTGCTGTGTCCGAATTCCTGAATGGTGTGAGAGGTAAACACTCAATTAGCTGTACTGCACGAGTGATGTGATCATGTTTGCTAGAATTCATTGATCTTCAAAGCAGAAAGAGCTGTTATCACATAGCCTGGCCATTTCCAAGGTTTTGCTGCACAATTTGTTAAAACCCCTTTCCCTCCTTTGTGGTCTGTAGGATGAAGCACTACAAATGTCAGACTGATACCCAGATTCCAGTTTCCAGATTCAAGCTGCAGGAGAAGACATGAAACTGGAACCAAGGTGAATCCAGCTGGTGTTTAGCTGCTATAGCACTGTAACGCTGATTTCAGTATCTAGCTGGAGTATTTGGACATCCTGTTTAGATATCTTAAAAACTGGACATTTTGCACTGAAGTTTCCTGGCACTAGATCCTTCTGAAGAGCAGGCCAATGACTTCCTATAGATACTCAGTCTCTGATACGCATTCTAGAAAGATTATTATAGAAAAAAATTCTTTCACACACATGGATTAACTAAAAAGGATGCTTAAATAGCAATCAGAAGTTTCTGCACCACTTAGAAGCAAGTATTTCCTCCCTCCCATTAACTTCTCTCTACACAATTTATTAATTTTAATTAAATGCCCACTCTCACAGTTTCTATACTGTCAAAACTCCTCTTAGTTCGATTTGGTCCAAGGTAGAGGCCATGGGGGTCTTCATGAGACTGTCTTTAACTTCTTTTGATTTCATAAGGTGGTTGCTTTGGGCATTTCACACAGTAAGCAGTAGCTGGGGGTGGATGATGTTTTCCACACATGGGGTGTGAACCCTCAGTGCCCAAAGTGTGAGGGGACGTGGTGTGCTGCCAGATCGGAGCTGCGGCATTTGCTTTCCACTTTGGTCCCTTGTAAGGGACCCTACAGACCCTACAGCAATGAAGCTCAGGTTACTTTCAGCACCAGACTAAGGAATGCAGTTGTTATGGATTGCTTTTAGGTGACTGTCTTTCCTGCCTGGTTGAGGATGAAATTTAAGGAGGAAAGTTTCTTGACTGAGCTCCTACAGATCCCAGATCATCCAAGAGATTACTGGTCACCATACATCTCCTTACCAACATAGATAAAATTAACGAGTGCTTTGATAAAGTTAACTAGGAACTTTGATAGCTCCAGAGGGTAGGAGTTCAAAATTCTTCTAGAAAAGGAGCCTTGTAACCTACCCAAAGGCATGAGTGAAAGAAAGCCTAGAAACTATGCACTTTTTGTTTTGTGTTAAGATACGTGGGGCTTTCTCTCTGGTTAGATGAATCAAGAACTGCTGTCAGCCCTGCTGTCCCTGAGACCACCAGAAAAACTTGCTGATTTCTGTAGATATGAGACCAGACCTTAACTAGTTTTGTGTTACTGCAAACAGGCAGAACTCAAGGAGGAAGGGGGTTGGGGGAGAGGGGGAAGAAAACCCACAGTGAAACTGGAATAGTTTTAGGCAGCTTAGGTCAAAAAGCAGCACAGCCTGGCCAACAATGCCCCTTTCTGCCCCACACAGTGACCATCCCTTCAATGCAACCACAGTGGCACTTGGCTTTTCTTTCACATCACAGGTAGCCTTGCTGCTGGTACCTACTGGTAGTTAGTTTTCTCTGTGTAACTGAAGGGGTGGCTTCCATCAATGACCGAAAGAAAGCCTAAAGCTCCAGGCTGTTGTAAAAAAAACGCACAAGTGTGACTAAAGCAGTTCAACCCCTAATCTGTTCCTCCTGTCAAAATACTGTTTATTGCTGGCTGTCAGTAAAGACTGACCAGTAAATGGAGATGCTGGCTCCATCTGGGTGCCAGATTACTGGGAGGAGAGCTGCTTTCTTTGGTTCTTCCTGACCTGTTTCCTAAATTGAAGCAAGATCTCCCACCTCGAGACTGACTTCTAGCCATCATTAGATGGAGCTGTTGCCCCAGCAAGCCCCAACCTCCCCTTGCACTCTTCTCCAGGCTTCCTCCGTACCGATGCGCAGGAGAAAATACAATTGATTCATGAGTTGGCACCTTTCTGTACAGCGCTGTCAATCATGTCAGCTCCTGAAGGTGCTTTGTAAATAAATATCTTCATTTTCATTTCTTTGGCTTTCTGTAGGTAACAGAAGAAAGATGCCTGAGTTAAGCTGTAGTGGCACTGTGATCTTCCACTCTGGCTGGGGGAGCTGGGGAAGCCTTTTAGCCCTTTGTTAACCTACATTAAAAAGTCGGGGGGGAGCCTCGACATAATTTTCTTCTGTCATTTCACCAGGCCTTTGTTTGAACTATCAGTCTTTTCCCTCATCCTGACCCTGGTTCTCATTTCCATCACAACTGGAGTAATTCAAACCAAGCCAGGGAAGTTACATGGATGCAAACTCCTGTGAATGAGATCAGAGTTGGACTTTTTGTGAAAAAGGACAAAGGCCCTGGACCAAAATCTTCACAAAGTCGAGCATCTGACTCACTAGTTAACCTTTGCTTTTAACTTGTAACCATTTTTCTTGGAAACAATTGCCAGGATCACGGTTTGGGGTACCCTGTCCCCATGCACTCAGTGCTTGCTTTCCTAATTGGGGATGGGCATGTTGTTAGGTTTTGTTTTCTGACCAGAAATGTGTGGGGATTAGATACACGGTGTCACTGGTGTTATTCCAGGCTGATAACATCACACGGTGTGTTTCATACTAAAGGAAGGCGTAGATTGAATTACAGCAGGCCCGGCATGGGTTGTGCACCCAGCGTGTAATGGGGCATTTCAGCCGCATGAAGCAATACGTGGATTATTGGTTTAAATGCGCACAGGCTGAATGAAAGATGCCAGCTATCACATGAGGGTTGTTTTTTAACGGGCAGGGACAATTGTATAACCAGACCTTCATGCTTATTAAACCAAATTCAGATCAGTGGGTAAAATTTAAATAGGAATGAATTTGCCTGTTTACTTTGAGTGTCTTGGAGCTGGCTTGCTTGCAGGGGGGGACTGCACCCTGTATACCTGTAAACCACTGTCCTTAAAACTGTGCAACTCATTTAGAGGAGATAAGGTTATCTCACTATTTGCACTTTTCTTTCTATTCTCCTGTTTTCCTATGGCACTGTCCCTCCTGTAAGGTAATACCATTTCTGTTTTCCAAAGCAATCTGTCAGGTTTCTGAGTGTGACCATTCAGCATGTAAATTGGATGCATAATCCTCATGCTGTCATCTTACTCATTTAAATGGACCGAATACAAGGCATATTTTTGTAATCTGCCTGTGCTCTCTTGGGACAGCTTTGTAAATGACATGTTACATTCCCAAGTCTCAGCCCGGCAAAGAGGTTCATTCAGTGCCAATAAAGAGCAGTTATCTCCTAATAGGTATATTAACTGCTCCAAACGCGACTGTGAAGTTCTGAGGGAAAGCGAGAGGGAGGCAAGCAGCGAGTGCCTCTGCTTGGAGTGTGTGTCCGGCAGGACAGGGTGCAGCACCCTGCTGGCAGATCTGGATCGGATCTGCTTTGATGGGGTGATCCAAGTGCTCTGAATTAAGGCTCTCTGTGGTTAGAGGGCACATCAACAAGCAGATGGTGCCCAGGAGTCAAGCTTTGTGTTCCCAGGCTTGTAAACTAGCAGGAGAACTACTGCTACCAAAACAAGTGGCTCTACCTCTTCTTGCCCTTCCTGTAGCCATCACTAAGAGTCGGGTTTTCCTCAGATCTACAGCCAACTGGGTTTTGGAAGTGACCTGGTTTAAGTCTATCCTGGAAACAGCAACAAAAAGACATTTTAACTGATCTGATTTATTGTACAGCCCCAAGGCATGGTGGCACCAGGAAAGAAAAAAGTTTGTGGGGAGCAGTGAGGAAGAGCAGGACTGCTTCTTCTGGTTGTAGCGCTCGTTTATGATTGACTTTAAGCATGAAGCTCCAGGTTGAGCCCTCGGTGCAGCTGTTTAGGCCCTCTGCACAGCCAGGAGCTCCTGTCTGCCTCAGCTCTGCTGTGCTGGGCCAGTAACTCCCTAAATTGAAGGGTTGTCAATGGAGGTCCAGTCTGTCAGCCCCTCAGTGATAACCTCTGTCCTGCTCTGTACTTCCACTCTGCTTTGGGCAGTTTTGTTCAAGCAGTGCCAGTATGTCCTCCAGAAAGTTCCCTTTGCTGCTTCTCCTCTTGCCGCCTGGGGATGTCAAGTCATGGTCTTAAATATAAAGCAAAGAAAATAAAGTATTTTTTTCATAGGGTGCACAACTGAGTAGAGGGAACTCACTGCCATGGGGGATCATAGACACCAAAGGCATAAAGGAGACTTTTTGAAAAAAGGAAAGAAAAAAGACTTGGATAACTTATGGAGGAGGGCTATAGTGACAGATATTAAATACAGCGATCTCAGGAAGGCTGTTATTAGCTAATTAATGTGAAAAGGATCATTCTGTGCATAATTTTCATCAATGTGTTCCCAAAAACTTAATGTACTCCTTCAATCCTATCCTTAATCTGTCAGGGGCTATGGTCGCCCCCTCCCTGGCAGTGTTCAATGCCAGGTTGGATGGGGCTTTGGGCAACCAGGGCTAGTGAAGGTTGTCCCTGCCCATGGCAGGGGATTGGGACTAGATGAGCTCTGAGGTCCTTTCCAACCCCAAACCATTCTGTTATTCTCTGATTTTGTGAATACTTTGATAATCTGTGAGCGGAACTTACGACATGAATGTCCATCGCCACGTTTTGTGCACAAATTATCACCTGCAAATGCAGTAGCTTATCTGGCAAACTGTATGGTCCTATATTCTCAGGGAAGAATAAGATCTGGGTGTTAGCTTGCAAACATGAAGTTACCCAGTCCTGCACGGTGAAGATAAGGCCGACTATGTCAAACTTCCGATGCCTTTACTCCATCTGCTATTCTGCTGCGGACACCGAGCAATTGGGAAGAAAAATGGAATGTGAAACTTGCTCTCTTTCTCATGTAGCTTGAATTACAATCAATTATTTATCCCACAAACAAGTGTTTGCAACTGGAAATTACCAAGGAATATTTGGAGAATGAATCTGGCTTTGTTTGTGTGGGGATAAAGAGAGAAAGATTCCTTTGCGGTTGGTGGATGTGAGGTAGCAACAATGAGCAGGATCATGCCTTTAAGTATTTCATGGGTAGCCTGGTGCCCTTTCTCCCTGACTCAGACACAGCAGAGTCAGGGAGAGACCCTTCTGTCTGTCTTCTACCCATCCTGCTGGCAGGGCAAGTGTAGCTCTCAGATGGCAACTGGGAATATCTGTATTGGCATACCTTTTGCTGGAATTAAGTGAGAGGAAAAGACAAACCCACCATCCCTCCAACCCTCAACTGCTTTGCCACTGAGAAGGTCAGTATGGTTGATCATGTTGCTTTCTTCATGGTCGTCTCCAGACACGTAAGAGCTTTTGAAAGCCGTAACATTACCTGCTGCTGGCCCACAGTGTGTCCTGCATATTTACAAACACCATAACCTGTAATGATTTTAAAGCTGAATCTGGTGAGAGAGGGTTTCCTCCCTGCTGGGAAGCCCTTGGCAGTAATGCCAGGTGGTGTGTAAGGAAAGGCAAGCTTGGAGCTGGCTTCTGGGGTACCCTGAGCTCTTGGGGGCAAGGAAGAGACCTTTTAGGGTATGCTTCAGATATCTGACCTCAAGTCCACCTGGCACACAGAGGGCCTGTGGGATTTATTGAGAAAGCAAGAGAGGGCCATATCATCCCACTGTGTGATTTGGAGGACATGCACAGCATAGCATCACTAAGGGAAGCAGGTTTCCAATGCAGCACACAGAGCAAAGCCCACAGGGCAGGACAAACATTTTCAGTAGGAAAATGCAGAGGGCTCCCAGGTGTCCTGTCCCGACAGCCGCTGACAGACACACAGGAATTTCAGTGCTGTACGGAGTTGCATCAGGGCTCATGGTGGCGTGGGGATTCCTCCTGCTCAAACACAGCACACACAGTAAGAAGTGGTTTCATTCAAAAAGGCAGTTTCTGCTTCTCATTTAAAGTGGGAAGCTTGAGGCAGGATCCAGCGAGGTGACAGAGGGAAGTAACCTTTACACACAGTGGGAAACTGAATTCATTGAAGAAACACCTCCCCTTGTCCATACCCATCTCCTAAACCAGTCTTCTGCCCCAAGAGAGATAATCTGTCAGATACCGGTCACACTCTCATTTTTCTCAATGAAAAGTAGGAAGCTCTAGATGCCACACAGACAAGTCCTGCTTCCTCTTGCTGGCCTGGACAGCAGGCGCTTGCAGACTGGCTTGTGGGGGAAGAAACCTCTCTTTGTGGGGCTTGGCCTTCGCAGCGGCTATCGCTCTTGTTTGAGTCATGTGCCTTAATCCTCCAAAGTGGACTGCCCTGCAGTTTAACATTCCCCGAATTCCTGCTGCCTGCTGACTCGCAGCCTGTCCATCGGCAGCTCTGGAGGCGGGCGGGCTGTGGGAAACCTTTGCACCAGCTAATGGGGGCGGCTGCCGCTCCTGCTCTTGTCCCTTGTGCCAGGCATGCCTTTCTATTCGGAGCTGCTGGGTCACCCGTGCTAGGGACAGATATGGCTGGGGAAACAGTAGGAGAAAGTATCTGGAGAGTCACCACCAGTGCCATGAGATCCCAGAGCCCTGCAGCAATGTAAATTCCACCATCTGCTGGAGAGGGAAACTGAGGCAGGGGTCGGGAAGGGTTTTTTGGAGGGGTTGGATCTCTATCATAAGTGGACACAGAGGTGGAGCTGGGAAAGGAAGGGAAGTCTAGAGAAGAGGGTGAGCTATGGTGATCTGCTGTGCCTCAGCCTTCTAATAACATCTAATTTATGCCTCGAGTGTGTGAGGTCTCATAAAGCCTTACAACTCAGAGAAAGTGCCATTTTTGCTATCCCAGGAAAATGGAAAGCTTTTGTCCTTGTCTTGACCTGGTGCTTGACAAACCTTGACCCTCAGCAGGGCTGAAAAGGAAAGCTACTGAGCTCTCATTTCCCTGTTTGTAATGTGCAAACAATAATAACAATTAGAAGAATTAATAATTCTGTCACATAAGGAGTGTTTTAATGTTGGCTATAAAAAAAAAAAAGTCATCAATGTGCCTACAGCCTTTATAATGCCTGGGAAAAACTCTTGACCATCTAACCTTGAAAACACCTAAAGAAACTAAGTTTTGGGAGTATCAATAAGATGGCTCTGCTGAGTAAGGATTTTACTTGCAGGCAAGGGCTCAGGACCCAGGCGGCAGCAGGATAGGAAGGATCACAGTTTATTGGTTTTTTTTCCTCAGTCTGTTATGGTTTCTCATTTTCTGAGAATTTCAGTGACAGGTAGGAATTTGGAAGCTTTTGTGTGCTGATAACAATGGCCGTTAGGATTTGACAAGTGTGAAAGACAGGCATATGTTGTCCCCAGAGATATGCGACGCTAACCATCCATGCATCATCTGTGGATGAGTGTTTACATTTTACAACTTTCTGAATCAACTGTCACTTTTTCTCATTCTCTCTCTCCCTTGTTTTTATGAATGAAGTCTGAAGCAAGCCAGACAGAAAGGAAGGCTGCAGCATGTTTTACAGCTTGTGTTTCCTTCTGGTGAGGATGTTACATTTGCTGAAGCAAATTTCTGAAAGAGATGTGGAAGGGTTTTCTGGTCAGGGTTAGGGGATATTTCATTCATGCAGGAAGTTGCAAAAGCTGAACAGAAAGTGTGTATTTTAGAAGTTTCAATTAAAAAAAAAAAGTAGGCTGGGGGTAAAATTGCAAAATACCAGCTGAGGCTCAGAGGTTGATTCACTTCATAGTCCTAGTGAGGTTTAATCTTAATAGCAATACTGTAATTCCTTTAAATCCAAGACATTGGGATACTTTTCCATCCAATCTTCTAACATAAATTTTTGACAGCATGCATTTCTACAATGCATTTCCACCATACATTTCCAAGATAAATAATAGTTGTTTCTTGCATAAACTGTTGCAGTGCAGAAACTTTGGATGGAACATGGGAGATTCTTCAGAGCAGGGATGAATGGGACAGACACATCACCTGAGTCTGGGTTTAGGGAGTTTCAACATGCTACTTCCAAGCCAACCACCAAGGCAGCAAGAAACGGGAATGCTGCTCTGTTGTCCAGGGGAGGATGCACATTCTTATGTGTGAGGGGATTGTTGTACAAATGCCTTTAATACCCCACATACCAGTGCATTGGGGAGTGGAAGCTAATGTATTTTAGCTTTGTTCTGCTAAGAAGTCAGGTTTTACCATACATTTGTCCTAGACACAGGGCACACAGCTTTTCTGCAAGGTAGCCTCAGTGGGCCAGGGGGATGGGATAGGAATGTTGGCACAGGCAGTGAATTACAGGTTACTGAGCCACACAGGTTCACATTTTTAGAGATTTTAATGTCGGGAAGAGTTCATTCTGGCCATCTAGACTGACCCTCTGTGTCACACAGGTGAATAAAGCTCACCCCAAACTTTATGGACAAGGCTTACACTTTCTGTCTGAGCCCCTGTGTAATTTTATAGAGACAAATTCAATCTTGAACTTGCCACGTCTCTAGTTAAGGTTACACATAGATATAAAGCTGTGCAAGCCTTTTATGCAGGCCAGTTTCAGCCAGTTTAATCTTCTCTTACATTGCTATTCCAAATGGATAAATCCCCAGGTCTGAGCACATGATAGGCAGTAACTGAGTTACTGGAGATGCCCATCATGTGAAAGCTGCTAACTGACCACACGCAAGCCTCAAGCTTGACCCAGTGAGAGGTGTGTTAGTTTAAACTGTCTCTACAGTGGATTTAGTTTTCATTAGGATCTAAGCTAGCACAATTTACTTTGCAGCTGCATTATGCTAAGGACACATGCACCGTCAGGCACCAACCATTACCGTGGCTTAGCTGACAATCAGTAGCTTGATTAACTGCCTGGATTCACTTGTGCACCACAGCCCAAAAGGAGCCAGTGGAAAAGATCTAAATAGCTATATTGTTATCTCATTTAGTTGTCCCTGGACAGGTTTTATAAGCTCAAGGAGGCCTTGGATGCACTTCAGAAGTCAGTTTACTGTGTTATTTGAAAGTGAAGGGCAAACAGAGACAAAATTTACATTTCTCCATCAAGAAATGGGACCTCTAACTTAAGCTTTTTTTTCATTAGAGAAAGCAGTCTGTGATCTTCAAAGGTCACAGACGTTCACAACTGCAGCTTAGCATCTCATCCAGCAAAGGACCTTCTCCCCCAGCTGAGCCACCTCCTAAAATCACATGAGGGCACTGCTGTGAGGCCTGTAGCTGCTTTGCCTGTGTGATCTCATGAGATCAGAGCCTGTAATGGCATGTAAAGTGACAGGTTGACCCAGCAGATGGTTTCATTAGTACTGCACAGGTCATGACAGCGATGCCTGCAGTAGCCCGTAAGCATATTGAGAACCAAGTGTCAGGAGACATAGGGAAAGGAAAGACAAGTTTGCAAAATCAGCAGATTAAAACCTCAGAGGAACAAGTAGGAGAGAAGCTGAATTGTGTATGAAGAACTGTTTTTCTGCTGGTGTGCAGACCTGTCTTTCTAATACACTGGTGTCCAAGTGCTTAATGTGGACTCCAACGTGCGTTCAAAATTGTGAAATGCATGGAGGTCTCTGCCTTGTATTTGCCTTTGCCATCATTCCTAAATACTTTGAGGTAGTTTACAAAAGGGATATTCAACAGGTCAGTGTCTCTCAGCTGCCTTGCACCCTAACTGAACCACCATCCCCAAGTTGCAGACCCATGAGCCTGGTTCAAGATGGGGACTGTGATGTTTAATGGTTGTTGTATGGAGCAGGGACTGCTCCTAGCTCGGTCCGTACTCCAGAGGATCCTGGAAATGGTGGGTGGAATGGAGCTTTGGAGGCCATCTAGTCCTTCCTCCCCTAAGGTTGTAGGAATATTTCCAAGTGGAGTGTAAACACCAGAAGGGAAAAGGCAACAAAGAAAAGGTGGAAAAAAACCTACAATATTCCCAGGAAAAAAAAAAGACCCTGAGAACACATTTTGACATCTATCATAGAGGAAATAAGACTGGGGAAGGAGTAGAATTGGAGAGAAGTAATTAGCTTTCTGTGTAATCCGTGTGTAAAAATGGAAGATTTCTACTCTCATGGGAAAAAGGTTTGGGGTTCAGAAGAAATTTGCAACGAATACCCAGTTGCATCAGGAAAAAAAGTTTTAGGCGCTGCTGGTTGTCATCCCAGCTCTGCCTACATGCATGGTGGAGCAGATTGGCCCAAAAAGTACAGTCTCCACAAGGTTTTGCTTCTGTTGAATGTGAATGCTATTGATCTGATGAACTTAATTAAACTGTCTGGCTATTTCAGATTGCAAAATTTAGATAAGAAAATGACTGTTCCTCCCACAGTCAGAAAGAAACCTCTAGCCCTCTTCCTTATTTGCTGTAAGTCTGTTGTCATGCTGCCCGGTTTGTAATACTGAACTGTCTGTACTCAAATTGAAAGTTGTTCCCCGACACAGATCAAAATTGCTGTCTTTCTTGCCCTCTAGATGGCAAACTCACCTTAATTTTGGAACAGGAACAGCCACAGCGGTTGCTGCTTTGCTGCTGGATTTTGAAGTCGTTAATTTGCAGCACAACTTGAGTTTGTAGCTTTGCATCAGCGAGACACAAGACAAATCCCAGCAATGATAATGGAAGAGGATGGGAAGGGGAGGGATTAGTGGTGACATACACGAGTTTCATAGGGAGATTTCTCGTGAGATGAAATGTGAAATAAACTGGCTTTGATTTACCATATACATTTGGGAAGTGCTGGCTGTGCACTGCAGCTTGGTGCTGTGGATCTCCAGGAGATACTTCTCCAGGAGTGCTACATAGTTCTGCTTAGGTACTTTGGTTGTGACTGAAGCAAAACCAAAACGGAATATTTATTTATTTATTTATCTAGGCATTTATTTATTTATCTATTTATTCATTTACGGTAAGAGGTGCCTCAAGCAAGGAGACAGGGCTCACAGTTACTCTGTAGGCAGTGAGTTCTACTGTGTTTCCCTTGGCAGCCCATTCCCTGGGTTTTACCTAATGGCCCATCTCTGATTCCATTGCTCCTTTTCACCTCCTGTCTCCCGCCAAATGTTTTCTTCCCTCTTTTTCAAGCAGAATGCAGCCATTGGGACTCCTTCTTTAACTCCTCCAGCTAGGCACCCACATTCCCAAACTCCACCTCTCCTCTCTGCCCAGTTGCCATCTCACTGAACTATTCAGATCCAAAACATGGTCAGCCCTTGCACAGAGCACTGCGTCAAGTCACCAATGACCATCTCTCAGTTGCCTCTCAATATAGTAGCCCCCAGAAGATGCTGATATTTTCAGTCCTACAAAATGAAGAAAGTTTGGTGGCCCTTGTCTTAACCATCCCTCCCCTTCCCAGAAGCACAGGGCCTCAGGGGATTGTGTGGTCTTCCAGGGAGGTATTTATCTGCTTAAAGAGGTTGTCTGTAGTGCAGGCATCTATATCTGAGTGAGTCACCTGGGTTGCACTGCAATCAGTGGAGAGCTGTCAGCAGAGTTCGGGGAATCTAGGGCACTTCCTAAAGTGGTCACCCACATTGGTTAGAAGCGTTGTGCTCCCTAAACTGCCCATAAAGAGAGCCTCAACACATTGCTTAGAAGGAAGCTCATATCACAAGCAGAGTTAGGGAAGATAAATCTCATTCTTGGGCCTCTGGTCAGCTGAGATGACATTTTAATTTTATCTATTGGAATTCAGAACATTTCATACTTCCTCTTTGTGCAGGAAACAGCAGAGTTTTTGACATGGCAAGTAAAACTTCCTCCTGAATTTCTCCTTGAAAGCTTTTAGAATTCAATTCTCAGCAACTGTAGTGGAGGTAAATAACCAAATATGTGAGCTCAGCCCTTTGGAAAATAGAGAAAGAAGTCAAATGCAATATTTTCCAAGTCAGAATTGGGTAAGCACCATTTCTTATGTATAAACCTAGACAGAAAGATGAGCTTTCTGAAAGGAAATAGTTCTTCTTTCACTTTTTGTATGACAAGGGAGATGAGGACATCCAGTCCTCAGAGTATGTGCATTCACTATCGTATCTAGTATTGCAATATTTTCCTTAGGCAAGCAAAACACCATGTGTCTTTTCTCAGTCACCAGTTCTCAGAATACAGAAAGAACAAGTGATTTCCAGTCTATATAGAGTCAACGTGACAAATTGTTCCGCTCCCACTGAAGATTTTTCTTGTTTATGTTGATGGGTTGGTACCAAAGGAAGGTGCTAGACATGTTCTTAGATGGGAAAATGTTCTCAGGCTAATAAAGATTTCAGAGCTGCACATAGTCAGTAGTTTCTCCATTTATTGTTCATTTGCTGTGCCCATTTGGTGGGTTAGTGCAAGTGTCTCCATTGTCAAGCAGCTGAGCCAATGATGTTTTATTGTAGAGCCTGGGGTTTTTTATGCTTCATGAAATTTCGTTGGAAAACAGGTGGGTAATAAAAGTTAATAAAATTGTTTGTGCTACCTTCTCAGTATGTTCCACCCACAGAATGACCACATTCAGATCTATGGAAATACAAAGAGAGCTATGATGAACAGCAAAGGACCTATTAATGTGATGGATGGGAAGCCACAATGATGTACTAGAGTGCTCCTGTTGGGATGTTGCAAATGAAAAAGGTAAGGTTAGCAGCTGCTGTGGAAAATGTATGTAAAGTCACACCAGCTCATGGCATTTGTGCTTTGGTTATATGAAGGTCTTGATCTACCTTGTGCAGTTCTGAGCTCCCCAGTTCAAGAAAGACAGAGAGTCTGGAGAGAGTCCAGCAAAGCACTAGAAAGATGATGAGCCCAGAGAGCTTGGAGTCTGCTTCTCTGGAGATATTCAAAACCTGCCTGGACATGATCCTGTGCAGCCTGCTGTAAGTGATCCTGCTTTAGTAGAGGTGGTTGGGCCTTTCCAACCCAAATCATTCCATGATTCTGTGAACTATATTGTTATTTTTTAGTTGCAAATTTGACTTAGTAATCACGTGGATGGGTGTAGAAGTCTGGATTTGTATTTTAAATATTTGTTAGGACCCTGACAAGCAGCCTAGCTCTGTACATAAAGAAAGAGATATTAATGAAATAAATTTAGTTGTGTAAAAGTTGTCAGTGTTAGATATCAATTTATTACCCCCACCTGAGTTACACTAATTACATTATTATGAGCACAGTGCAGAAGAGCTTGTATTACTCATGGGAAACTATTATTTTTTATTAACTGTATTTAACTGTGTGGCCATGACACAGTGACTGTGTCCCAGGGATTATACATCTGCAGAAGAAAAATACAAAAGTCAGAGGGAGAGGGGCTAAGGCTATCTTTCCCAGAATTTGACTTTGTGTATAGAGATTGTAGAACTAAAATTTTCATTAGGGAAAACATGAATTTTGTGTGAAAACATTGAGTTTTCATTTGGGAAATTGAAAATATACTGGGTGCCTACTGATCTGGGACTCCAGTGACATGTTCAAATCACATTTGAGCTGGAGAATCAGCCATAGATGAAGGGGTGGACTGGATAGTCCCAGACAAATCAGCTTTTCTAGACAAAGTGATGGCCCAATACCTTCACATACAATGTTCTCTGGGAATGAGTGGATCAAGGAGCGGGAGAGGTGTTGGGGTTTTTTTAACCATTGGTCCCATTTGGCACTAATATTTTTCTGAAACCCTGGTGCTTTCTGTGGCACAGAAATTTTACTGATGGCCAATTGTTCAGTACAAAACTTGCTTTTTACAGCGCCAGTTACTACTGACTGAGAGTGGTACAAAGGTTCAAGCAAGCTAGCAGGTACATGGTTTAGCCATTTGTCTCAACTGGTTCAACATGTCTCTGGGAACATGTTTAAATCCAAAATGATCACTGTTATTGCTACCTAAGGATAAACTCGAGTTAGTCTTTTGATGCTTTGTAACTGCATACCATTCCGTAGGCTGTTTATCTGAAATGTTGTATGGAATTACTGACATTTATTCCCAGTTGACCAATTTGCATTAGTGCCACCTATACCCAGTTGCAGATTTGTTTGAACTGACTCTCCACAATTAATCATGCCAATCAACACACCCTGTTTGATCTTCACTCAGTCACATTAACCAGCTGTCAGCTATCGATCCCTTATAGGTGAATGTGCTTATAGAGGTCACTGTTATGAAAACCATAAATTCAATCTCAGACTATATTTTGGTAGATACTTGTACCTTACAAATATTCTCAGCTTAATTCTGAACTAAAAAGGAGAAAATTTCTCATGCCACCCTCAACTTAGATTAATAAGCTCTAATACTTGGACGAATCCACCCTGTTATATTTACTTAATTCAGAAGCCAAACTGAAAGATTTTACCACTGGAGCTGTTATAGTCAAGGGAGAGGGATTGACCTATCCCTTTAGTGTACTGAAAATCAGATCAAGGGAAGTACATGTATCTTTCCATTGACGAGTCTTCATCTTACACAGAATAATCATGGGCCAAAATGGGTAGGAACAGCCTAAGAAAGGACAGAATGGAAATCTCAGAAATCTCCATTGACATGTTTCCAAATTAAGTCCTAGGTGAATGTCAAGCTTCCTCCAAAGGATGGGAGGAGTCAACTTTGCTGGGAAAGAAGGATCTTGCTTAGGACAGGTTTCAAGTTGCCTGTATTCCACTTCAATCATTAGCCTAAATATAAAGTCTGGTGACATTTCAGATGCCCTGTCTTGTCCCATCTGACCTTCAGCTGCTGTAGAAGGGCACAAATTTCCTGTACTTATGTGTCACATCTAGCAGTGTGATCACATCTATTCTTTCACATATACAGGAAAATCTCAAATGGCATTAGACACCTGGGTTAGAATAACCAAATCTGCTTGGGGCTTCTTATATAAGTCTTTTATCAGAAGGTTAACAAATCCATCCATCTGAGGAAGAGACCCTGGTATTCACAATCTAACTAACTTTGATCTCCTCCGCCACTTAATGGGGGCTATCCCGTGGGCTACGCTGTTTGAAGGAATGGGAGCCTGCGAGAGCTGGCTAGCATTCAAACAGCACTTCTTCCAAGCACAGGAACGATGCATCCCTTTGAGGAGGAAATGGGGAAAGAGAGGCAGAAGACCTGCATGGATGAACAGGGAGCTATTGAGCAAACTCAAAGAGAAGCAGAAGATCTATGAATCGTGGAAAAAGGGTCTGAGCACCTGGGAAGAATACAGGAATGTGGTCAGGGCCTGTAGGGATGCAACTAGGAAGGCTAAAGCCCTCTTGGAAATTAAGCTGGCAAGGGACATAAAGGATAATAAAAAGGGGTTTTTTAGGCACGTGAACAGTAAGAGGATGTCCAGGGATAATGTAGGTCCCTTGCTGAATAAGGAGGGTGTCCTGGTTACGGGGGATGCTGAGAAAGTGGAGATATTGAATGCCGCCTTTGCTTCGGTCTTCACTTCAAAGGCCCCCCGGGACCCACAGACACTGGATGAGAGTAGGACTGATTGGGAAATGAAGAATTTCCCTCTGGTTCAAGTAGGGGAGGTCCAGGAGTGGCTCAAAGGGATTAATGCACACAAATCCATGGGCCCAGATGGGTTACATCCACGTGTGCTGAGGGAGCTGGCGGAGGTGATTGCTGAGCCGCTCTCTATCATCTTCGACAGGTCTTGGAGGACAGGAGAAGTGCCTGAAGACTGGAGGATAGCCAATGTCACTCCAGTCTTTAAAAAGGGCAAGAAGGAGGAACCTAGTAACTATAGGCCAGTCAGCCTCACCTCTGCCCCTGGAAAGGTAATGGAACAGCTTGTTCTGGATGCCATCTCCAAGCAATTGGAAGAGAAGAAGGTCATGAGGAGTAGTCAGCATGGATTCACTAAGGGGAAATCGTGCTCGACCAACCTCATAGCCTTCTACGATCTCATGACAGGCTGGGTAGATGGAGGGAGAGCAGTGGATGTCATCTACCTTGACTTCAGCAAGGCCTTTGATACTGTCTCCCATGACATCCTGATAGCAAAGCTGAGAAAGCATGGGATAGATGAGTGGACAGTGAGGTGGGTTGAGAATTGGCTGTCGGACCGAACCCAGAGGGTTGTGATTCGTGGAGTAGAATCTGACTGGAGGCCTGTTACCAGCGGTGTTCCCCAGGGCTCAGTGTTGGGTCCAGTCCTGTTTAATATCTTCATTGACGATCTTGATGAGGGAATAACATCCACCCTCAGCAAGTACGCCGATGATACAAAGCTGGGAGGAGTGGCTGACACGCAGGAGCACTGCGCTGCCATCCAGAGAGACCTGGACAGGCTGGAGAGCTGGGCAGTGAGAAACCAGATGAAGTTCAACAAAAGCAAGTGTAAAGTCTTGCACCTGGGAAGGAACAACTGTTTGTATCAGTACAGGCTGGGGGATGAGCTGCTGGAGAAGAGCTCAGTGGAGAAGGACCTGGGGGTCCTGGTAGATGACAGGTTGGCCATGAGCCAGCAGTGTGCCTCGGTGGCCAAGAGAGCCAATGGGATCCTGGGATGCATCAGGAGGAGTGTAGCCAGCAGGTCAAAGGAGGTGATCCTCCCTCTCTACTCTGCCCTGGTCAGGCCCCACCTGGAGTATTGTGTCCAGTTCTGGGCTCCTTGGTATAAAAAGGACAGGGATCTCCTGGAAAGAGTCCAAAGAAGGGCTACGAAGATGATTAAGGGCCTAGAGCATCTCCCCTATGAGGAAAGGCTGAGTAAGCTGGGACTGTTCAGCCTTGAGAAGAGAAGACTAAGGGGGGACCTAATCAAAGTTTATAATTATCTGAAGCAGGGGATGCAGGGGGAATCAGCCAGCCCCTTTTCAGTGGTCTGTGGGGATAGGACAAGGGGCAATGGCTGCAAGTTGGAGCATAGGAAGTTCCGCACCAACATGCGGAAGAACTTTTACACAGTGAGGGTGACTGAGCACTGGAATAGGCTGCCCAGGGAGGTGGTGGAGTCTCCTTCACTGGAGATATTCAAGACCCGCCTGGACGCCTATCTGAGCAATATGAGCTAGGGAGCCTGCTTTGGCAGGGGGGTTGGACCCGATGATCTCTCGAGGTCCCTTCCAACCCCTACAATTCTGTGATTCTGTGATTCTGTGATCTTTTGGGTAGGAGAATTGTATCCATCCTCCACATCTGCAGGACACATTGGAGGAGTTACCCCTGCCATAATATTGAATGACTGACTGTTCTCTGAGGCTCCTCATACAGTGGTCAGGAAAGGTGTTTGCTGATAGATCCAGTTGTTTGGTGGGTTGAATTACCCATGTCTCAAAGATTGATCAGAAAAAGAGAAAAGGAAAAATATGTATTCTTAATCATAGTCTTGTGGGTTAAAATTGTTTCAGTTGCATTATTTAAAGTTGGAATGGTCAGAATTTAAACCACATTCTCCCACTTAGTTAGAACAAGAAAAAGTATTTATTTCTTCTGTTTTCCTTCTTTCTTCTACATTGCTCCTTCTTCCTTTTCCTGCTAAGATCCTTTTGCAAGGGAATATTATCTTTGCCAGGGTGCTGTTGTTTTAATGGTGCAGGAGCCTGACTTTGACTGTAGGATTGACTCAAAATTCAGGGTCTTATTGCTTGTTCCACTTAAAAGGAAAAATACAGGGTTGTGACAGGTTTCTCCTTGTTATGGTCTTCTTATACCAAGGTGAGGATGAGGTTGCTGTTTCTGAAGGACCTGGGTCTCTTTAGCTTGGAGAAGAGGAGACTGAGGGGTGACCATATTAATGTTTATAAATATGTAAAGGGCAAGCATCAGGAGGACAGAGCCAGGCTTTTCTCAGGGATATTGAATAATAGAACAAGGTTCAGTGGGTGCACACTGGAGCATAGGAGGTTTCATGTGAATGTAAGGAAAAACTTTTTCACTGTGAGGGTGACAGAGCACTGGGAGAAACTGCCCAGAGAGGTAGTGCAGTCTCCTTCTCTGGAGACATTCAAAACTTGACTGGATGTTTTCCTAATCTAGGTCACCCTGCTCTGGCTGGGGGGTTGGAATAGATGATCATTCGAGGTCCCTTCCGACCACTAACATTCTGTGATTTTCCATGGAATCAAAAAGAGATGCTGATGATGCTCAGAACACTTCACTTTACCTGTCTGCCCAGCTGCCAGCCTGCAAGCACACCTGGATGAAGACTAGACACAGCTGTACAGGCAATGGTTAAGTTGGAAGAGTCAGATTTCTTAAAACATATGCCTAAAACCAATAGTTTGGATAGTGCCTGCCTCTGACAATTTGTCTTCTTTCTGTACTAGCCCTTGCTCCCTCTTTGTCTGTATCTTCATTTCATAGTTCTCTCCGGATTGGATCAGTGATGGTGATAGTGCCTCTGGGGTAACATAGTGAAGAAGCAGAAAAAAAGCCACCAGCAGTAAATGCTTTTGGGGAGAGGAGTGAGAATATGTGAGAGGAACAACTCTGCAGATACCAAGATTGGTGTAGATGGAGGAAGAGGATGTGCTCCTGGTGCCAGAGCAGAGATCCCCCTGCAGCCCATGGAGAAGATGATGGTGAGGCAGGCTGTTCCCCTGCAGTCCATGGAGGACGACAGTGGAATAGATATACACCTTCTGCTCATGAGGGACCCCATTCTGGAGCAGATGCAGGCACCTGAAGGAGGCTGTGGCCCCATGGGAAGCCTGTGCAGGAGCAGGCTCCTGGCAGGAACTGTGGACCCACTGAGAGAGGAGCCCATGATGAAGCAGGTTTGCTGGCAGGACTTGTGACCCTTTGGGGGATCCACACTGGATCAGTCTGGTCTTGAAGGACTGTACCCCATGGAAGGGACCAATGTTGGGGCAGTTTGTGAAGAGCTGCAGCCTGTGGGAAAGACTCACGGTAGAGAAATTCATGGAGGGAGGGATGAAGAGTTCATCTCTCCCATTGGAAGGACCCCACACTGGAGCAGGGAAAGAGTGTGAGGATTCCTCCTCCTGAGGAGGAAGGAGTGTCAGAGACAATGTGTGATGAGCTGACCACAACCCTCATTCCCTCTCCTCTGTGCATCTGGAGGGAGTAGAAGGTTGATAAATCATGAGTGAAGTTGAGCCAGCAGAAAGGAGGGGTGGGGAAAAGATGTTTTAAGATTTGGGTTTATTTTTCCCTATTATATGACTCTGAGTTTACTGTTTAATTCAAGAAATTAATTTTCCCAAGTCAAGTCTGTTTTCCCCATGGTGGTAATTGGTGATTAACCTCTCCCTGTCCTTACCTCAACACTTGAGCATTTGGTTATATTTTCCCCTGTGCAGCTGAGGAAGGGAGTGATAGAGCTGCTTCAGTGGGCACTTGGCCTCCAGCCATGGTCTATCCACCACAAGCAGAAGTGGCAGATTTTTGTATAGGAGCACGAGGGAAGGCCATGGGGATGCTCCAACAGAAAGACATTTCGCCACCTTCCAGTGAAAAGAGAGCATCAAAAAAAAGAGAAGTTACCTCATCTTGTGGCAAACAAGTCACAGAGAAATGTGAAGAAAAGGTGGATTTGAGAAGACTCTCAACGTGTGTAAAAATGAAATCATTAATTAGTGGGTGGAGACTGTCAGTCTAGAAGTGTGATTTTTCTGTACAAACTAGAGAGTGCATCCAAGAGTGAAGAATAAAGAGGTCTGCAAAGCAGAATGGTGACATTACTTCAACGCCTACCCTCATACCTAAATTCAGAACCTCTGCAGTGTAGTGGTCATTATGAAACTTTTCATTCCAGAATTGGTGCATTTGATGGTCTGGACATGCCTGTGGCTTCCCACAAAACGATGGGTTAATCTTGCTTTGGTTTAGATGTCCACAGTGAAACATGCATATGAGCCCATCACCCATGGCTTTTTTCACAGCTAATGGAGAGAAATAACAATTCTCAGAACATGATCCTTGTGATGCATTTTAGATGTGCACCTCACTGGGAGATGAATTATGCCCTAGAAGAGCCTGTTTCTCTCCACCGACGATTAAGGAAATCTAGACTGTTGACTCAGAGGTAAACAACTACAAGGAACTTACTGGAGTGCTGTCTGACAGAATATGCAGAAAAAATTAACCCAATGGCTTCAAGCTGTGTGTATTCTCTGCACAGCCACATTCTTCTGGCAATGAACTACTTTCCATTTCGTTGTGATTAATACCACATTTTCTGCAAAGAAATTTTGTCTGGGACATTTGTTGACCTTTGCAGCCCATCTTTACACTTTGCTATGCATTTTTAATTGGATTCCCTTTGGTCTTACTGAACTTTTCACTTGAAAAGCAGAGTTTTCACTTGACTTACAAGTATAAACTCTTTTTTTGCAAAGTCAAACCCATTGCTACAATAACCTTGCTATGATCTTGTTATCAGTTTCAATACACATAATCTGCTAACTAATCCATTTCCTAGACTATTCATTCTCAGCAATCTTGTTTTAGCAGCTTCCAGTCGTCCTCATGATCCTTCCAAAGCATACTGTCAAGTTCTAGTGTCTTTGGAGCCACCACATCCAATATTGGGGAAGATCTCAACCTCTCTAGGTTACCTGCAGCAATGTTTGCTTCCAGGCACAACTGGAACAACTGCAATTATTTATTCTAGTTCTGTACCTCAAAAGAAGGACCCGAATTCCTTGTATTATACTCGCAGAGTTATAAAAGTTCACTGAATCACAGAATCACTAGGTTGGAAAAGACCTTTAAGATCATCGAGTCCAACTGTTCCCATCCTCTACTAAGCCATATCCCTGAGTACCTCATCTACCCATCTTTTAAATAGATCCAGAGTTGGTGACTCAACCACCTCCCTGGGCAGCCTGTTCTAACGCTCGACAACCCTTTCAGTGAAGAATGTTTTCCTAACATCTAATCTGACCCTGCCATGGTGCAGCTTGAGGCCATTCTCCCTCATCTTCTCACATGGGCAAAGAGACCAACACCCATCTCTCTACAACCTCCTTTCAGGTAATTGTAGGTGGTGATAAGGTCTCTCCTCAGCCTCCTCTTCTCCTGGCTAAACAACCCCAGTTCCCTCAACCGCTCCTCAAAAGGTTTGCTCTCCAGCTCCTTCACCAGCCTGGTCCTTCTCTGAACATGGTCTGGGACCAAACTGTCCTTCTTGTAGTGAGGAGCTCAAAACTGAACACAGTGTTCAAGGTGCAGCCTCACCAATGCCGAGTACAGGGGCACAATCACCTCCCTGGACCTGCTGGCCACACTATTTCTGATACAAGCCAAGATGCCATTGACCTTCTTGGCCACCTGAGCACACTGCTGGCTCATATTCAGTCTGCAGTCAACCAACACCCACAGTTCTTCTCTACCAGGCAGCTCTCTAGCCACTCTTCCCCAAGCCTATAGAGCTGCATGGGTTTGTTACATCACAAGTGCAGGATTCTGCACTTCACCTTGTTGAATGTCAACCCATTGTTTTCACCCCATCAATCCAGCCTGTCCAGATCCCCCTGAAGAGCCTCCCTGCTCTGAATCAGGTTGATACATCCTCCCAGCTTAGTGTTGCCTGCAAACTTACTGAGGGAATATTTGATCCCTTCATCCAGGTCATTGATAAAGATATTGAACACGACTACACCCAGGACTGAGCCCTGGGGAACATCACTTTTGACTGGCCTCCAGCTAGATTTAGTTCCATTTACCACAACTCTTTGGGCCTGGCCATCCAAACAGTTTTTTACCCAGCAGAGTATGCACCTGTCCAGGTCAGTGGTAGCCAGTTTCTCAAGCAGAATGCTTTGAGAAATGGTGTCAAAGGCTTTGCTATGTCTGATGCCTATAGTTTATTTTTGAAGCTCGTGGTATCTTGTTGAAAGTGGATGGAAACCCGATGTGCCACTAAATACTAGACATACCGGACTGAAAGGATGAAGTTTGTTGAAGATTCACTCCAGACCTTAGAATCAGAGGTAAAGAAGGTCTATGAAGTTTCCAATTTTCCTCATTCCTGACAGCCTACATCCATGACAATGTCACAAAGACGTCTGTTTATCAAACCCCTCTAGGAAAAAAAGTCTGACAGCTATCAGCACTAGCATGCCATCGAAAGTGAGTTAGAGAGAAGAGCAAGGAAATGAGCTTCCAGTAATGTTCTGGATCCACAGGACTGATAAAGGGAGAGGCTGAGGGGGTGTGGAGCATGAGAGGGGGGACCAGGAAATGTAGAAAGTGATGATGCCATCTGCTTCATGAAGAATCAGTCGATGTGTGCAGGTAGCATTGAAGGTATGAAATCACTCAACAGTGAAAAGAAACCATGGCACTGAAAATTGGTCATAACACAAAAAGAAGATTAATCTCACTGAACTATAGCTAAAAAGTCAGATATCTGGCTATGTGATCTCCCTTGTAGTCAGTGGAGAAAGGTAAGTAGCATCAGCAGAGTTTAGGGTGCCGTACGGTCTTTTCTAGGAGACACTGATATGTTGCCAAGTGCATTTCATCTGGCCTCACTCTTGCAAGACCGAATAATTCCGTGATGCCTTGGATGTTTATCACTAGATAACAAGCCAAATTCTGTTCTTGCTATATAACCAATTTCTAAATGTTTTTTTTTCCTGCAATGTAAATGGCACCCTCAAGCGTTCTTCACCAAACAGACTGACTTTTACTTTATTCAATTAGCAATGAAGAAGCATGGAACATTGGAGACTATGAGCTTTGGTGATTTTATGCACCAATGTTTGGCACTTCATCAACAAGCAAACACTGGTTTCCTATGGATGTAGCTACACACTGGTGGGGGCAGAACCAAAGTCAACAAACGTCTTAATTACCTTAGGTACCATATCCATAGGTATCGCATTACAGCCCATGTACTTCAGAGAAAGCCGCAGCTTAACTGCAAGGAGACCAGAGCTTTTGCATCAAGGAAGGTCAAAAGTCAAAGGAAATGCCAGGAGAAGCAGTAGTCACAGTAAAGGAGCTTAATAAACCCCTCACCTTCTTGTTTACCCTTGATTTCTCGTTTATTGTATAATAGAGGCGAATCTAAATGCATAACGGCACAAGAAGCAGCTGGACTATGTTTGCACAAGAAGGCAACTCAGCTGACAACACAGACAGGAGCTGGGTTAATCAAACCACACCGGTGTTCTGCTCATCAGTGCCCTGAGGGCATGCATGCAGTAGCTGGAATTAAGTCCTCACCGGTGGATAGGATGTCTTTGACAACTCCAGGGCAGAAGGAGAAAAAATGCCACTGATGTGTAAGTGTGTAAATAAAGCCAGTGGATGAGATGGATGCAATTGTATGTCTAGTGTGTATCCATAGTTTCTTTAATTGGTTGTGGGTCACAGATAATGCTGGATATTGATGGACAGCTGCATATCCACTGGGGTGTCTTCCCACCTTCCTGTAGCCACTTGAGCCTGACTTTTGATCACAACTACGTTGGTACACTCTCTCTCAATCCATTTAACTCAGATGCAGTTACAACAAGGCCCAGATGTGTAAGGGCAGGGCTTTGAGTAGATGTGGTCAGAGCATAGTTATCTCATTGTGATGCGAGAGGTTGTGGTAGGGGAAGATTGAGCATTGGGCAGCTACCTTTGCAAGCTTTGTATCAAGGTCCTACTGCCCCCAAGTATCCTCGGCCCTCATCCTGACCTCTGTTCTGAACGTCTCTGTGTGTTATCTGGTGTAATTGGTGGCCCTCATCCTCTGCCACCTCTAACAATGGCAATATGCTGAAACTACCACAGGCAGTTTCTGTGCCACCATCACAGGGACTGCCAGGAGGTGCAGCTTAAGTGCCAGCACTTTCAAGTGGTCCTGCCTCTGCGGTGAAGTTATGTGGTGCAGATCTAAAGCAATGAGCAAACCCAAGTGTGTTTTATTCCGGCTAGAAAAGGTTAGTTTTTCACCATGTCTCTGGTGATCATTTCTTCCTTTGTTCCTTATATCTTCGCTTCCTGAGTTGACCCCAGGTCAACGTAGACCACATCTACTACCCTGTCATCATCTATCCATCTGGTTATATTCTCATAAAAGGCTATTAGATTAGTCAAACATGACTTCCCTTTGGTAAAGCCATGTTGACTGCTCCTAACAATCTTATCCTTGATGCACCTAGAGACAGGACCAAGGATAAGTCATCCCATCACCTTTCCAGGGATGGAAGTGAGGCTGACGGATCTGTAGTTACCTCGGTCCTCCTTCTTACCCTTTTTGTAGACTGGAGTAACATTTGCTTTCCTCCAGTCCTCAGGCACCTCTCCCATTTCCCAGGATTTAGCAAAGATGATTGATAGTGGCCTAACAGTGACTTCCTCCAGGTCCCTCAGCACCCTCGGGTGCATCCTGTCAGGACCCATGGATTTATGGATGTCCAGATGGCTTAATTCATCCCTGACCCAGTCCTCATCAACTGAGGCAGACTCGTCATTTATCCTGGTGCTCTTCCATCCATTTCTTATGCAGCATTAGACAGTCCCCCTTAGACAACCAGAAAATGTTTGAAAGCTGGGTGTGTGTCTGCCTGTCTGTGGCTCAGACCCCTTGTACACAGCCAAGGCCTCAATCCAACTGGTACCTCCACATCTAAAGGACTGTAGAGAGAGTTGACATCCTGCTGCACTGGGCAGAGCAAAGAGCAGAGATGTGACAGCCATGGTAAGTAATCTGAATGTGGTGTCTTAGGGACTGCGAGGTGCTCAGGAGTCGCCCTGACTGGTTTTAAACATTCAGTATTTACCAAAAGCATTGCAATGTTTACCTGGGTTAAATGGTTAATTATGGTAGTAAAATCACCCAGTTAGTTATGTGACCATTTCAAATAGCCTGTTATATACTGAATCACACACCTACTCTCAAGTCAGTAATAGTTACTTACATTTAGTGCTCTTTTAATGTATCTCACTGGCATAAGCAGATTCATTCCAGTAATTAAATTTATCCTGGTACACGATCTGTTCCTTGTCACAGAAAAATGAAAATTGATATTAAGACTAACTGCAGAGTTCATGTATTATCTGTTAAATGCAATCACCCAACAATTGGTCTGGGTTTCAGAACTTGGGAGGTTGGTGCTTGCAGGTCATGCCTGACATGGAAAAACGGGAATGGGCAAAATGACTTTTCTTCGGCTTTCTCAAAAGGTTTAAAAAATTGCTAAAGCTGCTGCCAGGTCACCTGTAATAAGTTGCAATTCCCAGAAGCATGTGGGAGAATTTTCAAAGTCAAAAATCAATGGCTATGAAATTACACATTAGTCTAGGGGAGTGTACTTTGCCTGTTTTCGCAGCTAACATTCATCTTCCTATAGTAATAGTGGTGCAGCCAATTTGCCATGGTAAAGTTGATCTATAAGTGTTTTAATTAAAGTTCTGACAGCAAATTGAAATCTTATTTTACTTACAGAGCAGGCAGAATTTATCTCCCTCTCACCTGAGATCTTGTGCTTAGAGGAGAACTGACACAAGTCTGGGAGGAACATTAGGAAAATACACATACTCATCAAGCTCTAAGTTAAGACTGTTGTGTCTTCTCTCCCACAAGGCAGACAAGCGGCTGTAAGAACTGGGTTGTTGTGGCTTGGACACTTCTTGTAAATCAGGACTCATCAGCACCTCAGAAGAGGTCTCTGTAAACTCCAGAGTGCTGGTTTGTAGGAGTTCGTGGGGTTTTTTAGCTGACCAACATATAGGCAACAGATGAGATGCACTGCCCTTTCCAAGGAAGGCTTGAAGGCTGAACGGGAAAAGGAGATAACTGGAAAGGGAATGTCACATCTGCTCTGAGGAGGTTCTGATATCTTCCCTCATGCCAGAATAAGGTGGCGGCAGTAAGGAAGAAGAGGATTATCACAGGGCTTTGACAGGCCTCAATCAAATGCTCAGAAATTGTGAGGGAACTGAGGTAAGAGTTTGTTGCAAACATTATTGATTTCTCTGACTCTGGTGTGCTGTGTACCATAGACCACAAGGCTCAAGAGGCTTAAGACAAAGTAGATGGTTGCCCAGGGTGGAGAAGTGGAAATGGCAAAATTACAGTTTGAGACACGAGTGACACCCCTCACATCTCAGAGCAGCACTGGTGCCTCTGTAAGACAGGTGTGCTGCGTCGGTGGCGGTGCTGGGGCACCCCAGACACATGCAGGGTGGTATGGCAGGATGGATCAAAACCCCCAGAAGCACTACCAAGTGCTGATGTACTCATGCCCCAGGACCACCACCCTCCTGGCAGTTTTGCTTCTTCCAGTGCTTAAAAAAAATGATCTGTGCACATTCAGGGTTGTACCCAAAAAGAAGGCAAGGTGTGGGAGACCTGGGTGCTGGCTGTGTCCATTAGACCTTCACCTGCAACAAGGCATGTGCATCATCATCTGTGGCAGAGGAATGAGTTGAGGATGGAAAGAGGATCTGTCAGGGCATGGAAAGACACAAAAGAGCTCAGGGTGCTGAGAAAAAATCAAATAGTAAAATGAATAATCAAATCTTTGAAGCCATAAAGAGGAAAATCATAACTCCTAGGAGCTCAATGAGAGCAAGATGTGATCTGGTAGAACATAATGTATAATGATCTGACATCCTCAACTAAGCTTGATCTGGGATCAGCTGAGATAGCTCAATTTTCTGTGTTCCCAGTTTTCCCTGTGCAAACGTGAGCACAAAGCATCACAAAGCAGGAATCTCCTCTGAGAGGGGTGCTAATATTTTTATTAAGATTTGACCTGAGAATCGGCAAACCATAATGCCATAAAGCTTTGTCTTAAAAAATATTATCTCCAGGTTATATATCTATATAACTTTTTTTTTTTTTTTCAGTCAGGGCAGAAAACCCCCAGAAAACCACTAAAGAGCATGCTTAATTTTCACAAAGTGTGAGACCATGGAAAAGATCCATGCCTCTTTCTTGTGGGTTAACCACTAAGTCTGGCAGTTCCTTTTGGGACTCACATAGCAGCTTGGTTTTGTAATTATTTATAGAACATTAATTTTAAGTCAGGAAAAAACTAATTGTTTACTATTAGCATAACACTCAATTTGAAATAATTAAGGAGAACTCTGTTTTGCACTAATCTTACTCTAAGTCTGAAATGTATCCCCAAAGTCCATTAAAAGCAAAGAAAAACCCACTGTTAATTAGCGATTTACTCCATTACAATAGCTGGGAGTTTTAACAAGTTCAACCAAGGACTATACAACATTATAAAATAAATCTCCTGGTTTGTCACATTTGAGAGTTACTAATAAAGAGGGTAATTCAGCTTTATAAAAGTGCTTACTTTGTCTGGGGAGGCCTCACTGTATGTCAGCGTTGTATAATTCTCATGATGGTGGATCAGAAGAGAGATATAAATTGTTTGGTTGGGGAAATTAACTGAGGATTGATTCTCTCTGTTTTAATTTAGCATCAGAATGCCAGAAAACTCCTAAAAGCAGATGGGCTATTGATCTGGCAAAAGGATAATCAGTGCATCAAAATGAAGGGAGGACAAGAAATGGGAACTCTTGAGGCTCTTCAGTGATTGCTGTCTTAAACAGAGAGGTCTTATTCACAGCACGTGATGAGGGGCAGAGAAAGTGGGGGAGGAGAGGCTGCTTTGGGACAAGCCCTTACCTGTGTACGTGAAGCTGAAAACATGCATCTAGCAGGGAGTGAAATGTAAAGTCGAAGAGGGAAGGTCTTAAATTATAAGAGGATGGGGGAAAGAAAGACCTCCCAATCACTCACTGAGGGCACACAATCTATCAATGTCCATCCTGTCTGCAGGGTATTAATTGTCATGTTCATGAAAGGAAATTGAGAATCCTGCAGGGACGGGTTCTCAGGAAACCAAGCGTCTTCTGCTATGTGAGGTCCAAGCCCTGGCATGAGCTTCCATGGCTATTTATTTCTCCATGAAGTCTCTGAAGGAATGGAAATAATTAATGAGCTGGTTGTGTCTCTGGCTCTGGGAGCAGAGCATTTCTGTGTCCATGTCAACCACACATAAATGATGCTATCCGATGGGAGCCTGCGTTAGGTCCAGAGTCAGGACGTCTTGACTCCTGGCACAGCAGACATATAATGTGCAGTGTCCTAAAAGCAGCACGGGTGCATCACTCTTTGAGGAGGAGGACAGGGAGGAGCAGGATAAAATTCTCATGTCCAGCCAGCAGTACTTAGCACAAATCCTGGAGGGAATCCAGGTGGACTTAAAGCAATACTTAGGTTTCCTTGATCTCAGTTGCCTTACTGACACAGCTTCTCTCTAGCAATATTCGGATAACCCAGAAGGGGCTCTGTCCTGTGCACATGATTTTAACCCTGTAGTCCTAACACAGCACGTCAGAAACAGTTGGGCAAGTCTACACCCCTTCGCCAGATAGTACACCCTACTACGGGGTGCTTGAGCACACAGAAGGGGCCTGTGGGAGCATGGTCTGGTGAACAAGGGACCAGAATGATGCTGGTCTGTGAACCATGGACTTTGTAGGTGACTCAGCAAACCATTGTCACTTTCTGCCTATGTATGTACAAACAGGATGGTAGTTGCTTCTCCCTTAACCCTCGCGTGGCTGGTTTGGTTATAGGTCTGTCTAGGAAGATATGCTATTGCATTGTATGGAACATCTCACAAAAGAAAGCTTGACATTTAGATGTCTCTCAAGAGGACAGTTAGTGTCATTTCACACATTACTTGACATCCTCTAGATCATGGTCTGTGACGGCTCTGAATCATACCTGACAGCCTCCTGTGGATGTCCTGGATGCATTAGGGAACTTTACTGTGCAGCAGCTCATGTCCTGTTTGCAGTTGTGGATCCATCAACTGTCATTAGTTCACTTATTTGTGTTTCTAAACACTTTGGAGGGAAAAATCATACAAATAAATATCAGGAACAGACATTTAATGCCATTTTATGAAGTTGAACTTATTCCAAGGTGTTTACTGATTTGTTGATGCTTTCTTATAGCTTCCATTAGGTTCCAGTGACTCCCAAATTTCACTCATCATGAACTTTCTTTTAATAATGATGCATTGATATGGCTAAAAACCAGGTTTGTATTACAACGTTTTGGTAGTGGGAAGAGATACAGGGGTGGCTTCTTCCAGAAGCTGCCAGAAGCTTACCCTACATCCAATAGAGTCAATACCAGCCAGCTGCAAGACAAACCCACTGCTGGCCAAGGCCAAGCCCACCAGTCTTGGTGGTAGCATCTCTGGGATAGCATAGTTAAGAAGGGGAAAAAGTTGCTGTGCAACAGCAACTGTAGCAGGAGAGAGGACTAAAAATATATGAGAGGAACAACTTTGCAGACACCAGAGTTGCAGAAGGATGGGGAGGAGGCGCTTCAGGTGCCAGAGCAGACATTCCCCTGCAGCCTATGGAGGATGATGGTAGAAGAGATATCCACCTGTAGCCTGTGGACAATCCCATGTTGAAGCAGTTGGAAGCACCTGAAGGAGTCTGTGACCCCACAGGAAGCCTGTGCTGGAGTCAGTTCCTGGCAGGATCAGTGGCCCCATGGAGACATGCCCACACTGCGGAAGGTTTTCTGGTGGAACTTGTGACCCCGTGGGGGACCCATGCTGGAGCAGCCTGGTCCTGAAGGTCTGCACCCCGTGGAAGGGGCCCACACTGGAACAGTTCAGGAAGAACTGCAATCCATGGGAAAGGACTCATGTTGGAGAAGTTCATGGAAGACTGTCTCCTCTGGGAGAGACCCCACACTGGAGCAGGGGAAGAGTGTGAGGCATCCTTCTCCTGAGGAGGAAGGAGGAGCAGAGACAGCGTGTGATGGACTGACCACAAGCCCATTCCTTGTGCCCCTGTCGGGACTGAAGAAGGGAGGAGTGGGGGAGGTGCTTTTAAGATTTGGTTTTATTTTTTCATTTTCCTACTCTGATTTTATTGGTAATAAATTAAACTAGTTTCCCCTAGTTGAGTCTGTTTTTCCAGTCCAAGTAATTGGTGATTGATCCCTCCCTGTCTCTATCTCAACTCTCGAGCCTTTCTTTAGAATTTGTCTCCCTTGTTCAGCTGAAGAGGGCAGTGACAGAGTGTATTCCAGTCAGGGTCGTACCACCACAGGCTATTAACCACTGCCCTGACATTGGCATAAGATACTTCTCACTTACCTTCTTGGAATGGACACAGTGGCTTACACTTGGCTTAGGAAGGTTGCAGAATGTTTTCAGGGCTTTTGGATTCAGGAGCAGCCCAACTCCTGTGAGACAGTAATCATGGCATTGCCAGCAACTCTTCCTCTCCTCCCATCAGACACCCAGAGGAGAAGACACAGAAACATGACTAAGGTCTCTGTGGACTATCAGCAAGTGCTCTCCTGACCACAAAATTCTGTGTTTGAGCTGGACAGCCATAAACCACGTACAGTTTGTCCTGATTTTGATATTCTGGACCAGCTGCTGTGATATTGCTGGTTCAGAAATGGCTATGTAAAGAACAAGTGGGCAAGGTTGGAGATCCTCCCTGTGATTTTGAGGTTTGCCCCTATCTGAGGCCATTCAGTTTGTGGTATCAGTCATGAGAGGAAGCAACTTCTTATCACAGGGATTCTGGAAAGTGCACTTCCGGACTCTGGAAAGAGCAGACACTCTGCCTTCCATGGGCTCAAGCTAAGTGCTTTTGCCTGAGAGGCACCAAGTAGCTCTTTCCTACTTTGCTGTTTAAGTGGCTAGAACATAGTAGGTTGTGTTGAAATAAAATCTTGTACTTACCGAAGTCTTGTGGGCTCAAATCTGTAAGTGAGCCATAGATAGAGGGGATGCTCAAGGATTCACAGACAAATGGAAAAATTTTGGTTCATCATTGCTTTACTACAAAAATCTCATAATCTAAGGGTGTTTTTATAAGTTTCACATCTAGATGTTCTGTGACAAATTGAAATCATACTTATACTTAAATTAAAAATGCCAGTTTCAGAATTTGCAGAGAAATTTTGAGTGTTAACAGGAGCTGAATGACCCGAGCCCAGAAGAATCCTTACCCTAAACTTCCAACAATTAAAAAAACCCTTTATATTTTGACAGGATTAGAATTGTAATAGCCTTGAAGTAGGTTGATAATGCCACAAGGTAGTAGACAGAATGTAAACCTCTTCCTTCTGCTTTTTGCTGGTAGCTAATTCAGCAACTGGCCAATCAGCATTGGTTCCTTACATGACAGACTCTTCCCTTTCAACCTGGATACTTACCTTAGCTCTGAAACTTCCACTAGCTGCCAGGAAGATGTTCTTCACAGAGGGTGCTGAAATGTCTATAGATCAAAGTGGTTAATGGGAAAGATAGTTGCTACTACCTTCATTTTAAAGGTAGTGAAGACAAAGGATGCTGAAAAAGCAACCAGTGGCAGCGACAGGGATCAAAACAACATTGCACGTGTTTCCTTGCTCCTGATGGTTGTATTTAAATGACCTTGCCACAACTGGTTGTCATGAAGTTTAATTTTCAGTCACTTTAGTTGTCAATAAAACATGTTTGAAGTTGAAACTGCAATGATGATTTTAAATTAAAGGGCTTGTGTTAATAATTATGTGTAATATAATGGATACTTCAGGCCCCACACAAAAGCCTTTGCCAGGGAAGGATTCAAACTCCTGCAGGGTGTTAATCCAAGCAGACTAGACAGACAAAGAAATTATTATCCCCTACTTATCAATGGAGATTTGAGGGATTAAACCTGAGTTCCAGAGACCCAGTTATGACCTTGAAGGAACTAAACCCAAATCATCTAAAACCCTGTTCAGTGATATCAGATACTAACATCATTCCTTTTGTCTTAATAGTCTGAAAACAAACAAACATACATAGCCAAACACTGTACAACTGGTCCAAAACAGTTAAAGAGATGCTTATGGAAGTGTGATGATATTGCATCAAGTACTTGGATTCATCCCTGAGAGAAAACCCCAGGGAACCACTGTAACCTCATTTATGGAAGTGAAGAGTTGACTGTTAGGGGTGGGTTTGAGAGATGTGAGGAGCAAATTTAATAGCAAGGGGTAAAATCCATCCTTAGACCAGCTGAGATAGCTAGAAAAAGCAGACAGCATTTTAGGCAGTCAATCCCTTCCGCTGGTCAGCATGTCATAATTAAGAGATAATGGGATCACTAAGTATTCTTTAATGGCTTTTAAAACAGCACAAGTCATCCCCCACCAGCTAAGCACTTTGTTTCCAGAAATTGCACAGGCTTTGTTTTCAAACAGTAAGAGAATCCCAGTGCAAGAGAGTCCCTGAATAGAACACCTGGCACTGTGGCAAGGAGCACCTCCACATGTAAACACACACACACACATGCAAACAGAGAAAAATATTCTGCTTCTCTTGATGCTGTTTATATGGCTCAGTACAGTACTAGCTTGGTGTGATCTGGTTCCTGTGGTGCTATCACCAGTTCAACACAATATCCATTGGAGCAAGCTACCCTAACAAAGAAAACATGTCAACACAGGAAAAGGTTATTTGAGCATGATGACACTTTTTCAGATTCTGCATGGATTTGACTGTCTCCTCCCAGCTCTGCAAGGTACCTGTGGGCTGGACATCCCCTCTGAGGACCAGAGTGGTCTCAGGAACCCAAAGGTTGCCCCAACAGGTCACATCAAAATCTCCTGAGAAGGACCCTATTCCTTTTCTTGGCCTGGCATGATCACTAGTGGGGCACGAGAGAGCTGGAAGCACAAAGCTCAACTACATCATAGTCAAGTAGCCCCTAAAAACTTCTAGACAATCAAGCTACCTCTTCATCAATCCATATACATGGATACTTCTGGTCTTGGAGCCACCCTAGATTCTTCCTACACAGTACTGCAGGTAGGAACAGATAAACATGCAGATAGGGTAACTGCACGTGAATTAACATACACTGTCCAAAGAAGAGCATTTCTCTAATGGATATGTAACTGTGAACTTTGCTGCCTTCTAGACCAACCTAAATTAGAGTATATAACCATTCTGCTTGAAGGACAGTGGGAACCCTACATTACACAATACCAGCAGGAAAGTTTTATGATGTCAAAACCTCTTGTCTCAAGGTCTTGGTGCAAAGCATCCTAAACCTGACTCAGCACCTGAGGTTCAGCAAGTTTCACTGGAAAATATTTCTGTTTTCATTGAAAACAGTTATTAACATGAATACAAACACTGGGTGTTTCTTAAATATCTAATTGAGAAAGGAATACTTAAATTCCTTTAAAATTCCTTTAAATCTGTTATTAACCTATGAATTGCCAATTTGTTGTTAGGTTGTCATTCATGAATAAATTAAAAAAAGAAATTAATAAGAATTGGTTAACAATATGTCCTATTTGGAAGGGAGTAGGACATGACCTAAAGAGCCTGAGTACTCCAACATCAAAACCCTAAGGTTTTTATGCATCTAAGGGAAGAAAACAAAACATTTCCGGGTAAAAAGCCGACTGTGTATCTGTGGGATTCTTGCAACAGTTGTTTTAGGGAGTAAGAATCTCCTAAGATGAGGTTCCTAAGAGGATTACAGCAGGTAAAATGAGCTAAAATAGCTCCTGGTATCTGGTGTTTTTTGAATACCCACCATGCCTAAGTTAGCGAGTCATTTCTCAGTTTATTGTGTTCAGCTCTTGTGTTCAGTGGCTTATGGAAATTTATGTGACATGTTCACAAAGCAAATAAAAATACTTCAGTTGGCTTAATGCATCTAACATACAAAGTTTATAGCAGTTCTTTCAGTAAGTAGAAGTATGAGTTTATTTGCAAATATTGAAGTAAGAAATTGAGTTTGATTGCTAAATCATCATGCATCATTCAGTCTGTTTCCTTTAAAGATGTCCTGTAAAACAAAGTAGAACATTTATGGTGTGCTGTTAACATCACAGGCCAGCGTTGTAACTGACACTGTAGTCAACTCTTTAATTATACCTCTATCATCATTGAGTCTCAGGCTTTGAAAGAAAACATCCTAATGAAAGTTGGAGGAAGATTGGTCCACCTATAGAAAACTTCATTTTCAAAAGAACAGTACACCTTGTGGAAAAGCCATTCCTGTCAGTTCTGCTTGTTCCTTTGGTCCCTTATTTGCAGTCCCAAAATAAGGCTGCAAATGAGCTATCAGCTCTTGCTTTACCCATGGGACAAGATTTACCCCTTCTGACTAACACTTTTCAGCACCAGCCTTCCCTGCTACACTCTTCCAGAGGTGAGGAAGGTCGTGAGGAAGGAGCATAGAGTTGAGCATATAGATTAATCCCAGTTTGGTTGAAGCTGGGACCTCCCAAAAAAAACCAAAACAAAAAAAACCAAACCTGAAGATCAACACATTTCAGGAAACGAAAGTTCTGCAATGTAGTGCATTTCCTTTGGAAATGCAAATTGCTTTTAAAAGACAAATACACTAATGGAGTTCCCATTCCTTGATTCTCTTTTTCTGGGCAAATCCGAAACTAAAGGGGTTTGGGTTTTTTTTATCATCCTCTTAAGCAAGGAATGTCTTGTGGGGGATGCTTGTTAAAATCTTGTCAGTGTATCACTGCAATGCACCTTTCCAAACAAAACCACAGAACTTACAACTGCTGCATGGTGTTTAATGTGTAACAAGGAGTTCTGCTGCTATTGTAAAAATACCAGCTGACTTTTAACAGGACTATTAATTGATACTGTATCTTATTAGTACTCTTGTTTAAATGGCAGTAAAATGTTAAACATTCTTGAATGTATTAATAAGGAAGGGCAATTAGACATGCTTGTTTCAGGAATCTTGATAAATTAATAAATCTTGAGTTAATTACAGTGCCAGGCACTGAGATTTATCTCTCAGAGGCTGCAATCAGTACATTTCAAAAAAGGGCTCTTATCACAGTTAAGTATGTGTGTGTGAGAATGGTTCGCTGGCATAGTAAATCTGGCAGGAATGCTTGTGAGGGATGACAACTCTATAGTTTATTCTCTTCATTTCTATCATTAATTTTTTCCAAGTTTAGATGAGCTCAAGTTAACACCGTAATATGAACATCTACAGAGGTGTAGGGTGAGGTTTGGCCATCTATTTTTAATTCAGATCCCTCAGGACCATTCATAACTATAGGATTTTGATCAGAATTAGTTCATGTTAGACAATAGCTAAGTGACACTGTACATAAACCAAAGCCATTTCCCACCTACCACTTCCATCTCACTCCTCCTCTGAGGTAGAAGAGCAGACAGATTACACTCATGGCTGAATACAGACCCGAACTACTGTCTGCTTTCTTGGTGGAAACACTTGGTCTAAGACTGGATCCATAAATACTGGAGGTTTTTGCTTGAACCTTGGCATGCACATGGGGATTCACCTTTCGTTTAGCACTGTTTTTTACTAAGTATGTGCATTTTTATACATAAGGACTTTGATACAATACCCCCTCCATAACATTCTGCAAACCTTTGTGTTGCAGTTTTTATGTCTGCCTGCCTGAACATCTGGCCTGCTGTAATTGGTGACAATGTTCTAGTTGATTTTTAAAGGTGCTTATTGATTTAATCTATACATTTATGGGTATCCTATATCCAGGAGTAATGCTTAGTAGCCTTTCTAGTTTTACAAGTGTTTCACTCTCTTTGAAATGCTGAATTATCCTCTTGAACTTTGCCTGTACTGGCCAAGACCCAGTGGGACTATTCTGCGCAGTATAGTAAATAATATGTGGATCATTTACTTTTTGTTTATCTGTTCAGTAACACTCCACTCTCCGTGTGATCCCCATGAAATTCTCCAGAACTCATTGCTTTTCAGACCTTGGTTTCTGAGGTGGAATTCAAATAAAATGATGGAAATGCAGAGAGGAGAGAATACTGGCTCCAGTGGTAGGACACAGGATGCCTGGACTCCATACCACCATTCCCCAAACTCAAAAGCAAGAGAAGTAACATTTCAAAAAGATGTCTGTGGTTAGTAACTTAACAGTTTAAACAGTGTACTTCTAAAATGATGCAAACTGGAAATGATCCCGTCCTGAGCAGAACTCAGAGTATAACATTCAATTGAAGGATATTATTCTGCGGTGGTCATGCAATTTAAATCATACACATTACACCATCTTTTCATACTAACAATAATTTTTTGACTGATTAACTGTGGATTTGAAGCTGAAGAATAGTACAAGGGGCAGAACATAAACAGGAATCTTTCTGTTAAAACTATGTGAAGAGGAACCGGAAGACTTTTATTAACTTAACAGAACTCAAGACCCAGAGAAAGCAGGTAAGCTCTATTCATTGAGAATAAACATGGCAAAAATTGACCCACAAACATTCACATGGAGATCACATTTTATTCTGTTCTTTAGTAGGCAATTGGCACGTCAATGTAAAAGCTTAAGTGAGTCTTTCTGTCAACCATTTACCAGAAAGATAAGGCCCTTAAAAGAGCTCTTAGAAGATAAAACCTTATGAAAGACAATCAAAAGAAAGGTTGAAAATCTAGTTTCAATTTTAAATAGCGACCTTTTCCATCTGTTCCTTTCAACTAGGTAGGTATTTGTGCTTGCAGTCAATAAAGCCAGTGGACGGACTATATTTTGCGTTTTGTTAGCTATTGTTTTACCTGGATAATTTTTCATTGATGCCTCCAAGCTGGAGATTCTCTTTGCTGGATTTCTGCAATAACTGACAGTCAAGTCAGATAATAAACTATAGGTCCATGTTAGCTATTATGAAAGAAGGGCCAATTGTTTCTGAAGCCAGTGGAGAGATTTCTGCTTTCTCTCTATCTTTGAAAACAATGACATCACTTCAGTTTCACAACAGTCTCCCTGAAGCTGGGGATCTCTCCCAAGAAGTTTACCTTGCAGAGGGGTGGATGAAGGATGATGATTATGACTCCAAATTCTAATCATTATAACCTAGCCTAGCAGAATGACAAGTGTGGGTAGCAACAGGGTCATTTTTGTAATGAGAAAGCTAGTGCTATTTGTATTGTGTGGGGTTTTATGATTAGAGAAGCAAATCTAAGCAATTTGTAAGGAAGTTAATTGTTTTACAAATGTGCTCAGATTTGCTTGTCTGCAGAGCTGTGCACCAGAAGACGTTTACCCAGGTCTTGCTTGGATTAATGGTGAGAGGCCAGGCGATCCGCCCAATGTTGGTGCAGTGCAGAGCTGTGAGAGGGATCCCTGGGCTCTCCCCGAGTGGGTGGCTTGGAGTGTAATGTGCAATACCACCTCATGAAGAGACGTTAGAGTCTAATATAAGTAGAGTCTAGTTTCTGTGAGCAATCACATCCCCTGTTCCTCTGACATTCTAAAAGGGGGGATCAGGAAACAGCTTCATTTTGGGGCAGGATACCACATACTCAATGCTGTATTTGCCCTACTTAAGGTGGGGATTCCCTCTCCTGCTCTATTTATGATCTTTGTGTCTTGCTGGCTGTCTGGCTGGCATGCTCAGTCTCTGCTGTCCTGGGCACAGAAAAAGCCAGATCCCTTGGGTTGAACAAGTAGGAGTTAGCCTGTAGTTCATCAGGTATCCCCATATTCTGCATCGACTTGTTTCTATCTGCTTGTGTGGGTTCCTGTTTAAATGCTGTTTGGGAGCAAAAGTGAGAATAGTCATGATGAAGGTTACCATCCAACCCTGTATTTAAAAGTTACTGTCCCTTTGTTGGAAGCAGACCTGTGCATACCCTGGTGCCTCAACACCACTTACACAGCAATAAGTTGAGCTTCTCCATGAACCCATCCAGGCATCGTTGCAGCCTCCTCACTCCTAACCAAGAAAGCATGCACAATGCTAGCACACAGCTGGTGGAACTTACTTGTAAGGCTAAGATGCATCTTCATCCATATTTGTCAGAGGGTCTGGTGATCTGTCGTTGAGGAGAAGAGAAACAACAGTATCAGGACTGATTGTTCAGCTGAACTGAAAGTGATTGGTGCCTCTCTGAGATTTTCTTCTTCCAATTGAATTGGGTAAATGCCAACACCTCTGTCCTCTGAACTCATATTGTCCCCAAAAATGCTGAGGATAAGGTTGATCTGTAATGGCAACATCAACTCAGGACTCTCCCACTCTGTCATTTGGCCTGATCTGAAATCTTTTACCCCTTTTTCTCTACCCACTTTTATTAAAAAAAGGACGGAAAAAGTTGTAAAGTATCTTTTTCAGTCCAAATGGTGAATAACAGTGTTTTAGCTGAAAAGTGGAGGAAGAAGAAAAAAAACTGTCTTCTTTACCCAGTGCCAGAATTACCTTCTTTCAGAACTGGAATTTCTCTGAACACCTCATAATACCACACTCCTCTTGTAATTAAATTAACAAATAATTTTAAAACAGAAAGGATTGAGCACCAATATTCTTTATATAACCCTGCTTCCCTCATCTAATGCTCCCTTCAGCCTGGCCACTGAGGTACTGGCTCTCTGGAATAGCTTTCCAAAGCTATGACTATGTCTTTCCTAGCCATATGACTGGTTTCCATGCCAGATCTTACAAGTCACCATTTCAGATGAACCATCCTGCTGATAATAGAGCAACAAAAGTGAAACATCAATAACTACATGGGTGGGGAAAAAAAAAGAAGTCACAAGTTCATGCTTCAGCACCTCTCTTAAATTTTTGCTTTCTTCACATCCATTATGTCTTTGTACTGGTGGTCTCAAAATTTGTCTCAATTTCTGTAGCTTTTAAAGTGACATGGTTGCCCAGGCAATTTTCTGCTTGTTGGGAGATATTCCCAGGCAAGTTGCTGCTTCTTTCATCTAAAGTTAAGGTTTCAGTGAATCCAAGGTAGTGCTTTTTATTTTATACCCAAGGGAAGAGGATATGATCAACAGAGTGCTGTCAGGTCCTCTGGACGGTGTTGCCAAAATAAGAACAGCATGTCCATCCCAGATCCCATCTCCCACTTATGAAACTGCCATCCTTACAGGGATGTCACACTCCTCTTCCCATGACTCTGGCTGTCTCCTACTATCCTTTGATCCTGTGTAATGTTTTGTGTGTTCAAATAATATTGCACTGTTAATATGCTGTATATTCTGCTAATAATATATTAGAAGTAATAATGTAATAATAAAAACAATCATGGCATTGTTTTTGCTTGTCCCCAAGATGATATTAAAGGGTTAAAATTAAGAGCTTCAGAAACAAGATGAATTTATTAAGAGGGCTCCATCCTTGTGGCACTGGTGAAGAAGTGGAAAAGGAAGATGATGGTGGATTTGCATGAGGAAAGGAACCACATAACCAGGAATAGGACTCGCTGCTGCCTGCAGTGAGAGCTGTATGGCCACAGATCTACAAGGGACTTACACTACTTGTGCACGGCATATGCTGCCCACATTCCACATCTGAAGTTGAGGTTTGGGATGAAATCTGTGCCAGCTCCCCTTAGCCCCACATCCTCTCACCCTGATTACTAGAGTAAGGACCTGTCAGTGAGAGGGCCACGGTGATTTCAGTGGTGGTGATGTTTCAGTCGGTGTGTGTTGTTCTGTTGTGCTGCTCTGTGATGTTGGACTCAGATGGTGGGAGAAGCAGAGCTGTCACACTGCTGGTCATGAAGTCCTCTTGTCTGGCTCTGAAGGGCAGTGCCAAACAGACATCCGTTTCCCTTTCTGCGTTTGACACATGGTGTACAACATGCCAGATGGAGCTGAAAGGAGATTTTCTTTATAAAGCCTCAGTAAATCTATTCTCTAGGAGCTGTGTGCATCCAGCTTGGAGTCTGCAAGGGGGAATGCAGACCTTCTTCCCTCAGGTATTGCAGGTGTGCCACATCTGGCTGTCAGGCTGAAACATGGGACACTCACATAGGTGTGTGACTGCTTACAAGTGTTTTCTGCAGGCATCTTCTCAAGTACACCCGTGAACAGGGCTGAGAAGCTTTCTGCCACAGTGAAGCCCTAATATCTGCATCCTCTTAGGAAAACTGGATCGCGATGAGGGAAGTTTTTCCCATAAACTGACACTGAGATTTGTAGCATGTGATAGACAGCAGCATACCTGTTAAAGGATAAACAGATTAAAACCTGGTGGAAACTGGTGTCTCCCATGCATTAAGGGTCTCGTACCCACTTCCACAGGGTCACACTGGTCCTGCTTGGAAACAACTTTAGAATTCCACAATGATCACATATACTTGCAACAAATGAAGTCATTAGTATCCTTAACCCACAAATGACACTGGCAAAGAGACAGATGTTTGATGCAGTAAAATTTAAGCTGCCTCTTGTCATCTCTCTGGCTGTGAAAGGTTTCTTGCTCCATATTCTGTGGGAGAGCCATCTGAGGTCTCCACATAAAACCAGACTGAAATGTAATCTCTACCCTAGATAGCTATCAGCAGGAAGGTCTCCAGACAAATTAACTAGGTTAAAGAAGGAGAACATTCACCTTAAAATCAAATTCACCATACACTTTTGGTCATGCCAATAAGCTGGTTCGCTTGAAACAGTAGTAAGGAGCAGGAGAATCTAGATTTATTTTGAGACATCTGGAGCTTTTTGTCCTTTTATTTGGGTTATGTTTCAAAATTCACAGTCACTAAAATTCAGTCTTATAGATGTGGTCCATGTAAATGGCTTTGTACCACATACGGAAAATGAGGACCAATCCCATGCATGGGAATCAAATGCAGCCACGATCCTTTCCTGCAAAAATCGTCAAGCATAACACTGTTATCAACAGGTTTAATCCTCATTTTATACCACCCAGGTATTGCACACAACTTCTTAGAGCTGGATTTCTTTTCAAATTAGGACACTGCCATTATTAGCTGCCTGGTAGCCAGTCAGCACACAAAAAGGATATTGATGTTTTGCTATGATGGAGATAATAGTTGCCTAGGTGTTTAGATTAGTACTAAATCATCAATACTTATGCATGAAAAATTTAATGTGATTTAGTATATGAGGAAAAAATACAGTTCTTGAATTCACAGATTTTCTTTTCCTTTGAAAAATGGCCAGCTAAGCATATTTGCCCCGGTGTGCTGAGAAGTATGAGGCAATGACATCTGCAGGATCATGTCCTTTTCCTTCCCTGGATGGCCAAGCTGTAAATGTAAGGCTTTGCTCTGTGAGGCAAAATTCACCTGAAGTTTAGAGCAGAGAAAAGATTGAAGCCGAGTGCTGCATTTTTAACATCTTATTATTTCAAGGTGCTTAGAGGTAGAGTTTTGATTCAAGGCCATGGCTGGTCTCATTGCTATTGAACAGCAGTCAGACTTTGAGGGTAAGCATCTTTTTAAAAGATATTGTAACAGCGTTTTCAATATTCATACTGAGAATTTATGACAAGTTTCTAAACCTTTAAGAGTTATTTACTTTCTGGATTCTGTTGTTAAAACCCTCTGCAAATTGCTACAGATCTTTTAAAACCCCCAGCCTCTTACTGGTGATTTTTATATTGGTAGCAGTCAAATTCCCTGTGCTATAAGGCTTCTGGGCATTACAAGTTAATGGCTGAAACTGAGTAGCAGTAAAAGAATGATTAATGGAAAAATCTCATGTCTCCCTATTGAAGCTGACTCAAGAGCCATGCTCATATAGCAGCAGTTACAGTATTTCTCAGCTTTGAAATCTCCAGACAATGAAAAATGGCATCTTACATATTTCTAAGATAGATAGTTCCCTTAATATCGACTCCATTATCGGAGAAAATTGTGCTTTAAATAAGGATAAATATTGACACATTTTAATATGGAAAATAAACTCATATTTGAGTCAACATGCCACAACTATCTTCTTTAGTGAATTATTATTTAATCTTTATTTAAATTTTATGTTTATTTACTAAAAAAAAAAAAAGGCACTTCAAAAGCATGGAGTCTAAGAAGCCAAAGCAGCACAGGAGTGACAAGAACCTAAACATTTAAAAAGCCCAGAAAGAGTGACACAACTGGGAAAAATACTGAGAAGGGTTTTAATGAGAAGGAATCATGACACGTTAATACCTCTGAAAACATGTGCCATTACCTTTGGGTTTAAAATGTTTCATGGAGGCAGTTTCAAAAGTTATGTGGGTGAGGTTCCCAGGAAACCAGACTTTGAGTCTTGTCAAAACCAGTCGCGCTTTGAAGGGCCATAGTTGGGTCAGCATCGTGTAGTTTTGTCAAAAGGTACCATGGACCTAGTAACCGCTCTGACACGAGGTTAGTGATTGTTGGTGATCAGTCCCACACCTGGCTGAAGACAAAACCAGTTTCTGCTGTGGTGTTTTTCATGGGTCCTGGATCCAAATCCAAGATTGCAGAACAAGGTCACTCAAACTTGGGAGACACTGTATTATATTGATCCTATAAGCTAGACCCTAAGGCACCGGATTTATCTTCTTTCCCAGAAAAAAAAGTGTAGTGTCATTTTATTTATTTTATTTTATTTTAATTTAATTTAATTTTATTTTATTGCTAGCATTGGAATTGGACTGAAAATGTTTCTTCCCACCACACAAAACACTTCACAGTTTTGAAAACAAATCCCCATATTATATAGAAAATGACTCTCAGTCCCTTGGTGTTTTCTGTGCAGAAAGTGGGCAATAGGTACTGTGCCCATGTCCTCTGGATTAAGGCACTCAGGGTACAGGAGTTCACTGCTCTTGTGATTGCTGGGCAGATGACAGATCTGAACTGGTTTTCTCTAGGTTACTGATTTGTTCTCAAACTACTTTCAGTCTCCCATTCTTCGAGCAGAAATAGGACCCTTGTCCTGATCTTCATCGATAGATCTTTCTCTGGAACTAGGACGTCTCTCTAAAAAGATTTTGCTTCCCAGACAGGTGCTGTCATTTGGACAGCATCCTTTCTCTCCTCAATCTATAAAAAAAAAGTTTAATTAAAGACATGTTCAGTTTCTTGCAGAGTGCAAGTGTTCATTCCTAGCTGGCAGCATCCTCGCTCTCAGGGGAGATGACTGTCAAGAGGAATAAATGGCAGCTGCAGAGTGAAAGGTGAGCTTCCATGTAAGGAGCACTTGCCTCTGAAAGGCTTTGAATATCAACACACAGACCTGGAACTTGATTCTCTTTAGCAGTGAGAGGACCACAATATTTTGGTTTTGGGACATGTCAAGATCTACAGCATTTCCTCAACAAATTGCAACAGAAACCTGGTCGGAGAAATGGACTCTGCAATGAGGTTCAGGTGAATATCCACGTGGCAGTATCAACTCTTGTAATTGCCACAGCCTCCAGTAAAATTAATTTGTAAGCCATTGACTTTCTAAAGGCCACATGTCTACAATTACCTTTTTTTTCCCCCCTTTGTGCCAACTTACATTCCTTCAAGAAAAAACTATCGCTAAGCAAAGGGCACCTGTCTAAAATTACTAAGGCTCAAGTAAGAGATTTGCAGATCAACTTTGCTGCCCTTTTCCCCTTGAAGTAAAACTATATGCTTTGCCTACTGAGAACAAGAGAACATGCTCTTGCCTTGATTTGTGAACTTTAAAAAATGCTGGAAAAAAATATCTGGGGGAACTAGAAAAAAACCAAACCCAACAACTGCCCTTCAGCTGCAAATGTTTTATTTTTCCTGTTTTCTTAAAAAGCAAATGAAGATGCCATAAATGTATCTGTCTTTATTTATTCCTGTGGCTCTCTATGTTTCCTCAAAATAATTATTGCATGAGTTATTTATACCACTTATTAATTTACACTTTAGGCAAAACAAATATATTTCTAAAAGGAAAGGGGAAAAAAAATAAAACATTCACGCTTGAATTTATTTATTTCAGTTATATTTAGACCTAGTTAGAAAACAGAATTTATGACCTACATGGAAATGTAGAATATCTGTATTTCATCTTGATCTTCACTCAGTATAAAACGACTAACTATCACTGATGGGATAAAATGCTGATTTAGAAATATCTAAACATTCTTTATTTTGGCATTGAAGTTGAATACAATTTTCTGCTGTGAAATGCCATCTGCTCACCTTCGCGCTCTGTGTGTCTTTTCTTGTGTGACTTTCAACTGAAAAAGGATAGGCTGTGTAATGCATTTTTCCACTGAAAAGAACTATTTTATTTAAACAGTATCCATCAAAATATGGAATTGCCAAATGATGCTCATTAGGAACCTGATTACAGCTTTCAGGCTGATTTCCTACAAGTGGTGTATGAAAACCAGGAAAGAATCTGCTTGGATGGGAATGACCCAATCTTTGCTCACATCTCAGCCCTGTACGATTGCCAGCCTGTGGTATACCTCTGCAAGCTATGCGGTATCTCATGTGCTGGATGTCAACAAACGTAAGTCACAGCTCACACCATGGTCACCATATTTGCTGCAGTGTTAAACTACCAAAGGACAAGAACAGTGATACAAGGCCAATGAAAATATTTTTTTATTCTGGATTGCTGCAATAGCTTTTTCAACCTATTACGAGAGGATCCTAAAAACAAAAAAAGAACTTACTTGATTAGTTGACATTATAAAACTGATGACAAAATACCATTTCCTGCTACCAATAAACTCAGTCTTAAAAGTAAGGAAGTGCTTTTTGTTTTCACAGTGGATCTCTCATGATTCAGGTGGACCCAGTGTCACCTCTTCCCTGGTGCACAAACTGCGAAAGAGCTGGTTGCTGAAATCTTCTGTAATGGAAGAGATACTCAGGTAATAATGGCACCATTTTTACTACAGCGTGTTTTGAAGTAGTAAACATTATTATGACTCTGCTTTGTTCCCACAATAATGCCAGCAAAAATAGCTGTGCATTATTATACATTACAAATCACTTTCCCGATAAAAATATATTTGCAATTGGAAAGACCAGGGAGAGGGGGCAGGGAATGCAAGAATGCACACACCGTATTTGTTCTTAGCATATCTTAACTGTTGCCACTCTGTGCTGTGCATGAAAATGAAATGTACAAAAGCGTCCGTGTTGTAAGTGTGCAGCGTTGCTCCACAGTTTAGAGATTGTCCAGTCTGCTGACGTCCTTCAGACCTGTGATAACAACTCCAGCTGCTGCATTCAGCTGAACTCTATTGCAAGATTTCTGGTCCAGTTTAAAGTGTTAAATTCCCTTGGTCTGGGGAGAGCTGCGGATCAGTATCTCCCTCTCCTTTGCTAAGACAATCTCCTTCGCAGTGCAAAACAGTGCAGCTTTATCCACATCAGCCCTTTCTTCCAACCAACTATTCCATGAAAGCAAGCAAAGAGCTTGAAAATCCAGAAGCTGCTTTTCTTCCCTTCCAGCATTCACCTGAAGGAAGATTTAAGCTCTAGTTGAGACAAAACCAGTCTCAATTTTTATAAGACCAAAAGGCTCCTGTGGATCTTTTTCTAGAAATATATGTACATGTTGCTCTTGCAAAGTGTGTGCATTGGGTACTGGTGTAGATGCTTATACCTGCTGGTTTTGGATGCATAAGTCAAGGACATGCACTTGAAAAGCTTCAAAATGTCACACAAATACAGATTCTCCAAGGAACATAGCACCATATCAGATACATAAAAGTGGTATGAAGGCAGTCTTGTCACCTGGGTTCAAAACAAACCAGACCAAAATAAAACAGCTTTGCAGGTTACTTTCTTTTTCCTTCATGCTCCCTACAACTCTGTGCAAAGTAACCAAAGGACCAAAACCAGGCTACAAGCACTGATATGAGAGATGGCTCAAAGTGTATCAATCAGTGGAGCTGCGAAGCATTTCTCTCTCATGAAGTAATGTGTGCTGATAATCCTAGATACCCTTCAGCAGGAAAACCAGCTTGTTATAGGGCTCAATTTTCTGCTTTGAATGAGATTTGCTGAGCGCCTGGGTTACTGTGAACCATGGGAGACATTTTCAAAGGCTCCTCAGGCGCCAATGAGCTCAAAGCTAGAGAAACTTGGTGGTTCCTCGATCTTTGAGCTGCTTCTGATACGTTCTCATTAAAAAAGGAAAAAAAAAAAGAGAAAGCAGAAAACCCTAAAAGCATGAGAAACAAATCTGAGCACTTACATGGGACAAATGATATGTACTACGGGGACAAGAGGTGCAACAACAGAAACTAGGTCAGTGTTTCAAAGCACAGATTGAAAGTGTCACTTTTTTTTTTTTTTTACAGTGACCTTTAGAACTGGAGATTGTAGGTAATTAAATAGTACTGTTAAAATAAGATATAAAGGTTCTGCCATGTACAGTGGTAGTCCTTGCAATGCTGGCAGCAGCAAACTGTGCCTGAACACTTTGATTCCCAGGGCGCCCTGTCTCACCTTACGATACTCTACAATAAATGTTGCAGGTCCATGAGCAGTTTTCATTCCATCTCTGTGCTCTTGGATTTCACTCCATTTTCTGTGCATTAGCTCAGCTTTACAGATTTGAGCATTGGCGCCTGGTGTGGTTATGACTCTGACCTGGCACACTTACCCGCGTTGAGCGGGTTGCACCCAGGAGGAGTCAGTAGCTGATCCAGCAGTTGCCTGCTGTTTATAGGAACTGCTTTCGATCCCACAGTAAATTGCCAGAAAGCTGCTTTCATGACAGACCACATTCCTTTCCCCCTCATCGCTCCCCTCTCCACACAGCATAGCTGGATTTCCAATTATGGTCGAACACTGATGTGTCTTTTATCCCCCTTTTATTTTTGTTTTTAACCTCAGAAGCCATTGCCAACCTGCTCTTCTCTTAATTAACCGTATTCTTTCCTCATCAACATGAACAAGTGCGGCACCATTGAGCCCTGTGTAAATAGCCACAGTGACATCTGAAACAATAGAAATGTTAGTATTCACTTGATGGGGGGTTTTTAACAACATGCTTGGAGATGTCAAGGTTTTGCTTTACATCTGCAGCAAATTCACTATGTGATCTGTTGATGGGTTGCAGATGGCATCACGAGCCACTGCTTGCAACAGAAGTAACAACCCTGGTCACATTTTACCACATTAAACAATTTACTTGGGTGGTAATTACATAGCAATTAACTTTGCTGCCTCACAAATGCTATGTGAGCAGTCTGGCTTTTTTAGTTTTTTTCTTCTCTGTCAGCTTCAGTCTTTTATCTATGGCTGGGTACCAGCATTCCTGCCAGAACAAGTTATTAGGAAATGAGGGCCAGCCATGATCTCTTTGGGAAATAATGTCTGTTTCTCTGGGCAGGACTGAGGGACAAGCTACCACAGTAGTATTTTAGCTACCACTGGATTACTGTTACCACTTAAAAGACGGGCTCTGTCTTGATTGAAATATTTGATGTCCTGTCAAAATCTAATGACCAAGCTTCTTCCTCAGTCACTGGACAGACTCATGCCTCAACAGGGTGATTCATGCCAGCTATCTAGAGGTAAGTTGAATTTCTTGAGCTGAACATGAGATGTGTGAATAAGATGCTACTTTTAGATAACCATATGTTGGGTGAAATGAGCCCTGTTCTACATGGTTGCAGTATTAAAATGTCTAAAGACTATAGAAGTTGAAAAGAGAAAGTCTGTACAATGAAAAAGGGCTTGACGTTGCTGCCTTAAAGGAGAATATTTGCTTACAGGTGATAAAACAATGTAGTTATCTGATATTATTAGGCTCTATGATCAAGAAACTTACACGGAAAACATTTTTATGGAACTGGGACATTCTGTCATGCTCTGTGGTAGGTTTCTGAACACTTGACATGAAGACCGGGCATCTTTCCAAAAGATGAGCTGTAGTACATACAAATGATGTGTATATTAATGTACTGGGTACTGTGTGGACATATTTCTGTTGGATGCCCATTTTAATATTTCTGGAACAAAACGTAGGGATAATTTACTACACATATTTTTTTGTCTACAAGTTTTGCTGTGGGTTTGTTTTTGGGTTTTTTTAACCCCACAGCTTGATGTCCTCACAATATATATACAGACAGATGCCTTCGGATGCATATACAGTCCAGTGTTGATCCAACTACAAGATTTGGTCCATAGGCTGCAAATATTTAGGCATATGACACATCTTTGTTTTTTTGTAACTAAAATTCTTAGTAGTGACCTGTAAAGAAGAAAGGTGACCTCAGAGAAAGGCACTGCATGAGGACAGAAGGGATCCGACTTTCATTCTTCCAGAGGTTCCCTTGCTGACTTTGATTCATTCAGACTTGGCACTTCCAATGCTTTTAATATTCCTTTTGAAATCAGTAGAAGACTGATTCATAGCTGAGGTTCAGGCCATATAGGCTGCATATAGACTTTTTAGACTATTAGAGTGTAACAATTCCATCACTACTTGCTTTACATCTACACTCAACAATCAACTACTGTGACTGTCTGCTATCCAGAACTGCCAGACCTTTGCTCCCTAATCAGTCGAGAGACAATTAGTCTCAGACCCAAGTCTGGCACCTTCAGCGGGAGGTCTGAATATGATATTTCTCTTTTTTTCTGATTTTTTTCCCCATTCCTCTCCTGTTTCTACAGGGACTGCAATTGCATTGTGTGTAGCCACTTCAATTGCAGATGCAGCTCCAAGTGCTACTTCAGCATAGCTAGAAGACAGCTACACAGGGCAGTCACACTTGAGAAGTGTCTTTCAAAGCCTTTGTCATTTTGAGCAAAATTACTGAACATTGTGGAATTGCCCACATTGTATGGAATAAATTGATAAATTTTGCAGGATGGAGGAAAGGTTGCATCTGCAGAAGACAGGAGTTTAAAGTCCATTAAAAGTCAGTAGCAATGTTGTTTTATAATCTCCTCGTGTAGCTTTTACTATCCCTGCCCATCTGTTGTGACAGAACTTCTCCATGTTCCAAACAAAACCCTCAACAAGATATTTTTCTAGTGCCATAAACTTAATATAATCTAAGCTCTGATTACTGTGGGCTTGCGGGTTTTTTACCTGTGTTTAGATAATTACTATGCCAAAAACTGCTGTGCTGACTGCTTGGAAAACTAAACAACTTCAATTTTTCTCCGTTTCTAATATTTAGCAACTGCCATTTAGCTCTGTGGCATCTGGAAAAGAGCAGTCCAGCAAAAGCTGTTAATGTTATTTTGATGATATGTTTTCATCCCTGACTATCTTGCTTACTATACCAGCTGCTGGCAGCAATAAAATGCAACTTCTAACAGTTTTTAGAGTTGCTATTATTATTATTATTATTTTCTTAGAGTGACACACACAGCAAAAATAGTTTAATAATAGACAAGTTAATCGGTGGAACTTCTGTTGTAGCTTATTTCTTCCAAAATTACAAGAAGCTTCTCAGATTTATGCCAGATACAGGACTGGAAAGAGACTAATATTAATACTACTGCTAAGCTACCTGAGCCATCACTACTGATGGAGATCAGGGTTTTTCCTAGTTTATACACAGGACTGGCCAAGATTTTTTTTTTTTTGTGGAAATAACTGTGTTGCAGAAAATCCAGTTCTGTCAAAAGGGACCTTGCTATAGAATCATGGAAGTATACTGAGTTGGAAGGGACCCATAAGGATCATACTTTAGTCACAGATTGGATCAATTAAATAGAAATGTCTTACTTGTAAAATTGAATTGAAAATTTAAATCTTTGATCATTTTGAGATTCATCCATGTTTGTGAAGACTGGACTTTTAATAGCTGTTATCTGTGTTTAAAAGACAGGTAGATGAGGTACTTAGGGATATGGTTTAGCATAGGACAGGAACAGTTGGACTTGATGATCTTAAAGGTCTTTTCCAACCTTGTGATTCTGTGATCTGATACTTATTGCTACTTTCCTTCTCTTTGCAGACCAGTATTTCCTCTCGAGATAGCATGGATATCCAAATATACAGTGAATTAAGGTTTGTGTTGTCTTAAAGTAGTCTGGACTTGTACTGCCTATCTAACTTAGGTCTTATACAATGAAACCCAAGAAATTTCCTCATCTTCCAGATGCTCATGTGGTCTTCATTAATCTAGTGCAAGGTCATATCCCTATCTTTCTTCTTAACATCCACGAGAGGCAGCAAGTTGCTAGTAATTCTGGTTTATATATGAGAATCGAAGGCCAGTTTGCACACTTGCTCTCTGTACAGGAGTGTGAAGAGGAATAAGCAGCAAGCTATGCTGCATGCTCAGCTAGCTGATGAGCTGAGTGTGAAGACAGTAAGAAGCAGCTTAGGCTTAAACCCTGTCTTTGCAAAATAGCTGCCTGGAATAATAGGAATGCAAACTGTTATTTCACCCCAGCCAAGTTAGCTCTTCATGGAGAGAGAAGCTTCAAATATAACCTCTGCTTGATTTGGAGCAGGCTCAAATGTTCAAGCCTCCCTTCTCCAAAGCAAGTGAAAATAATAGTCCTTCTTCTAGAAGAGTTCCACTTTATCTAGAAACACTCTTCACCCCAGCAGGGTCTGGACCCTACTAATTCAATTAATCACTCTGTTGTGGGTTTGCATGGGGGTTTCGGAGAGGAGGGGGCGCTGCAGGGGTGGTTTCTGTGAGAATATGCTAGAAGTGTTCCCTTGATCTGATAGAGTCAATATCAGCCAGCCCAATATGGACCTGCCACTGACCAAGGCCAAGCCCATCAGCAACTGTGGTAGTGCCATTGGGATAACATAGTTAAGAAGGGAAAGAAACCAACTAGTGGCATATTTTTGAAGCCAGAGAAAGGAGTGAGATGATGTGAGAAATTTGGAGACACCAAGGTCGGTGAGGAAGGAGGGAGGAGAAGGTGCTTCAAGTGCCAGAGCAGAGATTTTTTGCAGCCTGTGGAGAAGACCATGGTGAAGCCATGTCCCCCTGCAGCCCATGGGGGATGATGGTGGAGCAGATATCCACCTGTAGCCCATGGAAGACCCATGCTGGAACAAGTGCAGACACCTGAAGGATGCTGTGACCCCATTGGAAGCCTGCATGGGAGCCAACTCCTGGCAGGTCCTTCAGCCCATGTAGAGAGGAGCCCACACTGGAGCAGGTTTGCTGGCAGGACTTGTGACCCTGTCAAGGAGCCACACTGGAGCAGTCTGTTCCTGAGGGTCTCCACTTCATGGAATGGATTGACATTGGGGCAGTTTGTGAAGAGCTAGAGCCTGTAGGAAGGACTTACATTGGAGAGGTCTGCTGTGAGATGTACCCCACTCTGAAACAGCAGAAGAGTGTGAGGCATCCTCCCCTGAGAATGAAGGAGCAGCAGAGACAACTCATGATGAACTGACCACAACCCCTATTCACTGTCTCCCTGTGCCACTCTAGGGGAGAAGTTAGAGATACAGGGAATAAAGTTGAGCCCAGGAAGAAAAGAGGGGTGGGGAGATGTGTTTTAAGGTTTGGGTTTATTTTTTCATTATCCTACTCTGTTTTGATTGGATGATAAATTAGATTTTTTTTATTGTTGTTGAGTCTGTTTTGCCCATGATGGTAATTGCCAAGTGATCTCTCCCTGTCCTTGTCTTGACCCACAAGATTGTCATATTTTCCTCCCCTGCCCAGCTGAGGAGGGGAGTGACATAGTAGCTTTGCTAGGCACCTGGCCTCCACTCAGTGTCAACCCACCAGAGACTGTTAGGATGCCTTCCTCTTACTCCCTGTGACCTCCTGAATACTTACTGACATTATACAAAATTGTACAGTTGCAGGAAGAGCTGGTAACTGAAGAACTCTCCTAGGGCTGAGTCATGATACCATATTCCTGTTTTAGTTCAGAAGAGTGAAAAGCCGCGTTTCCCCTGGCGTGGAGATAGGCTGCCATAACTGGGCCATGGTGGATAGAAATGGCTTCAGCCCCATTTTCAGACTGCTCACAACCTTGGGACTCAGAGATATGGTGATAGGGAGTGGTCTACAAACTGTGAATGAAGATGAAGTTCTGCAGATCACCAGGTCACTTTGCACACCACTAGAAAAAGAAACACAGCTGCCAGAGGGACTTAAAAAAAAAAAAGTCACCTTCAGGGTGGGCAGAAACTGAATGGCAGACCTGATATTTCTGGGACATCGAAATGTTAGACTTCTTCATCCAATGGCCTGAAGTGAACCTGAAATGTTTGCCTGAATTACTTTTGAAGCCAGCTGGTTTCTCATGTTGCTAGTTAACACCTTAAATGAAAAGGAATCTAACACTGTACTTGTCTGTGGTCTTTTTGAAAACACTCCAGAAAGCGACTGTCCTATGACTGTACACTAAAAAACTTTCTCTTCTGCTGTGGTCTAACCACCTTATGTGGCTGAGATAAAATATATGTGTGTCTGCTATGGTGTCATTTCAGAGATGGGGCCATAGAGCCATCCATAGTGCAGGACAACCTGAGCTGCTTCCTGCACTGATGACACCAATGCTACACAAAAGGTGAAGAGAATTTGGCTCTCCTTGATTCCTACCTGCTAAAGGTGGAAAATCTTTAACTCATCCTGATGTAGCTTCAGAGCAGGTAACTGAATAAGGGTATCACCAAACTTCTCGTGAAACTTCTATTTCAGACAGATCTTCTCTACTTCAGAAAACCTGTGAGAATACTCTGCAGGGAAATAGAAAAAGAGAGTGAAGAGATTAATGGGAGCCACATGAGGAGACAGATAAGCAAAGAAAAGCATCATTCTTTGGTTTTCATGCTGCAGTCACCCAGTTTAGCTGTTTGTCCTCTAAAATTATAGGATCATAAATCATACGATAATTCAAGTTGGAAGGGACCTCCTCAAAGGGTCATCTGGTCCTATTATATGTGTTTTATACCTAATTCAGAAATTATCCTGACCCAACTGTGGCACTCTGTGAAATAGCATCCTTGCTATTATATGTCCCATTATATCTACATTGCAGTGTTTTTTGTCTCTCCAATCTGAGACATAATCCTGAGGATTTTCCTGTTGTGATGAAGCAAATACAACCTCAATATTCCTAGAACATTAGACATTAAAGTAGCACTGAGTAGTCTTTCAGCTGTAAAAAAACGTGGTCACAGGATTCTGCGTGAGAAGAGAGGGGAGAGGCAATAAGGATTTTCATATCCGTGTTATGCATGCTCCCTATTGTATACCTGTCCAGAAGAAGAAAGTTATGCATGGATGACTGCTTAGTGGCTCCAGTTCAGCAACAAAAATCCCTGTGTGTTAACTGTAAACACAGACTACGTCTGTTGGCCTTAATCTGAATTTTCTTTGTGATGCTTCCTATTACGTCTATATAATTTATACCTAATATCTTTGCATGATCTGTGTATGCATAAGAGGATACACCTCAGAGATAGAGCAACCATGGAATTCTAACCATCTGGTAGAAGGTGTTACATGTATATGTACATGCCTGCATATTTTGTAAGTACAGGTTGCTGTCTAAGTGTATATAACCAATTATTCATCCATTTTCTATAGAACTGAGGGTACTTTACAGAGCTGATCACCTTACATTCATGTTGTTTAAAACTGAATAAAGTCAAACAATGTAATATAGAAAACTATGCAGTACTGGGCAAAGATGGACAGGCTGCACTCCTTAAATTCATTAAGAGGCTGTTGTTACAGGCTTCAAAAATGTAAATAGGATGAACTCTCAGAGGAGTCAATGAGAGTTGAACTGCATACAGGGTTAAAATAAAGGTCTGCCTTGCTCAGCATCCTTATCCTGGCCATTTTGTACTCAGTGTGGGACAAGCAAGATATTCTTGGGACTGTGCGAGAGTTTCCCTTGTATGAAGGGAATCATTCACTGGCTCAGTCTTTTATGTGGTGGTTTGCCCAGGGAGGGGGTTGAGTCACCATCCCTGGATGTGTTTAAAAGATGGGTAGATGAGGTACTTAGAGATATGATTTGGTAAAGGAGAGGTATGGTTGGACTCAATGATCTTAAAGATCTTTTCCGACCTAGTCATTCTGTGTTTCTGTGTGCTGAAGGAATCAATACAGGTCATTTTGGGGAAAGGCATAAAAGGAAATAAAAGGAGGTGCCCTGGAGTTCTCCTTTTTTTATGGAAGGGGCTGGAGGGCAAATCCTATGAGGACCGGCTGAGGCAGCTGGGGCTGTTTAGCTTAGAGGAGGCTGAGGGGAGACCTTATCACCACCTACAACTATCTGAAGGGAGGTTATAGAGAGATAGGTGATGGTCTCTTCAGCCAGGTGACAGGTGATAGGACAAGGGGGAATGGCATGAAGCTGTGCCAGGGCAGGTTTAGATTGGATGTTAGAAAAAAATTTTTTACTGAAAGAGTTGTCAGGGCCTGGAACAGGCTGCCCAGGGAGGGGGTTGAGTCACCTTCCCTGGATGTGTTCAAAAAAAGGGTGGATGAAGTACTTAGGGATATGATTCAGTTTAGGATGAGAATGGTTGGACTTGACGATCTTAAAGGTCTTTTCCAACCTTGTGATTCTGTGATTTTGTTCTACTTCACCCTCTTGCTTAATTTTCAAGCAATGTCCTTTATTCTTTTGCTGAAAAAAAGTAAAACCAAACACAAGAACAACAGAAGCAGCATCTCAGAAAGGGCCACTCCTCAAAGTGTATCAGCACAGCTACTTCATTTCATCCTCACATTCCTTCTCAAAGCTCTCCTTGCCTGCTAGTTGCCAAGACCATTGGTTCTCTGTTCTCACACTTCTGACTCTTGACTGATATTGTTCTCTGCCCTTTGGGACACAGGGCCGTTGTTTTACCCTGTTTGTACCATGCCTCAGATGAGGCAATGCCTAGACGAGGCATCTCCTAAGGACCTTTCTTCTTTCTTGTCTTCCCTTGACAATTCAACTGCTCTGAGAGGCTTTGAGGTGAAAATATCCTCCTGAAACTTCCTGGACATGGTCCCTTCCAGCCAGAATTACTCAGTGATTTTGTGGATTTGACAGGACTGAGTTCAGTGAGAAGGGAGAAGTAATTAGTTATATTTGCCCTGGTTTCTGCACCTTGGGAACAATCACTCCAGCTTGTGATAGAGCACAGTCTCATCACATCATGCCAGAGTCACCCATGTGGTTGCTTACATCTGCCTAATTTAACATAGGGTTGGGTTCAGTTGGCCAGACGCTGACACCAGCTGTATTTAGTTCTCACAGCCTTGGCAGGTGCAGTAATTCGATGAGGTTAACCACCAGTTAAAGGGATGCAGAAACCACTTCTCATGTTTCAAGCTATTGTATTTTGTGCGGTAGGAAATGTCCCTTCTATCTATATGGTTATTGATCATATCATTAAAACGTAACAGTGGCTGGAAACTAGAGCTATGCGAAAGTATCAGCAGTTTAATTTCCCAGAGATATTATCAAGAAATATCACCTCCTGTGCCCTCTCTGTCAGGTTTGTATTCAGATGAACCCAATATTTATAAATTTTAAAAGAAAATGCATAGCAACTGGTATGCATTGAATTTTTTTATTTTTTCCTTTTTTTAGGCACAAATTTAATGAAGGAACAATCAAAACTACAGACCAATCAGAGTCAACTTGGAACCCAGCTCGGGTAACTACTGGTTTTGCAAATGTTGGCCAAAGTTTTGGATTTGGAATGAAGTAAAAAACCCAACCCAAACAGCTTCATTCCATCATATTAATAGCAGAAGTGTGCAGGGAATTGTGACCACAAACGCTGTATATTTCATCCCATTTGTCTCTACTGGATATTTCTTCTTTTAAGAGAAGCCTTTGCGTCTTATGCTTGATCAGTCCTTTACAATTGATTCCGAAACATGTAAAATTCTCACTAGAGTTGATATTTCGTGGAAAGGAGCCTAATCCACAGCCCACCACACTGTTGGGAAAGCTTTTCTCATTGGCTCAAAACCTCTGGAGGTGGTATATTGAGATCACTGCATAAGCTCACCATTTAGCTACCTGATCGTGGGTGTTTCACTAGCAGCATGAACTCCCTCAGATGGCCTCATCTCCTTTTTTCTACTCCTGCTAGGAGACACCTACCCTATTGCCTCTGGGCACAGAGCTTTTTGCTTCAGTGCCGTATGTGCTACAGATGTAGAGCATCACTCATGTGGTGTGACCAACAGCCCTTTGGCTGGATTCGTAAGTTCCATGGTGTTCAGCTTTCCAAAGTTATCTTATGTCTGATTTATATTTAATTGTCTTTTTGCAGATATTTGCCATCTTCAATTTCTGAAGTTATGATTACACAGATTAATACATTTCTAAAGTCTATTAATTGCTAATTAACCCAGCATGGGACGAGTCCTTGTGAAATGTATACTCTGTGTCCCTGTACATACCAGAGCTTTCACAGGGTTCAGATAGTCTGCTCACTAAAACCAGTTCTATGAATCTTCATTAAGCCAGAAATTATAGTCACTAGCACAGCTCTAATTCTGGCTTTCCACATCTGTATCTGAGATTGTGCATAGCAAATATACCACTTCATTTCCAAATAATTTACAAAGGGTGTATTTTTCCTCACTGAGAAGTTGCATTGTAACAGCAATCAGCAATTCAGGGCTTTCAATTAAACATTGTGCCATTTAAATGGCAATAAAAATGAAATGGTAGAACAGAATGGGAAGGAATCTAAAAAACAGGTGCAATTACAGTCATTTTTATTTCAGACTCTTAAATTTTAATGCCTTTTACAGGCACATGAATAAATGAATTATGCAGGATTCACAACTGTTGGGAATTAATTCACACTGTTCCAGAAAGCTCTAGTTCAGCAGAGGTATCAAAGGGAATAATAGGTTCTAAAGGTGCCAGCTGTTGGCCATAGGTCTTCCAGTGAATCCAGGTACATGCCAGCAAATCACAGCACCTACTCCGTGGCTAGGGATCAGAGGGAGTGATCCCACTATATCCTGACAAAATCATTTCCTACCAATATCAGTGAGAGATAGTTGGCTTCTTAATTTGTCTCCATGGAGAACCGTGGTGTTTCTTAGAATAGAATCATAGAATACGTTAGGTTGGAAGGGACCTCTAAAGGTCATCTAGTCCAACCCCCCTGCAATAAGCAGGGACACCGTTAACTAGATCAGATTGATCAGAGCTCCATCAAGTCTGACCTTGAATGTCTCCAGGGATGGGGCCTCCACCACCTCTCTGAGCAACCTGTTCCTAATATAAGGAATACTTCCCCTCATGCTCAAGTACTATTGACAACATAAATTGCTTTCTTCCATACTTGTGACCTTGATAACTGTCATCGTTAGCTCAGTAGACTCTCATGAAGATACATACATTGATTTACAGAGATATTCACACCGATTATCTGTAACTTGGGACTATTTTGTTTAGGCTCTTTGTGGGCTGCAAATTTTCTTCCACTCAAGGCCATTTACACCTAATGGGATTTACACTTGCTAAGTGTAATTCTGGAGCTGAGACTGTTGTTGTCGTCAATGGAAGTTTGAATGTTCCATCTGAGGATGTCTGAAGTTTGATCACATGGATACTCCCCTATCTCTCTGAAGCAAAGGACACAGCTGAAATCACAGCTCCAGACAGAAACACGTATTTGATTAAAACAAGCACTTCATTTATCTTGTAGAGCTCTAGTATATCCATGGAAGAACTGGAATAAGGCCTGAACTGGGTTATTTTATTTGTTTTGGGCAGTAATCCAACCCATTACAAATTTTAGGGAACATCAGCTGCTGATCTGAATCATACCAAGCCCTTTTGCCATGTTTTACATACCCTGCATTCTCACCAGTCAATAGAAATGGAAGCAGCTGAGAAGTTCACATGGGATTTTCCACACCTTGCAAAACTGGGAACTTCTTATATCATTGCTCCCTACCAGCTTCTGTAAACAGCTGCAAATGTCCAGATTGCCTTTCTCCGGCATTTCTCCGAAGTGAGAGAGGTTGTCAAGGGAAAAAAAAAAAATCTTCAGATGTGTTTGTGTTGTGTATAGTGTATTTGAGTATCTTAAGTGTGAAACAGGTTAAATGGACACAAGCGTTTGCAGTGTGAGTTTTGTACCAGACATGAGATCCTGCTAGGTGTCTCTTGCTCCTCAGCCATCACCCTCCAACTTCAATGTAGCCCCACATGCATCTGAAGGTTGCTTCACAGTGAGTATCTGGAACAGTGAACATGAGCAAGGCCATAGCACACCCCATTACATTTTTTCCTGGCTGCAAAAGTGTGAGAAGAGGGGACCCAGACTCACATATGTAAATGCAGCTAGTTCATACAGCTGATGGATTCAGTATCTGGTCATCTTGATCTATGCTGAAAGGTTGTCATGGCTTTACCCCAGCAGGCAGCTCAGCACCACACAGCTGCTCACTCAGTCCCCCCACAATGGGAAGGGAGAGAGAATCGGAAGGGTAAATATGAGTAAACTTGTGGGTTGAGATAAAGACTATTTAATAGATAAGGCAAAAACTATGCACACAAGCAAAGCAAAAAAGGGTTTCATTCCCCACTTCCAATGGGCAGACAGGTGTTCAGCCACCTCCAGGACATTAGGGTTCCATCGTGTCTAATGGTCTCTTTGGAAGACAAACACCATTACTCCAAATGTCACCCCTTTCCTTCTTCTTTCCCCAGATTTACATGCTGAGAATGATGTCATACAGTATGGAATATCCCTTTGCCCAATTGGGGTCAGCTGTCTTGTCTGTGTCCCCTCCTATCTCCTTGTGCAGCCTCCTTGCTGGTGGACTGGAGTGAGGAGCAGAAAAGGCCTCGGTGCTGTGTAAGCCCTGCTCAGCAGGAACAAAAACATCCCTGTGTTATCAGCCCTGTTTCCAGCACAAATCCAAATGCAGCCCCATGATAGCTAGAAAAAATACTAGTGGAGAAAACGAACTCTATCCCAGCCAAAATCAGCACAAAGATTCATACAGAAACAAGAACTTTGCTGTTCAGCTTTACCTACAATGGTTTCTAAGTTAGCAGCATTTTGGTTTCATTATCTTGATTATGGGCTCTGGAAAATGCAGCAGAAAAAAACCCCTCCCCTCCCTTTCCCTGCCTAAGTTCCTGCAGCAGGTAGATGAGCTGTGGTCACAGCACTGCCTTTCTTTGTGTTATAATATTTTTTTAAACCTTCATCCTTATTCTTCAGGGCATTACACTGACATCACTGCCACTCCCATCAACTGAATGGGAACTGAGGAGATAAAAAGACAATCCTGTCTGTCCTCTGTCTGCACTGAAGACAGCAGTTTTGGGGAGGAATGACAATATGAGGCTATTAAAATTATTAAGAGTATCAGGTTGTAATTTTGCTAACAGCAGTGTAACTTCACTGCCTTTTTCCATGATGCTGTGTAATTTATTCACATCTGAGAATATCTTTGATTCTGGGGCTTGGAACACACATGGAGTTCACACAATTTGTCTTTGAATTAAACTTGTTGCTGCATCTCAGATGGAGAACTGAGATAGCTCTAAGAGGAACAAAGAGTCCTCCCAGTACTTCCCTCCCTTACACTCCTTGTAGTGAGATCAAAGATCCCTGAAGTGCAACAATAGTTTATAGAGGAGGGAAAGACAAATTTTCACCCCTCTTCTATTGAGGCCTTTCCCTGGTTGCAGGCTGCTTTCTGTGTGCAGCCTGTGAGATCTGTAGTGTAGATTGCTCACAGAAGAGTCCCAGACTCTTTGATCCCAAACTATTCTGGCTTGCCTTTTTTGACAGCCTTGTAGTCTGCATTTGGATCCCCAGCCACAGTGCCATGGGCAACCTTAAAGGGGGGCTGGCAGATGTCTCAGGAGTTGTTCTCGCGCTGGTAAGCATTTAATTAAAATAAATATAAACAAGGAAGTTTTTCTTCAATTACAAAGGATTAATGGCAGCCAGGGAGGCTTGTTGGTCATCCACTGAGATGTATCTTCTGTTATTGCAATGGGATCTCCTGCAAGTAATTCTGCCCCTCCACCAGCACCTTTGTCCTTTGTGTACATATGCAAAGGGGATAAAAGCGAAACACTACTTTGCTCCAGAAGACAATCTACTCATCTCTATCAGCTCACTGTCACTCTCATCTTGCAGTTAAGCTCCTTTAACAAAGGCATAACAAGCTCTAGCTCATACTTTCTCTTCCAGAACCATCAGCTCCTCCAAGATACCCATCGTCCCTGTCCAGGAAGAGGAGAGCTCTGCTGGTTCCTACACATCTGAGTGATATATCCAACCTACCCCAAATACTCTGTGGGAACCCATCACCCAACACCTCTGTCAGAGTAGGTCAAGAAGAACTCATTGCTCTTTGATCTTTCACTTGTGGGCAGGACTGGATCCCCTTTGGGTTGATAGCTTCACAGGGAAAGAAAAGTGCTCTGAACAGAGACTGAAGACCTGCTTTGGGAAGACAGATCAGCTCCAGGATCAGACCATGTCTTTTCAGTGAAAGCATTTCAAATGTGAGACTCTACTAAGTGTTTTTTAATTACCAAGGTAGAGATTTTGTGAGACAACACCTGTAAAAGTCCTTCAGTTCGACTATATTCTGGTGTTTTTCTCACAAGGAAAAAAGAGGTTTTTCTACCCTACGACTTTTACATAGGAAGATTGTGCAGGAGCCACTTAGGAGAGATTTCTTTTTTATAACTGTGTCCTCACACATCTGATCTGCTGTCAGAGACATATTATTTCTTCCAGTACATCTGAGTTACTTAGATATTATTTGTGTAATTTTATCTGCCTTCCTGATAACAGTAATTTTAAAATATCAAAAATTCTACAAGAACAAAGCGTATGAAAATACTAATGTATAGAAATCTGATACACTTGATTGGTAGCTCACTGACCAGTGGTGGCACATGAGCCTCAGTAACACAATCCATGAAATGACTGCAAAAATATGAAAATGAAACAAACACATCATTCCCACAGCTACAAAAAAAAAAGGGAGAAATAAGCCCACTTTCAGTGTTCAGCCTGATCTTTATTTGCTTTTAAATGACTTTCCACTGGGGCAGGACTGCATAAAATTGTCCAAAGACTTCCTGCAAAAGGTGCAGAGTTTTGATTCGAAACAGTTGGAAAAACACATGTCTAAATGAAAGTGCACTCAGAGGACCAGCTGTTGAGGTGACTGTGCCACTTGATGTCTTGGAGCATATAGTAGGAAAACTGTCTCAGAACTGGCAAAGAAACAAACTCAGGACTGATCTTCAAACCAGGAGTCAGCGTGCCAAAGAGTGCAAATATGATGGTGGGCAAAAACCTGGATGTGAAGCTACAGTCAGAATGGAGAAGTCACAAAGACCTATAAATGCAAGTATTTCTTGAAACATTCTGGGGCAATGGCCACCTTACAAAGGGAAGCATCAGAAAACAGAGCAATTCAGGAAAGAGCAAAAAGAATGTGATCTCATAGGTATGACACAGTTTAATTACGCAGTTATAAAACTCCACTGATTTCTATAAGAAGTCAAGTAAATGATCACTTACCAAAAGTGTGCCATTCAATATAAGATGAAAATGTGTTACTGGAGGCTATGTGCAAACAGAAAAGAAGAAAGAGAGAAGAAATCCTTCTTTTTATGGTTTTTGAATGTAACAGGAGACATTGAGAAAATACTTGATAATGAAATGGTATCAAGCTGTAGACTAGTCTCAAATGAAAATCTCTGAAAAACCACAGTGGGAATATTTATGGAGACTTGCAAGAAACAGCTGAAGGATTAGGCCATCCACCTCTGGCTCCTTAGATGTCTTTAAGCACTTATCTTCTGTTCCATTCAGGGAATGTTGGTGTTTATCTTCTGGAACTAGCTGACATAAAGGAAAGTACCCTAATGCCCTTCTATTTACAGCTAGGTCGTGTATTTTCACCCAAATGTTTTTGGGGTCTCTCTTCATTCAGACTATTCAAATACATGTACAACATCCTCCTGGTCCCTCTTTGAAAAGTTGATGGAGGTCTGCTCCTGACATGCACCAATGTGTCGATATGCATGTGTGGTGGAGAAGGGACAGGGAGGAAGCATGGTACAGCCATCCCTTTTAGGCTTGCAGAAAATCAGTGCTAGTAACTACAGGGACAAATGGTGGCGATGTCCAGGCATTAAAATCAGAAAGTCACTATATTGCTGGTTCAGCTGTGCTCTGCACACCGAGGAGCTGGGAGTGCCAGCTCCGAGAGACAGAGGCAGTGAGAGATGAAGGAATACAGCTGATGTAGTATGAAATAACCAGATGTGGAATTTTAAGGCATGAACAGGTGTGGACATCTCTGAATGTACTTTTGTCTGGGCAAGTGCCCTGCAGAGCCCAGAGATCAAAGTTGGGCTCTGGTGGTGGAAGAGAAACTTGTCTTTTGAAGAACTGGGGGAAAGCTCATTTTGCTAGCAGATGATAAGTGGACAAATGCTAGCTGGGAGGGTTCAGGGCTGAGAAAATCAGAAGAGTGGAAAGTCTGCCAGGATTAAACGCATCATCCTCTGCATGTTTCCTCATTACGTTCTTTCACTGGGCTGGCTCTGATCCAGTAGAAGCTTGGATATTGCTCATGGTTACATAAAGGAAAGCAGTCTTTGTCATACATGCACCCACACACATATAGGTGTATAACCCCTGTATTTAAAACTTGTCCTACTTGGAAGTGAAGAATTGTCACTGGATGTGCTTGTGAAGAATCATCCTTTCCTTCATCTCCATCCAATTTCTGTCTGTGACATGACATTTGTGTTTCTGCTACTATAAAAAAATATAAAAGAAAAATATCTGGTGGGAGGAAAACAATGGGCTTCATTTAATTCCCAGACCCTCTTTGTTTTTCCTTCTGGCCACATGCATAGGCTCTGCTACTATCCTGCTTTCTACCAACTCAGTTCTCTGTAGGTCACTTCTTGCTCAGACAAGGCTTACAAATTTACACAGATTTTTCTGCACATGCATTCATTTATGACTTCTGCAGGAAGGAAAGCTTGATTGATACATAGCATATTAAAGCTTCACATTTAATTCCATTATTGTTACTGTTGTGATCGTGTAGCATGGCTGTGATCTTAAGCACTGCACAAGCACAGAGGGTAAACCAGTCCCTGCCTAGAACATCTTGAAGACAGACATAAATCAGCAACCACAATAACAACAACAACAACAAAACAATCAGAAATGGAGCCAGCAGATATTTTTTTCCTCCTCCTTTGCCTTCTGCTAAACAACCCTCTCATCCCTGTCCAGCAGTGAAGACACATGCTCCACCCTGCTTTGTCCATGAAGAATGTGGCCCCCGGCAGAAAGGGGCCTCAATCCATGTCTGCATTGCAGAGAGAGGCAGAGGGGAAAGAGCAAATTGGCAAGCCTCTGACTGACCTGTCTCACTGATGTGGGTAACAAGAGCATGCAGGGGCTCTAGCAGACGCAACTCTCAGATGCAGGTCCCCTGAGAAGTCCTGTCCACGCATTCCATTGACACACAGCGCACACAAATGAGGCTATGCTGCTGCCACTTTCAGGTCTGTCAGTTATCAGTTATCACAAGCACAGCAGCATGCAGCTCCCTTTTGGAAAAGAGAAAAAGAAAAAAAATGGAAAAGGAAACCCCATCCCACTGTCTCCCAGGCCTGCTCATCCCCAACCCCGTCCCCTGCTCAAATAAGTCCCAGGGCAGAGCTGGGATCTCCCAGCTCTCATCCCTCTGTCATGAAAAGAACAGACAAAGGATGGACAAGCACTGACACATCTGACCAGAAACTAGTCTCCTGTGTATATCGGAGGGCCAGTAATCTGAAGGGAACTTCCAGCTTTTAGATGGGAGCCAGAGAGTCATTGCACCCCTTCCTAGAAATAGATGTGAATAATATAATACAGAGACAGGAAATATAGTCTGAATTTGAGGAAGCCAGAGCTTGGTTACTGATGTCCATAGTGCATTGACATAGGTTTTGCAGTCCTTGTGTTGCCATTTTCCAACATGCCACAGAGTTTTGCACTGACAGATTTTAAACTGCATCAAAGAAGCTGTCAGAGGCAAAGCTACATGTTTTGACAGCTGAAGGATGCTTTAGACACCTGGGAAGTCCTTGGGAGTCAGTTTTCAGATCTAGGATAAGCACATTAAGTGAATGTACTGGCAAAGTAGCAAAGTTATTAAGAATGGTGGAATTTAAACTGTCATCAGAAAGCCATCACTATCCTGGCTTGCACTCAATGCTTGTTTAGCAGGCTACCTGTGCACTGTACATGCTGTTTCTCAGTAGCTGGCGAATTCCACAGTGGTGAAGTCCCACAGTGTCACAGGGAGCTTGTAGCCAGCCTGTTTCACTGATGCTTTCAGGAATTACCACTCCGGCCTGGATTTTATACCCTTCAGCAGCTTGAAGTTGGGAGTGTCCAATTTTGTGTTATGCCTCAGTTGGTCTTTTTCCCCATTCTCTCCTGACTGCCCTGAAATTCTGGTTTGCAAAGGCTGCATGTAATAAACTAAGATGACTGAAAGCAGTTGAAGATATCATCTCACTGTATTTGAAAATTTAGCACTAAATTTCCACCAACCTTGTTTTGCTGGACTTTGACAGACCAGGTTTCTACCTGAAATACGTAACATTTGTTGCACAGATGTAAGAAATCCATCTGTGGCAACACATACGCAGAGAACCCAAACTCACTTTCTGAGCACTCCATCATTTTAGTAATACTTTTCCTTTCCTTGCTTTCCCATGGAGATGATTAATTCATTTCAAAACTCGTTCCTTCATCTTGGGAGCTAATACAAAGCTTGTTTGGAAGTAGCTCTAACCAAGATATGTGAGGACATTTGTAGCTAAGCCAAGAGCTCAGCTCCAGCCAACTTGGAGGTCTAGAGACAGAAGAGAGAGTTTAAATCCTATCACCTAGGGACGAGCAGTACACAAAGGAAGACGTTTTCAACCTCTCTGTGTCAAACATGTGTGCTTGTGCATATGCACACGTTTAATAGCAATGGGCTATAATGAAAGAATTTGAGATGATACTAGGCTCAATGTGACCCGTTGTGTGAAGACTCTACATGTTGTTTTACTAGCCATAATAAGGTCCCCTAGGGATCCTCCTTCCATGGGAGGGAGAGAAAAGCAGGGGGAAATGGTGTGGTCTGTATGTGTGGCTGCTCTAGCTTTTACGAGTCTGGATTTACATTCATTAAATCCTTTCCTTGCCTCCACATTGATGCAAAGCCATGTAGATCTCTTGTACCTCAGGTAGCAAAAGATACTGAGGCCTTCTGTCTTGTTGCTAAATAAGACCATGGTTTAGATCTAGAGTTGCTTAAGGTCAGATTTCAAAAGAAATTGAGGACTAGGGTGTCTCGCTGGACAAAATGTCCAGCATACAAGTAGACAAAGCCATTATGTGTTGGGTGGGTAACTGGATGATTGGTTGGGCCCTGAGCTTGATAGTAAATGGGATTACACCTGGCTGGAGACAGTCACTAGTGGGGTTCCCCAGGGCTCCAGTTTAGGCCTAGTTCTTTTAAAAATTTTCATAAATGACCTGGACTCAGGACTAGAGGGTGTCTTAAGTAAGTTTGCAGATGACACCAAATTGGGAGGATCTGTTGACTCCATTGAGGGTGGGGGAGCCTTGCAGGGAGATCTGGACCGATTAGAGAGCCAGGAAATCACCAACAGCATGAAGAACAAGTGCTGGATTCTGCACCTGTGAAAGGGCAACCCTGGCTTCACATACAGACTGGGGAATCAACCGCTGGAGGCCAGCCATGCTGAGAGGGATTTGGGGGTCTTGGTAAACAGCAAGTTAAACATGAGCCAGCAATGTGCCCAGGCAGCCAGGATGGCCAACCATACCCTGGGGTGCATCAAGCACAGCATGGCCCATGTCCAGGGATAGGATTGTCCCACTCTACACTGCACAGGTGTCACCTCACCTTGAGCACTGGGTGCAGTTTTGGGTGCCACAGAACAAGAGGGACACAAAACTATTGGAGCATGTCCAGAGGAGAACAACGAGGATGGGGAGGAGTCTGGAGGGGAAGTCTTACAAGGAGAGGCTGAAGTCCCTTGGCTTGTACAGCCTGGAGAAGAGGAGGCTGAGGGGAGACCTCATCGCTTTCCATGGCTTTCTGACAAAGGGGAGCGAAGGGGCAGATGCTGATCTTTTCTCTTTGGCAGGCAGTGATAGAACCCAAGGGAAGAGTATGAAATTGTGACAGGAGAGGTTTAGGTTGGATATTAGGAAGAGGTTCTTTACTGAGAGGATGGTCAGGAAAGTGGTCACAGCACCGAGCTCAACTGAGTCAAGAAGCGTCTGGACGATGCACTCAGTTCCACCCTCTGACTTGGCTGTCCCTGTGTGGATCCAGGAGCTGGACTTGATGATCCTTATGGGTCCCTTCCAACTCAGGATATTCTATGATTCTATGACTTTAGAAGAAATGTGCTGCAGTGCTTGACATTTAGAAGCCAGGTCTCTGTACTGGGATTCAGAAACTGAGAGGGTCTTTGCTCCTTACATGAAGTCTGGGGAGCTCTGGTGTCTCCGCTCTGTTGCCTGGACAGGGAGGATGTGCACCTTCAGGTACTGAGGAAACACTCAGGACAGCAGTGTGGGTGAAGTCCAGTCCCTCCAGATGCACCACTCTGGATACCAGGGAAAATCGAAAAGAATTGTTGTACTCACTTGATTTGGTACCTGAGCTGATTTTCTCCAAGTGAGGTCTGACCATACACTGCAGTGGGCTGACATGGGATTGTGCATAGGTTGTATGTGGAGATACATTCAGCCACAGCTTGCAGTCTCCTGTACTTTGTCACATAAAAGCTAGAGGATTAACTGCAGTCAGAGATGGAAAACCCCTCTTAGCTGCTGAACCCCAGCCCCCTGCAGTATGGGATTATCTTCTTTGTAGATCCTGCTGTAGCTCAGTCAATAGGGGAAACAGAAAACCAAGTGAAATGAGATATTTGTATTCATGGAACTCAATTTGGAAGCTGCACTTTTATGAACATCTGGTAATACTGCCTCCCACTCATAAATGTCAAATGCAGGACCCTCCATGTCCCTTTGGTCGGGATCTTCCCCTTCTGCTGCAACACTTTAACCAAGGAAGAATTTAGAGCATTTCCTCCTTCCCAGCAGGTTAAAAACTGCAGGCTTCTAAGGAGACAAAAAAAAAGAAAAAGAAAAAGATTTGTTTCCCACTACTTTATTTTTACTTTCTGGTCAGAAGGGACCGTTTAATATCTTCTCATTCATTAAAAGTCCTCACACATTTTCCTGGTCTTTGTGTCAGAAACAGATTTATCTTTCCATATTATATTCTTAAATTTCAATTGAGCCTGGAAGTTAATGTCTTTCTGTAAGTAACTGTAGGTCAGAGTTTTTAATTCACTACATAGCAATTATTTATTTAACTGGAGCTTTTTGAAAGGTCTAAAACAGAAAGGCCAGCTGGAGTCCTACAGCTTAGCTGTAGCCTGTGGATAAATCCCTGCAGAGGAGACAGGGACATCTGTTTTGGCAGTGAATATGCTGCCAGAACTGTGGCTTGCCCCAATGCCAACCCTTGGTGTACACATGAGGCCAGCCACTATGACTGTTGTGTGGACTTGGGAGAACACAAGCACCCCTGCATGTGAGCTAAACCTGGCAATTAGCTCTGGACCAAATGTCTGTTTTGGCCTTCAAAAGAGAGCCATGAGACTAGGATTTGGGTCTTATGGTTGGCAATGTCAGATGATCCAAGTCAAGTTATTTGGCATCCTAAATATGATGAAAATTTAACAACTGTTGGCATGTGTATTATATTGAAAACCAAAGATGGAGTCTGATATTTAGACTACAAGGGATTAAACCTAAGTGGTTTCATCATAACTAATCTCGGGGCCAACACTCCTCCTGCCTTGTTTTGTCCTGTCCACGTGTGTAGCATATCTACAAGATTTCCACCTCAGCACAGGAACAGCAGAAGACTATTGGGATACAGAGACAGTTGGCATCAGACCCAAATTCACTGAAATCAGTGCTAATTGCCTTCCATGGGCTTTGGTTTAAAACTGCTGAAGATAAATATTGTTCAGGGGAAAAAAAAATGAAGCCAGTTATTTCTTCTCAAAGGAGAACAATAAACCCATGTCAACGAAAGCAGCCACAGGAACAAGGGTTCCTAACGTGATGCTAGTGCAGTGATCCCTGACTGTACAGGGTTGCAGTTCCCAAAGTCTTTTTCTTCCTTTCCCCACCACAAGTCCTGTAAGACCCTAACAAACTGTCTTGTGAGGTCCTTAATGCAGTGGGTAGAAGTGAAACAAATCCATATGACCAAAGTGTTCACAAGGATTTAGCTTCACATCTAATATTTCTTCTCCTATTACACAAGACTACCTGTGCGGTGCCTCTGGTTGCTTTGCAGAGGCTGTTACATGAATGGCAATACAGGCCTCCACTGGAAGTACATAACACCCATTAAGGAGGTCCTGTGTATGAAAAAGATAAGACATTGTAAAGGATAAAAGATTAACGTTCTTACTAACAAATTTATGCAGAGAAAACCCAGTTGAAATAGCTGCAAATCAGCTTATTCAACATTCAGTATCTTATGCATTTTTTATCACTTGTCTTAAAACCGTGTCCAATGGTCTTAACCTGGAAGGGGGAGTACTTAATTACAGACTGCCCTTGATTTACAAAACTTATTCTTTTAAATTTGGGTTATACACAGTATACAAAAAAAGAAAACACTAGAGAGGTCTAGTAAGATAACCTTGCTGAAACTCTATAACTTAAAAATGGGGAATCATGTCTCCATTCCTCATTTCTCTGTTCATGAACAGGGATCTTCAGAATCCCCTTAGCCACTGTTATTTATCCTTCCCTCTTCCCATTCCCCAGGATTGGCTGTAGCTGTGTAAAAACTGGCTTAGAAGGAAGATATGTTTCTCCTGTACCTTTGTCTCAAGCAATACACACACTTGGCTAAACCTCCCTACCAACTATATACTAAATAGAGTAAAATATTAATGCTCTCTCTTCTCTGTTAATTCCAAGGGATTTACTGGCTGATGCAGCTTCATTTCCTTATGGGGAGTATCTGTAAGACACAATCCTGGCACACCGTTAAGAAACTCCAGTTGCCTAATCATTCTTCAACCAGCAGTCCTCCAGCTTACCTGACATTTCTCATCTGTCATTGTCTGCTACTTGCAAAAACCTGGACCAGAGTACACAATTGAGTGTCACTAAATGTTAATGCAAAGGATTATATTTTTAGACAAGAAATTAAGCAGAGTTTGCTGGCTAAATTCAAGGAGCAATGCTGAAATATTTTATTCAACATTTCAACAGCTCCTTTCTTTGCCTTTCGTAAGCACACTGCAAGAAACTTCAGTGATTCCCTGGTGAACAACCCATCCCAGGCCTGCAATAGAGGACACAGTTCATCCCTGTTCATTCCATTCACCTTAACAATGCAACTGTGTTCTGCCACAGAACATTTCCAAACCTGTTTCCATCTTCCAACTATTCCATGGCAACACTCAGTGAGTATTTTAATGATAGCCAGTACAGCCAATGACATGCCTTCAAAAACTTTGTCAGCAAAGCACATACTGATTTTTTAAAATCACCTTTAACTAATAGTCATAAATGTCTACCAGGAGAAGTAATTTTGTTGTTGTGATGTAGTTTGTATATTTTCTGGTCTATATGTAACTGTCTCCTAGTTTAGACTGTCATCTGTTTGGAATCTGGACCATCTATTGCATGTAGCCATAGAACAAGGGACAATGGTTTTAAACTAGAAAAGGGGAAATTTAGGTTGGATATTAGGAAAAAATTATTCAATAATAATTGAATGGTGGGTCACTGGAACAGGTTGTCTAGAGAGGTAGTGGAGGCCCCGCCCCGGAAATATTCAAGGTCAGGCTTGATGGGGCTCTGAGTGACCTAATCTAGTGAAGATGTCCCTGCTGTAGGGGACTTGGACTAGATGACCTTTAAAGGTCCCGTCCAACCTAATGCATTCTATGATTCTAATATGACTTTTTCCCTACCACAGCATAGTCATGACCAAGACCAGGATGCTCAGGTACATTTGCTTATTTAAGTAGGAACAACTAAATATTTGTTCCATGTTCCTGGGACATCCTAAAAGATAACAGAAGAATATTAAAGAATTCCTCATGGATGCCACTGAAAAAAATCAATCCTTTAAAAAGCACATTAAAAGGCACTCTCTTAAACATAGTCAGAAGTTGCCTGACAGTCAACTATTCCCTTTAAATGCCTACGGCAAAAATACCAATTGAATCATATATATAAAATCTTATAAGCATATAGCCATATAAGCTTTGATTGTATCATTATCACACAATGTTCACAAGGGACACAATCATTTTTGTAGACAGGCTTGTATGAAACAGCACTGAGATGTGCTGACCTACACTTGATGTTGGTTCCTTGGCACCACAAAAACAGACCCCAAATGGTTTACCCTTATGTGCAGCATGGTGCCTCTGTAACACATCAGTGTCAAGGCTTAAACATATCTGCCTGTTAGGTTAAAGTTTCATAAATTTAAGATCACAATCTGCTAATGGAAAAACATTAGATATTATTTACCATAAATTGTGGAACTGATCAGAAGTAACAATATTTTTATGGAACATCATTTTGGTAAACTCATAACTTCCTGCTATCATTTGGATAACACACTATCTTTCTCATTCCTTTTCAAACTATAAGTAGCCAGGAGATTATTTATTCAGGTAAATTGGAGATGTGAGGAAATGACAGTGTAAAATGCTAGACTCTCGTTGGAAGGGAAAAGACATGGTCAGACTCACAGGAGTAGATGAAGTTCCTGGACTACAGATGTTCCACTGAATACAGAGAAACAACTGGATGGTTAAACATTTGTTACTAATTTTCTAATTTATGTTGGAGCTTACTCTGGCCTTTTGCAGCTAAGAGTTGTACGTGTTCCAAACAGCTCGTGAACAAAGGGTAAGATAGAAAACACATATAGGTAGAATAAGAGCCTGAGGCAGTGCAAATTACCGAACCTAGACATAAGTTACTTCATAAAATTTCAGTGGCAAATTCTTAAGATATTAAATAATCCTATGGTTTTTTTGATGTGCAGAATGGTAGCAAGATCCCATCTCCCCCTTCTTCTCCTAGCATTAGTTTGGAAGATCTGTGCATCTCTGCTTTTCATCCCAGCAGAATCATAGAATCACCTGAGTTGGAAGAGACCCTTTAGATCATTGAGCCCAACCACAGCCAAACCCTGACTAGTCCTGATCATGTCCTTAAAGACTTCATCTACATGCCTTTTAAATACCTCCACCACCTCCCTGGGCAGCCTATTCTAATGCCTGACAACCCTTTCAATAAAGAAATCCTTTCTGACATCTAACTAAAGTCTCTCCCCGCAGTGCAATTTCAAGCCATTTGACAGAGTATGAAGACCTGTAGAGAGATGCTTATTTAGAACATCATCAATTTTATAATTTCCACAAAAGAATCACAGTTGGCAAGAGTTCTGTATGAAGATCCTGCCTGGACTGCCAAAATTCTTTCTGGCAGAGCTGATCTGATGGCACAGTTTAAATCTAATCTGTGAGATGACCATGTCAGCCCTACAAGAGAACCAGGTTGGAGTATTGGTAATAGAATGTATGGACAACTACAACAGCAGTTGTATAACTAAGTGACCCTTCGGCCTGGAGAACAGACAGTAAGTATAAAAGTCTGTAAAATCATAAGTAGTGATTGTTTACTGCCACTTGCAGAACAAGAGGATGGAAGCAAACCCAGAGACAACTCTTCACACAGCATGTTGTTAAGCTGTAGGACTACTCCCCACAGGATGTGGGGGATCTGGGTTCAGGAAGGAACTGGACCAGTTCATGAAGGAAAAAATCCACTGAGGGCTATTAAGTACAAAAATTCGAAGTCTGGTTTAGAACATCACTGAATTACAAATTATTGGCAGCTGGGATAGTATTCTGGGAAAGTATCCCTAAATGCTTTCCCTTGCTTTTCCATAGGGATCTACCTCAGGGCTAGACTGACTTTTGGTGTAAGATGGTGTAGATACTTTTGTGTACTTTCATAGCAGAATTAGTTTAGACTCAGAGGAAAAAGTGCCCAGTTGTACAATGATTGTAAAACTATACATTTCAGGATGTCTCTCTTGTGTTTTGCTTCAGAAAGCTAGTCAAGCCTCTAGGCAGTCTCCTGCATACACTTAGCTCCTGATGCCAAACTTAAAGCTCATGTTCAAGCAAAACTAGAACCTAAATTCCAGTTTCAAACACACAGGTGGAAGGTTCTGTGATGGGAAGCATCATTCTCAATGAGGATGCTTCCAAAACTGTATTGTATTCAGTTACATATAAATTAAAATATTACCAAGAATTATTTATTATTTTAAGGTACTTGCTTCTGCACTACATATTTTTTTTGAAACTTAGAAAGCTATTTTAAACAATGAACTTGGAAGACAATGTGGTTAATGGTTGGGTTTTGTCAATGTCCTTGACAAATCTTCTCAGGTGAAAAAGCATCAGTGGGTTTCTCTTCTTTAACTGAAAACTCAGCCATGAAACCCAGTGCAATTCATCATCAAACAGATTTCTCACACCTGTTCGGAGAAGGTAAAAACCACCAAGGAACCGTCTGGGTCTCAGAAGCAGCATCTGGGGTTGTGGGGACTGCTGATTCACCAGCCAACTAGGAAGCAGAGGTGTTATTTTTCCCCCAGGCTACTAACCTATGTTCCACCACTCCTTTCTTGTGCAGCTGAGAGATTAGTCTATCTTTGCCCTCAACTATACCTACCAGGAAGAGGGCTGCACAATGACCTGGGTGCAGTATTGCTAACTAAAGATGGAGGTGAACAGGTTGTTATAGCTGGAATGTGAAGCAGAATATTTCCTTTCCCTTGGAGCCAGAGCTACTTAGCTTTGAGACACGCATGAACAAACAGTTTCACTTAGGGAAAAAAAAACAACCTACAATTGTGAATTTTTTTGTTATTTTAATTTTTTAAAAAATCTTTTTCATTCCAAACAATGGCAAACTGTATTTCATATGTTTTTATATCTCTCTTCAATTGAGATGTTGACACTTTTGATTAAATCTTTGATTAATCCAAACCTAAACCCATTTTTTCAGGCACAGAACAAGGAAAGGCTTTTTCTTTCTTTTTTTTTTCCCATACCTTTTTGGATGGCTGGTAATTTTCTATGTCATTACTATAACATTTTTCAGCATGTGCAATCTTGCAATATCAACTCAAGCTTTTAATTCCATACACAAAAAATAGATTCAACTCAGTGCAAATTATGCCAGATAGTGTTGCTTTTCACACAGATAAAAGGAGAGGAAGTGCAAACAACAAGAACTTAGATTGTTTATTTAACCCTACACAGTGTTTAATGCTATAGTGCTCATTATAATGGGGTCCTGCAGACAAAAACATAATTGTATTTTGAAGAAATCAATAGAAGGCATCAGATTCAGGAAAAGGCAAGACCAGTCAGTCAGCACTCTCAACGCAGAGTAGTTATCTAATAAACTTTCAAGTTTAAAGACCACTAATTTGGATTCCTAACTTCAGTGGGGAGACATGGAAGTTAGTAATCTACCTCTCTTATTTCTCTCATATTTCTCTTGGGAATTCAGATTTAAGGTGGGGAGTTAAACAAACATTAGAGGTTATCCTTAAACCTTATGGAAACAGGGATACTCCTGTTGGGATCAACAATGTAAGATACTCTGCTGTGAAATAATAACCAAAAAAGCATGCAACTTTGCTGCTGTTATAAATCCATGATCCATTGTTAAATCCAACCTTTGATTAGTTATTATTGCACACTGATGGTCTGTTTGATGAAGCCTTCAACTTAAATTTGTGTGGTTTCTGAAAGATTGCTATAAATTATCACAGATGCCAGAGAAATTGAGTGTGATATGTATAGGATTGTTATGATATAATGTATTCATTTGCATATTTTGTACTTCTCAGAATAGATGAATTAATAATGATCCTGTCTGGCCCATTTGAAGGATCTTCTCTGTGGAACAATCTTCATGTAATTTTAGTCATTCATCTCTAAATTTTAGGCAGCCAAAGTTGTGAATTTTGACCATTGTTTTTCTGGTTGGGTTTTTTTTCCCTCTAGGTATTTTTAGAGTAAATAGTGCTGCTTTTGTTGTTTTACTGGGTGGTTTTTTTAAGCCTTTTGTTTGCATGTTGGGAAAAAAAAAAAAAAAAAAGCTCTGCTTGCATCTTTTCCCTGTAGAACCAGTGAAGCTGTGTTGTAATAATAACCAAATCCCTCCCCACATCAATGTCACAATGTTTGTTTTAGCAATCTTAAGTTCAGCTGCCAGCTGTTCTGTTCTTTGGATTTTATTGCAGGAAGTATAAATTTGCCTTGGTTTGGCTGGAGGTGCTTTTAGAAGCCTTCGAGTGAGGAGGGGAAGGGTAATGGAAGAGGGATGGGGAAAAGAACAGCATGTCTATTTTTGTTGGGGTGGGTTGACAATCAGTTAAGGACTATTAAACTTGATGGCCTTGATGTTATAGCATTGAATCTCTTTTTACCATTCCTTAATCACTACAGAGTAATAACATCTTTAAAATTTATTGGGACAATTAGAAGAAAGCATAGTTCCTTTGACCCCAGCTGTTTCAAAGTCTTCTACGGCTTTCCTTTCTCTCTCCCTCTTCTTTTTATTTTTTTAAGGAAAGACTAATCACCAGATGAAACTTCTTCTCTATCAGTTTCTACCTTGAGATTTATGTCAAGTTGCAAGTTGCTGATAACATGATAATTAAGCTCAAAAAGAAAAGAGGAGGAATGCATTCATGAATAACAGCTACCATCATGAAATCAAACTTGTGTTATGAACAAGGAATTCTCTTGGGTAGAGAAAAAAGGTCCCTCCAAGTCTTTGCCTGAAATTTGACCCAAATGCTTTTTGAAGAGGTTGGAAGAAAGGGAGAGGAATTTAGTTAACACTTCCCTTTGTTTACATTCCTAGTGGCACTTGAAGTCAAGTGATACTGGAACATGGTAACAGAGGTTGCTTCTTGTCTTTTATCAGACTAAGTGTACTATTCCATGTCCATTCGTCATCTCATTTCCTCCTTCCAGTTCAGCTTTTCTCATTTTTGATGCTCTCTCTTTTGTTAGAAACCTGTGAATTTTGTGGCTCTGAATTTCTCACTCAATTTTCTTTTTTTTCCCTATGTCCTATGTAAAAATAATTGCCAGTATTCATTTTTTCTGTGCTCTCCACATTAAAAGATACTTTACTTCTCTGCTCTGGTACCAACACAGAACCAATTGCATCTATCATCTGGTTTGTTATAATTTTTACATTGATTTTTTTATATCTTCCATGTTAGGGAGAGGAAGAATTGCACATTTAAAGAGGAGGGGTGAAACTCACAGTTGAGAACATTAAAACCTAAATGCGACAAGTAAGTTATGAGTGTAGTCAACACTGCTTCACTAAAAAGCTATCAGAAAGAGATAATTATCTCCAGTGGACTACTCATCCCAGCTAAAGCTTAATCTAAATTGTCAACTACTATCTCTTTCCACCATCTGTATAAAATGCCTACAGAAAAAGAAGATACTGTATTTGAACTCAGATATCCCAAAGACAAAGACCTGGGCACACACCAAACTGTTCTAGTAAAAATTGTGCCAAGACACAGATTTTGTTCAGAGAAACATAAGGAATCCTGGACAAATATGGCTTTTTCAGAACAGGCAAATGAACTTTGAGTTCCTACTTTCCACATGATTGTCCTAACTGGTGGTCTAGGGCATTACCCACTCTTTTAAGGACCTGTTTCATTTTGAGCAATACATTTCAATTAGGCCAGAGAGAGACTGACTGCACAGCCTCACTAATCACTTATCCCTAGGAGACCCTGTGAGTTCAGTCATTCTCGTAGAGACCCCTGTGAGTTCTTGCATTAGGTCAGAAGTCTGATGAAAGTTGTCATTCCTTGAACCTTAATGATGACAGAGTGATCTTGGTTCTCTCTACAGTATGTTAAGAAAAGTATATCCTGAAGCAGTATGGAAGCAAATGTTGAAATATCAGCATTTTTCCAAATGCATTTTTTTCTTTTCTAGCCAGCTTTGTTCTCATGTTTCTGCCTTAATCACTAGACTATCTTTCTTCCCTTGTTGTCCCAGGAGTAGTATTATGTGGCTGTCATCCTTTTATGACCTTCATGACTGAAATCATATCATGCCATATGTTTTGAGAAATAACATGTATTTTCATAAAACAATACACATTTTGCAATTTTCTAGTTATGATCACATTGAGCCCCAACTTATTAATCACCTCCAACACAAACCTAAGCAGTAACATGAAGTGAAACACTACATAACACTGAGGCCTAAGTAGTTTATAGTAGAGAGCATGAAGACCTGGAGTCCTTCCTGAGGTTCTTTCAAAAGATCTAGTTCACTACTGCAATATCAGAATTCAGATATAAACATTTCAACATTCAGAGGTCTATGTATATTAGAGGTGTCTTGAAATTAGACAAGTACTGCTCTGTCACAGCTTCCTCCATTCTATGTTTCTCCTTTGTGTGCCCTTTGTGTACAACCTCTTAATCCAGCTCCAATCCATAATTGCAGAAATTTTACATTATGGAGTTAATGTCATAGTCTGGAAAAAAAAAGCCCTCCAACAATATTTAATTCATTTTTTTTATCTGCTTTTAAGATTATAAACTCAGCTTCCTCTATTGAAGTTAAAATGTAGACAGAATGTCACAAAACATTGTTGAAATTTTTCTTTTTTTAAAAAGACACACTTAAAAATTTTCAACTGCAACATATGACAGTTTTGAGTTTCTCTAATTTCAACTTCTTTTTCCTTCCTCAGAAGATTCATGCCTTTCTGGTATAAGTCAAGATTCTAATCAGATAGTTAGATTCGATAACAGAGACCATGGATGTGACATACAGAGAGCTGGAAGATCTGTAGTATACATAGGTGTAGTTACAGTAATTGTGTAGGAAGCACATACATGCACCCATTTGCATTTATTTATATATAATATGAACAATATTTTATTATTGTTGTGCTTTATTGAGCCCATTGATTACATTTACTTAATGTCATCAAATATCTCCACAGAGGCTTATCTGCATCAATATTGTTATAGCTCTAAATCACCAATGGCTTAGGCTTTACAGTCAGAGTAAATAGCTCCCTTTGAAATATGCTATAGACAAATGAAATCAAACTATGAAAAACCCCAAGACATTGCTGGCCTAAAAATTTAGTAGTTTGGTTGCTGCTGAGAGCTGACGTCTGCCTAGTTGTGCAGGCAAAAAATGTTAATGGGAAGGAGGGAAAAAGTACCCTTTATAAACAGTTATGAAGTCCTGGAAGACCAATAGAGATCTCTGAATGTTCGTTCAGCAGTAAAGAGCAAGAAACTTGAAGTAAAGCTAAGGCTTCCATGAGCCTGGAAATGAACTAGAAAGAACACAATAACAAAAGAGCAGTCTAGAAATGGAGCTTGAGGAAATCTGTTGGTCTAAAGATGGCAGTGTAAAACTCTTAAACTGACTTAATTTACCAGAATGCATGCACATACTAAATGTCAAGACTCTGAATGCCTCCCCTCTCTGGAGTTAAGGAGCTCATCTGGCTGATTCTACCTTTGTAAGACCTGTTGTGAGGAAAGGTAGAAGAGAAGAGCTAGAAAACCAGGGAGAGGCATAGCTGTGATGCAACTGAAAGGTAGCACAGGCAAGGACCAGTGGAAAAGGCTCAGCTTAAAAGCAAATGTCAAGGGAAAGAAGGAACAGGCTATCATTTGTAACTCTGGAGTGGTGTGCTCATGGCCCTGACACTACAGGGGAAACAGCATTAAGAATGTAAAACCCTATGTGTACTACTTGCTCTTGGTCCACACTCACAAATGTTGAACTAAGCTTGTCCACAGTGCTTGCTGAGCTTTACATTAAAAGTGGTAGGGTCTTTCCCAACTCCAAATCTCATAATTTTCAACATCTGAATCTGGGAAAGGCAGACAAGTAGTCCAAAATCATAGAATGATAGAATGGTTAGGGTTGAAGGGACTTTAAAGATCATCAGGTTCAACCCTCCTGTCATGGGCAGGGACACCTCTCACTAGAAATGTTACAAAGATCATAATTTCCAGTGAAAACAGAAGCTTGAAGTGCTGCAGCCTCTCTCAAATGAGTTCAATAGTGAGTACTTGTACATTTGCTGAAGCCAGGGCTATTTTTGTTGCCGTTTGCTGAAATGGCATTCATGTCCTTCCAGGGGAGTGGTGTGTTTCAGCAATGCTGCCAACAAGTATTCCCTTCTTGCACAGCATCGCTGTAAGTCAAGTTTGTCTGACGTTTCATACTATAAGCTTCTGATTTCAGCCCTTTAGCTTTGTGAAGGGTAAGCAATTTTATTTAAGTTTCTAGACAACTCTCTGGTTTGGGAAATCCTTTCTGTAAGTATGTCTGAGAAGGATTTATTTATAAGTTTCTATGAAAATTGGTTCAGTTACCTTCATGAAAAAGATTAGGAGGAGGAAAATATGCAGTTTTATCCCAACTGAACCATGTTTTATGGAAACCATGTTTTGAAGTGTTTCAAATTTGGCAGTTTGTGGGCTTTGTTAGTGATAGATCTCTTGCTGCTGTCATAATGGAAATCCCAGCATAAGTAGCTAAACTATAAATAATGAAAAGTCTTAGTGAACTGATGATCTGATTTTTATTTTGGACAGGTGACCTTCCAAAGCCTCTCTCCTCACTGAGGTCATGCTAAGCTGGTGCAGTTGGAGCTGAATACAACTTCTTAAGAATCCAGTGATCCTTTGCCCTGTGGTCCAATACCCAAATACTGGTGTGGTGAAGGAGGGGTGTCTTCCTTTGCCTTCAGATAGGATGAAACCAGGCCAGCAGAGAAAAGATGGCAACATACTGGTACAAGAAATGTCTCTGGATGTACCAATGCCACTCAGGCAGTGAATGAATATGGCTGATGAGTCAGTTTTCTTTGTTTGGTTGGGTTTTATTTTTTTGGGTTTTATTATTTTATAGCCAGGAATTAGCTATTCCTCTCTGTATTTCTTATTGTTCTTCTTATTGATGATGAAGTATTGCAGTATGTCATCACTGTTCCCAGCTGTGAAGAGACCTGTAGTGCTTTTTCCTGTTATGTAAATGACCCAGGGGATCTTCAGATAAATGAGCTGATTAGTTCTGAAATTTATTTGAAGAGCCAATAGGGCTTATTAAGAGGCTGTTAATCAAGAGTAAGATGAACAAGAAAGAAGGCTGAAATGATGACTAGACCAGTGTTGTGGTCCAGTTTCCCTTACTGTCCAGGTGAGAACTCTCCTCTGAGTGCCTCATAAAAGTCTTCTATCGCTTGGGCTTTGCGTTCACAGAAACCAGGTGAGAAGCTAAAGGACACGGTGCAGAAAACTAATGTTTATGTGCTGTTCCATCTCAGCTTAGAGTTGACGCATGGACAAGATGTGTGTATGGACCACAGATGTGTTCCTGGGTTTGAATGAAACCAATACTTCTGAAATTGAAACTTTTTCACAGACTGGGAGAGCTGGTGTATAAAAGAATAGCTGGACAACAGGAGGATAATAAATCATGATGCCTATTGTCACTTTTTCTAGCTGTAGAGGGAGAATAACAGCTTCTTCTCCAAACAGCTGCTTAATGAAGCAAATTTTGAAGCACTGGTTCATTTGGTATTTACTTTTGGTGTTCAGAGGATAACAGTCTACAACTCAGGATACTCCTTCTAACGGGCATCACAAAAATATAGTGTTCTGATATCTAAGAAGAAAACAGATAAAAGCCAGAAAAGCTATATGTGGACTGGTGTTGTAAGATGGTGTGCTAAACAGAGGATAAAAACAGATACCAATCAATGAGGTCGAAGGGGGAAAATGCAAGATGTGGATTCAATGAATATAATTGCTTTTTCATAGTAAAAAGGGCACATGGAAAAAAGTCTGTTGTTCTGTAATTAAAGGCTATTTGATAATGTGTGCACATAAGGTTTAACTGGAGTTGTATATTGATCCTTAATGATATATTTCCTAACAAATGATTACTTGGTCTTGATTACTAGCTCTTGCCACCTTAATGCTCTTTGAAACCAAAGAGTTGGATTTAATGTATTTATGCATGCCAAAATATGCACATACCTCTAAACAGCTAGCCCTCTGCATACAGACCATGTACAGATAGGAAGTATTCATGACCTATAAATAATAAAAAGGTTGATAATAAAATATATTTCAGTATTTTAAAAGAGATTAATTAGTGGTTGAAACCTACAAAATATTGTGAACCAGAAATAAAGATGTGTATGATGAAAGAAAATTATGCCAATGAGAGTTCAAATAGCTGATGACTTTCAGTCAGGAAGGAAGGCAAAAAGACTGTGAATAAACAAGTTTAATTACTAATGTGATAATGGTACATTAATAACACAGAAAAACAAATAACATACTGGAAATTATTTTCTAATTTAAAGTATTTTATCCTATTGTTTACTTGCTTGTATGTAACACTGAAGGTGTGTGGTTATCAACAGGATATGGCCACATGCCTTAAAATCAATCATGTATTTAAGGGTTTTTCTTCATCCTTGAGACAGTGCAAATATGAACACCCAACTATTCATTTTGTCATGGAGAACAAGGGGGGAGCAGCACTACTTCTCACCAAATTTGGGTTTCAAATGAGTCAAAGGGAAGACCAGTGATGAACACTTCACGGGAATAATTATTATTTTCAAGCTTATTCTTCTCCCATAAAATTGATGAAAAACAAACATGCCAAGGAAAGATACATTTAGACATACTATGGAAGCATCAGAAGTAAAATTAAGTTTTAAATGTAGTGAGACATGAAATACAAACCCCCTATCTGTAGAGTAAGTCCCCAGTATCTTGTACTAATAAGATTATGTGGGGATTAGTTCCAGCATAGCTGCCATAGGAAAATATATGACAACAGGTGTTTTTAAATTACTGTAACAAGGTGGAACCTTCTCTCACAGCCAAAACTTCTGGCAACAAAAGAAACTGGGTTTTAAGGATAAGAAGCTGCAGACAGCTGGAACAAAGAGAAATCTATTGACAACAAGTGGAAGTATCTTCCACATATTTATCATAGACCTGAGTGTTTTCCATAAACTCAGCCAAGTGTGCTAAGAGAAAAAACAAAACCAGTTTATTTCTGTTGCAAAAATCCCCCCTATTGTGTTGAAAGTTCTCCTAGCAGCACATTTCTAAACAGCTTTCCTGAGCTTACTTAACATTTCCATGTTGTCTGGCAACGAGTCAAAAACACAAAAAGGAAAGGAAGCCTTCAGATCATAGAACCATAAAATAGTTTGTGTTGGAAGGCACCTTAAAGATCACCTAATTCCAACTCCCCTGCCATGGGCCGGGACACCCTCCACTAGCCCACGTTGCCCAAAGCCCCATCCAACCTGGCCTTGAACACTGCCAGGGAGGGGGAAGCCACAGCTTCTCTGGGCAGTCTGTGCCAGGGCCTCACCTCCCTCATAGTAAAAAATTTCTTCCTAATATCCAATCTAAACCTACCCTCTATCATTTTATAGCCATTAACCCTCATCCTTTCAATAAGTCCATGTAAAAAACTCTTGTAAAACAATGTAAGCTCTGTGTTGAGTTTAAGAATTTTGGTCTGCATGCAGCATCTTAAATCTGACTTCAGAGATAAACAGCATTCCATAAGGCAAAGATGCATGCAAGACCTACTGTCTCACTGGACTACTGACCTTAAGGCATTTTCTAAGCCACTTGCCCACAGAGGAGAGGGGTGACTTGTGTGATGGCTTTCCCACACAGAAAGACAGGGTCTGAATCCAGATGGCCCAGTACAAAGTGAACTCTGAAGTCCCTATTCTTGAACCTGTAATGAGACACCATCTTTGAACAACCACTGTGCTTCTGGAAAAAAAGAAACAGACAGAAAGACATTTTAAAGTTATTTTTGTTGACACTTCCAACTCAACTGGCAACTTTAATTTTTAAAATGTGAGTTAGAGCCAAGCATTGCAGTGAATGAGGGAAGGGAAGGGCAAGTAAGTTGGTGTATCGCCAAGGTTGCATCCTGATGTGGAAGTGGAATAATGGAGTCAAAGGTGGATTCAAAATCACTCATACACTACCTATGACTGCACTAGTACAGCACACAAACTTCTCAATTCCACACTTGTCTGAACTTTGACACTAGGGAAAAAAAAAAAGAAAGCTTTTTTTCTTCTAAGTTACATTAATTTAAAGTTTTCCATAGCATTTTTGAACCAGGATTAATCTTAGCTTATTTTAGGTGTCTATAGCACGGATATTTACATCCAAGCTAGTTCTGAGCTACTTGCTTAGCTCCTGTTAAAGCTCATTAAGATGTAATCAAGTTTGCTGATGACACAAAACTGTGAGACCCCTGACACAACAGAGGGCTGTGCTGCCATTCAGCAAGACTTAGGCTGGAGAATTGGGCAGGGAGACGTTTAATGAGATTTAACAAGGGCAAGTGTAGGGTGTTGCATCTGGGGAAGAACAACCATGGGTACCTGTATAGGTTGGGGAGTGGCCTGTTGAAGAGCAGTGCAGGTGAGAGGAACCTGGGGGTCCTGGGGGACAGCAGCATGGCCATGAGCCAGCAGTGTGCACTCCACTCATGGCTAAGAATGACAATGGCATCCTGGGGTATGGTTAGTAGACCAGGAGAGGTTCTTCTCCCCCTCTACTCTCCCCTGATGAGACTGCACCTGGAATATTGTGTCCAGTTCTGGGTCCCTTAGTTCAAGAAGGACACAGAACTCCTTGAAAGAGTCCAGCACAGGGCCACCAAGATGATGAATGGAGATGAACTTCTTCCTTATGAGGAAAGGCTGAGGGAGCTGGGCCTCTGTAGCTTGGAGAAGAGGAGACTGAGGGGTGACCTTATTAATGTTTATAAATATGTAAATGGTGAAAGTCAGGAGTATGGAGCTAGGCTCTTCTCAGTGATGGCCAGCGACAGGACAAGGGGCAACGGGTACAAGCTGGAGCACAGGAAGTTCCATGTGAATATAAGGAGAAACATTTTCACTGTAATGTTAACAGAGCACTGGAGCAGGCTGTCCAGAGAGGTTGTGGAATCTCCTTCCCTGGAGACATGCAAAACCCTCCTGGATGTCCTCTTGCGTGATTTAATCTAGGTGATGCTGCTCTGGCAGGGGGGGTTGGACAAGATGATCTTTCAAGGTCCCTTCCAACTTCTAACATTCTGCGATTCTGTGATTAGCCAATGGAGGCTGAATGGTATCCATTTGATCTCACAGTAACACCTATTTAAGGTCACTTCATACAAGCCAGTGGTAGGCTTTCTATTGACTATAAAGGGAGCCAAGATAATTTTCTCATCCGTGAATACCTACATTGGAGACAACCTCAGTTAGTCAGCTGAATCCCAGAATAATGTCATATTTTCTTTCTTACTTTAAGAACTCTTGACTTATCTTGTGTGGTGCATGAGATGCCACATGCCAGGTTACGTGGTAGTGAATGAGGAACTGGCTGATCCATGCATTATTGCCCTGTCTGAGTATTCACATGGCCATGTGTTGAATAACCCCCAGATGCTCTAAGTTTCATGGATGAGAAGAATCTACGATGCTGAGCTGCTCCCTGGGAATGTGCCTTCCATCACATCATCTCTGAACCCCCATCGGTGCTCAGATGTGTAAGCTGTTGGTGAGGCCTCTCTAATTTCTTTCTTCAGTTTGCAGTGAACACGAAAGTTGACAGTATAGGCAGAAGGAGCTGGTGGCCAAAACAGGCAAACCTCTCTTTTACATCATGAGGCTTAACGTGGGTCATGTTGGATGGTATAAGAATAATATAAGAAAAGCTATACTCCAGTGTTATCTTATCACTACTTCTAAAAGACCTGTCAGTTACTTTGGAAGAAAAGAGGGCAGTACCTACAGCATGCAGCAGGGAGAGGCTGTCCACGATAAACTGAAATGTGTCTTAAGGACGGACTCCAAAGGTTGCTTCCAATGCATATTTATGCTCATATGGCTCAAAATGTAGAAAATGGTAGTTCAGAACATTTTAGTAGGAGCTAAGTTTATCAACGTTCTCCAGCATCTTCTCAGCTAACCTGTATTCAACTGAGGCATCTCCTACCACCTTAATGGGGCAATGACACAGGAATAGAAGTCATTTAGTATAAAACTTAGCAGGAAAAGATCTCCACAAGTTTCCATGCTGCTGCAGATTACTGGAGCTGTAAGAGCAATCACGCAGTGGAGCACACCCCACATTTAGAACAATAGCTTAGAGAAAATTGTTTCAGCTGAGCTCAAGTAGAGCACAGATACAGGTGTCTGTTTTGGAGGTATTTACTAGAGCAGAGCCCAGATTAGCCTAAGGCTGACAGAGCTTTGCTGAACCCAGCAGAGCCAACTGATTTACACTGCTTGAGTGTCTGTCTCTCTACTTTTATTACACTTCCAACGTTTGTGTTTATACATGTGGGTTCTTTTGATTTTTAACGCCTTTTGGCATCACTAACCTCCTGCAGTTGAATAGTTAAATGTTCAACTCCCCCCAATGCACTTAATAGTATAAGTGGCGTTTGCAGGGTTTTTAAGAGCACGTGCCAAGCAAAAACATTTTCAACACCACAAGAAAGTGAGTTCTTATGGTCTCTTGGATGGGAATGTGTGCGGGGGCCTTGCGTGGTGGCACTGCAGTCTGCAAATCCTGGCACCATTTGGTTTTGCATGTGCCTAGGAATGCCTGCCCTTCCTCTGCATTCAATTTTCCTGTCTCCAGCTTTATTTAGTCAGATGTTTCTCTTGTGCATCCAGTAAAACTCAACCACAAAAATGAGTAGTTGCTGTTTATAAAATCAGCACATTGTTATGTAATCCAGATGACAGGAGAAGTGTGAAATGCTGTTAAATACTTGACTATAACCACAGTTCGGTTAGATCTAGACAGTTAAAGTGTAGTGGCGTCTAGGTTTCCTGAAGAGCTGACTCTAGAAGTGGGAGGCCCACTTCACCTTCAGGGTGTAGGAAACAGAACAGCTCTCACAGAAGTCTACACACTCATTCTGACTTTTCACTGTTTTTTATGAAGAATTCAGCTCTACCAGTGTAATAAAAATATTAGATAAATTCATAACTACAGTGTCTTAGGTAGTTTAATCTTACAGAACACGTGAGACATACATCAGGAAAATAGTTGAAAATACAGTTCTTGCAAAGTGTTAAAGTTTTAACCTGCAATTGACACAGTATCATAATGACATACAAATGATATCAAATACCAGAACAGTAATGTTGTCCTTAGCAAGTATTCAAGCACAACAATGTTATAGAACTTTCTCCTAGAAATATTAATCTTCTGGGAAAATCCAGAATATTTCTATTCATTGAGAGAAATTATGATCACAATGATAACACAGCAGCTTTGTTAACAGAAATGCATTTGAATAGAATGCTTATATCTCCTTACTCTAACAGGAACAAAATAGCAACTTATGAGCTCTTACCACTGGGTTTTAGTTTTGGCATTCTTACCAGGAGTAGCAGTTGTTAAGTGTGTATGTTTTATTGTTCATAACTGGGTTTTTTCTTCAGTGGGATTAATATTGACCAGATGAAATTTTGTTCTTTCTTTACAAATGTGATTCCTTTACCATATGGTGCCTTAAAAACTAGCCACTGAATTCGATTCTATAACCAAGTAACATAGTCAAGTTTGAAAATGAACTAAAAAAACACATAGGGAAGAGTAAGAAAAGAGTTAGGTAATAACCTTCATGTCACCTTGCATTGTTTCATAAAACTGAGCACCATGCTACTCGGTGGAAAGTGCAACCTGCTATAACCCACTATGACCTAATTAAACTTACACTTGGCAACATTTATACCTACTGCATTGTGTTTGTATGAATTAAGTATTTTCTATTAATTAATTACACACCCAGACATATTTTCTTTTCTGCCAAAGTATGACTCAAAGCAAAAAGAGCAGAATTCAGCCCATTGGATTTCTTCATAAAATAAAGTTATACCATTATCTTGAGCATCACGCTCAGAAACACAGGGAAGAGAAATACCTCCCCCACTTTCTCATTAGAATTGGTGTATCTTCAACCATAAGCACAGGAATTCTGTATAAAACAACGAAATACTTTATAAATTATAAGGACCTTGGGGTTCGGGGAAGAAAACCATGGTACTGTCAGATATAATTTCATTTCTCTGTCCAAGTGTGTGGACTTCCTAGAAGCAAACCCCATTTGTTTCCTTTCTGTCTCTGCCACTTTTGTGTCACAGTTTTGGAAGAGGCTATAAGTGTTGTCCAAGTATTCAGGATCTGTCTTCAGTCTCTAGAAGTGTTGCTTGGATCACTATCAGAGACAGGTGCACTGATTTCAGTTTTACCAACACTCAGTGAATTCTTACCTGGATTTTCTCAGATTTGTTGAAGTCATCTGTGATGAGAAACAGAAGCATCTTTGTTTCTACTGCCTGCTGCTCATCAGTCTTTAGAAAATCTCATTACTAAGCTCTCAGGGGTGATGTGGCAAAAGCACAATTTGTCACAGAGTCAGTTTCTACAACAAGGTAAGAGCCTTTGCGTCACTTTTACCTTATTCTGCCTAGTCCTGCTACCTCCCCAGCTCTGAGTTTCCATCAGTTCTTGGGGCTTTTCAGGTTATTGTTAAGGCAAAAGAAGAAAATTTTAGCTCTTTAGTTGCAATTTCCACAATCCCTGTGAGGGGTGACAAACTGCTCATTCTGATGTGCAATTTCTGTCCATTTTCCCCCTCTTTCCCATAGCCCTAGCAGCAAGGTCACCGTTATATGCATTGCAGAGTTTAGGTACAGAGACGTCCCTTTGGAAAGATACCACTCCTTAGAACATACAGAGGGATTACAATGGCTGTGCTGCTAAGAGATCTTGACAGACTGGAGAACTGGGTGAAGAGAAGCCTGATGAAATTCAACAGGGGCAAATTCAAGATTCTGCATCTATGGAAGAATAACCCCAGGCACCAGTACAGGTTGGTGGTTGACCTGCTGGGAAGCAGCTCTGTGGAGGACCTGTGAGTCCTGGTGGACAGGAAGTTCTCCATGAGCCAGCAGTGTGTCCTTCTGGCCAAGGAGACCAATGGTATCCTGGGGTTCATTAAGAAGAGTATGGCCAACAGGTTGAGGGACATTATCCACCCCCCTCTACTCTGCCTGCCCTGGTGAGGCTACATCTGGAGTACTGTATCCAGTTCTGGGCTTCCCAGTTCAAGCAAGATAGGGACCTACTGAAGACAGTTACCAGGATGATGAGGGGACTGGAACATCTCTCTCATGAGCACAGGCTGAGAAAGGTGGGTCTGTTTAGCCACAAGAAGGCTGAGAGGGGATCTCTTTGGTGCCTATAAATATCTAAAGAATGGATGTCTAGTGGATGTCTTCTCAATGGTGCACAGTGACAGGACAAGGGGCAATGGGCACAAACGGGAGCACAGGGAGTTCCATTTCAACATGAGAAATAACTTCTTTACATTGAGGGTGATGAAGCACTGGAACAGGCTGCCCAGCGAGGTTGTGGAGTCTCCTTCTCTGAAGATATTCAAGACCCACCTGGACAACATACTGTGCACACTGCTCAAGGTGATCCTACTTTAGCAGAGGAGATGGACTCAATGGTCTCCAGAAGTCCTTGCTGTTCTGTGAATCCATGAATCTGTGACCTTCTTTCTCTCCACAGCAGCCATTTTTAATAGAAGAGCTAAATGCTAAAATCTATACTGAATAAGTGCTGGAGCTTTTTAGTTAGGAAATGAGCAAACATCAACTCAGATATAGCAGTGAAGAAAGAGCAAGATGCCAGTGCCCAGGAATTATTAGTTGGCAAGCTGACAGGTGCACAGGTATCAGCCACTCACTCTCTCTTGCTTCCTCCAACTCTCATCCAGGGAAACTATTTCCCTTCATATATGGAGGATCTTTTTCCCTTGCGATATCTGAACCCAGTCCACTTCAAGGACGATTGTCTCCAATACACTAAATGCTTAGCAAAGCTGTGTGCTTCATGCAACAGAAAGCATGGGCTGCTTGCTTCTGAAAGTGGTCAGGATCTGTTTTAATAATCACCAGCAGATGCTGCAGGTTGTGTTCAATCTGTCTGCTATCATGATTCTTCTGCCAGTTGTGACTATAAGAAACTCCTCTTCCTCTTCCCCGTGCTGATTGCTTCAGTGAGATGAAGCAGCAAGAGAGGTCCAAAAGAGATCTATCCATAGGTTAATGCCTTATACCACTGCTGGCTGGCACCCTGAACCCTTTGCCATGAGGCAAAGCTAATCCCCGTGGGCCACCCACACATCTGTTTTCTTTGGGACAGATACCCTGACACTCCTGTGGCTGCCTCCAGCCCTCAGGCTCTCTGGCCAAAATCCTTTTTCCAGGAATTGCTTTTAGAAATATATGGGATCAAATGTTATCTCAAATCTAATTTTTTGGGGTAATGTATTATCAGACCATGTGTCATGAACAGGGGTTACTTTCATTTGAATGTTAAAATAAAGACCCACAAATATTTTATAGAAGAATGTTCTGGCATTCAATTCCCCCAGCAAATTACAACTTAATACTTCGAGTAAATGAGTAGATCATATTTATGAAACAGACCTTTTAAAGGTAGGAAATTAGGGACCTGCATGAATTTGTGTCACAGCCTCCATTTTATGAGCTACATTTTACAGTTTGCAGTATTAAATGAAAATAGAGCACTCTGTTTCATCAGTTACTCATATCCAGCTGCTACGAAAATAATATGTTTGATATAATTCATTTGACATTTGATGGGTTTAAGGTTCCTCTGACAAGATATAATCAACTCATTATGGAGAAACAGAAGCCTTCCTTGTTACAAATAAATTATTCCTAGTCATGATTGAATTACTGTGTATTCAATGAAACTAGGATGGTGGGGCTTCCAGTGGAAGTGGTATTTTATCATCAGGCCTGTGTGATAAAAGCCAACTCAAGTCACTTTATGTTTTCTCTCTTCAGTGCTCTGATTAATGAGTAGCATTACTTTTCTAAACCAACAAATTAGGTCTTTCCTCTCCATTTTTTCACATTAAAGCTGTTAGATCAAAGTATAAAAAAGCTGTCTTTCCTTTTCATGCACAAATACTGGAACAACAGCTTGGACAGAGTTATTTTACTTTATTTCTTCAGTTTGTTTTTAAAAATCTCACACAGTGTTTCTGAAGCCAGACTAACTTTATGAGTGGTGTGTGAATTGACTGTTTTAAATCAAAACCTGTGATTAATTTAATTTTGGTGTTAATATCAAATCTATTGCAAGCTCTCTTCTGCACCATTACATCGGAGGAACAAGACAAAGTAGTATCATTATGGTGGCATCTCTGCAGGGAGCTGAGGTAGTTCAGCCATCCAGAACTACAGAGCAATGCTGAACACGCTGGGGTTTGAGGGTACAGCACGGTATGTACAATCCCATGAGCTCAGCTTCCATGATTTCAGAGGAGTTTACACATACAAAACCTTTTTACAGTTTTTACAGCTTGTAAAATAGATCAAAATATGTATGGTAGAGACATAAAAACAGCAATAAAAATAAGCCTGGGATGACAAGTTTGGGGAGCAGACTAATACATGAGGTGGAACCCTGCAAATTCCACCAAAAGACCAGGTTGCCCACTTCAGAAGGTTCTAATTATAACACTGCTTGTTACACATTAGAAGAAAAAACACTTGGGCCATTTTGAAGCAAAGGCACATAAATTACCCAGTAGCTACTGACTGTTTCTCTGTATTTCCAGAAATATTATCTCTCACAGGAGCCCCTTATTATTTCTGTGTATCTGAAACATAAAAAAAAGATTTCACATGTAGTCAAAAGGAAGAAGAGCAGACCCAAGGTCTATGCACTATCTCCTTTATTCTCCCTTGTTCATATTTAGAAGAAAAGTGACTATTTCTTTGTTCTTTGCCATTATTATCAGATAAAATGTATCATTTGTGTCTGTATCTCCCCAGCTCATTAAAAAAATAGCCTATACTGTGCTTAGTTAATGTTACCATGCAGGGTCACCCTAAGTCCAAACAGATCAAAGTAAACTAAAAATGAACTACTGACACCTCGAAGGCTGAAGAAAACTAGAATGATGCAATACACAAAAAGTCACTTTAAGTCTCACTAATTCCACATGTGCAAGTCCTGACTCCGCTTTGTATATTATCTTATTGCAAGTTACAAGCAGTGCAATTCACCATGACACAGAGGGATTTAAAAATTAGCCTCCAGCTATTCCACTAAGTACCATTCACTAAAACATGATGATCACTCACGGGAAAGTTTGCAAGATCTTGCAAACTGCCTATTGAGACTGAATGGTAAAGTAATATACTCTCATGAGTCCCTGCTGCTTTTCAGAGTGCAGCTCTGTAACCCTTGGCAAGAGTCAGAGTAATCTCATGTTGCCATACTTTTAACTCTCTCAGGTGGCTCTGAAAACCCCAGCATCCAATGTCTCCATCATGCTGACAGGTTTTAGTCTGCAGTTTCTTCTTGAGGGCTGGCATTCTTTGTGATTTTTTTCAGCTCTATCACCCAAGGTAACTGACATCTTCTATTTGGTCTTTGTTTCCTCCTGCATTTTCTCCCCATGTTTCCTGAGCTGTGAGTCACATTTCTCACCTATATCACAAATGTATTTAAGGTATATTTTTTGCCGTGGGTCAGCTGCTGATGCTTACTTTTCAGAGGGATGTGAAATCAGATCAGGGAAGAGATCTATATGCATTGTTAATATACAGATTACCTAACACAATAGGATTATTTTCCCCATTTCTGCAAAATAAGATAACCTTTGCTATGTGAAAATGCATGACTGCATGGGAAACAAGCTTTAATATACGTGTAGCTAACCAGGATTTCTGCAGTTAATGCTTTTGCTTCTGCTGCCTTTTGTAGCCAGACATGACCACTGTGTCACTCTCACTGAGCTAACTAGATCTGATAGCAAATTTCTCAGATTAAAGCACCTCTTTAACACAGTTTTTTTCAAAATCTACGTTTCCTAGTTTAACAGAGCTCATTCTTGGCCATCACGTAACTGAACTGCTCACACCCATATACATCTTCCATATATCTTGCTAGTACAGGATACCAACCACAACAGAGCTGATCAAAGGTATTTAGGTGTGACTGGGAAGTGGGAATCTGCATTTTGTCGTGGTAGTTTCTGGCTTCTACAGCAACTACCAAGGAGCTTTAATTTAATTATCAACCACAGCATTTGCCAGTGAAATGAAACAATCTCCTGCATGGCTGGGAGAGGATTTCAGAGCAAGACCTCTGTGGATACCCTCTTTCCTTTCAGTGGAAGAATGTCCAGGCCAGTGGTGGGAGGGAGTCAGAGCTCATGGGGAGAGAAAAAGCCCCAGCATGGGGCAGGGCAGCAGAACTCATGGAAGGGGTATCTGCCGGTGATGGTAAAAAGGTTGTAGAAAAAACTTGGCATAAAACTAGAACTAAAGACTCTCTTCCCACCATCATCTCTCCACAGTGATCTGCCATCACAGGAAAGTTGAGTCTGGCAGCCAGTGCTGGAAATAGAGGAAATGTAAGATACAAGGAGTTTAAAACTGCTACATTGCATGAGTCTGTCTCACTTGTGTGCAGCGACAAGTGCTGTCTGGGATAACTCCTTTTGTTACCATGGGAATAGAAACAAGTGATTTAGCAGCACATTAACCAGTCAGATTGGGTTAATCTGTGCATAATTCACAGAAACATATTTTCTCAGCTTCATGATCTGAGTTGTCATAAACATTAATCTGTTTATTTTGCAATATCCAACAAAAATAAATTAATAACACACCTTAAAAACATTTGACATCAGTATTTGAACAATTATTTTTCAGAGGCTGAACCTTAAAAGTCCTTTTTTTTATAAAGAAAAAAAAAGAAAAGCAAGGCTGGTAGATTGATACAGATTTTTAACTGCCTCTTGCTGAAATCTATTGCATAGACAAGCTGATGCCAATAGCAAAGCTATTTCCTCTGATCAGCAATAAAAAAATGATTAGGGATTGGCAAATGGATTCAATAAGATAATTTAAACAATCATTACTTTATAAATGATCTTTTAACTGTCCTCAATAACTGCAGAATGTGATTAGCTTAGTGCCCTTCAATCAAGGCTTACTCTGCTTTCCCCACTTGAGACCTGAGCAGATTTTTTTTCTCACATCAGAAATTACCTGCAATTATAGAACCTCACACTCTTATTTCCTGAATTAAGCTTCCACTGTGGAAACAGGTTATAACTGAAACAGTAGGTGTGTTTAAAGTTCTCAAAACTCCATTTTGAGACAAAAAGAAAAAAAAATTACACTAGTTCAAATTCATATATTTCAATTGTATGTAAGGGAATCGCTACTGGCATCAGGCTGTCTATGCAATAATTTTCAGCAAGGGCAGTTAAAAAGACTGGGGAGCTGAAAAATTAAGTTTTGGGGTTGTCTGTTTAAGACAAAATCCTTTCTAGCATCTACAGAGAATATAGGACAATTTTTAAATGCCTTTCTAATGATATTATGGATGAAAAATCTGGATAACCAACCTGGATGACAAAAAGGATTCTGGATGGCAAAATCATGAACTAGTTAAAACTTCAACTCAAATTTCATAGAACAAAAGCCACCCAAGAGCTGCAAAACACAAATGCAGGATCTCTAATTTTGAAAGACTTTAGGCCACAGACTTCAGAAAAGAAGTTCTTTTGGACAAATATCACCCTAGTTCTAATTCGATAGATGTAATTTGCTATTAGCTTAGCAAAATGGTTATGTAAGAAGTTAAGTATTTTCTTCTGGATCCTCTCTTTGGTATAAACAAACACCAATATTTAGATCTTCTGGCTGATGGTGATCAATAATTCTGGCTGATATTAAACAAAGAGCTAATCAATCATGTAACAATTTAGCATTTCACTGGTTTATTTTCAGGTACATCTTTGCTTGCAGTGCTTTAATTTCCAACGTCAGCCAACCTAGAGCTGTACACAGAGAAAACTCCAAAATTTCTCTTAACAGTCTGTCCAAGTGGAGGATCTCCCTGGCTGACAAACCCTTGCTACCTGCCTTGTCTGGCTTTAAGTCTCATCCCTTAGGTAAAACTGCTTCTCGCTTTTATGAAGAGTGAAAGGGTGCTTGCAACTTACATTTACTTCTGAAAGAAGAGTGTTTTGCTCAGCCTGTCACAGTTAGTTTTAAATGATGATTTTTTTTTTGTTTGGTAGTGTTAAAACAAGCATTTGGGTAGGGTTACTTATAGGTAGGATCTAACATACGCTGAAACCTGAGCTCAGATCTTCTGTTGGGTGGTAGTAGCAAATACTGCAAGACTTGAGGAAATAGTGAAAGGGTCAGTTTTAGAGTCAAATACCCTGCTGACTACCAGGCATAAATTTAAATGTGAGATTTAGGAGTTTTTTTTACATCTATCTCATAACTCTGTGTGATTTCTCCAATCCAAAGAAAAGCAGAATGGCATTCAGGTGCCTAAGCTATGCTGTACATCTTATGCCACAGGCATTGCCATGGTTTGTTTGTTCTTCTACTAGTAGTGGGGCTGAAATTTTTTTTTTTAATATATTGCGGAACAGTTTTTGTTGAAATGGACACTCTTTTCAGATAGTTTCAATTTCAGTGAAAAGTCCTCTGAGAAAACTTGTAAATCAAACTCTGCTCCACCCCCTGAAAAAAAAAATATTCAGGGTTTTTTTACAGTTGGGAAAACTCTTAACTTATTTTTGACAGTTTTAGTTTTAGCTTGTTTCTATTTTAAGTTATTTAATTACAGCCTCTTAGTAATGGCAGATGATCTTACTTTTACTGTATTTTACAGTCACTAAGGAATTGCTACTTATGTGTTAATATTTGCCTTTCCAGATCAAACTCCATTTTATTAAATTGTAGGAAACTCCACACACAGAACATAAACAAAAGGGACATGGGAAAAAATTTGCTTCCACTTTGAACAGTCATAATTAAATAGAAATTTCCTGTTGTGGTATTGTAACAAATGAGTATTAATAATAGTACTTGAATTAAATTCTAGATTTAAAATTTCATGCAATTAAAATGTTCTAATTGTTATTAACACGTTTTAAAACTAGATGAAAAAATATCATTATGAAAGAATTTCTTTAGAAAACTGGAAATTCTCGTTTTTCACCAGTTTCACTTTGTAAGTTCTTATCCGGCATCAGTTATATATCTAAATCTCCTATCTGACGCGTAACTATTTAAAACACAACTCTGAGGGATAAGCTTATGAGATACTCATCTCATTTCCGAGATGGGCCCAGTGGGACTGCAATTAAGGAATCATCTTCCAACCCAGTTCAATAATGGCAAATAAAGGCTTGAAAACCAAAGAAAACATTAGTTGAACATATTTTAGTGTTGTGTACTATTAAATAAAGTTGTTGACTATATTTTGCTCCTGTCTCTCAGGCATTCCATGAAGCCCTGACACAACGTCTGGAGCGTCACTTTTATTAACACCTTCCTCAGGCAGAAGGCTGTAAATATTTTGCATCATGGGAAGTGTATTGTTAAGAACTTTGGTGAAAAAATCCTTACTGGGATATTTCAAGTTGTGTGCTGAACTTATATTCATTGTTTTTTGGCGAAAGCGTCTTACTAACACTTCTGAATGCCTTCAGGTCCCATGAGTAATTTGCCAAGGGAATTCATGTTGCTTCCATCAATAGCAATATCCCAAGACCATCTAGGACTGCAGTTAAAGCAGCCTGGAGACTTGTTTGGCTGATTGATGTTGGGTCATCTTGATCTGTAGGGACAGTCCTAGTTCTCAGGTCATTTTGCTTTCCACCACATCCATTTTCTCCCTGTAATTCTGACTACCTAGCCATTCACCCCCTTACCAATAACAGCCAGAGGAAATCCCCTGAAGGATAAGACTTTTGGCTTTACATCCCCTTTGTGTTGCTGCCAGGGTGCAATGTAGAGCCGGCCATAGTGTGTACGCTGTGGTATTCTGCTGTAGGAGCGGGCACAGCTGCAAAATACTTCCCAACCAGTTGGTTTTGATATTTATTTGTTTCTTGTCTGGCTCCCAAGGAAGCAGAATGCAGCTTTATGAACTGTCCAGAATTTGTCTGCTAGAAAAAAAAAAAAAAAAAGAAAAATTGCCACCAAGGGAAATAGGCAGACAAAAGATTTCACTATCTTTGTCCTTATGTTCCTTCCCAACAGCAGAGACAGTTGAGAGAGGCACAGAGAAAAGCATTATGTGTCAAAGAAATGCAATTTTTTTCAAATAGTTTTGCACAGGATTTTTTTTTGATTTCTTCTCTGAAAATAGTAAGAGATTGAAAAATATTTCACCATTTGGGAAAGTTCCTCTCAAGAAAACTTTACCAATGAAATTAGTGGATTTTCCATCCTAGCTAAAAGTGTAGCATTTAACTTTTGAAAGATTAACAATGACATTTCCCTTCATAAGTTTCAAGAAATGTGAGGAAACTGGCACTGTTTAGCTCCCTGAGATTTATAATGTAGAACTGTATCATGCTGTTTAATGAAACGTAATAAAACTTATGCGTGTAACTAGAGGAAAACCTGGGCATTCAATGAGAATTGTTCCAGAATCTTTGGAGTTAACCATCTGTATTTCCTAAAGGCTTTTCTCACAAATGTTATACCCTGTGTGCCTGATGTGACCAGCCAAAGAGCTGCTTATTGATCCAGAAGACTCATTACAAGTTGTACAATGTGAACTTAGCATCACCGGTCATGCTATTAGTGTAATTATCTTATTTCATTAGCGATAATGCCATTTTGCATTACAGTATATTGGCTCACTTAAAAAGTAATAAAGATTTGCAATTAGGAGATGTATTTGTTAACTTCAGAGCATGCCTCTGAACTTGGTCATGCTAAGCACCAGCATCTGCTCTGCACAGCAGCAATACTGAAGTCTGTGAAGTTCTGGGGGTGGCAGTCCTATGCACACAATGGTGTAATGCTATTTAAATAAGCGTATGGCACTGCTGTCCGTGCCTGGTTTCCTGGAGATTAGGTTTTGGGGCCCTGAAAAGTAGTTTATTTCTCATTAATATGCCACTAACTATGGGTCAGAACCCACTGAGAAGTAATTTTCCTCCCAACATCATGGTTTTGTATCGGGATCTGACCTTTCGCAGTGCAATGGCTCCATTTCAAAGCAAACAAATGTTTTCTGAGCAAGATGGAAACACCAAAAAATGTAATGTACGTGAGTATCTCACACAAGGATTTCCCCTTCTTTTTACACACTGACTTCAAGTAAAGCAAAATGGAAATTTCTGTGGAGACTAGAAACACTGGTCATCTGCTTGGGTGCAGAAATGTTACCTGGAGGCTATGCCTGATGTGTTTCATTTCAAGGCAGTAGAACCAGTGGCTGGATCCTCAATATTTGTTAACCTTAGTAGGCAACCCCCATTCTAAGACAAGTCGAGGGTAGCAGGAGTTTTCCACTCCTCCTTGTCCTACTTGTTTGTCCTCACATCAGCATATTCAGTAAGGAAGCAATCTCTGGGATGGCTTCATCTCTCATATCTTTGCTTTCCAAGCTTTTAGTCAGCGAGCAGATGGTTCTCTTACAGGAGATGCTTTTGCAAGGACGAGTCAGCATTAGAGACCTGCAGCACTTGGACTTCCCATAACAGGTCACAAAGCACATTCAGGTTTGGCACTAGGATTGGTAAATATGTGAATACATAGAATAGATTTTCATACATTTGATTAATCCATATGCATTTTGACACTGCACAAGCTAATTGGTGTTTTTCAGTGAAGCAAAAACTGAAGCATTTTGAGAGTAAACTGAGAAACTGTTCAGAAGAAAAACTAAATACATATGCTACCACTATCTTATCCTTGCTCTCAGTTATGAAAACACATCATGGCCCTTCCCTGCCATAGATAAGAATCAACTTTTCTTAATTTGCCTTAGAGAAAAGGTTTTTCAGGGTGGACAAAATTAGGGTTGTCTTTTGTAGCTACAAAAAAAAGTAATTCACGTTTTAAGTAGTCCCTGTGGCCTCTGTTTCTTCTAACTAGTTAGTATTAATGGAATCTGCTGTCTTAGCTCTTTTTTATTTGCTCATAATAATGACATGAATAAATAATGTTTCAAATTACTTATTTCTGATCAGCCCTTGGAAATACACTAACACCAGCATGTTATTTACTTTCAATGGGCTTTTGTTCCTCAAGGATTGCCATTAAGGCCACAGTTAGTAGACTGGGTTATCTCAGTTTGCTAGTTTGGTCATTCCCAGGCATTTGGCATGGCACATAAATAATGCAAGAATCGCCATCTCCAGTGCCAGTACGGAATTCTGTCTTGTCCATTGTCCAAGAATGCTAAAGCCAGGTCTTTTAGAATGAAATATAAGTAGGTTCATCATATATAATTAGTAAATCATATGCAATTGTAAAGCCAGTCTGAGGCTGGAACAGTATTTAATAACTGAATAACATTTGAAAGATGTTTTTCACCCTAGCAGAACTATGAATCATTTCTATAGTCAGAGAAACATTGAATTCTACTCTTTTGTCAGTATGATAGGTAAGTACAAATCTTGTACATAAGAAATTGAGAGACTCAGAAGTGGAAAAGTGTTTATTAAAATTAATATGTAATAAATGTTTTAAACATGCTAATAACTTGAGCAAGGATGACTTGGGGACTTATCTCTTGTATTAGTGTTCAAAAGAATATTTAGCCATTTCATGGAAACAAATTCTCAAAATGAATGGGAATTGTTATCCTACTGTAAAGCCATAGATCTTGAATGTCCCTTAGCAGTTGGTAGTAGAGGCCTTTAGTGCAAACAGATGCTGCTCTTCCCTGGCAGACAGATGCAGTAAACTCATGTTGTAACTCCTTGACTCCAGGACACAAGTCAAGAAGCATGCAAAGTATTTCCAGTGAAACATGAAATAAGAAACCTGAACATCCAAATCTTTTTTCTTATCCAAAATTTTCACCTTATCATGTTCTTGTTATGCAAAGAAATTGTCTTCACTGTGAGAACAGGCAGGATAAACACCAGAAATCATCACATTTTTGACACATACAGACAAGCACACTCAGAAAATGGTCTCAGTTCTGCGCAGACAGTCGATCATTTCATTCTGAAGTCCAGACCGTATCAGAGTACTAGCAAACACACTGTCAGAAACAATCTCACATAGTCAAAGTGATGGATTAGCAAATTTCATCACTCTTTTCTAAAGCTGTGTTTTTATGAATTGTGCATTGTGGTATTTGATTTGATGTTATGAAAGATGGACTTGATAAATGCCTTGTTTGTGTGTATTTATTTTTCCACTGTAGCTCTAGCTGGAACGTGGATAATGATTTCTTTAGAGCACCAGTGAAGACAGCACTGTTGAGGATAACTAACAGTATGATATATATGCAAAGTGTCTAATGTTTTTTGGAGGGTAACAGCTGCTCCTTTCAAGATCAATCTTAGGTATCAGGAGTGTCAATTTCTACTTTCTAATCTGCTCAGTCATGCCACTAGACTGTAAAACCAAAGGCTTTATTGTAGAATTACTCCTAGAGAACCATTTAATAATCATCTGATCTTTGAAATAGATACAAACTCACCATATCCTCTGGAGTAGTAGGTAAAGGTCACACACTGAAACTGCTTGCTAGTACACACAACCAGACATGATGGCTATCGCTAGCTTAAATATACTTATAATGACTATTCAAACCTTACTGAACCATCAAAACTGTGTAAAATACTATCGTTAGAATATGGTCAGGAACTTATTGCAAGTAACCCTGATGAAATTAGTAGCAGATATTACAAAAATATGACACTATTCTGTAAGTATTTTCCTGAAAAATTGTATGGCATCTTTTCCCCTAGGATATCTCTGTATTCAAAGGAAAGAGTCAAACTCCCCACAAAAATTACTCAAAGCGAGAACCTTCTTTGGTAGTTTGAATACCTCTCTGAGGAGCCCTTCCCTCTGGGGAAGATAGTGGTGGGTCATGAATACTTGACTAGGTGTCTTTGCAAAGGCATGGTACTGTGTGCAGGACTCACAGAAGCCCAGCTAGTGCTTTGTCAGCCCACACACTTGCTTTCGGGTGCTAACTTCTCTCCTGAGCTGGCATAAAACTTCTCAGTGAAGGCAAAGCTGCATTTTGCTGTTGCAGGGATGATGGTTCAGACCTGGCCAGAAGATCCAGGCTTGTTTTTCCCATTGACCCTACAAGAACATGTCATTATGGAGAGGGCTGAGAGTGAGAGGTGCTACCCCACATTTCACATATCACAGAGATACTACTGCTTCGGGCAGGTATTCTCAACCTGGCTTCTCTGCCTCCTGACATACGTGGTGTGGCCAGGGAGATCATGCTGCTTGGATTTACCAGTCCTGTTTGCCAGCATGCTTTCCTTTAAAACCTATGTCCTTCTGTTTTATAAAGACAACAGAAGAAATATTCCAGTGGATTAGTACAGCCATGCCTGAAATGACCTCGCTAGCGATGAGGGCCCCTTCCTTTACAGGTTTTCCATTGGTTAGGAAGAGGTTATTACTCAGAGAAAGATTCACCTGACTAAAGGGTCATGAAGTTGATTTTTGGACTTTCTTTCCTGTGAGCTTTGATTAATATAAACTACAGCCATCCAATAAAAGGAAAGAAAATAATAAAAGAAGACACTATAAGAGATAAAAGGCTAACCTAAAGCACGTGCAAGAAACATGTCAGAAAATTTGGTGTCCTGCTGTGGGGAAGCAGGCTCTGTTTGGAGAGGCAGTGTGCTAGGGAGAGTAAGAAGTTTCCTTCTGAGTATCTCTGTCTTGTGGGAGAATAACCTAAAATCTGTGTAAATAGTGAAAGGAGGGGGCACAGTGGAAAGGGCAAAGCGGGGCAAGACAACCAAAACAAAGGGCCAGATGAGAGTGTAATCGTTAGCTGACACTTGAAGGAGATGTGTGCTAGTGCTCTGCCCCTGAACAGTAAGTACACTGCAACTCTTTTCATTGTCCGAGGTTTCCAAAGGATTCCTGAGCAAACAACCACGGGTAGTTCAACATCCTAATTATAGCCTGCTCACCATCCATTTCTGAAGTGTTGCTGAATTCCCTGGCACGATGGCCATTTGAGCACGCTTCCCAGAAGTCTTGGGCTCCCTGCCATGGTACCGTACTTGATTTATGTGAGGCTTCTACCAAGGGATCTAGGGGAGACTTGCTTGTGCTGCTGCTGATGATTTTTTTCCTTCAGACCCAGGAGCCGAGCGCAGTCGTTGTCCTGTTTGTTGCCATAGGTGTCCAAGCAAAGGTCTTGAAGTCAGCTGCTCCCTCGAGTGCTCTCCAGGCAAGCCAAATCTGCTTCCCTGTGGGATTAAAAGATTTTCCTTCTTCTGGCTGGCTCACTTGGTCAAGTGAAAGACTTATTAGAAAGGACTTCTTTTTTATTAGGTAATTGGAGCATTTAAAGCTGCTAAGCACAAACCACATTATTTAAAAATTATATTTTTAAAGAAAACATGGGGCCAAAACACCTCACAGCTCCCCAGGGTGAAAACCTCTGGCCTCAGTCCATGGAGGGAATGGGACTGAGCCTCTCCACACTGGCAGTGGTGGGATTAGGAACAGTGAGTTTTGGCCCTATGTACAGTGCAGCTCCTATGTTTTCCGTGTGCCACTGAGGCAACCTATTGAAAAGGTTTACAGCTCAGATGAAGCTGGCTGAGGCAGGGTTTCTCCTTTCTGTATATGGAGTATCCCTTACGTTTCCACTGCATCAAGATTATTTGTTTCTGGGAGGCATGGAAACATGTTTGACAAATAGTGCAGGCAAATAATACAACTTGAAAGTTTCTTGGCTGGAAGCTCTAGAGTGGGACTGTAACCCATTATAGTTTCTTTTATATTCTGAGAAGCCCAAACAATCCTTAATCTTGTTTCATAAATAAGACCTGATCATTACTTGCCAGTAAATAAAATTGATTTTAAAGTTGTGACTATCAGGATTTTAGTAACCATACCGTACCTTATTTATGAACACAACATGGGCTAAATGCTTCACTGCAAAGGATGTGCATAGAATAAGTATCTGAAATGTGAATGAATTGTGATTGCAAAGTGCCATCAACCTCAAGACTAAGTGGTCTTCTGAGTTAAGTACCATTCAGTAGTTTGCTTCTGCACCCCACAAGTGGATGTGGGAACTGCACTGATGATATAAGAATAAGAAAACAGACAAAACCCCTTGGTAGTGATTGTGTAGTTGAGCTCAATAGTAAGAGCTAGTCATGACAGACTGTGAAAAGCCAAGAGGCAAGGAGGTTCAAATTCATATTTTTCTCTCTCAGAAATGGACACTGGTAATATCCCCAGCAGAAAGCACAGGATATGAGAGTGGCCAGGTTTTTAAAAGTCACAAATAACTTTGGATTCTACTTTGGGAATATTTGACAGCCTGATTTGGAGAAGGGAAATATTAAATGCTTACCGGAAAGCCAAACCCAAGATAATCCAGCCAAACCTGAATAAGTATCTGGTGAATTTATAGCACAACTGGCAACAGTCTGCCCTAGCAAATGGAAAGCTTCCAATATCTTTATCTCCAGTCTCACCCAAATATTTGCTCCAGGACGTGGTATAAAGATGGACTTTTCCACAAAACAGACACCATGAAAGATTCAGTCTGATCAGAGAAGGTGCTACTACAGGGTAATTAATTTCAGCATACTAGATTCTTATCCTTGGATAAGATCAACAAAACTTACCCTATCTTCTTTGGCTTCACACAGAGAAAGGAAAAGTTTCAGTCAGTATAAACCTCAATAATTAACTCTGAGCATTTAATCAAATGTTAAATGTATGTATGTGTTAGAGGCACACATGGTTTGCATGTCTCTGAATGGTACTTAAAATCAGCACTGGGAACTCCATCACCAGCGGAAGGCTATGCCCAGCACTCTTCTGTGAAAATAAAGATGAGACCAGCTGATCAGAGTAACCTGAACACGTGAGCAAACCTAAGAAGTGAACAGGAGCTATGTTAAAGACCAGTGCTTGAATGAAAAGTACAGTGTACTTTTCTTGGCTTAGAATCATAGAATCACAGAGTATCCTGAGTTGGAAGGGACCCATAAGGATCATCAAGTCCAAGTCCTGGCTACACACAGGACCGGCCATGTCAGAGCATGTGGCTAAGTGCTTCAGATGCTTCTTGAAGTCAGTCACGCTCAGTCCTGTGACCAATTCCCTGGTCCCCTCTTCCTAACATCCAACCTAAACCTCCCCTGTGTCAGCTTCATACCTTTCCTTCAGGTTCTATCACTGGTCACCAAAGAGAGGAGATTGGCGCCTGCCCTTTGTCAGGAAGCTACAGACCATGATGAGGTCACCCCTCAGCCTCCTTACTTTCTGTAACTGGGCAGCTGCTGAGTAGCAGAATGCATTTGAATCATGTAAGGATTATGGTATGTTGTTTTAAATGATTGCAAATTAAATTATTAACAAGGTATTACATTACCAGCTTTGTGAATGGTGACAGCTTTTCAAATGCCGCTGAGGCACCAGGTATACGCTGCTGCTGAAGGGAGAGACACCAACAATCAGCGGCCTGTTTCAGTATATCTCCTTTCTTGAATGTGTCAATTGAAACGTTAACCTAGGATTGTTCAGCTGAATATCCTGAAAATGAAAATCAACCGAGGTCAAGTAATAATATAATCTGAAGGTTGGTGAATAGAAAAAAACCATACTTTTGCTATAGGAATTCTATATCTTTATGTCTAAACAAATTGCTCAAGATGTGAAATGCTTCAGAATGTTAGGGGAATCTACAGCGGGATGTTAGTGGTTGACCTCTGGCATTGCTAGAGAATTAATATTTTTCCTCTGACAGATCAATCTCTCTTTAGTGAACTTTTGTTCTCAGAAAGATGTTGAAAACCCGATTTTGGTGCCTTTCATCATCAGCTGGTCCATACAAATGTTCGTCAGTGCCCTGTGGCCACCCACTCCAGAAGTAACTTAGTAGAAAGAAATTAATGGAAGTACTGTCCCAAGTCTGACCACCATGATGCTCTAATCTCATGCCTTGCATTTGTGGAATCATGATTGCTACATCTCTGTAAGTGTTTTTTCAGCCCACCTAAACCAAGGTTTCTCAATTTTCAGTTATGTCATGTTATTTTGTGAGATCTTAGAGGATAGATATAAGTTTTCTCTGCCAAGTTAAGACTAGTAAAATTGTCCAAAGAACAACTGAGGGTAGGAACACCTTTTTACATGCTATGTATTTTGGCACCAAATTTTTCTTGGCAAGTGAAGGTTAATGCAGAAGAATGATCCCACAGTTGGTGGAGAGAGCCAAAACATGCCTTTATGAGATTTCCCAGTTCTTCTGAAGATCCTAACTATACAGTTGTCTTTAACCACAGTTAAATTTCAGCTAGGAGAGATTAGTTACACTTGAAAAATGGCCACCCAGTTAAGGGTTAGATAAAAGCTTTGTCACAAAAAGATTTTCTGTTAGGGTGGACCTGATTTTGCTGGGCTGGCTTTTGCATGTCAGTTAAAATGTGGGATGGATGAGGTCAAGTGGAGAAAGTCAAAATGCTGTTCTCTTTCGTGAGCTAGATGACCTCTGTGAGCTGCTACTAGTCGCTGAAGTAGCCTCAGGGCTGGAGTTGAAGAGCTGAAGTCAAGGCCAGGAATAGTAAAGGATGAGAACACTTCTAAAATTTATTTCTTAGTCTTCAAAAATTTGAAAAAAAACAAAAAAAAGGTCCTTTTGCTGATTTATTCAATCTGATGTGCAAGAGAGAAAAATATTTATATCAGAGCATTAGTCATCCAAGTTATGAGTCATGTGAGTAGCAATGTTTTCATGTTAATTCAGTGAATACATCAGCTTCAAAGAGATCACTCACATGACTCCAGATTTGGAGGATCAGGTCTTATGTATGTAATAGCTTGAACAGGGAGAGAACGAAGAACTGTCTTTTCTAATATTCCCTTCCTGTATAATTTATTTACATTTTTTTATAAACATTGATTAGAACAGATGTTCCTAATAAGATTTTCAAATCTGATCTGAATACATTTTTCTATTATTTTTCCCTTGAGAAGCTAGAGAAGAGGAAAAATAGATTCCCTACTCCTCAATTTCCTTTAAAGAAAAAGAGAGGTTTTACTTATTGCATGAACAAAAAGAAAATATATTTGTGGGTAGATGTCATGTATGTTCTTTGGCTGAACTACCTTTTAGTCAGAAACAAAGACGTAACTCCAGAAACCAAAACTTAATCAACACATGTATAGCATTACTGTACTGAGTTATTTTCATTATGTATGAGACGGAATAAATATTAATACTAACCCTGGGCAAGAGACTTTCAAAAAACCGCAAAAAACCCATGGTATAAGTAAGAACAGTGACAATGAGCTCATTGTCTAGCCTTAAGTGTCTTTTAAGAAGCCAGCTTCTCCACAAAGAAACACTCTGAAGACTATTGGTGCAGAGCTGCAAATTTCTCTCCTATGCAGATGCTCTCTCACCGAGAGAGAGTTCCCTCTGAGACTGGGCTCTAGTGAGAACATGGCAAAACAGCCAGTGGACCTAGCTTCATTTGTGTGCTTACAGAGTTAAAAATGAATCAAAACATTTTAAAATAGCATACAAATAAATTAATTTCACATCCACAGCACTATTAACTCACTAATTTGCAGGATTTTTTTTCTTTTCCTGTGGACTGTGTTAATCATGACCAAGGAAAAAGACTCCTGGGAAATGAAAGCTCTTGGGTTTCATTCCTAGAAGAGCAGAGAAGTATCTTTTACATTGTAAAAGTCTCTTTTCTGTGCCTGAAAACTTATCTGGAATCTGATGAGGCTCAGAATATTGAATTGCAACTTTGAGCATTTATTTCTATGGGGCACACAGTAAAACATATTATAATGACCACTACTTAGATTATTAGGCTTTTATTGGAAACATCTGCTTAATTGCTAAATATGTGATCCACATGAAAACAGATTTAATTGTAGAGACAGTGGAAACCCTATTTCAAACAAGCCATCATCCAGTTGTTTTGCTATTCGCTAGGGCAGACGAACATCCAAGATAAGATTTGAACAATGCCATTTAAAGATTTTATGATAATCTGGGAATGTCACAGTGATTCTTCCAGTTTGGGCTTGTTTTTTGAGTTCTTCAGACAGGCATGCTTAGTTTATTGGCTTAAAAGAAAATGGAGGGTCCCGTCTGAGGATGAAGATATTGACTTCCTCAGGACAGGCAGACTAAAACATCCTTACACCCAAGGTTAAGTCATATATACTGAGATTTAATCGGTAGTTCAGGCTTGCTCCTCAAGATCTTCAGCTGGGAATAGAGCATCTGAGCCACATGTCCAGCCCTAATCAAGGGTTAATGATTCACACAAAGTGGAAGGGGCATCATTAACATCAGTGAGTAATAGTTCTTAGCCAGCCACCTCCTTCTACCCCAATGTTACACTGATGTTTGAAATAGGAAAATGGACATTAAGGTCCATATTCACCCCCTGTCTGTAATAAGCTGAAATCACTTCAAGATGTAGAATGAAATAAAGCAGGTTCCCCAACATCCAGGGAAAATGTTCTAATTGCTCAGATAATAGACTATAAAAGGACATCATCTTCATTTTACATATTTTATCGATCTGATTGAAAAAAGAAAGAAAAAAATATTTGGTGAATTCAGACTGAGTACAGTTTGATCTTTTTTGCTATATTGCAGACCTAAAAGTTGCAGAGTACAATCCTCCCTATACACATGCATATATACCTTGAATAAAACTTCAAACCAAAAACAAATCATGAAAAATTTGAGAGCCCAAGCTACAAAATGGACCAGATCATACAATCACAATTATTTCTTTAGATAAATTACTTCTCCCCCTTGACTATCTTTTGCATCTTGTGCTATAGACAAATGAGGCAGGTTTGAGGTTACGGATGAAAACTTTTAGGCAACAGGCAAAATCCTTATTACCAGGGTCAGTTAAGTTCTGTACTGGATCTTTTACAGCATTGATCTAACAGGCAAATTATGAACTAAGAGAAAAATGGTCCTTTCCTTCTATATACAATATAATTTACAGCAGAATCTGACAGAGTTATTCTCTGGTCAACAGAAGCATCATTCAATGCAATCAAAAAGACATGGATAGGCACAGAAACATATTCTCATAGTATTTTAACTAGTTTCCTTGGGCTCTTCATTAGCAAAGAAGAGAGGCAAGCTTCCTGATTTGCCCTCTAAAAGTTCTGTTTTGCAGTAATAGTGCCTGGGCCTGGGACAATGATATTTAGTTTACATGCTTGGTTTGTGTACTTTGAGTTGGTGTCAGTATGTCCAGGATGTCCAGGTGTGTCATCAATAGGATCAGTTGATCACAGGATCAATATTTAAGAAAAATCAAGTCATATAATGAAGTATCAGTTATATTGGAATACTAGGCAGTACACCTTCATTTTCTGCAAAGCCTAATTATTAAATTAAATGACATAACTTTCAGATTTAAAGGAATGCCTGTAGATTAATGAGAGCTGAGATGGTGTTTATGATTGCTGACTTTGTTTGTCTGGCACTGTTTTTATAAACTGGAGAAGAGCCTTGGCACCTACTTGAGATTTGCAGAGCAATGGCTTAATAACAGGCATAAACAAGTAGTTGTAAATCCCACTGTTGATCTCCATCTCACCAGGCTGGCATTGACTATGTGGCCAGGAGGTGATGGTGGTGTTAATGGTATTGCGATCTTCACACAATACATGTGAGTGCATACACAGGTGTATACACATTGATATCTATACACAGTAGTCAAGATCCTGCTGACTTCACAGAAGAGGAAGATAGCTTAATGTTTACTTGAACAGGCGCTTCAATTCAACGTCTTTATTTTTTGATTTGAAATGTTGTACTGTTTCACCAGCTCAGCTCTGAATCACATGCAGTAATGTGTGAAGCCAAAATGTAGCTTGTTTTAGTTTTACTGGGAAACTATTTGCACAGCTAGAGTTTGAAGTTCTAACTCAAAACCTGATGATTAGAGGAGCGCAATGAAGTAAAACATTTTATAGACATCATTGTACTTAAATTGCTTCAGGAATACACCAGGCTTCCAGGCTTGCTAAATGGAGTGGAAAAAATAACTTAATTATGCAACTGAGGGCATAGGCAAATTTACTTCACCTAATTTTAAACAAAAAGTGAAGAAGTAATATTTTAAATTTGAAAAGGATTCAAGATATAAGCTTCAAACTATAGTGTTAGGGTATTTTTAAAATGGCTTTCTGTTTCTTAAGAAAACACACCATTAAGAGTTCTGATTGTCTTAATGTTAGAATTGAATGCAATTTTTTCTTATTAATATCCTATTTGGGAAACCTAGTGTCCTGTTTCTCAAGTAAAATGAGGAACTAAAAGCAGAAGTCTCTATACAATTAAATATTAGAGAAAACCTTAAAGGCATCAAATTTCATTAGTATTTCTCCAATTTATTATATTAAGGAGGTGAGGTCATGCCCAAAGAAACATTTGTTGTGTCTGTCTCTGCAACCTTATGCTGTTGCCAGAGGCTCTGGCCTAAAGGAGCCATGGAAAGGAAGACCTGTTAGGTAATAGGGATGCAGGAATTATGTCCTAACATCTGAGAAAGACAGAGAGTATGGTGTTGAGCCAGAAATTGAAGAATGAGACATAAGGATACCATAGTACCAGCATAAATTTGTTTATTTATTGTGATGCTCCAAAAAGCACAAGCACTTCTGTTTCTCACAGGGATCCACTACAGCCCAACAGAAAAACTGAGCACGATGAACAAGATAATTATTTAGGACCGTGTAGTCAGACAAAGAATAGGGAAACCTTTACCCAAGCTCAAGATTCCCCCATTTTCTATGCATACACTTTCTTTTTCTTTGTTGCTTTTGTTTAAATTCTTATAACAAGACCTAAAGTACAACTACAATAATGGAAACAAAATGTTTAGCAATTATTTTGAACTTCACTTAACTACGTGTGGGGGATAGAACAGTTTATCTTTATGATTAAGGGATGACCACAAAATTCACAAGTGGTGAAGCGCAGAGAAACCATCAGTGCCAATTACGCAGGGCTCTATCCCTTGAGCGAAAATAAATTGGTTATTCCAACCATCTCACATTGCATGTTTGATTTATATTATTTCATCCTCTCTCTTTATATTTATTATAATGGTTTCAATACTTTCAATTACCAGTGTTGGCTACTGTCCTTGGGTTGGCACCCGAAATAATTTTATGTCTAACTGAAAAAGCTTTGCAAGGAAAGATTTACAATATTAGTAATAATAAATATTTGTGCATAGTGTTATAACAGTTGCCCTCTGAAGATCTCAAATCACTTTATAAATGTTGATTAAGCTTCATAATTGGGCCCTTTGTGAGGTAGCAGAATTTATCTCACATTATTTTACTCTGAAAGTTTAACAAACAGCATTTGATCCCAGCTGGTATAAGGATCTCGGGTAAAAGGAGAAAGCAGATGGGCCCTGAGATCTGGCTGCTAAAAAAAGACCTGTTATGGATTACTTTTCTTCCTTAAAATGTAGTTAGAGATGTTCAAGATTTTATGTCATGACAAACTACAAGTGCTATTGTTGTATGGTAGTGCAACTACAACCACTGTGGAGAAACTAGAAAGGAGAGAATACATATTTTTATGTAAAGTAAAAGGCAATCATAACCTACCAATTCTTTAGAGCACTGCAGATTAAAGATGGTCATGTATCACAGGACTCAAGGAAGATCTCCTACAGCCTCTACATTAACTACCAGGAAAGAAAGTTGATTAGAAGTTGAAGTACCATGTGGGTATCTGTCTTATTCTCAAATAAATCTAAGAGAGGCTGGGGCTGTTGCATTAAAATACTTCACAAAGCATAGACTGCAGTGGAGATTTTTTGAGGCATTAGTAATTTTGGAGGTCTCAGTTTTGGGACAGTTCGTTTTCCTGCTTATGTCTGAAAAGATCCTTGGAAATATCCTAAACTGGAATTTAAGACTGTTATATGCTACAGAGTATGTGTCTACAATTGTTTTGCTGCTGCTGGGAAGAAAATACAAAATTTCATTTCGGCAATGGTGCCCCTCCAGTGCTGACATTCAGCTGCACCCAGAGCCTCTTAGGGAAATGCCTGTTGACGCAGGTCAAAATTGTTTAATAGTTTAGGTGGTGGAGATTCCGTGTTGGAGGACATTCCCTGGTACTTTTTATTTTACCAGCACATATGAAACCCATAGGAACCCTATATTACATTTCTCTTCTGAGTTACCTTGGTGAATACACTAAATTGTGCATTGCACATGGACTTTATGATACGCTGTCACATTCTCTGTGAGGACAAATTATGGCACGCTCTTAGAAAAATGCATGTTAAAATAAGATTCAAGCACTATTTGAATACAGAGAGAATGCTATTACAGATATTGGCAAAATTTGCCTTTAAAAGAGTAAGATGAATTTTCTGAATAACACTGGGGGGGAGGGGTGTTTTGGTGTTTGGTTGATTGGTTTTGGGTTTTGGTTTTGGGTTTTTTTTGTTTGTTTGCTTGGGTTTTCTGTCAGCAGAAACATCTTGTAAATTATCATCAAGAAAAAACAAGAAAAAATAATCTGAAAACCAGGAGAACATCCTATTAAATGAGTTACTTTTATAACTTCAGTCTCCAGGACATACTCAACAGATATGCATCAGAGATAGAATTAAGCTATTTAAGTGGCATTAAAGATTAAATAAGCCCCATGGCAACACAGTGTGTGGATACAGCCTGTTTTCTATGTGACTTTGAATGTAAGTGCCCCAAAGAGCAGCAGAGTGTCCAGAACATCTGCCATCAGTGAGGCTGGACTGAGTCAAGGCCTTCCCTTAGCAGGACATCCTTGGGTGGCAATTACAGCTGTGAAAATTTTCAATACTCTTAAAAGCAGGATTTTGAGGCAGGAGGGATAATGGCTTATCTGAGCAGTTGGTGGACTAATGTTCTTGTCTCCCTGATGGCAGTGGGACTTTTGCCACTGATCTCAGTGATGCCAGGAGTTGTCTCATTTTGTTTTCTGAGTTTTATCTACAGTTTCCATTAGGCTGTCTGCAGATCAGGATGGTTTTTCGTAGTTTTGCCTTCCTATTTCATCTCAGTAAGACCTCTCTTAATAAAAAATATTGTAATCACTTTAGCACAGAGCAATACTTGCTATTAAGGTGTTTTTTCTAAGGAAGAAATGCATTCAAATTAGGATTCAATCCTCTTATTCCAGAATAGACCTTTACACTTTCTGTCCACCCTTTCCCTTAAAGTTTATACCCCTTTCATAGCCGACCCCAGTCTCACACTTCTAACTGACTAAGAATGCTGTTTTTCCTTTAGGGGAAGAAAGGAGGGAAAGAAAAAAAAAAAGCAGCCAAGTTCCCCTCAGAGTTGGGTCTCTTTATAAAGGGTTGGCTGAACTTTGCAAACTTTACCGAAGGGGGAACCCTTTCCCACAATCCATTTCAAGACCAACCCCTTTGATGTCACAGCTGGCTCAAGTAAACTCATTTCCTCCTTCCCTAATGTGTGTCTGATGCAATTTTGGCAAGCCATCTCTCCCTGCTGTTACTGCTGCCTGTTTTGAAATGAGGCCAAGTGCAATGTTTAATGTGAATGTTTGGTTTGGCCTAATCATCTGTGCTTTGTTTCACTGGTACTCCACATTATATATTTATATGTCCAGATCTATCTATAGAGATCTATAGGCAATTTTCCCCCCTCTTTCTCTCCTCCTTTGCAAATAATTCACACCACATGTTTTCAGTTTATTTCTTTGTGGTCTACTCCACCCAGTTCCTAAATCAGTAAATCATCTTCATGCTTCTTCCCACACTGAACGAAAGCAAGTTCTCAATTACAAAGACAGAATAAAGATTTCAAGCCTCTGTGGTGGATGTTGATTAGTGTCTTGGTAAAACTTCAAGGTGCTTGAAAACAGTAGAAAAGGTTTCAAAATGTCAAGATTTGCCCAATATTATACATACTGTTTCATATCATTGGCAGTTTGAAGATATGAGGGGCAAGTTAGGAGCGGCTTGGGAAGGAAATGATACGGTGCATCAAACTGTGGAGATCACTTGCTTTCCCTGACAGGAAGATGTTGAGAGAAGGGGGACCTCACCTGCTGCAAGAAATGGACTGAGCACACCAGCATAGGATATATCAGCCTGCAGGGCCCTGTGCATTAGGGGCACTGTGTGGAATTCACACCCTTGTGGCCTCCTGCAAAACCTCTCTTTGACTCAACACGTTTATTCAAATTTAATTATGGATTAAAATTAGACTCTAAAGTTAAACCTGTATTAGTAAAGTGAACAGTACCAGGGAGTGTTCCCAGGCCCTGGGGCTTGATTGCTTATATTGCTGTACTGCTAGAATGGCCCTCGGTACCATTTTGGCCCAAACAATGCTGCATGTTATTGAGGGAACAACAGGGCCAAAGGCCATTCACATTAAATAAAATGAATACAGGTCTCACTCTTTCAAAAGATAAGGGTGTTAAAGAATATGGACATATAATCTTACACGTTGCTTGGCATCTATGCCAGAGAAGATGCTGGGAATGTTTAATTTACCAACACAGACATAGCCTAAGAGGCATTTTACGGTACTTGGCATTAAACACATTCTTTACTGCCTAAATGCAGGAATGGATGTTTCCCTCTCCATGTAGTCACATTGTCTGTCTCTTTTCCTCTGGAAGGAAATTCAGAGTATCTGAGCTAGTCTGTAGGGAAACACCAAGTCTATTCTGGAGGACCTTCCTCCTCTTCATTGACTATAGAGAATGAGCAGGGTCCAGCTCTCAGCCAGTAACTCTGGGATCTAAAAGACACATTGCAGTTGAAGTCTTTGGCAAATCAGTAATGAGAGAAAATAAGGATGCTCCTGAATATAGAGAAATAATATTATGATACACCAACATTGCAGGCTGATCTTGACTGGCTGCCAGAGGCCCAGACAGCTGCTCTCTCAGCCCCCCTTCCTCAACAGGACAGGAGAGAAAAGAGGATGGAAAAGAGGATGGGTTGAGATAAAGACAGAGAGACTCATCAATTACAGACAAAACAGACTTGATGTGGGGAAATTAGTTTAATTTACTGTGAATTAAAACAGGTTTGGATAGTGAGAAACAAACAAAAAAAGAGAATAAAGCCACACCTTTTCCTCACCCCTTGTTCCCATTCCTACCTTGATCCCAAAGTGATGACTCTTCTCCCCTCAAAAAGCATAGGGGTGCGGATAGGGGTTGTGGTGGGTCCATGATATCCCCTCCTGGTCTAGTCCATCTCTAACCCATCTCCCTGCTCCAGTGTGGACCCTTTCCTAGGCTGCAGTCCTTTAGGGACACCCTGCTCCTGGCTGGGCTCTCCACAGCCACAGCTGAGATTTTAGGGAAATAGGAGGAACTTCCAAGGTTCAGGTCACATACAAAAGTGTATTAATATTGCCAGTCTTTGATATAAATATCATGATTTATAGCCCTAAGCTTTTTTGTTAGGTTTGAAAACTCCTAGATTTACTTTTTTAATGGTCACCTTTGAGGAAATATTTACCCTGTTAGTCAATTATAGGATGCATAGAGACCACAGTCCTAAGCTCTTGAGAAAAACAGGAGAAAAAGGAGCTGGAAGGTGAGAAGCCAGGAGAGTTGACAGAAACTTATTACAAAGTTAAAGGAACAGTGTGTTTACATGGTGCCAAAGATTTGTTCTTAAAACTAACCAAAAAAATAAATCACAGACCACTGAATACCAAAGAACTGCAATAGAATGAGACACTAGTTCTCTACTCCTGATCAACTAGCCAAATATATTTTCTCTTATGTTTAAAGTGAAGTTATTTACATTTGTTCACACTCACCATCTTCAGTTGGCATCGGGAAGGGATCATCATGGGAGGAAATGTGAACTCAAAGAGCGAGATCCTCAGCTATGAAAGAAGAACACCAGTGCATATGTGTCCACAGCGCAGAGGAACAAGATGTCCCAAAGGAGAAATACAGCAATAGTCACTTTTAATTGGCTAGTGGCACTTTTAAGGAGCCAGTCCTGCCTATTTATCTCATTGGTTATATAAGAATGTGAAGAGACAGTGAATCTTTTTGACTATCCTCTACAGGAGAAAATAATAAAAATCACAGCTTTTAACTGGACAATAACGGTTTTGATAATTTAAAGTAGAAAAATTATTAGAGAATTAACTTTTTCATTTTAATAAGGTGATTGTGTTTCTTTCTGATTCATGCACAGACTATATTTAATGTATTTTTAATGATTTAATTTTTATTCTGACATTAAAACACCAACTACAATAGAAAGATAGCTATTTTATTACACTGACTTCTGATTTTACTAGATTAATAATATCAAAGTAAAAGGTTAACTGAATTAGGTTCTTGGAAACTATTTGGAGCTGTATTTTAAATTTCAGCTGTAATTCAGGAAAAAATATTGAATTGTGGAATTTCTTGCAGAATAGACATTTCTGCTTTTGACAAGGCATATTGGGAAACTCTGGGACCAGAACTGTTATTTATAGCGGATTTACTGGGCACACAGTGACTGCAGTCATAGAGATCTCTAGGAATGATTGGAATGGATATAGATCAAATAAGAATTTATGAATTGGGTAAATGTTCTGCAGATATCCTACCTGACAATTTTAATTATCTGCGCTGTAGTTCTTATAATTCCTATAAGTCAGTAGCAGTGACTATATCATCTTTATTGCCTGTTAAGCATAAGGCATTTTAAAGAGACTTGCAGAAAGAAAAGCATCTATGACTTTGTGATGATGTTACCTGCGTTTGTGAGATTGGAATCACACTTGGGTCTGTGACACAGAAGTCAGCATGCAAATGCAGTCTGCTCATACCGTAATGTCAGTCTTGTGCTGAAACCAGTCTTATTTGATGTTCATAAACACTAGCCAACCACAACCTGTGAAACAGAATTAAAGATGATATATTTCTGAAAGAATTTGCAGTTTTCTAAAAAATTAAAGATACAAGAAGCTTTGAAAATAACTAACTATCTAACTAGAAACTAAAGAGATTCAGACTTGGTTAAGCCATGCATTTTTCAAAAAACTTGAGGCCCAGAATCAAACAGAAAGTAGAAGTGGCATCAAAGATCCTGAGACTACGTACATATGTTATGGAAAAAAAGATCAGATAAAAATCAAAAGAGCAAAACCACAAATTAGATCCAACTGTAAATAAATGCAGGGCAATATCCCATAATTCATTATTGTAAAAGGATGGAATAATGTTAGTATGATACTTGATAAGGAAAATGATTGGCAGATGGAGCTGAGAAGGCTTAAGCCCTTTTTTCCCAAATTCTGATTATGACATTGGATGAACTGGCTGGGCAGACTCATAGAATAGTTGGGTACCTCCTACCCAGGCCTGAGGAAATTCTTCCTAGGGTACTCAGGTGACTGGCCAAAAAGATTTCAGAGGAAATCTCAAGGATGTAGAAAACAGTTTCATATTTTTTTGGTGAAGAATTAGTAATATTTTAAACTTATTTACTTTCTTCTTAAAGAAGGAAAGAAATGAATTATTGTTGCTGCCCAGTGAGGATGATACAAAAAGTAACTGTCTTAAATCACAGTGACAGCGATTTAGGTTTAGGAACAGGAAAAGGCTTCTAACAGTGAGGAAAGTTAAGTTCTGGAATAGATTGCCTAGGGAAATTTTGATGTCTTCACCACTGGGAAGTTTTCAAAAATATGGGAGACAAATATCAGGAAAAATTCAGGCGCAGTTAACCTGGCTGTCAAATATACCACATTAGTTATAATCCTTTGGCAGCTTTACTCTACTACTAGGTGCTTATAAGAAAGCTGGGGAAGAACTGTTCATGATAGCATGTAGCAGTAGGATGAGGGGTGATGGTTTTAAACTAGAAAAGGGGAGATTTAGGTTGGAATCAGGAAAAAATTCTTCACTCCGACGGTGGTGGATCACTGGCACAGGTTGCCCAGAGAGGTAGTGGAGGCCCCGTCCCTGGAGATATTCAAGGTCAGGCTTGATGGGGCTCTGAGCAACCTGATCTAGTGAAGATGTCCCTGCTTACTGCAGGGGGGTTGGACTAGATGACCTTTAAAGGTCCCTTCCAACCTAACACATTCTATGATTCTATGATTTTTGATCTTTGTCACTGGTAGATAAATTGATGTGGAAAAATAGAAATAATCTGAATTTTCACAGCTTAAAATTGAAATCAGACTGTCTGTCAGTAACAAGTTCTATAGAACTTTAGACTCTTCATTCACCACATAGCTCAAATCACCTGGGCAGAATTTGCTTCACTTGATTCATGTCTGAGCACCACTTGGCATTACTGCAATGAAATAAGTGAATTGTGAAAATCTGAATGAAAATAAATATTGATACTAAAAGATGGCAAAGTAAAACTGCAAAAGGAGGACGTGGAATTTCACTTAGGTAACAAAAGCACAGTCTAAGCAGGTTGCATACACTAAGTTCAGAAGATCCACGTCCATATATGCCAATCCACTACAGCCATGCTTTAGCAGCATCCAGCTGTGGCCAAACTGATCACTACAACTGTAAAGCATCGTCCTTCCTGTGAACACCTACACCTGCCTCAACATTCTTGCCCTTTAAGTGGGAATGCTGAGTCTTAGACCTGTCTTTGGAGCTGAGCATCAGGTGGTCTTCTCAGCACAGAGTTTACAACCTGCTTATGCTCTCCCCTTCATGAGAAATCCTGGAGGCCCATCCACTGCTTAGCTTTCTGACCTCGCTGCCGTGTTGCAGTACGCTATATGGATGTTAGCTGCGTTATCTCAAGCCATAGCTCAGGTTCTGCCAATATCTGGCTGAGTGTCTTGAGGGAACTGAACCTCTCTGTATCTATTCCTTTATCTTTTGCAAATAACAATACAGAAAGAGCTTGCCCACTTTACAGGATTGTTGTCAGACTGAAGTAATTGTTACTTGTACGTGACTTTGAGGAGGTAAATGGTAAGCATCATTATTTGAGCATCACTCTTGAGCTACAGAAAAAACCCTCCTGCAGTTAGGGTGCTCAAAAGAGATAAATGCTGTGATGAAAGAGAGGCCTTGAGCGCAGATGTGAAATCACTCTTGAAACCTGTGTGATCTTCCCACCTGCACATTTCTCTCCACCTGCTTGGCAGCCCCTGCTGTCACTGAAGAGAAAACACTTGGCTTTTCTGCCAGTGCAACAAAGTGAAATGGTGCGCACTCAGTATCCTCAACCCCTCCTCTACATCTGTCCTTACCATCTCTGATATATAGACTGTATGAATTCCTCTGAGAACATTTTTCTTACCTCCTGAATAGGTGCTGTAAAAAACATAATGGAATATATCACCTCATGGGAATTTGGGGGTGATCTTGGTATGTGCAAAGGGGCAGCAACAGCAACATTTTGGTTATCAGTGTGAAAACAAAATTAATCTCTATTCATTTTCAAAAGGATTCAGACAGTAGAAAGCAGATCTTCAGCAAGCACTCTACATATTAAGTGATCACTTATAGCACAGATGCTTTACTCGGAGTTACTGAGTTGTGAGTTCATTGTAATCTGTCATTAAGGACACATTAAGAAAGCAGTGACCAAAGAAACAGAGCCATAAACATGTGTGGTTTTCCCATGGAGTATTCCTGCTTGGAGTGAGATTGTCAAGGACATCGAACACATATTTTGGCCAACCATGATGCAGTGAGGTGTCCACAACCTCTCTTTGTCCAAGTACTTCGAAAAAGGGACTCTTTTGTCCCAGCTACAGGGCAGTGTTTTGTGCTAACAGCGTGAGAATATGTTGCCAGAAGCAGGAAAATGGATCCATGGAAAAGCATTAAGGCTTCCTGAGCTCCTGTACCATTAAACCATGACCTCAGCTCTGCCTCTTACGAGGTTGTAACTTGATTAGTCCTCCATTGCCACAGAGCCTTTTAAGGTAGACAAGACTTTAATTGCTGATACAAAACATTTGTGTTTTCTCATCTTGTATGAAAGAAAACTAGAACAAACACACAATTTTTTCTTCATTTGCAAGTCATCGCTTATAAGGGTTCGACTGATTGCAGTGAAATAAAGAAATGGATCTTCACCTATTATTTTAGGAGATAACTGATTAAGGCTCTTTCTAGTATTTATAACTGTAAGATTAACTCAGTAATCTGGTTTCTTATCTGGCTCCTACCTCCCACGCCTACCTCTTCTTGTACATGGGAGAAGTCAATAGCACTTAACTTCTCTAATTGAAATCAGCCTGCTGAGTCCACTCATGGATACAGGAGCTGGACTGTAATAATCTGTTCTGCAGAGAATTAATCTCCTGGGAGTGAGACAGACCTAATTACCAACCTCAGTAAAAAGTCTGGATTTGCTATCACTGCTTGTGGGCCCAGCTGGAGGAAAAGACCCAGCATACCATTTAACTAATCTCTTCCTGAAATGTTTTAAACATGCCTAATATTGCATCTTGTGCGATTGGTTTTTGAGGCTCCAGTAACAGGGTAGAGGCTCTCTTTCAATCACACTTAACATTAAAAGAATCTGGGCCTCTCATCTGGCTCAGGGCAATGGTCTGAAATTCTCTAGAACTTATGAGTCACCACAAGCTTACGAATGGCATTTAGACCATGCATTTTACAATTACAAGTCAGCATTTCTGTGGGAGACTGCTATTTTGCTAGAAAGAGAAGAGTCTCTGAAAATGGCAAACCGTGCGCATAAACTGTTTCCCTTGCATGAGCGGTATATCAGTGTATCTTTTCAACTTTGGTCAAGTGATGTATCCCACAGGATAAAAAGTGAGGAGACTGCAGCCAGCACATGGTTATTTTCCATGAAGGACTCTCTTCTTCCTGAATTTGCTTCTCCGTTTGTCCAGAATAGCCTATTGAGCACTGTGAAGACTAATTGTTGAGGTTTAAAGAGAGGACTGAATCTGTTTTCCTAAATGTAAAATGAGAAGTCAAATGCAAAAACGTTTATTGCAGGCAGGCATGGAAATAAAACTAATGGCTCTTACATGAGTTACCTTACGTCTTTTAGAAAGTATTGTCTTGACGTAAAGAGACCACATTTAAACTTTAGAAGAAACTAGCACAAACCAAATGCCTTTTAAAGGTACAGTAGTGGTAAATATGACATAAAATGTCTCATACATCATAATGTATGAATTTATTTAGCTGCGTGGACCATAAGAAGTATATTGTTGAACACCTCATATGGTTTCGATATTTTTGGCCTGATTTTAGTTCAGCGAATTGTTCAACAACTCTGAAATTGCAATGTACTACAGTGGTTCAAATGCAGTAGATGTGGGTGGCAGTGGAACAGCACATCTAATATTTCTCCTACTCCTTACCTGCACTGACTTTAGCTAGACTCTGGGAAGTTTCGTGTAGGAGAGGAACTCTCCAGATTAAATATGCAATATAAAATCTGTCATTCTGTGGATCAGATGCTAAAGAAACACTGAAGTCTGGCCGATGTCAGGTGGAGTGTGCAGTGGCAGTCAGAAACAATGACAGATGTCAGTGAAGCAATGTGCATCACTGATGTGTTTGTGCAAGTTTAGATGAACCTTTTTTACCGGTAGGCACTGCTGTATTGATGAAGTGACGACAACCAAAGCCAGTGTTTTGGAATGACATGATAATTCAGACCATATTTTCTGCTGCCCATGCTCCAGTTGTGAAATTGCCCTTTCTTCTCCCTTTGAGGTCCAAGATCTCACAACCCCCCTGTTAGAGACAGGAACTTTGTGTGTGAATGGAAATCAGAGACTTGTGTCCTGCTGTGGCCATGCAGAGGCTTCAGCTGAAAGCAGGCAGGAACAAGATGCCTAATAGGAGGCAGCTTGCAAAGCAAGGAAAAAGGAAGTTGAAGGAAGAGAGTCTGAAGACCCCTTCAAGTAATTGGCTTAACTAATTATGGCTCCATTAGCCAGGGGCACTACAGAGCCTAAAACCCAGAAACTCCTTAAGAGTGCTGTGTACAGCTACTAATGTTACTGGAGTTCCTTCTCCACATTTTGTAACAATGACCAGCTTGTGTGGGGATAGTAATATTAGTTCCCGTAACGGGAACTAGCAAAACATCCACAGAACAGGGCACAGATCCATAAATCAGACTAGCATGTTCATTATGTTGACTTCAGAATCAGCAAGTTTCGTAGTGATACAACAGGCTTAGTTATTAGTAGTAAGTTTTTCCCTCCCTGGCAGATGTCTGAGAAACCAGTCTTTTATTTTTCCCTTAGTGTGGAAGTAGTGCTTTTGCATCCATGTTTTATTTAGTTTGTTTTACTTGGCTGTATGCAAATTAGACCTCAGCTACCTCAAGTGCCAGTTCTCATTTTACAGTCTGCTCTCCCATGTGCATTTATATGACTGCAGGTATCAGATGAAAGTCGTTGGTTTTAATATTTTACTTTATCAATAGAAAGATGACATCTCTTGTCACATGAGAGGGTCATAATTCATTCTGGATTGCTCCATTACTGTGTCAACACTCAGGCAGCTGAAATAAGCTTCAAACTCCTTATTTATGAACTTGGGGAGACTTACTTCCAGTTTTAGTCTAGGGTGAGGAGCTTTGAATTTATAAGGTTTTTTCCAAGGTGAGACAAGGCATGAGCACTTTGATCTGGGGGTGCCAATCACTAAGATAAGACCTGCAGGGCTGAATGAGCTGCATTTCCCATCCTTGAAGATCATGACATGGCAGAAGAAATTATCCCAGAAGGTAAGAGTTGGTAGCTTACACACAGCTGATACAGGTCGTTCCAGAGTAATATGAGAACCAAGAGACATAGGCCCATAGCAAGGCATATCTTTTTAGATTAAAGGCACACAACAGTAAACTGAACAGTAGTTCTGATTTTACTCTGAGTTATGATTGTCAGATCCTCCTAAGTTCACTGGAAGTGCATCATTTTATTGCGGCCACACTGGTAACTCAGTTTTCTGCTCTTTATGCTAGTTCACAAATGTGGTACAAATTTACAGAGATATGGAGAGAGGCAGACAATTCTGTATATATCCCAAGAATATTACAGTCTCTCCAGCCTCATTCTCCTGCACACAGAGACACCTCTCTGGACACATCCCCAATCTTTCCATGAAGCAATTCAAATATCATTAGCAAAGTGTTTTTTTAAAGGAAAAATGGATATTAACTTTGTTCATGTAAGAATTTATTGTCCTAATAAACAGATCTTAACCATGCTATTAGACACAGTTGCAACACAAATGATAGAAATGAACTGTCATTTAGCTTCTCTGGCTTCAGGGGAAATCACTCGTGTTCTTTGGAAATGAAACCTTCAGTGTGCTGAAACATGAATGTTACCCAGGCAGAGGACACCATGAGAGAACAGGCTAAAATTTTATTGAGGCTTCCCTCTTTGGAAGCTCTTCTAGAATTTAAGTAAAATAAAAGCATGTTGCAGTTTTCTGGAAAATTAAATTCAAACCAAATAAAAACAATATATGACAATAAAGAATCATAGAATCATAGAATGGTTAGGGTTGGAAAGGACCTTTAAGATCATCAAGTTCCAAACCCCCCTGCCATGGACAGGGACACTTCTCACCAGACCAGGCTGCCCAAGGTCCCAAAATTAAAAAAAAATCCTGAAATTAAAAATTAAAAGATGATTAAATTTGCAGAACGGAAATGAGCCATTATCTTGAAAGTCCTTCCCTATACCTTATTTCAATAGTTCATTTCTTCACTTTTTTCATGGCAGAAACCACTCACCATTTCCTAATTGCTTCAGTGACCTCTGGATACTGTTTTTTGTCAATTTAATATTCAGTGAAAACATACCTTTGAACTCTAATTATCGAAGCATTTATTATTGTCAATATATTTCATGCTTTCATTGAATCACAGAATCAGAGAACGTTAGGAGTTGGACGGGACCTCGAAAGATCATCTAGTCCAACCTCCCTGCCAGAGCAGCATCACCTAGACTAAATCACACAGGAATTGTCTTAAACTGTAAACCTTTTCTATCAGAGGACATTTCTCAGCATGGGGAGCTGAGCTCCCAAGAGCAAAATGGGATCCAGAGCTCCCATTCTGGGAACCTGGTATAAGGCTGCACAAATGGGAGAAAGATTGCCACATCTCACCTCCCTTTGCAATTCCCCCCTCATCCTTAAAATGGGCTCTGTTTCTGATCAAACCTTTTTCCTATTTTCCTCTTTCTGTTGTAGGCAGGAGAAGAATTGGAGTAAAATATTTAAACTTACTCCTGGCTTTTTATAAGAACACACAATCCTTGCTTAGCTATGCTTGGTTTTCCTCACAGACTTCCTCCAAGACGTGGCTGTGCATCCCACACTTTAGCCCAAAGCAGACAGCAGCTTGTTCATCACCATTATGTTGTGCTTAAGCACAGTGGTAGAACATTTTTAGGTAGCATTTAGAAAACAGGCTTAGTGGGAGATGGGAAAGACAGGATAGAGTCCTCTCCTCCTCTACTCCTTATCTCCGAGGGAGGGTGGGGCTGTGTTTTATATATTCTAAATAATCTAGCTACAGCTGTGAAACTGGTGATAGAAATGCTTATCAAAGGGCCTTGAAAATGCTTGCAATTTGTGCAAGTCTCCCCAAGGAGAGGGGGGAGGAAGGAATTCCACAGTAATCCATGTTATAGAAATGCTCAAATATATGTAATGCTGATTATTACCACCTGCTCAGCCTCTTCTGTGTTACAACCCTCTTGGGAGAGGCATACTTAAGGGTCTTGTCAAAAAATGTCAACTTTATTTTTTTCACCAGATGCAATAACTTTCCTTGAAGACCGCCTGCTTTGGATCCCACGTGAAAATACCATTAAGCCTTCAGAGAAGGGGTTTGGGGATGGCAATCGATTTGGGACTAGTTTACGGCTATTGCAGAGCTTTGAAGAGCCCATTGCTTCCCCTCTGCTCCTTACTGAAAAGGCAAGGCTGGGAGAAATACTATCTGTGTCATTCCTTCTTTATTAAATAAAATACAAATAGGAAGAACTTGATTTGACTTTCTACGTTTTCTTTTAATTAGAGCTCTAAAGCCATCCTCTTCCCAGAGGCTAATGCTGTTAGATAATCTCAAACAATGTGTGCATTACAAAACCAGTGATTGAACCACTTTTTTGACTACGGTTATGTGTCACAAATGAGTTGACAGCAGGCATTAAGAGGTGCCTCCCATGAGCAGGAACAAGGATGTTATACTTTTGTACATAAAGAAGGCAGGCAAGGTTTTTCTGGCCTCAGTAGCTTGGAAACAAAGAGAGTGTGTTAACCAGGATTTCCGGCAGCTATTAAAAAGTCCTTTCACCTTTGTGCTTTAAAATCATGCTGTCACTGATATTTGCAGTGAAAACTGTTCTGCTGAAATGCACTGTTTTTCTTTGTTTTGTTTTGTTGTTTTGTTGTTTTGCTTTTTTCTTTGTAGTTTCTTTTGCTTTATGTTGTGGTTCAAGGCAAAAAAAGTCAGAAGCAGATTATGTCTATTTAAAGGTTTTCAAGTGGTAGCAAAACGTCAAGAAATAGATCAGACAAGAGGATCTTTGACGTTTGCATGTCTGTTCCTAGCACACTGCCTGTTATTGTTGATCCATGCTTCAGACCGGTCTCTTGCATGGTTTATTCTTTGGCTAGTTAATGTTTAATGTTACATGCATTTGAAATGAGGGTCAGGGTGCGGTCACTGTTGGTAACAAACTGGGTTTTCTTCTGACTTGTGGTGGGTTTGCAGTGGCAAGCTTTGAAAAGGCCTTTCCTTTGAGCCTGGAGGAAGCAACTACAAGCGGAAGGCTTAGATCAATGTACCTGGGGGCCCCAGGCTCAGGTCCTGACACTGATGCTGACTCTCCATGTGGCCTAAGGCTAATATCCCGGTGCCTCATGCACATAAAATTCCACCAGTCTTTGCTTCTTTCCTTTTGTGTTTTGTCTTGCTAGTTCTATCATGAGCTTCTTGGGCCTCAGATGGAAGTCTTGAAGCTAGTTGTAAGTTCTTATACACTGGTGTAGTCAAATAGCAAATGGAAAGACAGGAACTGGTAAGCTTTGAGGGAGTTAAACAAATTCTTCCATCTGTAAGCAGCCAGCAGACCTTTTTGGCTTTCTTTTCAGTCTTGAGGGCCAATGTGATTTCTGCAAACCATAAAAAAGACTTGTTGAGAAAGTTATGATACATCTTTTTGACATATATAGAGAGGGAAAAGTAATTTCTACATGAACAAGATATGTATATCTGCCGTGGTTTAACCCCAGATGGCAAATAAGCACTACGCAGTCAGTCACTCAGTCTGCCTTCCCACCCCTCCCTCCCCAGTGGGATGGGGACGACAACGGGAAATTAAAAACTCATGGATTGAGATAAAGACGGTTTAATAGGACAACAAAAGAAGAGAAAATAATAGTAATAGAATATACAAAACAAGTGTTGCACAGTGCAATTTCTCACAACCTGATACCCAGCCCATCCTCAAGCAACAATTGCAGCTCCCCAGCCAACTCCCCCCAGTTTAAATAATGAGCATGATGTTATGCAGTATAGAACATCCCTTTCCCCAGTTTGGTTCAGCTGCCTTGGCTGTGCCCTCTCTCAGTTTCTTATGCATCTTCTCTCTGGCAGAGCACTGGAAGCTGAAATGTCCTTGACTTAATATCAGCATTTCTTAGCAACACCTACATCAGTGTGTTATAAACAGCATTCTCATACCAAATACAAAACACAGCTCTACACTAGCTACTAGTAAGTGAATTCACTCTATCCTGTCCAGAACAGTATCTGAATGAGATTCAGATTTAGATGACTGAGATTTTGCATATGAGATTTAGTGGTGGACTTGGCAGTGTTAGTTTTATGGTTGGACTTGATCTTAAGGATCTTTTCCAACCTAACTGAGTCTATGATTCTATGATTCTATGAAGCTTTTGATTGAGCCATAACAGTGAGCTACCTGATACTGAGTTGGTATGCTGGTCTTTATGGTAGAAGATGAATATAGTCTGTGACAGGCTACTGGTCACCGATCCAGTTAACAATAAAAATGTATCTGTTTAATTTTCTGTGAAGTACTGAGTGCCAGTGAAATCAGGTGAATTTGTGTGGGTAATATTTAACAGGTTTAAAGCTTTCAATCAACTCGGTTACAGTCAGAATTTGGCAAAGTCCTTCCATGTATCTGCAGGAGAAATTCATGTGAGAGTCTTCCAGAGCTACCCATAAATGTCTGGGAAAAACTTCAGTGCATAAATCCATTAGCTACTGTGTCATCACCCTGTACTGTTACTTCAAGGATAATTGCCATTTAACAAGTATTTTCTTTGTCATCAAACATCCTGTAACCCTGACTCTTCTATAGACCTTATGTTACTAATTTTTTTCTTTTCAATCAGTTGTCTGCAGTGTTGCCAGTTCTTCTTAGAAAAGAAATAAGGTAAGAAGGAAAATCACCCTTCCTTCATATAATCTATGACTTTTATGCCACCAGATGACTACCAGAAAGCTGAGTTTCCTGGATAAAAATATACAGTTTGCTGCAGCTGGTTGACTGTCAGGGGCTGGCTGTGCCCCCTGAGAAAAGAAGGATTGCAGTGTGTCGTTCAGCTGTTTGAAAGAAGTGGGGGTAACTTCAATTCTGTCCCTTCCATAGGGTATTTCTGTGATCATCCCCAATGGCTTATGGTTAAATTGCTGTGGAAATTACTGGAATTCTCTATGAATCCGATGCCAAACTGAATGCATTTGCATCACTTGAGAATACAAGGAAAGAGCTTTTCAACTGAGAATACATCAGGAAAAGATTCTCTAATTTTGAGACAAGTAAGAGGAAAACAGGCTTCACTTGGAAGAAATCAGACATATTCAGGCTATTCGTGCATAGCACAGCCCCAGATGATCAGGTCCAAGGCCATTTCACTCAGTGCTGGAACTGGAGACCATTACACATAGGAAAGCTAACTTGGCAAATAAAATGATCCTGTGGATATGGCATGATAGGAAATAAACGTTTGTCATGTACAAACTCTTTATTGGTGATCCAGGATACTTTCAGCGTTAGTCTGTAGATACCAAAATGAAGAATTTCAATATCTGTGTAATTTCATTTTATTCACTGTAGAGGGATTGAGGAATGAACTTGTGGTTAAAGCACAGACCTGGGACAGAGGAAATCTGGGCTGAAGCCAGACCACTTTTGAAAACTTGAGAAAATAATTTCAAATACTTACATCAGGCACCCAGGAACAGGTATCCCAAATTAACTATCTCTTTTCTAACTGCTGACTTAACTTGTCTTTATTCCAGTGTTTCCCCTGTCCAATGTAAATGAGTTTAGTTGTAAGTAGGATAATTTACTTCCTTTACAAAAAGTTTATTATCTACAAAAAAGTGAATATAATACTCCCAGCATACTACCACATAATAACGCTAAGAGATTTGCTATGTATTTGTTATCCATTGCATCTGTAAGGTATGTTGAGATGCAGAAGGAATACCCTAACCAAGTGCTTATTTTCACGATATAGAATTTTACAAAAATATTTTGAGGTATATGTAATACGTATTTTATTTTCCTCAGATTTCATATTTCGAACATTTCTGGTAACACAGTAGCCCTCTGTATTTTATGTTAGTTTTAACCTTATTAAGGTAACTTGGCCTTGCTGTTGTAACGCCTTGGCTTCTGCCACATTACAAATGTTGAATGTTAAACAGAATTGATGGGGGGTATTCTTCCTAATTGCTGCTTGTGGAAAGATAATTATATTCTCTGTCTTGGATAATATGCTGTGGCATTTGGGACTAGCTAAGCATGACCTACCTGACCTTTCCTGTTGTCAGTTTTGGAGTGAGTAGTGTGGAAAAACAAAGGCTAGTTGAGGCTAGAAAGAACTGATTGCAGGCCATAATTTGTTTGGAGGAAATATGTTTAATGATAACTCAATAAATAAAAAATGACAGTATATGTTACCAGGAGTGATGGAGAGATGTTAGCATTGAAAGCAGTTCTATTTTATTTTGTGGTACAGTGTCTTTTTGAAGTCCAAACACCTAACATTTATATGCCAATGTACAAAATTTCTGTCAGCAAAATAATACTAAAGGAAAAATTTGCTGCCAGCTGGACCCTAGTAAACTAGGACTCAGAGCAGGAGAAAAACTTTACATTTTACAGAACAGCTACCTGGTGAAAAATGACACTTCATTAAAGCTAAAATGTCCAATCAATTCTGCGGACCATTTTCCTCAAGCATAGGATGACTCTGCAAACATAGGTAAACGGACTCAAACTTAGAATTCAAACCTCATAGGCAGCACCAGTGGCTCTAGTTCAAGTTTTCCAAGGGCTTCCCTTTCATTTGTTTCCTGCAAGAAATTCTGAAGAGCATTGTTTTCCTTTTTTGTAGCAAAAATACATTTGAAACTTTGATATGTTTTATGAAATAGAAGTTCTGTCCCTCCATGCTTTGAACATTCTTGTTCTGTTTCCAAAGGCCCCTGTCACTTCCTCAACCCTGATTGTGACACTTGAAGTCTAAAGGAGTAAAGGGCTTTAGTGCCCCATCTATAACTTAAGGGGAAATCAGTGCTCTGTTTGTAAACTGGGAAGAATGCCCCTTCCCCTCTTCTCCTTCTTATTTGTCCTGTTGTTGTTTTCTTCGGTTGGTTGGTTGGCTGGCTTTACATTTTTAACATGTACTAGCTTTGGGCAACCCACTTCAGTGAGAGTCTGATCTCCCTTAACATTCAGCATGCAATTTTTATAATACAAGTAATTAACAAGTTACAGAAAACATTATTACAAAACTGCAGGGGAGCACTAAAACAAGAAAAAAATAATAATCACTAGATATTTGCTATCATATCTTCACACCATTTCTCATGTACTGTAAGAGGAATGAGAATAAAGATATTTTTTCATTCATATACTGGATTTTTGTTGCACATTTTGGCACTTTTCTTAGCACCTCACAAGTTTATGGTCCATTTACTTTTGACTAATTTCTGCACTGTTCTACTTGTTGCTCTAATGTTTTGTCCTTAGTCCTCAGGGAAAGCTTCACTTCTTATGCTTCAGCTTATGAGGCCTGTTTAATTCTTTCTTTCCTTAAAGCTCTGTAGATCCACCACTGCTTTTCTTTACCTCTCTCTGCAGTCCTCACTGACAATCAGCATATGCTTAGCTTATTCCATATTTTTTCTGTTACAGAAAAGAATCTCGAAGGTCTGCCATAAAGGGAACTTAAAATTGTGCCTGTTGCAGGTAGAAAGAACTAATATTTTCTGGCAAACAATTTTTTGACAGGATCCTGACTTCTCCCCATATACAGTTAAGCAGTTCTAGATTTCATCCCTTCATAAACCATCAAATTCCTGAAAACCAAGCTAACCAATGACATGAGTCAGCAATTTCTTCATTCACTCTGCTCTTATTGCTCTTTCTAGAGCAATGACTATTTCCAGCTGTGCATTGCTTGTCTTTGAGTTAAATGTGGGTGGCAGCATGTGCCACTGCTGACTGGTTTATGAGCCGAAGCCAATAGTGAAAGAAACCACTTCAAACAATGCTACCACAATAACTAAGTGATATCAGATGGACATTGACTCAAATTTGGTCTATTTCAAAACACTTCCCAAAAATGCAACCCTTTTCCAGATCTAAGTGTAGTGTTCTTTTGTACAGCTAAATTGGGTAATTACGGGGGACATGTATCTTCATGGCTATATTCAAGCAAAGGCTTTTCTTGTCCAACAGAACAAGAATATGTGAGGAGCACAAGGTACTGATCCACTGGGTGCTGAACATGCTCAGTTCACTCTGATATGCACATGATAGGAAGGAACAATGTCTGCCAGGATCCAGCTCTGAAGGGATGTAGACTATGGGCACAATTACTGTGTTAATTGTTGCAGACTCTTGGTAAATATGAAACAGTAATAACAAGTCAGGTCCTGCCATATAAACCAGACAAAAGGTTCCCATCGATGGTAAAGGATGAGTAAAATCTTGAAGTGTTACCCAACCAGTTTGCCTCCTCTTTATTTTGGCTTAAGAAAACTCATATCCTCGGGTGCACATCTAAAGTGACGTACAACTTCAGTAAACAGAAATAGGCATGCTTTGAAGCCACCTCAGTGTCTTCCAAGTCCTCAGGCTGTTCCAAAGGGTGTTCTGGGAAAGGATTAGATGCAAGAGTTGGACCACCTGCCTTGGCACACCAGAACAGCAACCTACTTGTCCCCGCCCAAATATATGAAGACGACAGGAAGCAGTTTGAGAGTCTGCATTCCAGTTTTGTAAAGACGTCTCTCTGCCTGCCTGATCTGATGCTGTACAAGGGACAGACAGTTTTGGTTTTTTTACACAGCCCATTTTCAAATGTTTCCTTTCAACTGTCTGGTGCTAGGTGCCATCTATTTGCTAGATGATGCAATGAGAGCTTAGATGACTCTTTCAATCCTTTCAAGTATACTTCCTCAGTCAGCAGCTCCAGATATCATTAAATCCAAACCCCTGCCTTCATACACCTCTTCCCAGCTTTAGCCACCCTCCATATTTTTGTGTATAGGGAAAAGATGAGGAAAGGTGGGAGCAGACAGTGTATGTGACACTCAATGGCCTTTGTATACTTTATGAATAGTAGAACACATTAGAAATAAAATTACTGGTAAGTGAGTCAACAGGAATTAGATACAGAGGGACAGAAAAAGTATTAGGAGGAAGAACAAAGAGAAGAACTTAGATGGGGAAGACTTGGGAGAAGCATTGAAGAAAGGAAAGGACGTAGAAATATGAACAAACAGAATGGAAGAAAAGAGAATCATAAAACAATATGTGCAATTTAAGGCTACTTCATAGAGATAGCAAAAAAAAAAAAAAAAGAAGTTGTTTAGTGGAATATTTACAGCTGTTTACTTTCTCCAGGTTCGCACCCCCCTCATGGATTTTGGAACAATAGCATAATCACATTTTAGCAACATCTGCACAAAATCCCGATGTTGTCTGAAGCAATCTGATCCAGAAGTCTCATATGCCAATTTTAGCTCTTCCAGCAGGTATCTAATACATTTCAAAGGATGGGTTTTAGTAAGCTTGGATCATACTCTGAGTGCTTTTATCTCTCCTCAGAATACCATGAGAATATAAGCAAAAAGGCAGCTGACCTACGTTGTGACCCTCTGTGCCCACTAAATGTGCTGCTGTAATTCATAGCACCCCCTTGTTTGTACCTCCTTGCAGTAATCTCAGCACTGCCATCTTGGAAAGTGATATATGTGACTCAATTACTAACTGAGGTTACTAGGATAGCGGCACCTGAGAAAATGCTTTGTCTGAACCGGAGATGTGAGTGTCTTGAGACCTGACCAGAAAGCAAATTAAAAAAAAAAAAAAAAGAAAAGAAAAGAAAAAAGAAAGAGATAGAGGAGACAGAAAAAAAAAGAGTTGCAAATGAAAAGAAATAACATGCTTTAATAACCTGTATTAGGACAAGTCTTTAGCCTTTGCCTGTGAATTTGCAAAGTTAACTGATAATTACATAAATCAATTCCTCCTATAAAACCTATGCTGAGAATTGTTAGGACCTCGGCAGTGATTGATTTTCTTGCATGCCATCTTGCCAGACCTTAATTCAAGAGTCCATTCTCTTTCGGCAGCACATTTCAGCAATGGCCTAACCTCAGGTATTCTGAAGTCCCAGGGGTTGGTGGAAAAGGCTTCACAACTTTTACCCTTTGCAAAAAGTAAAAGGGGGATTCCAGTCCCACTCACTCATACTTTTGGTCTCCTTTTGGAAATGGAGGAATAGGGAACATATGGACAAACAACTTGGCCTCTTTTCGTTACGATGGCTCAGGCCAAAGTCTGTGTTTCAACAATGCCTTGTAGCATCCGGTCACAAGGCGCAGAGTGACTTTAGGTCCTTAGAAAGGAAAGATTTTGGAAAATTCCATACAAATGAAGGCCAGACGTATAAATCTTAGAAGCAATTATGGTGTTTCTTTCCACTTAGCTTTGAATTAACATTTGTTTGAAATAAAAAGGAGCTTTATTTTTCCCCTAACCCTAGATTTTTTCTGAGTTCTGAATACTTTTTTTCTTTATTATTATTTTTAATTTGCATTTAGATCAGATTCTGGCTGTTTATAACTTTATGAGAGGGTGCTATGGCTTCTATCAATTTATTACCTTAACCCTATAGTATAGTAAACTTTTCCAAATCAAATCCAAATAAATATATAGGCACAATCTGAAAAAAAAATGTTAACATAAATAGATTCAGTCTAAATTAGTAATGAAAAGGTCTCTGGAACATAGGTGTAAAATTCTGTTATTGTTTTTCCTGTGTACGTGAATTAATTGCTCTCTGTGTTTGTAAGTTAGTGAAATGGAATTTACGGCAATTTTTATTCTTATTTCCTTTAAACTGCTAACCGGACTGACTACAAAACTCTCTTTAGAACTACTGCAGAATAGGTAACAGTAAATAACATCTTGTTGAAAGCAAGTTTCTGTTCTCAGCTTGTAAGGGTGGAGATATTTTTGCTTAGTTCCCAAGGGTGAAATTCTGCCCCATTGAAGTTTTGCCATTAATTTCAGTTGGGCCAGAATTTTGCCCTAGGTCTGCAAAAGCAGCTTCCAGATGTACAGTAAAATACCTGAGCTTTGGCCAGCTTTCCTTCTCTCTTTGCCAGCAGCATGCATAGAACAAATACATACAGAAAAGAGATCTTATAGAAAGTCTCATAGACCTGAACACAATTTAAGCACAAAGGATTTAAAGAAATGTGAAGGGATTCTGTACATGCAGGAAAATAAAGTTTTCTCAAGCTGCTTGAAGGATAGAGCAGCAAGCAGACACTCGGGACTTGGAAGTCTTTTCCCAGCTCTCTTACTAGTCTCTCTGGTGACTTCCATCAAATCATTGCAGTTTACAGAGATGCTCTTGTTAAAAAAAGGAGTAATAGTTGACTACTTCTAGAAAATACTTAAAGAACTATTGAGTAATAACCCTATATAATTTGGTGTGTTTTTTTCTCCCCCACACCCTAGTAAAAACTGGTCATTCATAGTTCTTTTTTGAGTATTTTGCAACATGCAATCTAAAGAGTTGTCTTTACCATGCATGTGGTTAAAGGTTATTCATTAGATATCTTCACAATGCATAACAGAGACTTAATTCTATACAATGGTCCTTTCAAAGTGTCCTTGAGATATTCATCTCACAAATGTGGGTTCTTGTTTATAAGAAAATAAAGATACTGTCTGTGGAAAGAAAGGTGTGGGGCACAAGGCCAGATCCTAGTATGCTGTGAAGAACCCATAAAGTGAAAAGGGCTCATAAAACACAGCTTTTTCCTAATTTTGTGTTTGCATTAACTTTTCAACAGCTTTAAATGGAGACTACAGTTTGTGAGAATTTAAAAAAATAACACTTAAAAGCAATTGTTCTGCTTTTTTATCTGAAGAAAAAAAAAGGAACTGTTTACAGTAGTAGTATCTGGAATCTAAATGGAAGATTTGTGCACTGTGTATTTAAATGGTGTGAATTTTAACCAGCAACCCATTTTATGCAAAGGAAATAAATATATGAATTGTGTCACTAAAAGAAGTGAATTAACAGAGTCTAAAGCCAAGAGGTATCATTAGACATTTTGCCTAGAACTCTGTTATATTACAGTCCTTTAAATACCACCTACTTATACAAAAACTATAATTTTTGCTTCTAATTAGTCATAAAGAGGTATTCCAGCAAGACAGTCTACTGATGCTGTCAGGAGTTTGTTACATTTATTAACAATCCTCCCTGTTAGATATGTGTCCTTTATTTATTGTATTATGTGAGACCTTTCTCTCACAGATCAAAGTGACTTTTACATACCAAGTCTCTCCTCCCAGGGAAAAGTTTCATGCTTGTAATATCTCCCATTCTTCTTGTGATCAGATAAAGAGATTGAGAACTTTTAAGTGTCTCCATGGATAAAACTTTCATCATTTTCAAAACATTTTGAGCTTTCTTCTGAACACTCTCCAGCTTTTCTACAACAATTAAAAGATGCAGGGTGCCAGAGAAGTGCGCAGATGGTGGCAGATGATGGTGCTGCACACGTCCTGGTCATCACTCTCTGCTGGCTCAGTACTCTTCACTTGCACACTAAAGTTGACATAAATACATTTTGTCACAGAATATATGTTATGCTTGCACCCACTGTTCCCTAGATCCTCTTCAGTCTCCTGATGCTTAGGAGCTTAGCGAGAATGTTGAACAAGGGCAGCTCAAATATCACACCAAAAGCTACAATTTCATGGCTACATGTTTAACTTTATCCACCACTCTCTAAGAGGAATAATGGAAATGGTTACAAGGGCAGGTATAATAGGTAGAGTTCATAATTTTTACTCCAGGAAAAGATGGTGGGGGTAAAAGGTCTTTATTACAGCAGCCCCATTAGCCTACTAGATTTTCTAGAGGTTATATTTTCCCGAGTATGTAGATGTCTCAGACAGTTATCAGGGTATTCTGGGACAGTTACAGGGGTTTAGAGGAATTATTTGTAACATCTTGACCTAACCTCTGCCAAATTTTCCTACAATGCTACCACGTTCCTTGTAATTATTTGTGCTGCTTTAACCTAAACTGCGTGGGGCATTCTCAGAACATGAGGGGCTGATACAGGAACCGGTGTTTGGGCCAGCACTTCAGAGGTCACTTGCCTCCTTTGCCTTCCTGCAACGTTACCCCAGAAGAGTGCTCACTGGGAGCCATCACAAGAGCTTTGCACGTGTACTCCACAAAAGGCATTTCCTTCACAGAAATCATCAAAGCTCTGAGAAATAACCACGAGAAACACTTCTCTGAGCATCGTTCTAGCTATTATCTTGACACAACTGCTGTGTTCGGGGTACTTAACCCAGGAGATTAAATCTTTATGCGCCAGTGCAAAAAGATCATATCCCTGTAATTTTTCATATATATAATTTCTCAGCTGCCGTAGTTCAAACCTGTCATATTTATGGCACAACTGTAATTTAGGTGAACACTTTAAAATGCCATTCTCAAAGGACGATTCTCTCAAACTACTACAACAAATTCCTTTCCTCGCTGGTATATTGGGCGGTGGAACTGATCGTTGCAGTCGGTTATATTTCTGAGACAGTGACTTCTTAATATTCTCTAAGAGAAAAATCATTAGGGAGTCCGTACCAATAAATTACAGTGCAGTGTAATTGAAGTAGGAACAAAAAGTAAGACTCCATACTTTACCACATTTGCTGCAGAAAGTGAGTTAGACAGGAGTAATTCACCTTGGATGCCTAGAAAAAACTGGGCCGGAGGAGGTATATATAAAAATTGATTTAGCAGCTCCCTATCCACTTTGGGGGAGCCTGTACCTACTCTTCAATCTGTCTCTGCTTGTTCAGTGACAAGCTAATCATTTCCATGTCTCCTCTCAATCACTGTAGTATTTCCTGTATTGCCTACTGTTAAGATCCTTTCTGCACCCCGAGGATATTTAAGCAGGCCACATTTTTGGGGCCTCCAAATAGCAGTCAGGCCTGTGCCATGCTAACTGAAAGTGGCTGAGATGACTCATGTGGCTAAAGGCAGCAGACAAGAAGCCTGCACTTAAATCTCACTAAATTCTCTGTGATTTACGAATTTACTTATGTGCAGTGCCAAACTAAGGGCGTTTGTGTTCCTGTCAGCACTGAATCCTGTATTGAGCTGATTCTGCTCATCAGTCCCAAGGGACCACAGTGGTCAGGAAACCACATAACTGAGCACCTTTAAGCACACTGAGAAACACAACCTCAAAAGTCAACTGCCGTTAGACACTGGAGCAATGTGGGTAGCTACCAGGCAGCAAAATGCACTTCTGGAAGAGTGATGTTGGTTTATAGAATGTTTCTGGTTACCCTCTTGTAAGATCTTTTTTGAAAATGTGGAATTTCCAAGAATACAAGAGAATAAGGAAAGCATAGACAGTTTTGGACCAGCTGAGAGGGTACACCACATCACACAAACCTCCACCACCAATGGCATTCTTGCTGTTGGCCTTGGATGGCAGCCCAAGGTCTGAACAGGCAAACAAAACTGAACTCCTCCCTTTGACCCCCTCACTAGATTTGGATCCCATGTGGAGTACTGAGTCAAGAAGCTCTCATTGACACTGTTGCTCAGGCTGTTTTTGAATAGCTTGGTCCCTAGGGTTGCTAAACTGGTGTCTGTTCTTCTAATTGAAGAGGGCCATCTTTCTGCACAGGCTTCTCTCTGAATCTCAGCTATGTTCCTATTCCTCTTCTGGTGGAGCTTTCTCCTTTAAGCAGCCACCTTAAGAGGCCTACACTCTGCTGACTTAGGCACTTAACTCACCAAAATTCAAATCTTAAAACAGAAGTCAATCATCAGGGTTTGGGATGGACAGACAATTTAATTCCCATTTAGGCCACAAATCATTGAACTTTTCCTCATCGTCAGTTGGTAATTTTGTTTCAGCATGTACTGACATATTTTCTGTTTAAAAGATCATGGAGTATGTGCAGAAACAGTATATATAGGCTTTCCAAGGCAAGATTCAGTTTAGTATTTACTGAGAGCAAAAATAAAGGAGAAACTAACCTCCAGTCACCAAGTAGAACCACCAAATAGACTGTAGTGAGGCAGTACACCCATCAGAGCATTTGTCTGGAAGTGAAGTAAAAGCATCACTTTTTCAGCTCTCATATATATGAATTCTTATCATTGCTGATCAGCTTTTCCAGGTGTGCATCATGTGCTTTGTAACATGTATAGTTTGTATTCCACCTTGCTAGGTCAGCAGGAATGCCTTACTTTGAAGAGAACAATTGGTTTACATTTTTTTGGAAAGTGATATTTGGAATCTTCCTGGGATGCTTTTAAACAAGATACTTGTAGATGTAATTTGTTACTATAAACTCTGAGAATATTGCTGAGCTCAAAAGCAAGCATTCATATAGAAAAAACACCCTAAATCCTCTTAAAAAAATACTGTTGAGTCAGCAAAAACAATACCTTTGTAGAATGTAACTGACCCACACCACCACGTTCAACTTTGAGTTTTACTGATAGCCTTAGGAGTGTGCAGTCTGATTTGTCTGCCTTCTGATTGTATTAAGTACAAGCTTTCCAGTCATTTCTGTAATCCCTGCAGGACTGTTTGGTGAGATTCTCCTGAGATTCTCCTGAGATTCAGGATACTCAGCTTTTGTACTATGCTTCTGCAAAATCAGGGAATGATGACTGTAGCAAGTCAATTCGGATGAGAGTTTTTTCAGGAAGCTATCAAAGTTAGGTATTCAACCTATGCTAGTCACCCAGGCTTTCTTGAGACCTAGTAGGGTGAGAAACCATTGTTTTTCCTTCAAGTGTTCCTCATTATGATATTTAAGATATTGTGCAGCCACTGGAGCTGGGAGGTCTATTGGAGTTATTCCTAAACTCACAAGCTTTGTGCCTCTGTCACAGGATCATTTCTATCATATATATAGTTTCTTCTGGCTGCCTCAAGTATGTCACATTTTCTCTGTCTTCTTCATCTGTAAGTATCTTCCAGAACACCTTGAACATATAAATATTACAAAAGTTACGATCACAGACACTGACAGCTCTAACCTCAGCTGTGGTTATACAGCCATCACCATCCACCTGTAGCAAAATAAAAACCAAAACAGAACAAACAAACAAAACATAAAAAAGACAGATTTAGTCTGGCTAACTGGAGCTAGTTTATTCAAGCTAAAGTGACATGAAAAGATAGAAGTAGTCTAAAGTGAACAGTTGAAGTTTCCGTCCACCAATGTTGAAACCTCAGTTACTATTTTGAAATAAATCCCTAATACTTGCATCTCATAGATATGCTACTGATCTTTGTTTAGACAGGCAGAATGTCTTTCTTTATGTGGTTTCATCAATACATTAGGTGGAAAGCAAGATAATTATGTAAATTATTCAGACAAAGAAAGATGCAAATACAGGTATGAGCAAAAGAAAAGATGAATGAATGACTATATACAACAAAATGAAAGGAAAACACCCATTGTGTGGGAATGAGACTATTGCAGAAGAAAAAAATCTTCATCCTCTTAATTTGAGTCTACAGGCTCCAAAGCATGAGATTTCTTCTGATTTTGATGGACTTTATAATATTGATGATAGGCCTAAATATAGGCATTCGGGTCTCACAAACATTGACAAATTTAACCCAGGATTTGGGTATTATTTTCTTTGTTCTGGACAAGCTAAAAATTCTACTCGCTCTTTACAGCTGTAGGATGACATGGATTTTGCTTAGGCAGCACAGGTGTAGCTGGAAGATGAATTTGGCCCAGAATGTTTTCCCACATTAACAATTCATTTGACATTTTAAATAAACCATACAAAGGCAACAGATTAATCAAGCCAGATATTGTAGATATGCCTGGAGCACAAAGGAGAACAACCCCATTGAGCTCAGAGCTTCATTGCCTGAACTATAAAGCAGGATTTCATTAAGTGTGTATGACTCAGAAAAAATAGGAACTGAGTACAAGGGGAAAAAAACCCCAAAACTATAATCATTCCTGCACACTAAATTAAGATTAAGAACAATAGGGCTATTTGACACATTGCTGACCATGTGTATTTCTATGTCTAAATGCTCCGACTCTCTCCGACTCTCTCAATGTTTTTTGCTGGTAGGGTTTTTTTTCCCTTCCTCTCTACTACCACATTGTCAAAGATTCTTCCTCAGCCAACAGAAATTTGACACAAATTAGGATCCCTTGTAAAACAAACATACTATGCAGTCACTCAATCTCCAAGGTTTCCCACATGCCTCCATTTAACACATACCCATTTTTTTCAGATGCGGCTAAAAATGACATCCTCCAAAGAGGCTGTTGTTTTATACAACACTGAGAACAAAAAATGTGGTAATGCATGTTTTCCATTTTAATTTGAAAACCTTTTAGTAACATGTCTACATATTAACATTTGAAAATTTATTTTTCAAAATGCCATTAATTTTTACCAGTATAATAGTTAAGATGAAAGTTACTCTACTGACTATGGGACTAATTTTGTTCAGGTCCTTATTCTGTTACAAAAGCTTTTTGACTTTGGGTAAGACACTTATAAATCAGTAGGATACAGATGCCTAAGTTTCATTGAAAATCTGGAATTTTGTGTCCATCTGTGTTCTTCTTTACTTTTTTACTTTACGTTTTTAACTTTTTTTTGTTAATAATATATCTCCACTTCCCAAATAGCTTGAAAAGGTTAATAGTAAACTAAAAGAATCTTTGGTTTGCAAGATTTTTTTTTTTTTTAAATTGCCTTTTGATTTTTAAAGTGCTGCATTTTCAGTGAGAACAATTAAACCCAGATAGAAATTATTTCAGACAGAGATATCACATGAAGAGATACTATCTAAGGTCAGTATTGTAGGTCATTCCATTCTTTCAGAGAGCTGTACCAAGAGGAAGGTGATTAAGTAAGATATTGTTCCCTGCATTTGTCCTATTTAGGTAACTAAATCTATGATTTTTCTCTTTTTTTTTTTTTTTGTCCTTTTTTTTTAAGATGTTCTTTATTTGGTTTTTAAGGAGATTTATTTCTGGATAGTTTACAAATCTTTTTGAAGCTGTTTGAATCAGGAAGAGCATCCTTCCTGTGAGTGGCATACTTCTTTGGAAGAGGTAACTTTTTTGTCCTTATTTGCGAGTTGCAAGACTTCAGTTGCAATGGAAGATTACTCTTGCTAGAGGAATAAATTACCCTTTCAACCAGAATGCAGGGCTGAACACAGACTTTGGAGTCTAAAACCCCAATGTCCAAGCATCACAGAATCATAGAATCACTGAATGGTTTGAGCTGGTGTGATGGAAAGACACTCGACTTTATTTAAATTTATTTATTCAAATGAATTTATTTAAACCCCATGGGCATTCAATACATCACCAGTGCAGGTTTCATGGATACAATGGAGAAACGCACTATCGCAGTTTAGAAGTACAACCACACTTATCACAGCCACGAGAGAGTCACAAAACGCACCATTGCCAACACAGCAGTCACGACATGCAGTTACCACCTGCGACAGAGTCACCTCACTCACTGTCACTGCCCGCGGGCAAGTGACAAGGGTCAATGTCACAGCCCCAGCAGGCCCATGGAACACACTGTCACAGCTCACACACGCACTGAATACTACACGGGTGTGAGTCCATCACCCGGGACTACAAACTGAAAGCGTATCAAATATTCACTCACCCATCTCTCCAGGTCAGGGCTCTCGGTACGTTCCCTCAGCATCCCAGCCAAGGGGGTAGGGCTCGTCGCAGAGCTGGAGAAGCAGCTCCCCCCTCTCAGACCGAATCCCAGGGGTTTTATGACAGTGGGCGGGACTGTGCCGGACAATGCCACCTTTCATGTTTGCCATTAGCAGTGTCCCCCTTATCTTACGCCCGATTTGTTGCACATCTTTGCATTGTCTGGGCCCATTGACACCAAATGGGGACCCTCTGGCTTGCCTTTATCTCACTGCCAGGCAACTGAATAGAGGCTTGATTGGCACTCAGGGCATGATCAAGGCTCAATCCAGGTTTCCCTTGGTTGAATTACGCAGCGCTGCCCTGTCCAGTCTTGGCTTCACTTTACAACCTCCCATGATGGGCTAGACATTGTAGAAACATGTTCGTGGAACCCTGAGCCAGATGATCCTTACAGTTGGAAGGACCTCAAAGCTCATCTAGTTCCAACCTGCTGCAGGGACACCCTCTACTAGACAAAATTGCTCAAAGCCCCATCCAATCTGGCCTTGAACAATGCAGGGAGGGGGCATAGACAATCTCTCTGGGACACTTGTTCCTGTGTCTCACCACCCTCACAGTGAAGATTTTTTTCATAATGTCTAATCTAAATCTCCCCTCTTTTAGTTTAAACCCATTACTCCTTGTTCTATCACTTCATGCCCTTGTAAAATTCCCTCTCCAGCTTTCCTGTAGGGTTTCTTTAGGTACTGGAAGGCTGATATAAGGTCTCTTCTCCAGTATGAGAAGATCCCAACCGTCTCAGCCTGTCTTCATAGGAGAGGTGCTCTAGCCCACTGACAATCCTTGTGGCCTCCTCTGGACTTACGTCTTTCTTGTACTGGTGACCCCAGAGCTGGACTCAGTACTCCAGATAAGTCTCCTGAGAGCAGAGTAGAGTGGCAGAATCACCTCCCCCAACCTGTTGGTCATGCTGGTTTTGATGCAGCCCAGGATACTGTTGGCTTTATGGGCTGCAAGCACACATTGCTGGGTCACATTGAGCTTCTCTTGCACCAACACCCTTAAGTCCTTCTCTTCAGGTCTGTTCTCTATCCATTCTCCATCCAGCCTTTAGTTGTGTTTAGGAGTGTCCCAACCCATGTGCAGGACCTTGCACTTGGTCTTGTTGAACTTCATGCCGTTTGCATGAGCCCATCTCTCAAGCTTGTCAAGCTCCCTATCATAGGCAACAAAGCCAGCAGACTACTTTGAAGGGTCTGCAGAACATTGACTCCATGAACCTGTTTAAAGCACCATCACAAAACAATTCTAACGTAAATATAAGACATTTCCCAACTTTCTAAGGCAAATCAAATGCCACAGAAATAAAGTAACTACAACTGTCTTGGCTCCTTGAAATGTAAACTCTTTTAGCTTGTGGTAAACATGTTATTCTGAGGCTTCCTAGCCATAGTAAAAGAAGATCCAGGGGCTTTAAACAGAGAATATAATGCTGCAAGGTGGATGAAACCAAAAATCATTGCAAAAATTTGGAAAAAGTGTAGATTGTGGTGGAGTATTTCTTTATTTAATCACTACAATAGGCAGTGACTAGCAGATCTTGATGATACATCATAAAAATAAAGCTATTAATTTTAACACAACAATTTTATTGCAAATGCTAATAAACATCACTGAAACTTGTGGTTATTATTATTATTGTGGTTTTATTCAAAAGATAAGACATAATGATGTAACAACACTGAGACTGAATGTTAAAACTTCTTCAGGCTCTAATAACAAAAACATACTGTTGAATAACATTAAAAAAGACTCCTGCTGCTTCTACTTTTCATCATCTCTGAGCTCTCCAGTACAGCCTTGTTCTGAGGTGGCAAGTGAAGGAGATGCAGTCATCAGAGAAGAGGACACACTAAGGGCAGATGGAGGTCAACTGTTATATTTTAGGAAGAGGTCTGAGCCACAGTGTTCAGATAGTGATTCAATTTACCCCAAATTACAGAGGTTTCCAGATCCAAAGTTTGGCTTAAGGCTCAACACTTTTGATTTTTTATTTTTAAAAACACAGTTTGGTATTCACTGTGTGTGTTGATCTTGTGGGAATATTCAGAGGACAGTGCCTACAGCATTTTTGCATCGCTACTGATTCGTTTCTTCTCTACCCACATCCACTTAGGAAACTTCCTTTAATGTTACCAGACCTAGCATCCATGCCTGAGTGTGAAACTGGTGTAAGCCAGGTAATTATAAACATCTCCTCTTTTTCTTTCATCTTCAAGAGATACAGGAATTTTTTTAATCTGTGCTTCTTTATATGGCTGTTCTTCAGGACCTGTTTTGGGAAAGAATTGCTGCTGATGTATAAGCTGAGAAAGGCTGATCACAGTAACCAGTTATGACCCAAAGCACTTACTTCTCCAACATGTGTGAATATTGAAGGCCAACGTGAATGTAAATACCTTTTTCCTTTAAAGCACTTGGAAAACATTCTCAAGCCACTTTATAAAAAAGTGGTTAATGGTTAGAAAGAATATGTCTTCCCCATCGCTTTTTAAACATGAAGATCTCTAGACTATCTAGTTGGGATTCATTAGAAACCCATTATTACCTTTGACTGCCTTTCACCTTTCCAAGTGACTTACCTCAGTCTCCTCCTTGATGAGTTTACTGAAATAAACTGTCTTGACTAACCCTGTGTGCTGGTTTGACCCCAGCTGGATGCCAGATGCCCACAAAAGTTGCTCTATCACTCCCCTTTTCATTTGGACAGGGGAGAAAATATGTATTGAGAGGCTTAGGAGTTGAGATAAGGACAGGGAGAGATCATTCTACCATCAATGTCATGGGCAAAACAGACTCAACACAGACTAAAAATAAAAAAAAAATATTATATTATACACACATCTGCCTTTCTTCACTGACCTTGGTGTCTGCACAGCTTCTTACAACTTTTTACTCCCTTCTCTGGTGGCAAAAAGCAGCTGCTTTTTTTTTTTCTTCTAAATACAATTCAGAGGTGCTGTGACCATCTAGAGGAGTTGCACAAAAACGATCAAAGGGCTGGAGCACCTCTCCTATGAAGACAGGCTGAGAGAGTTGGGCTTGTCCAGCTTGGAGATAAGAAGGCTCTGGGGGGACCTTATAGCAGCCTTCCAGTAACAGAAAGGTGCCTATAAGAAAACTGGGGAAGAACTGTTCATGATGGCATGTAGCAGTAGCACGAGGGGTAATGGTTTTAAACTAGAAAAGGGGAGATTTAGGTTGGATATTAGGAAAAAGTTCTTCAATATGAGGGTAGTGGATCACTGGACAGGTTGCCCAGAGAGGTGGTGGAGGCCCCATCCCTGGAGATATTCAAGGTCAGGTTTGATGGGGCTCTGAGTGACCTGATCTAGTGAAGATGTCCCTGCTTGCTGCAGGGGTGTTGGACTAGATGACCTTTAAAGGTCCCTTCCAACATAACACATTCTATGATTTGAAAAGGGGCAACTGAGACTAAACCAGGACTTGAAAAATGATCATTCAGTGTTCTGACAGTGAAGTTTGAGTATCTGAAGTTCTCAAATCTGGCTGCTGTTCTGAAAATCTGGAGTGCATTGCCAGCATTATTGCTGGGGCAGGGCCTTTACCACAAAGGGCTGTCTGGAGATGAACAACAATGAGCTGTTCTCTGACTTCATTTTCACTCACTTTTAACAGCATTTCCATTGTTTGACAGTAACGATCTGCCTGGAGGCTTACCAGGTGCTCTTCACTAGATTCATTTCTGTTTCACCACCATTTGAGGAGACCAGGTTTCTCACAGGCCTTTACTCTTAGTCTCTCACCAGCCACCGGTGTGCCTACATCTGCTGTCAGGAGCAGAGGCAGCATTTACCCTCTCTGTTTCACCACAGCACAACTTCTTTTCCTCTCAAGCCCCAGCGTGAGGGACTCCAATGTATATAATGTCCCCACCAGAAATTGATGCCAAAGAAGCACCATATAGATTCAAACAAATTTATTTCATTGCCTACAAATCTTATGGCCGCACAGGTGCTACAATATGAAGCTCTAAAGCTAAAAAGAGTGGTTTGCTTCCCCAACTGCCCAGTGAAACTCCTGCTGTCCTCTAGAAACTGAGCAGAAACTCAGAATCACAAAGCAACCTCCAAATGTAATTTGGACTGGGAAAAATAATAGAATGACTTTTTTTTTTTTAAGTTCCCTGTAAACTATTAGTTATTAGGCAGTAATAATGATTTAGGTATTTTAAATGTAAATACACTAATACGTTGTGTTTTTTTCTGAGTGGTGGTGGGGAGATAAGGGTGGATTAATAGAGAACCTAATTTATGGAACAACTGAGAGAGACTTTCCCTTCTAACCAAGGTTCTCAGGGTCAAATCCTTATCTGGGGTCTGTGCAGAAGGACCCCAGGTTCTTTTCTCTCCTTCATCTGAAGGAAGTAAGCTTAGAATAATTTTGGTTACAAAAGACCTTTAAGATCATCAAGTCCAACCATTAAACCTGAACCTCTGTGGCAAAGCCGAGTCACCAGCCCTATATTAAGTGCTGTTTGCACTATTTCCTCTTGACCCCAGCCTGAATTCTAAGAGTATTTACAACTGACTGCACTGTGGCTTGAACTCAGCATGGTCCCCTAGGTGAGGAATCACCTGTGTCACACTGTCTTAGCTTTTTGAACCAGTCGAACACCTCTCCAAGGAATTTCTCATGAAAGATGAGAAATCAAGGCTAGACTTCTCATGAGAGAGTAACCATTTTTATAGTTAACTCTCTTTCTAATCCAGGGCAGGGATTTGAACTACAGGTTATGATTACTTGCAATCTCATTAGCACATTTTAACAAGTTTCTCAGAAGAGGGGATCCTCTTCTGAGATGTTGCAATTTGTACAAATCCTTGGAGTTTCCATTCCACTGTAAAATCTATTTTCATCTCTCCTGAACCACAGAAACAGCAAAATACACAAGCAGTTACTGAGGCTGTGGCTCAGCAGAAACAAACTGAAGTAGCAACTTTCTTTAAAAGATGCTAACATGGCCTCACTTTCTTCAGTTTCCCAGGTGTATTGACTTCCTCACTGGCTATCACATACTATAAAACAAAGACACTGTTTCCTTTTTTTTTTTTAGGAGTTATTTCATTACAGCCTGGAGACACTGAGACAGAGATTGAAGAAAAAAAAGTGCAACCTTTCTCATCTAAAAATTAGGATACATAGCAGAAATGCAATCCTTAAATGTCAGACTTCTCTCCAGTGAATAATTAATAATACAAAGTATCTACAAAGGGAAGAGAGCCAGTTTGCATGTCAAATTTCGTAGTCCTGAATTTCCATTCCAATGCATGACTGATATTTTCTTCCTTCCCCAAAAAGGGTGGGTTTTTTCCTTCCCACCCCCACCCTTTTTTTTTTAAATGGAAGAATTCCTGGTTTTTTGGCTGGTACTAATGTATGTATTGCTCTACTGGAATCTTCATTCTGGCTTTTCACATCTGTTCCAGAGGATGCAAACTGAGCTGAATAAACTCAGTTGATATTATTGCTGAAACACAGTTTGAAACACTAGAAGCTAGAGATATTGGCAGGAAAATGTCAAGCATTACATTGTGAGGTTGTTAGGCACTTACTTGTAAACCAGGATATCCAATAAAATATTAAAAAATATCTCTAAATATTTTAAAGAGCCGTCATACTCTGAAAAGTGACTGTGAAATGTCTTTATAGGCACTGCATTTATATTCTCTTATAAATTTGCTTATTCTGTTTTGAAGAGCAGCATATTATACAGACCCACTTTAGACACTGCAACCTCCAACTTCTACAGATCCCACTCACATATCTTAAAAAGAGCCATGAGACAAGATTTTCTCCTTGGCTGAGAGCTCTGCAGAAGAAAGGAGGGGGGTGATACAACCTCCTGGATCTCAGCTCTGGCAGCCTGAGGGTTGAGAGGGCAGCACATGACTGCAGGCAGCACGGACACACTGGAGGGAACCAGTGTAAGTAGCAGGGCACAGGGCCTAAGTTAATCAGCCTGAAGGCTGTCCTGATTTCTGGGCATGAAATCATGTCCCAGAAGAGCACTGGACCATGCCCTGGGGAGATAGTAACCTGTGAGGAGGTAAGGCAAAGACCTGGTGAATATGGATCCACTGCTACATTAGCAAGGCACAAGAGAAGAATGGCCAGCACATTGAGGGAGGTGATTCTGACCCTCTACTCTGCACTTGCGAGACACCATCTGCAGTGCTGCATCCAGCTCTGGGGTCCCCAACATAAGAATGACATGGAAATGTTGAAGTGGGTCCAGGGGAGGCCAAAAAGATGAATAGAAGGCTGGAGCACCTCTCCTGTGAGGACAGGCTGAGAGAGTCGGGTTTGTTCAGCCTGGAGAAGAGAAGGCTCTAGGGGGACCATATAGTGGCCTTCCAGTAACTGGAAAAGACCCATAGAAAAGCTGGTTAGGGATCTTTTACAAGGGCATGTAATGATAGGATAAAGGGTAATGGATATAAATTGGAAGAGGGTAGATTTAGACTAGATATAAGGAAAAAATTTCACTGTGAGGGACATGAGGCTCTGGCACAGGCTGCCCAGAGAAGCTGTGGCTGCCCCCTCCCTGGCGGTGTTCAAGGCCAGGTTGGATGGGGCTTTGGGCCACCTGGTCTAGTGGAGGGTGTCCCTGCCCATGGCAGGGGGTTGGAACAAGAAGATTTCTAAGGTAACTTCCAACCCAAAGCATACTGTGATTCTATGATTCTATGATTAGAAGAAATAAGCAGTCCTGTTCTGGTGCAGTCAGTCACTGTGCACATACACAGAGCATACGTGCACAAAGAAATGGATATACATCATGTTTACATCCAGTCAATTAATTTTCCAATGCATAGTCCAGTCATTGTAGTTTTAGCTTGTGGCAGCTCTTGGACAAGAATGTTCATAAATGAAGCGTGTGGGCTCTGGGATGGCACTGAAGCAAACAGTAAGCTGAATTTACATTTTAACAGTTACATAATAAAGGTCCCAGATTTTTGAATGCATCTGCAGTTGTAACTGCATATGTATAAACATATATGCTGCTGTGTATACACTTCTTCCTTTAATTTATCTCATTTCTTGCCAATTTAAGTACTAATATTTTCCAGCTGGGGCAATTCATTTTGCCTCCTATAAAAAAATACAGCACTAGGTGGAAAGACAATTAGCTGAAGGTCCCTCCATCTTCTACAGCATGAGAACATGTCTGTTTCGAAGTGAAAGGTCTGATCCTGCTTGAGCTTAGAATGTGCAGACACTGAGCGTAAGGCATGAGTCTCCACATAGCTATGCATCCGGTTATTCTTTGTAGGACCAGACTCAAAATAGATTTGAAATCCTATTTCTACATATCCATATTTGAAAGCTTTGTTCGCACTTCCTTCCATTTTAAAACATAATTAAAAAGAAAAGGCACTCTTTAGAGAAATGCATACCAGTCTGCAAAATTCCCCCTTTCCCAGGGCAGTAGCCCAGAAAGAGACAATGTTCCTTATCCCCAAAAATAAGTTCTGGTTGCACTAAACCAGATCCAGCAAGAGAATTTATTGTCCGTGGTCAGAGATGAATCAGGACTCTCTTTTTGGTAATTTGGCTCAAGCTATAGGGAGACAAATCTATTAAGTGGAATTTTAGTGCACATATTTCAAAAATAAAAGCTCCTCAGAATTCATGGCTGTAGGTGGCATTAATTGTACAGCATGAAAGAGTCAAATAGCATACACATATGAAAAATGTATGTGCAATCTATTTTGTGGGAGGTTGCAACTTTGCACTTACACACAGATATTTCAAGTGCTAAATCAACAGCCTCAAGCCTAAGAAGAAAGAAACACATTTTGCAGTTGGGGTGTAAAGTGATCAACAAACTAGGATAGAAATAGAAAGCTGAGATTTGGAGATATATCTCATGTTTTGGGGGATATAGCTCATGTTTTTTGAAAATGTTACACAGATAGGATACAGAGGTGGGAGTTAGTTTGCCGAAAGTAGAAGGAGAGTGTGAGAGTTTGAGGGAGTTTTTGTTCAGCATAGAGAAATATATGGCTGTGAGCTTAACTTCATGGCTTGATAACCAAAGCAAAGCCGTAATGTTGAACAAAGGAGTCCCTCTTCTATGTGGCAGAAGAAAACCTGTTGACCAGCTGATAGCTGGAGTCATACATTATGAGGAACTAAATGCTCATAGTTTGCAGATTCCTTCCCACAGGGAGCTAGGATGTCCAGCTCTCTCTCCATCTGTGCACCATGGCAAGGACAAAAACAGTTTGCTGAAGCTCCTGACACTATGCTGAGCCTTCTCAGACTCTTTCCATCACCACTTGAAATAAGAGTATGCTTTTCCCTTGTTAAAGAAGATTAATCTGCCATGATGTCAATGACTGAGTGGACTTCATGTATTTGGTCTCAGTCATGGTATTTTTAGTCTAATTGGAGACAATGTTGTTGATTTAGACCATCTGCTGAAAGATGACATCCTTTTGAGGCACTCACAGACCATAAACAGTAACTGTTCAGCATGTATAGTGATGTTTTGCACTTCTACCGACCATTACTATCTCAAAATTCTCTACGTATCAGTGACTTTATACTCCAGAGCCTTCAATGACTGGACAACACTCCTTCTTTTGAGATAGCAAGATAAAAGCCCAAAGAAGCCAAAGAATCTGAATTCAAGGTAACAGCAAATCTTTGGCAGGGTGGGGAATAGAAACCAGGTCACCTTACATGTGGTTCTGCACTTTACTCACTCCCCCGGTGCTCTGACCTCACCGTACTCCATGAACTCCCATAGCTATATTGGATATGCAGCTGTTAGTAATAATACACTACCTGTTTGAACTAAAAATCCACTGGCAGATGGAAATACAGTAGGTTAATAGCTATTGCAAGAAGCAATAGTTTAAGGTATCAAGAAATTGCTTCTGTTAACCTTTTCCCATTGTGACATTTGACCAGTTTATACGCAGGTTACAAAGGTCACCCATTATCACCATTTTATGAGACCTGGGTTGCCTCTGATCTTTCTCCACATTCTGTGTTCAACAGTCTTTACCTGATCTGGAGAACGGTAATATTAACCAGCTACAATACATTTTTCCTTTATGACCCAGGGTCCGCAGTCACACAGAAAGTCTCATGTAGCTTTCTCTTCACTTAGATTTTTGCTCTTCTGAGCATCTTATACCATTTTTAAGGCAAAATTTTATTCCCCTAGCATCTTTGAGCCAGCCTCAATCTCACATGTATTTTGGAGCTGGATATTACGTTAATAAATACAATCCGGATGTTCTGTGTTTTTCAGTTATGGCTGTTTTGTTGACATGCCCCGCTCTGCTGCGAAGCCTGTTGTACTCCTTGTGTCGGTGTCTGGCTATTTAGAGCTCCTACTTTATAACGAGCTTATTGTAGATCTGTGTGCTAACTTAGCTGTAAAATATTAGGGTGTGTCTGGCTTATCAAGTCTTTTTGAGTTTCAGGCAATCAGCACTGCTAACTTCCTTGCCTGATTTGTATGCCTTCAAGGACAAAAGTCATTCATGAAATAATTTTCCAAAGCGATATAACAAAGCACCCTTAGGGGAGAAAGGGTATGTTTTGATCTAAATTCATATCATACAGGAAGTTATACAGTGAAAAAGGAATGTGGTGATGATTTAATTATTCTCTTCAAAGAAAAAAGCATGTTATTAGCAAGAGGCTGTGACTCAGAGGTTTATACTTGGTTTAAGTTCTTATTAGTGGCTTTGAAACAAGGGACACTGATTGATTCTTGTTCACTCATTAAAATCATTAATTTACAAAGATTCATTGCACTGGTGTTAATTTGAGAGTCACAAAAAGTTTCAGAAAGAGATTGAATATGGTGCAGTAAAAGTTATTTCTTAAAGGCTGATGATCGATTCCCTGTAAAGCTTGCTTTGAACTGCATTTCTGAGGCTTGTTTTCTGTAATTTTAACATGTCTAACTAATGAAGGGGGACGTGCATGAGCACTCACCTCCTGACTCAAGGCATTTTGCAAAATTATCTCCAGAAGTACTTACTTTAAGAAATAACATTTTGACATCAAGTAATTTTATTGCTGTTATTTTTACCTTCTTGAGTTTTTCTACCGTGAGGAAAAAAAAACCCACAAGATTTTGCATCACCAACTGGTCCAGCATCAACAGTGAAACCTAAACACACTGTGGGGTTATTTTTCTTTGCATCAGGCCATACACAATGCAATTTCTTCTTTAGATGTCATATTAGCAATAAAAGAGGTGAATACATGGTTTCTCATGCAGGAAGATACTGAGCACCTTCACAAGGCTAAAGCAAACTAAGGTGTGCACTACAGGAGATGAAAATAGAAACATTATTTCAGCTTCTTCCCTAAATCAAAGCCAAACAGAATCAGCATATGCGTATGGCAAAAAAGTTAGGTTAAACCACCTTCCCTACTTAGAACTGCCTGTAACTTATTACAGTCTTGCTCTACGTTGATCAGTACAACCTATCAGGATTTAAGCAATAGTTGGTGATCCTGAATATCCCAGTTGGGATCTGTTTGCCACATAGCAAGTGCTCAGTAGTTTTCTAAAAATGAAGCACCTTTTAAATATCTCGGTTTAGTTACAAAACAGCAAATATTCCCATTACCCACTAAGCTCTGCTTCAGAAAATATTGGCTGTGGTGTGACAGTTAAGTTGCCCATGATGAAAAGAGTCTGTTCTCTGTTAATGGATTAGCATCTTGTTGGTCGAGGCAACACTTCTTGTCTCCAGTCCTTGATGGCGAAAGGTTAGGCAGGAGCACAGGAGGTCAGCTCTGTTACCTTTTATGGAGGCAGAAAATGGCATAAAATGAAAATAATTTCCTGTGAAAGCTGAGGACATTCCTTCATTAGATTTGTTTCCTGTGCTAGGTCATATGGCTTTTTTCCTTTCTTTCTTTCTTTCTTTTTTTTTCTTTCTATTTTTTTTTTAAGCATGCATTTGCTGGTTTCCTGTGCCTTGAGGGCCTTGGAGGTCTGCTTTTATGAGACCAGGCCCACCAGTGCTGTTTTGTATGGTAAAAGTGAATGAACTAAGTGAATCAAAAACATCAGAGGCATGCTTGATAAGGGACAACAGGTGATATGCATTTGATAGAGGCTAAACTACTCAAGCTATAAAAAACTGACTTATTAAGAAGCCACCTTCTAAATTGCCCCTTCACCTCAGTACTTCACAACTACAGGCGACACATCTTCTTCCAAACAGCCCCAGCTGGACTTCAAACACTTCTGGTTAGTCACCTGCCTCTTTTTTTTTCAGTATTGAACATAAAATGTGGAGCAATAATAAGATCCAGAGATTATTATTTTTTTTTTCACCCTCATAAAAGCTGTTGTTGCCCAGCAGGAGGGAACAGCTGGTCACCTCTTTCCCCAGCTTTGGTGGAATGCAAAGTAAAGCAGGGTCCTTCATCCCCACTGCCAACAGACCTCAATCCTAAGCAAATTGTCAAAAGTTCCAGAGATATACTGCAGACATGGCATGAACCAGATTCATGCAAAGGAAGGAGATGATGTGACATGTCAGATCATGCTGACTGGCTGATTTCTCTGCAATATCACAGCTAAAGATTAGTTCTTCATGGGTTTTTTTTGTGACTTTAAGAAAGAACATAGCAAACATGAATATAAAAATACATCTGTAAACAGGATGATGGGATTTGAACTGACTGCTACCACCAAGAGACAAAATCCTGCAGTTGTAATAAATATTCTGATTAAATTGTTAGTCCCTTACTTAGTAGTTCTTAGAAAGGGAAAGAATATCAGAATGCATTAGGAAAGGAATAGAAAACAAAACAGAAAGCATCATATTACTGTAAACTCCATGTATGCCTGCATTTTTATGGTGCTCAACTTAGGATGCTTTCCTTCTCTCTCTCCCCCCATGCCTTCAAAAAGGATGTTGCAGAACTAGGAAAGTTTTCAAGAAGGACAACAAGGGTAATCAGAGGCATGAAATATCTTCCATATGAAGACAAATAAATAGACTGGGACTTTTCAGCCTGGAAAATGATGAGTGTGAGGGGATCTGTGAAAGCATGAATGACATGGAGAAGGTGAATAGGAAATTATTGTTCACTGTCTCTTCTAGTACAAGAACTAGTACATCAACCTACCAAGCAGTAGGTTCATAGACCAAAAGGTGATTTTTCTTCACTCAGATGTGAAGAACTCCTTGCTCCCTAGCCATTGCAGATGCTGGAAGCTTTCACAGTTTGCAAGTGATTGGAAGAAATTATGAGGAAAAAAAAAGAAGTAGAGGTATTTTTATTAAACACAAAGACACCACTATCCATCTCAGCCGCTGAGTTGGTCTAACCTGATTCGTATATTCACATACTGTGTTCTCAGAGGGGGATTATGAGATTTCTTGTAGCTCACCTCTAGGTATGGAATATTTTGATTCTGACTGGTTTCTAAGCTCAAAAATCTTTCCTCAGTTCAACTAGGATTTTAGTCTGAATATGGGTTTATTAAAGAATGGAAAAGAAAAGACATCCCCAGGAATTTATGTGGAATGAAATACCCTATCAGTGCGTGTGACTTCAGGTAATCCTAAAACCCTGAGTAATTACACGAAGAAAACCTCACCAATTTTAGTGCACGAATACATACAGGACTGTTTCCTAAGTATTTGCAATTGATTGTGTCAGGCTGATCATACAAGAAACAAGCACTTGGGAAAGGTTTGCCTTTTTTCTTTTTTTCTTGCTCAGTAGGCTAAAAATACACTGTCTGAAGTAGTGCCTCTAAGGCATTTCATTCCTTTTAACTGCAGACACCTCATCCACTAGCTGAACTCCTGAACAAAAGCTGCTGTAGAACTCAGATCATTATTTTGTGTCCTACTGCACATTAAGTAAATTCACTTCTTGCTCAAGGAATACAAGACTTGCAATCTTGTCAGTGTTTTTGTTTGGTAGCTCTTTTTCTTTCCTCTGGGCACTTCAGTATTATACAGAAAATATTTTACAGCAGTGGCTAATGAACAATTTTCCTTCAATAATAATGGCAGACAGGCCATAAGAACATGGGGTGGTCAGAAGCAGGACAGTCTTTCTGTTGTCTGTACCTGCCAAGTACTAAGTGCCCCCACAAGAAATTTTAATATGACAGATTAGTTTATTATCCGAGGAAGAGGCCTCAAAAGACAATGCACTTCATTGGTAATGGATGACCTGTGATTCCTATCAGTCCTATTAATGACATTTCTTCTCAGTGGTCAGTTGTTTATGTAATTTTTATCAACAATTTGTAATACTTTAATTTTCTAGAATTGTTGCCCTAAAGGGAGTTGATACTGAAATACAAATTATATCACAAACTGAACAGAGGACCAAAGGGGCAACAAGAGTTAAAAAAAGGCAAAGAGATATTAAAATACAACCAAGAAATGGCTACAGCAGTGCTTAGTGCAACCTTCTAGAGAGTCTTAAGAGGAGCAAAAGAACAGAGTAAGCAAACTCATTACTAAATTGAATATGATTAATATTAATATATCACGAAAAGAGTGAAGCTGACACAAGGCTACAATCCAGGAGATCAATTGTTTGAAAGGGGTTTTTTGTGTCTAAAAAGAACGTAATACCAGTGCGAAGAGCAGCCAGGCAGATGATGGAATTGGCCTGGGATATGAAACTAAGTACATCATGGCATATTGCTTTCAGGTGGTGAAAGGAAGCATATTAAAAATACAGACAGAGATCTCTATTTAGAGATTTAACCCTAAGTGAGGAAGAGTTATCAGGACATAATGTAGAGGATAAATATAGTGGAGAAGTTATTTGCCTTCCTGGTCCCTGTAGTAGATGTCTCGGAACGTTTTTACCTGGAATTTGCATCTCAACCATGAACTACTGCAAGGTAACCTATTTTACAGGTATTTACTAGAGAGCAAATTAGGCTTTTGGCTTCCAAAATGTGGTGAATGAAGTTTGTAGCTGTATTACATATTGCTGACATAAATAATCTACTTCTCAATGAATCTGCACTTCTCTAAAGATAGACTTTCTTGAATGTAACCACTCGTATATATCTGAGGGTAATTTACATCATCAGGTAGTTCACCACAAAAAAGTGTTAAAGAACTACTGGTAGTATGAAACAGTATTAGCATATTTTAGAAAATATTTTATTGGTGAATACATAGTTCTATAATTTAACATCATTTTAGAAAATAACAGAACAACCCCAAATTTCAACAATACTTACCAAAATGGAGTAAATTCTCTCACTTCAAATCAGGTGTCAGCTTTTGTTATTGAGAATAACGTTGCCTTTGGCACATGTTTCATGTTCATAGTTGGCATTTGGAGATAGAGCAAAGTTTCATCAGTATGATTTCCTGAAGTGTTGGCATGTTCTTCCATTTTGATTTCAGCCTGCATGTGCTTGGAGAACTTACTTTTTTTAAAAACTTTATTTTTAATAGATAAATTTGAAAATCACTGAGAAACCAAGTTTTCTGCAAATTCTCCTAATTCTTCTTGCTGCAAATTTTCTTTTATTGATTGTTCTCTTTTTTTTTTTTTTTGTCAAAAATGATGAAAAGCCATAATTACTAGTGGTCACATGGCTGTAGTAATTTGATCTGGCCTCAGAAATGTTCATCATAATTACAGCTCAGAGAGTTTATCTGTCATCTTTTCCACTAGACAAGGTGAGACAATTTTGCAAATAAAAGTCACCACTACCAGTTTTCAATACAGTTTACCACAATTTCATAATTCATGCCCTCCCCCCTTTTTTTTGGTCACAAAATCCTTTTGTCAAAGTTTCAAGGGGCATCACTTCATGCTTTTAAAGACCTCATTTTTGTACTAGAAGAAATACTTGAAACAAGCATAAAGTTTGTTTTCTGATGTGTGGTGCTAGAAATAATCATGCCTCTTGCATCTGCTTCATCAGCTGGTTTTCTTACAGGGTTCTCAAACACAGGGGAATTCATCAATGAGGTACAAACTGCTTTCTGCAAGATTTGAGTTCATTGTTAGGTCAGTGATATATGAAGAAAAGCTCATCACTTTTTCTACTGAGACATCAGGCATCTCCTTGCCTGAGGTTTTATATGTATTCTTGGGTGACTTCCGTTTCATCAGCATAAGCACTAATTTGGGTGATTTTTAAAGTTGCTGATTCGTATTTTTTGGGCAGGGTGGGGGCTTGATTCAAACAGTTGCTATTACAATTCAACCATTGCTCATCTGCAATGTAGAAACACACCTTTCAGATTTGTCTCAGTAGTACTTCTCTGGCGAAAATATTTCCCCAGGATGATGTATGCAAGGGAGTTTTTCTCTCTGCTCTCTGCCTTGAGCACGCACTTTGCTTGTGTTAAATTCATGTTTCCCCATTGCAAGGTGACTTCCAGCTTGAATTCAGCTGGAAAAGTTTAGCATGCTGTTTCTGATGTCATCGAAACCACTGCATCCTGCTGTTAAATAGCTCAATGATATTTATGAACAACTTCTGTATCTCTCCATAGTTGCCACCTTCCCTGGCTGAGGTGGTGGTGTGGAGCCAGCAGGAGGGGGGCAGAGAACTATTTTTCACAAATATGAAGCAGGAAAACAGAGCAAGAAAGGGCTTAGACCAAAGAGAGGGGATCCTACATTTGTGTAAATCCTTCCTTCCCCAGGCAGCTGGTGAGTCAGAGTGCTTCATGTCATCTTGGAGGCTCTCTGCTGCAGGGAAGGAGAGCAAATGGATGGTGGACCTCAGGGGTGGAGACGAAAGTTACATGGAGTAAGAAGTAAGATGCCACTAATTGCTGTGCTTAACTTCCTTCTGTGCTATCCTTCTATTCCAAGGAAACACTGTGACTGTCTTGTATTTTTATATGGTTACACATGTTGTAATCCTAAAAGTTCCATATGTGTAAAGAAGGTTATTGATTTGTTTATTTTAGCAGCAGTGCTGCTCTGTGCATTGCACTGTGAAGCCTCAGTTCCTTTATTGTGAGAGAAACTCATTGATCTGTAATCACCTTCTCCACTGGTCAATTCATTGTGGTTATCATGCCTACACAAACTTTTTCTCTCTGGACTAGTGGTAGGTGAACTTTCCTCAGTCAATGGGTTGATCACAGAATCACAGAACATTAGGAGTTGGAAGGGACCTCAAAAGATCGTCTAGTCCAACCTGCTGCCAGAGCAGAATCACCTAGACTAAATCACACAGGAACGCATCCAGGCAGGTTTTGAATGTCTCCAGAGAAGGAGACTCCACAACCTCTCTGGCCAGTCTGTCCCAGGGCTCTGTCACCCTCACAGTGGAAAAGTTCCTCCTTATATTTATTTACATGGAACTTCCTGTGCTCCAGCTTACACCCATTGTCCCTTGTCCTATCGCTGGCCATCCCTGAGAAGAGCCTGGCTCCATCCTCCTGATAGCTTCCCTTTACATATTTATTGTTGCAGGTAGGGCCTGGCGGTCGGAAGATGTCGCGCTGTACGGAAAGATAGGGCCTCTCTCCCTATAATCAATGGATTAGGCGTAGCTCCTAGTAGCCAATAGCATGTAATTGTGATGTAAGCAGACGGATGTGACATTGTAAACCTTATCTATATAATGCTGTTTCGCCTGCCAATAAATGCCATTTGCCGTCCACCAAAGTGGTGTCTGCGAGCTGATGGACTGAGCGGCTAGAGGGTAGCCGCCGTGCAGCTTTTGAACCAGGTCACTACGCCTTTAAGAGAGGCAACAATTTATAAACATTAGTAAGATCACCTCTCAGTCTCCTCTTCTCCAAGCTACAGAGGCCCAGCTCCCTCAGCCTGTCCTCATAAGGAAAGTGCTCCGCTCCCTCAATCATCTTGGTGGCCCTGTGCTGGACTCTTTCAAGGAGTTCTGTGTCCTTCTTGAACTGAGGGGCCCAGAAGTGGACACAATATTCCAGGTCAGTCTCACCAGGGCAGAGTAGAGGGGGAGAAGGACCTCTCCTGACCTACTAACCACACCCCTTCTAATACACCCCTGGATGCCATTCATTGGCCTTTTTAGCCACGAGGGCGCCTTGCTGGCTCATGGTCATCCTGCTGTTCACCAGAACCCCCAGGTCCCTCTCACCTACTCTGCTCTCCAACAGGCTAGTCCCCAGCTTATACTGGTACCTGGAATTATGTGGGGAAATTGAAGTGGGGAACTGCAACATGCTCACACATATCCATGCCCAAGGAACCGATTAAGCATGTCAAATCTATTATTCCTCACCTACAACTTCTTTTGTACCCTTCAGAAGATTTAGGGATTCTGATAGCCATGGTAGGATTTAGATTTCTTCTTTTAAACAATTTGCTTACTTCTCATGTGAGGCCCAGAAGAAGAAGGAAACCTTTCGTTGGAGGGTAAACAGTTATTCCACTGTCTACAATAAATGACTCTAGTCAGCAGTGCCAAGGTTCATTCCTGATTCTGTAATGAGAAGTGCTCAAAATGCTGGCAGTGGAAACTCCAAAATGTTATTTTTACCTCAGGCTTGTAAGGAAATGAGGCTTGTTTGATCATACTTTGTGCGCGTGCATGTGTCTATCTGTCCGTCTGACCTTTGCTAATAAGGTTTGAGGTCTTTGTCAAATTTAAAGAAAATCTGATGAATAAGTATAATTCCCAGGCAATGTTTAGTACCAACCAGCTTCAGAGAAGTAAGTAGTTGCATAAAAAGGGTGTCATTTTTTTGGTGTCTCCGTTGAGGGAAAGGCAAATATATTTTACCAGCTATCAGAAAAGGCTGTTGAAATCCAAGCTATATAAGCTCTTTTCCACTGTCCTGGTTTCAGCTATGATGGAGTTAATTATTTTTAGCAGTGGATGGAATGCCATGTTTGGGTGTTAGGATGAGAACAGTGCTGATAGCACCCTGATGTTTCTAGTTGTTGCCGGGCAATCAAGGACCTTTCTCAGCTCTGCATACTTCCTTACTAGTGAGAAAGGAGGGGACGTAGCCAGGACAGGTGACCCGAACTGGCCAAAGAGGATATTCCATGCCAGTTACGTCATGCTCAGTATAAAGGGGGACTGGGGGGAAGAGGAGGAGACAACACCAGGACGGGCAGTTTCCGGGTTCGGGGACGGCTCTAAGCTGTGCGGCCTGGGTTCTGTGGTTTGGTGAGAAACTGCATTGTGTATCACCAGTTTCATCTATTTTGTGCTTTAAACTTCTGTTATTGTTATATCTAGTTTTCTGTTATTGTTTAGTAAACTATCCTTATCCCAACCTGCGTGGTTCTGGTTTATAGGTTGTGGTTTCTTTTCCTCCTTCTTCCTTCCCTTTTCCCCTCCCCCAACTTTCCCTCCCCCTTCCTTTTAAAAGTACAAGCGACTGTGTGGGGTGCGGCCCTCGGCCGGGGCAAAACCACGACAGTCATTTTGGCGCCCAACGTGGGGCTCGAACGGTTGGGATAACGGTAGATCTGACCCTAACTATCGCAATTAAGATAAGCACTGTTGTTTAAGCAATCTGGTCACGATGCTGTGGTATTTATTCACAAGGCTGTGGCATCAAAACCATCGCATGCTGTATACAATCCTGGCAGGATTCTTTACTCTCTCAGGTCTGTGGCTCCCGTATTTGTTCCCATACTTCATTATAATGTATTTTATGATATCGGTCTATGATACAATAATATCGATGACCATGAGCTTAATCTGGTACTTGTATGAGGTTTTGCTGTCCTGTCCATTCTTTGGACAGGGAGGGGTTAATAACAGCACTGCTTTCTTTTCCTTTGGGCTAAATACAACAGCTCTTATGGCAGTTTTTGAAAACCTTCAATATCTCTGGGATATTCAAACTAGCATTTTGCTATTGGTAGGTTTGGGGCAGATGGTTCAGTTTTTGTTATATATCAAGCATAGGTTTATGAATACCACTGAAGAGCTTTCTCCAAGACAGAATAATCACGAGTGGCAGGGCATGTGGCAAAGTATGGGCAAGTACCTAGGTACTTTCTCACGCCCGATGGTTTGGAACTTCACTCCTGAACAGCTACAAGACCCCGATCAAGTGACTGCATACCTAAAGAAAAATTGCTGTAGGTTTCCCAGAGATGGACACCTTACTGCACTGTGCTGGGCTCTGGCCACTATTTATCAAACACTGCTTGATAGCAGGCAGCACTGTCAGCACTGTCAGCACTGTCAGGGAGAAGGGAAAGGAAACAGACTGGCAGATACTATAGCTGCTGCAACCACTGGGGCTGACACTGCAGCTACTGTAATCTCTACAGCAGACACTGCAGATGATCAGAAAAACCAACCCACACCAGTGTCTGTTGCTCCCGTACAAAAGAGGAAATGCACAAAGAAATCAGTTCGCATAGTGACGGATGATGATGATGATCAACCAGGGCCATCTCGAGGATATCAGGAGGAGGCAGAACCAGAGATTGTTACCCGATCCCTGACTCTGAGTGAGCTGCGTGAGGTTCGAAAAGATTTCACCCGCCACCCAAGTGAGCACATTGTCACTTGGTTGCTCCGATGTTGGGATCACAGGGCCAATAGTTTGGAGTTAGAAGGCAGAGAGGCCAAGCAGTTGGGATCCCTAGCTAGAGAAGGAGGAATTGACAAAGCAATTGGGAGGAGGCCGGAAATCCTCAGCCTCTGGAGGCGACTACTGTCAAGTGTGCAGGAAAGATATCCCATAAAGGAATATATTACATGTCAGACACCCAAGGGTAACAGCATAGAGACATCTGTCCAGCACCTGAGAGAATTAGCTGTACGGGAGATAATTTATTATGATCTGGACAATTCACGGCTTCCCGCTGATCCCGATGAAGTCCTATGCACTCCAGATATGTGGCGTAAGGTTGTACGAAGTGCACCAGCAGGGTACACCAATTCACTGGCAGTAATTGACTGGACTGATATGGATCCACCAACCGTAAATGAGGTGGCCTGCCGACTCAGGAAATACCAAGACAGTGTTTCCCTCTCCGTCATTGCAGCAGTAGAAAAACTGGTTCAACGACTTGACAACAATGTGTCCAACTCCCAACCCGTATGGAGCAATGTTGCAGCTACTGGGAGAAAGCGTCCATCGTTCCAAGAGGGAGAATACACACCACGACGTACATTGTGGTTTTACCTGCTTGATCATGGAGAGGACATGAGGGAATGGGATATGCAGCCCACCTCAGCCCTTCGAGCACGAGTAAATGAGCTGCGGGGTAAAACATTCGCACAACGAGATTCTGCCAGGAAGAAGGCTGCACCAGTTTCTACTGGGCAGTTCCCTAGACCAACTGGAAGGCCTACCTATATGTCTGATGTGTCTGATCCTCTTGAAGGGACCTCTAAGTCCTTTATGCAACCAGTGGAAAACAAATATGATCAGCAGCAATAGAGGGGCCCTGCCTCCAGCCAGGTGGAGGAGAGGGATAATCGGGTTTATTGGACTGTGTGGATCCGATGGCCTGGCACGTCAGATCCACAAGAGTACAAAGCTCTGGTGGATACTGGTGCCCAGTGTACTCTAATGCCATCGAATCATGAAGGGGTAGAACCCGTTTGTATTTCTGGTGTGACAGGGGGATCCCAACAACTAACTGTGCTAGAGGCTGAGGTGAGCCTAACTGGGAAGGACTGGGAAAAACACCCCATTGTGACTGGTCCAGAAGCTCCGTGCATTTTAGGTATAGATTATCTACGTAGAGGGTATTTTAAAGACCCAAAAGGGTACCGATGGGCTTTTGGAATAGCTGCTTTGGAAACAGAAGGAATTGAACAACTGTGTGCCTTGCCTGGACTCTCGGAGGACTCTGCTGTTGTGGGGTTGTTGAAGGTTGAAGAACAGCAAGTGCCAGTTGCTACGACGACGGTGCACAGACGACAATACCGTACTAACCGAGATTCCCTGATTCCCATCCATAAGTTGATTCGTCAACTAGATAATCAGGGAGTGATCAGCCGAACCCACTCACCTTTTAATAGTCCCATATGGCCAGTGAGGAAGTCCAATGGAGAGTGGAGTCTGACAGTAGATTATCGTGGCCTAAATGAAGTCACTCCAGGTATGAGTGCTGCTGTGCCAGACATGTTAGAGCTCCAGTATGAATTGGAATCGAAGGCAGCCAAGTGGTACGCCACAATAGACATTGCGAATGCTTTCTTCTCGATCCCACTGGCGCCAGAGTGCAGGCCACAGTTTGCTTTCACCTGGAGAGGCATCCAATACACGTGGAATCGTCTGCCCCAGGGGTGGAAACATAGCCCCACCATCTGCCATGGACTAATCCAGAATACACTGGAAAAGGGTGAAGCACCAGAGCACCTGCAGTATATTGATGACATCATTGTATGGGGCAACACAGCAGAGGAAGTTTTTGAAAAAGGAAACAGGGTAATTAAAATCCTTTTAGAAGCCGGTTTTGCTATAAAACGAAGTAAAGTCAAGGGGCCTACGCGAGAAATCCAGTTTTTAGGAATAAAATGGCAGGATGGGCGTCGTCAGATCCCAATGGACATTATTAATAAAATAGCAGCTATGTCTCCACCAAGCAACAAAAAGGAAACACAAGCTTTCTTAGGTGTTATAGGTTTTTGGCGAATGCATGTCCCAAACTACAGTCTCATTGTGAGCCCACTCTACCATGTAACTCGAAAGAAGAATGATTTCCAATGGGGCCCTGAGCAACAGCAAGCCTTTGAGCAGATCAAACGCGAGATAGTCCATGCAGTGGCCCTTGGGCCTGTCCGGACAGGGACAGATATTAAAAATGTGCTCTACACTGCAGCTGGGGAGAACGGCCCGACCTGGAGTCTCTGGCAGAAAGCACAAGGGGAGACTCGAGGTCGACCGCTGGGGTTTTGGAGTCGGGCCTACAAAGGATCTGAGGCCAATTATACTCCAACAGAAAAGGAAATACTGGCCGCCTATGAAGGGATTCGAGCCGCCTCAGAAGTGATTGGAACTGAAGCCCAGCTCCTCCTGGCACCCCGACTGCCAGTGCTGGGCTGGATGTTCAAAGGGAAGGTTCCTTCTACACACCATGCCACTGATGCTACGTGGAGCAAGTGGGTTGCACTAATTACACAGCGGGCTCGAATAGGAAACCCCAATCGCCCAGGAATCGTGGAGGTGATCACAGACTGGCCAGAAGGCAAAGATTTTGGGATGTCACCAGAGGATGAGGAGGTAACACGCGCTGAAGAAGCCCCACCCTACAACGAACTGCCAGAGAATGAGAAGCGATATGCCCTGTTCACTGATGGGTCTTGTCGCATTGTGGGTAAGCATTGGAGATGGAAAGCTGCTGTATGGAGCCCTATAAGAAGAGTAGCAGAAGCCACTGAAGGAAAAGGTGAATCAAGCCAGTTCGCTGAGGTGAAGGCCATCCAGTTAGCCCTGGACATTGCTGAGAGAGAAAAGTGGCCAAGGCTCTACCTTTATACTGATTCATGGATGGTGGCGAATGCCCTGTGGGGGTGGTTGCAGCAGTGGAAAAAGAACAACTGGCAGCGTAGAGGCAAACCTATATGGGCTGATGACTTATGGCAAGATATCTCTGCTCGGTTAGAGAAACTTGTTGTAAAGGTACGTCATGTCGACGCCCATGTACCTAAGAGTCGGGCCATGGAGGAACATGAAAACAACCATCAGGTAGATAAGGCTGCTAGGATTAAAGTGGCTCAGGTAGATCTAGAGTGGCAACATAAGGGTGAATTATTCCTAGCTCGATGGGCTCATGATACCTCGGGTCATCAAGGGAGAGATGCAACATATAGATGGGCTCGGGATCGAGGGGTGGACCTGACCATGGACGCCATCGCACAAGTTGTCCACGAATGTGAGACATGTGCTGCAATCAAGCAAGCTAAGCGGTTAAAGCCCCTTTGGTATGGAGGACGGTGGATGAAATATAAATATGGGGAGGCTTGGCAGATTGATTACATCACCCTCCCACAAACCCGCCATGGCAAACGTTATGTGCTTACAATGGTGGAGGCAACTACCGGCTGGCTAGAAACATATCCCATACCCCATGCCACTGCTCGAAATACAATTCTGGGCCTTGAAAGGCAAGTCCTCTGGCGACATGGTACTCCAGAAAGAATCGAGTCAGACAATGGGACTCATTTCCGAAACACTCTTATAGACACCTGGGCCAAAGAGCATGGCATTGAGTGGGTGTACCACATTCCTTATCATGCACCGGCCTCTGGGAAAATTGAACGATATAATGGACTTTTAAAAACTACACTGAAAGCAATGTGTGGTGGGACATTCAAGCATTGGGATACACATTTGGCCAAAGCCACGTGGTTAGTTAACACTAGGGGATCTACCAATCGGGCTGGCCCTGCCCAGTCAAAATTTCCATGTACTGTAGAGGGAGACGGAGTCCCAGTAGTGCATATGAAGAGTGTATTGGGAAAGAGAGTTTGGGTCATCCCTGCTTCAGGCAAAGGTAAACCCATGTCTGGAATTGGTTTTGCTCAAGGACCTGGCTGTACTTGGTGGGTAATGCAGAGGGATGGAGAAGTTCGATGTGTACCTCAAGGGGATTTGATTTTGGGTGAGAATAGCCAATATAATTGATAGAGTAGAAATTATAATAATTGCCAAATAACCCATTATTGTATATTCATTATTGTTATGATAGCCAATATAATTAATAGAGTAGAAATTATAATAATTGCCAAATAACCCATTATTGTATATTCATTATTGTTATGATTGCTGTATGTTGTACCATAGCATTATAGCCGGAGTCATACAAGTTAATGAAGAATGAGTGCCATGATGATGGAACTGAAGCCTGGCCTCTTAAGAACTTTTTTTTCTCCCTTTGAAAATAAACTCTGACCCACAGGCTATGAGCATGGACCATGCCAGGTGTATCAGTCAAGAGCCTGAGATGCAGCATGCAACGAGCCAATGGAACATACAATTATCCTGAGAAACTGTTACGACAAATGGAGCCTGAAAATCATGGACTAAATGAACTCAACTACTTCAGAGGGATGATTCACAGACTGAGGGAATAAGATCTGTATGCACGTATGTGTGCATACATGTGTACATACATATATGGGTGTGTGAAATACGAAACTGATTGTACCTAAAGAAAATAGTTGGATCTGGTCATGACGTAAATGGTATGGAATAAGGGGTGGATAATGTCCTGGTTTCAGCTATGATGGAGTTAATTATTTTTAGCAGTGGATGGAATGCCATGTTTGGGTGTTAGGATGAGAACAGTGCTGATAGCACCCTGATGTTTCTAGTTGTTGCCGGGCAATCAAGGACCTTTCTCAGCTCTGCATACTTCCTTACTAGTGAGAAAGGAGGGGACGTAGCCAGGACAGGTGACCCGAACTGGCCAAAGAGGATATTCCATGCCAGTTACGTCATGCTCAGTATAAAGGGGGACTGGGGGGAAGAGGAGGAGACAACACCAGGACGGGCAGTTTCTGGGTTCGGGGACGGCTCTAAGCTGTGCGGCCTGGGTTCTGTGGTTTGGTGAGAAACTGCATTGTGTATCACCAGTTTCATCTATTTTGTGCTTTAAACTTCTGTTATTGTTATATCTAGTTTTCTGTTATTGTTTAGTAAACTATCCTTATCCCAACCTGCGTGGTTCTGGTTTATAGGTTGTGGTTTCTTTTCCTCCTTCTTCCTTCCCTTTTCCCCTCCCCCAACTTTCCCTCCCCCTTCCTTTTAAAAGTACAAGCGACTGTGTGGGGTGCGGCCCTCGGCCGGGGCAAAACCACGACATCCACCTTGAATGACTGCTTTTAATTCAGTTTTCTTTTACCACTTGACATTTGCCCATGAGCTTTTCTGCAGACACAACATGTAAGAGTCTTAGTGTACTATGGTCACTTAGCCCGAGCACCCCACGGGAAAGCAGCACAGTCTGAGTAGCTCTGTACTACAGATCTCCAGTCTGTGGCAAATGGAAGCTTACATTTCTGGCCTATGCTGTTTACAGTGTTGACAACTGTCTTCTGATTCAGCATCCTAATGCTTTGTCCAAAATATAAAAGTTAGAAATGCCAATAGAAAGCCACACAGGGTTGTCAAATATTCAAATGTCACAAGTAAGGCCACAGGAGAAGATGAGATTTGTTTAAAATTTCTGAAGCCTTTGTTGCACTTTGCCTTCTTCCACCTGTGATTTGACATAACACACTGAAAATTAAATATACACTGCCCACAAACTTGATAATCAGATGATGTATATGTACAGGAATACCAGTCAAATGATTAGGCAGGTAGGATTTACCCAATATTTTTTTCAAAATGTCCAAATTTTGATCTAAAAACCCTGGTTGTACCCATCATATCAGTTTTGCTGCAGTAGATGTGGAAGGAAATTAATTTCTGGTGTGAGAAGAATGCCCCTCTGCTGAGTATGAATCAGTGCTACACTGATATCTATATCAAGGCCATGGTTTAGGAGATAGACTTGTCAGTGCTAGGTTAATGGTTGGACTTGATGATCTTAAAGGTCTGTTCCAGACAAAACAATTCTATGATTATATGCGTCTATGATAAAGCAGCATTAACGTACTTGGATCCACTTATAACTGTTACTGTTAAACAATAACTAAATTAGTAAAAAATCCCGAAATACAAATATAAACAAAAGTATCTTATTAACTAGAACTAAGTAAATCATTACAGTACATTGATAAGAAAAAGTTAGGGTATTTGCTGTGAAAATACGGAAGAGATAGATACAATAGTATCTGAACTGTTGTAAAAGGGCAGATCTGAGGTATTTAGAGCAGTTAAAAGCACATGCTACAGAATAAACTTTTGCATTTATGAGACCAGTAGTTTTTCTTTGCACATAAATTAATTGTCTCATGTCTTTTGAAAGAGAAACAGTAGAAAAAGTTTAATCACTGGGTATTTTAACTCTTCTTTCACTACAATAATATTTTGCAGGATTTTCAGAAATATTACAAAAGTTGTATTTAAATAAAATTGTCCAGAGACCTTTGACACAACGCTACTGTTCACACTCCAGGCTTACAGAGCTGTAAATCTGCTTCCTAAATCAGGACTCTGGTTGCTTCTGGACAGGGATGTGTGTCTGAGCTTGGTATTTCAGATGCACTAAACTTCTTAAGGAATTAATGTCTTGGGTTTTTCTGCTGCACAGGGTAGTGGGTGGACAGCTCTTCATGGCAAGCCTCAGTATGGTGGAACACTAAACCTAGCACTCAATGAAGGTGCTGTTTTCATACTCATCCATAAGACAGTTGATACACATGTTGGAGAGATAGGTATTTACAGTTACACATCAGCTGAGTCAGAGGGACAACAGTCTTCTAAACAAGTTGGTGTTTATCCAGAAAACTCTGATAAGTTTTATAAATGATCAGGTTACACTGGGACAAATTCTGCTCATGGAAATGAGCAAGATACTTGAGAAAAAATGGCCACTGGGCAGCTTTTAGCCATTGACTTTGGTGGGAAGGATAGAGGTGAATGCAAGCACATCAGGCATCCTCCTCAGGAATGGCATTTCTCTCACACAGCTTTTTCAGTTTTATTTTGGACAGTTTTCCTCTTCCTGTATAAGGACAAAGGATAAATCCTCCTAATCAGCAACATGATTGCAGAATTGTGTGAAGGCCTCATTCTCCTTGGTGGACACCAAGAACCATCTAAAATAGGAAAAGTAGAGAAGAAAATAGTAGGGAAGTTCACTTTTCTTTTTAAATCAGTAGGAAAGCATACTGGAAAAGTAGATTTTAAAAGACCATATTAAAATTCTACCTATGAGATACTATTTTCATTTTATCACAATAAAAGGTTTTCATTGGCCTGAAATGAATATATTTTTTGCGTAATGTTCTGTAAAAGAATTCTGTAAGATCCTGTTTTGTTTCTTTTTTCCCCTTGGTTAGAAAATCCATTTGCTCACCACCTATATGAAGTAGGCAAGAAACATTTTCTCTTTTCTGTCAAGTAAATTCTTACTTGTATTTTGAGCAATGATATAATAATCTTTAGTGTCTTATGGAGACAACACATGAAATATTTACCATGCACTTAGTGTACATAGCTTCTTTCAACTCAGTACCAGTAGGCTTCTCAAACTTTAATTAGTTCAGAACCCACTGTGGATAAGACAGTGGGGGTTTTGCAAAGTGGGAGTTCACAGGTATAGGAGTAACCTGAGATGTAGAAGGGTCTCCTGAACCAAGCTGATCTTCTAGGAAGGTGCAACAAGCCCTTTTGCTTCCTCTGCACAGCCCCTGCCCCAAATCTGTAAAACAAAAAGTAATGTTGATTCATTAGTAATGTAGCTTGAGATTGATGGATAAAAATGTTACCTAGGAGCTAGATTATAATAACAACCATATTACTGAATCTCTTTAGGAAACGATGGTACTACATGATGAGGGTCTGCAGTTACAAATTAAGTTTGAGGTTGGGATTAGAATGTGAAATTTGTATTTCCTAAACCCCAGTTTCTTATTTTCATTTTTAAAGAATGTGTCTATCATTTTTAAATTTTCTAGCATATGTAAATACTTCCTTAGATCATAAAAATAATAACATTTTTTTCTTATCAGGTCTCACAACCTTTCTGTATGATCTTCAAATTCAAAGATTATGATTTCTTTTTAAACTGATCTATGCCATGAGATTAAATAATAATGCATTCAAGAAAAAAAATAATGAAATGTCGAGCATCCATATTCTGTAATGGTCTGGAGGGTAAAGCTGGCAAATGAATCAGTGCTACAGCACAGTAAACATCAGGGACCTCACAGCCCAGCTGGAAGTGGAACCTACGTGTACCGATGAGTAAAGTACAGAATGTACATGGAAGAACAGAAGGAGCTGTGAGTGATCTTACCCTCTAGTCTTTTCATTGGACTTTACCTCAGGTGACACCACTAGTTAGGAGGTATTGACTTCACCAGAGTTGGCTTTCCCCCTCCTATAGTCAACAGCTAAAAGCAGAGATTCTTCCAGGAACTGTTTCTGAGCAGATGTCTGATTTAGATGCCTTGAAATGGCTTTCAGTGATGCTGTTGTCTGTTTGTTGACAAGGGATGCAGCTGGGGAAGACTGGTGGGAGGAATTAGCCATCTCTGGCACCAAAATTCAACCATCTTCCTTTCTTTTCCCACTTTTTGTGAAACTCTAGCTCACAGTTAATTCACTATCCTTCCTGTTCAAGCCCATTTTAAGAACAGATTAAGCAGGTCCTTTGGAAGGTAAGAGCAGAAATAGTAATTTTAGCATTCCCTGAATGGGTATTTACCAGGGATGTATGTGCCAATGAATGCCCAAAGCAGTGTGACCTCATTGCAAGAAGGCAATAGGTACCTTCATTCACACTACAACCAGAATCTTTAAAAACCTTTATAATTTTTCTCCCAAGTAACAAGTGATAGGACGAGGAAATGGCCTCAAGTTGTGACAGATGAGGTTGAGACTGGATATTAGGAAAAATCTCTTCACTGGAAGTATTGTCAAGCATTTGAACAGGCTGCCCAGGGAGGTGGTTGAGTGACCACTTCTAGAAATATTGAAAACACATGTAGATGTGATGCTTAGTGACATGGGGTAGGGGTTGGACTTGGTAGTGCTAAGTTAATAGTTGGACTTGATGATCCTTAAAGGTCTTTTCCAATTAAAACAACCGATGATTGTTTTGTCAATGAGAGTTTGAAGGGACTTGGATTTTATTTCAGTTCAGATTCAACATCCCAGAATGGTCCAAGATAACCACATGATGAAGCTGTCAGTCAACTTCTCACAGCACTCTTGAAGTGTTATCCTTCAAAGGCATGATCAAATCATCCAGTGAAGGGAAACAGGAGATGGGTTTTCTTCCCACTGAAAACAAAGACAATGCTAAACTCTGGGAACATGGCATCACTGTTCCTTGCTTTGACCCTAGCTTGTGACATTGATATGAATATCTCAGTTATTCCTTCCTGCAGAGTGGGAATAAGAGATAAAACTTGCAAGCTGGGAAGAAGGTAGTGTGTGGTCTGCCTTTGAGAAAATATTTGTCACAGTGAAGATGCACTAAAAGACAGAACGTGGCTATGCGCTTTCTTTGCATACCTTATATTATTTCTCCCCCTTCAGTTTTCCCAGATTGAGCACTGGCTTCATGGCTTATCTTCTCAACTTTCCAGAAGTTGCGGTGTGTTTCATTTTGTTTAAAAAACTGGGGCAAACCCAGGGAAATGACTTCAGCTGTGTGGTGAGAATTGCTAGCTGCTAACTCTGAACCGCAGAGTACTGCTGGGAAACTGCATACTTGCATCTGATAACCATTTTATGGGAATGTGTGCTGACCCACAGCTGTGGTTCTCCACAAAATGCTGGGAGCATGAGTCCTCTTCTACCAAACATACTTTATGGTCTATTCTTAGCCTCTTTTTTGTAGCAGACTTGTTCTTTTCTCAACGTTGAGATTAAGTGGAAGAAAAAAAAGGATAAAAAAGTGAGTGACAGTGTTTCTTGTGCTTGATTGTGTCTGTAAATGGTTTGTAAATGGAGGTAACTCCATTAAGTGCAGGTCTGGTATTTGTTGGTGTGAGTTGGATAAGGACTGAACTAATTGTTTTCTTCTGCCACGTCCCTAACTTCTGAAGAATGGCTATTAAATTCAGCAATGGCATTTATCAACTCGGATTGTATAAAAATTCAAGGAAAGAGAAAGCTAACCTGTCTATACTAGAAATATCCCAGAAATGTTAGGACAGATGTTCCTCAGCTTTCCTTCTCCCCAGGATGCACTTTTGTGGATTTTAAAAAAAAATTAAAAAATTATGGGTAGCTAATGAGACAGTAGACAACTGTGGTGAAAGCAAGTTCTTCTTATGTTTGACCTCTCTGGGGAAAAAAAAAAAATGCATATTGAGTTTTCCTAGTGCCTTCTCTTGTGTGATTGTTGGAAAGATTTCTGTGTTCACAGCTGAAAATATTATGATACTTCATTACTTTGAAATAGATTGAGTCACAAGTTTACTAAATCATGCCTAAATGTATTGATGTGTCAGATATGGCCCCATAAAATCCCATCAAGGTTATATTTCTGTGAGAAATCTTCAGCATGAACAGACCTTCCTATCACTTAGCAGGCGTGAAAGACCAAAGCAAAGTGTCACAATTTGAACTTTTCTGCCACCTGTTTCAAAGAATTATGAAGGTCCCAAAAGTCCACTGAACACAGATAATCTACCTCAGGATAGAGGCTTCTTGTTTCCCAGCTGTGGGAACAGTTGTATCTCTTGTTTTCAGATTAGTCTAGATGAGATTAGTTGATTTAATCATGGCATGTTGCTCTGAGGAAAGATAATCAGCATTAGAGAGCAAACTGGGTATGCGAGTACAACCTCACCACACACATGGAGTCACACGGAGTCCAAAGCGCACACACACACACACACACTTGCATTTATACAAGTGCCTATATATTAATCTGGCAAAGTAAAACAATGTGCAGAAGAAGGTCATTAAATTCTACTTAAAGGATCTTTTCTTTCTTCCTCCTTTTATTGCCTCTAGCAGTTACTTGGCTGCCTTTAGAAGCAGTTAATCTCAGGTCTTGATAACATTTCTCACAGCAAACTGGAGAGCTATATTCAAACAGAGCAAAGACAGCTATACGGTTTCCCTCTTGAGCCCTCCCCCCCCCCATTGCCATCTGACCTAGGAAGGCTCCATCCTGTTCTCTGCTTGAAAATGCACCAGGGTCTCATCAGACATTTTCACAGTCCCCATATCTCATGGGACTGGAAACTGGTCTGCAATGTCTCTCCTTTCCTCTGTTGCCCTATTTGACATCTTTTAAATACCTTCAGGCTATTCTTCTGTGGTCACCCCTTAAACATTAACATTGAGGAAATACTGTGGTGATGAGTCCTGGCAAGACATGCTGAGTGCACATGTTGCTCCTCAGGGATGTTGGTTTGGAAGGAAGATGAAAGCTTCCAGTGTGTGTCATAAGGCAGCCTCCTGAGATATGGACCTTTCTTCCTTGCTTTGCTCTTATGGAAACCTGTGTCACCATCAAACCCCTCACTTAGGAAACTGAACCACAGTGACTGTTAGAAACCAGCCTTCAGGAAACTGTTTCATACTGGAAAAAGAATTGCTGTGAAGACTACAGGTGCTCTTGTACCATGGTGGTGGGAACACTCAGAGAAAGCCAACAGGCAATTGGAGCAGCTTTCTTTCACATCTTTCTCAATTCTGCACAGTGTAGTTGGGAGCATGAACCTGCTTTTCCCTCTGTATGCGGTGCTAACATGCTAGTTACTTGCATGCAAACTGGAAAGCTGAGGACCTGTGTCTGTCTGCAGCATTTGCCACCTGCTAAGAGGACGGCTGGCAAAAGCTTGGACTGCTTTGCTCCAAGGGAAGGTCTAGATAAAGCAGAAGTGAGCCTGGCTACACCCTGCCTGCGCACCAGCAGTGGCCAAGGAAGCTGCTTCCCCTAGTTTCTTCCCCTAAGTCCTTCTCTCAGGGCACTTAAGGCAAGAAAAGTTTGCCAATTTGAAGTCATTCGTGTAAACATTTCAAATCGCTTGTCTGCTTTGGAGTCAGCAATTTGACTTGCATGACAGTCTAGTTCAGTGAACAAATGAAATGGTTTATTTATAAGCTTGCTTCTCACCAGGGAGCCAATTTATGTTTAAAATTAGCTAATTGTCCCTTTGATGGATTTCTACTTGAAGTAAATAGAGGTCATTAAGTTTCTCTGTTAGGCTGCATTCAGAAAATAGCTATCTGACAAGAGGTTGACCTTACTGAGAAATCCCAGGTAAAGTCAACTATTTGGAACAGCTATTTCGCTTTAAGCGTTAGGGAAGTGCCTGGGGAGGAAAGGGATGTCATTACCTTGACAATCTCCTCATTCCTCACAGCTTTTATGACTGGAGATACAAGTTAGAATAACTTCAGATATACTTATAAACAAATCACTTTTGGGGGTCCAGAATGCTTTTAATTTTCCTCCTCAGAAACACCAGTACTCCATTGATCAAACATTTTTCATCAGACCTCCCAAATGACCACTGACTTCTCTTGAAAAGAAGCAGCAGTGCTAGTAAAACATTAGGCATTCTCCCAAAGTCAAACAGTTGGCTCAATCTGTACTTTCCAAGGTCTGCCAAACCCGTTAATATGGCTCCCTTGTCTATTAGGATATTGTACACCTGCAATTCAAACTTCAAAGCTATAAGGAAACTTCTGAAATACAACTTAGATAAGCCCAAGATATCAGAATATTTTAGTCTGCTCTTATCTATTATTTTACACTATGGCACATCCTCAGCAAAGGGTTGTATAAAACAACGGAGCACTCCCTGCGGTACAATTTAAACAGCAATACATCATGCTGTGGGGAAGTGTTGTAGGGATGGGAATTTGGCCCAGCATTATTCAACATTTTTATTAATGATCTTAAAGAAGGAGTACACAACACATTTATTAAATTTGAAGATACTACTAAATTAGGAGGTGCTGTAAGCAACAAGGAGGATGGAGAAGTAACTTAGAAGGACCTGGGGTTGTCAGATACATGGGCAGAGAATATGTAGGTGAAATCCTGGATATGAGGCAATTCAAAAAAGGGAAAAAAAACCCCAACCCTCCAACCTCTGTACTTAGAAGAAGGGAAATGCTGGAGAGCTGGAGAATTAGCAGAGATGACACTTAGTTAAACAAAAATGTGCAAATCTGATACAGATCAGTGAAATACAGAATCCCATCTCTGTCAGTGACTTTATGTGACCATAGCTGCATTGTCTTTCGGTCAAAGACTAAAAAATGGTTCCTTCCTCTCATGCATGACACTGATTAAATATTTGAGAGAATGACCTTACAAAATCAAATTAGTGGTCCATGTAGTCTAATATCCTGCCTTTACAAGGGACTAGTCCTAGATATATGAGCATAATGTGGAAGAAATTCTGAAGTGAGTAGTTATAGAATCACAGAATGTTGGAAGGAACCTCAAAGTGCAACTAGTTCTAACCCCCTGCCATGGGCAGGGACACCCTCCACTAGACCAAGTTGCCCAAAGCCCCATGCAGCCTGGCCTTGAGCACTGCCAGGGAGGGGGCAGCCACAGCTTCTCTGAGCAGCCTGTGCCAGGGCCTCACCTCCCTCACAGTGAAGAATTTCTTCCTAATATCAAATTTAAATCTACCCCTTTCAGTTTAAATTCATTACCTCTTCTCCTATTGCTTCACTCCCTAACAAACAGTCCCTCTCCAGCTTTCTTGTAGGGCCCTTTTAGTATTGAAAGGCTGCAGTAAAGTGTCCCTGGAGCCTTCTCTACCCCAGGCGGAACAAGTCCAACCCTCTCAGCTTGTCTTCACATGAAAGGTGCTCCAGCTCTCTGTCATCTTTGTGGCTTCCTCTGGACTTGCTCCAACAGGTCCATGTCTTTCTTGTACTGGAGAACCCAGAGCTGGACAAGGTACTCCAGGCACATGAGCAGAGTCAGAATCCTCTCCCTCTACCTGTTGGTCATGCTGCTTTTGATGAAGCCCAGTCCTTGGAGGGATGATGACCTGGCTTACCCAGAAAAAACAGAAATAGTCTGTATAAGCTCTTTCAGAGACTTGGAAGACTTGAATTAGTACTGATGAGACTGTCAACTTGGAATACTGTTGTAAAACACTGTAATCCTTCTAGGACAGGAGTCAGTGTCACTGTATGGTTCCACACGGGGCACGGAGACAGGAGTTCTACCATACTTTGAATGACTTGCCAACAGGGAAAATTCTCTTCCCAACCCTTCTATCTAGAGGTTTCCTAGTGTCCTGAAGATTGATCATAGAATCACAGAATATCCTGAGTTGGAAGGGACCCATAAGGATCACCAAGTCCAACTCCTGGCTCCACACAGGACCAGCCAAGTCAGAGCATGTGGCTGAGTGCATCATCCAGATGCTTCTTGAACTCAGTCAAGCTCAGTGCTGTGACCACTTCCCTGGGGAGCCTGTGTCAGTGCCTGACCACCCTCTCAGTAAAGAACCTCTTCCTAACATCCAACCTCAGCCTCCCCTGTCACAGCTTCATCCCGTTCCCTCAGGTTCTATCACTGGTCGCCAAAGAGAGATCAGCACCTGCCCCTTCGCCCTCCTTCATCAGAAAGCCATGGACAGCAATGAGGTCTCCCCTCAGCCTCCTCTTCTCCAGGCTGAACAAGCCAGGGGACTTCAGACTCTCCTCGTGAGACTTCCCCTCCAGACCCCTCCCCATCCTCATTGTCCTCCTCTGGACACTCTCCAATAGTTTTATGTCCCTCTTGTACTGTGGCACCCAAAACTGCACCCAGTGCTTGAGGTGAGGCTGCACCAGCACAGTGTAGAGCAAGGCAATCCCCTCCCTGGACTGGCTGGCAATGCCATGCTTGATGCACCCCAGGGTACAATTGGCCCTCCTGGCTGCCTGGGCACACAGCTGGCTCATGTTTAAGTTGCTGTTGACCAAGACCCTCAAATCCTTCTCAGGATGGCTGGCCTCAGGCATCTCACCCCCCAGTCTGTATGTGTAGCCAGGGTTGTCCCTTCCCAAGTGCAGAGAGGTCTCACAATGATATCAGCCAGCTCCCTGAGTACCCTGGGATGAATCCCATTGGGGTCCATGGACATATATGGATCAAGACAGAGCAGTAAATCATCCACAAGTTCAGGGCTCACTGGGAGTTTATCATTACCACAGTCATGGACCTCCAGCTTGAGGCATGTGGATTGATGCTTTACATCCATTCCAAAATTCCTTAGGTAAATTGTTAGGCTTGTGAAAATTATTTGTAACCTCCCACTGAGATGAGTAGGAGCAGGATTTATTCCAGTGGATATTAATTATATGCCAAAGTCTGTGGAGAAATTGAAAAGTCTGCTTAGACAGCCTACTTAGTTTCTTCCTCTTCTAAATCTGCTATCTCCCTTTTGCTACTCCAGTCACGACTTACTCTCCCCAAACATAATTTCTGAAAGAATTACACCCTATATATTTGGGGAACTAGCTATGGAATCCTTCGTGGAACTCATGGAATATTTTGAAAACTCAGTGGAAAAGCAGCTCTGTGGAGAATAAACTGAAGGCATAGGAAATGAAAGTGTATGATTTGATCATCTTTGTTTCAAAATGCACAAACAGAATTGGCAAATATGTTTCCACTAAACAGAATAAAAATGCTGAGTGGTCATTTGTGGTTCTTTTCTCCAATCCATTGATTTTACTACTGCTGGGAAATGCAACAGCCAAATGTACTTTCTCCTACACTGAGGAGACAGGCGTGGTGAGATGCATTAGCTAAGCAGTTTCTTCTGAATTCTTAATTCAACAGTGCTGTGCTTTGCCCCAAAGCATCGTTTTCTACTACAGACCCCACAGTAGCTGAAGGACAGCATGGAGGTGCAAACTGGGTTCAGTTCCCTTGCCAGGCTTCAGTGCTGCAGAAAGTTGTCTCACTGGAAGGACAGCAATCCTGGGACAGCTGTATGACACTGGCACTGACTGTAAAATCAACTTTCTATGCATTTTACAGCCAAACCAAACTAATATATCCAAAAGCCCTCCTCTCCTCCTTTTATTTTTCTCATTTTTTTTTTTTAAACCATGACTATGAAAGGAATTTGTCAGAGCAATAAGGCTATAAAAATGACCAAACCTTAATAATGGTCTGCTGCTACATAGCTTTCTTCACAGTCGTTATTTCTGCTTTTCTGGTGCTCATGCTATATATATGTTGAGACTGTATGAAAACAATGCTGCTTATGAAATGCATCCTCTACATATACTTTAAGCAGCACATTTAAGCAATAACTATTATTTGATTTGCATCAGACAATTATTACCTACAGCAACGTTCCAGCTTCTAAATTGACCAACCGCGATTTCTTCCCTTACAGGAGAATGAAGTGACTTCAAATCTAATTGTCTGGAGCTCAGATGGAACTGTTCTGATCGGCTATTAGAACCATGAAAGGCATCAACTTAGTTTTATTTTAATTTCATACTGAGTATTGTAATTGATTTTGAATTAGATAAGGAACCTTTCATTTTTTAACTTTAATTGCAGACAATTTCTCTTCAGTACTGTTCTGTTGAGAATCAATAAATATGCAGAAAATATTTCTTCAGACAAAATTACTAAAAATTATTAAGGCAGACCATTATCACAGGGTAGCAGAAATGAAATTTAGGAAGTACTTCTAGGAATTAGTGCTATTTATGGCATTTATATTTTTTTCTAAGTGAGACATATAAACTAAAATATGTCTTGGATTCCTCACCCATAAGGCTCAGATAATTATAGTTCCTTTCTTTATAGATGTGGAATATATATGTAGGAATTTACTTTTCTCAATATTTTAATATGCTGCTGGTTATTAATTAATTCTGCATGCAGATTGGAGTCCTGGATTCTTATTTTCTGTCTGATTTTTTTTTTTTAATATATGCATTTGCATTTTCCTCTAACAGAAAAGTGACTCTGCAGAGAATGGGACTGTACTCAAGTGTATTCTGATAAAGAGTTACACACTGATTAATCTCATTCTTCTGAGTAAGGGAAGGTGGACTTACAGCTTGGAAGTTGTGGTGCTCTCTGGAGGAAGTCTAAATCAATGGACTGTAAATTCCTGTGGAAAAGGAATTGCACTTTCATTTGTTGAAAATGCTGCATCCTTCCACTGAACACTCAAAAGCTCAATGGGTACTAAAAAAAAAACCCCATGAAATATAAATTCAAGGAGCTCTCGTCTTGTCATCCTAGTTTTGCTGAATCTTTTTCCTTGTCACCATCTTCTCTGGGTGAGTATAGACACCTGCTGCTATTCTCTGGACTCCACCCCATGGCAAAACACCTAAAATCTAGTCTAGACATTTATATACACATCTTTTACCATTGGGAGTTCAAATGACTGCTTTTAACTGTTATTATATAACATGACACACTGTGCTTGTTGAAACTGTTTTCACTAGAACACATCAGATCATGATGGTTTTGCTTCAAGCATTTTTTAAAAAAATATTTTTAAATAATGTTGTCCCATTGACTTTTTAACACTGTACATTCATTTCCAGCTGCTCAGGTTGATTAGCAGATTGAGCAGCTTGTGAATGCTGACATCACCCACAAAACCCACAGTGAACCAAAGAAGAAAGGAGAGTATACTGTGAGAAACCTGGGGAATCTGGCTTTTTGGAAAAAGTATCTATGGAGCATGGGTCTGCTTAGTAGCTAAGAACAGTTTATTTTCCTAAATATTTCATTGTTATTATGTCTTTAATTCCATAAAAAAAATCCCTAACCAAACAAAAATAGCCAGCTGTTTTATTGAAGCAGCAACAACAAAATATCAAGAAGGAATTAGGTATTTCTAATTTTCTCCTTATGGGAGTATGAGTCCAGCAGCTGCTGCAACTGGCAGTAGAGTCACCATTTCAAAGAACATATTGAGCAGTAACTGTTAAAAAATCCAGGTTGCCACTAAATCACAGTTCTTCACTTGGTTCCCACACTATTGCAATGCCCTAAGCTATTCACAGCTGCCATGCATCTCCCCAGAGGTGGCTGCATTTCAGTGGTATGCAGAACACCAAAATTACATCAACAGGCAGATTAATGCACTCTCTAATTCTACATGATAAGCAATAAACAAATGCAAACCATCATTTTATTCAATAGGTGACACAATTCCTTCTTAAACAATAGAAGCTAGTGTCCCACCATATTACTAGGAAATACTGAATGGCTACAAATATTTGGCTACCTCTCCTGCTCCGCTGTGTGTGGTCACTTAGAACTGTTTTGATGCAGTCTTGTAATGCTGCAGAATCAGCATGGTAATATTTTATACTAATTTTATTTTGATTTCCACAGAGGGAAATAGTTACGTGATGTCCAATGCAATGTTGAACTAAGTTCAATCTTGTTGAAAACCCCAAAACATCAAACACGAATGCTGGGCAGAATTCTAAGAGGTTTATTTTTAGTGAGAAGGAGTATTATATGCAGCAGAAGTGTGGTAGGTTCAAAGGTACATAGGAAACAAGGTGAGAAGCGACTTCTATGAACATAGCAAAGGATGCTTCTGATTCACATTCTTAAAGCAAAGGAAAAGGAGATACATAGAAATATGGACTAATGAATATGAAAAAAGCCAATAGCACATGTTGCTATACTAAAAATAATTTTTTCTAAATTGTTTAGTAAATTCTTTTTCTGTACCTGAAAGATAAAGCAGTAACCAGCACTTGACTTCCCAGCGGACATGATGCAGCACTTTTTCCATGAAATAATGGTACACCAGTGACTGTGACAAATCAAAGACTCAGTGACACAAAGGGAAAAGAGTTCCTAAAAACACAGGTAAGGTGCCAAATGCAGCTGAAGAGAAAATGAAACCAAATTTTTTTTATATCTCACCAGAATTAAAAAAGTTCCCTTAAACATCTCCATAATTACTAAGTGTCAATGTACTTACCACATCCTATAACTGCTCTTAAAATGAGTAGGGACTTATTTGTACAAGATATTTCACGGAGTGTCACACAGCCTTTAAAACTAATATCCCAGTCTCACCCCTCCTGATTTTCTATACAGGTTTTATTGACTCGATTAGAGAACTTAGATTATTGGAGCTCCAGTCTGCTGGGCAATTCTCACAAAGAGATAATGTTCATCCCCACAATTACTTTTCCCAGAAACTTATAAATCCCTACATTAGCAACAAGTCCACAATTACTCAAAAAAACCCACACTCACTCCAGCTTCTCTTAAATCAGTGGAGAGATTTGGGCTCTGAACTACTGTTACAACCTCAGTAGGAGTGATTTATTTGAGCTGCTGCCATTGAGAACATATTCTTTTAATAGTGTGTATGAGCTGGGTGTTGAAATTGTTTATATAATCTCACTTTGTTATTTTTAGAGTCTATTTTTTGCATCTGTGTGTTTGAAGTGGCTATCTGTAAGAACCTACCTCCCGTTGAACTACACTTAGTAACTCAAACTGTAACAAAGCAACTTTTCTTGCTCTGTTTTGTCATTTTAGGTAGTCAGTGAACAATAGTTTAATGTTGATCGCACATATCCAAGGCCATGTATTCACAGAAATGCTCTTTTTTCCAGACTCTTTTCCTTCCTTTGCAGTGTGGGATGAAGAAAAGGTGTCTGAAAAGTTAATCTGAGTTGACAAGCTTCCTTCATATTTTATATGTACCTTGGACTCGTACTGGCACAAAGCAGCCACATTCTGACTACAATGCTCATGCAAAAATGCCTTCCCCTTGGTCACTGAGCAATTGTAACATGACTGTCCCTGGCAAGCAATGGATCAGCAGCAAAAGATCACAATTTGTACACGTGCTGTCTCAGAGGCCAGATATGTAAGAAAAAGGATGCAGTGGGTTTTGAAATGCTGGCCAGAGAAGACTCTCTGCAACCAAAATCCCCCTGTGTAGTCACACATTTAACATATTTACACAGTGGTCATCTTAGACCCGGCTTCCAACCAAGAAAAAGATGTGTTAATTTTTTGTCAGATGATTGCGGTAAATCCTAAACGTGCTTTTGGAGGCTGTATCCAGGCCTGGCTGCTCTCATGTATATAATAAAAACACTGATAAGACTGGAAGAATTATGAAGGGGAGATGTGAATGATTGGGAGAGTAATTGGTGAATTTAAAATGACAGAAATATTGTTAGCCAAAGATGTTCAGTCCTTTAAAACCAATGACTGTTCACTTGCAAGGTCCTGGTTAAGTGTTCCTTTTAAGTGGAGTCGTATACTGCTTGTGTCATCAGTAATTCAATACGCACACAGAACCACGACACTTTCATTATTTTTTTTCTGTATTTACTGTCCCAGACTGCTTTAACCACATACTGGAAAATGTACAAGAAAACATGGCATCACACCACACCATTGTATCTTATTCACATCACCAGACCACATTAAGATAGCTCAAATAAATTCAGAATTCCAGATGCCGCAGCTATAAATAATTTGAAGGGAGAACAGGTAGAATAAAAATATAATAGGAATAAAAGTATTTGCAAGATAAATCTGTGAGAATTCTATTGGGAAAGTCTTAAATAACAATTTCCTAAGAGAAAAATTCTCCAATTCTGAAGGATTGACAAGGTGTGGTTGTGAACAATTTAATTTTTCTTATTCATTTTCCATAATCCCTCACTTGTTCAGACACATGGCTTGTGTACATATTCTTACCGTATATGCACACTTCCACAAACACACATGCAAATTTAAATCTCTAAGGAAAGAAAAGATTAGGAGCTATTTTAACTATAACGGTCTTTGGCTCTTGAATGCATGTCCCTTTGTGATTGCACTTTATGATATGACTTACTCTTCAGCCTAGCACCCTTGGTATTTTTCACTGCCCTTTTGGCAGCTCTAGCTTCCTGCTCACAACAAATTTCCTTGTTTAAATTACCTGAACTAGAATGACCGAGGACAGAAGAATATGTTTTAAGCAACTTCAGTTGGCTGAAGTCATTTGCAGGTGAGTCAGGTTAGGGTGCATTCAGAGGAGCAAATTGCCTGGCAGATCTGCAAGGGCTGTAATTTCTTGCCAATGTGTGAACGAGCAGCAGGAGCAGACTTCAAGATCTTCTCCTGACCTGGAGTCTGGAGAGTGTGTGGGTCTTCTCAGCATGAGCCTAAATTTGCTCCTACTTAATCCATCTTCACTACCACCTTGTCTGTAGGCAGAGATCCTGACTCTGAACTGAACAAACGGTAGGTTAAAAAATCTTTTTCTGTATCCAACCCCTTCACAGTTCTAACTGAACAAGTGAATCTATGATTTCTGTCCTCAACAGTGCCAAACACAGAAATTTAATAGATGTGTGTTGTTCTTAACTTGCCTGTGTCTCAGTTCACCCAGTCTCCACAAAACCCTCCTCGGACATACAAATATTGAGCCCTTCAGGCAGCTCTTTGAGGATGACAGCCATTGCCCTCACATTGACCTCCAGGGAGGTAGGATGTTCCTTCTCCCTCTCTCTCAAAGGCAGTGATGATGTTCATGTCTTGCTGTTCCCTGCTGCACAGGGAAGTGATTGACTGAACCTGTGGTCTGGCAAAGGCTGAATGCAGGGGCTGACACAACTTCCCCATGGTGGCTGAAGGAAATTCTCCTTCTCGGCTTGGGGTTAAAAAGTGAGGAACCTCATAAGTTTGAACTTTTGGATTATGCTGACCTTCTAAAAATGTCTCTACAGCCTTTACCACTACAGGTCCCAGGATTCATACATGGATTCAGATTTGGAGTCTCTGGCTACTGCTAAGGTGATAGTGAAGATGGCTTAAGCGCAGACAAGTCATGGTTCAGGCTGAGATCTACACATTTGCCAGACTCTAGAGCAGAACTGCTCTCACCCACTGCAAGAAAACTATCGCCAGCTACAAGTTTCATGGTGGGCTCAGAGCAAATCACGGTGACTTTCTGAGTATCTTACTGGCAGGTGGGAAGTAATTTCTCCAGTTTCAGAAGCACGAGGACTTTGTAGTGGATCTAAGAATGCTGCTGGTTGCCTTGCTGGTGGGAAGAGCTTGTTTTGTGCAGCAGAGGGCAGTAGCTGACACACATATCTGTGCACATACTGCAGCTCACACACTCGACTCGTGCATCCCTTGGCACCATTTAAGAATGAGTCTCTTGACCCCATCAAACATGGACTAACAAGTTTTGGATCTCTGCAGATAAGTTAATCTCTTTAAATGTGAACATATGAGCTTATAAAAATGAGTTTCTCATACCGGACAGAGGATCAGGGCCACTTGCTGTGATTTGCTTCTGTCTAAGTAACTTGCATCCACATCTACAAATCACAGCTGTGCTCTAAAACTCATTGCAGGGTTTACAGCAACAAGGATGTGCCCTTACAAAAGAAGCAGGGGTAGTTATTCTGAGAGCTTTCCATTCATGCCTTGATGATCCTTTAAGCAACGAGCTCTAATGAGACCAGGAGGTCAGAAAGGGTTCTGTATACCAGAAAACTGACCATGATGTTGGTTTCACTACTCAGTTCAGTTGTCTTGTCTTTGGTGCCTTTCTGAGACAGACAAATAACCACAAGAAAACACTACATTGAGGAAGGAGCCATTACTTTAGGTATGAGTCAGGTTCTCTTTGTACAGGAAACTATAAATACAGTTTCTTTCTATGAAATGTATTTTACAACAGAGAGAGGTGCAGGAAAAAAAAACCCTGCATGAAGTGTGGACCATTTCACCAGTTCTAAGGTTTTGGAAATGTTTGGGGGAGCATGCCTCACTGCAGTTATTGAAGAATGTTCTTCTGTAAGCCAACAAAGGGTGCTCATATCTTTGATGCAGATGATTCAGTCACTTGAAATGTGTCTAAGCAAAAGGGTCAGGAGCCTGGGAGTGAAAGTCAGGCTCAGATAATGAGTTTCTTCAAGCTTGATGCTGGTTGCATTTGGTCTCTTCTCTACTTAACAGAAGTTGCAACCAGCTGGGAGTAAGCAAATGCTTTTTCCTTAATCCATAAATAATTTGGATCCGGTATTTCAGCCTGTATCTGCCTGGCATAAAATACAGTATTTTGTACATTTAGGATTGCTACCATGGGTTCTGGCATGCTTACAAGAATATTTTCAGCCTTGTCCAAACTGATAAAAGAAACCTCTAAAAGGTTAAAGAACAACAATCTGCTCATAGAGAAATTATGAGCTCCAGTGGTTAGTGACTAGCTTTTTTCTTCAGAATGTTTCAGCAGCAACATCACTGCCTTGTCTTTTCTCACTGTTGAGTGTTAGTCTCCATGTTACTCCTTACAAGTAGGACTTTTCAGGATACTTGCATTTAACAAAAAATAAATTAGCTTTTATATTATGTAATTTTAAGAAGTTCTTCCAACATAATTCCTTGCCAAAGATAGAGGGGATGAAAAAAACCCCAAGCTTTTAATTTCTGTAGTGCAAGAAACACTTATGAAAAATTTGGGGTTTTTAAAATTTGCTTTTTAAGTCCCAAATCCTGGAATTTAAATATACAAGAGTCTCAACATTCTAGCCTGCATGGTTGCTGGGAAAAGCTATAAAAAGTCAATCAAGTTTCTTCAGTTTCACCAAACAGATGACAAAATAGATAATTATTTACCATTATAAATCATTATTTAGTAATATAATCTCTGGATTTTAAACCTATCTCACAATTTAGGGTCCTTGATTAAAAACTTCTGAGTGCTTACTGTTTATATTATTTCTGCAGTGGAGCCCTTCAGAGTTTAAGACTCTGGCAAGGAAAAGCGGGTTACTGCTGGCCCTCACCCAAATAATTTTCATGGACACCCAGGCAAGATAACAATAAATGGTGCTTCAATGCAACCGGGAAGTGACAAGCAGCAACAGAAAGTGGAATGCAACTTTTCTGTGGGAATTTGTCACTGTTTTCTCACACCCAATTCCCTCAAGTTTACACTGAAAGTGATAAATAGCTGACAGTTTGTTAGTCATCAGGATCATGGCTCAAACTGTGCCTATCTGAAACTAAGGCCAGGAGTCTCCCCACCAAATTCATGTCCTCCCTTGGCCATGACTGTGACAAGCTCATTTCCCTCTGCCTTCATGCTCTGATACAAAGGAAGGAGGAGAACTCATGCCATACTAATTACTGTTGAAAAAGGAAGAAAGGACCTGAAAGCTGGGTTAAGCGCACAAAACCCTATGACCTGCAAGTTTCCAGATACATTCCTGGCTGTAGTTCAGGGTCAGAGCATCTCACCTGTGTTTGGGAAGAGCTTTGCTCGGTATACCTGCTCAAAGAGCAAACCATAGCATATTTAGCCCTGTGCAAATCTGGCTCTATCAGATTGCACGAACAAGAGCTTGCTTTTTTGCAACATCATTGAGCAAGCCTGGACCACCTCCCAACCACCAAGACAAATCAAGAGCTTGTGACAAGAGAGCACGTAAGCACATGGTCAAGCTTCCACTATGAATGGCGGGGGATGTGAGACTAAGGGGCAAGCCTGGTTTTGCAGTACATTAAGTCTATTAAGACTCATTGTATCTAGTTCGTCTCCGTCAACTCATTTCTTTATGTTAGGAGACTTTTGTAGAATTCTAGGGCTTTTGAAGGCTGTCAGATCTGTGCAAACCTGGCAGAGTGAGCAGTCCAAAAAAGGACAAAAGATTTATCCACAACTTCCTTCTCTTTCTGCCTGTATCAGTCATTACTGTTGAAACTTTTTCCTACTGAAACTTCAAAACACCTTTTTGAAAAAAAAAAAATCCTACCGTTCATACACCAAATTTTTCTGGGGTTTAACTATGCATCAATATTTTCTGTTTTCTAACAATCACAAATTCCAAGAATTCAGTCAGATTCCATTTCAACTTTTTTTTTAGCAGGTTGATAATACATCGATTGAGCAAGGTACACTGTGTTTACAGAACTTGGAGGGATCTCTATTGAAACTGGTATAACAGAGATCAGAGTTTAGCCTGATACATAAGAGCAGTAAGTCAAGGCCATAAAGATTTATTAGTTAAGAACAAAATAGTATACTTTGGCATGGCTCTGCCCGATGGGTAAAATTTCCTTTATTTCTTTAATTCTCTTATATATACTGTCACAATTTATAAGACAAAACAGGGTTATAGCAAGACATTGGCCATACAAGTTTGTCCTGTTTCCTATCAGCAGCTTGTGTATGATTTTAAACCCAAATCACTAATGATCTGGAGAGTTCAACCATAGACCCCTCAGAACTGTGTGATTTGTAGATTCAGCATCATTCTTGTGAAAATCATTGCAGTTTGTGCCTGGAGGTGAACATTTACAAGTAGAGACAGGCAAAATGCTATCATTTTGAAGTCAGATTCTTCAACTTGATTTTGAATATTCATGCTTTTCATGTGATCATCTGAAACCCTGTTGCAGAAATGGAAGTCCTAACTGTTGTTTGAAGGGCATTATTTGTTTGACAAACCCAGTTGCCATTCATGCCATAATTCTCTGTGAGTAACAGGTTTGTTCCTTATAACACAAATATCAATTCTGATCTTGATTGTTGAACCCTCTGCACGAAAACTGCAGAATTTATGCTGGGTTTATGGTGTTATGATTTTATTGCAGGGGATAGATGATGCTTCTTCCAGCAAAAATTAAATTTGGTGCAGATAGAAGATTTTGACTAGATCTGAACAAGCAAAATGAGTTTATAGCACCTTTGAGCTTTCTTTTGTAGCTACAACATTTTTGACTTGGCAGCAGCGGAATCTGTTTAAGCCACAGAAAGCTGAGAAAGCAAATTTTCAATCAGTAAAATCTCTTCACACTTTTTTTGATCATGGCTTTGTCTTGTACTCACCCTCTGAGATGCTTGGGACTTGATAAATATTTTAAATAACAGGAATCTCTTCAAATCAACATTTCATGATTTTGCAATAGCTCAGAGCACTCAGTGCTGTGGACTCCAGTGCCAGCAAACTGTGTCTGTACATCAAAAGGAGAATCTGTATGGAAGACAAAAGAGAATAGGGTAAAACACTGCCACTGTATTTACTCACAAGAGTGCAAGTTGTCAGGGTCTTTTTTTTTGGAATGGTAGCAGAAATAAGATATCCTGGCAGTTCTTTCTAAGCCCTAAGCATCCTTTCTAGACCCTGACATTTAAGGACAAGAGGTCATGAAGACATTTGTCATTCTCATCAGATTTCCTTCTTTAAAAAATATTCATAAAATCAGTTCAGGAATTATCTCCCAGAGTGAATTTCATCTCTCTATCGTATACCTTGTCTTCCTGTTTTCTTTCTTCACTCTCTAAGTTTACTCTTTAATTAGAACAACAAAATGTCACAGAATCACAAGGTCGGAAAAGACCTTTAAGATCATTGAGTCCAATTGTTCCTGTCCTATGCTAAACCATATCCCTAAGTACCTCATAAATTCTTTTCTTAAACACTTCCAAGGATGGTGACTCAACCCCCTCCCTGGGCAGCCTGTTCCAGGCCCTGACAACTCTTTCAGTGAAAATTTTTTCCTAACAACTAATCTGACCCTGCCCTGACACAGCTTCATGCCATTCCCCCTTGACCTATCACCTGTCACCTGGCTGAAGAGACCATTACCCACCTCTCTACAACCTCCCTTCAGGTAGTTGTAGGTGGTGATAAGGTCTCCCCTCAGCGTCCTGAAGTCCTGCACTTCTTTTCTGTCCCATGTGGCAAGTGGTGAGAATTTGATTCATATAGCTTACCACTCTTCCCCTTCAGAGAAGATGAACAGTATGGCTTGGTCCATCATATGAACAGCCCATGTCCTTTCTCATCCTGTTCTGTCCCATACACAGGGTCCCAGCACTGTTTGGCAGATTGTTGTTTGGCTTGTGTCAAAACTATGAGGAAAAGTGATCATCTTCAATGACTGCTATTCAATGAGCAAGCCAGTGCCCAGAGCCTGCTTATTTCAGAGACAGCAGGTTGATGGCTCTCAGGCTTTCCAAGAAATTTGCATTTTCTATTTAGTCAGGTTTGATTTTTGTGCAAGTTAAAGGGGAACAATACCTACATATCTGAGAAATGTTTATAGGTCTCATAAAGATATTTAATAGCACACATCTTTTTAAGAGCAGATAAAGCATGGATTATATACAAACTAATAAGAAATACCCCATATTTCACATGAAAGAAAAGAGCAAAAAGGCCCCAAATCATGGCCTGTGAAATTCATTGCATGAGTAGGACAAAAGTATTGATAGCATGAAAATGAAAAAAAAGCAAGTGAAGTCATAGCCCAACGGTTTTAATTTCATGCTTTGGAAGTCTCTTGTCTCTCCCTTTCCACTTGTTATTTCAGGTTCTAATGTCCAATCATAAATTAACACTGCCCTCGTTGCTCAATAGCTACATGGGGTGAATTAAAAGTAGGAAGGAATGCCCATCTTCTGAAAAAAGGAGGTATCAATTTAGAGTTCACTAACAAAACCCCTATAAACTAGCCTAATGAAGGAAATTCAGATGAAAAGTCTGATGATAATCACAAAAAAATAAAATTCAGTAAGAAAGCCAGGAGAGCATTCATATGTTGTATGTTGTTTAACTCACTATAAAAGCACCACCAGAACTGTCATTACAAAATCTGAGCTTTGCTCTGCTTTATACACCCTTCTGTCCATAAGAGTAACCATTAGCAGTCACTTCCAAATGATGTAAAGTACCATTGCTGTGAGCAAGCAGGGATCAGTGGCTTTGCATGAGTGGCAAGAAACCAGATGAAATCCACTATCTGGCAGCCTTTACCTCCACTTTTTCCCATCACTATATCTGGTACCTGGTATCCTCCAGATTTCCAGAGTATCATCACTGGAACATGATCTATGTGAGTGTTCCTTCTTCACTTCTGTGTTATTTGAAACTAGTGTGTTCATCTCACTTCCAAACCTGTCACAAAAACAGTGAGTGAATAGGGAAGAAGACATCCTGGTTAGTTTACAGAGTGCACAGTGTTTGTGTCTCTACTCTTTGGATTACCTAACCTGAAAAAAAATGTCTGTAGAAATGCAATTTTTTTTTTTTCTTACCCACAGGATGTCATTGCATTCAGAATATTAGTAGCGTGGGAGAGTTTTAGTGACCTCCTCTTACCAGTATGAAATAATTACTCCATTGTAAGCATGATCTAAAATAACAGCTAGAGTGACAGTCATCAAACTATCAATAAAGCTGGAGGTTCTTCAGTCTATGATACACAGTTAAAAATACACAGATAATTTCCCTAAAGTATGTTATTTGCATTTTTCTTCTACAATGGTTTCACAGACCTTCAACTACTTAATTTTACATTAAGCCTGTGAACAGTTAATTATAATATCAGTTTTACAGATGGGAAACAGATATCCACAGTCTAAAGGATCAGCCAGAAGTCACAGAATGCTTGACCCACATCCCCGTGAAGCTGGTAGTAGTCATTACATTCATTTTATAGCACTTAAACCCAGGGTGAGCTGAGACTAGGACTCAGTTAATCGCAGGGTCCTAGTACAAGCATGTAACTGTTGTCATTTCAGGAAACCCAGGTCATTTGTTATGCACTGGAGCATCCAACTGATCCTGTCATTAATCACTATGACATCACAGGACAGCTACCATATGGTGTAAAATAATCTCCTCCCTTGCTACAGAAATTAGATATCTTTAAAGACAAAATAATCTCTACACCACTTGGAAAGTACATTAGAGTTTTTCTTCCCCTTAGAACTTAGTCCTAAAAATGCTGATTAAGATGAATTGTGAGGGAAAAGAGGGACATTCGAACACCTTTTGCAAGAGAAAAGGGGAAGCAACGAGTGCACCTCTCACTATGTGCACATGTCCATCCTAACCATCTCTACCTGATAATTAAAAATCCATCCCTTCTAACACATTGGGAAGATAGCAGATCAGAGAGATAACTCACACACACTTTTGCCCCGTTAAATTCTTTTTTAGCAGATGGAAAGGCTTCTTAAAGGCAATTGTGGTTCCAATGATTCATCAAGGATGGGGTTTTTGCAATTAACAGAATGATAACCCACTACACATTACTTAACTCAAGTTGTATTCCCAATGCAAGCATATTAGTTACACATTTTTAGTTTTGATGATACATTTCAGTCATTTCCAGCATGAACCAGCTGCTTGGATGACAACACATTTCAGTTTCATTGTTCTTCAAACAGCAAAATCATTATAAGCTTTCAGGACTTGACAAGTCTGCCTGCAGTGAAGAAAAGCTTTTTGCATAGAAAAGTTGATTCAAGGCTACATACTGCAATACCCAACTTTGTGGTTAAGTTTCTGAACAGTTTTTTTAAGTCATAGAATCTTCAGTGTTGGAAAAGATTTCTAAGATCATCAAGTCCAACTGTCCATCTAAATCCACCATGCCAACTAAACCATGTACTGGAGTGCTATGTCTCCACCAGGAGATGGTGGCACCATACAACACCTCCACAGATGGTGACTCTACAACCTCCCTGGGCAGCCTGTTTCAACGCCTTCCAATCTAAACCTCCTCTGATGCAACTTGAGAATATTTCCTCTTGTCTTATTGCTTGTTACTTGGGAGAAGAGACCAAACCCCACCTCACTACAACCTCCTTTCAGGTAGTTGTAGAGAGTGATAAGGTCTCCTCTCAGCCTTGTTTCTCCAGACTAAATAAACCCAGTTCCCTCAGCCACTGCTCATAAGATTTGTGCTCCAGACCCTTCACCAGCTTTGTTGCCCTTCTCTGGACATGCTGCAACACCTCAATGACCTTCTTGTAGTGAGGGCCCAAAACTTAACACAGCACTTGAGGTGCAGCCTCACCAGTGTCGAGTACAGGGGGATGATTGTTTCTTCAGTCCTTCTGGCCATGCTAGTTCTGATGCAAGCCCAGATGCTGTTGGCTTTCTTGGCCACCTGGGCTCACTGCTGGCTCATGTTCAGCCAGCTGTCAACCAACATCCCCTGGTCGTTTTCTGCCAGGCAGCTTTCCAGCCACTCCTCCCTAAGCCTGTAGCACTGCCTGGGGTGGTTGTGACCCAAGTGCAGGACCTGGCACTTGGTTTTGTTGAACTTCATAGAGTTGGGCTCAACTCATCAATGCAGCCTGTCAGGATCCCTCTGCAGAGCTTTCCTGCCCTTGAGCAGACGCTCAATCCCACCCAATTTGGTATCTGCCGCAAAGTTACTGAAGGTACACTCAATCCCCTCATCCATGATAAAGATATTAAAGAGAACTGGCCCCAGTACTGAGCCCTGGGGAACACCACTTGTGACTGTCCACCAACTGGATTTAAATCCACTCACCACAATTCTCTGGGATCAGCCATCCAGACAGTTTTTTACCCAATGAAGAGTGCACCAGTCCAAGCCATGAGCCACCAGCTTCTTCAGGAGGATTTTGTGGGAGACAGTATCAAAGACTGCTGAAGTCCAGGTAGATAAAATTGACAGCCTTTCCCTCATACACTAAACAGGTCACCTGGACATAGGAGATCAGGTTGGTCAAGCAGGACCTGCCTTTTCTGAACCCATGCTCACTGGGCCTGATCCCCTGGTTATCCTGCACAAGCCCAGTGAGAGCATTCAGGATTAAATGCTCCATGATCTTCCCTGATATCAAGGTCAGGCTGACAGTTCTGAGTTTCCTGGATCTTCCTTTCAGCCCTCTTGTAGATGGGCATCACGCTGTCAAGCCCCCATTGTGTGGGATCTTCCCTGTTAACCAGGACTATTGATAAATTATGGCCAGTGGCTTGGTAAGCTCCTCTGCCAGCTCCCTCAGTACTCTCGAGTGGATCCCATCCACCCCCATGGACTTGTGGGGTGGCATAGTATATTGTAAATTGCTTACTCCTGGGTTATGGGGGGGGTTATATATCCCTGTTGTCCTTGTCTTTTGCAACAGAACATGGGACGGCAAATAATCTGTCCAGAAAATTCAAAATCATAGAATCATAGGATCATAGAATGGTATGAGTTGGAAGGGACCCCAAGGATCACAGAGCTCCAAACCCCCTGCCACAGGCAGGGCCACCAACCTCAGGCCTGGATCTACACTAGGTTGCCCAGGGCCCCATCCAACCTGGCCTTGAACACTTCCAGGGATGGGGCATCCACTACCTCTCTGGGCAGCCTCTTCCAGCACCTCACCACTCTTTCTGTAAAAAACTTCCCCCTAATATCTAATCTAAACCAACATATTCATGGAGGAGGTACAGATGTCAGCCAGAGTTAAACATTAAGCATGGCCTAGTGCTTTATAGACTTAGATTTATTAGAGTTTGGATATTAAATACCATAGACATGTTTCCAACTCTCATTAGTTCCTATACCTTGTTTCTTCAACAGACAGCTAGTAAAGAACCTATTTGCAGAATTTAGGTATGACTTCAAGCAGCTCCCAGAGAAGATTGTATTCTGTTTCATTTTGGGATTATGGCACCCATATTTTTCCAAATTTAGCCTTTAGTCCCCATGTAAAAGAGATGAATATGAGATTAGAGAGAAGGACACCTGTTGTCTGCAGTCTCCATGCTCCTACAGAAATATTAATTTTTCAGAAACCAGGTGAACGTTATGAGATGCTTTTGTGTGCGCACATTCTGGATGGATTCCTGCTTTGAAAGACTTTTAACTTAAATGGAGGACTGGAAATGAAGGATTTAACCACTGCCTATTTTAGTAATGGGAAACTGAGGCACAGAGATATTAAATTCAATTAAACCATAAGATCATTCAAACCAAGGAAGAAATTGAGCCAAGACCTAAATCAAGTGCCTTAACCACAGGATCATTCTTCTTTTTTCCTCAATAATTTTTGAAAGTTTTCATGACTATAGTGGGGTCACTTCTTTCCCCTTCATCGTCCATAAGACGTTTGAAGCATAACTGGAATTCCTAAAGCTCTATTTGATCAGACTCAATTTGGCCTAATCATGACTGCAAAGGTTTCAGTATTTTATTCTTATTTCTCCACTGCATTAAATCAAACACATAAAATCTTAGTCAGTACTTCATTTTGAAAGAGAAATCTGGTAGGAGAAATTATAATGCAAACCATGTGATGTTCCTTCTCTGTTTACAAACTTGCTGAAAACTCTCCCAAGAAAAAGGAGGTTCCTCATAGATAACCAAGTCCAGATTCTAATTCCATTTCATTTGGTTCAAACATATTGTTAACATTTTGCTGTATTTCATATACATTTTTCCTACATAAACATTGCTCCAGGTGGAAAAAAAAATCTCCATATCTGTGGCTCTGTGGTTGTAATTGCATTTGACTTAAGGTGAACACTCACTAAGGAATAAATCTACATCAGCAAGAATGAAACTCAGCTGAATAACGGTAGCCTGTTAAGATGTTTAGATATTACTTACTCATGGGCATTAAATTGGTATCCTAAGGTGACAGAAATGAAACCAACTGTAAGTCAGACTAATAAAATTACATCAAAGTATCAGAACAGGCATGCTAGAGGATTGCCCGTTAAAGTGGATAAAATAAAATATCCTGGGATTTTTGTCCCCTAGTAGTTAAAGAAACAGACAGGACATTCTGTTGCTGCATGTATTGCTCTCTCTTCTTTTATTTGAGAATATCCAAGTCTAAATCACAAACCAGACTTTAAAATGACAGTTTACAGGAACAATTATGATGTTAATATAACATCTACAAAAATACCGAATACAGAGGTGAAGCTATTGATTGGAGCAATGGGACACATTCATGACTATTTACTGCCCCAGCACCTCTTCAGTGTGTTCAAAGAAAATAAACAAGGTGTTATGAAAGGCTTCTGCTGGGCTCCTACAAAGCAGAATTGTGACCCGGAAAACTATCTGACATGCAGTAAGTCCTTAAGAAGTTGATAGTTATCAGTGCATTTTTCCAAAAGCATATTTTGTCTAAGCATATTGAAAAAAAATTTTGATCAGTCATGTCTGGTGAATTTTCATCTTAACTTGGTAAGCTGAAGATCTCCCAGCTGTCAGAAACTTTATTCAGGAGTAAAGGATTAAAATGTTTTGGGGCAAATACAATCTTATTGTTATATGTTTGTAATAAATGATTTATTCAAACAGCACATGCAGTAAGATGATTTCTCAAATTTAACAACAGCTCCTTACTTACACAGGTATGCAACTCCAGTATACACAGCTATTTAATTTAAGTATGCAGCATTCATATAAAGGTATATAACAGCCCTTAGATTGTTAAATCAAATATTAATTTTGGATCAAAAAGATATGATTCATTCTGTCATTTTCATGCCTGTATTTTTTTTTTAAATGACATGCTTACACATCCTTTAGGATTTATTAAAATATTAATTTTCTCATGTTAATCAACTGTTTTTCTTTTCCTGGCTGAAAATTATGTAACCCAGGTAACTAATTGCTTTTCTTGTTTTTTATAAGCAGGCTACAATACTTATAAGCTTAAGTTATTTCAGTAAGTAAAATTCTGTATTACTCCAGCTGAGATAACATCCTATGGGTTCAGTGCTGATGTAACATCTGGAGAATGAATTCATTCTACATTATTAGTAACTCATAGTCTAGGTCTTCAAGGCCTAAGCATGCTGCTTACAGAGAAGAAATTCTCACTACCGATGCTTTTTTCAGATGTTTCCATCTTAAAATAATCAATGACATCATCTTCCTCTTTTTAGTGCAATTAGATCTCCATATCCTCTATAACTGATTAATTGCATAATTGAGAGACAGAATTAGTATATACTGCTAAGAAGAGGAATGTACAAATCGCCAAACTTGATGAGGGAATAGCATCCACCCTCAGCAAGTACGCCAGTGATAGAAAGCTGGGAGGGGTGGCTGACATGCAGGAACACTGTGCTGCCATCCAGCGAGACCTGGACAGGCTGGAGAGCTGGGCAGGGAGAAACCAGATGAGGTTTAATAAAAGCAAGTGTAAAGTCTTGCACCTGGGGAGGAATAACGGTCAGTATCAGTACAGGCTGGGGGATGACCTGCTGGAGAAGAGCTCTGTGGAGAAGGACCTGGGAGTCCTAGTGTATGACAAGTTGGTCATGAGCCAGCAGTGTGCCCTGGTGGCTAAGAGGGCCAATGGGATCCTGGGATGCATCAGGAAGAGTGTGGCCAGCAGGTCTAAGTAGGAGATCCTCCCCCTCTACTCTGCCCTGGTCAGGCCCCACCTGGAGTATTGTGTCCAGTTCTGGGCTCCCTGGTATAAAAAAGACAGGGATCTCCTGGAGAGAGTCCAGAGAAGGGCTACAAAGATGATTAAGGGCCTGGAGCATCTCCCGTATGAGGAAAGGCTGAGTGAGCTGGGGCTGTTCAGCCTGGAGAAAAGAAGACTAAGGGGGGACCTAATTAATGTTTATAAATATCTTAAGTATGGGATGCAGGGGGAATTGGCCAACCCCTTTTCAGTCATCTGTGGGGACAGGACAAGGGGCAATGGCTGTAAACTGGAGCACAGGAAGTTCCGCACCAACATGCGGAAGAACTTTTACACAGTGAGGGTGACAGAGCCCTGGGACAGGCTGCCCAGGGAGGTGGTGGAGTCTCCATCTCTGGAGATATTCAAGACTCATCTGGACGCCTATCTGTGCAATATGTGCTATGGAGCCTGCTTTGGCAGGGGGGTTGGACGCGATGATCTCTCGAGGTCCCTTCCAACCCCTATGATTCTGTGATTCTATGAAACTGGGTCAGGCCAGAAGACTTCCTATCCTGCCTCTAGTAGTGATCACTAGCAGATCAGCAGAAACAGTATGAAGATAAATTTCTAGTGCAAAAAAGAAAGCAAGCTTACAGAGATTCATCAGCAGTCACAGAATCACAGAATCACAGAATTGTTCTCTAGACTGTTTGAACTTGTACTTCCTTCCAGAAAGCGTATTCAGATCTGAAATATACTTGTATGAAAGTTTAGGCGTTAATGTTTAATAGAGGTACTTGTGTAGGAAGAGAAATAAGGGGAACTTTAGAAGTACTAATGACAGTTAATTGCCTTCGAGTAAATTATCTTTAAACTCTGAAAATCTTTCCCCAGCCCACATGCCACAATGTCAGTAAACAAATTTTGATTTTCAGCAGTGATGAACTCTCAGATGTGAGGTCGATCACCTTTAGAAACCAGGCCAGATTTTCTTGTCAAAGATACCTGATATTTACCTCTTGTAAAAAATTAATATATATTAAAGAACTCTTATCATTACGTCTAATGGTACAAACTAAAAGGAAGATCTGCATGCTATGGGAGGGACATCAATACAAGTTAAGTAAGTCTAGGCCTAAAACCGAGAGCCTTAAAAACCCAGCTTAGCTGTTGGGTCTAATCTCTGAAGTTGCCTCCTATTTTAGCCATACATTTCCACAGATGGCTGAAGTTGTGCTGCTGCATATACCCAGCTAGATGTTGATGTAGACAAAAATGGGTTTAAGCCAACTACATTGTGGCTGGTTAAATGCCTTGGTGGTATGCCACTTCCTATTTGGATTTCAGCTGTGCTTAAGTAGCAGTTAGGTACCTGGTCTGCTTCTGTACATATGTTGAAGTTTAAATTAATGCAGTTTAGGAAACAATGAGTTAGAGATGAAAGTGCCAAATTTCCAAAGTTACTCATTATCAAAATTGCATATAAAGCACAGGGGAGTCTGGATGTCAACACAGGATAAGGATATTATAAAGATTCCTTCCTGAGAACTTTTATTATGTATAATTTCTTAAAGGAAATTTAGAAATAGTGAGTCATTTGCAGTATTTTTTCCAGATAAGCATGAAATACATCCAACAAATAGTAGCATAGCCAGGTGCTACATCCTATGTTAAGTCAGTCAAGTCTACAGCCAGCTACTTGTGGGTGGGGGAAATGTGTCCAAAAACTCCATGTGAGAGGTTGGAGGGATATATAAAAGCTTGAGATACGCTACTTTTCTATATTAAAAAGAAGTCTGTGATGCAGCATGGTTCACTTCTTGGGTGTATGGCCAGATCATTTTCCCTACTTAAGCATCACAGCCAGCATCTGCCAAGCTCATTTCCGAGTGATCTGAACTCCAAATGTTTAACTCCCTTTACAGGAAAACTTTAATTTATTTGTTTGTTTGTTTGTTTATTAATTTATTGTCTATTTATTTATTATTGTTCTGCAAGGTTTCATGGTATAAATTTGCATTTGGTCCCCAGAAATATCCAACTTCCATGAAAACTGGATAAGAATGATTTATCTGAGAGGTCTCTCTCCACAACATTCCCTGGTTTTGTCTAATAACTGTGAGGAACAGACTGAAGCATTCCTGACAAAGGATTTCAGATATATCAGGAAAAGTAAGGCTGGAAAAAGCTCTGTGCTGGAGAAAACCTTTCCTAGCTTTGCAGTTCTCCTATTTAGAGATCCCCAGATAGTCCAGCTGATTCCTCCAAATGCCAAGTGTAGTTGTCATTGTTCAAGTCTATTTCTAGCGGACACCACGCCAGGCATTAAAATACAGAAGGCATATTTATCGTGTTACACACTGTTGGATGAAAGCCCACATCTGTTCCTCAAGCTGACTAGACAAAAATGGGGCAGAGTGAAGGAAATAAAAGTCACCACGTAAAACAAAAAACCCAGAAAACTTCTGACCTTTAACTAGAGTATTTATAGCTCCTCCTGCTTATGCCTTTATTAGAGCACAAGTTTATCAGCAGCCAGACCAAGTGCTGGCTGTTTCTAAGAACTAAGAAACTTCTCGGAAGAAAAGAAGGTTGATGCAATTTGGAGGCCAGAGATCAAAAGACATTTTCAAGGGAAGTGTTTTGTAATCACCATAGCTCCCCACACTTAGCTCAAATTCTACTGCACACGGAGAAAACTGAGAGTGTGAACTTTTCTCAGCCAGTTCATTGTCCTAGGAGGACATCTTTGCTTGCTGATGACCACGGATGGGGGCTCTGGCAGGGATCCTCATGTCTCTTTCCTGACAATAGGAGGCTTTTAAGGCCTACTCTACATCCATCTCAAAATACTTCATCAAGGGAAACATCATGCATTGTTTCCCACCTGCAGTGGGGGAAACCGAAGCGTGGGAAGTTACGTACTTTTTTCATCATTACATCAAAGCCCAGTCCCAGATCTACTATTGTAGCCCAGTTTACTTGTTCTAAGGTGATCCAGCTGCTTTTAGCCTTAACAGAGCTTTGTGCTCCCCTGTTTTCATATAATACATGGGAGACATTCTCCATGCAGTCTTCACTTTACTCTTGATTTTTGATCCTTTTTAAACATCTCTGTTTCACTTGCATTTTAAGAACTTGAGATATTTGAGAAGGAGAACATGTATTCCTCAGCACTGGTTACTGCACAGGTCGTTGTTTGAAATGTCATAGCTGGATACCTGGATATACCACAGTTCAGGCTGTCAATAGGCTTGCTTGCATGTGTACTCGAGATCGTTTCTGTTTGCATTTTATGAGTAATATTGAAGATAAATGCAGGAAAAAACCTAGCTCAAGTAAATATTGTAACATAATTTTTGTCCCCAAAATGCTGTTTTTTTCCTGAAAAAATATTTTTAAAAGCAATAAGGGTCACTGTGAGCTTAAAATATTTTCTTTTAATTCAATTAAAATTCAATTAAAAAAACATTGTAAAGGAAAAGATACCACTATATAGATAGTTTTTTAAATCAAAACCAGGTAAGGCAATCTTGTATTCAAAATGCATCTAAGAAGCAACTCAGAGGAAAATGCCTTCATCCTGCCTCAGTTTCCTCACGCAACATTCACACTTTCCTACGCTTTGCCAGAGCCATCATTCACCTTCCTCCACTGGACACTGAAATACTCCTCCCCCTAAGTGAAGGTTAGAGCTCTGGTCATCCTGGGCACGTACATTGAAAACAGGCAGTACTTTTATTGATAGCAAATCACATAATAACAGAAAATTTCTGACAGTTTAAAAAGCCAGTCATTGATATTTGCATTTTTCCAAGAAACAATGAGAAAAAATTATACCCATTTCCTTAGCAGGCAAAACCAAGGCAAAGGTGTTTAGTGCTCAGTTCCTGTTTCTTTCAGCAGGAGATGTATAGATAGAAAATTGAATATCAGAGAGGGCTGGGCCTAAGTATCTCACAGGAAGCCTCACAGGATACCTGTGGTGAAGCTGACCCTGAACTCAGGTCTTTCAAGTCACTATCTAGCAATCATCATACCTAAAGAACTGAAAACTAAGTCTATCCAGTCTTGGGATAGACAGCTGAAACATGAAAGACTGAATTAAATGCTTGCAAACTAATTCAGACATTGAAAATTACTGGGGTTTTGGTTATATTTCTGAGGATTTCTTTGCTTTTCAGCCAATGATTAAACTATATCATGACTATGTCAGCCTTTCTTTTCCTCACCTTTCACGTTCATACAGGCAAAAAAAGTTCAGCTCAGAAAACTAAAACTTCTGACCTTTACTGTGACTTTACTGAGGATTTCAGACCCAGTATTGCCAAGGATCTCTGGAAGTGGATGACAAATGGGTGAACTCTCAATATGGGTTCTAGACCAGTTATGGTTCCCAGATTTCTTCAGTTTAGATCCACTGCTGGCATCACATGTGGTCAGTCTGCCCTTCACAGCAGAACAAGAGAAAAGTGAGAATAATGCCAGGGTTAAAAATAAATGTTATACAAGTGACATATCCTGACTTTTTGAAAGCACAGTACTAACTGAAGAAATAATGTTGACGTGAAAAGAATAAAGTCAATTATTATTAGTTATCTTCTTTTTTTAAATAAAAAAAATGAAACATAATGAATTACTAATGTTTAGTTTTCTGAAGTAACTGAGATCAGTCCATATGTCTATGCATGTTTCTACACAAGGGACCAGCCTTGTGTTAGGACTGAGGATGGCCCATGACTAGATCCAGAGCTATCAAAGCAGAACTCCAGAAAACAGCAAAGTCTCCGGATAGGGTAGGGAGTGGGTACACGCAGAGATAGCAGGTTATGAGTCACTTGCAGTTACATTTTGATGTAACATAAGAGGAATACGGAAGGGGAATGTAGAACTTGCCAATTTAGCAGAATGCGAAGACACCTTTGCTCATGAGTTATTCCGCTCAATATGATGAGGGGCACAAAAACCTATTGAATCCAACAGAGAAGATTCAGTTAGTTTCATTGGTTGCAGATCAGCAATAAATCCAAGTTTGTATAAAGCTCACACCTTCCAACGATATATGTTAGGGACTCTCAGGGGAAAGTAAAAAGGAAAATACCTGTCAAAGCCACAAAACTGCAGAACAGAGATGGTAACAAAACGAATCATCAGTGTCCCTTTCTGGAGATTTTCATTGAAAATGAAAAAAAATTTTAAATAAGCATGCAGAAATCCGGAAGACAATCAGTCTCTCACTTGCAGAAAGGGGTGAGGTAGCAGAAAGAGTACAAAAGGCAGTTCCAAAGAAAAGAAAACATACTAGTGTTTTCTTGGGAGAGCTCACATTTTCAGCAAAGAAGTAAAAACCAAAATATTCTGACTGAGAGTGTTATTGTTTCTTGTGGAACCTGGAATGCTTCCCCTAATAAGTTAACCTCCCTGGCCAATGGCCTGTGCTCTAATGAACCATGATCTTCTTATTAAAGAGCGGAAATGACGACATGGAGACAGTCTTTGTGACTAAGTATGCAAGAAGGTCCATGATGGGACACATAATATGCCTACGGAGCATATAAAAAACCAAAAAGGTGAAGAAAAGCGAACACTTAACTGCCAGCTAACCCAAAGAAATTTGTTTCAGTCTTTTATCTGACTGAACTATTTTGGTGTCAGTGATCTGATTGTTTTTATAACTAAGGAAGTCCATAATTTCCAATAAAAATATACTGTGAGGAAAAAACAGGTTTTGCCAAAACCCCAGAAATTTCTTCATTTAATAACTACTTCAGCATTTTTTTAGTGTGAGAATGTCAAGCTGACCTACTGATTTACTTTTCCTTTTAATTTGGCAGGATAAGATCCGAATCCTTCCTTCTTCCCCAGTTAGATGTTCCAGTTTTTACTTCTGCATTTTAAGATAGCCAAAGCTGCCAGCTGAATTCTGAGGCTCTGTAATTGTTTCTCTGGGTGTTATAAACATACTGCAGCAAGTGCAGCTTAAGGAACATGAGATGTTCCTTGTTCCAGTTAAATACATGGCAGTGATGTTCCCACTCCATTGCTGAGAAAGGTTAAAGAAATCTGATAGCAGAGATAGAGAAATAATGATGCTTGGATCTAGTTATACATGACTATTTGTGAGGGAAGATTAAAATCAGTGGAAGGATAATATCTCTGTGTTTGCATCTTGTTGAAAAAGCAGCCTTTTCCTCTCCCTTTACGTCACTTGCAGTGTCACAACTGCAAATGTAACCACATGAAGAGAATGAAAACTTTGGGCTTTGATGGTCTACACTCCACTTTCCCCAGCATCACATAGGAAAGTATGTGGGCTGTCTGGCCGAGCGAAGCAGTCACATAAGCAATGTTCTGCCCTGACGTATCACCTTCTGGTGAGGATAGCGGTATGTGCTGCTTGTACATCACGGCAGAATCAGACACACAGACCTGCTGGAAGGACTGCCTGGTCCCCCATTTCCCTCTGCACATGTCTTCAAACACTGTCTCTCTGCTGTGCGCACGACCTAGACTCTAAAGTAGGAGTGCTGATGTTAGTAACCCATCACGTCTAATGGTCACTAGCCAGAGAAAATATAGCTTGGTTTTTTCCATTAAGATATGCAAGGTGGCATTAAAGACCAATTTATATTAGCTGCCAAGGGCTTTGTATAGCACAGCATGGAGGATATAGTCAACACACACTTTCAATTAACTCTCAGAACTGGTGACCTAAAGGAAGAGTGATGTGGAACAGCTACTGTTGGGAATGGCTTTTCTGCAGTTCGGAGCAGTGCAGATGCTGATGTACTGACACACCCATCACTCTTTAAGCACAGCAACGTACAGCATCATGTTTCATGTCAGACACATGCACTGAGAAAAAAGAGACCCAGCACTTCACACAGACTATAAGCTCCAGTCAAAACTGAAGGACTTCTTGATTCAAAAAAGATCAGTAGCGTAGGTGCCTCTAATATTTCATTGGCCAGGAAAATGCCCAAAAGTCTCGGTGTATAGCTAGTCCTAGTTTACCAAAATTTCCATTTAGTCTTCTCACTTTTTTCTGCTTGTTACTTATTATTTATCACCTTCTTAGATCTCAGAATGAGCCACATCCTTATGAATTTTGTGGAGAATGATTGCTTCATATGTACTAATACACAGGTAAGCATCATAATTCTTAAGAAAAATCAAGGTGGGATATAATTCTCAAGTTAAGATAAATGTACCCTTTGCAGCTTATTTCTCTGGGCTTAATAATGGTCAAATATTAAGCAGTTTTTCCTTTTGGAGCAGATTTATTCCTCAAAATCTCACACTAAAGGTTTTCCTTTCCTTTCCCAGTCCTTCTAGTTTCCATTTGTGGTCTACAAGAAGTCCTGCAAATAGTATGAGGAAATTCCTATGTTTTGAGCATTGTCTCCAGCCAGCTAAAGATGTGCAGTATCTCTGCAATGTTCAAGTCTGTTGGACTTTTACCAATGGCTTCCATGAATCTTAAATTCAAATAAAATTTCAAGACACATCTAACTAACTAGATGCTTATCTGACCTGTATCTAACCTCCCAACCTTTTGTGGCTGACACCATCACTTAATATCATATGTGCATGTGTATGCACTCTCTATAATATAGAGTGTAGATGTATACAAACTGCTAGAACATCATTTGCTTTTGCTTTTTTTCCCCTGGAGCTCCTTTTACTCTTCATGGAGAACTTTATTCCTCTGCATCATCAATTTCTGGGGCTGCCTGCCCTACGCAGATGATAGGTTGAGGAGTATAATCTGCCTGGCTATATGCCAGGAAGGAAAAAAAATCTAATTTTAGTAAACAAGTGTTGATGCAAAAGGTCACCAAAGTCTGTCAGCCCTTATGTGGGAGTTGGGAATGAAATATTGAAAAGTGGGGATGTTGCCAAGAACATGACTCTGATGACTTAACATACTGTCAGTGACATGTAGGAGGGGCAAAGGCAAGAGGACAGAATCCTTGAAGGACGGGATTGATCCTGTCCTTGGGGAGCTGGAGGAAAAAATAACAAATATACATGATATACATGAGTGTTTTGCAGGAAAGGTGGTAAAAGCAAAACCAAAGCATCAGTTTCAGGGATACCACTGGCCAGATTCCAATTATAAAGCAAGTGTTTTCTTTGAAAATTGTCCTTTTTTTTTTTCTTTTCAAAAGTGAAATTTCTTATAAAAACATTGTTTCCTGAAAAAGTTTTCTATCCTAACAATTTTCTGCATTTGTTATTTGTCCTTCTGCCCCCACATGCCTGTGTCAGGAAAGCAGACAGTTGGTGAACTCTTTCAATACCCAAAGTGAGACCCACTTTGTTTAAAGAGGTTGGCTACAGGAAAGAAAAATGGAACCAATTCAAATCTTGCAGCATGGCAACAGCACTAAACTTTTTTTCTTAAATGAGAGATCAACCTTCTCCTTAAGGACGTACATACAGGGCTCAGTTATTCTGGCTGAATCTATAATAGTGAAGTAATGTGTGCAGCACTGGTTTAACACTGCAAGTGTATAGACAGTCACATTCCTGTGCCTGGGAAGATTTCCTGGTATTATTTCGTTTAGAAAGGCCCCAGGCCCTGTCTTGAACAAAAGCACTTGACACTGCCCCCACATGTTCCAGCCGAGGTGCAGATCTCTGTATCTCAGATATATGTCTTCTAAAAACAGACTCAATGCTTTCTAGTTGCTTCTAGTGGACCCTTAGAAATCATGCAGGCATTGCTATTTGAAAAGCACCCTGTGACCCACCCAAGCCTGGAGCCCTGCACTCAGTGTGGCCAGATTATTTCTTTTCTGACTTCCTGCAGAGATCCAGCTGATGTCATCCTCTGAGCTGCTGCAAAGCGTGAGATACAGTTTAAATATAGTCTATCCTGAGACATAGTCCATGGGAGATTTATATGGCTAAGGAAAATGGCTTAAATTTGTCCAAAATACAGGGTGAGGAAACTCAGAGTGAGTGAGAGTGAGGGAACAAGCAGGAAGAGGGGAAAATCCTAAACACATTTCTGATAAGAAATATCAGGAGAAATTTATTTTAAATAATAGACCTGACACTGACCAGGATCTATTACTTTATGTTCACTGGAGACACCACCTGAGACTTTAATTTTTGGCATAATTCGTTTCTTGATTTCTTCCCTTATCACAGCTGTTAAATTTCTTACCAGATTCTACAAGGGTCCAGGACAAGCAATTTTAATAGAAAGCTATTAGGTGTCTTCCCTGCTTCTCCTTTTTTGCACACACACCGTTTGCTATATATAAAACTAGGCTGGTTAAACTGAGAGAGTCAAGGTCATAATTTCTCAGGGAAATGGCAGACTAATGGAAAAATGGTTATAAATATAATAAAGCATGAGTCCCATGACATTCACTAAGGACAATAGTTTCCTAATAAACTGTCAGGCACTTCGAAGCCTTCAATTAGGCCCCCAAAAGACATCCTGCATCTTCAGCGAGGAGGGGGGTGGAGCAGGAGATGGAATGGAAACCAAGCAAACTTTGAAACAGGGAAAAATATGCCTGTGGTTTCCAAAGCGGCCTGAGCTACTAATGCTCTCTGATGAGTAGAAGGATTAAAAGTTCAAAAGGGCAGGTCACGTGAGGGCACTGAGGTCTTGCAGTGCTGTGACCTAGGAAATACTGACTGGTCAGAGAGTGAACCCATCCACAGCATGTTACCAATTAGTGTTTAATGACCAAATGTGGAATGCATTAGCGCTTCTGAGAACTGAATATGTTTTCAAAGGGTCCAAGATGTTCTTTACAAACATTCCTGTGTGGTTTGATTCACACTGAGTTTGGGGAAATCTTCAAGCTTTGTCCAGACTACAAAGCAGATATGTTGCAAATTCCAGTGGATGTAGGAATGGAACAAACATGGTTTAAATTTCTAAAGGGACAAAAAGTTTGAGCTCAAGGACCCAGGTAGGGCCTCTAGGAGTTAAAAAGGAGATTCTCCTGCCTGTCATTATTCAGTCACTAACATGCTTGGTAGTTAATTCAAGACTAAAGAGTTTGGGGATTCAATGGAGCGCTCCCAGTTTATACCAGCTGAGAATCTAATCCATGCTCTGAAGACCTTACTATTATAGGAGTCTAATCTTGCAAACACTTCTTTCTTTTACATCACATCACAGTTGAAAATCGCACACATTGATAGATTTTAGGGAGTGTCCAGGGAAGAAAGGAAAGCAAATTTACTGGACGCCAACTCTCTGGTTGTGCCTTCCCAAAGGACAAAGAAAAGGACAAAGAAATTGGGCCAGAGCCAGCATGCTTTGCTTATCCTTATATTCCACCTCTTCTCTACCTCCAATCTGACCGTTAGATGCTTTTTGCCTTTCTTTTTGTCCTTTTCCACACCATACCACTTCTCTCACACGTTTTTTTCAGGCCTTTCTTTTCCAAAATTTTATCTTCCTTCTCTCTTCCTCTCCTTCTATCTGCTGAGAAAGCCATGTTCCTACTTATTTCCCACATTACTATGCATAAGACTGTATCATCTTTACATTATATATCAGGCTAAATTTCATACCCACTGCATTTAAACTATTCTTTGAACTGGCACACATCCTCGATGGGTGTTTCTAGTGAGCTATTATAGAGATAGATCAGAAAGTCTGGTCTTTACTAGTGAAGGGCAAAAGGCAAAGGATGAGGACTCTTGCTTCTAAATCCATCCTGTTCCATCTTATTTATATTATCTAAAAGTGGTATAAAGCATTTTCCAACATCTCTGTCTGGTAAAGGGAAGATTCTCTTAATGTATATGCTACAGAAAATAATGATACCACATTCATTAGGACGTATTAGAAAATCTCAGTAAAGGACCGGATGGGGGAGTGATGGGCTCTTTTCAGTACTATAATGCAATGGTGTTTGGACTGTTCTTAGAATGGCCAGCTAATTTGTAACTGCCCCCAGGAGGTCCCAGGAAGAAGGACCCCAATGGTTTAAAGCCGCAATGACATTTCTCTGTCTTCCTGAAGGATTCAGCACAAAACACCCTGAAATGTGTCACATCTGTGGAAACAGACGAACAGTGATGGTGTGCTCATTCCTCCATTAATACAAGGAACAACACATTGCCTTAAACCACATATGCACGATTTCCAATTCTCAAAAGAAGTAGAGAGAAAACAGTGGGAGGTGCAAACTTGAGTGGGAAGATTATAATATTCATAAAATCATAGAATCTGATGGTCATATTACACCAGAACATGTAGGGAGGTACAGCTCTGTGCTTATATAGCCGAGCACACGCCATCCACGGACTAGGCTTTGCAAACCTATCTTAAACCTTTCTTCATGGAGCTATTGCAGATTCCATATGCCATATGATGTTTAAATAGTCTTTGGTTCTTGTTGGATAACACCCATCCCTGAAGGGACTATGAGATTTTGTAGATCTCTATGGTAGATGCTTGAAAAATAATTTTTTAAAAAAATATCTCTTTGAGGTTTGTTATTTAAGGAGCTTATGAATGAGTAAAAAACCATCCTTTGGATTTATTTGAGGTTTTATTTGATAGAACATAGTCAGGCATGGATTGGGATTTTTTTGGCTGTAGAAAACAACAACATTGAAATTTTAAATGACTTGTTTTTCTAACTATGTAATAGATGCTAGCAGTTGAACAGGCACCAGAACAATTTCAAAGTTAGCCAGCCTAAACAAAAATCACTTTTCTTCTGAATTTATCACTTTCTTGGTGACTGCAACATAAATTATCCATAGGTTCTCCACTCATCCATAGATGCATCCAGTCATCATCACTTTCCAACGGGGACATTCACAACTGCATGGATACTTCCCAGAAACCTTCTGAGGCAGAATGAGATGGTGCTACTATTCTGGATGCACAGTCTAAAAAAATACCTTTAAATGTCTCCCTCTAGTCATGTTTTGAAGGTTGTGTACTGTTAAGACAACAGTTGCTTGCAACAGAACAGGAAGTGGCAGACAGATAAAAAAGAGTAGCTTGTGTGAATAGTGTCTGTGAACAAGTCCAGTCTACTTCCTTTGTTGGAAAAAAGTATCCTGCTAGCAGTGATGTGAATTGTGCATGATATTATGTTTTTGCATAATAAACACAGACAGCTATGCGTATCTTGTGATACATACCAGACCTCTCCACTCAGAAGGTATGCCCTGCTCTCTTTCAGAGATGCACATTACATGTGCTTGAGGGTATAAAGTAGACACTGGACTAAAAGACTGCCTATGGGTTAGCACACCTTCCATTGCAAACTTAACCTTTTAGTGCCTATTGCATTGGAAGGGATGAAATGCCAAGCCTGGCTATTGCAGGACAGACCAGGACTCAGCCACCCACGATGTGTTTTGAAAAGTTACTTTTCCATATTCCTTTCTAATTGCATTGCACCATTTTCAGTCTATAGACCACTGACATATGTTGCACACACACACATCCCCCAGCGCTGTGAAAACTTCTATTTATTCTGACATGTTTCAAGAATCTGGATTTACAGGCACATCTCTGTGCTCGGTCCAAGAGGAGTTTAGCTGGCTGAGCCATCCAGCACCTGTTCAGGGTGGGCTCTCCGCTCAGTTGGAGGATGTGCATCAGAGCTATATTTCAATGGGAGGGTAGATTAAGGATCACTGACTCAGCTGACTCAATCATGCAGCTGACCCTTTCATTCAGGGGCCGTTCAAAGTAGCAGCTGGCGAGTGCCAGAGTAATGTTAATGACTGTGCACTCAGGCAGCAGCTTGTTAGGAAATGCACAAAATGTCTGCTCGCACTTCTTTACTGCACAGTTTCCCAAGCTGCTGGAGATCAGAACTGGTGAGACACTGCTGTTAACTTCCACTGATTGTGGGCACGCACAAATAGACCATCAGGCATTAGGATGCCACTCGAGAATCAGGAAAAATTAGGTTAGTGATGGCTGTAACTCCAGACACAGATTAATGGCACATTGAGATAGGATGCTCCAAAAGCTTAAGAATTACTGTGGAATTTAGGAAGCAGAGATTTGATGTTTTGTTACACTATATTTTCTGTGAGACCCTGAGCAAACCTCATAAAGTTGATTTAAGCTGATGGTCAGAGCAGATCTCAAGAGACATCCTTACTCAGCTTGCTCTACCTGCCACTGCAATGGCTGGTGTGAACCGCAAGTTACCTTGCTGCTAGACTTCTGGTTTATTAACAGGAGTAAAGACATTAGGAATATGTCAGATCTTTCCCGAGATTATCTTCATGTAGGGGCAACATAATAAGTGAAGAACTGAAAAGGGAGGCTGAGAACCGTATGCTGCTTTTGGGCACTTATGTGTGAACCATGCAAGCAGTCTTCACAATTGCAGACAGCGTAGAACAGGCAGTCTTGACCATGTACTCTTATTTTCATGAGTTTCTGACCACAGGCCAGGACCTCTCCAGTTCCCCAGGTAATGCTAAGAAGTTTTATAGTTTATGGCCATGGGAAACTATTACAGTGCCCAATGATTTCAAGATAGTAGGTGGCAGTGGCTGCAAAGAGTTCCCCATCACCTAGATGAGACTGTACTTGGCAGACCATCACTTAAGAAGAGAAGGCTGCAGTCTCCTTCAATATCCTCCTCACCAACATGTGACAAATTTCCTTTTCCAAGAGTAAAATGCTGGTTATAAAATATTCTCTGATCTACTAAAGAATGACATAACAGGAGTTAATGTTTGAAAATCAAAGACAAGACACTTTAGAAAAGAAACAAAATGACAAGAGGAATAACTATTGGGTAAGGTTCCCAAGGGAAAAACTCATCATGTCTCCAAATCAAGACAAAGGTCCAAACTGACTTTGCCTTTCTGCAGTTATTTTCTAAGATGGACAAATTTGGAGCCTGTCATGCTAGGTCTCTCCTGGGGGTGATTCAGATTTTCCCTTTGGAGGGTCACCCTGAAGTTCAGGCTTTTCCATTGACTGCTGAGGATACTCACAGGGACTGTGCACCTAACTTAAGACACCAGTTAGAAATGGGTTTAACTGTTTTCCTGGATGAATTTTGCCACTTATGAATTGCTGGGATAATTGCAAGAATAATTGGATGAAAAACAACATCCTGAGACAGAAAGAAGAGCAATCTGTGTGCTCCAGTAATATTTTCTAAGTTTTAATTACAAAAGCTAAGAATCTTTTACAGTATTAATACAGCACTGTTGTTCAGGTTTCTCTGTACAGAAGGACTGCAGGCAGCACACTCATCACCCTTCCTCTCCATTTTACTGATTTGACAGACACACTCCTATAGCACTAGCTGGTGTGGTAGACACACGGCTGCAGTTGCAACTTCTTCATCTTCCTCCATTCAGACTATGGCTGCCTCTAACCCTGACACTGCAAGTCCTGATGTGGTGATTGCAGGGGAAAGTTCATGTCAGCCCAGGCAGGCAGCCAAACTCTGAGCTCATGTTAACACTCTTCCACCCAGGCGTAATAAGAATACACTACAAATACACAGATTGATATCAGCATTTGGTGGGAACAGATCCAAGAGCTGGATGTCAGTGGGTTTTGTGATGCAAAAAAGCAAAAAAAGAGATTAGAAAAAAATATGAAAGAAGACCATGCAATCATACATGGTGTTCTGGCTTCAGGTTGCTAAATTGGAGAGGGTTCAGAGAAGAGCCACCGAAGTGATTAAAGGATTAAAAACACACTTTAGAGAAAGACTCAGGATTTGTATAGTTTAATGGAAGAAAACATTGAGGTGTGACTTGATTACAGGCCATTAGTACCTACCTGGGGAATGAAACTTGAATAACTACCTCTTTTGTCCACCACAAAAAGATTTGGTAAGATTTGATGGCTGAAACAAGACCAAAAAAGCCAACCCTGTTTGTAAATGCTAAGTATTGTAAACAGTTTCCTGAAAAGGTATAGTGTAAAACAAACTTAGATTACTTTTCCCTCCATAAAACATTACACTAACTGTGTTGATATAGCCTGAGACAGTTGGGCTTGTTCAGCTTGGAGATAAGAAGGCTCCAGGGGAAACTTATAGCAGCCTTTCAGTACTTGAAAGGTGCCTGTAAGAAAGCTGGGGAAGAACTGTTCATGAGGGCATGTAGCAGTAGGACAAGGGGTAATGGTTTTACATTTGAAAAGGGGAGATTTAAGTTAGATATTAGAAAAAAGCTCTTCGATATGAGGGTGGTGGATCGCTGGAAGCGGTTGCCCAGAGACGTAGTGGAAGCCCCATCCCTGGAGATATTCAAGCTCAGGCTTCATGGGGCTCTGAGCAACCTGATCTAGTAAAGATGTCCCTGCTTACTGTAGGGGAGTTGGACTAGATGACCTTTAAAGGTCTCTTCCAACCTAACACATTCTATGATTCTATGATCTGTTTCTCCATTCCATCCAAAGTGCCTTTATTTGACTAGAGATCTTAGTTTTATCAACTATGGTTATCTACATTAGAGGTACAGGAGAAAGCGATTGAGCCTCATATATAGAGTTACAGGGACAGATGCTTTAACCCAGAAAAGCATTAATTCAGATGAGCCGGTAGCGTGTATTAGAAACATGATTCAGGCGATTAAATTATTGAAAGGTTTTCTTCATACATTATGGCCCAGAATGCTGAAATCCTACAGACATGTTCCACAATGCTTTAGGGAAATCTGAATTGCAGAGAGAAGTTAGACACATCACTTTTTCACCTTTCCTACGGTGGCAAATCTCACCTTACACTGCTTCTCCTGTTTAGCAGTTACACTGACAGTGTAGTCTCATGGTTCAAGAAATTAGTTGGAGTGGAAGGATAGAGGCTCTTTAGGAAGGACAGGTGGGGGAGAAGAGGAGTGGGTGTCACCCTCTACATCAATCACCAGCTGGAGTGCATGGAACTTTGCTTGGGGATGGCTTCAGGAAGACTTTATACAGGAAAGATGGAGAGGGATTTTTTACAAAGGTTTGTAGTGATAGGTTTGAACTAAAAGGGGTAGAGTTAGATTAGATGTTAGAAATTCTTCACTGTGAAGGTCATGAGTCACTGGAACAGGTTGCCCACAGAAGCTGTGGGTGCCCCCTCCCTTTGCAGTGTTCCAGGACAGGATAGGGCTTGGGGCAACCTGATCTAGTAGAGGGTTTCCTTGCCCATGTTGGTGGATTGGAACTAGATTGTCTTTGAGGTCCCTTCCAGTCCAAACCATTCTATGATTCTATGATTCTGTGAAATGTATTTCTTCGAAGCCTCAACTGTGAACTGGACCCTGCTCTACCAGAGATAGGGCAAGCCAACACTGAGAAGCACATTCTGTTCTGTTTTATATATAGTGTTATAAATATATATTTATATGTTGGTTTATATCATCAAAACAAGATAAAAACTGGGAGAGGAAATATGCATTTATTGGATCATAGAATACATCCATTTTGGAAGAGAACTCACAAGGTGTCTAGCCCACCCTCCTGCTTAAGACAGCGTTCCTTGTGACATCAGGACATCAGGTTGGTAAGTGTGCTCAGAGCTTTACTCAGATTGATCTGGAAAATCTTTGATTTGTAGAGCATATAGCCTCCCTGGACAACCTGCTCAGTGACTTGACTGTTGAAATGTAAATGTTTCTCCTTATTTTCAGTCCAGATCTCTGCTGTTTCAACTTATGCCTGTTGCATCTCATCTTCCCATCTTACAGTGCTAGAAAGAGCCTGGCCCCATCTTCTTGATATTCTCATTGCATGGACTGACAAGCTGCTATGAGGTCTCCCCAAAACTCTATCCTCCTTAGGCTGAACAACCCTAGGTCCATTAGCCTCTTTTTACTAGGCAAATGTTCTAGGCCTCAGTCTTCAATGGTGGAAGTCTTTGCTGAGCTTGCTCTAATTTGCTCATTTCCTTTTTATTATGGTAGGCCCAAAACAAGACACAGTATCTCAATGGGGTCTTATGAATGAAGAGCAGAAGGACATAATCACTTTACATGACATAATAGCTATGCTTGTCTTCTGATATAACATGATGCTTTTGACCTCCTTTGCTGTCAGGACACACTGCAAACTCATGTTCAACTTACTGTCTGCATTTTCTATAATGCTATTCCCCAATCAATCAGTCCTAGCCTATGCTGTCCCTGTCAAGGTCCTCGTGGATGGTAGCCAAGCCCCTGAACGCATCTACTGTTTTGCTTAGTTTGGTGTCATCTCTAAACTTGACAGGTATGCACTTTTCACCTCCTTCAGGTCACTGATAAAGATATTAAACAGGACAGGTCTTGTAGCAGTCCACTTGTTACTTACACACCAAACACTACACCTTGAGAATGATCAGACAACCACTTCAGATTTTCTACCCAGACAGACAGCAACATACTCACTTGGATAGAAAAATATTGTGGAAGATGGTATCTAAGCCTTGATAGGATGTAAATTACATTCATTGGTCTTCCTTTATCTGCCAGTTCAGTGCTGATATCATGGAATGGAATTGTTTTGGTCAACCATGACTTATTCTTGGAAAATCCATCTTGACTCTTTCCAGTCACCAGAAGGTGATTGGCATGGTTGAAAACATGTTTCCAAAAGACTTGTATCACCATTTACCCAGAGACCAAAGTGAGTCCGACTGGCCCCTTCTTCACCAGGTTGACCTTTTGGCCTCACTATGAAATAGATGCAGTATTTACCTTTCCCTAGTTATCAGTGTTCTCCTCAAGTTCTATGACCTTTCAATAATGGTAGGGAATGGCTGTGCAAAGACACCAGCCATTTATCTTAGCACCTTGGATGTATAAACTGATCCTATAAACTGGGATGGGTAAAGTTCTCAGAAGTAATCCCTGATTTGACCCTCCTCCACTGCTGGTAGATCTTTTTGTGCTTCAACTGTCTCATTAAATAAAGGACTGGGAAAACTTGATTTGTGATGACTGAGCCAAATAAGGCACTGAATACGTTACCACAGCCATGCATTGCGTTCAGCTCCTAAATTATCTGTCTAATTCAGGAAAGGGTCCACAGCTCCCTTGTTCAGTCTCTTTCACATATATTCAGTCAGTCATTGCCTATCATGGTGACCAACATGGCTTCATTTTGTTTCTTGTACTCTTCCACCTCTCTGCATTTGTTGTTCATACATTGTAATTAAATTCTGTGGGGGTAAAGACTATTTTTAGCAAACTCTTTTTGTTCAATGCCTTGGCAAAACAGCATCTTGCAATGCAATGTGAAAACTAGGGCTGAAAGTTTGGTTTACATGGAGTCTAGCACAGTAGCTTCTCTGCTCATCGCTTTCTCTAGCATTGTTTGTCATCCAGGAAACACCTCAGGAAAACAGTACAGGTCTGTAATGCTCGATCCAGAAAGCTGGATCTTTCAGCATTTAAAGCAATCAGTGTTGAAATAGATTGTTTCAAGGCAGCAGGACCCATAATTTTCCTCTTATGTATAACTCAGAGGAGTTACTTAAACAGTTGTTTACACTTCATTGAACTCCTTATTCCATCTGCTCAGGCAAAGTCCGAGAAATTCAAACACATAGAATCATAGAATGGTTTGGGTTGGAAGGGACCTTTTAGTGTTCAGCTAGTCCAACCCCTCCTGCAATAAGCAGGTCATCTTCAACTAGATTAAGTTTCTTAGAGCTGCATTCAACCTGATCTTGAATGTTACCAGGGACGGGGAATCCACAACTCCTCTGGACAACCTGTTCCAGTGTCACCCTAGTCATAAAAAAATGTCTTCTTTATATATAATATAAATCTACCTTCTTTTAGTTTAAAACTATTACAACCTTGTCCTGTTACAATAGGCCTTACTAAAATGTTTTTCCCAATTTTTTCTATAAGTCCCCTTTAAATATTGAAAGGCTGCAATAAGGTGTCCCCGGTATCTTCTCCAGGATGAACAGGCCTAACTCTCTCATCCTGTCCTCATAGGAGAGTTCACACTGTTTTTTATGCAGCCCAGGATACAATTGGTTTTCAGGGCTGCAGGCATATATTTCTGTGTCATTTCCATCTTTCCATCCATGAATATCCCAAGATCTCTGCAGGACTAATCTCAATCCCTTCATTCCCTGCCCCTCTATTCATAATGTGTTACCCTGACCCAGGTGGAAGGCCTTGTACTTGACCTTGTTGAACCTCATGAAGTTAACATGGGTCCTCTTCTCAAGCTTGTCCTGGTCCCTCTGAATGGCATCCCATTCCCCTGGCACATTAACCTCACAATTCAGCTTGGTGTCATTGAGATCTGCTGACAGTGCTTTTGATCCCACTGTGTTATTGATAAGGATAATAAGCATACTGGTCTCCATAAAGAGACCATCTGGACTTTGAGTTGTTGACTGTTACTCTCATACATTAGTTGGGTTGCTGTCTCAAATCAACTTCTTTGTGTTTCCTACCCAATGTTAGGTGTCCTGGAAGAGACACTGGGTTAACAACATACCAGATCCTCTCAACCCCATTAGGACTACACCACAACAGAATGTTGCTAGAAAAAGCCGCATAGTAGATGCCTCCATCTATGGATTGAAATCCATTCTGGTTCTGAACTAAGAAAATAAATTCAGTGATTGCTTCAATGGACACATTCAGGATATGCTGAAGGCGTTACCACAGGCTGATGCTTGCTTACTCTCTGAAGCAACCAGAAATTGTGTACTTGTGTTGGCACAATAATGATTCCTAGCAAAACGGCTGGCTGTGTTTGCTTTGACATAGCATTCTGATAGCAGGATTGCACAGCTTTTGGATAAGCGTTGGCTGATATCCCGCCATTTTGGAAACAGCTCATACCTGTGCAGATGCATCTGTCCATCCCCTCAACAAGTGCAAGGCTTGACTATCACCCAAAGCTATCTGCCATAGGTACAAACTGCAAACATGATTTTTTCTTGAATAAAATTGTTCTATTTGTGACATTTTTCCCTTTTATGTACTTGATGAGGTAGAAATTTGATGATCTTAAAGGTCTTTTCCAACCTTGTGATTCTGTGATTCTGTGATTCTGTGATTCTGTGAAATTGGAAAGAAACAGATAGCAAAATAAACTCAGTATTTTCATATTCCCTTATCAAAGTCTCTATGTCAGGCAATATTCGGAAAGCTGCACATATAGGACACATTAGATCATATGGATAAGGAAGAAGAGAGAGCTTTGCAGGTTCAGAATGTCTGATCCAATATCCTGTCTTGGTTCCTCTATGGGAGCAAGGAAATACCATGCATTCCACTCAAAAATTGTTATCATATACAGAGACGTGAAAGTGTGCTTCTGAAATGTGAAAGAATCCCTACAGGACAGCAATTTTTTGAAGACAGGATTGCTATTGCAGGGAAAAAAAGAAACAGAGAAAGGGGAATTAACATGTTCTACCTGTGCTTTTAAAGATGTGTACTCACAGCATTTGGATTAGTGTCTGTAATGAACAAAAAAGAGACAAGTACCTTTGACTTCTTTTATTTCTACTGAAGAAACTCATAACCTATAAGGATTAGACAGAATGCCTTTTAGCTTTTTTAAATACTCAAAAGATTTTAGTTGGTTGATCTGTGTAGTTTTAAACACACCATTCTATACTTAAAGGGTTTCTCTTTGGCTAACTTCCCCAAATGCATAAGGAAATGTATATTATTTCATGTAAGTAAAGGAAAGATGGTATTCTAGAAGCCATCTGTACCTTCTTCCACTCTCCTTCCTCCATTCACATGAAAGAATGAAAAAACTAAGAATGAATTAGCCATTCACTTCTTGACCCCAAAGGAAACTTAACTGAGACTCTAAATGGACTGCTTTCTTCAGATATAAACCAGCAATAATAATACGATGTGACATCATTAAATCACTTCCAAAAAGTCCAACACTGGCTCAAAAGTGATCTTAGAATAACTTAATAGCTTTGGCAATTCTAATTTTTTTCCCATTCAGCAGAAGGTGCTAGTCCTCAAGGACAGTTACCCCTAGACCAAGCAACAAATCTCAGCCATTTTGGCTGCTTGCCTAGTCAAAAGTGTGGTATGAGTTTGTTCCAAATACACACATCACCTCCAGGCAGAAACCAAATATGGAGAATTGCCAGAAAGACTAATGCATGAGGAAGTTATTAACATGTGAGAACAGGAAGTTATAAATGAAAGCTACATTGCAACCTTCATTTTGGAGGGTGCTACCAGGCTCCTCCCACCCTAGTAAATATTTGTGTAGCTATCTAGAAACCTGATCTATCCTCCATAAGAATCAAGACAGTACTTGCTATTGCCTTCAGTGGTACAAGAGTGAGGCCTTCAAGTATTTTAAACAAGCATTGCAGTTTTTCCTTTCTTAAGGAAATAAATTTTGAAAAGCAAGTACTGTTGAGTTTACAGAGACTGTCTTTCTGAAGTCCTTTTGGCAAGAAACTCCATGGGTTTCTAAGGAAACAACTTCTTGTAATTTGGAAAGAGGTTTTGTAAAGTGCACATTAGAACCTGAAATGAAGTGATGCTGAAATTTTCATTTTGCTACTTTATATCCATCCAATTCCGTCCCCACAACAAGGCGTGATGTGGGAGCACGTGTTCAAGTCCTACCTTTTCACAGACACACAAGCCCTCAAGAAGGCATGTCACATAGTTTAAAATGCGTTTCTCCAGCCAATGCATTTCATAATTAGAGAGGGAGAGGGAAAGGGGAAAAAAAAAAAAAAAAAAGGAAGGATAAATGGAGATAAAGATCATTTCCCACTTATGAAGACCTTATGTGGATTTGGCCAAGGGCATCCAGCCCAGACATTCCAAAAGACTGTTGCTGTAAAACAAAATTACTCTTTTTAAAGCATTTACTTGAAATACCAAATCTAAATGTCCTTAAGATGAAAGAGCCTCTTTAGTTAATTTTAGACAAGGCTCTCCTATTTTGGTTGTGGACTGGAAGCAGAGAAAAGTAAAATGTTTACTCTGAGAACAACAGTGCTGGGCACTGAGCCTAAACACAGCTATCTCCCATAATTCTCTTACCATATAAGATATGGTTCCTTCTAGAAGTATTTATGTAAGACTGTACTACTGCAAAATGATCATTCAACTCATTATCAAGTATCAGATCAGTAAAATCTGCTGCACTTCTATACACTGTGGTCTTGCCACGTTTTTCAGCTGTTATCCAGAAGAGTCAGTGGCAAGTTACATGGGTATATAATGAAGAAAGCAAAGGGAGACTGGACTGGAGACGTGGGTGAGGCCTTCAGTTTTTAAGACTGTTGAAAGCAAGGGTGAAGGCACTAAACCTGATAAACTAAACTTGTGGCTGAATGGGTATGCCAAATGAGCAGGGGGGCATGAACACATATGAATGAGACCCAGTTCTGGCAATCTTCACCACAGATGATGATTATGAACAATCATTTTTGGAAAGAATGAAAAAGGCACATGTTCATATTGCAGACCAGATACATGGGTCTCAAGCCGTCAAAATGGGAGATGAATAAAAAATACTCAGAAGGAAATGATTCATTCTACAGATGACCAAATTCTGCCAGTAATAGGTCTTGGTTGTGTCTGTTTTCATTCTGTGAAACACGTAAAATAATACTTTCCCTAAAACAGGTTTGTTGTAATGACTCACTAGGTGACATTTATGAAAGGCACTGATCATGAACATCACTGTAAATATGTAAGTCATATTGGAATATGCTACATGCCTTCTACAATGAAGTAGCTGCATCAGGGGACAAGGGAAGAGGTACTGATGTCATCTAACTGCATTTCTGCAAGAATTTTGATACGGTCCCCCAAAATATTCTTGTCCCTAAATTGGAGAGATAAGGACTTGATAGATGCACTGTTAGAAGGATAAATAATTAGCTGGATGGCCACATCAAAGAGTTACAGTCAATGGCTTAATGTCCAAGTGGAAACCAGTAACAAGCCGTGTCCCTCAAGGGTCTGTATTGAGACACATATATCTTTACATAATATATGAGACACATAATATCTTCATTAATTACATAAATAATGGATTGAGTGAACTCTCATCAAGTTTGTGAATGACATCAAATCAAGTGGTGTGGTTGAGTTGCTTGAGGGGAGGAATGCCTTCAAGCATTCAAATCCTTGTTGGATTTGAAGAGTGGGATGATGTGAACTTCAGGAAGTTCAATAAGGCCAAATGCAAGGTCCTGCACCTGGGTTGGGGCGATCACCAATATCAGTACAGACTGGGGGATGAATCGAGAGCAGCCCTGCAGAGAAGGACATGGGGATTCTGGTGGATGAAAAATTGGGTATGAACTGCAATGTGTGCTTGAAGCCTGGAAAACCAACCATATCCTGGGCTGCATGAAAAGAAGTGTTGCCAAGAGGTCAAGGGAGGTGATTCTGTCCTACTCTTCTCGTGAGACAGCATCTGGAGTACTGTATCCAGTGTTAGGGTTAGAGCAGGTCCAGAATAGGGACATGAAAATGGTCAGAGGGTTAAAACACCTCTCCTATGAAGAAAGGTTGAGAGAGTTGGGATTGTTGAGCCTGGAGAAGAGAAGGCTTCAGGAAGCCTTCATTGCAGCCTTTGAGTCTCAGAGAAGCTGTGGCTGCCTCCTCCTTGGCTATGTTCGAGGCCAGGTTGGATGGGGCTTTGAGTAACCTGATCTAGTGAAAGATGTCCCTGCTCTTTGTAGGGAAGTTGGACTAGATGATTTTTCAGGTCTCTTCTGTGGCAAACCATTCTATCGTTCTATGAGGTTACTATGTTGGCTCCTTCAAAAAAATTTGAAGATGGACATTGTATGGCAGTAGCCAAAAATCTCTGACAAACATTTATTTTAAATAGCCTCAAACTGTGTGTGGGGTGAATGCTTGTTTATATTTTTACTGGTTTTTTGCTTTTATTTAACCCCAGTAATTTTTTTATTTTTCAAAACTTTTTCCTTATTTGGGCCATTGTAAAAGAAAAAATAATCAAATGGCAATAATAAAACATTTTAAAAAAACAAACTAAAATTGTAAAGGACAAACAAATATCTTGATTCACGTGAAAAATTGTAATTTATTTCCAAATTGCCTGCAAAACCCCTCAACAACAACTATAAATTTTCCATGTAAACACTTACACTATTTTTATTGCCATTTCAACTTGAAAGGACACTTAAATGTTGGGATAGACCTAGGACTTTGCAATTTTAAATATACTGAATGTGCCCATTAAAAATTACATAGAAGTATTAAATTAAGGAAACAGCACCTGAGACCAAAAGACATCAATGCACTTTAATTGCCAATGCACTTTTTTGTCATTTCAAACTATATCTCCATGAAGACCATCAGACAAATCTATGATCATTTATCAAAGTAAGCAAAGTTTCCTAGCAGCTGGAAGATCAAAGAATAATAGGCCTTTAGTCTGCAGACTGCATCACTGCAGTTCTTCAAAGGCAAATACACTTCTCTGCCCATGACTGCAGAGCACTTTGGGATCACAGGCACTGCGTTTCAAAGCACACCAAGAAGTGTGAAAGTCAAAATTACAGAAGAGTGCTCTGTCATGTGGGAAGATCTAGATTAAGTAGGGACAGATTCTTCATCATTTGCATGAGCTCACAGAAATGTTTATTTCTATATTCCCAGAAAAGACCACTTGTGAGTCCTGAAGAAAACAACATCTGACCTGAGTAACCATCTTAGTGTTTCAGTCCCATACAACCTGGTCTTGAACACTGCCAGGGCGGGGGCGTTTAAGATAAAGTTTCACACAAGTTGCAAAACAGACACTCCTGTATCACCTCAAGTCTCCCCTGACCCTTCATTTCCCTGAATGAAATCATGTGTGAGATGATATGTAATGTGTTCTTTCTCAGTGATAATGTGGTTGAGAATATGAGTGTCCTTGTTGCTGTTTGAAATTTCTACCTTTCTACCTCTTCCTGCATCATGAGGTGATCAAAATGAATAAAATAATTAATCAAATTAACAACACCAAGCATTTACATGAGCATTTCCTTACACCGTACCAGAACATGGACACATATCCAGCAAGGGCAAGAACGTGTGGTAGAATTGCAGAAATTAGCTTGAAATTTCTTTCACTCTCTCTTGAAATGTGTGGAATGCCTAACCGATGAAGTATTGTAAATAAAAACAGTCACAGAAAATATTGTTATATTTTAAATAACAGTCATAGGGAAGCTAGACTCTTCATGTGGTTCAACATTTTCCTGAAAGGCAAGTATAAGGTTCACCCAACTGAGGTGGTAATGACGAAAAAATACTTCTGAGAGCTTTTAAAATGCTGAATATCAAAGTCTACTATGAGTGTTTGAGAATATGTGAGCTGCATTGATATCTGAAATTTCTACCTGTTCCCAGTGGAGACATTCTGCACTGTGAATAAAGACCAGTAACCTTCAGGCCAACTTCTGTGAAATTAAGGCAGGGGATTTTTGATGCAAGGGCATGAAACAAGCCTTCAGAAAAGGGTACACATGCAAGAGCTCCACTGTAAACAGTGTGACTAAAGACAAGCAGCATCTGTCCCACTGGTATACTCCATCAAGAGAGTTATTTATGGCTTGATTATTGTATAATAATTGATGTTATTACATAGCTCCTCAATCTCGGAACAATTACCAGCAATTGGTTGATATATCCCATGTAAGGGATAGAATTTTAATATTTATTTCCTGTCAGATGAGGTAACAATGTATATGCAAACGCACTTAACTTGTACCAGTTTAAAAACAAACAAACAAACAAACAAACAAAAGAGAGAAGAAAAGGCTCAATACAACACTGCAGCTCTGCTGGGCTCTACCTGAATGCTTGTTCTTACAAAAAAAAAAAATCAACAACCTACTCCAGAATATTCTTATGTAAGACACTTTTTTTTTTCACAAGTGGCTTTTCATTCATCGTGCTGAGTTACTTTGTGAAGAAAATCTGGTTCTGCTCTCAGGCATCCATGTAGAAGCGTACCCAGATATGTGCATACATGCAACACCAAAATGTATATCCCATATTACATCCTTGTTCCTTCCTTATGTAGGCTCTGACTGTGCCCATGGCTTCTCCAATACACAAGAAACAGTTCTTTTTCTTCCAGCCCAAAAAAACTGATGATAGAAAGCAAGATGCAAAAAGAGGAAGAGAAAGGGAGTGGACAAATGATGTATTAATGATGTATTTTTTACACAAATACAGTCAAAACATGAGAGAGAAAACCTCACAGCTGAGTAACTACAGCATAGATCCTGCAAAGAAGAGGTACATCTATGGTGTCCCACCCATTATCTAATTTAAGAAGCCCCAAAAGTGTGTTTTTTTCCTGTGGAGGAGGACAAATGTTTTGTCTGTCAAAATTTCACCAGCCTCCTGGTGGTTCTGTCAATGGTGGTAGCCAAAAGGCTCAGGTGAAGACAAAACTTCTGATGTTTTATCCCCCTGTCATCCCTTCACCATCCTCCTTCCCACCATTGCCTGAGACCTCTGTAATAGCTTGACAATACAAAATTCTGCCTCTGGCTTCCCTGCCTGCTATTTTCTTCTCACACTGCCTTGAGCTGTATAACTTTCCAGAGGAAGCACCATGACCTTCAGGATGATTTCCAAAAAATGAGGTCACAGAAAACAGCCATCCTTTCACGCCTTTCTCATTCCCAGGACTGTACAGAGAAAGACAAGGGATCATGTCACAGATGGGTATTTTTCAGCTAGCATCTAGGAGTGCAGAATTTCCACAATAAAGTTGTAGTTGCTAAATCAAATGACATTATATTCTGATTTTATTTCATTTTAACTATACCTGTTGGAATTTTCGGACTTCATGTGCACAGTATTGACTTCAGTTGTATTGTCGTGGCAAGAATTAAAGAATAAATAGTTTTACAGAAGTAATTTGCACGAGAACTGAGGGAAATGGTGGAGATTTTGATTAAACAAGCAATTATTTCTTGCTTCTTCCTACGTCATCAGAAGCTTGTTACACACAGACTGACACTTCTGCATGAACTTCTGGACTCTTTGTAATGGAAATCCTCTTAGTAGTGGCAACCACTGTTTTATAAGATTCTTGTTCCATACTAATTTTTCCTACTTATTTGTAAAAGTCTAGTTAGGACATGTTAGTGCCCATAGTCATGTAATACATAGATTATACTGTTTTACATAATCACCCATGACTGTAAGCACCTATCATTGTGTTGTCCAAGATGACAAAAAGATTTAAAACAGAACCTACTAGTAGTATGTCCTTAATAATGAGTCCGTACCTCTAAACCTTTCTCCCCAGTCAAAAGTTATCCACTTATCTTGGAATTCATAAATTATATTTGCTTAAATATAAACTGTCTGTAGAATATCTATACACACGTATAGTTCCACAAATATATAAACCTATATATATATACACACACACATAAATACATACATACACATAGACCTGTATTTATGGAGCCACCAAGAAAATGCGGAAGTTACATATGTGGAAATATTCTATATTCTTATTCAACCCAGCTCCTATTCTCTCATCTCAAGAATGGCCATAGTTGTCTCCTTGGTAAGAATCAAAGCTGTTTTAAGAGATTACATAGTCCATATGTAAGCCTTATTCCATAGATTTGTGTAAAACGATTCCTGAGTTTTGAAGATGTCAGCTGCAGATCTGCAAGAAACCATTGGTGCAAGGGAAGTGGTGTCAGAGGACAGCAAAACTGGCATCAACTCAAGAATTTTCCATAGAAGAAAAGGACCCCTAGAGTGTTTGAGATATTTGCATTTTTTAGAACATTAATTTGCTGATACCACAAGAGAGTAGAAAACGCTGCTTCACTTTATTTAATAGATTAATTATGGCAGCCAAAGCATTTCTTGATCATGGAACTAATATTGTAACAATAAATGCATGCATGCATAGAGTTGTATTCTCACATCAGCACTCCATCCAGCCTTTCCCAGTCCTCAGTCCTTGGATGTAAGAAAACTGACAAAACCCAACCAACCAACTAACCAACCCAAAAAAGGCAGTGGGGGAATGGCAGAATCTGTTTCCTGAATTTCACCTCTACAACAAAGACATCAAGGAGTCCTTCTAAAACCAAGAAAACACTTTCCTGGTGGAGAAAAGAAAACATTTAGGTGATAGAAATCAAGAGGTAAGGGAGACACAGTAGAATAAAACTGAAGCATGATTTAAAATCTAGCACTGAACAAATTAGTTCATTATAGCAAAGTTTGACCTTGCTTTGATTGTGTTATGTACCAGTTCTGGACATCCTGTAATCATAAATACAGAAGGATATTTCTGAAGGAAAGAGTAGGTGTTCGACCCTGGATGGTTGAAATATTCCATGGGAACTAGGCTTTTCAAATTTTCTCCTACTGACTGATGAAGATTAAAAAAAATCCCTCTGAGGAGGTCAGTGTTGAAAGACATAAAACTGATTAAAAAAAATAAAATAACGCTTTTTAAATAGTCATCACTTCTTGATGAATAAGAAGGGAAATATTCAAGGGATTTAAAAAAATAAAGGCAGAAAGGCAGCAAGAGAAATATACAGTGATGCCTTAACATGTGAGGAGAATCATTAGAATGAAATGGATTAAAAAGAAACAAAAATCCAATGCTGAGATAAATTAATTCTTCTTGTTCATAAAAGTAACGACAACTCTCCCTGCTCCTACTTAGAGAGTACAAAGCCTACTTAGGAAACCCAGTTCAGAAAAATCAGCATACTGCATGGCTGAATGCTGGGTATCTTCCTGCAAAGTAAGAACTTTTTTGTTACACTAAGGGACTCAAAAGAAGGTGAAATCTTACACTTTTCATCTTTCATCTTTGAAAGGTCATGGAAAGCAGGAGAGGTGCTTGAGGACTGGAGGAGAGCCAATGTCAATCCAGTGTTCAACAATGGCAAGAAGGATACAGGAAATTATGTGTCAGTCAGCCTCACCTCCATCCCTGAAAAGGTGATTCAACAGCGTATTCTGGGGGTTAATAATAAGTATGTGAAGAAGAATGTTACTGGGAGTGATCAACATGGATTCACCAAGGGGAAATGGTCCTCGAGGCCACACCTCGAGTACTGTGTCCAGTTCTGGGCTCCTCACCACAAGAAGGACATTGAGGTCCTCGAGCATGGGTACTTAGGGTTATGGTTTAGTTTAGGATGCAAATGGTTGGACCTGATGATCTTCAAAGGTCTTTTCCAACCTTGTGATTCTGTGATTCTGTGAAAACATGCCTGACTAATCTCATAGCTTTCTATGATGACATGACCAGCTGGGTGGATGGAGATCAGTAGATGTTGTCTACCTTGACTTCAGCAAGGTTTTGACACCATCTCTTATATTATCCTTGTCAGCAAGCCTAGGAAGTGTGGGTTGGATGAATGGACAGTAAGTTGGGTTGAGAACTGGCTGAATGGCAGAGCCCAGAGGGTTGTGATAAGTGGTACATAGTATAGCTGGAGGTGTGTATCTAGTGGTGTGCCCTAGGGGTCAGCGCTTGAGGCACAGACGCCATTATAGGTTAGGGACAAACATTCTGGGAATTGGCGCTGCAGAAAAGGACCTGGGAGTCCTGGTGGACAGCAGGATCTCCATGAGCAAGCAGTGTGGCCAAGAAGACCAAAGGTATCCTGGGGGGTACTAAGACAAGTGTGGCCAGCAGGTTAAGGGAGTTTATTCTCCCCCTCTACTCTGCCCTGGTGAGGCTACATCTGCAGTACTGAGTCCAGTTCTCAACTCAGTTCAAAAAAGACGGGACTGCTGGAGAGAGTCCAGTGGAGGGCTACTGAGAGGATGGCCAGAGGACTGAAGCATCTTTCTTACGAGGAAAGGCTGAGAAAGCTGGGTTTGTTTAGTCTAGAGAAGACTGAGAGGGGATCTGATCAGTGCTTAGTGATATCTAAGGGGTGGGTGTCAAGAAGATGGGTCCAGACTCTTTTCAGTGGTGACAAATGACAGGACAAGGGGCAACAGGCAGAAACTGGAACACAGGAGGTTCCATCTGAACATGAGAAAAAGCTTCTGGAGACTGCCAGAGCACTGGAACAGGCCACTCAGAGAGGTTGTGGAGTCTCCTTCTCTGGAGGTGTTGTGGTTTTGTGTGGACAGGTTCTGGTGGAGAAGGAAGGGCTGCAGGGGTGGCTCTTGCAAGAAACAGCCAGAAGCTTTCCCTAGGCTCAACAGTAAATACCAGCTGGGCTCAAGGATGGACCTGCCACTGACCAAGGCTGAGTCCATCAGCAATGGTCATAGGCCCTCTGTGAATCATATTTGAGAGATGTAGACACTTTTTGCTGCCAGAGAAGGGAATGAGAAGATGTAAGAAACTGTGCAGACACCAAGTTCAGTGAAGGGGGAGGGGAGAGGTGGGGGGAGGAGGCATCCCAGGTGCAGGAGAGAAAGATTCACCTGCAGCCCATGGAGAAGACCATGATGAAGCAGGCTGTCCCCCTGCAGCACATGGAAGATATCATCTTCATTTTAGATCACAGCTAATTTCTCTGAAGAAACTATGCAATCCTACTTTAGACACCCGGCATTAAGGGAGAGACAAAAAGACTTTTACTACATAAATTGGCACCTTAGAAAAAAAAAGTAAAAATATTCAGATAATATTATTCAGACAATATTCAAATACTTATACATTAAAGAAACAGCAAATCTCAAAAATTATCTGTTTTAAGGACACTAGAATGCTTTGCTTAAATGAGTTAGTAGGTTTCTTTCAGACAAGATAAACTTTCAAGTATTCTTTTCACTAGAAATTGAAAATCTTCAGGTCATCTGTTACATTAATTTATAGAAAAAGTCAAAAAAAATTTAAAAACCTATGAAATCTGTCATCTGTTTTTTTAGACACTAATATCTTTGCAGTCCATTGATAGTCAAAATGTGCAAGAAAACTATCAGTTAAAAGCTTTACTTCTTGTACAGGTTGAGAAAAGAATATTTTGTATGTTTTGAAGAGCAGTGTCTAAAGTTCAGTTCAAATGAAAGAAGTGGATTAATGCAGTACAAAAGCTTGAGACTAAGTATTTGTTGCACCACTTGCCCACCATAACCCTGTGATCTTCCGCTTGGCTTGTGTGAAGTGATGCAATGACATCTCACACTCAGGGCTGTCTACAAGATGTATCTACAGTTGTCCCATAAATGCAGCCACATGATCTTGGAGAAAATGTTCTGGATCTGGATCACTGTTCCTTCATTCCTTTGTTCACTGTGCTCTCACAGACAGGTTTGGCAGAGCATATTCCCAGGAGCAAGCATATATTATTAATTAATTCTTTCTCCTTCCAGTTCCACTTATACATAAATCCTTTTGGTGTGTTTCCAATATAGTCTTTGTTTTGTGAGACATTTTGTATTATTCTGGGACAATACTACACCTACTTCCGTCACTTATACTTAGCAAATGACTATTCTGATTGTCTACCACATGGTTTCACTCTAGGCATTTAGGAAGACAGTCAACATAAAAAGTCCTCCAGAGACCTAAGTTAGAAAAACATATTTTTGTCCCTATTTCTGACTGGCAAGTTTCTTAAGACAGATAAAAATACAGTACAGAACTTAATCATCTGGTTTTCTGCAAGCAGTTCCCACAGCTATTATTCAGACATTGCTCCCTGTACTTCAAAAACCCCTGCCTGATCTCATCTCTTGTATACAAAGTGTTACAGCATCCCCACCCATTAGCCATATTGAAATCGTGTGTGGAGAAGCAGGCTGGTGGTATGTTGAAAGGCTAGAGCTGTCATTGTTGGACTGTTTGTAGGACAAGTTGCTCCTCAGAGGACCTGTCATTTGATGCTTAGATGAGGCTGAAGCCCCATCTGAAAGGCTGTTTTTGTCAGAAGGAATCACTTGTGTTTGCATTTTGTTGGTTTTGACATGCAGCTTATTTAGGTTTTTAATTTCTAAACCACAAGTTCTCTTTAAATTAAAGAGGGAACAAAAAAAAATGAAACAAAAAACAAGGCTTTATGCCACCTGGAAGAAATTAAAATAAATGTCCTGCTCTACTAATCTTATTTCAAGTCACAATAATAAATGTGCTCTGTATTCAACAGCTTTGTTAGCCCGCAGCAAAGTGGGGTCTTCAGTGAAAAGGAACGTATTCCAGCACTGATGCTTGACAGTAATAAATTAGCAACCAGTAATAAAATCACCAGTGTCTGTGATGTATCTCAAGTGGTACTACCAAAATGTAGACATTTCTGCAGCTGCTTAGTGGGAGATTATATATATATATCCTGGAGGTTTTGCTGTTGGTTATGGAAGTATCAAGGAAATTTAAAAATTACTGTAGGCAGGCCATGAGTTTGGAAATCAGATTTAAAATCACTGGTAGGAAAAGGAAAGGTGATACTGAGTTCTCCTAGTACACGCTCAGTACCTGGGGGACATGAGTCCAGTGCTCTCCCTTGAAGTGAGGACAGAAGACACCTGCTAGATCAGACTTTCCCCTGCTACCTCTAAATAATCCGCCTGGGGCAGAGTTTGGTCTCCTACACTGACCAGTACTTGCAATTTGAAATACCATGTTTCAGAAGCTTTCTGGTTTTGAACTTTGTCATCACAACAAGAAGCTGTAGGTCAGGTGTTGCCAGCAGCTGTGGAGCCAGTTTGTTCCCTGTATATTCATGTCTCCATGAAGATAAACTATAAGTTTCTTGGATGACCTAGGGTGTGCAGGACGCTATTGATACACATTATTCTCCAGTTTTGCATCTTAAGTCTATAGTATCACACCTAATTACTTGTGCTCCCCCTCTTCCCTCGCTTAGGTCTCTCATTGGACTCACAAGTTTCCTTAGTATTGGAAAGGTCATAAGAGCACCCTGAACCAGAAAGGACCTTTCTTTCCTGAGAAAATCAATAGGAACGTAATACAGGCAAACATATGAACACTGCATAGTGCAATTAAGTTGGTATATGTTTTCACAGGCTTAATTACCATGGTACAGTTCGTTAATGCTAATATGAAATACTTGAAAACACTGAAATGCAACTATCTGATAATCAAAATATAAATCTGCTAGGAACATGCAGACACTCCGCCATTCCAGGAGCCTGATTGCTTTATAACTTAGGTGTCAGCAACCCATTAATACTTTTACCTCCCACCTCATGCTCGCTAATTCCTTTTATGCAACAATTCATGACCCTCACCATTTCCTCACAGTTTAAAGACTTCAGAGAAAACCTTTCATCCCATTGTTAACCCCCCTCTTTAGCTATTGCCTTTTGCAGAGAAAACTCCTCTGCTAGAGCAGCAGTGCTTATGTCCCCCACATGCTCGAAGAGGGATTCCCTCAGACATAATTGTAGCTGTCTACTTTCCCCCCATGGACAAATCAGTCCCAAACCAGCTGAAGTACAAAGATGCACAGTTGGGCATCCAATTGAGCTCTGAAGTCATTAGCAAGACAAAACACTTTGTGGAATTTAGGCTTTCAGAATCGACTCTGCAAGGAGGATTTCTAAGAAAAACCTGGCAGTTCCAACTGGGAGAGGAATTCCTTCTGTTAAATAGAAGATAAGGAAAGATTAGTTTAGTGACAACAGACTTGGAGTTAATGCTCTTCAAGTGGGAATGCGCTCCTTCCATGACTTCTCCTTCAGAGAACTGAATCAAATTATATGAAAAACAGATTACCTTGGCAGTTCACATTAATTAAAGTCCTCTTTAACTGGAAACATCTTTTTTAACAGGAGATACCTGTTGCCCACATTTTATTTTTTTTTTTAATTAGCAGTTCTATTACCAGAACTATTAGTACTTTTATGCCAGTGCTGCAAAAGCAGGGCACAGTAATGAAGTCCTTTCACTTGGTATATCATAGAGGACACTGAATGCTCTGTGTGGCTTGGCAAAAATTTGATCTTTTCCCTTGGTTTAAAATTTATAGGGCAACTTAGACTTTTAAACTAGAAAGTCAAAGTTCCTGTCACATGTCTGGGAGCAACATCCACCGCTCAAACAATTCCTCCTGAAGAATAGAAAAGAAGACGACCCTGTTTATACACCAAACAACTAGCCACTTAACCTAAAAAAAAAAATGTCATCTGCTTTATAAATAGGTCAACTTATTCAAAATTGAAATTTGTGCTTGGATCACATTTGCCTTTGCTGCATAATTACATCTCTAAATGACTGTTATCAGTGGGAAGCAGTATCTATACACATGAATCTGGTTAGCTATCAGCACTAACGAATCATTTCATCACTCAGCTATACTGATGGAAATAAGTCCAAAAAGAGCATATGTTTTCAAAGTTCTAAAGAAAAATGTTGACATAAATATAAAGAAGAGGAAAAACATATGCAAAGTTGCTTTTCCCTTGGGTTGGGGAGGAGGAGGGAGGGGGTTAAACCACAGAAAATCCATGTCTAGCACTTTAAACAATAAAAAGAAACACCCAAATGCTTAATGAAATCACGTTGTGAAAAGTATGAAAATGTAAATATGACTAAGGTTACATTTGTAACACAAATTGCACCGTAGTTGATGGGGAAGTCATTGTTTTTCCCACTTTGAGATAATTTTTTTCTTAGTATGTATCTCAGTGGGAGTGTTGAGCATGTTTTAAAATGTGAGCTTTATGTAAGATCTTTATTGAGAGGCACATACTTTGTAAGGGAAACAAACAAACAAATGAAACCAACCAAACAAACAAACAAAATAACTGCCAAAACCCCATTTTCTTACTCCAGGTTACAAGAATTTGTAAAAAAGAGAAATGGAAGCTGATGTAATTTGAAGTCTGGCTCAGCCTGACTTGTCAGAGGTCTCTCAAAAAGGCAGTCCGTACTGGATCAGGGTTTAACTCTGTAATCTCCTTTTTCTGGGGAAAAAGGATTCTGTAGTTGTCCTCACAACTACATTCTTTATTCCAAGATGAAATCCTGGGAAGTTCTTAGATTTGAAGGATACTTACTGTAACATTTCTCAGAAGTGGTTTAAATTAGGAGTTCATATTCTGTAGATTAGACTTTTTCTTTCAAGTAATTTATTATGGATTTATTGATTTTATCTTTACCTACATTGGCTGCATTATGTCGACTCACATTTAAAAAACTAGAAGCATACTACTCTTACTTCATTCAATGGCAAAAATGGCTGGTAAAGACTATTAAGATTATCAATAATAATATCTTGAGATATCATTTAACTGAGAAAAGAAATGGTGAAATAAAACCCAGGTCCTTTTCTAAGATAAAAATGTGTGTTTGTTTGGCCAGGCTCTAAATTAGTTTCATCCTCTCAATTCACATTCATTGGGATAGCAGGTTTTAACTACTGTATGAAAACAAAATTGCTTTTGTTTCCTATAAAAATGGTGTTTATTTTGGCATGGTTAACACACAGAACTACCCAGTGAGTGTCCCACCCCAGGAAGGGGAGACACTCCTCTGGGCCTCCACCCTCATTGCAGTACGCTTCATCTTTTCTTGAAGCAAAAGATCTATCTCAGGTTTTATTTCAGCTTTTTTTTTTTCCCCTCATCTTAAATTATTACCATTTTAATTTTATTTTTTTCTGGCTACTTTCCAACATCAGACTGTTAAACACAGTAGACCTGCAACTGCTTCATGATCCACAAAAAAGCATCCTTGCAATAGGATGCAAGACTCCAGAAGACCCTTGAAGAGAGATAGCCACAAGTCCTTGAACTGGTCCAAGTAAGACTGCTTCTTATGATTCAGAGCTCTTAGAGCCCTTAAGTTATAATGCAAGTACATTCATGCAATTTTAGATGAATTTGAGTACGATGATAGACTTAAAATGAGTTAGATTCTGCCTATCAGGTTATCCCCGGTTTATATTTGGGCAGTAATACTGATTTGGGTTTTGTTACATGTTTCTTAATGTGGAGAAGTTCTGGTATGTTCTGAAGTTCCTGGGGTGGAACCCTTGCCTGATTTCCTTGATGTTGACCTTCATAACATTAATACCAATGTCTGTGACAAAAAGCAAAACCAAACAGAAATAAACCCCTAAAAGTAAGCATGAAAGGACAATAGGGCAATTTAAAATATCAGCAGAGGGGAACATCTGAACTCTTTACAGTACGAGGCTGATATCTGTGGATGGTTATCTGTGGCAGCCCTGTGTTTTAAGAAGCAGAAAGGTTTTCAGTTTGTGATTACATACATATGGTGGCAGAAGAGGCCCTTGGGGTTGTTGCAGAGACCTCACAGGAAGCTCAGAGCTTCCATCCAGGGCATGGGGGAGGAGGATGGATGCATGGAACTCAAGGCTCAGAGAGAGAGGAAACAATTATCATCCAGCTGGCAAAAGGCTAAAGATGTCCTGCAGCAACATTCCCGGGATACCCCAGAGGAAGACTTCCCAGCAGAAAGAGGACAAGGAAAAAGGAAATGCATTGTTTCAGCCAGGCTGAATTTCACATCCTATTACATTAGTGCAACAGGCTACGCGGTGCATTTTTTCTCAATGAATAGCCTAGTTGCTGAAAAACAGAGTTTGAAAGTAACCAAAGTTAGTAGCAAATGAACCAAAACTAGTAGCAAATTCAAATTCATCTCAAATTTGGTGTTTAATTTTGGATAACATGACATGCTTAATGTTTGATTAGCTTGTGTAGTCTGGGTAAATAAATAAGAAGCACACACAGGCAAAGGATGTGATATACAGACCTTCATTTCTAAACTGGTTTTGAAGCTGACTTGCTGTTTTGCAAAGAAACCAAACAGTTAATAATTAGCCTCAATAACTCAGACCAAAATACAGAAAGTATCAGAATAGTATTTGAACATTGAACTAAATATCTTAAAATCAGTATTTTCATCCCGAATGACCAAAATTTGGTTTAAAAACAAAGGAAAACAATTTTGAGAAGTTAATATTTGTGGGTTTTATAATAAAAAAAAAAAATCACCAGGATCTAAAGTGATAGTGCAGCTGGAGAATTATATATTTCTGTATATATATGTATATATATATCAACATGGAAACAGAAATAAAGAAATGAATTGATAATTTCAATAAGATATTATCTCTAAATAATGCACAAGTGAAGACAAGCAATGGTGTATATGTCTTGTGGAAGAGACTGATATTTCTTAGATGTACATGCTTCATGTGGAATATGAAAACAGCCAAACCACCCTTTAGATATACTGGAACAGCCAGCAATTTTTTCAACAGTCTACATTTTTTAAGGATCATCCAAGTTTTTAGACAGATAAATACAGTTCATTCAACTTTTGGAAGTGTCATTTAAAAAGCATTCGTGCTTTTATTTCTCGATGTCCCACCTTAAATTTGTCTTTCCTTAGCAATGAAGATACCCAATACTGTTTGAAGCTTTTGAAAATATGGTCTTCAGTAGACATTTGAGGCTTTTACAGTGTCTAAGGTTTATCAGAGAAAGCTAGGTTTAATTCACTAAGTTGTAACATCAATGAATTATCAAACAGTGCTCCAAGAGACAGATATCAGATTTTATATATCTGCAGATCACCATTTGCAGCACTGTAGGTGAAGTTTGGATACTAATTGTCACAAGACTATGTTATATTCTCAGTCATGGAAAAACATGTGGTGAATATATTCATCTTTTACTCGAATTATGTGAACTCAGTCCCAAGAGCCCAATTCCATCTATGCGATCACTAGCATGTTTCAGCAGATAATCTTCAGGGTGTTCTGATGCAACAGGACACTTTATTCAGCAGCTGGGTTAACTCGTGGGGAAGGCGTGCACTGCCTGTGGTTTCTGTAGTGAATACTAAAACCTTTCTAAACTATTTTCCTCCATTATGTAATACCATCATCCCATTTTTATTCTGTATTTCATCCCACCTTGTTATTGACCCAGAGATATTTCCTCCACTGCAATTAACTTTAACATCGGGAATGACTATAGCCTTGATCTCTTGTCTTCAGTGTAGGGGAAACAGGTCTCCAGCTTTGATTTAGAACATTGAAACCAAACTGGAAAACGTACTTATTGTCTCCCTGAGAATGCAGGTAGTTATATCCAACTACTAGGATGATGCAATGGGAAAGAATCACAGAATCACAGAACATTAGGAGTTGGAAGGGACCTCAGAAGATCATCTAGTCCAACCTCCCTGCCAAAACAGCATCACCTAGACTAAATCACACAGGAATGCATCCAGGCAGGGTTTGAATGTCTCCAGAGATGTTCTTTCTGACTATCAGAAGTTTGTGAATCTTTTTAAAGGAATTTACTTCTCTGGAAAATTAGATGCTACTGAAAAATAACCATGACTATTTAAACTTAAAACTCACTGCATTCCCAATCATCTGAGCATAAGGGTCATGCTCTCTGTAGTTTGCCAGCCCTCCCAGAAATTCCCACAGTTCACTGGAATTTATTCAGAGTTCCTGTCAACTGTTAATGTGGTACATATCTCAGAAACCACAAGTGAGGACACACAGTGAATAAAGATGCCAAAAGCTTGCTGTGAATCAACACATCCACGTATTTTATCTTTCACTTAAAGAATGCGAATTTCCCAATGATAAACTGAATTACAATTTTGCCATCCAGGATGCCTATACCAGACCCATATATGCATTATGGCAGGCTTCACTCAGCAGCATTGTTCTTTCCAGTCCTAGTGTTTGAACAAGTTTCATTAAATGTGCCTTAAAACAAACCCATTGATCCTTAGAAAGAAAACTGTGTGATTAGTGGACAAAGTGTGTTTTCTGTCTTGAGTTGTGATTTGAATCACCTCTACTGATAGGGTCATTTTCCCAGATCTTGGCTGACATACCAATTCAAGACACAGCATTTCTCTGCCTGCTACATTTGATGGCCTCTATCTTGGAGTATCCAGTTGAACAAGTTGTGTTTGCAGTTTATGCAGACGCTGGGCTGATTTTTCCTTTTGACTGTGGAGTCAAAATAAAAGTTATCAGTCATCTTTTAGGGCTTGGCAGGAGGCAACAGCAGTGAGAGAAGAAAGGCAATGCCTTTGTGTATCAGAACACTTCAAGAAATTGTGGAGAATACAAATTTAGCATATTTTGTGTGAATTACATTTAAATGAGAAAGGCTGAGGGATACTCACAGTAGCTTAACTTGTTCTTATGAATGCTGCAAGCATATGACTGCTCTCTGTGCATTTACTTTATAAGCAGGTTAAGAACTTTATGCTAGGAAACATTCTACCATTTAAAATCTTACTGTTGGGTTTTGTTGGGGTTTGGGGTTGGTTTGCTTGTATGTTTAAGGAGACAGGATAAAACAACTAGAAGGAAGTATTCTATTTGTTAGCAGGAGCTGCTGAGCATAAAAAGTTCAAAATTTATGTTGAAATACAACCAGCAGAAACTGAAATTAAGACTTTTCATCCTCTAGCTCTGGTAACATGGTTTAACAACTACAGAAAAAGCTGATTCCAGAGTCTAAAATGTAGGCATAGTATTCAGGAGATCTGCTTTTGCCCAAGTGTTTGTGTGTGATCTTAGAAAAGGCACAAATGGGCTGACTTTCAGAGGTATTCAACAACACTTTTACTTCTTTTGAAATCTTGGTACTCGCAATACCTGGAAAGTTATCTTTGTGCTTGCTTTATCTCAGCATTTTTCCACTGTCTGACAACAATAGTTTCTACCTTTTAAGTGTATTAATCAGACTTAGCATGGTTTAATTTAGCCCATGGTACTTTGCCACTAAGGCAGATAGAAGGAAACAGCATAAAACAACTGAGATGAAGCATTCTATTTGTCAGCAAGAGATGCTAAGCTGCAACAAACTTCCATTTCCCCCTTAATATCCTGTCTCAAAATAAATAAATAAATAATCTCTGCTTTAGAGGGCATGGAAAATATGTTTCAGAAGCATAGTTTAGGCACTCAGGTAGACATTGATTTTTTTTAAAGAAGGTGTTGTGAAGGAAGGAGATCAACAAAAAACAAGAGAGTAGTCTGAGAAAATAGCATCCCCTCACTGAGAATTTCTGTTTTGTTACTGACATGCAGAAAAAGTCACATATAGAAGTGAGGGAAAGATTTCCAGTAGAGCAACAGATAATATTCCCCTTCAATGTTTTAGAAATATATTTATATTTTTCTGTTCATTCCACAGTTGCCTGGATTGCTGAGTTACTTCATCACTCTGATATAAATGCCAGTAAGACGTCTGCATTTTACATGAACAGACCTGTTTGCAAAATGGTTCATAATGTGGTAGATCACAAAACAAATTTGCGAAGTTCTGGCTATTTTATAGTATATTGAGACAGTTTGATGTAAAGTTAATTACTCTTGAATTTAACTTCCCGGCTCTTACTTCTATATTGATTTATAAATAAATCTATAGAAGATGGAGAGATTTAAGGCTTTCATATGTTTGGCCTTCAAAGTCGGTCATTTTTGCCACTGATTTATGTGACATGTCACTTATCAGTCATGTCCTTCCAACTATTAAGTTAATAAAATAGCAGTTATTTATCATGGACTATCTTATATGCATTAAATGATGCAAGCTTGTAGCACAGGGAAATTAAAACAATCAGTTAATCAAAAAGCCAACAGACTGAAAGCAAGAATTCAAAAACTGGGCTCCGGAATGCACCATGAAGTTTTAAGCCGGATTTTAAAACCATATATCTTTGTAGGATTCTGGGTTTAGGCACCAGAAAAAATCAGCTACATGCAAAGAACCTATCAGCTCCCAATTATATGAAGGAGATTTGTTGGAGGCTTTTTCTGGTTTTGGCTGGGAGACAGTGACATATTGTCTACAGTAGCTAGTACGGGTCTGTGTTTTGGAATTGTGCTGAAAAATCCTTGATAATAAAGAGATGGTTTTATTATATAGAGACATTTTTGTTCCTGCTGAGTAGGGCTCACACAGAGCCAAGGCCTTTTCTGCTCCTCACCCCACCCCATCAGTGAGGAGACTAGGGGTGCAGAAGGAGTTGGGAGGGGAAACAGCCAGGACACCTGACCCCAGCTGATCAAAGGGATATTTCATACCACATCACAGAATCACAGAATCACAGAATCGTAAGGGTTAGAAGGGACCTTGAAAGATCATCAGGTCCAACCCCCCTGCCAAAGCAGGCTCCCTAGCACATATTGCACAGATAGGCGTCCAGACGAGTCTTGAATATCTCCAGAGAAGGAGACTCCACCACCTCCCTGAGCAGCCTATTCCAGTGCTCAGTCACCCTCACTGTGTAAAAGTTCTTCCGCATGTTGGTGCGGAACTTCCTGTGCTCCAGTTTACAGCCATTGACCGTTGTCCTGTCCCCACAGACTACTGAAAAGGGGTTGGCCAATTCCCCCTGCATCCCATACTTAAGATATTTATAAACATTAATTAGGTCCCCCCTTAGTCTTCTTTTCTCCAGGCTGAACAGCCCCAGCTCACTCAGCCTTTCCTCATACAGAAGATGCTCCAGGCCCTTAATCATCTTCGTAGCCCTTCTCTGGACTTTCTCCAGGAGATCCCTGTCTTTTTTACACCAGGGAGCCCAGAACTGGACACAATACTCCAGGTGGGGCCTGACCAGGGCAGAGTAGAGGGGGAGGATCACCTGCTTAGACCTGCTGGCCACACTCTTCCTGATGCATCCCAGGATCCCATTGGCCCTCTTAGCCACCAGTGAACACTGCTGGCTCATAGCCAACCTGTCATCAACATGACATCATGGTCAGCAGATAAAGCTGACAGCAGAAGCAGCAGGGGATAGATGTTCAGAGTGACGGCATTTCTTTCCAAGTAGGCCTGATGGAGCCCTGCTTTCCTACGGATAACTGAGCACCTGCCTGCCCATGGGAAGTGGGGAATTAATTCCTTGGTTTTTTTTGCTTGTGTTTGCAGCTTTTGCCTTACCTATTAAACTGCCTTTATCTCAACCCGTGAGTTTTCTCACATTTACTCTGGTTCTTTCCCCTGTCCCACTGGGGGCAAGTGAGCAAGCTGCTGTGTGGGGCTTAAGTTACCATTTAGGGTTAAACCCCAACAAGGTTAAACACTTTTAAAATCAAGAATCTTATTCGCGTTCTTAAAATAAGGGTTCGTGAATTAGCTGAAAGGTACATTATTTTGTTCAGTAGTGACAAGTGTTATAAACAACATTAACTTCCTGCTTGTATATTTTACTTAACAATAGAATCCTTTAGGCTTGCTTATCTATTACTTTCCACTTAGTTCAAATTAAAAAAAGAATAGAAGCTTATGTAACAACACAAAAATTGTTTTAAATTTCATTTTAAAAGTCTCCTCTCTTTCACCACCCACACTTCACAGCTTTTCAGACATACAGGCTAAGCACAGCACATGAAGTAATGGAAATAGAGTGTTCCATTTTCCTTTACTCAAGTTACGTGGCATGGTTAGGGAGAGACTATGTTATATTCTGAAAAAAGAAACCCAAAACAACCCACGTTAAAAATTTAAGCAAAGCCAACACTATTCACCTTTGTGGAGAAAAAGTAGGAAAGAAAGCCACAGGCTAACCACCAGAACTGTAGCAATCTCTCATCCTTAAACTTAAAAGAACAAGTGCCTTAAAAGCATCCTGGAAAGGAATTTCAGTCTTTCAGTGGAAGGCTGAAGTAGGGAGTTAAGCAGTGATGGAATTAAGCAGGAAAGGAGTAGCTGTAGTATTTTTAGACAAAAAGCTTACCTGCTTGTTATTTTTCTTAGAAAATGAGAGTTAAATGTTTTCCATTTTCTCTCCTCCCCCCCTTTTTCTCCTTCTCACATCCCCTAAAAAAATAATTTATCCCCTTTCCTAAAAAATAACCACAAACTGCTTGTGACACAGCACACAGTTTTAGTCTTGCAAATGTATGATTGTATGTTTATTGCTACTAGCTTGAGTCAAAGCATTTTACTGCTAAAACATGGTTATTAAACAGAACATGGAAGTATATGTGAGCTGAGCTTGCTTGAGCAGAGGACTTGTAGTAGATGATCTCAGGAGATCCCATCCTACCTCAGCAACATTGTATAATTACAGTAATCCTCATGGATTACTGCATGCAATGGGAACTGCTTATGTACTGTGCACACTACATGGACCCTGCTCTGTAGGAGGTTTGGGCCAGGAAGTATGGCCTTACCATATATCAGATGGCTGAGCTCCCCCTTGTCTGTCTTTGGCAGGTTCTGTGGGGACTTTCAGAAAACTTCATAAAATCAGCGAGTCCAGGGGAGAAAGGGTCACTATGTTTAGCTGTGTTAGTGCTTAGAGCTGCCCACTGGAAACATTGCCCTCTTTCCATTTGTTTATATGAGGACAAAGGCTTTCATTTTAGGTAGTCTGAGACACAATCAAGTTAATGGCCTGATTCAGAACCTGAAATAGCCTGGTAAGTATGCCCCAAATGAGCAATGGGCAACCTTTCCTTACCCAGCTGCACAGGCAATTTTATTTATATAAGTTCATTAGTTTCTAATGAAGAACCTCACCTACAACTGTAAAGAATCTATTCTGCACAGCCTAGCCTACCTAAAGCAAAACTTGTGACTCTCTAATGAGAAACAAACTTTCTCCCAAAGCACCCTGCAGATCAAAGGCTCTTCAGGCACAGAATGAATATGACAAAATTACAGATCAGCTAATTAATCAGAGAGGATCCTGGTAATTATCCTGACCTGGAAATTGTTATAGCCTTCATTTCTTTAGAAATTTGGTTCTGCAGTCCTGGGTTTTTGAGCAGATGCTGTGATAGCACAGCTTATAGGCACCAAGGATTGTCTAGTTACCAGTAGGCTGGGATGAACATCAGGAGACAGTATTGTCTCAGAAATATGTTTTGCTTGTGGCTATGAGATGTATATATATTTTACCCTGTTGGCCACCTTTGAAGTGGAGAAGAGAATACCATCTAAGTGTTACTGGGAGAGGGTATAAACTTTAACTGCAAAGGTCAGATAATGTAGGAAACCTGGACACCTCAGAAATTAAGAGATAGAACACTGTGATCCCTCTTAAATTCAGATATTTGATTTTCCATGGCTGGTGAATTACTCATTTGGAGAGTCAATCAAAGACAGAGAAAAATCTAAACAAAACTGAAAGCAAAAAGTGGCATTTTAAGGTTTCCTTAAGAAGGAGGAGCAAAGGTCCAGGGTTTCTTCATTAACTCACACATCAGTACTAGTACATTCAACAATATGTCATGAGAGGCTGCTAATTCATGCTGGACCAACTACTCCATTCCTAGGTACTAATGCTCCTACTTAGATGGACGTTTGACAGATTATTCTGATTTCCTACTGTCTTTTCAACAAAGCAGATTCCTAACCATTCGTTTCTGGGTAGGCATCATAACTAGCTTTGGGTTGGTTTTTTTTGCAGAGGCATCAGTCACGAATATGGAAATGGACTTGTTGGGCATGTAAAAAATTTGGAAAAAAATAGATCTTTTATGGAGTGCAAATACACATTTAAGAATCTGGCCTCTCTTATTTTTAGCCTTTGACTCCAGGCTTGATAAAGTCTGTTCTAGCTGTGGTCTGTTGACTTCAGCAGAGACAAGATTGCAGGCCTGGAGCAGAATTACTTTGGTGATTCAAGAATAGGTGGAAATGAAATTTCTGAGCAGTGTCTGAAGAATAAAGAAGAAAAAGCAAAACAGCTTGGAGAGCAAGGATTAGATGAATTTAGAGATAATTCTGTGTGCATATGGTGCTTCTCTGAAGGTAAGACATGAGTTTTGAATAAGTATGCCAATTCTAGCTGGGCAGAATGTGTTGGTTTCAGACCATGGGATGTTCAGTGAGCTTTTCCATTGTTTCCAGTTGTGATCCTTCATGTCAGCAGCCATGAGACACAATCAAGCTTCAGCCGCTATAAGAAGCTGTGCAATGTCACATAACAAACAGTGCTTGAAGACACTGGAGCTATTTTGGTGCCAGAGAAGACAGGGAACAGAAAATGAGGAGCAAAGTCTGGGGAAGGGAGCAGACAGGAGAGACACAGAAGATGAACATCTAGAAAGCTCCGTTTTCAGGAAGATTTCCAAACCCACTCACATTATAGATAAACACAGACCCACTTCCTTTTAATTCTAAACTAGCTTCTCATTTGTCTACTAATGAAGAATGGAAAAGGAAGGCTATTAGGGGCAGTGTTGGTAGGATGTCTGAAGGGAAAAGGTGAGGTAAGAAAGGGAGGATGTGTTAGGGTGGAATGAAAAGTGGAAGAGTGGAAGGAGTGAAAGATCATCTCTAGGTCCAGTTGATGAGATAGAAAAGTTGTTTAAGGAAAGGAAGAGTGAGGAAAATGGCAAAAGTTTGTTTCCAGAGACTGTCTGGAAGGTGAATGTCCTGAAATAATGTAAGATGTCTGAGGTCTGACAAATTTTGCCAGGTGCCAAAAGACAGGGAGGAAGAAAAGTTGGTAATTGTTCTGAGAAGGATTTTCCCGCTTCTGCATCATGTCACAAGTGAGTATGAGGTTTGACAGAAGGCATAAGAGAAAACACATACACCCAAAATACCATATCAGCTCATTGCAGTAACACCCTGATGTCCAATGATGAGAATCGCTTTGAGAACTCCTCTCTGAGTCCTCAGAACCATTAAGAATTAGCAGATTACCTCCTTCTGTAATTACTTTTAATCATATTTGCTCTGTGGTTATCTGTTATTAATAGAGCTCTTTGATCTGCTTAACTGCCTCCCATGTAATTAAACAGTGGTGGAAAACACATGGATAATATTTTGCTAACAATGCACTATTTGCATAGGGGAAGATGTAAAAGCAAATGGTAACTCTCCGTGAGGTTTTGACTCAAAATGTTGTGGTCATATTTTATCGTGTTTATTTTCTTGTTAACTGAACATCAGGCATAATTGCTTGTTACATTGTTAATCACTTTGCTTTCAGACAAAAGACTCCATTATACCCCGCTGAGTACTATAGAGTGTTTCTTTGTTCTGAACTGTGTCAGCTTGCAGGGGATTTGTGGGTTGACCCCTGCTGCCTTGCTTAAAAGTTGGGGTTTTGCAGAAATGAGACCTCCAAGAGCTGCAGTCCTTGTCACAAAAAATAGCCCCTTGGAATTTCTGTCCTATTGATCTTTAATGTCTTCTCGTGAGCCATATCATCCAATCCTTTCCCCTATGTCTGGAAATGTTGGGTGGTCATCTTCCCAGCACTGTTGGAGGTAGCAAGTGACTAATTCCCTATCTCTTTTTCAGAAGCTGCCATCTTGACCTTCTGATCTGGAATTAAGCCAGCCATCCAAATACTGTACAATTTAATGTCCAAACCACCATATTCACTCTCTAACTGAAATCTGTAAATGAACTTCAGACAAGATGCAGGTGGATGAAAGAAGCTGAATGTCACAAAAATTTAAAAATATGTCCATGGGTCAGATCATGTGCTAAGGAGTCATACCAAGGGTCCATCCAGAACAGTATTCAGCTTCCAGGTCTGCACAAAGGGAGATGCCTGTGCACACATGCAAGAAGGGCATGAAAAGACTGGTTACTGGTGTCATGAAAAAGGGTGAGAAGAAGCCAAAGGACAATAATAAGGTGCGTTATGCTATTCATGACTACATGGCTTATTTGGTCCACCTCAGTACAAGAATTTCTCCCAAGGCTCTCAGCATTATGAAGTGATTTGTGAGCAACTCTGGGGGATCTTCCTAATGAAATTCTGCACTTGGCACAAAACAGCCAATGTTCAAATGTATCTCCCAGGTTAATCAGACCATAGTTCACCTGCTGTTGTCTGGACAATTAGCAAAGCATGTGAGGGCACAAAGACAGTTATTAAATATATAAGTTCTAAGTGAAGTTTTCTATAAAACTGCAAGTGAGAAATTAACAGCAGCAGTGAAAGATTAGAGTAAGTACATGGGCCCAGACACTCCTTGCTCCCACAACATCACCATCCACTTTCAAAGGATTAAGGATTAGAGGGTTCATCCCTGTTGATTACTTTCAGTACCTGTTTTAGATGTTGTTCATGAATTTTTTTAATACTCATTTAGAATGTGCTGCCTCCAAAACCTTACATAGCAACCAATTCCTGAAGTTAGCTGCTCACACTTCAAATATATTTTAATAATTTCTTTACTGAGAGAGTTTTCAAACACTGAAATGTGCTTTCTAGAGAGGCAGTTGATTTCCCAAGCTTGTCTGTGTTTGAGGCATTTGGAAAATGCTGTTACTATCATGCTTTAATTTTTAGTTAGTCCTGAATAGGTCAGGCAGTTGGACTAGAGGATTGTTGTAGGACCCTTCCAAATGAAATTATTCTATTACATTCTATAAATATTTTAAAGCAATCTACAACTAGTACCAATGAATGCCCTTGAGTTCTAACACTTTAGGATGTAGTGAACAACAGTTCTTATTCATCACCTTCAGGATTTTATAAATTAAATCTCCCATCAGGCTTCCTCTCTCCAAACTGAGTAGTACCAGAACTTTTGGTCTCTCTTTGTCATTATTTTCAACAAGATTTTACTCCAAAGCTGACACACCAGACCCTTCTGGTGACACAGCTTATTCAAGACTATGGGATTCTAAGAATGAAACTCCAGTTCGCTACATGATATTCATAGAATCATAGAATCATAAAATGGTATGAGTTGGAAGGGACCCCAAGGATCACAGAGCTCCAACCCCCCTGCCACAGGCAGGGCCACCAACCTCAGGCCTGGATCTACCCTAGGTTGCCCAGGGCCCCAACCAACCTGGCCTTGAACACTTCCAGGGACGGGGCATCCACTACCTCTCTGGGCAGCCTGTTCCAGCACCTCACCACTCTTTCTGTAAAAAACTTCCCCCTAATATCTAATCTAAACCTTCCTTCCTTTAGTTTTAATCCATTCCCCCTTGTCCTGTCATTGTCTATCCTTTTAAAAAGTTGAATCCCCTCCTGCTTATAAGCTCCCTTCAGGTACTGGAAGGCTGCAATGAGGTCCCCCCGCAGCCTTCTCTTCTCCAGACTGAACAAGCCCAGCTCCCTCAGCCTCTCTTCGTAGGGCAGGTGCTCCAGCCCACTAATCATCTTCATGGCCTTCCTCTGAACCCTCTCCAACAGTTCCACATCCTTCTTGTATTGGGGGCCCCAGATCTGGACACAGTACTCCAGATGGGGCCTCATGAGGGCAGAGTAGAGAGGGACAATCACCTCCCTGTCCTTGCTGGCCACCCCTCTTCTAATGGAGCCCAGGATACCATTGGCCTTGCGAGCTGCAAGAGCACACTGCTGGCTCATGTTAAGTTTCTCATCCATCAGAATCCCCAAGTCCTTCTCAGCAGGGCTACTCTCAAGAAGCTCTTCTCCCAGTCTGTATCTATGTCTGGGATTCTTCCGGCCCAAGTGCAACACCTTACACTTGGCAGTGTTGAACCTCATTAGGTTCACCCGGGCCCATCTCTCCAGCCTGTCAAGATCCCTCTGGATTGCTTCCTTTCCTTCTAGGGTGTCGACCACACCACTCAGCTTGGTGTCATCCGCAAACTTGCTGAGGGTGCACTCAATCCCATCATCGATGTCATTGATAAAGATGTTAAAGAGAACCAGTCCCAAGACAGACCCCTGGGGGACACCGCTTGTCACCAGCCTCCACCTGGACATAGACCCATTGACCACCACCCTTTGGCTATGGTCTGTTAGCCAGTTTCTTATCCACTGGATGGTCCACCCATCAAATCCACATCTTTCCAATTTAGAGATAAGGATGTGATGGGGGACTCTGTCAAAGGCCTTGCACAATTCCAGGTAGATGACATCGGTTGCCTTCCCTTTATCTACTGATGCTGTCACTCCATCATAGAAGTTCACCAGATTGGTATTCATGTATGATAACTGAAAGAAATGACCAACTAACAGCAGGGAACACTGGGGAACAATTGGGAAAACCTTTGAACTAATCACATGAAATGGGAGAGGCTGAAAATATCAGGTTTATTTATGTTGTAGAAGATACAGAATACAGAAGATGTCAGGAGTGTTATATGTGCAGGTGTTCCTGTTTTAATAGACTATGGATGCTGTGCAGAAGAATCTTGTATAGATCTGAATCTGGATGAGAAGATCACATTTTTCTTTCTTTTTCAAAAGGGATTCCTTTTTTCTGGAATAATCTACTGCCATTTTGACAAAAATCTAGAAGGTGTCAGTATCTAATAATCCAGACAAGAATAAGTCATAACGAGTATTGCAGTTTGCTTGTGCTACACTTCCCCAGATTTCCGTCACAGCTAGGATGCAGAAGGAAGACAAAAGAGGGATTATGTTGTTGGATTTCCTCCTAAAATACAGCTCTTATTTAGCAGGTGGTTGCTTTAGATCTGGGAGCTGAGTTTGCAATACAAACATTGCCAATATAATCTCTTATATATGTTTGTTTTCTGAAAAAAAGGAAAAAAACCAACACCCCCCCTAATAATAATAATAATAATAATAATAATAATAATGTGGCAACAAGAAATTAAATAATTGCTTTTCCATCAGGCTCAAAAAAAAAGCAGAAAGATGTCTCAGACCAGGTACAATACCAAGATGACTAAATGAAAAGACCAGTGAATAAACTGCATTGTCATAGAGTTACCAGATAATATACAGAATAGTCCCAAAGGCAAAATGTCAAACTTAGATGTCTCAAGATAGCCTGGGAAAATACGAACATGGCAGAGCCACATCATGCAGACAAGACAGACAGAGATGGGCTATTTTGGAAGATACACTCCATTCTGTCTTCTCTTCCAGGCTTGGTTTGTATCTTGCTAAACTTTAGCATCCTAACACAGGTACCATAAGCTGAGAACTTAGTTCACCCTACACTCCTTATACAGATTCAAATCATAATTGGACTGAATGATGCTGAAGATATGTATGTCTCCTTGTTGAATATAGAGGGAACCTATGGTTAATACAGTTTTGACTTGAATGTTTCTGGTACATGTTTCAAGTAGCTTTCCTGATTCTGGTTTCACAGACTTTTGCTCAACTGCAATGTTTCGTCTGATAGCAAAACATGTCATTATTGGAGAGAAAGAAAAATAAAAACAAACCCCAAATATAGCTTTGATTTTATGGGTACTTCAAAAGCTACCTTTATCGACAAAAAAAAAAAAAAAAAAATGCAACAATTATTTAATTCCTCAGCCAAGTCATGCTCTGTATAAACTTTCTGAGCAGCACACAATTAGTAAACAAAGTAGTGTAAATAAATTTTCAAGTCTAATTGTCTACTGATCACCTTGCTTTTCTGCAGGAGAGAAGCAAGCAAGATTTTTCTCTGCAAGTGAAAGGCAAGCAGACACCAGCAAGAAAGCACAGAACTGTTTGTACCATGAACAAGAATGCAAAGAGAAGACTTTTATCTGAAATAAATGTAGTGAGATAGTCCAGAAACACAAACTACTGAGTTTTACAGCAGAGTCGTGCATGCACTATAAATGAGTAGTCAAAATAAATAATTTCCTTGCCTGGATTAGACTGAGAAGCAGTAGGGAAGAGTGATATTACATTCACTTGTAAGTAACGTTTCTAAAAACCTGCTTTGATTCTACTTTTACTCCTCTCTTTCCTCTACCTTTTACATTATGCTCTTCCCTTCAATTAGAAGCATTCTGACCAAAGACATTTGATTACTTATATGTTGTAGATGGGCCTTACACCCTGTCAGAGTAAAGAAAAGGATATTAAAGGAAGGAGTCAGTTCATTTACTGGGATACTGTGACTCTCATGGCTTTGCTATCATTCTATTAGTGTTCAACCTGTAGTCTTTTGTCTAGCCTAGGCCAGGTTCTTCTCATATTGCTCACATTGATGCTTAATTTCAATAAGGAGCTCTAATCCAATAGTATTGCTCTTAATTGCAAGGTATGACATTGTGTAGACCAAGCAGAACTTTAATGAAGATATTGTCTTTGTGCCACCACAGTGGGTTCTACTCTGTCAGCTATCTGAGAGTCTGCTGCTCTGACAGTAGAGAGTTTCAGGGCTTCCATATGGCATTACACTGTTTTTCAACACAAAGCTGAACTGAATTATTGCAATCAATAGGTTAGCTGAATAGGACGTGTTTGGTTTGCAAAGCAATCAAGCCACTGAATTTTCTATTAAAATATTTCTTCCAAATACCATGCCATGAAATACAATAAGCAGGTTTCCATCTGAGCTGATATTTTTACTAAAATATGAGGATTCTCCTTCTCTCCAAGATGCTTTGCAGGTCACCTTATAGGTGCTGTTCTTATTGACTTGAAACACTGAAGCCAGCATGTAGGACAAGGTCTCTGAAGCAAAAATCTAAAGACTACTGAAAGCAGGCAGTGCAAGGATCTTGAATTTATGCTTATGAGCCTGGTAAGCATGATGAGATTTGTGTTCTATAGATTCCACCATATATTTCAGCTCCAGACTACAGTAAACATTAAGGTGGGTATTTTCCTCACCTTGGCCTGTTCTTCAGTGGATACCATAGCATAATTAATTTTAGTATAATTAATTTTGGCAGTAAGAGGGTTCAAAATGAATTTAAGCCTTCAGTTAATCCTAATAGGTGCTGCTGAATCCATTTATCACCATCCTTTGTGACTGGCAGCCAGCACAAAACCCAGTAGTAAATGCAAAACTGGCTGCATGCCCGCATAGTTGGCAGGCTCTGAGACTCTGAATGAATGAATGAGAACATGAAGTAAGCAAGAGAACGATGATTTTATATGCAAGAGCCCACTGGAGCTCCAACAAAACTCTGTTCTTTTCAAATGTCCCTGCTAACACAACACAATAAGCTGACAAGAGGCAGCAAATCCACTTGACTAAAAATAAAACTGAAATCCAACACGATACGCTTGCAACTGCAAAACGAGCATTTTTTCAGCCTAAGCAAAACTCTGCAATTATCCCAGGGACTGTATGGAGGCAGAGGGCAGGAAACCTGGGACGGCTGGATTGTTCACTGCAGTCTGTCCTCCTGTTTGCATTGTACTTTGTTTATGTTGGGCCCCACTGCACTTTTTACTTGATAAAAAAAAATCAGCAATGGTTGTGCCTTGGCTGGATTTACAGGTAGTATGCTGAGAAAAGGGAAAGGAATCTTTTCTTTTTCTTTTTTTTTTAATTTTCAGAAAAGAAGTATTTTTGTTTTTCATGATTGAACTGATGATTGTCAAATGGGAATGAAATTCTATAACCAGACACTGCACATAAGAACATTAAAAAAGAGGTGTAAGGTATTGCTTTACTTAGGCTACACATGGTGGATGGAGGATACAGAATATTTGCTCAGGATCACACATAAGAAATGCAGGGCAGAGCCTAGAACTGGACCCACATAACATTAGACAGATAAGAACCATGAATATCAGTTGCAGTTGGTGTCCAGAAAATCTAGGTCTACGGCTTCAGAATTTCAGAGACAACTACGTGTTGTTGTATTAAATATTTTGACATCAGCCACAAGAGTAATGACTGCCTAATCTCAGCCTTGAGATGATCCTGTTTAAACCTTGTAATATACAAGAAAATTCTGAGGTAGGGGTTGAGGGAGCTGGTGCTCATTTAAATGACTTTACCTATTACCAGGAATGAGTAATTGCCCTGGAAAATTCAAGTTCTTCTACTCATGAAAGCTCAGTCACAAAGAAAACATGCCTGAGAACTTCCTGAAGGTCAAAATTATTGATACTAATGGGAGGAAGGAGGACATAGAACCAACAGTACTGAAGGACCGACTGAAAACTTCACTTACTTGACAACAATGTTGGGATTCAGGAAATATGACATAAGTAAACAAGTTCTGGTTTCTGAATTGGATTCTCTGTGTTAACGCTTAGCTTTTAAACCTACAACTGATATGATTTGTTTTTCATTAATAGTGTTAATGATGCATAACCCACCTCCCTATCTCAAAAAGAGTGAAGCATCTCACTTGGATTTTACTTTCTGCTCCACTTCACTTCCTGGCACTGTAACATGCTGAAACTTCTAAAAATAGCCTGATAATGAAAACACATTAACATTTACTGACATACCGCCTGGATTTGACCTACTTCTATATTAAAACTTTTATGGCAGTGGGGATGGTGTCCAGGACATGCTCTTGGCAGCAAACTACAACCTACGTTATAGAGGAAGACTGCTAATCTGAGATCCTCACATGAGACAACTCATGGGGTTGCTGAGTCAGTTCTCAGCATTTGGAAATAACAGGATCATCAAAATTGCTTCAAACTGAGTACCACATAAGAGACAGTATTAAGATTTGAAGTAAAATAGTGTTTTCAGGTGGTGAGAAAAGATTCAATCCCACATATGAAAACATTCCCCACAGTAGTGAATAATTTCCCTTGTGACTTCCTACTGACTCTGGTGTGGTGACTCTGCAAATAGTGAAACAATTTCTGCATCCCAATTACACCTTTCTTATAAAGCATAACACAGGTAAGCATCTAACTCGAATGAATACTTAATTTCAGCTTCTAAGACTTCCTACCACCCTGAAAGACACTTAACATGTCTCTATGCCCTGGAAAGCTTAGCAATTAAGCCAGAAGGATTTATTAGGATTTCATAGGTTGGCCCAGCAGTATATTTGAGGTGACAGAGTTCCTGATCAATTCCACTCCTCAGAAGCACACACACAACACATACTTCTGGTGAGAGAGCTGACTAAACTAGAAGTCTCTGTGCTTCCTTCTCTCATTTGGTCACAAAATTCCTATGGGTCAGAGAGAGAGACTAACAAAATATAGTAATGCAGACTCTAGTTCCTATTTTTTTACTCCATCAGAGTAGAGCTATCACTTTAGGACCAAACTGAGCACCTTTCAATCATACAGGAAACCAACATATTTATCTGGAAGACACAAAGTTATCTGTCATTTTTTTACTCTCTAACATTGAGCTAAGAGTTCAAATGATAACTTACTCATTGGTATTTTACATAATTCATTTGTAAGAGATGGATCTTGACTGCCAGGGAACAAACCAAGGGTTATAGAAACCAACAGGATTCTCTTCTTACTGAGCATGATAGGTTTTGGACTAGACACTGAAGCTGAGTGATCCAGAAAGAATTCAGTTTGCTTTTGGCACTAATATTAATGTCAGGACGAGAGTGTTGTGTTTGGTTGTTGGCACATCCTGCCTTGCTTCCCAGGCATCATACCCTGCATGGGGTACCCACAGCTCCTGGGATCAATATCTCTTTGACTAAAGGTTGGAGAACTCAGTGGGACTTCTCTAGTACCCTCAAGGTGTTTGGTGACTTTCCAACCACTGGTTTGCAATGTAACACCCATTACTAAGAGACAAGGGGTAGCTACTAATTTTTTTTTTCTTTACTGAATTTCTTCTTTAACCATTAATGAAAACAGGGGAGGAAAACAAAATAGCAAAAGAGATATGCTGAGCAAGCCTCAGATGCCTTTTGCATACAAAAATACTGACATTGTAAAGTCTGGGATCTGGAAAGGAGTCATGAACATGCCAGAGGTTGGAGTCAGAAGGTTTTCAATCAGCGGGGCTGATCTCTGACTTTTGACCACAAATGATATAAAATAACAGAAGTCTTTCTTTGGAAGGACTCTGTTCTTTCCTCATCTTGGCAGGTCAAGGAAATCTCAAGACATCTGATTAAGGGATACATCTGTGTGGCGAGTGCCACAGTAGATTCAGGATGAAGCCTCTGTCAAGCTCGTCACTTCACAGAGCATCTAATCATACACAAGCAAGACCTTCGCCTCTTCACAGTGTCTGGGCCACTAGGCCAGTTTCTTCTGGAAGCTTCCTGTAACCACACTGATAATTCTGAAGGTTTCCAAGCTGCCAGGACAAGATCTCCTTGGGGGCAGCTGTATTTCCTTAACTCTGCTGGGCAGAGCTGGTCCCTTGGAGTCTGTGACAGCTGATCCCTTACAGGGACATTCAAGCGACTCTTTTCTTTGCTGCTTCTCCCTGACCTTGGCCCCATCTCTCACGCTTGGCTCAGCATTTGTCTCACTTGTCATGGCAGTCCAGTGAGGTTCCCACTGCCTGGAAAAGAGGAAAATTAACCCCTATTTTTAAAAATGGGAAAAAAAAGAAAACCAGGAAACTACAGATCAGTCAGTCTGACCTCTGTGCATGGGAAGATCATAGAACATGTCCTCCTGGAAACTGTGCTCAGGCACATGGAAAATAAGGAGGCGATTGGTGACAGCCAACATGTCTTCACTAAGAGCAAATTATGCCTCACAAATTTGGTGACATTCTATGATGGGGTTACAGTGCATGTGGATAAGGGAAAAGCGACAGACATCACCTACTTGGACTTGTGGGAAGCCTTTGACACTGTCCCATACAATATCCTTGTCTTTAAAGTAGAGAGGCATGGATTTGATCAATGGACCATTTGATAGATAAGGAACTGGCTGGGTGGTTGCACTCAAAGGGTTGTGGTCAATGGCCCAATGTCCAAGCGGAGACCATTGACAAGTGGTGCTCCTAAAGGGTCAGTATTGGGACCGGCATAGCTTAACATCTTTGCCAGCGATACAGATAGTGGGATCAGGTGCACCCTTACAAGTTTGCTAACGATAAGCTGTGTGTTGACTCACTGAAAGGAAGCCACGCCATCCTGAGGGACTTTGCCAGGCTGTAGAGATGGACCCCTGCAAAAAGCATGAAGTTCAGTAAGGCGAAGTGCAAGGTGCTGCACATGGGTTAGGGTAATCCCAAACACAACTACAGGCTGGGCTGAGAGCAGCCTTGAGGAGAATGACTTCAGAGTATCCATTGATGTAAATCTCAACATGAGCCAGCAATGTGCTCTTGTAGCCCAGAAAGCCCAGAACCTCTTTCCCAGAGGAGTTGTGGATGCCCTCTTCCAGGAAGTGTTCAAGGTCAGGTTAGACAGGCCTTTGGGCAACCTCATCTAGTGGAGGGTGTCCCTGCACATGGCAAGGGGGCTGGAAATAGATGATCTATAAGGTCCTTTCCAATCCAAACCGTTCTGTGATTCTATGATTCTATGATTCTATGGGCATGAATATTTGGGTTAAAAAGTGATGTGGTAAAGTGATATTGATCCCTTGTGCACCAGTCTTCTACATACTAAGTTTTAAAAGGCTTAAGGATCAAAGATTTCCTCTTATTTGCTTGCTGTATTCTGGTTTATTTTTTGTTACAGTCATTGTTGATGTAGATGCAAGAGGTGAACTCTCAAGTTATTTATATTCTGTTATGTGAAACTATCCTTCTGCCAAGAGTCTTTCAAGTATGTGCTAGCTACCCAATTTATTTTGTCTAGATTTAGTTATTGATTTTGCTCTGTCAGCACAGCATAGTTCTGTGTGACACAGATATGTTCATGCACACTCTCCCACATGTGTATCTTACCCCTTAGAAACCTAAACCTAAGGGAAGAAAAATTTCTTGATCATTGACTATGTAAAGAATTTTATGGCCTTTCTTGCTGAGCATGTAAAGTATTGGTGATCAACCTCACTTTTGCCTGTGAAGCAAACTTTCCTATTGCTGCAGTGACTTCCCTCTCTGCTTACTCCATCTGTAGCTATCACCATGCATTGCACTACTTCCTTCAGTCTGTGAAGGCCACAGAGCCAGAAACCAATATAGGAGAATCCTGGGGAGAGAAATTAAAGAAACTAAAGATGCTTAGGCTTTAAGAAGAGCTGAAATGAGACCTTGGTCATCTATGTTGCTTCAGAGAAATGTCATGTTTCAGAGATGTAGTAACCACCCAGGATGAACTGGAAAGGAACTTACTTCTTTCACTCTTTGCTGCATAGTGGTAGTCATTCAAATACTTCTTGGGGGTTTCATTAGTTTGTCACAGCAGATCAGTGTTAAAGGACTGTCTGGGTTACAGTCAGAAAGAAGAATAGAAGAACTGCTGGGTGTTGGCCACTGGTTTTATGGTCTTCCTATGCAACATGACTTGATTGCAAGGGTGATTTGGTATAGATGGAGCCAGCCCTGCATTGCTGACAGTTTATTTCTCTGCCCTTTATGAATACGGAAGGTTCTGTCTCTACAGAGAACACTGGAAAAGTCTCACACAGCTTATGAATCTGCTACTGCCTGTCCTCAAGTTGTATAGGCCATTGGAACTAGATGTGATGCTGACATTCAGATCCGATTTTCCCTGCAGTTTATGAGCAGTTGGATCCATGATTTTTGGATCGCACATATCTCTAGTGTCAACACAGCAAAATGGATGTGATAAAATGAAATGAAAAACCAGCAGTGTTCTGTCAAGACCAGCCTGGTTACTGCATAATAGAAATTAGTCCTCGACAAAGACTTTTGCTTCTGTAATGCCCAGAGGACCTTGTGGCTAAGATAAAGCCTAATTTGTTTAATGGCTTTCATGTCCAGAAAGAATAAAGACATGCTCTATCCACACATCAGCAGCTGGAACTCTGGAAACCTTTGCTTAGAAAGAAAAATTAAAATGGATAACCATCTTTTTGTCACAAGATTTCCCCCCTTCCTCTCTTTTCTCGGGGCAGTCGGCAGCACTTCGCAGCTAGTAAATCTGTTTGGCAGTTAATCTGCCACCCATAGACCAGATGCTGCTTTGGCAAAGTTAGCTTTCCTGTTGCCATGGCAAAGCTCAGGCAGGCAAATGACACGGATGCCATGGCATGTTGCCAAGGTAATCTGATGGCACAGGCCTTTGTTAATTGAAAGAGGGAAGAGGGCTGGTGCAGCCTGCTTTTCCCTGCCAATAAAGGCTGAACTTTGAGCAGGGTGCAGGACTAATTAACTGCCTCCACCAGCTGTTGGCTGTAGCAAGCCAAATCTGACAAGTGGCCAGGGCCATGCCTCCTGAACCCTTGCTGTCTTTTGGAGGAGAGGCAGCAGTTCATGAAGCGGTTGGAAGACTTGTAAAATTTTCTTTTCTTTGAAATACCTCTAGTGGAAAGAAAAAAACAAAACAAAAAACCAAATGTGGAGGAAAGTGGTTGTGTTCCCCCTGAAGAACTGTGAACTTCTTGTTTGGTTGGCTAATGACTCCTCCTGTGAACCAATGAAGCTGCAGGGACACAGCAGCAGTCATTTAGGTACTCTCCAGGTGTCTTGCAGAATAAAACGGTGATGTACACTAAGAGTGTTAAGATTGAACAACTATATGTTAAAGGGATCTCATTTGGGGTTTGGGGGCGAGAAACATCTCCAATGCTGGCCATGTGTACCAGTAGACTCCAATACACTCCCACTGTGTTAGGAAAAGTGGAGTAGTTTGGTTTGGAGGATCTGACAGCGACTGGGAGTAACTCCTGCGATTTCTTCAGAGGTTGCATTTCATACCTTCATCTCCTGCCCTATGGCATGGCCAGGACTTAGGATAAGCAGACATATAGTGTAGACATGATCAATAAAACTCAGGGACCCCACAGACTTCAGCTGCATCCTTCTAAACCATGTTTGAATGTATGTATCACATCTATGGTCCCCAAACCAATCACCTGGAAACAAAGGTGAGCAAGGAAAAGGGAGCTTGCAGCACCACTTACCTCTTTCTGCTCCAGAGAGCCACTGGCAGCATAAGAGACAAGTTAATATTTCAGCAGTGCCCTCACTCATTCTGCCATGGCCAATAGAGATATTAATGCCAAATACATGACAATTGTAACAAAGCACAACTCAAACCTTTTTTTTCTCCCAGGAACTGTTTTTACATTCTTTGTCAGTCCTATCAAGACTTCTTCCTGTGTAAGGATCATCTTTTATTTTAAACTCTTAATTTCACACTCACACAATGAGTTGTTTACCTGGTTTTAAGTGATTTGGAGGCAAAGTACAAAACATACTAATGTAATTAGTGTTGATTTCCTATGACATTTAAAACATAGCTACTTGGGAGCCCAGCTATAAATTCAGAGACCTATAAACACTCTCAGGGCTCTCAAGTATGTACATTTGCAAACTGAGGTCAAAAGGGTTAAATCAAACTCTTTCTATTGCAGGTGAAACTCACAACTCTGGCCTATGTAACAAAGATAAGACCATAACTCTTTGCTATGATGCTGACCATAAAACCAGTTTCTCTGATGGTTCTCCTGGCACCTGGTGTTTATGGTTGTTATGTTGTCATCTCACTGGCTACTGCCAGACATCACTACTATTGCTTGCCACCCTGTTTCATCTTGCCATAGCTCATCCAAACAGGTCCTGCAACATTCCAGTCCTTTTGCAAGTAGTTACTGGCATACATGATCCAAAACATTGCACAGAAGAGCCCTCCTCTTGGGCAGACCCTTCCAGCATCCTTTATCTTTTGCTGCCTGTAGCCTCTAACCAATGAAGGTTGCAATAATTGTCCATTTCCAGCATCCTGGTTATAATTCCTTTCACTACTCATTTTCAGGTCAATGAATTTATTTCACTAACAGAAGAAAGGTCACTCAAACTGTTCCTTAAATGACATGCAGATGATTCCTGGCCCATACGGTTCTTTTCTTTTGCTACGCAAAGGGAAGTGGTCTTTGTCTCTGGACATCTGACTTGCCTTCTTACTGCTCAGCAACTATCAACATGCTACCCTCTCACTGAAGGTTAGAACCGCAGTTCTTGCAGCTGTAATGGATAAAATCTCTAAACTAACAGTTTCTTTAGTTGGGGGTTAGTTTTGCCAATGTATGTCTTCATGGAGAGAGAGAGAGAGAGAAAGAAACAGAGTACCAGCTATAGTATTCTGTTGTTTGAAATAAGTCTGTTGCTTAAAAGGCTCTGGGCAGTGTAATTTTTACTTTTATAGGCATGGCCTGGATGTGTTTGACTTTTCAAATCCTCTCTTCGGAGATCCAAAAGGGTCTGTTTATAAAATCTGCATCTAAGACTCCTTCCTATATGAAGTTCAGAGAGCAGTTTCTACTGCTATGTATATTTTTGTCCCTGATGCTTTATCCTTGGAAGAATCTCCTTCTAATTCAAACACTTCCTTTCACAGACAAAAAGGGTGTCTTAGGCAGACTGTTTCCTATACACACACCCCCACACACGTACTTACATATATATATATATATGTATATACAGAAAAAGTGAGAGATATGCTCTGGCTGCTGTGGCAGCCTTTGTACAATGTCTGAAACATTAACTGTACGAGCAGCAGAGGAAAATCAGTGCTTCTTTTGATCAGTTCATTTCTCCTGCCAAGTAAACTGCCTCTGTCCTTTCATATCTCGGGCTGCCTGCAACAGTTGTCAGGTCTCACAGGCAGAGACTGAGATGACTCCTACCTCCTGTTCCCACCAGAAATAGGCCTGTAATTCATGCATTTGCACTGCAGCACCATGACCTCCCTTGTGCTCGTTAGCTGGTTAGCTGGTTGGACTTATAACAGGGAAAGAAATAGGTCAAGGGCTGAAGTAAGGTTGGGAAGTATGTCATTTTTACAGTACCCCAATTTCAAAAGCCTCCTAGTCAGAAGTCTAGCCTTGTGTTTGTCATCTCCTCCAGCTGACCTGAAGTGTGCCAAACATATGCCCCAGTGACTGTTTTTCCCACACCCATTCTTTACCTATACTTACTGGTTTTGGGCAATGCCAAGAGCCCACATGACTACCTGCAAAGAAAGTACTGGAGTTTATTGTGCTTACTGAAGCTTTTAACATGTTATAATAAGACTCAGAAACACTTTTTTTTTACCAGCTTTGGGTGTGAGCAAAAGTTGGGTTGTTTTTGGGGTTTTTTTTTCCCAGTTTTATGCCACAGCAATAGAAATATAAGAGCTTGGAGAGTTTCCAACAGCATTGTGATACCAGAATAACACACTTCCTCTAGTGCATCCAAGTCTTCATCCATGTCTAGCACATTTCTTCTTGCATCATCTAGCAAGGGCTCCCTTTCCCACCAGCATATTTACATGTGGGAAGCAGCCTGTGCTTGTGAGGTTTATAAGGCACATATAATATACACTAACCAGAATTTGGACCCCAGATGCAATAAGTGTTGCTAAGAAGGTCATGCATGCGCTGCAAATATTAGGGGCCTGTCAGAGCCCTGTGCAGTGTTTGTGAGCAGTTAATTAGAATCATGTATTTAGACACATTAACACTTCTCTCTCTATGTGAGTCTGAGTGTAATATCTGCAGGAAGGGAAGTGTTAATCTGTTAGCAGCAATGGCATAGTGTATGTAGATCTTATCACAGTGTCTTCACTTCTTCTTTCAGTCTTTTACTGACAGCTTTCAAACCTCTTAGCCCTCCAAGCCTGAATCACAGCATATATTTTATTCACACAAAACAAGTGTTGTTAAGTGAGTCTGCTATCTCTGGTCCATATAACACTTTGTGCATGTGCAAAACTAAACGCAGATAAACCACATTACCAGAAATGCAAAAAATCTTATCATAGTCATAATGTTATCACCTGTCTTAAATTTCCCAGAAATTAATGTTACTCTGGAGGAATCAAAGATAAAAGTCCAATTAAAACCAAAACCAAAACAATCCAAAACTTTTTACTTTTAGTGGTGGATACCAATGATGAGATTGCTCAGTATCTCAGTAATTCTGTTCTGTATTTGACTCTTGATGCATACCAGTAGAAGAACTGGAGTGGGTAAAAGACTCTTGCTGATGACATAAGAATCAGAAGTTAATGACAGAGGAATGTTTGAAAAAGCAGCTGTCTGTGATAACGTTTTCTTGGATTCCAGATCTGAACTTGAGCCCTTTGAAATATAATTGAACACAGGAGTTTCCACTGAAAGTTGTTGTGATGACAAAGCATTAATCACTTTTGCTCTGAATCAGATACATTGGTCATAATGCAGAAATCAGAGAAGCATTTCCTGGGTTTGACGTTGAGTATCAAAATTTTGCATGGCTCTGGGCTTCAGAGTTAAAATGCATCATTCCAGAAAGGGACCATTTAAAATGGACATTTTTAAAAAATGGACATTCTTTTAATATGGACAATTTTGTAAATACAATTTTAATCAAGCAGATTAAGTAAAATAGAAAATACTGAAGAGGGTTCTGATAGCCATTACGTTTTTTCAGTGAATACTTAGATACTTTTTTGATGGTTTGTGTTTAATTTTTGAGCTAATGTCTGCTTTTTCTTTATTTTGAAGTTTAATTTTAGTTACAGTTCACAGCAGAAAACTGGTACTCTCTGGAAACCTAAGCATAACTGATCTGATGTTGTAAAACAGTCAGGTAACACAAAGTGAAAACATTCTTGGAATTGATCTGTATGAAGTAGTTCTCCAGTTGAACGTGTTTTTGGCTTTTACTATTGTGGTTTCATTGCTACACAAACTAATTGGTTTCTAACCTGCTTAGAAACGGAAAACCAAACACACTCAGGGGTTAGCTGTTTCCTCCTTGTGTTGAAACAGAAATTTACAGAAGCTGCAGGGCTGAAAAAAACCTAGCTGATTAGCATTAAAAGCCATTTAACATTTATCAATGCTTAATATTTTTTGCTAGCTGTAATATAGGGAACAAGGAAAAAATAATCTCGTCATACAGTGTAAAGAGTAACTCAATGGACTGGAATACATGCTCAAGATTATCTAATTCATCTACATATTTAGACTCCATGAAATAGTTCTGCAAAATATCAAAACAAAATAACTTTGCTAGAGGATATTACAGGTGACTGGGAAGTTAGAGGAAATAATTGGCTTAATTTTTTTGAAACTGTGTCAGAAATTCCATTCCCTTCGACAATCAGCTTCAGTGCTGGGTGATGCTGGCAATGAAACTGATCCTGGGAAGAAATGTCTCCTTAATTCCCACCCCAAACCTCAACACTTCACTATCATTCATAGAGAAAATCTGAAAAAAAATTTTTTTACAAATAAAAAATCCCTTCCTCTCCCTCACAAGCCTCATTAATTTTAGAATGAAGAAACTGTTGCTTGGATGATGAAAGGAAAAATCTCTAGGTCTTACTGTGGGGAAAAAAATTGTTTTTTAAGGAAAAATGTTACCTTTGAAAAAGGATGAAGGGAGGTAAATTGATGTTCCAAAGTTTCTGATAATTTCCTATGAGTCTTCAATAGGAAACTACACATGAATTTTACCATCATCAGAGGGCATCATATTGTTCTACTTTAATATGCAACTCACCAAAGTATAAACAAACATAGTAACGCACGATGGGTCTTGAGGATAAGCTGGTTTTGTGAGGTTATAAATAAGTCTGGGCTGAGAACAACTTATAAGAATCTGCTTTTATTTACAATAACTATCTACATGATCTGGAAGAGCACTTTTTACCACAGCCACTGACATCTGTCTGTTGGGGGACTGGGAGCACCCAGCAAGGACCAAATAGGAGGTTTTTTTCTGGGGGGAATGAAATTATTGATAGAAAGACTTCAGAATGTTTGTACACTGGAGTCCTTATTTGGACTTTAGGGTGGAGGAAAAGTACAGGTTTGGTTGGCTGAATGAGTAATTCTAATACTTCATCAGCTGGGTCATTTTTAGTACTTAAATTTCACTTTCACTCTACAGTCCATAGTAAAGAATATGTCCACTGCTTAAAGCAGCATGGTCTTCTGGGGACAAGCAGGACTAGGACAGACCTGCCATTCTACCAGGGTGTGATCTTTGCTTATTTTAACTCTGGGAGATGAAAAATCAAGTTTCTGTGAGACTGGGTTAGTTGGTAATCCCTGTCCATGGAAACAAAAAATAGCTGAAGTCAAGGAGACTATAAAGAGAGCAATAGTTTTGAAATAGGTGATTGTTTGTCTTCTCTTGAGATTAGGGCTTCAGTTTCTCTCACTGACCATCAGCACTTAGATAAACAAAACATCATGCTGCTTCTGAAAACAGCAAAGGAATGAGCATAAATCCCTCTCAATTTCCTCCCTGCTCCCTCCTACAAAAATAATTTTTAAAAAAGTCCCTGCCTCACAGGTTTCACACAGAGACACCAAGGAGAGGGGGGAAAAACCCCCTTTGCTTACCAGGCTTTTCAAGCTTGGTTTGAGAGAGAATGGTCCTTTTGTACATGACCTCTTTCATTGCCTCCTCTTCCTCCTCTCTTCACTCCTAGCACAGTCCTAAGACTTACAGTTACCCTCAGAGAGGGTACCATGCATCCTGTACTTCACTTTCTCTACTGACAATCACAGTATTCCCCACTCCTTTCATGCCTCATTTTCTACACAAAGGAAACCAAAAATCTCAGTTCATGAGGAAAGAAAGGAAAAACAGTATCAATACAGACATATTTTACTTTCTCAGCTCATTGAAACGTAATTAACCCTGTAGCAATATTCTTTGCAGTGTGACTGACTGCTACTTTTCAAAAGGACAATTATTAACCTTCTAGGTTACCATGTTAAAAAAAACACAAACCAACAGTAACTTAAGTTTCTAGATCTGTATGTGTAAGATTGGAAATAATTGGTGATCTTTTGAAGATCCTGTTTTGCAGGACTTTTCTCTGGTTTTCAAGAGCCCTCAAACTTTTCTGAATTATCTCATCACCTTAAAACATGTGACTGAGATCTCAGAATATCTTCAGCCCAAAGAGGAAACAACTTCTCTCCTCACCCCTGGCTCTCATTTCCCAGCCTGTGACTTGTCTGAGACAGAGATGTCCTCGCAACCCCATTTCCCCATGACAGAACAAAGAAGTTACTCATCTGTCTTTGGGTGGAAGAAAAGGTTAGAAAAACACACAGAGCTATTGACTCACCCACAGAGAGGCAGAGCTGTGAATGTGTGTGCAGTGAAATACCATTGCGCACTGCTACCTGAGTGCGGAAACAAAAGATTTGCTTGTGGTGAGTAACTGATGCTGCAGGCTGCCTTGTTGTCTGACAGCTGATCATACCTTGAAAACAGGAAAATTCCCTTGATTTTTCTCACGCAGGTGCATCATCTAAGAAAGGAAAAGTTCTTCCACCTCCACTGCAATTTGGACTGTACCTCGTTCTTTCCACTTTTTTCCCCCCAAGCTCAGAAGCTCGGAAGGTGTTGAGTGTATTTAGAAATGAAAGGCTTGATAACATTGGGAATTTCTGAATTCACCACTGTGGTAGCAGATAAGTTGACAAAGCAAAAGGCTTAATGTAGCAGAAATGTCGTTAATGGGGGATAGGTTTTTAAAATAAAAATACAAAATTATCACTGGAAATATTTCTCTCTTCTCAAACCTTGGACTAGAAATGATCTAGATTGATGTGAGCTCACATATAAGACTTTGGGTCTATCCAGCTATTTTCAACTTGCCACTCCAGAGGTCATCTGCAGAGGTTGTCAACTAGTCTGTGGTGGGCATCTTCTCATGAGGCTTAAATGTATTACACAGATGCTTGCACCTTCCCTTGAAGATTTTTGGGGAGATACAAAATGAAAACAGTTTAAAAAGCACTGATTTAGTCTGTTATGAAAAAGCCCAACAGAGGCTCAGGTACCCTGGCTATGTTCAATTATCCTCAAGAAAGCCCGTCCTGTCAGGAGGACTGAAGCGGAGCCAAGAAATGACCATTCACAGCCAATGGCGGGAAAAAAAAATAAAAAGAGAAAAAAGTCTTATTGGTTAGTTGGCAGACAACACAGCTTTACTGGGGCTGAGTATCTTTGCGTGAGCGTTGCTTTAGCCAAGGAGCAGCTCTCCCAGTCCTTGTTACACAACTCAGTGAGGCACAATTCCCTTAATACAAAGCCAGGAAAAACAAAACACATCAATGAATCAGAAAAGTATCTGAGTGAGAACAGTGATCTCCGCAATCTGGAATTTATACTAAAAGTCCAGTTGTAACTAATGTTTACAAGATGCAGGTTAGTAAAACAGCACACACAAACCCTGCCGCTTTCATTTTGTATCCCTTACAGTGCTAACTTGATAGATGAGAGATGAAATGTTTGCATTAATTAGTGGATAAACTTAAGGCCAGTAGTCCTGGGTTGTTTTTCAGGCTCTGGCATTGATACGCTGTGGTCCAATCCTTGCTTATATTAAAACCATGCTAAGTGAACTGGTTCAAGAGTGCTTAAGGCTACAATTATTAGAGCACAGTTTAACTGGATGGACTGAGACATTACTAAAGTCGTGCTCTCTTCCTACTACCAATAATGCTCCTTTGCAGAAAATCATAGTAGCAATAATCTTTAAAACCAAAACTTTTGTAACTGACTCACCAAAAGGTATGCACATTTGAACAAGAGCTTCTGGGTTTGAGTCTTATCCTGTGTGACCAACCTCTCTACCCTGTTTTGTCATCTACTGAGTCTCAAATTCAACACTTCAAAAGTGTTTTTTCTCACTTCAATTTGTTTGCAATATTTCCAGAGGAAGACAACTTGATCAATGTAGAGGGCTTTTAAAAGTCAAAGCAGTCACTGCATCTGTAAGGAAAAAAATTTTTGTATTCGATCTGAAAAGATTTACTTCCACAGAAACATCCGGACAACAAATACAGGGATGTTATGAGCTAGATTTTTGAAAAATATGGTGTCACTTGATTAATTTTCATTCATACAATGAAAAATCCTGGCCATATTCTTCATTATGGTGCCACAGTATTATTTTGAATTTTCATCTTCTGAGAATTTTGTCCCATTAGAACAAAGGGGGAATTTTAAAACTGCATTCAGAAGTAATTCAGGTTAACATCTTTATCTGTATTAACAAGACTAATTGACACTAGATACTCAGAAGGCTCAAACTGCTTTCTTTAGAAATTATTTTCCAATTAAAATTAATTAGATGCCTGTGACTGAAGTCCTCAGATTGAGAACAAATGCAAAGCTATAAAGGACTATCTAAGAAGAAAGGAACTAATAATTTATTTAATATATTAAGTTAGTAACCTTGTTGCAAAAATTTGGACTGTATTAATGAAATTTACTAGTGGCATAAATCTAGAACTGCATCAGCCATACAGTGAAAGATGAGAATATTACTGTTTCATTTGGACACCAGATATTAATAACAATAATTTTTGCTATGAACTGCATGTCCTTCTGTTGAATCGGATACAGAAAAAGAGATCAGAATCCATCAATCATTTTCAGAGCACTCTGAGACAAGTCTGGGATTTGGCTGAGTAAAAGGTAATCCAAAATTGTATTAGGTGAGACACTGCAAGAACAGCATGTATAGTTAATGCGCTCAGTCACCATCACCTCTGCTCATTGAAGTTGGAAACAGGTAAAAGATGCTACTGAGACACAGAGAACTGCCCTATCCCTCCCCTAATTTCCCAGGTAGACCTACGCGAAGTGAAAAGATTCATATGCACTGAATTTAATATTCTGCAGCTCTTCGGACTTGCTGCACATATGCACAGCACATGTTTAATACCTGAGCAGTAATTCTGACAGCTCCAGGGATACAATGTCTAGGGGTAACACTTCTGGGAAGTGTTGGGCCAAGCAGATATACTATTGAGCTCAGCGTGTCCTGCAGAAAGACTTAAGAGTTTTTTGGACTGAGCCTGATTAGAGTTAATACGCAGCGGGTTTAAGTGAGACAGAAAACCTGGACACATGTATAAATCCACAGATTTCTTACAGAAATATAGGACATGCTCATGGAAGCCAATAATGAGGGGAAGGAAGAGTTTCACTTGTAAGAAGAGCTTGAAAGCGCTGGCTTACTTCGTATGTAAAAATTAATGCTGGGAAGGTATGCCATTGCTGCCTCTTAATGCATCAGGCTGTATTTCATGGAAAGAATCGATTATTAGAGCTATAGAAACATGTCAACACAAGGCTGAATGAGTGAAAACTGACCATGTGTGACTCAAGGCTGGAAACTCGTTGCAAGTTTCCAGTTGCCACAGGAAGGACCTTTCTGAAACAATGGGAATAAAAGGACTAGAAAAAAAAAAAAAGAGACATTGTTTTCACAGTGGTGCTTGATCTGTTTGGGAACAAGACTGCATGCCCAAGGATGTGTGTGACAGCTGGATCAATACAATCAGGGCCCTGAAGTCACATAGAGTGAAAGGTAAGCAGAGCTTAGGGTGCAGTGCGGTTCACATCCAGCCCATGAAGAAGTACTATCACATGGATCAGTTTAGACACAGCTTGAAGCGTTTCAGCCACTTCCACAGTGGAATTCTTCTCTTCTTTTCCTCAGAACCACAACATTTCTTCGATACAGATTTTCAGGCTTGCAAAGTCAATCACTCGAAGAGATATGTCAACTGAAATCAGCAGCAGGCTGAGTTTCTGAGAGCTGAGCTCTAGTGGTCAGTCTGGAGACGTCTGACTGATTTGATTCAAGAATCTGACAATATAATAACAGTTCACTTTATTGATTTTTTTAAAAAATCCTTTTTACTCAGCCTTGCAGGTGAAGAAATTTTAAAACAGAGTTGTATGATTTCCACCTTTTTATGTAGCATTCTAGTAGATATACCAGTTTAGCAAAATGAATGCAGAGTTAAGACAGAGATAGAACAGAAAAAAATAAACATATGTGGTGCTGTGTCTGCTGTAAAGAAATGCAAAATGTGACTTCAGACATGTGATGTATCCATTGAACTTTCCTTAAACTTCCTATAAGCAGTATTTCTTGTTATTTCACCGAGAGCTGTGTTTCTGTAACCAAGATCAAAAGCTGTGAAGTTTAGAAATACTTATCTCAAAGTACAAAGACAAAAAACTCTCCTCCATCACTCCTCTGTTGATTTTTTTTCCAAAGGGTTTTTTCCAGTATTTCAGAAAAAATGACCTAGCAACGTATTGGCATGGGAGCACACACCTACTGCAGAAAATGGAGTTTAGAGGGTGTTGACAATCCAAAAGAAAAATATATTTTTCTACTGAATACTGTTCAGTCCAAACCAGAATATTTCCCCTGGCTTAATCGGGACAACATCATGTCCTGTTACTTTGGATTTACTCCTGCCCCTAGTTTTACAAGATACTGTAAATCCCTGTTGATAGTTACTGAAATGACTAAAAAAGCTGTTGCAACCCATGATTATATCATCCTTTTATGGAGGACTCTGCTCTTTAACTCTTTTTCTGACCCTTTCCCCAGATGCTAAAAATAAAAAATGGGGTCAGTGTTATGAAAAGTGACAAGCTTGCTCTTCACCTGTTGGTTCATAGGCAGGTCTGAAAACACATGACAACATCTAGCACTTCAGAACTATAATCTGCCACTTCATCCCACAAAAAAACCTCCTTGTTTCCTTCAGCACTTCTTAAAAGTGAACACTGAGGTGCTCAAACCTCTAAAAGGAAACAGATTGTGTACAGGCTGAAGGTGAAGTTTATTCCAGTTAAACTTACAAACTGAGGTCTTGTCCACCAGTGGAAGAGGAGTATTTGAACAAACTCCTCATTGAAGACTGGGAGCTATCAGATGGATCAGTTATGCCAAGGTATAAAAAAGGAGAGACACGAGGGTTAGAAGAAGTGGCACCCCTCACTTGCCAGTTTATAGTTTAGGGGGATTGCAATGTCCTCCCCAAAACCCAGATGTGTCTTACCTATTTTCCTAATGTCAGGGTACCTATTCAGGCATGTGGGCCTTCTGGTAGATGGGAAAGAGGCCCTGGATTGCTGTTTTAAGAATCTGAGGAACTGGAATAACAAAAGTTTTATCCTAATGAAATGAACACAGACCTGATGAACACACCATGAAGTAGAAGCTCGTGTTTTCTCTGAAGAACTGGCTCCTGGTTTCCATTCACCTCCTCTCAGCATGGAAGACTAAGATTTATATTACAGTTTGGCTCTGTAACTAGAATAATGTGGTGAACTTGATATGATTTCAAACCTACACTCATTCCCCAGTGCTGAGGATTCAAAGCACTCCTGACTGTACTGTTTTAATGCTGTCTGTTAACTACCTAACAGAGCAGTACAAAATTCCGAACTTCAGCCTTGAAGGAGACATGCCTCTTCTAAACATTACTTCTCACAGAGTCATAGGCTAGTGAGGGTTGGAAGGGGCCTCTAGGGATCAACAAGTCCAACCACCTGGAGTAGGCTGAACTGGTTTGTGTCAAAGCATGTTTTGAATATCTCCAAGATAGAGACTTCACAACCTCTCTGGGCAGCCAGTTCCAGTATTTTGTCACCCTGAGAGTAGGCACATATTTAAATGACCTTGTTGCAAACACATGACAGTGGTTTTATGAATCAACTGTTACTCAACTTCTGAGCCTCCAAGTTGTCTGTATTTGCATTAACTACTGAATGTTTCTACAGTAAGATAGAACTGTCTTTTGTGAAAAAGTGTTGATATAGATGTAACTGCTCCATAGCTGCTCGATGATATTTCCCTAGTACCTGCTTTGCTCTTGATTTATGCATGAGGTCTAGCAGCAATATTTTCTGGTTACACTGTCCAAAAGTTAAAGACAGAAAGGCTTTCATACTAGATAGTTCATCAACATTCCACTGCAATGTATTCCTTAATATTGAAAATTTTACCTAGAACTAATGATGGGCAAATTATTTACTGAATAGCCAGTGAAGGAAAATTTGTTCTATGCTTCGTATGTCCTATGACCTGCTGGAGAAGAGCTCTGTGGAGAAGGACCTGGGGGTCCTGGTTGATGACAGGTTGGCTATGAGCCAGCAGTGTGCCCTGGTGGCTAGGACGGTCAATGGGATCCTGGGATGCATCAGGAAGAGTGTGGCCAGCAGGTCTAAGCAGGTGATCCTCCCCCTCTACTCTGCCCTGGTCAGGCCCCACCTGGAGTATTGTGTCCAGTTCTGGGCTCCCTGGTGTAAAAAAGACAGGGATCTCCTGGAGAAAGTCCAGAGAAGGGCTACGAAGATGATTAAGGGCCTGGAGCATCTCCCGTATGAGGAAAGGCTGAGTGAGCTGGGGCTGTTCAGCCTGGAGAAAAGAAGACTAAGGGGGGACCTAATTAATGTTTATAAATATCTTAAGTATGGGATGCAGGGGGAATTGGCCAACCCCTTTTCAGTCATCTGTGGAGATAGGACAAGGGGCAATGGCTGTAAACTGGAGCACAGGAAGTTCCGCACTAACATGCGGAAGAACTTTTACACAGTGAGGGTGACAGAGCACTGGGACAGGCTGCCCAGGGAGGTGGTGGAGTCTCCTTCTCTGGAGATATTCAAGACTCGTCTGGACGCCTCTCTGTGCAATATGAGCTGGGGAGCTGCTTTGGCAGGGGGGTTGGACGCGATGATCTCTCGAGGTCCCTTCCAACCCCTACGATTCTGTGATTCTGTGATTCTGTGATTCTGTGATTCTGTATTCCCTACTTGTGTACCTTGCTAATCTGCAGATCACTAAAGTCAGTAGAAAGATTCTAGGTGACTTACGCATACTGTGTACGTGGCTCTCTATCCTTCCTATTACCAACTATAAACATCACTGACAAGACACTTTTCCCCTTTAAAAATCCTGAGGGCAATTTTGTGAGGAAACATAAAATGTTTAAGTTAATAATTTAAAGTTAGTTTGATCTGAACTATGTGCAGTTCTGTAGAAAACATATTTAAAGACATGCAAGAGATGTCACATGAACTTACCAAAGACAGACTGAATTATCTCAATATCTTTTAATGAGAAATTAATTTTATACAAAGAATCTTTATTAGATTAAATAACTTTAGCTTTCAACATTACATGTTTTCATATGGGAATCCATAGGTTAAACTGCAAAAGATGTAAAATAATAAATGAATTTTAAATCCAGTAAGGAGCTAGTTAAAAAGAGTAAATACATGGTTCATGCAAAATGGGAAGGGAGTTCCTCTTGAAATAGTTTTAAAATGCATCTTACTTCGTATTTTTTATTAGAAACTATGGCAAAAAATAATAATAAGAGACTAATAAAATTTGCGATGACATGAATTCAGGAAACATCATCAACACATTAGGAGAATGAGAACATTTCTAAGGGGGGAGAAAAAAATAGGGAGACTCTAAGAAACACAATGGACTGGTTTAGTACAACATGGAAAATCAGTTGGAAATGACAGAGACGAAACTAATCTGGCCTTGAACTGTTGCAGGTTAGTAACAATAAGGTTTCCACTATTCCCAGCAATGAGGTTCTTAAACAGCTTTCCAAAATAAGTATGAAGTAATCGAAGCAGATTGAGGATGGAGTTTGTTCAATTTATGAAGGGGATTATATGAGTTCTTATTGCCTGCAGTAACAGGAAACTGGAATAGTGTTGTAGAACCTTGTAAAGTCTGTTTTTTCTAGCTTTTTTTCTCCTTTTATTTTGCAAAATTTTATGTTCATTGTTTTTCCTTGTTCTCTCCAACCACTCAGTAGTTTTTAAAAACATGAGGACTCCTGCAAGACTGGGAAAGGCATAGAAAGAGGCTGCAGGAAATCACTATTAAAACACACAGAATAATTTTCTTGATTTTGTAGGCTTGCCTGATTTGAAACACCAGAGTGGTACTCTGAGGCTCTTTCCATTGCAACACATGAGGTGATTACATTTGAATTTGTTTCTTGGAGAAGACCCAGCAAAGGCGCTCTAATGGAAAGTCCTGCAATCACAATACCACTGAGACTTTATTAACAAGCACCATTACATCACTGCTCACTTAAAGAAGGACAGTTCATCCTTTTTTTTTTGTAGACAGCTGTGGGGGTGAGGAGATAGAAGACATACAAACAAGCCTGTCTTGTTGACTGACTGGTTTTCAGAACCCATAGACATGTGGGTGGAGAGTGGGCAATATCACTCTATCTTAAAGCACTAGATATTTTAACATCTGTAGATAAGTAGTTCAAACTGTGGAAGCCACCCAGGGGAAGGGTTTGCATTTTGAAAATAAGAAACACAAAGAAAACAAGCAAAGTGAGTATTTAGGTGGTTCTGTTTGCGACCTTCTAGAGTAAAAGTAACTCAAACCACATATTTTGGATCTTTAATTACAAAAAAGAGACCAAAACCAATACCAAAACTTCCTGCTCCAATTTTAGGATTCATAGATTTTCTTTATTTCTGTCACACTTATTTTAATATTTTGGTGCATTTAAAAGGTTTGGTGTTTGGATTTTTAAAAATAAATTACAATTTTCTTGCCAATGTCTAGGTCTGCTCTAATTAATTTAGGTTTGCTAGAACAACACTACTGTGCTCTCACAGGATCTTTGAGAGTAAACTATTACCTGAAGAGATTATAATTGGCACATGAATGTCTGCCTGAGTATTCAGAGAATGATATAACAAAAATGGGAAACACCTCACTGTTTTCAAGTAAGCATTAACAGTGAAGTCTGGTGATTTCAGTGAAAAGCACAACAAGGTTTACTATTTCATTCATGACCAGAGTATGTAGAGAAAAAGTAAAGCATGTATAATAATGGTTAGAACTATTTGCTGTGACTGGTAACTGTGCTCTACCAAGGAAGAGGCAAGCCTAGTTGGGCATCTGTGGCCATCCAGTGAAAAAATGGGGCTTTCCTGACCTGACAGAGGACCACCTTGGAAGGATCTAGAAGGTGATATTTAATTGAGCACCTGCCCAACATCCTGTTTCCCTTGCTCATGGTGAGGCAGGCTGGTTACTAGAGGTTTGCCTACAAACCACAGGTATTGCATATGGAAAAATACCATACTGGTTTTAACTCTCCAAGCATTAGAGAATCATAGAAGTGTTTAGGTTGGAAAGACCCTTTAAAGCTCTTCTAGTCATAGAATCATAGGATGATTTGAGTTGGAAGACACCTCAAAGATCATCTAGTTTCAAGCACCCTGCCATGGGCAGGGGCACCCTCTCTTGACCTGGTGGTCATGCTGCTTTGATGCAGACCATGATACAGTTGGCTTTCTGGGCTCTGAGCACACATTGCAGCACACCAACATCTCCAAGTCCTTCTCCCCAGGGCTGCCCTTAAATCCATTCACTGCCCAGCCTGTATTGATAGCACGGTTGCCCCGACCCATGTGTAGGATCTTGCACTTGGCCTTGTCCAATTCCCCTGCAATGAGCAGGGACAAGAGAAGGGAACAGAATGGAGTTTTAAGTTGGCTGAAGGAAAAATGTATAATGCCATGTTTCGATTGACTGATTTCTTGCAGACATTTTGGTAGAATGGAATTTTCAAGAGCAGGTGTATAAAGATCTGACATTTAAGTGTTGTTGTGAGCAGAGCAAACCCTCTGACCACACCGGTAATTGTCTGACAGTCATAAGGATGAGTAGGGTATTAAGATGTGAGACACTGTCTCTGCTGAAGGCAAATAGGCTATAAACAGGACCTGAGAAGTGAAAAGATATTAAAAACATATACCATAAAAAGAAAAATCCTACCTTCTGTATGTTTACATCCAGCCTCCTTCAGCTGACATGAGGCTTTTCTTGAGGCCTTTTGACAATAAATAATAAAATTTTCATCAAAAGTAAATGATTTCAAGAGCAGAAGTGTGACAAACTGTTAGGACTTTTGGAAAAAAAAATAATTTTAGCCGCCATATTTTAGGACTGAACAGAGAGTTTTAAACATTGAGATGCAGTGTTGGATTTAAGTATTCTCAGGACATCTTTCAGCCGTCAAGTTTGAATTAGGTACTTTCTTTGGACATATTTCTAAGTGCAATATGAGGACATTTCTAAGAATGATTATTTACTTCATATAAATAAAGTGGAAACAAAGCGTTTTTCAGTTTTAGGGCACAGACTGGGCTGACAGTTGACTTCGGCTTAGTCTGGAGTTTTGCCTAAAACAGGATAACAAAGTAGGTTCTGCTTGGAAGTCCAGTATTGCCAGGTGTTGTATGTCTGGAAGTATTTCAAGAAAAACATCTGGAATTTCATCTTCAAGGGAAACAAAGCACTAGAAGCTGCACTGAGTTGTCCAAAATTGCATAGCCTTTCTGAGTAAAACCAGGAAGAAAACCCAGCCCTCCTAAGCGTACTAGGCTTACTGAAATTTGCCTGTCATTGTGTGCATTTTGCATTCATTCTTACCAATCAGTCAGACACCCAGTCAGCCAAATGTCTTCCTGGAAAATAAAACAATGACTAAAGCCAGAGGATATGCAGAGATTGGCTTAAACCATTTCAGCCAATAAACAGATACGTAACTTTGGGTTCAAAATGTATCAGTAGCTAAAGATGTGATTTATTGCTTAAAGACCAAGATACTGCTGTCTTTCTAAGGATAAACACTAGTAATTTTTCCCCAATTACTTTTATTTGGCTTCTTATTTAGACTGCTACATCTGTAAGGTATCACACATAGTAATCCCTTTTGCTGTTGCCCTTCTCTGATCTCTGGACAGCTGTCTTTGTGCTGTAAGAGAGCTCTTTGGGCAGGGACCAGTCTGACATACAGTGGATGCTCTTGCAAGAAATAATAGAGCGAGCTTGAACAATAATCTTTAAGGACTTTCCTGTGTCCATAGAGTCTGTATTTTTAAAGCTGTCTAAAGAGACTGTATTCCCAGATCAGATCGCAATTACTGGAATTTCTGCTTTAACTTTTGATGGTTCTGAACATTTCAGAGGGATTATTTAATCTTCCACTATTAATTGCCTTTCAGTGTGACAATGTTGATCTTAAGTTATTTCACTCCTGTTGTGTCATGAGCAGGTTTTCTCATAATGTTTTTTAAACTCCTTTGCAAGCAACTTACCTACATAATGTTTCTGTACTGTTTTTATTGTCCTAGATTAAAAAATGGACGTGGAAGGTCCTAGATAGTAGGTGATAATTTAAGTGTTACTGTTTCATTCATCCCTTATTTCATGGATTTTGCATTTCAAACCCATTTGGCAGGACTAGAATGCAAGTTGGAGACTTCAAAACACTTTTATCCAAATCTCAAAGTTTGTGTATTCACGGGAAACTGGCAAAAAAGGAGATTTTTGTGTGATCAATAAAAGTTCCCGTTGACACTGAAGAGCACCTTGGAGTTAATGAAGAATAGAAATCCATGAGTTTTCAAACAGGATTGCATTTATATTAAAATTCATTGGAAATTTAGGAAAACATCAGACTTTTATTAGTATTTTCCAATTGTCAAAAAGCAAGAAAAGCCATACAGCCCCAAAACAGAAGTGGTTTGGGATTTTTGTGAATAGAAATCTGTTACACGAAACAACTTAATTAAAACTATCATGTCCTTGAAAGTCAAGAATTTCTCTCTTTAGGAACTCAAGTACCTTTGGAAATCTCACCTTTTACCCTACTTTAACAGATGGTGAGGCAGTAAAGGTCTACTATCTATATGTAATTTTTTTCTAATGCTTAATAAGAAATGGACAAGTGCATTGTTGAAATATGATGATATGGATGGGACGTAAATTTTAGGCTTTCTTTGGGAACTGACTATCATGAGCTTTGGGAAAAACAATTTTTTTTAAAAAGTCTCTAGCGATTTGGATTTGTAACCACTACTCTCTCTGTAGTGTTTTAATGTCAGGTGCCACAGAGAGAGAAATTCTGTGTCAAAACCAAGCTTTCAGAACTAAACTGAGGCAAGATATTACTTCTGGGGAGGAACAGCACCCTGCCCAGATCCCACAGCTGAACAGGTCACACGTGCACTGCCTGCTGTTGCATTCTAGTCAAATACCTACTCTTTAAGATGTATTAGCTGGCCTGCTTCAGCTGAATAAACTTGGTGCCTGCTCCCATTGAGCAGCTGCTCAGTAACATGCAGAGAGGACAGGAACCTCTGGCAGGAGACAACAACCAGCAGATGAGGCAGAGATGAGGGGAGTAACCTCTCCAGCCCAGGCTGGACATGCACTAACACATAAAGCTCTTAGTAATTTATCAGCAAGTTATCTGGGGAGAGAAGCAAGTCTTACTCTGCTTAGGCTAGAAAACAGGTGGCTGTCAGTGCTTTTCTGGACACAGGCATTTCTTGGTCACAAATTCAGTCTGAAATACGTAGTCCACTCCTAGCTCCAAAGAAGACCTTTAAGAACTATCTTCTTTATTTTCTCCCTCAAATCACATAAACACTTGTGTTTGAAAATCAGAGCCCTTCTTTTTCTTTGTACTCTCGCCTTCCAGCATTGCACTGGTGACCTGATTTTCAGAGGAACAGCTCCTAAAGTCCATAGGAAGTACTCAGCATGCCTGAAAATCAAGCCATAAATAGACATGAATCTTTCCTTCTTTTCTTCCTCGAGGAACTGAACTGCCAAGTCTCAGCAAACAGCTGAAGAAACCCAGTTTGCTCACAAATGCTAATTTCAAGCTCCATGTGTGTTCGCATGGGCTGGACTGGACTGAATAAGTCTGAGTCACAATAAAAGGGAAATTCATTTTTCTAAAAGGAATCTTTAAATTCTTGGGGGGTTGGGAAAGGGGGGGAAGGCTGGCATTTGAGAGTTCTGCATCTGTGGGATCTGTGAGTAAGCCTAGAGCGGAAGTAAAGAGGAAATCCCCCACACCACTTAATGAAATGCTGTTGTGGGATAATGACTGCCAAAGAAACTCATCAGTTCAGACTTTGACCATCTTTGTCTGTTAAAGAGTCTGAACTGAGCAAGAGAAACATGCATTTCCTGTGGTGGGGTCTTTTTTCTTTTCCTACATTAAGATCAGGGTTGCTATTCTCCTGTAGGAAATAGTATCATTTATATGGGGGAGAGCAGCAAGGAGATCTGGATTTTATTATGTCTTCTTTCTCATTTAGGAAATGGTTTAACTTTCAGTTTGTTTTGAAGATCTTGAGAACAAGGACCCATTTCCTAGCACAAAAAAATACTAATAGTTACACTGTCATGTTCTTCTCATGTCTCTTCTTAAATCTTTGTTTTCTCAAACACTGCTATGTGCAAAGCAGCTATGCAAAAGTTGTAATAGATTGGAGGGAATTCCTGTCTTAAATCCTCAACATATGCATAGGAAGAAGAAAATGAAGTTATTTGCATGCAGGGTAAAGGAACTTTAGGATTCTTCCAAAGAAAAATCATTGCTTTTCTAAAAGCAAGGGTGTTTTTCCAAGATATTCCAACTCCAGAAAACTAGATCCCAAAACTTACAATACTCCCAAATGGCAGCATTCAGATATGATCCAGATCGAGCTAGTTGTGTCTAGTTTCATTTAGTAAATTATTTGTAAACTGTCCCAGGCATTACAGGAAACATTACATGGTACATTTTAATAATTCACCTCTGGGATATACAGCAGTATAACTCCACTGACCACAAGAGGCTCAGGCAAAATAAAGGGATAAATTAGCCAATGCAAAAAGAGGGAATAGAAAAGTCAAGGCAATTAATGGAATCTAGACCAAGAGTTTCCTAGGGAGAAAACTTCTGGGCTGACAGTGAAAGTACAGTGAAAGGATGTCTAGGCATTGCAGATAGCTGGATCACTAAGCATCTTTGTTTGCCTCTGCTTCAGAGATGCTGGCAACAAAGTCTACTTCTTTTTCAAGGAAAGTAGACTCAACTTTTGTTCTTGCACCCCATATTTTAGCCGAGGTATGGAGACGATAAGGAAGGGTTAGATTGTGGAAATTTCAGTTTGTTAACCAAGATGTAAGATCTGGTGAGGCAAAAGTGATTCTACATGATGATTCATCCTACTGAACCTTTTTAAGTACATCCCTTTCACCTTATTTGAAAAAAAATGGGTAAATTATGGGTTATTGCATAGAAGGGGAAGTGAAGACTCTGAACCCACAGACCACATGGAGATGTTGTTGCTCCTATGAAGGCAAATAGAACAACAGACTTCATTCAATTACCTGTTTAGCTGCTTCTTGTAGCCAAGGTGTCCTGGTTTAGGATAACATAGAGTAAATTTTCCTCCTAGTAGCTGTTATAGTGCAGTGTTTTGAAATTTGTATTAGAACAATATTGGTAACATTCTGATGGTTTTATTTTTGTCTAGGTATTTGTAGTGTCTACACTAAGTCAAGGACTTTTCAGCTTCTCACACTCTGCCAGGTGCACAAGAAGCTGGGAGAGCACAGTTAGGACAGCTGACCCAGACTGGCCAAAGGGATATTCCCAACCATATAGCATCATGCTCCAGATATAACTGGGTAAACTAGATGGGAGGCAGGATCACTGAGAGGGGTGGCTGAAACACCAGAGGGCTGTGCTGCCATTCAGCAAGAGTTAGACAGGCTGGAGAGCTGGACAGGGAGAAGTTTAATGAGATTTAACAAGGGCAAGCGTAGGATCTTGCCTCTGGGGAAGAACAACCCCAGGTACTAGCATAGGTTGGGGACTGTGGCCTGTTGGACAGCTGCCTAGGTGAGAGGGACCTGGGGGTCCTGGTGGACAGCAGGATGACCATGAACCAGCAATGTGCCCTCATGGCTAAGAAGGCCAATGGCATCCTGGGGTGTATTAGAAGGGGTGTGGTTAGTAGGTCAGGAGAGGTCCTTCTCCCCCTCCACTCTGCCCTGGTGAGACCGCACCTGCAATATTGTGTCCACTTCTGGGCCCCTCAGCTCAAGAAGGACACAGAACTCCTTGAAAGAGTCCAGCACAGGGCCACCAACACACAGGGGAGTTGGACCAGATGATCTTTTGAGGTCTTTTCGAACTCCTAACGTTCTGTGATTCTGTGATTCTGTTGTCCTCTCATGGGGAAGAGGTGGGTGAGCAACTGCATGGTGCTGGGGTTAAACCACAAACCAAGGGCACTCTGAATGACAGTGACAGGAATACTGGTTACAAGGGATGAAGATGTTATGTTTTCAGTCTAAGTAATTTGTGACTATGAGAAAGTCACAGACTTCTCTCATAAAGTCTGTTTTTCTGTAAAGAACGAAGAAGTTACATGCTACTTCATTATTTGGATTCCTCATATGATTAAAACCCAGGAATTATTGTTATCTTTTTATTGCCATTACGCTTAGGGACAAAACTGTGAACCAAGGTCTTACTGTGCTGTATGCTGTGGAAACAGGACAAAACAGTCTTTGTCTTCATTCAATGAAGATTGTCCTTGAAATAATAGTCACAGAGACATTTCAATTGTTTTAATTACTAAAGTGAAAGGATTTCTATTGATTCCCTTAGAAAACTTTCACAGTCTAATAAAGCATGCCAACGAGTGCTGCCTTATCCATTTTCTTTTTTAAGTCTTTTTTAAGTATGTTAACAGCAAGAACATGTCCAAGGAAAACACTGGACTGATATTTGTTGAAGATAGTCACCTGGCAAACAGAAATGAAAAAAAAGTGGAATCATTCAATAGATTTTTTCCTCAGTCATTAATAATACTCACAGACATCGGACTGCCCGGTCCTATGAGTTGGAGGACCACAAATCCATTTGTGGATACTAAAATTGTAAGGGACAGCTCATATCAGCTGAACATTCACAAAATCCATGAGAGCTGATGGGATTCATCCCAGAGTACTGAAGGATGTAGTGGATGTTATGGCAGGACCCCTGTCTGTCATCTACGAAAGGTTTTGGAAGTCAGGGAAGGTCCTGTCTGGAAGCTAGTCAATGTTATTCCAATTTAAAAGAAGGGCATGAGGGAAGACCCAGGAAACTACAGACCTGTTAGTCTACTCTCAGTGCCTGGAAAAATTACAGAGATTATACTGGGTACTATTTAAAAACATTTAAAGAACAATGCAATCATCAGGCACAGTCAACATAGGTTCACAAGGGTTTAAATAATTTAATATCCTTTCACAATAAGGAGATGAAGGGATCAGTTCTGTTTAGTATTTTTATCAATGATCTGGATGTCAGAGATTAATGCACCATCAGCAATTTTGCTGATGACACTAAACTCTCCCTTGCAGATGGATCTAGATACATTGGAACATCAGGCAGTAATTAATGGGATAAATTTTAAGGTCAAATGCCGAGTTATGCACCTAGGATGGAGTAACACCAGGCACAAGTATACACTAGGAAAGCACCCCTGCAGAAAGGGGTCTGGGGTGTTGGTAATTCTGAGCAACTCCCTGACTTCTTCTAGGTGTTCAGCTCCATATTCCAGAGGCAATTGCCTCGTTCCATTGGCTGTCTAAAGAACATAAACCTATGGTTTAGGTGTTCTGGATGATTGTTTGGGATTAGCCATCTATGCCTTACGTGCTCTGGTTCTTGACTTCAAAATAAGAGGTGAGAGGTATTGTTCTAAATTCTTTTACAAAGTGTTTCAGCAGAGAGTGTGTTTTATATAGTACAAGGGTGCATTTATACACCTTTCTAAAGGGCTGTACTGTCTGATATGGAATAATATATGGTCAGGATCAGAATTAAGTCCAAAATCCCTCTTTTAGTTAAAAAGTTATGCAAGGATTTAGTGGGGTTTATATATATATATATTTTATTTTTTAAAATTTTTTATTTTTAATCCTTGCCTGTATTCCAGCAGGAAAGGAAAAGGATGATTAGATGAAAAATATCTCCATTATGTTTCATATATAATCTGGACTAAAACAAGAATAAAGGAAAAAGTACAGAGGCAATAAAACTGATAACAGGGAAAAAATAATCCTGTGTATAGAGTATGTACAATAGAAGTGAAGGTCATATTCACTATTAAAACACTCCAGTGAATCACCTGGGTTGGGAGAACCTCTTTAGAACATTGAAGCCAACCATAGCCTAACCCTGACTAGTCCACCTCTAGATCATGTCCTTAAGGACTTCATCTTCACGCCTTTTAAATACCTTTTAAATAGTCTATGCTATTCTATTTAAAAAAATTAATCCATTTCTCTTTGAATCTGTAGTACAAGTAACCCTATTATTCTTCAAAACTAGATATACAACAGTGAATATTTTTAATATACTAAAAATGGTTATCACATAGTCTATAAACTGGTATATATGAAAAAAGTTATAACAACTTGCTTTTTAAAAAAAACTCATTAAGCAGTTAACTATACTAGGTGAATTAAGTGTTGTCCTGCTCACAAATACCCACACAGTACTATTCATTGTGCATGAAATACATTTCTCTTCCAGGAACCCATAATAAACCTGTGTATCATTTGGTTCAATCCAGTCCTCTGTTTTTTAATGACAAAATTTTACCCACTTAATTTTACTCAAGCATTTTTTAAGCTGCAGTGCAGCACTCTCTTATGAATTGAGGGAGAATTAAGGGAAGATGATGGTAAAGATAAAAATAGAGGCTGATCTATATACTTGATTGACTGTTTCAGACTGCCAATTATATTATTACTTAGCATCATATTATTATTCTGCGTCATATATCAGAGATGTTAAAGATCGTACTGGATCTATTTTGGCATTCATAAAGCTGATATCTTGTGAAGAGACAGTATGGTATACAGTTATATATCAATATCTCTCAGGTACTGCTGCTACCAAAAATGTTCAATATTTGTCAAATCTGTAAAATATTCACCTGGAGTTCATTGGAGGTCAAACATAAAAGTCAATTTCTACTCTCTAAACAAGCATAACTATCCAAGATATGCTGAAATTACAGCTGTTTGGCATCCTACAGACAAACTGTTTTTAAAAAAAAAAAATCAATCAACTACTCTGATCAATTTGTGAACTCAGAATTGTTTCATGAGCCTTTGTCCAATACGTGAGAGGAAAAAGGGGAACACTGTAAAAAGAATGAAACTTCTGATCTAAGAAACTAACATACAAAATAAATCTTAAAGGAAAAAATTATATATAATTCTGGCTTTCTGGCTCTCAAAGAGACTATTATGCCATTCATTCAAAGGCGAGTTGTAAATTAAACAAATTATGGTTTTGACCTCTGGTTTAAACTTCCAGAATTTTATTTCTCATGTAGCTGGAATTAAGTCATTAGGAGATCTTAGGCTATACATCTACAATGTTTGCCATCATGATGACTGTGGACATGTATATATCTGCTGGTAATCTCTATCCAATGGCTGCTGAACATCCCTTTAGAATAAGAGTAAACAATTGAAGATCGAAAATTGAGCACTGCTCCCTCCGAAACAAAGGGGAGAAAACTGCCATCCCTACCACCTAATCCAGATTTCCTGTGGATGGATGAGTGGACCTGAACACTGAAGTCTCAAAGTACAGTTTTACAATTATGGGTTACTTTAAATGTGGCCTACCTAGCAATCAGAAGGAGCTTTAGCAATTCAGAAGATTAATTGTATTAGTAAGTCAGGGAAGAAATAAGCAAGATGCCTCTCATTTTTATGGGACATAGATAGGCCTTTGTCATTACAAAAGAACAGATGTAAATATGATGCTACAAAAGCAATTTGTGTTTTGATGAAAGAGAGTGATGACAGAGACTGATTTGAGAACAAATGTAGAGAAACTATTTAGACAAGAATGCAGTTCCAACCAGGAATTTTTTGTACTGAAATGTTTAGTCCAAAGAGCCTTTGTAGAGTCACTGCAAGAGAATGATACTGAAGAGATTCAGAAGAAAAGAAGTGGACGCTTTTGTAAAGTAAAAGTGTTGAGCTAATGAAGCACCTTAACAATTTTTTCTCAACTCAAAATTTTCAAATAAAAATGTAATCCCTTTCTAAAAGAATTGCTTGTATCAAGAATGATGTAAAGGAAATGAAATACTACAAGGAAATCAAATTACTAGATCAATAGTCCCATCTCCTGATAGACACATAAGAAGTCAGTGGCCAGATTTTCACTAACGTTACTCGGGGAAAAAAAATTACCTTTTTTATATAATTGGATTTAAAATCAGATATTAGTTAAACATTTATCACAAAGAATGGACAGAAAGAGTTTCTCTAAGGATGAAGCTCTTTAATACACACATTTTATAAGCTTTCTCCACAAAGACAGAATCCTATGATCTCACTCAAAGCCTTATAGGAATCTTGTGCTGTGGGCTATTTCTTTGCTGACGTGAATGTATGAGACTGACTGCTGGTCTAGTGTACTGTATGGGAAGTCAAGAACATAAGTACAGCCTGAAAAATCCTAAGTGGGATTTTCATGGGCTTATCATTATCACACGTGCATAGCAGATGTCATAAGAAAAAAAAGTCATAAGAATGGATCAAATCTTGGTGCTTTGAGGTACCAAGTAAGTATTGTTTTAACTTGCATTTTCAAAAAGATTTTCAGTTCTTTTGACACCAATTCTCAAAGCAAGAAGCCTGCATACTAATCTGCTGGGGTTCATGTGCTTTTCATTTGCAAATGTCACCAGCCATTTCTTTGAAAGTCTGGTAATTCCTACAAGACACCAGGATCAACATTGACCCACTTTGGATCTTTCAGTGCTGAGGTAGCATGTAGATGGACAATGCTAATACATGTAAAAGCTCAGAATAAGGGGTGCTAGAAATCCTTGAGCCAGCATGAGTTTCCAGTGACTTAATTTTTATTTATTTGCATTGTTGAAATGAATAACTTGAAGTTAAAAAATTTACAAGTCTTCATTTACTCTTTCTGGGGGAGAGGACACATTGGGCTTTAAATATATATCAATACTGGGTAAAAAAAACCCACAACATAGTTCTTATTAATCTTCACAGATGTTCATAGTTCTTGCAATTCTAACCTTCCCATTACTAATACCCTTGTAGCCACCAAACATCCTGCAAAGGAGGGGCCCTGAACCCTTTTGAATTCCATTCTTTTCTCTAATCCAAATCAATCATTTCCATGTCCAGCTTTGACACAGTAGGAACTGAAACTATATTGTTTATATTGCTCAAAATGACTCCAAATCCTTTCTTTATAACCTTCCTCTATAAAGTTATGGTTCTGGGTGCTGTGCAGTTCACATCAGAAAATTGCATAATCACTTGACCTAGAAACAGGAAGGTTGCAGAAATTAGGTATATTTGCCCTATACTCACTTTGGATAGTTATTCTTGCATGGACTCTGCTAGTAGGTCACTGGGTTAGATGGACACTCTAGATGAGAACAGACATCTATTTATCTATCTATCTATTTCTTAGTAAACCCAAGAGCTGTAGTACTTGCAGCGCTGCAGAGCTGTGAACCATATAATTTCTCATTCGAGGGGAGAGCGGTGTGAACTGTAAGATTTTGAGTATGCCAGGGTCATTCTTTGCATTGTAAAAACACAGAACACAGTGATTTAGAAACTCCTGTGGTCATGAAAGACCACCATTGTATGTGCGCCTGACCTACAAGCTCCAGAGCCCACGTGTGAAACAGAACACGCAAGTTAGTACTTTAAAGAGCAGCACATACAGGTTTGGCAGCGCCTGCCAAATGCTAGAATATGTGACCTCTTGTTGATAATTCGTAGTATGATTTTTCAAAGAAAGCAGGAAATGGAGGCTGGCTGCAGGAAAAGAAAAAAAAGACAAGAAAAAAGAAAGAAAAAGTTGACTCTTACTTGAAAGCACTCTCTATATATAGCTTTCCAGAAAACCTTGACTGAACCTACTTTAATCATATTTGTTGTTAATTTAAGTATTATGCAGGGTGTCTTGAAAGAAAGAGAAGCGTGCATGGGAATAAATATGGGACAAAATATGTGTGCTCTCATTCTAACTCTTAATGTAAGACTTGTAGAATGATGCTGACGAAGTCGTTTAAGAACCTCTATTTTCCTGCCTGTAAACTGGGGATAAAAATATTTTCCTCTTCCACTCACAGTGGTGCTTTGAGGCTTCAGGATATCCTTAGAAAAACTTTACCGCTACTAGCAGGAATCCCTGTGAAGAAACTGTTCAAGGGTAAAGCAGAAGCATTATGAAAGTTAAGTGTGTGGTGGGTCACATCTGTGCTGGAAGCCAGGAACAGTGGTTCTGCACTTTGGTACTAGTGAGAACAAGGACAAGCTGTTAAACAAGAACAGCCAAATAGGTGGAAACCACAACATGCACACATGCACCTCCCTAAATAAACTGTCCTTGCACTGTCCAACCTGGGATAACAAGGGACTGAAAGACAGCTGTGGTGTCATCACAGCAAACTCTAGTTAGCAGTGACATGATATCCTATTGCTGTTTCTTCCAAGAGGCATATTATAGGCATGGTGAGAGCTACCACACATCTATATAGATGTTTAGCTCTGAATTAATCGAATCTCATTTTGTTGACTTGGACAAGACTGTACTTATTTATACCAGAAATTTGGCTCTCATTATAGCCGCCTTTTCTTTTTTTTTTGCTTTAGTACTGTGAGAAAAAAACAAAACCAAACAAAACTCTGCTAAAATGGGTCACAAGTCATTGTGCAGAGCCATGAATTTGGCCCTTGGCAGTATGTGCCCATTGTGTCCGATTCCACCACAGCATGTTTCACAGATGCTTTCACAGAATGTTAGGAGTTGGAAGGGACCTTGAAAGATCATCTAGTACAACTGCCCCCCACCAGAGCATGTTGCTCCCTGCTGTACCCAGTCTATAGCCTTCAGTGACACTGGGACATCTTTCCTGCAGAGTATAGCAATAAGCTCTTTTAAGGAGCCCTCATCCTACCACTTACTATGTTACTGAGGCACGGTGCTGAGTATTTGAAGATGGAGATATGTTAGAGCATACTTTGAAATTGTAAAATTCTGCCAGTTTTGGCTTAGCACCTAAGACAAGGATGAACTGACTGCAAGGGAGCTGACGGGTAGCTGTCTTCCCCAGCTGTTCTCGGGACATGCGGGAACGGAGCATTGCTGCAAGCACACGCATACAGGTTGCTGTTACTGTGGTCCTATGGCAACGTGCAGATATTTTGAAACATCTCACTGAGAGTTCTGCAAACATTCTGCTCAGTCTGGCTGTACTATTGCTGGACATCACGAGTTGATGCAGGTGTTAGTTTAAGGCTTTATGCTAGGAGCACAAGTCTGTGGTATACAAGAACGGTGCAAAGAGTAGAGCCCTAGTTTCACCTGTGGATGGTAATAAATCATAGCACAGATTAGGACTGTCTTTTTCACTCCTTTCCACTGCATCATACTGACCACTAGAGCTTGCTGTATTAACGTTCAAGTGAACAGATCCAAAAGCTCTGAACCAGCTCTACAAAACCATTTCCACAGAAAGCATGAATTCCTTTACCGCAAGATGTAAAAATGACAATACCCTTCTCCAGCTGTTGAGATGAACTCAACTTGAAATGCAGAAGAAGCTGTAGGAAGTGTATGATTAAGTAATTGGCACTATTTTCTCTCCATTGGTACGTTGCCAATGCTCCAGCAAGTGCTAAGGGGCACTGTGCTATTTTCAGATTAAGTGAAAAATCAAGGTCCTGACTGCTGATCATTTCAGCTAATTAAAGATCCCTTGGCATTTATTTGCAGAAGAAGGGATATTAGCTTTGATGAGCTGGCAAAGCTCCAGCTAAGAGAAGCAAAAGCTGCAGACCAGGTTTTCCCTGAAGGTGAGCATCCCTTTTCACTCTCAGCAGAGTAACACCAAAGTGTGTTGTAAAAGAGGAATCGCCTTTCACCTGGGAATAGGTTACAACTGCATCCACATCTCCCTCTGTGTAGTTTGTAAAACACTATGGGATGAACTAGGACGAAAAATGAAATATGATGGCAAAAAACTCATTTAGGTTTTTGGATCCAAAGTAGACGTTGATGTGGGCAACTGGATTTATTTCTGAATGAATTTCCAATGTATCTTCAATGTTGTCACATTTAAGAGTTCTTGATTGGATTCATCTACTCCTGACAGAGGTACCGAACAGTTTGTTCTCATTTGCACTCATACCCTTGGTTCAGCGGGACCTATTCCCAGTGACGGCATTAGCTGAGGGAACAATGACAGAAGAGACACTCTCTTCTATCTAATTTTCCGTGACTACTGCCACCGCAGTCCCAGGGAGTGAGGCACAAGGAAGACCAGTTCTAAAGAAGTCTTGCTCCAGCTCTGTAGCTCTGGTGACGAGTGTCCTCACTCACTGTTGGGATGGGGCGTGTTCTGTCAAGACAGAGAACGGATCCCCCTGACCTTTAACAATGCCTCAGCTTGTGGAAATTGATTCTTTTCAGACACACGTGATTTGGCTGCTTTTTTATAAAGACAGCTAAAGACTTTACATACTAAGCCCATCCTTTGCCAGATTTCAATTCCCTGCATCAAAGCTTGCAAGGGCCAAAGCATCTCAACAAAATGGCTTCACAGCAAACACTTCTACCATGAAAAAACCAAAGTATTACCCCCCTCCGCATACCAAGCAAAGCTTCTCTGTGTCATAGTTTCAAAGAATCCAAAAGAAAACAAATAAACCCACAAAGAAACTGGAACGGTTTAACCAATTTCAGTCTAAGTAACTAAACTTCAGCAAAGCAATAAGCAAATCAAAAGGGGGCCATATAGGAACATCAGGGCAACTTAGCTTCTGTTAGTTGCTTGAAATAGTAATGATATTTACCGGGATGATGATACAGAAAAAAAAATTGACTCTGAGATAGCAGTCACACACAATCCTAACGTTCTCTCTTTTAACATTGCTTCCATCTGCTTCTATTCCTTACTATGTACTATGTACACAGGTCTCTTGCGTATTCTTGATTTTCATAGAAAATCAGCTTTGTAAGTGCTGAATTACTTTTGGAAAAGAGCCTAAGTCATCTAGCAATAGCATTTTGAAATTGTGACTTTCTGTCTGGTTATCTGTGCAAAGCCATGCACTTGGAGCATTCATAAACAATAAAATCAGTCATTGTTTTTCCTGAACTAAGCCCCAACCCAACAGATGTAGTTATAAAGAAATTAGTAGAACTAGAAACAAACACTTTAGGAATTGCCAAATGATCTAAAAATAAGAGCACATGACGTGCCTCAAAACTTGAACAATAGTGATCAGAGACAGCCTGAAAATTTGAGGCCAAGCCAGAAAAACAACACTTTTTCAGCACTAACAGTTCAATATACCCAAATGATTTCTACTATGGACCTTTGGGGCTGACTGAAGAGGCACAGGGAGGATTAAGTAAATGGTATACTGGGAAAAGTGAGGAAATGAGCAGATGCGTTTCTCAAAGCACTTTGGGTGACTGGGAGTATGCAGATAGATGCTCTGTTATTCCTTGTGGTGCTCCTGAGGCAGCAGAGGAGCCCAGCTGCTCGGCTCCTCCCATTAGTTACGATGAGTTTGCATCACTCTATGGCTTTGCTTGTACTTTGGCCAGACACTTGGAATTGTTCTGAGTCTGTAGCTAAGTCCCCTGCCTTCCTATCCCCAGAGGTAAATGAAGTTTCTATGATTCCAGATATCCTATGCTTTTAGAATTACGAAGATGCAAAGTAAAGTCAATTAACCTGTTAATATCAGCCTTCTCTTCTCCCAGTAAGCAAACATTAGGTGTGACCTTTAATTGAAGCCAGCAGAAAAATGTCTTTCTGAGTGAATTTTTGACAAACATCCCTGAACACTTCCTAAGCTCTAAAGCACTTGGCATTTTATGCACAGCTTTAAGAAAAAGACCAAATCAGACACTGTTCTGCTTTAAAGCTCAGGCCACCGCCTCCACCAGCTGACGACTGCTGCTGTTTCCAATAATGAAACACTCAGAGTGTTTGCAGATGACTTTCTTCGGTCTAACCGTTCTGCAAAAGTGATACACTCTTTTTGGGGACAGTGATCTTTCTGTTCTTCTCCAGCTCTTGGCTTTCAACTCAGGAGCAGCACTTCAGGAATTTCCTCAGACAAGTTCTTAGACCAATGAGCAATCTGTGTCTATCGATGTCCATTGGTGTTGAACTGTAACCCTTTAAAGGAGAGTTTAATTTCATTTCAAGATAACACGTACCTCTTCCTTTTAATAAGCCTGCCTGAGCAGTACTGTGATGCTTCTGAAATTGCTGCTTCTGAGTCCCTGCTAGCATTGTTGCAAGTTTTGCCTAATATGAAACCCTTCAAGAGAAGTGACTTTTCCAGCTACTCACACAGTTGTCATGGTGTTACTGTAGCCATAGGCACAAACAGGGAGGTAACTCGTGGAGGCAGCTCATTATAGCCAGAGGTATGAACAGGTGCCGACCGTCACAGTGCCAAATTATGTAGCCAGACTGGACTGGAAGTCTTAACGTAAAATGAAAAGCCTAAATTAGAAATTCTTTTCAGCTGTTTCCCTATGTCGATTTGAGCTAAACAGCACACAGACCTCAATTACAGCTTCAGATAAAGGAGGTTTGCTTTCCAGACACAGCTCACAGATCTTAGATAAATGACCACAAAGACAGTGATAAATTTCTAAGAAGAAAAATGGGTTATTTATGGACACAGCTTCTTGTATGATCCCCTGAATGCGCGGCAGCCTCTCTCATTCTCAGTGCTGTAACTCTGCTTTCCTGGACATTGCACGAACAGTCCTTAATGACTAAGACAAAGACTGGTGAATGACTGGGTTCAACTACAGCTTTTTGGGAGTAAGCAGCAGCAATAAAAGCACGACAGTATTGACAATATTTCCAGATGATACTGCCTAGCCCCAAGCTTGGTGTAGCCACAGAGTGAGAGTTAAATGGCCAGTTCCATACCATGCTAAAGCTGTCTTACGTGGACCAGGGAGCAATCCAACTGCATACTCTGAGAGTGGGATTTGTGCAGTGGGTATAATCCTCACATCACCTGGGCGTGGGCATCACCTCATGTGTTCTCAGCATGGAGTCACAGCCTATTTCTTGGGACTTTCTGGGCTGGAGGAGGACCGGGGTGCTGCATTGGTATCATTGATACTGTCACAGCGTCACATGTGCCAGTAGGTAGGAGCACAGTGTGATCGCAACTAAGTTATGTGACTCCTTCACTGAACCATGACTTAAAGCACTTGGTGTTTTCCCTGGCATGTGATGGATTATGATGCTGTATTATGGGCAAGTGACAAAGAAAATGGAAGGCTGTGGATCTCACAGCCTTAAATGTACCATAAATTGAAGTATGGGCCAGTAAGAAGATCTTACCAACCTACGAAAATTAACAATATCTTTTCCTATCTACCATCAGATAGTGAATCTTCCACTGTTTTCCCTCTTGCAAAAGTTGTAGCAATTTGCCTACAGACTGCACAACTTATCTACTACTACATTACACATTACCTACACATCAAACACCTACAGGAGTACTAAGTGTTACCTTGGGGCATTAAGATAGGACAGTATCTGTGGATGTATTCATCAATCTTTGCTAATTTTCTAGCTTTTTTTAGAATAAATCACTTGATTTGTTTTGGTTTTTTTCAAATGTTTGTTTGTAAATACTGGTGGTTGATTCCAGTCTGGAATGTTAGAAGACAGAGATCAGAGCAAACACAGAAAACGTATTCCTAGTCCTGCCCTACTAGGTTACAGAGATCTATGTGTACTATCCTATATATGAATGTGCATGCATGCGTGTACATGTATGCACAAGTACATGCTTTAAAATCCCATTCTGGCAGATAGCAGAGACACGTAAAATAATTTCTATTTCTTTATGAGAGCCTTGACAAACAATTCTTCAATGATTAGCCTCGAGTTTGGGGAGATGTAATTCTCAATTTGTTCTGGAAAATACCATTTCCCTTTTTACAAGCTACTTGGTGGCTGTGGACCAGCAGATATATTGTCTAGACTGGTAAATTCCATGGTTGGGTGCAACTGGTATAGAGCTGCTTTCATTCTTAAGGTTCCCAAGCAGATCGTAAACTGTTTGCAGGGCTCACACCCAGCCCATCACTGAAATATAGTCACTGCTGTAGTGGAATTCAGCAGCTGCTTAATGGTTCATAGCTCGCTCTTGTTCCCAATTAGGCCAGTAGCAATCTTTCTGCTGCTTTCAATGAGAAGGTTCTTGTGCGCTAAGCCAGGCATGTGCTTAAGTACCTTGTTAAATCACAGTCTAAAGGCTTGAACTTTCTCATATAACATTCATAGTGACTTCACTGGATGCAGATTTGAGCCTTCAGGGAGGAAGTAAGTAGGAAGATCAATTGAAAACACAGAGTGAATTTTAGGTAGATGGAATAATAGGGTGAAAGTGAAATACACACAGCTAGTAAAGCAGATGATCCAGATTTTCCCTGTCTGCTCTAGCTGGGCATGTCAGACACCAGAAAGGGGCCAGTTTTATTCTTAGAACAGTTGCCAGCCCCATAGAGGGGAATGCTCAGAGTAGAAAGGTAAGGAAAGAGAAACTGTTAAACCCAAGCTAATGAGAGCACCTTGAAAACTTTCTCTAAAGTAATATGAAATGAATAGTACACATTTCAAGCTAAATGTGTTCCTTGGGGCAGGCCTGAAAATGTTTCTCTCTTTAGTGAAATGGGCAAGAAATTTCAGGGCGTAACAGTTAATCTGCTACATGAACTTTATTTCTAACACACACGTCCATGCCAGTAAGAAACATTTGCTAATAGCCTACTTCTGAAGGTGTAACGCAATGGCAACACCCAGGGAATTCAGTACCAGGCATGAGCAGACAGGGAATAAGTCTCAATTACCTTTCTGATCAGGTCTGAGCTCTGTTTTCACCTATACAATCTCCCCCTGTTTTTTCAGCTGCACAGTGCTCTCCTTTCGTGCTTGCTTGCTGACAGAGAGGAGATAGAGTTGCAAAGTACCCATTTATTTCACCATTTATTTCAGTGTTATGGGGGCCTTTGATAACTAACTGAAGAAACCTGCCACAGGAAAACCCACAACTATTTCTAATTTCCTGCACTGTCTCCCCCCGCCTTGGCCTTTTTCAGGTTTTTTGGGTTTTTTTTTTTAATGAACGAACTGAGAAGACAGACGGCAGAAGCTCCACCGCTACAGGACTCAGTTCAACAGACAAGATGAATATGAGAATACAGAATAATTTTCTTTTCTTTTTCCTTTAAGAAGGCAGCATCTTTTGTAATTTTTCTCGTACAAAGACTACGGTACATTTTCCTGTCAACTGTGCATGGACAGATGCTTTTCAAAACAGTTTGATTACTCATCTTTCTCAAAACATTTTTCCACTGTGAATATCTTGAACCAATAATCATATGATTAGCTGATGTGAAATTAAGATGTTACAGTGTAAACTAGTGATTAATACAAACTAATAGGAAATTTACTTATGCTGCTCACCACCAGAATATGCCTCAAATTCTAAACTGTCTAGTAGCATCCGCTCTAGTTTTTACAGCATCTAGACGAGGGATGACATAGGTTACAACCCTTCATACGTAGCTAAAAATATCAAAGTTTAATCAGAATAAATTGGAAACACTTGTAGAGTTTAATTTATGACCACACCACTGTAAAGTTATAAATGTGGAAGTGAAACACAAAGAAATTGCCTCCGTTAGGAAATCCACAGTTCTATAAATGAAACTATTTGAGAAATATGTTGAAGGGTTTAAGACAGGGTAATTTTTTTCTTTTTTTAACCTGGGAAGTTTGTAAAGGACATTTAAAGAATTATCAACCTTTGATGCTGGAAGAGCTGGTAACTTTTGCTGCATTATGATGTCACTGTTTAAACTTGTCCTTCAGAGAAGGACTCAGATCAAGATGAAAATACCTAGTATTAAGGTGTCTACATTCCAGATAGGTATCAAATGTATTGAGGCCACTGGAGATATAGAATTCAGTTAAATTACTTCATATAGTTTCCTGGTATAATTATAGACTATAAAGTATCATGTCTGACTTCCAGTTACTTCAGAAGTGCTCAAGGTCCTGCATCATGTCAAGAAAGACATGGATCTGTTGGAGCAAATCCAGAGGAGGGACAATGAGGGACTGGAGCATCTACTTTATGAGAATGGGCTGAGAGAGTTCGGTCTGTTTAGCCTGGAGAAGACTGAATCACAGAATCACATTGAGAGTACTTAAAAATATCTGAAGGGCAACTGTCAGGAGGATGGGGACTGACTTTTTTAGTTTTGTCCAGTGACAAGACAAGGGGCAATGGGCACAAACTGGAACACAGGAAGTTCCATCTCAATATGAGGGGAATCTTCTTCCCTTTGAGGATGACAGAGCACTGGGACAGGCTGCCCAAAGAGGCTGTGGAATTTCCATCTCTGGAGATATTTGAAATCCACCTGGATGCTGTCCTGTTCAACCTGCTCTAGGTGATCCTGCTTTAGCATGGGATTGGACTAGATGATCTCCAGAGGTCCCTTCCAACCCCAACCATACTGTGATTTTGATGTTCTGTGACAATGGCCTTAAGTTGAAGGAGGGTAGATTTAAATTAGATACTAGTAGGAAATTATTCACTCTGAGGATGGTGAGGCACTGGAGTAGTTTGCCCAGAGAAGCTGTGGCTTCCCCCTCCCTGTCAGTGTCCAAGGCCAGGTTGGATGGGGCTTTGGGCAACCTGGTCTAGTGCAGGGTGTCCTTGCCCATGGGCTTGTAACTAGATGAGCTTTACCTGATCTGTTCTATGATTATGATGCTATGATTCCACAAGGAGGTGTCTGGGATTCTATATAACTTCTCAGATTTTATGAGATGCATACATGTAGGCAACTGAATTAATTTTCTAGTCAACACAACAAAGTGAACTTTACTGGGCTATGGCATCTTGAGACTGCACTGACACCATGGGCTATAATGAGATCTCAGACACCCAGTGCACATGGAGATACCCACATATAGACATTATGCACATTTATCTGTAACTGAATCTCAACCCTAATTTCTGTGGTTAACAAAGTTTGAGGATAGTGTAAGCCTTGTCATTCACAGGATCTGTGCTCTTGTCAGTGGATCTATTTCAGTGCAACATGCTGATGACCGCTACAGACTTTGCTTTATGTTTCCTTGAAGTACTGGTGTCAAGTGGTCTGTATTTTCAGCCACGTTGCACTGTAGTGAATTGCACTGCAAACTCTTCCTGCATAAAGCTTCCACAATTCTGTTTTTTCACTTTTCCTGTGAAAGGGTGTGTCTCTGGGGAGTGGCGAAGATTGAATTTATGAGGAGGACATGATGAATCAGATCGTATCAGTCACGAAAGAGCTTCCAACTGCTTGGTAGAAGCTCCCTGAACATTGCTGATAGTTGTGAATATTTTAGAATAGCATGCAAAGAGTAAGTGAATCAAATGCTTTTAAAAATTAAAGACCCATAGCTATCTCTAGGATATATTCCCTTGTTCTTGTGTGTATCAGTCCATTCCAGGCACTGTTTAATTTGAAACACTATTTTCTAAAACCTTCTGAATCCCAAATTTTCACATACATCTTAAAATTGAGAAATGCAGTCTAGAAAGACAGGATGGTACATACTGATACTTTACGTGACTCAGTAAGTGTGGATCCACTATTCTTTCCTGAAACAAACACCTCACCCACACAGAAAAAGTCATTCACCAGGAGATTTTTGAAGTGCCCGAACAAAGTAGGAGACTAAAGGTCTGCCTGGCATATAAGTCAGTGATAATAAGTTTGGAAGATAGTTCTCACAGTACTTATCCTAAGGTAAAAGCAAGTGTTACATAAGCGTTTGTACCTTAACTAGTTTCCCTTTTATTCACACATTCTTTCTCTCCAACTTTCAACATTTTCTGTTTTTCAGATATTTCAGTTTTTCAGTTCTTTGCATGTGAAGGTATGGAAAGACCAGAGGAGGGCAGGCAGAGTCTGGGATGGAAAAAAACAGCAGCTAGAAAGAGATGCTTAAAATATGTCAGAGAAATCAATAATCCAAATGAAGAAAAAAAATAGGAGGTGAGCTTTTGTAGTGGATCAGGGAATTCACCTTTGCTTTTCACACAGAAAGAGCCCTGAAGCTGAATGTTGCCTCTTCCTACAGTTGTATCCAATTAACAAACATGAGGCAAGGTGACAGGCAAGTTCTTCACTTCTCCATTTCACTTAATCTTCCTCCACCTTGGATTCTTGTCCTAGATGAAATATCTAAAAGTTTCCTCTGTGGATTGATTTCTTATCTCAAGAATACAAAGTTTATGGTTATTTATTACACTACTGTGGCAGGCACTTCAAAGGATGAATCAGGCACAGACAACCCTTCTTTGATATATGACAAGACAAGAAGTGGACAAAGAGCTTCCTGGGGGAAAGTGGGATGGGAAGTATCTTAAAAAAAGTATGCCCATAAGTGTTTCTGCTCTTTGCACAACTCTTCAGAAGAAAGTGAAGATAAATCCTTCCCTCTCTTCTGGCATATTTTGAACAAAAAAAAAGCGCCCCCAAACCATTATATGATTCTGTGACTACCTAGGACAACGCCTTTCTCCTGAGGAGCAAAGACACATTTCTCAGAGTATGTTTCAGAGGCCACATGGTGGGAAGAAAAGTGGTATACTGTTCATCAGCCTATATAGACTTAGATCCCGCTTAATTGAGATTTGAGGAAAGCAGTCATACATGTGCTCTAGAGAAAGAAATATGGGACACTGACTGCAGGAACTTTGGAGTTTGAATAACCAAGAATCCCTCAAAAAGTAGTGTCACACTCTGCTTTCTGTCCAAGGGTGCCATAATCCTTCAAACCATGACCAGTCTCAGAGGACCCAGCTAGAAATCATACCTTTCTTGTGGTAGAAGCTCCCCTACTGTTCAATATTGAGAGAAAAATCTGGATGTGATGATGGTAAAAAAAAAGAAGCGTGACATCTGCAATATCAAGGCTGGTATGAACAAGGGAGCAGATATTTACTTGTTTGGTTTGTAGTACCCAAAACAAGAATAAGATACAGAGAGAGCTTGAAAAGAAGGCAAGCAGTAATACTTATTGTTTAGCCAAAGAGAAAAAAAAAGTATGATTATTTACTGTTGTCAGGATTTAATGTGAAAAATAAGTTTCCAGAGTCTAGAAACAAGGGAGAAGAAAGGTCATAGAATAGAATATGAATACTCGTATTTACTGTGTTTTTGTTGGTCCACACCAATACTAAGTCAACAAAAGAACAACCTCATCTTTATGAGAACTGTCCACCCTCAAAAAAGTCAAGGGCTTTTCAGCATTTCCTACCGCCCTGTGAACTGAGAGGCTGGGGGTGCACAAGATGCTGGGAGGGAACATGGCCAGGACAGCTGACCCAAATTGGCCAAAGGGGTATTACATACCACATGACCTCATGCTGAACAAATGAAAAAATGGAGAGAGTTGTATGAGGGGACAGTGGCTACTACTTGGGGACCTTTTCTTCACAAAAAAATCTGGGAAATACTGCCCATATACTGCCCAGTCTCTAGACCACCTAGCACAAAAGTTCAAACATCGTCTTTAAATTTGGATCTCCCACTTTCCCATTAGGACACCTGAATTACATCCTTTTGAAAGAAACTATAAGTACTCACATAGAAGCAGCTGAGTGTACTCCTGCAGAAGCGAGAGATTAGCAGCATCAGACTAACAACTATGCACAAAACCAATCGTCTGAAAGATGCTATGGCAGAAAACTGTGACAGGAGCTGGATTATACAGTCATAAAAACTCGAGAGATTTGTCAAGGCAATGTATAAAGCCAGAGTTGTTCCTATTTCTGTTCAATTTAATTTCTTGAGTATGTCTGTTTTTCTTGCTAACATATGATTCTGTCTCATTAAAAAATTATGGAAAGAAGCGTTTTATTTTCTCTCTTTCTCCATATGCATATTAATATACCAACACTCTAATACATGAGTCTCATTTTCTGTAGCTAGCTGTTGAATTTTCACATATATTGTTAGCAGAGGTGGCAACACCACCTACATTTGAAGTTTCCCAACACTCCTAATAAATTTTGATTTTCAGTGGCTTAAAATTCTGTCAAACTGTAACCACTCAAACTAAAATGTTCCAGACTTGGTATCTGCCTTAGGCTGAATATTTAAAGATACCATCATTCAAAATATTCCATCTATTTCTCAGAAAGACATTTGGGTAAAACTCACTGATTGCCCATATCAGGAAAAAAATAATATAAAAATAAAACCTTACAACTGTTTGTTGGAATAACTTTGAGTATGTTAGATTTTGCGGTAGAGGTTCAAAATTTAACAGGTGGCAAGTGAAACCTGGACCAAGGATGTGTCACATGCCATTTCTGTCTCTTAGCTTTAGCCTTTCAAAAAGCCCCTGAGTTAGCCCATGCTTAGACAAGAGCTGAGGCAGTTGGCAGCTGCGTGCTTAAAAATTCCTTCCATGCTGGTTGTGTTTTCCTGCCTTCTGCCAGCTCTTGAGGCCAGGAAGTCTCTCTTTCTCTCTCTCTCTCTCTCCCTTTTTGTGGGAACTCAGTGTTTTCCCTGCTGATTGCTAAGCCCAGGCTCTATGAAAGAGGATACAGTCCAATTTGAACTGGACAAAATTCAGCTCAGCAGGAGTTTAGGAGTTAGCTGTGGCATCATATACCGGGACAGGTACCACTTAGAGAAAATGGGACTGATGTATCCAAAGCTCCACAGATCCTAAACTTCACATTTACCAGTAGGCATTTCATGCATCTCCACTGGGAAATTGTGCATTTTAGTGTCTGTTAGTGCTGCTCAGCAGAGAGGATGAGAATCTCATCCAGCAGTATACAAAATTATCTCAAGAGTCACAGGGTCTGTGCAGTGGATCTAAACGTTGCCCTGCCAGTTAGAGTCCATGTGCACATAACTCAGCTGCTACCTGATGTAATTTGTGCTTCTTGGTGGTCTTCTTCCTCTGTTTTCTTTATTAAAAACCAAGGAAATTACTTGCTTTCTCCTTCATGCACAAACACCCTTTTGAAAGAACCCTGACATTGCAAAGATGAGCACTCAAAGCTTGGAAAGCACCAAGTGCGAAAAGCAAGGCAGTCAAGTGCATATCCTAAACCAAGGCTTTTACTGTCCACTTTTAACTATCTTGCTTCAAAATTAACATGTGAACCCCCATGCTGCAAGCCATGTGCACATATGAATGGACCAGGTTAGACTCTTAAGTAGGTTTGAGTTTTGTTTATTTTGAATGGTTTCAGACTCTTCCTGCTTAACACAAAACTATGGCACAATGTTTTTTCTTCAAACTGTCATCTTTCTAGTAGACATGTTTACCATGAAAATCCGACCTTTTTGCAAAGCAAGTGGACAGAGTTACAATGGAGAATAATCACATTTTGCCACTGTTTGGCTAGAAGCATCCAACAAATGTCACAGTGCATAGCAGGGGAGAGTTTTTGTTGCTATATAATACCCATTTCCCCTAGCATTGACACTGCTGATTTTTATCTGTCTTGATGGTTCTTTACCCCATAACTGAGCCAAGAAGTTCCATACCTGTTAACATGGAATGTGTTTTAGTCATTATCATAGCCTTAATGAAGCTGTGCCTCTTTAGCTTGCAGAAGAGGAGACTGAGGTGTGATCTTATTAATGATTATAAATATGTAACAGGTGAGAGTCAGGAGGATGGAGCCAGGCTCTTCTCAGTGATGGCCAGTGATAGGACAAGGGGCAATGGGTGCAAGCTGGAGCATAGGAAGTTCCATGTGAATATAAGGAGAAACTTTTTCACTGTGAGGATGACGGAGCCCTGGGACAGACTGCCCAGAGAGGTTGTGGAGTCTCCTTCTCTGAAGACATTCAAAACCCACCTGGATGCTTTCCTGTGTGATTTAGTCTAGGTGCTGCTGCTCTGGTGGAGGGGTGGACTAGATGATCTTTTGAGGTCCCTTCCAACTCCTAATGTTCTGTGAACGATTCTGTGATACCTCTAGCTGCTGTATTATACCATACTGGAGCCTCTGCTGATGACATAAGACAGTGATTCAGCAACAGGTATAGAACAGTTTTCTTTGGAATGGATCACCAAGGGCTGTGATTCTGACACATAAACTCCATTTAGATTATGACACAAATCATTGCAATAAACCAGTTCAAAGTAGGTCTGGGGTTTGGATTGTGACCTACCTTGCATATGAATCCTCAGGATGTAGCTCTGTGCTGAGACAGTTGTCCCTGGGCTGGACAGTGGTCCATGCAAGAGGTAAGCCTTTCTAAAGGAGAAGAAGAAAGTGTTGTTTAAATGGAATCAGGGTTGGTCAGTACAGGCTTGAAGACTTGGAAATATTTTAATGAAAATAATATACAGCACATTATGCACTATAGTCAAATAAAAAGCATCACATCCTCTACCTAAGGTACTTATTACTTGGCTTTTGGAGAGTACACACAGCAATACAAAAATGTGTTATTTACATATATAAAAAAGCAAAACAATTTTTTCAACAGGATGATTCCTGCCAGCGCCAAGTGATCTGGTCCAAGTCTACACAATGAACTGCTCATAGCCTCTGTCTCCATCCAAGAGAATGTCCTAAGACTTCGGGGTACTTCAATTTGAACAACGTTAAGATATTGGTATAAATATGAAAGTTATCTATTTGGTATAAATATGAATGTTATCGTGTTTTTCATTTTATGTATAATGGGAGCACTCTGGCATGCAATCCACAAATAAGGGACTGCAAGGACTGTCTCTTCTGTATGAAATCTCCTCATATAATTTTCCAAATGAAATATGACAGTACTGTAGGCAAGACACTCTTGCAACTTGTTTGTATATGTTCCCCTGGAGAGTGATACCACAGTTAGTAGCTCAGGCTTTCATGAGGAAACAGGCTACAAAACCCCCCAAACGGTCTATCTATTATAAGAAAAAACGCAGTTCCCAAGGTGCACAGCAAAATGGCCAAAGCACAGCACAGTTCCAAGGCAAACAATGCATTTTTTGTTCTGGTTTAAAACTCTAATTGGCTCCTCTGTATCTAGCATTTTCTATCCCAATACCATCTTCCCTAGGCAACTCTTCCAAATAAATGATATTTTTCTGTTATTGTGCCTCTTCCCCTGATGTCTATACACATTGTTCACTACAGCTTTTCAAACAATACTGCAATATTTCTATCACCACCTCTACCTTTTTCTCTGCACTTTTAATTCCTTGTTTATTTCATTTAGTACAACTGTGGAGATCAATCCTAGACAGAGACAGAAATACTTTTGATGTGCTTTTAACAAATAAAGGTATCCAGTATTACCTCATAACATCATGACTTCAACCACAGCCTGAAGCCTAATTAGAACCAAAATTACTTCAGTTAATGTGTTAGCATTTTGCTTTATGCGATATGCTGAGTGAGTGCCTCAGCATTTCAACAGCAGATATTCTATCTGGTCTTAAAGGATCTTAACTGTGTTTAATTTCATTTGCATTTTTTCCTTTCCAATTGACCCTGAAATTATTAAACATCATTTGTTAGGAAAATTGTTTGTCTTGAGAAATAATTAAATTGACCTGGTTCTCCTCTGAAGCTGATTAGAAGTTTAAGGATAAACGATGTGTTTAGGTGAGCCATAACTTTACAGTTGCAACTAGTCTGCGGACAGTGGCCACTTTTCCAAGCATATATCCTCTTCTCCCTTACTGACGACAGTGGAGCGACTGGGACACACAACTAGGGAACAATGAGTGTACCCACATATGTATTATTATACATATTACACATTATACACACACATATATGTATTATTATACATATATATGTGTGTGTGTGTATATATATATAAAACTAGAGAAGCTCTTCTGCTTTTCTTTTTTTAATTGGGGGTTCTGAATTAATTTCCTCTAACTCATTTCACAGGGAAAAAAGCAAAGATAAAAGAATAATGCCTTTTCCTCAGCTAATCACATCTGGTTAGCACTTCGTTTGCCACCATGCTATATACACATACCAGCAGATGTGGAAACACAACCCACATCTTGAGATTGAGCTGAGGGATGTTCTACATTGACTTTTTCACTGTGAGACATCTTTCTGTCTTACCCAATTTTCTCATAATCACCCTTTTTCTTTCAAGAGAAGTGAAGGCAAAACCAAATGGCATTAGAAGAAAGGAAAACATTAGATAAAAAATAAATTAATATAGATAATGGTTCTGAACCTGGGAACTTTTCAATGACTTCTTGACACTAGTTTTAGGGAAAGTCCAGGGACTTCTGAGAGAAATGTCATTCAGGATGCACACAAAAAAAGCTAGGGATTTTTTAAGTCTTTTATGAAATAAACGGTAATAGAAGTATTGAACAGCTCACTGACGTAAAGGAGCCTTTACTTAGCCTTTCATAATAAGCTGTAGCACTAAAAATACTGAGAAAACTTTACCAACATGATCTGTTTTTTGCCTTTAATTGTCCTGCCTCCAGCCTGCGTACAGGAATAAGCGACTTCTTTTTTTTCTGACACCTGGACATCTTCCTGCACTATCATGAAGACAATGTCTCGTTGCTACCACCAGCAACAGTATTAGTAATAATGAATTTTTTAATTTTCTTTTTTGCTAGCATTGTAGGTGATCCTAAAGACAGAATAGAAATTCAGAAGGCCTTCACTTGCTTCAACATGTTTGTCTGTAATATAGATACCTACATCTGGCTAAAGGTACATTGGTCTGTGCCCTTGCCATGTTTGGTTTCCTAGTATAGACGTATGCATTGTGAATCTTTCAAAATCTTTCTCTTATGTTAAGGATATAAAATCCATTATTGTTTTCAGTAAAGTTCCTAAAATTCAAACTCAAATGCTATGTTAGAGTAGCAAACAGCATACAAAGAAGGAAAAATGGGACTAGTAAGAAAAAAACATGTTACAGGATATTGCCTGGAATATATTTTACCCTCAAAACACCCACATTATCTCCCATTAACAGTAATGGAAATTTTGCATGCACATCAAGGTAGAATATACAGCCAAGCCATTGACTGCTTTGATATATATTTATGAACGTAGCTATACATTTATTAAAAACCTGTGATTCAGAGTTTAAATTTATTCATTAATACCTACAAATAGAGAAAAACAGCATGGAGCCAACATTAATTTAAAGAAAAACAATCTGATTATATGGTGAAATATGGCAGGCATAAGGAAGAAAATGAAAGTTAATTTTTTTCTCTCTTGAGTTGAGATTAGAGACACTGTCAGAATGGTTATCCCATTGAGATCAATTGATTGAAAAAAAATTTAGAAATTAAAAATTTATGGTCCAATTATAGACCAGATCATTAGTGTCAGAAAGGTTACATATTATTTTGCATAGGCAACAATAGAAATAGATGTCTTAGAATATGGAATTTTGGAATGTTTTTGCATCTATGAAGAGTTTTGATAGAAAAAAATTGTATAAACAAAATATTGTAGAATAATATAATGGCCTGGGTATAAGCAACCTTAAGGATCATCTTGTTCCAACCCCCCTGCCATGGGCAGGGACACCCTCCACTAGACGAGGTTGCCCAAAGCCCCATCCAACCTGGCCTTGGGCACTGACAGGTAGAGACCAGCCACAGCTTCTCTGGGCAGCCTGTGCCGGTGTCTCACCAGCCTTTTATAGATATGACATAGTAAATTACTGTGAAATTAAAAAGTTTGAGAACTAAAATATTTTAGATTCACAAAACCATTGAAGACTAACAGCAAGCTGTTACCTATCTTCTCTTGAAATTTCAGAAAAAAATTCCTCCATTTTAATCTAGTCTTAGTAAGTTTTATTATATTTTTATTTTGCACCTCAATACCCCAAAAGAAGTCACTTATTATTTTTACCTAGTTCCCACTTAAATTGTGAGTGGTGTGTTTCATGCAAAAGAGTATTTTTTCTTAGCTTTCTTCATATTAAGCTTTGATATAAGAGGAAAAACTTCTAGCTAAACAGATGAAAAATTAAGGGCTACCGTAAATGCAAGGTTATCTCCAAGGGCACCAATTTAGAAATAAATTGCAATAAAACAAAACTTGGGACAGATACCCGATACAAACCACAATAATTCAATGTTCAGATATTATGGACTTGCATCTATGATTCTGTATTTGCAGTTTCTTTGGATTTGTGGAAATACTATGTATTTCTCTCCATTCACTACTTTAAAATTCAAACATTAAGCCTTCACTTATTAAAAATTTATTTTTTTTAAGTGAAAAAAGAGGATTCCTTTCCTGATGCTAACAGCTAATCCAGCTTCTAAAACACCTTACTAGACAAAAAAGCAAGTATCAAAAAGTGAATGCTTTGCTTTTCAGTTTCTAGGTGGTTAAATTTCATCAAGCCTGGTTCTTTTATTACAGTGTCAATGACATATCCTCGAGTTACGGGCATGCCATAATGCTGAAACCCTCTGAAACTGATCAAATCTGCCATTATCATAGATCTCAAATGATTCTTTTTATGTCAGGAAATTATGCAATCACTCTTCGAGCTCTCTCATGACAAACTGACCCAATTCAAATGTCATGATTCTGGTTTTGAACTCTGAATGGTTTCTGTTGATGGCAGATTTCCATATTTGATACCTCTGGAGTTATTCATGCTAGGCCCACCAGCCCTACCCAGTTCATAGTCCTCCAAATCACCTACAAATCAAAAATTTCCCAAACATTGCATTCGGACCTGTTGCAAAATATCAATCCCATCTTCCCCAGACATGAATGGATGAGATAGATAATAATTAGATCACAAGACTGGATACATATTGCCAAGATCACCCTCATTAGACAAGATTTGGCTTAAAGCTTCCTTCAGGTTCTGATTTCTTCGAATTCAATGCAAATTTTACACATATGTGTCCACTGTGACTTTTCTTGCAGTTCAGTTTACAAATGGTTTTCCCCTTCTCATTCTAGTTTGAGTGTGAACAAAAAACTAAGGCTGCATCACTTTGTTTCATCTGGTTTCATAATGAAAAGACAAATTTCACAGAATTTAATGCAATACTCCAATCAGACTGATTGATCTAAAAATGAAACCCAAGTTCACACAGAAGGCAATGAGGAACAGAATGCTGAACCTGCAAAGACAGTTTGGTTTTTCATAGGAAACTGAAGAAACCTTTTTTTAAAAAAGTTTTCACCAATTCAAGATTAATTTTTTTTGTCTGTCCCCAAATGTTAGATTAAGAGAAACATATTTTTCAACCTGAAATATATGACACATGAGGGTTTTATGAGTACAATTAGGTCAATTTTGTAATGTAACATTTCAAAATAAAAGTCAGGTTTTTCTTAAAATTTATTTAGCATTTTTTTTTCAACTGAAAGTGGTGAATTCAGAAACAAGTTATGAATTTTGTAGTTGTTCCACTGTGAATAAATAAATGCCTGAAAAATTTCACTCTGGTACATGAATGACTTTGAAACATGAACAAGAGTAAACTAAGCTTCAAATGCAAATTTAAAAACTTCCATGCAATTATTACTATAATCATATATCTCCACTTCATGGTGCAAAAGGGAGTCAAAGAAACATTACAGAATAACTAAAATCCAGTCATCCAGTCCATTCTGTTTCAAGTGGATAAAGGAGCTTCTCATCAGCAGTGCTGAAACACAGATTTTTTGTTTCCTTGGCCTATAGCAAAGATGATGGTTCCACTGCTATTTGATTTCTGTGAGGTCTAACTGACTGCAGACATCTAAGCACTAAACCATAATGTTTATCGGCTCTCTTACTGTGGCCATCATGTATAAAACAGCAGAATACTCCACTGCCAGAACTGATTAAATACACACTGCACACTTACCTCTGCTTAGGGCAAAATCAACCAGAAAAATATGGGTCTTTTCCTCTACTCCTGAGGTGATCAGAATCAACTGATCAAGCTTAATGTCCCTCCAGGTCTCACTGTACGGAATAGAGTAGTAGGGACTGTAAGTATGAACAACCAGGGTACACATTAGCAGAAGTGGTTGTCTCTGGGAAAGCTTATTTAGGGCTCTTTCCAATCCTGCTATATACCTAATATCCACAAGATCAATTGTGCCACCTTCTAAGTTCCAAGTACTGCATTGATACGCAAAGTAGACCCAAATCAGAAGACATGTGAAAAGATGTCAGTCAAAACCTAACTAAGGTAAAACACTACCTTTCATGCAGAGATCTCTTCTCCTTGTGCCCTTCAAAAGAGGCACATGGAACTACACATGAGACAAAAAGGATACTAGGCTAGGCACATATAAAAGAATCAATATGTCCACTGATAAATGAGAGGATTTCTACCTATAAAACTACAGGACACATCATCTTTACTCAAAAAGCAGAGTGTGTAGAGATTCTGTATTGAAAGACAACTGTGATTCATCGTAAATTTCTCCATATATTTGCCCTGAAGGATATGATACAATCCAAATGGAAAACTAATTGAAACCCACTGCCTGTTCTTCAGTCAGGCCCTGACAACTGTTATTTCATAAAAGCTAGTACACTGTTTCCATTCTGGAAGGTACTAAGCTATCATATTTAAGGTAAGACAATAATGTCAGCAGGCAAGATGGAAGGTTTCTTCTCCTTCAGCTATGCAGGTACCACCCTGAAATTATCTAACTTAATGAAAACCTTATAGATTTCATCTGAAGATTGGGAAGAAAGAATTAAAAGTGAATGTCCTGGTTTCAGCTATGATGGAGTTAAACTTTTTTTTAGCAGTGAATGGAATACCATGTTTGGGTGTTAGCATGAGAATAGTGCTGATAGCACCCTGATGTCTCCGATTTGTTGCCGGGCAATCAAGTACCTTTCTCAGCTCTGCATACTTCCTTACTAGTGAGAAAGGAGGGGACGAAGCCAGGACAGGTGACTCGAATTGGCCAAAGAGGATATTCCATACCAGTTACGTCATGTTCAGTATAAGGGGGGACTGGAGGGAAGAGGGGAGACAACGCCAGGACGTGCAGTTTCTGGGGCGGTCGGGTTGTCCGGGACGGGCTCTAAGCTGTGCGGCCTGAGTTGTGTGGTTTGGTGAGAAATTGCATTGTGTATTACCAGTTTCATCTATTTTGTGCTTTAAACTCCTGTTATTGTTATATCTAGTTTTCTGTTATTGTTTAGTAAACTATCCTTATCCCAACCTGCGTGGTTCTGGTTTCTAGGTTGTGGTTTATTTTCCTCCTTTCTTCCTTCCCTTTTCCCCTTCCCCCAACTTTCCTTCCCCCTTCCTTTTAAAAGTACAAGCGACTGTGTGGGGTGCGGCCCCCGGCTGGGGCAAAACCACGACAGTGAAGAATACTGGCATTTTGGGACAAATTCAAGCCAGGTCCCCAAACCGTTTAACAGCCGAAATAATATTGTCTGAGTGGACTTAGTACATTCAGTAACAGGATGAATAATTTTCTTTTCCTCTTAAAGTTTTAAATTCTTTGTATTCCTTCCTTTTCTCATTGGTGTTTTGCCATTCACTCTAATGTAATTACTTCAACAGTTGACATGCTCAAGTAGTAAAGGTTTGAGTAGGTACCATGTACAATTAGAAGAGGAATGAGTTTGACCTTGCTGACATAAAGAAAAAGCCAGGAGAACAATGGGTGAATACATATGAGAAATTAGATATTCAGGTTGAATATAATTCTTTAGTAGAGCAGTACAAAAGTAGCAAAAAACAGAATGACAAGGCACAGGTCAAGGTCAGCCAAGTAACATGGAGCTCTGAAAAAAACAGACATCAAAATGCCGCGGAAATTATACAGTGGAATCTTTTCTGCATCATGTCTGGCTGAGAAAACTGAGCAATTAAAAATGTAAATAAAGAGAGAACTTGCTCCTCAGCAGGTCTTAAGGGCTAAAAACACCTGTTCACAAAGCTTACAAGAGATAAATGACAGCTAATAGGCAAGTTTAAAATTAATTTATAAAGAATTAATCAGTGAAGCAAGCTGCTTTTGTCTTAGAAATCAACACTTCTACTGATTCAAGAAATTTCCATGCAAAACCAGTCTTCTCACAGACTCGCCACCATGCTTCATTTGTTCCACTGCAAACTGGTTTGTTTCTTCAAAATATGTATACAGAAGTGCAAACACGTTTTTGCACATGTCAGATGGGAAGTTACGATTGCAATCACTTGTTGGAACAAAATTGGTCATACTGAGCACAAAATAAGTCATAGCTCCTGTGTAGTTACTTTGGAGCATGCGTTTGGCAGACAGAAATGAAGTTTTAAAAACTGCTTCAAATATCTGTGCTTCATAGAAGCATAAAACATATGCTATGTGTTCTCCCTCAGTTGCACAGGTAAGTTTTGGCCATACTAAGAATTTCATATTTTCTTGACAAATCTCCTCTGCCAGCCCAAGAACAATATATCAAAAATTTATGGAAAAGGTATTAATGATTTTGAGTTAGAAATAAATCATTTAGTAAATAACCTGCAATAAACACGTACATGCAGGCAGGATGAAATCTTGTTCTCCAGGATAAAGGATAGACCATGATATATAATGCGGTATCAAACAGTTCATTTCCAAGAAATTCATATGAACATTTTCTTGATCTGAAGGTGCAGGGGTTCACACTCCCTGAGTTCCACTTGGAGAGTTTTGGTTTAACAGAAGTTTCCAACTGAAACTCATTCAAAACTGACAACATTCATCTGTGGTCTCTCTTCAGTCTACTGTTATGAAATGACCAACTCTACTCAATAATGTATGGAAAACTGAATAAATATTTCCAGGAGCTATGTAACAGTGTCTCAATTCTCTGTTACTCAAGCAAAGTACTAATAGAATCTTACCTTCTGCAAATTATCATCACTGTTACAATGAAAAGCATGTTCAAACCTAAAAAAATAAAAATAAAGCAAATACACATCAAATAGGAAACTGTTTGTAAAGGCAAGAAGGAAGCAAACAGATTTAGAGATTCAATCAACATCGTAGACAGAATGTTTTTTACTGGAAAAGAGAGGGAGAAATGAAGAGTGATCTATCTGGGCTTCTTTACACTGCAATTTTTACTTGGAAAGGACGGTGAGCTGCATATTTAGGATTGCATATGCAGCAAGCTACATTCCCCTGCTTCCCTCAAAAAGATGTTGAAACACATATTGTCATCCATGACCTAGGAGAGCAGTAGTCTGAAAAATAAAGCAATAAATCAGATGTGAGGAAGCAAATAATCTCATCCTGACTTTTCTGTGTGAGTCAACTGACAACACAAGTCTCATAGTAATTCTGAAGGTTATGGGGCCTCATAGAAAATCTTAATAGAAAAACCTTTGTCCCCAGGCAAGCTTATTTGCAGACCTTACAATCATATGCTCCCACAGAGAGGCAAATAATGTCATGAAGCCCATATCCTTCTGTTTCTGATGCTAGAAAATGAAGGGCAAAAAGAGTATATGTAACCATGAGCATGTTGGTAATGCTGGTAAAGCTATTCATGCAATTAAATCATACCAGCCACTCAAGCACCATTTCCACCATAGCCAAAAGGAACATGTGGATTTGAGAAAAACCAGGAGCAGTACAGCATGTGCTCCCATATAGGGGCCCTTTTTTTGCTGTCTTCTTTTCCTGCTGGCTCAGGCAATTAGAAACAGCTTCAGTCTGACCCTGCTATGCTTGTGTTGAGTCAGGTGAAGCTTTCACCAGAATTTGCTCTGACTCTTCTTCCTCGTATCTGGAGAAATTCCGTAACTAAGGCTCAACACCTCCTCTTCATCAGTCCTTTAAACTGTCAGTTTTTAGTGCTGAATTTTTTGTATGAGGCATGGGTTTCTTCCCAATAATCCTCATAAGCCACAGCCCCAGGAGCCTATTCATTGCCAGCAACATGCAGAACAATGGAAGAAAGAGGCCTCAGTTTTAACCAAGTGCCGGCCCTTGTAACAAAATGAGGAGGGAAGTCAGCTACATGACCCCAGGCAGGCTCCTATCCTTGGCAAGTTGTCCAGACACTTTTTCAGTAGAGCAGCTAATGGTATAGGTGAAACTTAATCCAGTATGTTCACAGTCTCAAATAACCTGGGTCCCAGTCATGTATCCTGGTCCTCTGACTATCTCTGCCTGTTTCATAAATGTCATAGCTGTTACTTATTCTTGGAATTTCTTTTGTAGTGTAGTAACAAGTTCCCTCCTAACAAAGCCTGGGTGTGACTGTGGGACTTGACAGTTCAGAGGGGGACTCTGCCTGGATGCCACTGAACAGATTTGGCTCCTTTTTTCCCTGTGGTGTTTTCTAGATTGTCCCAGAAAGCTTTGAATGTTCATTCCTGCTCTTATGCAGCATCCCAGTGCGTACAATGCATACCCTCAGTCACATGCCATAAAACCAGCACTCTAGTGGTCTCCAGAAGGCAGTTAAAATGTTCCCCATGATTTGAATGGAAAAACATCACAGAAGATACTAAGTGAGAATATAACAAAAGGAAAACACCATTGGTCATAATAACACCAGTAAGCATTTTGTCTCTTGCAGGGGCACTAGGAGATGCTATACAAGCAGCACACCTGGACTATGTGGCCCATTCATGCCCCTTCAGCTTCTGCAGTCAACTGAGTAGTGATGCTAGAAAGTACATTCTTGCTGGTTTGTGTCTGCTAATTGACCTGCTGTCTATGAATTTGCCTAATGTCTTTCTAAAGTTGCCAGTGCCATCTCCATAAGTTTCCGTCCAGGCCACCATACTTCGTGTAGAAGAGCACTTTCTTTTATGTGTTTTAAATCAATCATTAACTTATTTTAATGTATGTCTCTCTATTTCTAGTATTGTGGGCAGTCCTCAAAAAAAAAGATTCTACATTTTCCTTATCCACCCTTTCATGACCATAAAACTCCACCATGCCCCTCTCCACAGCTTTGTCTCTTCAAACTGAAGCACCCCAGCCCTTCCAGCAAGGCAATTGCTCCATCCTTGGTTATTTCAGTTGTCAACACTATCTCTCTGTAAGACTTACCCTGCTGATGGGTCTCAGTGCTGGAGCAGATGCATTTAAGAGTATTGAATTTAACTACAAATTCTACAGTTTTCCATTATCTCATTAAAAGCTCATGTTTTGGCACTAACGCAATCTGGGTGATGAAGCAGGGGTGGTCAGTGTCAGAGAACATGAACAGAAAATCTGTATGGTTAGCACGAATATACACAAATACTAAGCAAGTGCCTAGGCCGAACTGTGTTTGAATACTTCTGAATTACTTGAGAGATAACTAAAAGCGCCTCTTAAACTCTGATCTGTCATTACTTCCACTGTTACAAAACTGTGTTGACTTCTCTGCCTTTATCATCATATGTATGCTAGTGTAAAGGACAGAATTCTGGCCAGGGGCCTTTTCCTCCCTGTGGATTGGAAAAATTACTAGAGAGCTGCTGGAAATGGAGACCTTCAGGAGCACTAAACAGTTTGTATCCTTCTCTTTGCCAGTTTCTGCAAGGGAGAGAAAAATTCTGAGGTTTATGGGAGATATTACAAAAGCAGCAGCAGACCTGAAGAAAAGGTTTTGGTTTGTTTTTTTTTTTCTCTGTACTTTTCTCCTTCATCACCCACCAACAGAATTAGACAGAAACCCTACTGTGGTGGAGATTTGCAGGACAGCATCCTGGAAAACCCCAAGTAAACTGCAACAAAAACATGCCAACATTGCATATAGGTAAATTCATCTGACCTTAGGGGTTGAGACCTCATTGAAAGCATTGACTTTTCCAGGGCAAGGGAGACATACCCAGGGAGTGCAGTGAGCTGTCATGAGCCTAGGCAAAGTAGGTAGATTTAACAAAGAGTCAGGCGTGGGCTTGAGAGAAAAAGGAAGCTTTTGTTTCCAGTCTGCTGGAAGCCTGTGGGTGGGATTGGATCTAATTACCCTCTAAATATGATTTCACTTCTTCTTCCTAACAGTCTTTTGTTCTTTCATTTGGAGTAATGATTAGGAAAAAATATATATGAATAGGTACATCTTAAAATGCAGTAAAATATGTATGGGTGATACATTTTTAAGAATATCAAAGAAGGGAAAAAGAAAACCTTATTCTTTCTTCAACTTTTAGAGAGGAGATCCAAGACTTTTGCTTCAGCTACTTTCAACCACAACAGAGATTGGCTTTCAGAGGAGACTTTCTGACTTTGTAACTTCTCATCTTGACCCATCATAGCAACTCTTATCATTGTCATTACCAGAACAAGAAGTGATGTCATTATCTGTAGCCATAGCAGCAGCAGTAAGCAATTGAATTTTCTGTATGCAATGCATCTGTCATCAGTTAAAGTGCTAAAACTGTTGCCATAAAGAAAAACTTGGGAAAGGAGGGCAGATTTAGTCTTTTTTAAACCTGCCATGGCTTGGTGAGCGCCCTCTTTTTGCCTTCCAATAACACAACAGGGCAGATACAGTCAACATACAAACCCAGTTAACTTTTTACTACCTCAGACACCTGAGCAGTAGGTGAAAATAAGCTTGCTAGCTATTTCACAGCTAAAAAGTATCAGAAGTGATGAGTTTTTAAAGTTTTTATGGTTTCGTTTCAGAGCTAGCTTTAACGTGATTTTTCCATCTTTCTACTATTTCACTACCTCAAAGATTTAGTTCTACTGAAGGTTAAAAAAATGGTTCTGTTATGACAATAAATGTCTCTTGGTGACTTGAGTAGATATATTCAACTGAAATACTGCTAAAAATAGGAAATCAGATAGTAATCACCAGCTGGTCACTAGCTTTTTTTTCTTTATTTTCCAGACAGTGTTTTAAGTAGCCACAGTAATACAAACTAAAAACCATGCACATTTAACATCTTCTCACAGAAGGCCTAAAATGTTAACTGACCTTTTAAATTCATTTGTCCAGTATTCTAGCTAACAGTCTATCATCTTCCTCCAGGAATGATTTATAGAGGGCTTCTCTAATTAGGCAAAAAGGATATTATCAAATCATTTTGGAAAAATGCTGTAGATAAAGGAGGTAACGGAAGATGAACAATTTCAATTAACCATTAACCAAGATAATAATTTATTAGTCACATATGGCTCTTGTATTACACTGATAGGGTATTCCTAGAGACACAGAAGATACTCCTCTTCAGCCTCACTGCTGCACTTGCATCAGCAGATATGCGTAGTCTTCTTTTTTAATTTTAGACCTTTAAATATGATCATTTTTTCTCACAGATATAAACATGCAGATCTTAGTGAGTGCAGTTGTCGTGGTATTTTGTCTTCCTGATTTCTTAGAGCCTTTTAAGTATCCACATAATGCCTGCTGTAAGAGCCGCTGCACTGCCACATTCCAAATGTCCATCCAGACGTTATATTTGATATAGGGCAGGGGAGGAATGTCTGAACTGGAAAAGTATAGACCAAAAATGCTCCCGCAGTGGGTGCTTAATATTAACAGCTGTAGGCATGTTCTCATTTGGCCTCAAGATCTTTCCTCCAGATCTGGCCTGGTGTGGACAATGTACTCAAGTCAAAGGCATAATTTTGTCCCTGCTTTATGTACTATTAAATGTATATATGCAACTAATGCAGTTAAGAGCATTCTCAGTATAAAGTATATAATTCATTAATTTTGGAAATTTTTCTGACATTGTCATATTGTATATGTCCAACCACCCACTTCACAGTGGAACAGAACCATCTCTTTCCAAAATGTGATTTTATGGTTCTCAAAAAGGAAGGGATTTTGACTTCCACCAGCCTGGTTTGCATTTGCATCCTGTGTGGCCATATTTCAAATTGAAAACATACGACACAGCTGTTCCATGGCTGAGAATACTTCATCCTCTCTCTTCATTATGTCCCATTCCTCGAAGTTCAAATATAAACTCACAGCAAGTCTGCCAACCTTTCCACTACAACAGAGGCAGTGTTTTAACTACACAGATCTTCCTTTTCCAACTAGGATTGTTACTTATTTACATGAAAATAAACATCAGTGCTAAAGTTAACGTTATCTCATAGAAATTCATAAATGAGTAGGACTTGATCTAACTAAAACCTGAAGTCACTCTCAAGAAACAGGTATCGATTGGAGTCTGGATAAAGTGCTGATGACCCCCAAAGGAACTAGCTAAAACCCATGAAGGCAAAAGAACACAGAAAGTGGGGGGACAAGGTAGCATAGCATACATCACTAGCCAGCAGATGGTTAACATACCTTATTCCTCTGGTTCTCTTCAAACCGTTGTAGATTACACTAAAAACCTAGCTGTCCTTTTAGCAAAAGGCACATCAGACTGAGCAGGCTGTTCTTTTGGCTTCCTCTTGCCTTTGCTACTGCTGGAAAAGGAGCTGTCCAGCAAGAACATGAGATGGTAACAAGAATAATCAAATAAACATCAAGAGGAATGTGAGAAATCTTTAAGTTACCCGCAGACACCTCCAAGAGAAGACAATTGAACATAAGATTATTGCTTTTCCAGGTGAGGTATCTGTTCATGAACCTACCTGCTGAAAATAAACTGAAGCTATACTCTGTCTCCCACTCAGAAAACTCCTATGAGTCATTTAAATTTTTTCCACATTGACAACAGATATATCAGAGAATTTTAAGTCACGTTCCATGCTGTTTGTTGTCTGAGCCATGATGAAAGGAGCTGCAATGTTAGTGACTGACTATGGTACATCTGTGGACACAGAACAACAATTATGTTCCTCATAGGGCTTTAATTGTTTGCTCAGGTTTTGAAAAAGAAATAGAAGATCAAGAGTTCCATATATTATACATATATATATTATATATAATTATATATATAGGGATCAAATGACATCCCATTAAAGTCAAGAGGGAAGGCATACATATCAGTACAGTGTGGATTTCTATATCTAAACTTCTGGCCATGAGCTCTTTTCATAGTCAATACAAGGAAAGTCAATAAACTCAGAAGACTTTAGGGTGTAATTCATCTCATCCTAAAGCAGACAGCAGCTTTTGGTCAGATCAATCACACTCTAAACTCCATTGACTGTATTGGAGTTCACTATAATAGGATAACTAGCTCAGACACAAACTTAGAGCGTGGATATCAAAAGCTAGATAAGGTAATATCCACCAGGGGATTTGATGTCATCTACAATGTACACTGCCAGAAGCTTTGTTTGGGAAAAAAAGATGGCCAAAAAGATGAAGGAAAGAGTCAAAGCAAAGAAATATTAAGATAAGAAAAATATATCTTAATTGTTATCTGCTGTTGAATATATTATTTTATTTGGATTGTCTTCTACTTTATCAGCCTTTCTTTGACAGGACTTTAGCACTAAAAATGTATTCTAAGAGGTAAATCTGATGTCAGGGGATCAATTCTAAGACAGGGGATGAAAGGCAGAGATCAAAGGCAGAGATAAAAAACAGCAGGCAAGGCCCTAAAGGCTTCCAGCACATGCTAACTCAGCCAATCAGTGTGGGCAATACTGAAAATGAACACCAGTACAGCCTCCTGTTGCCGACTATTCTTTTTTTTCCACATTGACATTACAGTGATTCCCTTCCTTTCATTTGATTAATCACAAAGGACAATATTTTCATGCCTGGAACTAGGCCATATTTTTACTGTATGTTTTCTGTGATATTTGCATGGCAGTGAAAATTAGCAAAGATTGTCATTAGAACTCCATTCCAGCATTCCATCAGATAAACAACAAATTATCTGGGTTGATTAAGTTCACCTTGACAAAGGGGTCAATGTCTGAGGCATCATCTGCTGACAAATTCATATCCACAGACTTCAAGGGGAATATTTGTTAGTAATTAACTTCAACTTGCTTCTAGGATAGGAATTTAAGGGCTTTCCTTTGGCTTTGTTTTTCAGATCAGACATCTAAATTCCATTTGCTTCTGAAAGAGCTGAGCAGAAGGCACAATGTTACTGCAGTACTTTCCTTGGAATATTAACTGTGGTTTTGTGACTGTTAAACAACCAGCTCTATGGAATCCTTGAACCACTCACACTGTTGGTCTAGAATAATACTCACCCACTCTTATTGGAAAAAAGATAAATAAATAGTCATGAAATTCAAAACATGTATCCAATATGTACCTGAAATAAGTTGGATATTTCCCCTGGATATTTCTTACATTCATTTAACCAAACAGTAACAGAATTTACTCATAGTTTACCAGATTTTAATACAGAAAAGAAAAAAGAAAAAAAAAAAGTTATGTGTTCTACTTTCAATGGAGAGACAGAAAGAAAATCCACATATATAAGCATGCATGCACATATACTGTCACCCATTGTATAGTTGTTTTCCCCCCAGAAAAACATTTTGTTTAGACTCAGTGAGCACCTGAGTCACACTATAGAAACATACTTAGGGATTTCCAACTTCCTCTGAAGGTTCATGATATTTTCTGATTTTCTGTACTGGGGGGAAGATTCATCCTTGAGAATGAGAAGAAAGCAGGAAACAGTTTTTGGGGGTGGATTAGTCTTAAATTCCATGCTGCTAAAAATGCATTGGTTATAAAATTGCATAAGCCCATATGTGCTCTGAGAGCAAGAAACCTGACATCCTTTCTGTGTTGACTTCTCAGCCCACAAGCCGCTTCCTTAGCAAAAACAGCGTATCACAGAACCCCTTTTAAGTGTCTATCCAAATTGACCATGGGATAACTTGACAGCTGGAGCCGTCACGGTGCTGTACATCGACAGGTGGTTGCTCTTCCCATCTTGTAGGAGGCACTGAACACCTTACCACAATGGATTGTTAACAGCTTAATTTGTATGTGGGAATCTAACGATCAGTAGGTACTAGAAGAAGTGAATATATTTATATATTGTTTATTTAAGCTGGGATCTGGAGCCTTAAATCACTCATACCTGTTTTCATTGCTGGTCTTCAAGAAGCTCAAGTGAACTGACTGAAACTAGAGGAAGACATGATTAAAAAGGCCTAGGACCCATTCAACTTCCATTATTGCCTAGTACCTTGACCCACATCATGTGCCTAGAGGATGGTTTCAAAGCTTTGTAAAAATCTGGCTTTTGTATCATTCCTGGATTGTTTCCAGCAAGAAATATTAGCGGCTCACCATGATCTTTCCTCTTGGTAATATTCAGCTAAATGACTGTCTGCTCTCAGCTTCACTGACATAAATCCAAGGCAGTGACACTAAACTCAGAGGCGAATTCAGTCCTGTTTCTTCAACTCTGTTGACTTCAGGGGACTTGTATCTGTAAGCCAGGGCATAGACCAAGTGCTCCTCACTCTTTTAAGATTTACGCTAGGATCACTGAAGTCAAATTTCACCCATAGTCACATCATCACTTGAAAACCATCCTAAGCCAGAGAAATTCTAAGAAGTCGTTGGTATATACTTCAGCTAATTGTCCTTTCTTGATAAATCTTTTCTTCATACCAGTGATGTATGTTCCCTTCTCAGTACATAAGCAAGTATCTTGTTCAGTCATGGCCCCTGCATGGAAAACACTGTAATGATTCCAATGCATACAGAAAACACACAAAGTAGTGCTAGGTAAGGGAACCTGCAGACAACCTGAACCTGAAGGGAAAAGTGATGTAAAAGCAATAGTGTCAAATTTCCCAGAGGCTCAGGGCAAGCCAGTCTTCTGTCCCATCCTTGAATATCACTGATAGTCCAGAACCTAATTTTTCATTATGTCCTCCAACATGGTAGTGACAACACCTAAAGCCTTCTAATGTTCTTTCTTAAGGTTGTATAAGCAAATAATAACTTGGTGGAGGTTGGAAAAGTAGCACCTAGTTTTATCACTTTCAGGTAGTCTTTTTCTGTCACAGAGGCAAAGTGTCACAAATTAGTTTCTGTATTAAAAGTGGGTGAATATATACATCAAACAACAAGGAAATCCACAGTCTAATTCCTTTTGCTTTGCTGTGAGTGAGCCTCAGGAAGTCACCCACTCTGCTGTAAAGGTTTCTGCAAGAACTGCACAGCTCATCACATCAGATGGAAAACCCATCTTTGTTTGATGGGGTTTGCTACTGCAACTCATATGCCTGCATGTCTGATCTGATATTCTGTTAAATTTTTCTGCCATGGCCTTGCCAGGAATGTACTCCCACTGTTCAGAAATTGGTCTCTCCTGGCCTTTTAGAAATGTTGCTCATTTCCTTTCCACAGTGACATCTCTTATCAAACGTGTAAGCAGAACTAAAGCAGTTATCTTGGATCATCAGTGATTTGCATATCTTTGTTAAAAATTTAACCCTGAAAATCCATACCAAAATATTCAAAATATTCTCAACTTCAATGGGATTTGTTGCCCTTTCAATGTCTTTGAAAATCAGGCCAATTTGGGGAACCAGACTAACTGACAGAACAGCCCGAGTTTGGGTTCCAATTCTTAAAGTTTTTGCCTTTGTTAATTTTATCAGGGAAAAAATCAGGAAAAAAATAATAACAGTACATTTTGCCCAGGAACTTTCTGCAGCCGTATCACTTGGGTAATGAGAGACATTGTCAACAGACCACTAAGCTGACCTAGTATAATTTCAGCTTAGCTGATTGGCATTTAATGGCTTTGATGATCACTTGCTGAAAGCTTGCCACATTATCTGTGTGCCACAATGCCCTGTATACAAGGTACACAAGTATTTCTCAGGCTCACCTGCAAAGGGGGAGAAGAAGAAGCTACAAATTCTCTGTGAGAGGCTCAGAGCCATAAATGTGATCTGTGATGATCTGGTCCCAAGAAATGGCTGCAGGCCTACAACCTGCTGTGGGCGAGGAGACACAAGGAGACACTGGACAAGTCTAGAGAGGCTAGAGAGGCCAGAATGACATGATGCAGCTGCTGTTAACATTCTGATCAAGAAGTCTTCATGAAATCCTTTCCTATCCAACTTTTCTACTATGCTCATGACCGTGCTATTTCTGTTTTCCCTTCCAAGCATAAGGAAACCCAGAGAGAAATAACGTATATGCAAAAAAAATCTTCAAGCTCATTTTTCCTATGCGTGTGAGAGTGGAACAAGTATGATATCATTTGAGTTGGAAGCTGGGCCAAGAAAAATTCATTCAGTCCCAGGAATCCTCCACACCTCACATTCCTGTTGTGGAAGACTTTGATCAGAGTACTCAGCATCTGTGACCACATTGCTCTCCACACGCGAAGGGAGCTCAGTGTACCTCTTGCTGTGCTCCTGACACATGTGATGTGAGGTTTCCCCAAAGGGACAGAGGGGATGGAGCAAAGCTGATCAGAACCGTGCTGCCCCAGCTTTGTTTTATTCACGGCTAATACACGATGAGGCTTTGTGGAGCTCCTCTTGTTCTCTCCATCTTTTCCCCTGGGGTCCTTTGGTCATGCCAATCATTTAAAGAGAGGATAAAAGCAGCTACATAAAGGCACAGTAAGGGAGGGGTAGTGTGCCCTAGAGCTACTTTACCCAGTTGCAGATGATTCCACCCCCCACCCAGTTTTGCTTCTCTAAGCATGGTGGAATACGCTTTGATTTTCCATCCTTTCTGAACTCATTATCATCTGAAGTCAGTGACATTGGTACAAATTAACACCTGGTCTCTGTTTCTAACAAAAAGAAAACATACCAGGTGGACATTTAGAAAAATCAATTCCCATGATAAAGCCAAGGATATTAAAAAGAGAGAGAGAGAAAGAACCACACAAAGATTACAGAGTGCAGCTCTCCCACAGAAGCAGACAGGGTGGCAGCCAGCCATTGTTCCGAAAGGCAGCATCAGCACCAAGAATCAGATGACTAAGCTCCTGATAATGAATGAAATATTTTTACTATGCTGAAAAAATTCTGGCACTGCAGGAGGACTCAGGATAAAGGAAGCGATTTCAAGGGCCTTTCTGAAGGACACCATCAGATAGCCTTCTGCTACAAGAAATTCCAGTACCCTGAAGAGAAGTGATGTTTTGTGGTTTTAACAGGGATAAAAGGATAAAGGTTTAAATTAGTGTGGAGTTGTTGAGAACACACATGAATGAGTCATCTGCTAAATGCCATCAGTTTGGTTGAGAGAGACATGATGCAGTTCTGGTCAGGGTTTGAGCTGGCTCTGAAAAGGCAGGAGAGCCTGGGTATCCCTGAATCTTGTAAGCAAACAAACAGCTGCAGCATCCTGAATTGTTACTCCCTGCTCATTGTCACCCCTCAGCTGAAAGGTAAGGAGCCTAGGCAGAGCTGGAGGGAAACATGATGCCCTCAGCTCAGCTGAAGTCATTCACAGGCTGGCAGCTCAGCACAAACCCTCCTCATCACATTACCTTGGGAGTGGTAAAATGTCAAAGGAAGATTCACTAAGACTCACGTCCTCATTGGACTGGAGCTCCTTGCTATCCCAGCTGCCTTCTGATACCTTGTCCAGAGGTAACGTGGGTATCCACATTGCGCTGCTGTGTGGTGGGTGTACCCTTTAGGGTACTCACTACATCCTATTGCTGGCACTGTGACCAAAAAAGGAGTTGTCAAGTGAAGAAAGTTGAGAGGGAGCATTTGTAAATCGGTGTTATGTCTGATAGAGTGCTGTGTGACTACACCGGAATTATGGGAAGATACTTCAGCTCGCCCTTAGCAAAATGAAAGACAGAAATATAAGGAAATTAAATATACCCATTTATAATGACATACACATATATATATATATATAGATGTCTGTGTGGGAAAAGTAAGTTTGGATACATTCTATGGGAAGAAAACTCTCACAAAGGAGGACGATTTTACAGTGTGAACTGAGCTCTTAAACAGTCTTTTTTCTTCTGGAAAAATAGCTTCTGAGCTAGAACCTCGTCCTTAAAATACACATTTCCCACCTGATCTTCTGTATTTCAACTTGTGGATAAAATGTTTGTTATGCTACTGCGAATGATTGCTTCTTTAAAACACCTACTGAGCTGCATCCTCTGAAGAGGATAGCTATAAGAAACCTTTCCTAAAATAAACCTTCCCTTCAATATAGCCAGGCTTGTGCACAGCTAGGTTTCAACCTGGGGTTCTGGAGGCACCAGCACATTTAGTACTGAGTCATCCATGTAGTTCCACCATACAGAGGCCTGATTTTCTCAAAAAAACCAACTTTGTCAGGACTGAGATTCTAACCCAAGGCTTTCTCTTGCACCTGTAAACCAGGTTATCTACTCTAATGATTTAGGGAAGTAATATTAAATGGTTTTAAAAAATGTTGGAATCAGGTTTAGAGGTCAAAATTTGCACTCACCTCCTAGAAATTCTATTCCTTTTTGTTCTGAAAACTGGGTAAGTCCAAACAGCATGAGATTTCTTGCATTAAATATCAAACCCAAAGTCCAAGGCTTCAACGGGGACACAGCATCTACAAAGCCTTCATTAACTGTGCTGTGAAGCTTTGAAGCTCTGCTGTGCAACTATTAGCTGATCTTATTTAACAAACAGTGCTGTAGGGCTATGTGTTGTTGTGACTGAGCAGGTGATGATTTTCTCTTCGCTGCCACCAGTCAAGGACTTTCCACTACTAGGGCCCAAGCTCCAGCTCTGGGGTCAGAGGTCCAGGCTGTAGCAGGGGAAAAGGGAAATGTTATCTACTTCCATTGATTCCTAGTTCAAAGAAAGCTTTTTGCTTTCACACTTTGAAAAACATGGACTATCAGATCATCTCACAGCCAGGTTAATAGTGGGGTTTGTTTTATTTCATGGTTAACTTGATTGTTATGTTCAGTGCCTGTAAGAATAGAAAATGCTTGGATGGCAATTCCCTCTCTGTAGTCTCTAAATTCTTTTCCAAATCTATAGCCTGCTACTACTGACAAGATTGTTTTCAGTGACTCATAGGCTTAAAAACAAACTTCAGGTCCATTTTTTTCTTACAAATAAAAGAAATTGTATATACAAGGTTGCTGTAATGTGGAAAAGTGTAGTAAGCTATATTGCTTACTTTAAAAAAGTTGACATATTTTAGAGACCAGCTCTAATGCACCAAATAGCACATGAGCATCTTGGTTTGGGTTGTGAAACACCATTTTCTTGTGATTCTGATTTGACAAGTGGATGTAAGAAGTATCTATTTATGCAAAGACAAAGTCAGGCCCCAGGATGTATTAAGCATGACACTGGTACAAGGCTGAGTATACCTGTCAATGACTTCATAGGAAGGGGAGCAGGAAGAAAAACAGGATGCAGCTAGGGGATAATAATCCTGTTAAGGGATTATTGCTCTGATTCTAAGCACTAGGTTACTTAAAGCAAAAGCCACTCATAGTAAATTCCAGTAAACAGAGGGATACAATGGATGCTACAGGAAAGAGATGACGAAATTGATTCTATGTCATTTTAGGCTTCTCCAAATTTTGTGGATTTCACTGTAAACCTCATCTGCAAAGGAAGTTAATAAATGCTACTGTCCTCACTGAAGGTCTTTCACATTTATTAGTAGTGGTTTTCTCTTCCATTCCTTGCAGAGTGATCAACATGAATGTTGTAATGCTGACCCTGTGGAGTCCAGGGAGGGTAGGACACACCAGTTGTAGACTTACTACCAAAAGATTCCTGAATTCTCTGGAGTCATCTGGCCCCAGTGAAATCCACCCAACTGTAGCATCTGGTCCAACCGAAAATCATAAAAGGAACACAAATAATGGCAAGGATACATAATCACATTGAGAAACTGTTTGGAAAGAGGCACTTTTACTGATTGCTGTGTAAATGGTTCCAAGACTTGCATAAAAGCACTAGCTAACATGACTGCACAAAACCTTTACTAGCAAAGGCAAATAAGATAAGGATTTTCTGTTCTGTTGCCACCGAGTCTTTGAAGCAGTGGCAGTCTAGACAAACCCACTTTTGCTTAACCTCCTGTTGCAGATGAAATAAATATGCCTTGAAGGAAAACATATAAACTTGCCATGTTTCAACTGTAGGAGGAAAAACAGAGTGAGAGGGAAAGAGACTGTCACACAAAACTCAAAAAGGTTTTGTATTTTTCAGTGTCTGTGGTCTGGCAGTGACTCTCAGAGATTACAATTATTGCAGGAAAGCAACCAATCTGTCTCAGAAAGGTAAGAGTATCACAAATAAAAGGCTAACGTGAATCTAGGCCTTTGGCATTTGCATCCCTGAATTACCAAGTAATACATGCCTCCGAAATCATTTCAGCCTGTATTGTGACTGCTTATCTAACTGAAAGAGAGCACTGTTATTGTGCTTTTCTAAGGGGAAGAATACCTTTTCATACCTAGAAGGCACTTTATAAAATGATCAGGCAGAAAATTTACCAAGCCAAAGGAATTTTTTTTTTTTTTTTTTAGCACAGCACACACTGTTGTGCATGTGGAGTGCAAAGCACTAAAAGGTTTGAAAAGGAGTTTGGCAGATGTAAAGGATCTGCTACTGTGGATCATTATCATGATCACTGGGAGAAAGCTCCTGAGCTGCTGGAAGGGAGATGCCAGGTAAGGGTCACCTTGCATACAAACCATATTCCTTACATCCTTTCCTATAATGTCCTCCAATGGCCAACATGAAAGTTGTGACATTGGGCTAAGTGAAGTCTGTCTCATGTGCTTCAACATTTGTGCTGCTACCTTGTCTGCAGCTCCTCATCTTGTAGCTCGTGGAGACAAATTTTGAAATGCCATGTCTCAGTTCGGCACCTGCCTTTTCCTCTGCTCCTGCACTGATGTAGGCAGAAAAGAGATTCATTTGTCCACATGGTTAAGTTTGTCAGTTCATCATATCTGTTAACTTCACTGTTTTGCAGCTACTCAGGGAAAGAGATTTCCTCTTTACTACAGAGAAGCAAAGGGGAAAGGGAAGAGTAAAGTATGAGAAGCAAAGAACTGAGGGAGGTAAAATGGGCAGAGTTCTGTAAGAAGCAGGCTGGTATTTGTCTCATTGAATAAATATTTTAAAAGTCAGTGCTTTGATGAAATTAAGTGGTGAATGAGGTTTTTCTGGTCAACGCTTTCTCTGGACGGTGATATTATTTGTGCTGGAAGACATAGCTGTAGGTGGAAAGCAAAGAGTTACCTACCTTCTTGCCTCATCTTAAAATATGACCACTGCCTCTGGGGGTATTTGCACTCCCAACATGCAGGGGTTATCCGTTATCCTCCCCTGCTCAGGTCTGAATAGCCACGTCAAGAATGACAGCAGAACCCTGTCAGCAGAGTGCTCCCATGTGGACCATTAGAATCACAGAATCACAGAATGACAAGGTTGGAAAAGACCATTAGATCATCAAGTCCAACCATTCGCATCCTAAACTAAACCATATCCCTAAGTACCTCATCTACCCTCTTTTTGAATACATCCAGGGAAGGTGACTCAACCCCCTCCCTGGGCAGCCTGTTCCAGGCCCTCACAACTCTTTCAGTAAATATTTTTTTTCTAACGTCCAATCTAAACCTGCCCTGGCACAGCTTCGTGCCATTCCCCCTTGTCCTATCACCTGTCACCTAGCTGAAGAGACCATCACCTACCTCTCTATAACCTCCCTTCAGATAGTTGTAGGTGGTGAAAAGGTCTCCCCTCAACCTCCTCTTCTTTAGGCTAAACAGCCCCAGCTCCCTCAGCCGCTCCTCATAGGATTTGCCCTCCAGCCCCTTCACCAGCCTGGTTGCCCTTCTCTGGACTCGCTCCAGGACCTCCATGTCCTTCTTGTGGTGAGGAGCCCAGAACTGGACACAGTACTCGAGGTGTGGCCTCACCAATGCCGAGTACAGGGGCACAATCACCTCCCTAGACCTACTGGCCACACTGGTTTTGATACAAGCCAAGATGCCATTGGCCTTCTTGGCCGCCTGAGCACACTGCTGACTCATATTCAGTCTGCAGTCAACCAACACCCCCAGGTCCTTCTCTGCCTGACAGCTCTCCAGCCAGTCCCCCTCAAGCCTGTAGCGCTGCATGGGGTTATTATGTCCCATGTGCAGCACTCTACACTTAACCTTGTTAAACTTCATCCCATTGGACTCAGCCCATTAGTCCAGTCTGTTCAGATCCCTCTGAAGAGCCTCCCTACCCTCAGGCAGATCAACACTTCCTCCTAGTTTAGTGTCATCTGCAAACTTAGTGAGGGAGCATTCAATCCCTTCATTGAGATCATTGATAAAGATGTTGAGCAAGACCGGACCCAGGACTGAGCCCTGGGGGACGCCACTTGTAACCAGCCTCCAGCTGGATTTTGTTCCATTCACCACCACCCTTTGGGCTCAGCCATCCAGCCAGTTTTTATCCCAGCTGAGGGTCCACCTGTCCAGGCCAGTGGCAGCCATTTTCTCAGTCAGAATGCTGTGAGAAACTGTGTCAAAGGCTTTACCAAAGTCCAGGTAGATCACATCCACAGCCTTCCCCTCATCCATTAAGCGGGTCACCTTGTCATAGAAGGTGATCAGGTTAGTTTGACAGGATCTACCTTTTGTAAACCCATGTTGACTAGGCCTGAATTAGGATTTCTTGTGATGCAGTGCTGCTTCTCAAACTGTCAGGTGAATGTGTCTGCCATCCAGGAAACACCAGGAGATGTGGTGTGGTTCTGGGGCATGCTCAGAGCTTAACTGATGTGCCTGGTGTCCTTGCAGCAAAAAAATTCCAGGTCACCAGACTGAGAAAGAGCTAAATCCAGCCTCCAAATTGCACGTCTTGCTATGCATGGCCAAGGTGATTTGCAGGGGGCTGGGTGAGAGGAAGGGGTGAAACGACAAGTATAAAAACCCAGATTAAATCTGCAAAAAGAGTATTCCCTAACAGATTCAGATCAGATGTTAGGACAAATTTTTTTTACTGAAAGAGTTGTCAGGGCCTGAAACAGGCTGCCCAGGGAGGGGGTTGAGTCACCTTCCCTGGATGTGTTCAAAAAAAGGGTAGATGATGTACTTAGGGATATGGTTTAGTTTAGGATGCAAATGGTTGGACTTGATGATCTTAAAGGTCTTTTCCAACCTTGTGATACTGTGATTCTGTGAATGGCCTGATCTCTCATTTTCTCTAGGTCTCAAGCTCCTTCTGAGGTCAGGCCAAACCTGATCGTGGCACAAACACTGCCCCACTGCTATTGAAAACTGACACATTGTCCACAGTGTGAAGGTTATTTTCTCATATGGCCTGAGACAATCTGCAATTTTGTTGGTGCTCCTGAGAAAAAAATTTCCTACTGTCAAATCTCAAACTTTGATAAGCATGATTCAGTCCCTACTCCATCCCAAATGAAATCTTTTCAGTTTTGGTTTCTGCTGGGATTTCTGTGTTTTGCTTAGTGAAGACTGAGGATAGCATAGAACCACACATTAATACAGGACACAAACCCACTCAAACTGGCAGTCAACATATTCCTGGAAGTAAAGTAGGTGAGAGATGCTTTTGTCAGAGACATGGGTCCAATGAAATTAAATTGTTCAACTCCCAGTTTATATTATCTGTGGTTGAATTTGATTCTAGCATGGAGAGGAAAACAAAACCTTATTTAATGTCATGAACCCAGTGAAATACCTGGGGCTGGAACTTGTGGTGTCTAGTTAGCATTTCAGCAGACCCATCTCCCAGGCTACATGGGAATGATAAAAGAGCTTCATTCTTGCCTTTTGCTGCCTCAGAAATAGGTGATGACTAAATTTCACCTCCACGGTGAAACAACCTGCAGAAGAGGACTAATCCATGTTACTTCATGTCTGTGACTTTTTCCCCATAGGATCCATCTCAAGTCAACAACTCCTGTAAAGTGTCACAAGCTGGAGTTTTATACAGGTCCTTTTGAAGAGGGAAAAAAACTGCCTGATTTTTCTTATTCATTTGTTTAAAAACAGATAATCCACTGACATTTCCATGTTTACACTTTTACAGTTTCAGAACAAACTGTGTTTATGAGTCAGAAGCTAATAAATATCCTGATTTTTATACACATGGAGGCTTCCCTGGGCCCTCTGCACTCACAATGTGCTGCTTCCAGATTGAACTGGGAAGGCAATTAAGCAAGTGGGTACCCTCTCTCAGAAACCACACTGCAGCAGAGAGATGCAAATAAATAATTGAAACTTTATCTTTGCTGCTAAATACAGAGGAAATCTTTGGTACTTTGCAACCCTTTAATGGAGCTAATAGTGTCACAGAGGATGAAAATCAGAGCTTTTAGTTCAAACTGCATAGGGTCCAAGTGATACTGTAGTACCTGTGTTTCGGCCCTGTTCCTTGACCACTGGTCAAGTGTGGATGGCTGATAAAATTCTTGTTTGACACCTTGATCTTGAACTCAGCCAAAAATGATGCTGCTGTGCAGCAAAATTGCTTAGTAGAAGACAAAGAGTGTCTCAACATCCCAGATCTCATGGCTGTGCGCCATAGATCCAGATATGAAACCCCTTCAGTTGGGTCCAAGAGAACTGGAGAAAAGGAAGATAAAGAGAAAGGCTAGAGAAATTGCATTTATCTTCCTTTTCATTCCTTAGGGAAACAGATAATCTTGGCTTTCCTAACCCCCATTATTCTTCTAAAAGAATGGAGAGAAAGATAGTAAAATCTACCTTTCCTCTCACTATGATCCTACTGCAGTTTTCCTTATGTCCAAAGAATCTGGAAATACAAATCCTGAAAGTACTTTGACATATCTTCCCCTCTTTTCTATTCTATTGTTCATGCCTTGATGACTCCTGATCCATCTTAGTATCTGAATTAACTTGAGTCTGTGACATGTGAACTTGAAAATTGTTATGCCATGCTGGATTTTTCAAATATTTGTGTCACTGGCTTGATTTACTTTCTCTACATGTTTAGTTTATGCTTTTGTGAAGTGATAAGAGTGATTCAGGCAACATGACTCAAGTCTCATCTGCACTACCTTTGTGTCATCATCTGCCATATGTTGCCCCATCCTGGTGGTCTAAAATCCTCTGTGATACTGGACAGCTGTCAGCAAGGAAGATTGTTCAGAAGTAATGTGCATGAATGGAACCACAATCTGTTGCTCATGCACCTCAGACTTCCTTTTTTAGTGTTTCTCTTTTTTTTTTTGATCCAATTCTTCCATTTTTTCCTACATTTCCAATTCTCATTGCAAAGTGAGCTTAAGTCTTTCAGCTCATTACCCTAAATAATCTGAAATAATCTTATTTCCATTTTCTTCTCTTTTTTTTGCCAATTCTTTCTTCAGGGGTCCTTGTGCAGAATATTGATATTCTCCTTTCAAATTAATTACCACACATGGATACATACTTACTCACAGTGCTGTCTCCAGTCCATGGCCAAAAGACCTCTGCATACTTCTTCACATTATCTCCATTAAACTCTGTCCCTGCTGATTTTTCACTGTAGTTTGGATTCTATTTCTTTCTTCGTATCTCAGACATTTTCTGGAGGTAACCAGGTGAGAGAAATAAGGTGCTCTCATTTCACCCTACATATTTCTCAGTAGGAAAATTGATGTTGTCCCTTCCTAAACAGCTCCTATTCTTATAGAAGAATGAGCCTTATGAGGACTTCAGACCAAGCTCATTCCTGGGATGCATTTGATGCAGGAGAACTGGAAAAAAGTTGATTGGGACTTCACTTATAGAATCCAAGACTCCCAATGTGGTTTTGGCAGCTGCTATAGCCTACTTGCTGTAAATAAGTCATTCCTACTAGGGACTGGAAGTAAGTTAAGTAGGCAATGAATTTGCTGGTGGTATCAGTGAGCTCTGCTAGTTTTATATCATTCCAGAGCTCTCCACCAGTGAGGATATTCTCCGTGTGGGTCTTGCAGTCAATTGACAGCTTTCCTTCCCAAAGGATCAGCTCCAGGTGAGAATCTGCCTTTACAATTAAGTATCCTTGTTAATTTTGCCAAATGTGAAATAATTAGTCTAGGCTAATAAAAACGATGCTTTATTTTGTGCACAAGGAAATACCATGTCCCTGAAGATATTTCCCAGATTCCCCACTTCTCTCCTAGTCTCCCCTTCTTTTCTTTGTATCTCTTCCTGAAAGATAGGAACCCACTCCTGATTGAGCATCATCTTGATTTTCTGCCAAAATCCTTGCTTTGGTTTTTAGTTGATCCTACTTTGCTGTGGTAAGTTTTTCTTCAACTGCAGCTTGTGAGCTAAGAATACTTTTTTGCCAAATGCAGAGTTCGTATTTCCCCTTGATTCACTGGCAGGAAAATATTGTCTGATCAGACATCTTAGCACAATGCTCTTCTCATCTAAGGATGACATTTTTACCTTTCAAAGAAAACCAGAGCTTCACTTGAAGATAAAAAGGCAGAGAGCTAAAGAATGTAAACAGAGTTTAGATTCTCTTATCACAGTTAAGGAAGAAAAAAAATACCCCAAACTATTTTAAACAGAGGACTTATACAAGAAGTCTGCAAAACCACTTCCCATTTCATAGTACAGGATATGCCAAAGAAATGATACAGCTTGGCACAAATAACAAAGATAATTTCAATTTTACTTAAATACTACAAGGACGTTTAAAGACAACTCAGGACATAAATCCCATTTTGATTACATTCTTCAGCTTTGCTTTAATGTTCATCTTTTTTCTGGGTAGAAGGGGAAACTAGGAGGATAGTCAAAACTTGTGGTTTGTAAAAATTATGAGCATCCTGTAAGCAGGTCTGGAAATTAAAACCTTACATTTCTTCCCCATGCAAGCCTAGAGAAGGAAGACAGCTTTTGCTTTACTGGAACCCTTTTATTGTTCATGGTTGACCTGAAAGATGAGAGGTAATTTAAACTCTAATTGTCTCAATAAGAGCCAAACAAAGAAAACAAAACTTTATTAAAACAAACAGTCTGCAGCCACTGAATCTATCCTCTGTCAGACTTATCACCCTGGGGACACTGATGGATGGGTCAGAATTCAAATATTGTAGGCTGGGATCACTGATGAAAACAGTTCCCTTCTGGCTCCTAAACAGATGGGCACCCTCAAACCTACACAGCCGTGCACATATCCCCAGCTGATGGAAATCAGCACTTCTCTGCAGGAGTCAATAAAGAGGTATCAATATTCAACAGCTGGGAATCTGGCCTATACGATTTTCAATTTGTGTTAAGCTCAAGATTCACAAGTGTCGAATCCAAGAACAAGGCACAAGAGGTCCCTCAGGACTTTGTCATTTGTAAGTGCCAGTAAAAACCACCCAAGTGTCAAGTAAATCCACACCAATGCTGACCCTTATGTCTTGCATACATGCAAGGCTCACAAGAGAAAAGACAACTCGAGAGAGCTGTAGGAATTTAATTAGGAGTGCAACCCTATAGGCATCTTGTTTGTAAACCAGTTATGTTAGATTGATGAGTAATGATATTAAAAGCCAGTAGCTTGTGTCCCATGTACTGAAAAGCAGAAATTTTTTACTGGTGGGGAAGAAAAAACCATCTGTTTTCCGTTGGGGAATGGTTCTGCAATGTGCCACTGTGCATCCTTCTACACTGGCTTTAATTCTGCTTCTACAATGAAAGCTCTAAAAATCATTGTCTTAAGAGAGTAAAGGGAGGAATGATAGAAAGCTCAAGGGAAAAAGAATGTATACAGAAATCACAAGCCCTGCCTAAGTCTTACACTCCCAGTTCACACAGTGGGAAGAATAATTCAAGTCAGGAAACATCCCAATTAGGTCTACAGCATATCTGATATGCTTTGTTTAAATAAACTAACTTGCCTCTTCATTTTTCTTCAGTGACAAAACACAAACTAAATGTGAAGCAAAGAACCACTCTTTCATGTTCTAGTAGATGTCTTCTAAGCTCTGACAAATCCTGAAGGTCAGAGTGAGTAGCACCTACCCACCAGGTCCACGTACAGAATGTTGATCATTGAAGTCTGTCCTGGAAGCTAGAGTTGAGCATGTTACAGCACCGTTCCTTGTTAACATACAGACAACTCAGATGCACTAGATCTCCTAAATATTAAAAAACTCTTCCAAAATAGTCCACAGAAATATATGTAAGTCTGACACAGTCCACAGAGATATTTGTAAGTCTGACACAGTGGGAGACTTTCACTTGTGCATCCCTGCTCTATAGTCTCATTGAACTTTAAGGTGGTCAAATAGTTTCAGAGGATGCAAAGAGGCTGTTTCTCCTAGGTGTGCAATGCAATGACTGCAGGGCATCTCATATGCACCATGCATGCTCAAGAAGTGCAGATTCAAGTGACATTTTCAAAGGTGTCTAAAACATGAATTGGAGTTAATTTTCATTGTCTGTCTCCAGATGTGGGATTAGACCAGCCTGTGCCCAAGGGCACAAAGGAAGAAACGCTCCTTGATAAATAAATATCTTCTCCAACTTTGTGTAAGGCTGGGCACAATCCACTTTTAAATTATCTAAGGAAAGCAGTTCTGATCTGAGGAGAGAAAAGGACACTCACCAGAGAAATATTTTCAGGACGTAGTTATACAATAGCAACTAAAAAGGTCATTGTAGGGCATCAACTAGTGTTTCTTCCTGTGCCTTTCATTGAGCAAGCTTAAAATAAGGTTGGTTTCATATAAGTAATAACTCAGCCAATTAAAAAGAAAAAACAACCCAAGAAGACCCCTGTTTTCTGCCACCTTATAACGTGACGGAGCTAATGCAGAGATCTTATTGCAGTTTGATGATAGCATCTTTGCTCCTTATGAAGGTAGCCAGTTAGTAGAAACATCTGCCAAAAAAAGGTCCTGTCTCTTCTAGACAAGGACACAACCCTAACTGGGACAATGGAAGCAGGCTGGAGAGCCTGAAAAGTGAAAGGAAGAGAGCAATAATCAAAACAAGTTTGTTTTGTTCTTGCCACTGGGTGTGTCCTCATTTTGAGTGAGGAAGTGACTTAGTTTAACATCCCAATCAGCTGAAAAACCTCAGCTTTACCGTAATTGAAGTTCAGTTTTTCACATCCCTTTACTCTTCTCTTACACCCTGTTGCATTTTCATAATTGACCTGCAGCCTTCTGCGCTGGTGAGACTGGGTAATGTGATGACCTTCACCTTCCTCATGAAATGACTGCTGTAAAAAAGCTGTTTATGAATATGTACCCACACATTTTCTCTTCCCATTACTTCTTAAACAGTGGATGTGGACAAACTAGAAGCAGAACCTCTCTGGGAATTTTGAGGTACAAAGAGCCTCACAAAGCAAACTAGGAAGGTGTATTATTACAGAGACTAAAGAGTCCCCTGTCCTCCTTCCCAGAGCTTTTTTATCCAGCCCAAGCACCGCTGCACAGGGAGCAATGGCACTGCCACAGATGTTATGATCACCCTTCTTCAAATACCTATCACTTTTCATGAGAAGCCACTGCTTTGTCTTGGATCTACCACAGGAGAAAGTTCAGGTCAAGATATACAACTCTTGATGGAGCCCGCAATAATGACGGTTCACTAGAGACTGCAACAAAAGGAAGGCTGAAGTAAATGTCTTTCACACTTCCCAAGGATTTTTGGAAACTGATTATCAGCAGGTAAAAGAGAAAAATGTCATCATGTAGAGCTGGTGTGAAACTTTGTTCTATCAATCTCAACTAGAGAACGGGAAAGCAAAGACTGAGAAGAAGGTGTTACTTGCTTGCTAATGTAAAGAAATGGTGAGAAATTACCCACGTGGAATGGATAAAGCCTACCCTTGGCAAACAATCTTGGCATGTGGGATCATGTAGAATGTGGCCCTTCAGTCCGCTAAATGTTTGAATTAAACTGTTTAAGGGTGTCTGATGGGGACTTTTTTGCATGTGGAACCCTGGAGAGTTTTGTGACTAGTCAGAAAAAATATTTCTTTCCTCTGGGACAATGGCACGTGTAAGAAAACTGCATCCAGAAGTTGTAGGTTTCGTCTTCTAACATGCCTCCTCAGCTTTCCGCTGTTGACAGCTGCTAGAAGTAAGGTGGCACATTATGAAGTTGTGCATAGAGTTATGAGGCCTTTATTGCCCTCTGATTTCCCAGAACGAGAAAAAAAAATTAAGTCACTGTGCAAAGATGGGTACAGTCCGTTACTGAACAGAGGATGTGGAAATTGCTACTCCTGAAAACAGGACCACATCATGCAACAGCTGAATGTGCAACACCAAGGGCAGTGCCAAATGCAGAAACTACAAATTTGAAGCACTTCACACATAAACAGTTACCTGGGGCTTTGCTGACTGGTTTTTTTAGGCACCCCAGCGATGCTGCAAGTTTCATTGGGGTAGAAGAAGTGATAGCAATGCAGGTGCTGTTTTAAAACAGGATGTGGGGTAAGCTGTGAACATCATCAGAAATGGCTCTTTGGGTGGCGCCAAGAATGTAGATTCATTAGCAACTTTTCTATTTAACCTGTGTGGTTTCCTGAAGACTGCTCTTCTGTGACTTCTCAGAAGAGTGCACAGGTCATAGGATAGTTCTGTTGATCAACATGGGATCGTCCTCTGTTTAAACTGCACAGATAACGGTCAGAGGCTAAAACACACCAAGGTAGAGTCCTTCCTCAGTTACCACTTCCAAATCCAGCTAAATTATCTCTCTCAGTTAGGGTTTCATAACTTTAGTTTCCTATTTGGGTATCAAACAGAATTCCCCCTCCTCCCCAACTCAGGCATTGAAACATCTCTAACAAGATTGCAGTAATAATATAAAAGAAAATCCATGATGACCTTTGCATTCATAGCATCATTTGCTGTTACCAGAAAGGAGAAGTCCCTAAATTACAAAGTTTATTATTTTGTTTTACTGGTGTATTTGTTATAATATTATTTAACTATTGTGCAGTAATCAGAAAAACACAAGCCAGTCAGATTTTGATGATCTATAGAAGGGAAAGAAGCCAAAAGTGTCGGCCCTGAGCTGTCTCCTTTTCTGTCCCTAAATGAGCTCAGTGGAGCAAAAATTTCCTTCTAGAGCATCTGAACCATCGTGTCTCCGACCTGAAAGGTATACTCAATCATAACTACAACCTTTGTATTCTTTGACTGAGAATGGATAGACAAGTAGGTACCATGGCTGTGAAAGTTCATCCATTGTCCCTTCATGCCCCCCACTCCTTTTGTATTTTCTCTGCAAGATATAATGAACAAAACTGATTTATTGGACTGTATAATGTGATATTTTTCCCATTCATGGTGGCTTCACATCTTTATATCATCACATGCACACTTATACTGTGCCATCCCTGTGCTATGGGCTGCCTGTAGAGTGAGTTTCACCACTGCCTTTCATGCTCATAGAAAGCACTGACATTACATCACACTTGAAGGAGATAGCTACTAAAGATTGTATTGCTTTTTCTTATCTTTCCCACATTCTACTCTAATTCTTACTGTGAATACAACACCTAGAAAATATGTATTTTTGGTGGCTGGGGATCTCTGGGGTTCTCAGGTCTCAGTAGTTTCGTAGTTCTGAAGAACTGGATAACAAGGTAGGATGTGAGATAAGCAACTTTCTGCCCACACGTGGAAAGGGTGTGGCACTCAGCACCTTCTCAGCTATCTCTGCACTAAAAATACACAGCTCAGGTTTTTAATCATCAGAGTCTTGTAGTACATTCACACACAAAACCAGGACCTCCTAACTACTTGGTAAAAAATCTGGTGTTTGAAACCACCAAGTAGATCCAAGAAAATTCTTTTGTTGTTTGCCCTCAAGGTAAACAGTATTGCTAACAGCAACACTGTGAAAATTCAATACATTGACAGAACAATTTCCTCTTTACAACCTAGAAATTTGGCTGCAGAGACTCTGATATGTCATTACCCAGGTTTCTTCCAGGAGTGCAGGACATTTGCAGTCTGAAGGGAAATGTTTCTATCAACAACTAATAAGGAGACATCAGAGCAACAAATTCCACACATTGCCCAGCGACTTTCCCAGACAGCAGAAATGACACAATTTTCTTGCAAGTGTTGAGATACCTTTAATAATCTTAGCTTTGAAGGCCTCAGGCTTCTGTTTCACAGAAGGCATGACACCTTCAAAACAGCCCCCCTCCAAGTCCAGATGAGGTCCTGAGTCTGAGAAAGGATGAGATATATTTTATCACTGATATTGCTTCCAGCAACACTTATACACCCTCCTTTCCTTGTTGTCACCCAGAAGTGACCTCCGCCTTCTGAGTTCAAATATAGTGCAGTGTCTCGAAGGGTTGCAACAATTCAGGGAAGAGAGTGCATGAAGTTTTTTCAATATGTTCAGGAGGAACTGCTTGACTGACTCACAGCTCACAGAAATCAATGGAGATCTCACTGGAACTGGACTGGGCCAGAAGCAAGGAGAGGCCCTTCGCATTGTGGACCTTTTCTTGATTCTTATTGGCTAATGCTCATTTATTTTTAAATTGCAACAGCTCTCAACACTTGACTATTTACACAGCTCTTGTATCAACAAACATTTTCCCCAAAGTGTTGCAGTAATTAACATATAAATAAACCATGTCTTTTCAAAGCTGGTGACATATGTTAGCAAGTGTTTGCCAATACAAAGCTTAGCACAGCAAATACAGGGAGATTTCATTTCTTCATCTTTTCAGGCAGCCTGTTGCTAAGACAGGTCATTAGCAAATTGAAGAAGCTGCAGTTGTGGTCCATATGGCAGGAACTAACAGCTACCAACCACATCCATCTCACCAGCCTAACCAGTGCATTTGCAAGGATTTTCAGGAATGCAGGATGCAAGGTGCAGGAAAGCAATATGCATCCACAGCTGATGTAAACTGCCATGGTTAGAATCATAGAATATTTTTTTTTTATGTTAGAACAGACCTTTGAGATTATCAACTACAACCATAAACCTAATACTGCCAAATACACCACTAAACCATGTCCCTAAACATCACATCTATATGTCTTTTAAACACCTCCAGGGATGGCAACTCTACCACTTCCCCTGCTCCAAAGATTTATAACTGTTTCGGTGAAGAAATGTTTCCTAATATCCAAACTAAACCTTCCATGGCACAACTTCTGACCCCTTCCTCATGTTCTAACTCTTGATACTTGGGCCACGACCCACCTGGCTACAACCTCTTTCCTTTTTCTCCAGTTTTACTTCAGAGAATTTAGTCCTCAATTTTAGCATTGTAACTGTGAAGATCTACATCTGTGTCATGCTGGATTAATGCAGATCATGTCACTGATTAGAGAGCTAGAGGTGTTCTATATGTATAACTCTAAAACATTTCTGTAAAGAACTACTTCACTGTATAAAATACAACATACTTTATCCCTTTGCTTGTGAAATATTTAAAAATATAATATAATGGAGTAGTAGCTTACACTAGATGCACAGACCACAGACAAGGAAAAGAGTACTTAATCTGCACATCTTCCAATGGAGATGTTGTCAAACCTGTAGTGGATTTAAATAATTATTAATTGGCAGATACTCTTTTCATTGGTAGATTCATAGAGATATTCTCCATATGCTATAGGTCCAGTGCTCTGCACAATGAAAACCTCTGGAATTGCAGTTGAAAAGAAACTTTCCTGAAATAAAAGTCCTTGAATTTTTACTGTGTTGACCTGACAGAAACCCAGTATAGGTCAGTGGAAAGGAGTCGGAAGATTTCATGAGAGCAGAGCAAGCGGTGGGCAACTTAACAGCAGGAGCACTGCATAAGAAGCCCTTGCTTTGAGTGTGCCTTTCCCAGTATCCATCCCAAGCTAATGACTACTTTCATCCACCAGTGGCCACCCTGCCTATGCCAATATAATGAATTTTCAATGGTGAAATCCTACTGCTTTATACCTTTTAATAAAAAAAGAACCAATCTTAATTCAGATATGACCTCTCTGTTCACCTCATTCTAAACAGAGTTACAACCATACTATCTGGCGTGCTGTGTCTAGGTTGGCTTTAAACAAGCCAGGACTGATACCAGTGCATGGGAAAGCTAAGTTGGGTCATGTCATACTGACCATACCCAGTCAGGTGTCTGAAAGCCTAAAATCCTAAAGATCTTAGATGGGAATGAGTTGCTGGGCCAGTTTTCCAACAGCCTTTCACCTTGTGTGCTTCTTTGACTCAGTGGCATGTGAGTTAACAGAACTCGCTGTCCTGATCCATGATGGCCACTTGTAGAAGCAATGTCTGAATGTACCAAATTATCAGATGCTGAAATAAGAATAAGGAACCTAAAGTGAATTGAAGATAGCATTTTGGTGCTGACCTCATAAAAACCTTCCTTTACCGGAGGCATCATGGAAACATATGCCTCTGTTAGCATAACACTTAAGGTACCCCCAGATGCTGCCATCTTCCTCTGGCCAGGTGGTCTAGTGCACATCTAAGTTCTGCTTGGTTTAGGGAACTGAAGTAGGGCTGCTCAGACACCTTGAAAAGCTGGTGTTTAGCCCAAAACATGAGCTTTGATTTTAGAACCACTCGCCCAAAAATAAACCAGAACAACCCAAATAGAAATAATAATACAAAGCATCTTTTATGCTCTAGCAGTTCAGAGGCCTTTAAAGAAAGGGAGAGAATTCAGGCCTGTTTATGAATTGTGTCTAACTAATGTCTCTTCATAGAGAGCATTTGAGTTGTTTTGGCAACACAGACCAGAATCTGCCATTTTTGCTTGACAAGAAATTCACTTCTCTCTTGGTTATAGGCACAGACTCTCTCACTACCACTTTGCCTCTGGCCCTTTGAATCTTGCTGCTACTGCTGCAAGGATGGTGAGTGGGAATAGCCTGGTGCTTGGACCTGACCTCAGAACTGTCAGGCTGAAGAGAGCTGAATCCAGATCTCCCTGTGTCTGAGCACTGGGTAATATAAAAAGTAGCCATGCCCTTGCCCCCCCCTCCAACACACAGCAGCTGCTTTTTAAAAGGAGTAAGTGAATCATTTCCTTGGTACTCAGCTAGATAACTTTGGAGTACATGTTTAGGAAACAGCTTTGGGCTGTGAATCACAGAATATCAGAGGTGGAAATTCTGAGCTGCAGAGGTAACATTGCAGACTTGTGTCTCAAGGGCGTCCTATAGAAACATCCCATTTAGGTGCTCCTCGGCCCTGTGTTGTGATTTCTACCTTTACACAGATCCCCCAAAATGCTGTGCACAGGGTACAGGCTGGTACCATCTGAGGACCTCCTGGTCCTTTTAAAAGCAAATCCTTAAGGTCAGTATAAGGCACCGCAGAGGATATGCATCAGTTGAGGATTCAGGAAAACGGACTCAGAGGAGCATTGTGCCACAGCCAACTGCAAGGGGAAATAAGTGTTACTGACTGACAGACTTGTCATGCAGCCAGGTATAATAAGGTTCTAGCTCCATGTGGAAGTAATGCTTTGTGAATGTTTATTTACTTTCCATTACTTTCAATTTTGATATTCTAGGGAATATTTTGGATGACAAAATGCTTTAGAGAACAGTATTCCCTGAATAACAGAATGGATTCAATTGACAGAACAAATGAACTTGAATACTGAGAGCGAGTGAAAACATAAATAGGCAAGACAGAAAAGTGGTGGGAGGCAGAACAGAGAGACAAGGGAGGGAAATTGCATGCCAAGGTCACAGAGCAAGACAGTAGCTAAGCCAGAAATAGATTTCAGAGCAATAACAGCAAAGGACAGGATTGCTTAGGTTTTGTGTTATTTTTTTAAAGTTTAACAAGTTACATCCTGCTTATTAAGCTTAAACAAATTTCTGTTTGTTCAGCTGACTGCAATAGCAATTGTAAATATGACTCAGGTTTCTTTTCAGATCCTAAATGTTTCCATCCCATCTTATTCTAAACTATGCAGTGGGAGCAATGATTTTATGATCAGAAAGCAGCCAGCAAGAGGTCCTGTTCTGCTGCCTTTGAGACAGCAAAAATCCCCTGAGCTTCAGTGCATGCACTGGACAGTTTGCTGTGGGAGATGGTGCCATTGCATCTCGCTAAACTAAGCGGGCAAAACTTGTGAGACTTTGGGTTGGGAGCTGGAGCTGCTCCAGCCTGTGTTGATCAAGCTCCCTTGGAAAGTCCCAGCACAAGTCAGGGCTCCAGGAGCACTCTGAAGGGACCTGGTCCAGGAGGCTGCAAGCCCACCTGCCCCACGACAGCAATGATGGAGCCTGCTGAGAAAGCAAAAGCAAAATAGCAATTAGCTCAAATACAGTTTATTTACAACCTCTTGTTTTCAGATGGGCTGAGTAATACTGTGATCCATCAGACAGGTATCTCATTTGAAAAGGGAACTTGAGAAAAAGGAGGAAGATACATCTGGGGATGCTCCTGATGGAGAGGAAGATGGGGCTCCTAAAACCCGATTCTTCAAAGAACGTGATTAAATCTGCCTTTGAGATGGTTGTGTCTCACTCTTTATTATCAGTATCTGAAAATGCAGTATCTGAAAAAGTAAATAGACAAAAACTGGCCAGCAATCGTCACTAAAGCTTTTAAAATTATTTCTTAGATAGTACAGTGGAGTGAGACCCAGCTCTATCCAATTAATTTCTTCCATTATAAAATATGAAGTTATGTGGTTCAGTTTACTCTACTCACCAGTGGATATTTTTGTTCCTTCTTGTAGTAACTGATTTGGGTTTATGTTTTGCCTGATACTACCTACTGACTCCACAGGTTCAGCTGTGCTTACATTGCTTTGGATGTTGCCTTTTTTTAGTAGCTTCAGCTGAAACAATAAATCCAAATAGCCATAAATCATGGTGATATTTGGATTTAGATCTGAACTGAATGCTACAGAGTGATCTCTTGTAGATGGGCATGCAGACTAGCTTCCCTTCCTCAAAAAATTCCTTGCAGTTTCATGAACATTGTGACATCATGGTCTTAAAGAACATTTTTTTATGCTGTTTCAGTGAAACATAGAGGTTTTTCAGTATATGTGAAAAATATCATCTTGCTTCCATTTAATTGCTGAACCATGAATTCTGTGGGTCTAATTTCACATACTCCCACATTAGAAAATGTACCGTATAATCTCTCTTCATCTCAGCTTCTCCATCAATCAACTGGGAATAATAGCAGCAGATTTAGGAGTACTATGGACTTTAATTAATGTGTCTACAGCATGTTCAGATCCCCAAAGAATAAGATGCTTTAGAACATCAAAGAATAAACAATTACATTCTTTGTCTAATGTCCTGGAGTCAAGATACTTTAAGCTTCAGACCTATAAGGGATACAGAGGGAATCCCTTTGCAGCTCTATATAAAATCAAAATGTGCCTTTGCCAACAAAGCAATATAAAAGAAATTCACAAGCACATATTTCCTATATTCTTAGTCTGAGAAAAGATTTCTGCGTGTTTTCCCACTCCCTTTTCTATCTCTAATCCTACTGTTGCTGAAATGTTTAGCTCTGGACTACAACAGAGTAATTCTCATTAGCTTCATAATGCCAAGGAGCGGTGTCTAAGGTTCTCATACTAATGTCACCAGCACAGGCACTACCCATCTGATAAATCTCAGCTGTTCTCTGGGTGACCTGAAGGCCTGCCTATACTTTCTATAAATACAGAATATATTATTGTAGCAGAGCCAGTACAACCAGCTTTGGAGAAGTCACACTGCAGTGCCCTCCCAAATTACAAGGCAGTCACTAGTGCTGACCTTTATTCTCACCCTGCTGGTCCTTCATATGACAGCAGGCTCTTTCCTAGTGAAGAAAACGTTTGGCTTCTGACCCTGCCAAAGGTCTGGAAAGCTACCAGAAAACCATAGCTACTTCTGGTGATTTTACTCTTACACTTCCTACAAAATGGGAGAGTTTTGCTCCTGAAATGACAGGTACCCTAAAGCACTACTTTCTTCTTCCACCCACCCATCTCCAACTCCCTAAATACAAGTGTAAGATAAAAAGTCATTTGAGTCAGGAGAGCATTTTTCCTTTGAGAAATGGGAAGGAAGCAGAAAGCCAAAGTAAGAACCCCTGAAATTCTATAGTTAAAGTGCACCTATAGACGAGGTATCATACATGCACAGAAATGACGACGGAGTGTATCTGTATGTAGATACTGCTGCATCCTATGCTGGTTTTGGCTGGGATCACAGAATCATAGGGGTTGGAAGGGACCTCCAGAGTTCCCTAGGACAGGTTGCACAGGTAGGCGTCCAGACGGGTCTTCAATATCTCCAGAGAAGGAGACTCCACAACCCCCCTGGGCAGCCTGTCCCAGGGCTCTGTCACCCTCACTGTGAAAAAGTTCTTCCACATGTTGGTGCGGAACTTCCTGTGCTCCAACTTGAAACCATTGCCCCTTGTTCTGTCTCCACAGACCACTGAAAAGAGGCTGGCCATTTCCCCCTGTGTCCCACACTTGAGACATTGATAAATATTAATCAGATCCCCTCTCAGTCTTCTTTTCTCAAGGCTAAACAGCCACAGTTCCTTCAGCCTTTCCTTGTAGGGGAGATGCTCCAGGCCCTTAATCATCTTCGTAGCCCTCCACTGGACTCTCTCCAGGACATCCCTGTCTTCTTTATACCAGGGAGCCCAGAACTGGACACTGGGCTGATAAGTTAATTTTCTCCACAGTAGCTAGTACGGGGCTGTGGTTTGGCTTTGTGCTGGAAACAGGGCTGACAACACAGGGCAGTCCCTGCTGCTCAGGGCTTACACAGAGCCAAGGCCTTTTCTGCTCCTCACCTCACCCCACCAGCAAGGAGGCTGGGGTACACAAGATGTTGGGAGGGGACAGAGACCGGACAGCTGACCCCAGCTGACCAAAGGGATATTTCAGACTATAGGACATCACGCTCATCAGATAAAGTTGAGGGAAGAAGAAGGAAGAGAGGGACGTTTGGAGTGATGGCATTTGTCTTCCCAAATCACTGTTACATGTGATGGAGCCCTGCTGTCCTGGATATAGCTGAACATCTGCTCCCATGGGAAGTGAGGAATTAATTCCTTGTTTTGCTTAGCTGGTGTGTGCAGGTTTTGCTTTACGTGTTAAACTGTCTTTATCTCAACGCACTAGTTTTCTCACTTTTGCCCTTCCAACTGCCTCTCCATCCCACCACGGGAAAGGCTGAGTGATTGTGTGGGGCTTGGTTGCTGGCTTGGGTTAAACCATGACAAGTCCGTAGACACCAAGATACAGAGTGTTCAAGAGTTGTGTATTTATCTCATACAAATTCTCAATTATAAGTGATTTTTATCACGCAGTTGATCCCACTGCTAAAGGTACTGTGTCTGTGAGCTCAAAAATGCCATGTATGGTCTGCCCAGAAAACCTACAACCTGCAACCCAGCTTTGGTTCAAGGAAGAGCTTCTTGGGGGGCTGTCTGCTGTTGACAGCTGGGATAATGGCTCGTTAAGTAGTAAGGATGTTTGTTTTCTTTGTGAAAGAGTATAGTGGAACTTGACTTAATGCCCTGAAAGAATACTATTTATTCACTTATTTATTAATTTTAAATTTATTTATATTAGGGACAAATTCTAGTGATTTGTTTAAGATGATGTAAGTTTATTTAGGGGCAAAAGACTCAGATCCTCAAATTTTTTCCTTGCATCATTTGTGAACATCGTATCGTGACAATTATGTTCCCTATTCATGAACAAAGCTACATTTCCCAGATACTGTGAATATTAACTAAGATGCCTTATCATGCTCAAGGCTTTCAGTGGAACACTGAGGGTTTTTTTATTCTGTCCTTCTTACAACTTCCCAAATGCTTAAGAAAAATCACATGCTTTATGACCACTAAAATTGTCATTACCCTGTGAGCTCTGTAGCTGAGACAGCATGTTTCCAATTTATTTTTTTTAATATTTTATTTTTTACGGGCTTAGGCTTTCCACTGATAACTCTGCCTAGCTTAGTTTGCCCATTTTTCTGCCTCCTGTATTCAGTGGCTGCAAAGGCAGGGAAAGGCAGCCACAAAGCCAAAGAGAACTCTGAAGGTCACACAGGATTAGCATAGAGCATTTTTGAGTCTGCGGGATGGACTCTGGGCTGGTGCAAATCAGCAAAGCTTGACTAGCCAAGGATGTGCAGTTTGAGTTTGCAAGGCAGCAAAAGTCTCCAGTAGACTAAAATACACCTGGCACCTGCACGAAGGTATTCTTCAAGGGAATAAATCTTGTCTGTCTGGGGCTGGAATTTCTGAAGGGGGAGAGAAATGCTGTGGGAGTTGAGGACATGTTGCACTGGGAGGTTCAGTCACTCATGGGAGATAAAGAAATGGTGAATAACATACAGCAGGGTTGAGTTTTCCATTATTTCACCCACAGGAGGGATTATAAGGCTGTACCTTTTCTGTCCCTTGCCTCCTTCTTTTCTCTGTACCACTGTCTCTTTCCATTCCCAAACCTTAAACCCAGTCATCACTTTTTCCCTGCTTCAGTGAGACAGGGTTGTAGGTCTTTCCCACCCCTGAACTTTCTCTCTTACGGTCGCCATCAGATGTTTTTTGATTTCAGAGGAACATATTAACACATTAGAAGAAAACAGCTTCTCTCATTTTCCTGTCTAAAACAATTTGGAGAGTGCTGATTTCCAACACTGGGATTGCAACTAGCTCTTCTCTGCACTCTGGTTGTGCCTCTGTGGTGCAAAAATCAGTCTCCTGGTGACTATAGGAAAGGTCAAGGACAAACCTTGACCTTGTGATGGAGACAGAGATCACTGGAGACTGAAGAGGCCTGAGAATCATCTGCGGATTATAAGACTTGTCAGGTATCATGACTGAGTCGAAGAAAGGAGGAGCAGTGCTTTCAGCCAGGACATCAAACACAAGTGACTACAAAGAAATAAAACTACCCTGTGGCTCTTATTAACCTCAGTCCATATTGTTCTCCAAAACCTGTGAATGCTTCCATTAAGTTATAGAAAGAACACTTGAAGATCTGTCCATTGCTTGTAATTCTCTATGGTGTGGCTTTCTGTAGAAAAGGTTATCACAGAATCACAGAATTACAAGGTTGGAAAAGACCTTTGAAGATCATCAAGTCCAACCAATCCCATCCTAAGCTTAACCAGGGAAGGTGATTCAACCACCTCCCTGGGCAGCCTGTTCCAGGCCCTCACAACTCTTTCAGTATTTTTTTTTTTTCTAATGTCCAATCTAAACCTGCCCTGGCACAGCTTCATGCCATTCCCCCTTGTCCTATCACCTGTCACTTGGTTGAAGGGACCATTGCCTGCCCTTTAGGTAGTTGTAGGTGGTGATAAGGTCTCCCCTCAGCCTCCTCTTCTCCAAGCTAAACAGCCTCAGCTCCCTCAGACGCTCCTCATAGGATTTGCCCTCCAGCCCCTTCACCAGCCTGGTTGCCCTTCTCTGGACTCGCTCCAGGACCTCCATGTCCTTCTTGTGGTGAGGAGCCCAGAACTGGACACAGTACTCGAGGTGTGGCCTCACCAATGCTGAGTACAGGGGCACAATTATCTCATAATTGAGCTATTTTTTGGAAGGTGAAGATGAGGGACTGGTTCATTATGAAGTTTCACTGAAAGAACTTTTAGGACAAATGAAGAAAACAGAAGGAACCAGACTCTGGACAGCATTCATTCATCTGGGAGGTTTCAGGAATTCAGATATGAGATTGTTGTGATGTAGAGTGTTTTCTTTTGCATAAATAAACTTTGGTGTCAAAGTTGTGAAAGATGGGAAATGTGACAGTCACCTTTCAACAGGGTTCAAGGATAAGTTTGCCATGATTCATGGGCAAATAAGTAGGAACTACAAGTAGAGCTGTAGATTAAGATAGGACAGAGCCATCAAGCATAGGGAAAAGGACACTCCACTTAAAATAATGATGTTTGAATTTAGAAAAGCTGTTCATGAGGCCCTTCATTAAAGTCTTTAAAAAAGTAAATTGTCACAGGACAATGGAACAAATCATCCTCACAATTTCAATTGATTTAAAAGATGAAAATGAAAAGTTAGCAATGTTGCAGAACTGAAGGAAGTTCACAGTGGAAATCCATAGAGATCCATGCTCTTAAAACACATAAAAGCCAGTAGATAAAGAGGGTGAGAAGCTGTGTGGCAAAGCCTTCAATTGATAAAATCTTGTCCAGCTTAATGAAAACTGCAAGTAACTGGGAAGTTATAAGAAGATCTGCAAAGACTCGGTGACTGGAAGATAAAATGACAGTTCCAATACAGTATGGATAGAAATTATATCTGCATGGTGCTGGATTCTACCTTAGTACTTCTCACTTATGGTAAGGATCTGGCAACTGCTGAGTGCAATTCCCAGTAAAACAATCTTCCCTTGCTCAAGGGCAGTCCAAATTCGAGCAGGGAGCTACAAAAAGGATAAAGGCAAAACATAAAATATCTATATGCTCTATATAAATTCACAGGATATAAATTGATGAAAAGCCTTTGGCCCTAGTGTCTAGTTCTGGTGACCCCATTCTTTTCTTATTTACAGTCATTGTGAGCAATGTGTTATTAAGGTAAATGGACTTTTGTTTTGACCCTGAGGGGTGGCTTTTGTGTTAAGCAACACCACTAACAGTGGTTACACATTTGTTCAAAGTCCATATCGCAAGAAAAAATTACAGTTAAGAATAAGACAGCGATTAGATATTGACAGCCAGGCATGATGACATAAGTTTTGTAGAATGAGTGATTTTTGAGTATCCCAAGTAACCTTGTGTTCTAAGGGAAGGTTTTTCACTGGTATTGTAAATTAGACCCCCTATCAGGTCCCTCAGGCTGGACAAGCACAGACACTGATTATTTTGAGCACTTCAGTCACTGGATACATTATTACTGACAATACAATCCTTTAAATTGTTTTCCAGACCCCTTAATTTTAGGATATTCTGTTTTCTTCCCTGTTGCAGAAAGACATTTCTAATCAATATCCAGGTTTGTTGATTTTTTTCTCCCCTCCTATGCTGATTTACTCGTACCATTTAGAAAATGCAGCTATGTTTCATCAGTGATTTACAAGCATATTAGCTACCCTTACCCCAACCATTTCAAATGCAGTTCACTGGCACTCCTAAGAATGTAAGTAATTTAGTCTCCATTTTATAATAAGGCAAGGATGGCCCCAGGCTCAGAGTTTAACATGTTCTTGAAGGGATGCTAGGGCCCAAGCCTGCCTGGGCAATGCACTGCTAGACCTCAGGCTGCCTGAGTGGGAATTTCAGGGGCAATGAGGAGCACAGCATGGTTGTGTGGACTTTGGAGGTCACCGCTCTTCAGTGTGGGGTGGCACACAACCCCATACAGACTGAGCTCTGCCCTTTCTTAGTCCTCTTACTGCTCTCCCAAACAAAGGCACCTGGATATGATGGAGTAATCAGAGTCTTCATGGCCAAGGGCTGTGAGAAACACAATGAAGCCATGTACAACGCAGAGTGGAGCCCACATCTCCATGGTTTAGGTGACACAAAGGACAACAGACAGCAGAGACAGTGCATATGCAGGGCAACAGACGCACATCAGAGGCAGGGCATGCATGCAGGCACAGACCTGCTTGTTACTGGGGCTGCTGAACTCTCAGGGATGCTCTGATCGCTTTTGGCCAACAAAACTGTAGGATCATCAGAGGGGAGGAGAGGATGCAAAGCTGAGAGGAGTGACTGACATGCAGGAATACTGTGCTGCCATTCAGCAAGACCTGGACAGGCTGGAAAGCTGAGCAGTAAGAAACCAAATGAGGTTTAATAAAAACAAGTATAGAGTCTTGCACCTGGAAATAAATAAGCACTTGAATCAGTACAGGCTGAGGGATGAGCTGCTGGAGAAGAGCTCTGCAGAAAAGGACCTGGGGGTCCTAGTGGATGACAGGTTGGCCATGAGCCAGCAGTGTGCCCTGGTAGCTAAGAGAGCCAATGGGATCCTGGGGTGCATCAAAAGGAGTGTGGCCAGCAGTTCAAAGGAGGAGATCCTGCTCCTCTACTCAACCCTGGTCAGGTGCCACCTGAAGTATTGTGTCCAGTTCTGGGCTCCCTGGTAGAAAAAAGACAGAGACCTCCTAGAGAGAGTCCAGAGAAGGGCTACGAAGATGATTAAGGGCCTGGAGCATCTCCCGTATGAGGAAAGGCTGAGTGAGCTGGGGCTGTTCAGCCTTGAGAAAAGAAGACTTGAGAGGGGATCTGATCAATGTTTATAAATATCTAAAGTGTGGGACACAGGGGGAAATGGCCAGCCTCTTTTCAGTGGTCTGTGGGGACAGGACAAGGGGCAATGGCTGCAAATTGGAGCACAGGAAGTTCTGCACCAATATGTGGAAGAACTTCTTCATGGTGAGGGTGACAGAGCCCTGGGACAGGCTGCCCAGGGGGACTGTGGAGTCTCCTTCTCTGGAGATACTGAAGACCCGTCTGGATGCATACCTGTGTGACCTGTCCTAGAGAACCTGCTTTGGCAAGGGTGTTGGACCTGATGATCTCTGGAGGTCCCTTCCAACCCCTACAATTCTGTGATTCTGTCTCTCCCATCAGGTCAGCATGTTTTTGTGTGGGTGGGTGGCAAGCTGAGCCTCTGGGAATCCCCCTTCCTGTTTGTCTCCAAGGGAGGCATGACCATCGGATTCCTGTTTGGTGGGAGGCAGATTAAACTCTTAAAGATCTGCCCTCACTTTTTAAAGAATAAAACACTGCTGTGTTATGGTGAGTAGAGCAGCAACAGTTTAGCTTCTGTTTTTACACAGACTGTGAACAGCAATTCTGCTGTGCAGAGCGCTCAGCTCATTGCATCTTCCACCCAACACCTTTCCCCTGGGGCTCATCGGCAGTGTGTCAGATCCATGTCTCCCAAGCTGATGCTTAAGACTTGCTGGCACTGCCTGGAATGCTCTAGCTGAAAGGGCAGTTCCTCTTGGCAATAGCAATTGTGTCAGCCCCAGCACCTCACCTCTGGAGCTGAAATTATCCTACAGAAATGTCACTGCAGCAGCTATGCACAGACAGCTCTGCCCCTCCCCTGTCAGTCACATCTATCTGCAGGCTGCCTCTGCGTTTTTCATCTCCCTTGCAAGTTGAGGGAAAAGAAATAACACACAGCTCAGCTGTTTCTGTCTGTAGGCATTTAAGCTGGTAAGGCTCAGCTGTATAAATCTTCCCAGCTGTGAGAACCTCAGTGCTTTTATTCCCATGATAAAGCCTTTGGCTCTAAATGTGTTTCAGGGATATTCAAAGTGGAAATCTTTCTCTCCATCTGGGGAATTGCTTGGTGTCGACTGACAAGGAAATGGGAGGTCAGTAGCGTTAAAAGAGAAAAAAAAAAATAAAAGAACCCTGGGTTATAGAATTAACTTTATACTAAACCCTAGTGTGTGTTTTGGGAGAGGAGGGGAGGCATGGGCATGGGGGATGGGATGTTGGACTTGCGCAGAGCCTTTCATTGGAAAACTAATGCAGCCGTCCCCACGGCGCTGTACTGCTAAGATCTGGCATTTTCCTGCTCTGATGGAAAAGGAAGACCGATACTTTCCCTTATAGTAACCTTTGCTGATTAATCAGTGTAGTGACATTGAAGTCATTTCCAGTGGGAAATAATTGCTGTTGCTCTCAGACACAATATGGAAATAAGATGCCATGGTGACAGCAACTGTTTTGAAGGGCTGGCAAGGAAATCCAGATCAAAGATCAATGTCTGGCAGGCAAAGTGTTCACTTAAAGTCACAGAGAGAAGTGTTTAGGCATAGAAGTTTCTCCTAAAACTGACAGAATTTGGGCAACAGATGGACAATGTTTAATAAAAATCTGGAGTCAAGGAAATTTTCATGCTGCAGGTTGGCTTAAAACCCAGGGCTCCAACTTGCTGCTGAACATGAGCATCTCCAGATCTGAAGGGTATTTCAAAGGTCAGCTGCTTAGACAGGTAAAGCAATATCCTTGCAACCTGGATTTGGCTTCCATTCCAGGTTCTGCCAAGGACTTCCTGTTCGCACCCTTGGACATGATCTCAGTTGCTTTTTCTGCCTCAAATTCTCACCTGTAAAGTGAGCAATAAGCCCTTTCCTCTCTCCAAGGGTGTTGTAATGATATCAAAATGCCCAGTGCTTGGAACACTAAGGTAATGAACTGAGATGGGTTTGAGATGCCTTTGTTGTTCAGACTCAGTTCATTAAGGAAAGATGTCCCATTGGCACATAGCTCTTAATTTTTTTCTTAGTGAGTGCCAAATGAGCTCTATTTGTGGATGCAGTTTATACCTGAAAGCAATTCTGGTCCATCCAACAAAGTTTTATTCTTGGATCCCTGGAAACAGAGTCAAATTTTCTACTTCTTCACCATCCCAGTAAGATCACCCATTTGACAGATTGAATAACCTGGTGCAATCCCTGTCCTCCAGACAAGCTTTGAACTGTGTATGAAAGATAAGGGGAGTCTCCGTTTTAGAGACAAAACAGGCAGAAAGGTAATAGCCTACTGACATATTTCATCTTAAACATGTAACTGAGTTTCCCAGGCTTATAATATTCTAAAAGGATGGCTTTTTAAATAATAATAATAAATTTAAAAATCACTTTGCTCTAAAGAGTGATATATCGTCAGCATTAGCGATACTTTAATGATATATCTCACCTGGGAATAAATACATGGGTTTAAATAATACACAGAGCTATCAAGAAAGCAGAAGCAATTTCATCATCTACCATTTCTCCTGACTCCCATATTTTTAGGAGGTAAATGAAAGCAAACCAAAGCAAAACATTGTGGTCATGAAACCATATGGCACCAAAAGCAAGGAGCTGCAAAAAATGGTTTACATGTGAAACACCATCTGATTTTCACCAGCAGAATGAGAATTTGTTCTCATGCTGTTCTGCTCATGTAAGCCTCAGCCAGTAAGATAAATATTCTGGTATCTGGGGATAAATTTGATTATTTTACATTTCCACTGAACTTACATGCTCAAGGAATGCAGCTTCTTGCCTGTCCATTAGCAGAACTTGGATGGTCCATGGCTGCCTGTGGTGAGACCTCTGAGGAACCAGCTGAGAAGACAAAAGAAGGTCAACCTCTTAAAACCAGCCAACAGTGTAGTCAGATGGTGTGTGGACAAGAAAAGCCTGCATTAGGATCCCTGGCACTCAGAAGGCCTCAGTTACACAGGAACAAAGAGGGATGAACCAGGAAGAGAGATGAAGTTGTCTTGGTAGGAAATGATAATTGATATCCTGAGTCAGAGTCTAGGCTTCACCATGGATGTCTCACTTCTAAGACAATAAGAAAAATATAAGCTCCATGAACTGTTGGGATGTCCTCTTAGAATGTTGCTTACAAGCCACATAAGACTTGCTGCAAAGTCCAGCCAGGAAGATCAGCTGGGAACCCTGAAGAGGGAATTTTACTCACCACAAGGACGGCTTGAGAGTCTTCAGATGACTATTTCCCTCCCTCCAAAAGAAAAAGAAAAAAAAATGTATCTCGTATAGCATTAGGACTTGAAATGCTGTTGGCTCCAGTCCATGAGTTACCTCTGTAGCGGACAAATCACTCCACCCCTCAGTGTGACTTACCCAGCCTTTTGTCTGCCTTGCTCTTTGAGACTCGGTGGCCCAAGTCCTCAAAATTATTAGTGCACATCACACCTACTGATGTGATTTGTGGAAATTGATTTAAGTGGGAAATGGCAGTTAAATCCTTCTGGTGATGGAAGCCAAGCTCTTTGAGACAAAATATGGTGGCATAAAGAGTATCTACCACAACGTAATATTGAAGGATAATCTTTTCACTATATTTGTAATGGATGGTGTGTTTCCAGTAGCTCTTCCTATGTTCACCTCTTTTTTTCTCACCTGTTATGTCACACGGATGATGACCATCAATCACTATGAATCATGTGCCAGTACATGCTTTTGCCAGCTCTGAGAAATCTGTGCATTAAAACTGACAGAAAGTAAATTAATGACCTACCAGGCACAAGTAACAATTACAGCATTCCAGAATTATTATAGAAAAAACTAATTAAACTGACTGCCACACACCCAGGACAAGAAACCGGGAAATGTGCCAGAGTTCCCAAAATAGCTCCTTTTAAAAATGTGACCTTATTTTTATTTTTTTTCTCCTCTTTTCTTCTTTATATCTTTTTTCTTGGTTAGTAGTCAACTTCACCTTTATAATAATTCCAATTGTTATTACTGTCCAACATTATGCATGGGGGACACCTCCCTTTCTTCCCTCCCCTTCACAGACACCTTGGCAGTCATCCCAGCGTAAAAGCATCCACGCACCACCACTTTTCCTCCAACCACCACAACAAATCCTGCAGTTTAGGGTTACTGTCCTGCACACAGAACAGTTATTCCCCATCAAAATCCAGCACATCTCACGGGAGAGCAGAATGCATCTGATCCTACTGAAGCACAACTCCTTTAACGGCACTCGGGGGCTGGCTGGACCTCAGCTTTGTCAGAGTACGGACATCCTTACCCTCTTGTTAGAGAAATAGGGAGCAAGATGCAATGTTGTCAGGAACAATGAAAAAGAAGGTGAAAGAGTACAAACAAGTCCAGTGAAAACTGGCTGGAGAGAGATGACAAACAAAAGCCATAGCCAAGAGGAATGAGTTTCCTCTTGCTCAGATGCCAGTGCTAGATCTGTGTGCAGCACCTGTCTCTGTCACAGATTTCTTGTCTGGGACACTGGAAGACTGACACTTTCTGTATGTCAGTCTACCACTTGGAAAATTTTTTTATTCAGGCCCACAGCCTTTCAGGATAATAATTTTTTCTTGTTATTCATATGTGGAACATCAATCTAAATTCCTAAATTTCTTTAGGAATATAAGTTATATAATGTCCCTTTGTGGCTCCACTATTTCTTTCTTTGCACTTGCATTGGGCATGGCTGAGGCGGAGTGAATTTTCTTCATGGGACCCTCACGGAGCTGGGCTGTGTATTGGGAGCCAGCAAGGTGTGGATAACAAACCAGTGTTTTGGCTACTGCTGAGCAGTGCTGGCACACATCAGGCTGTGTCTCTCTGACATCTCTCCCTCCTCAGCGGTAGGGTGGGGGTGGACAAGGTCTTGGGAGGGGACACAACCGGGACAGCTGACCATAACTGATCACAGGGATAGTCCATCCTGTATGACGTCTACCCAGCAACAAGAAGTGAAAAGATGGGGAGAGGAAGTGGAGGGGCATTTATGTTTTACGACATTTGTCTTCAAGAGCAGCTGCTACGTGTACTGCAGCCCTGCTTCCTGGGAAGTGGCTGGCCATTGCCTGTTGATGGGAAGTGGAGAATAACCTGGTTTTGTCTTCACTTTTGCACGTGGTCTTCTGCTTCTGCTGTATTAAACTGCCTTTACCTTGACCCACAAGCTTGGGGTGTTTTTTCCATGCAATTTTTCTCCACTTCCTGTCCTGCTTAGGGAGGGGAGTGATAGAGCAGCTTCGTGGGCACCTGGTGTCCAGCCAACCACAGCACTCTAGAACTCAAAATGCCATGAAAATAGATGTCTTTGGTGTAACTAGATAAACAGATGCATAAACCCCTCTAAATATGCCATAAGTGCTCGTGGTTAATTACAATCTGCAGCTGGAGCGTTGTTATGCAATGAATGGGAAATTCAGGAGTTATTCCTACATCCCAGCTGGCAAAGTGTACCTCATTTCCAAGCTCATGTAGTTAGGAATTCCTTCTCTAAAAACACTGTAGTCCTCAAATGTGTTTATTTGTTAGTGTCTGAAATTAATATGAGCTAGTAATAAGCTCCAATCCTTTATCTTCAACAACCTTATGCTGATATATGCAAAAGAAACCCCACAGAGAGGGAGAGTTACAAAACAGATGTTACATCCTAATGAAGATTCCTATTTGCAGAAGACAAATCTTGAGGAATAGAGCTGTCTAAACAATCTGGGAGCTGGATGCATCATTTTGCCTTGACTTTAGGAAGATAGAAGCCACCTTAAAACCAAACAAGTGAAAGAAATCTACAGTGGGTATTTACTATTTTGTTCTTCTTCGAATGTAATATCTACTCCTCACATGTTAGATTTAAAAGGAATAAATTACATTTGTTTTCACCATCTAGTTTGACCAGTGGTAAAATGTATTTCAGAAGAGCTGACAGCCCCACATTTCTGTTCCCTGGGGACTGATGGTCCTGACACAGGCAAGCATCTTCATTCACGTAAACACATATTTCTCATGATTGCACACTGCAGATCCCCCATGCAGGACGAGAAGTTCCCCGAGTGTCATCAAGCCCTTCTTTGCTAAACTGGAAGAGCCAGCTGGGAAGTGAGCAGAAGACAGATATTAATTATAGAGCCAAATTTTCCAATGGCAGCTTTTGACCAGTTTTTACCAGGAAGCAGCTGGATCCCAGAGACTGTGACACCAGCTACTTCATCCTTCTGTTTTTTGTAGTCAGTACCAGGTAGAGGAGTACTTGGATTCCGTAATCCCTCCTTGTGGGCAGCTGGGGATCCTTTTATGTAGTGAAAGTTTCCTTATTTACCATCCATAAGAGATAAATCTGTTTTTTTCCCTTGTTGAATCAATCTGTAATAATCCTTTCATTTTTTATGGGAAAAAAACCCAGTTTCAATCTCAAACTCTGCCCACATCAGCATACGGGTCCAGCTTAATAATTTATGTTAAACCCTGATGTTGTTGTTCAGCCCTCAGGTAAAATTTTCAGACAGAGCTAAGTGACTTAGGACCCTGCCTCTCAGTTGCAATTTAAGCATTTGGGAATTCTACTCAGTGGAAGTCTCAGACAGCCATAAGCCTAGATGACCATTTGGAAATCACTTGATTTAGGTGCCAGGGTAACTTTTGAAGATGCTTTCCTTATTTTTTTAATTTAATGAGGTCTGGAGAATAGGTTAGGGAGGATTGAAGAGGACTCAACACATATATCTGTGCTTTATGCTAAATATTGTACTTCTGAGCCTTTTTCTCCAAAAGATACAATTTGTTGGCCCAAGATACACTCATCAACCTCAAAAAAGTTTGCTTATGTGTGAAGAGCAGCAGCAGTTGTGAGGATGAAATTCCTAATCCTTTATTCAATAGATCCAGGGTACAGTGAACTAAATGCCATTTCTCCAGGCTTTAAACATATATGCACTTAAATCAGCCTTCTGGGATATAGGAGTGTCTGTTCTGGGAGTTCGCCTGAAGTTTAAAGCACTAAAATAGCATTTCAGACATAGCATCTGACTTCAGAAAAATTGTGACCATAGGATTAACTATTGCTCACCCAAATTTCCGGCAGCACAGTATCCTCCTCTCTTTGGTGGAAAGAGGAGTGCTGTCGGGACAAAGGAGTGCTCAAAACTGCATGATCAAGCCAGCAGTGAATTTGAGCTCTGCCTTTTGCATCTTATAGCTCTAATTTTCAGCATTAAGGAACACCTCCATCAGCAGTAGGATCACTATGAGGCAGGGATGAATATATGCACCTATTCTACATCAGTGGTCTGCATCTTTAGACAGTTGCCATGTACTTGCACAGACTCTTGCCATCTAAGCTGACCCCTGTTTCCCAGTCCTGTTCTCCTCATATGCAAAATGTAAAACATTTGACACCCTTGTCTCTAAATAGGAGAGATATGGACTTAACAGACAGAGCACCAGGTAATTGAGGGACTGGCTGTACGGTCACAGTGAAAGAGTTGTGCTCAGTGGTCCAATGTCCAGTGGAGACCAGTGATAAGTGGTGTTCCTCAGAGGTTGGTATGGGGACCAGCGCCATTTAACATCAGTGAAATGGACAGTGGGATCAAATGCATCCTCAGCAAATTTACTGATGACACCATGTTGTGTGGTGTAGTCGACATGAGGAGGGAAGGGATGACACCCAGAGAGAACTTGACAGGCTTGAGAGGTGGACCTCTGTGAACCACATGAAGTTCAGCAAGGCCAGGTGCAAGGGGTCAGGGCACATGAGTCAGCACAATTACAGACTAGGAGGAGAATGGATAGAGAGCAGCCAGGAGGAGAAGGACTTCAGGGTGTTGGTTGATGTAAAGCTCAAGGTGAGGCACCAAGATACATTTGTAGCACAGATAGCCAACTGTGTCCTGGGCTTCATCAAAAGCAATGCAACCACCAGGCCAAGGGACATGATTCTGCCACTTTACTCTGCTTTGGTGTGTCCCCACCTGCAATACTGCCTCTAGCTCCAGGGTCCCCAAGAAAAGAAGGACATGGAGCTGGTAGAAAAAGTCCAGGAGGAGGCCACAAAGATGATCACAGGGCTGGAGCACCTCTGCTATGAAGACAGGATGAGAAAGTTGGGCTTGTTCAGCCTGGAGAAGAGAAGGATCCTAGGAGATCTTATAACAGTCTTCCAGTACTTAAAGGCGGCCTACATAAAATTGGAGGGAGACTGTTTACAAGGTCATGATAGGGCAAGGGGTAATGGTTCTAAACTGAAAGAAGGTAGATGTAGATTAGACATTAGGAAAAATCTTCACTCTGTGGGTGGTGAGACACAGGTTTCCCAGAGAGATCATGGATGCCTCGTCTCTGGCAGTGTTCAAGGCCAGGTTGGATGGGGCTTTGGGCAATCTTGCCTAGTGGAGGGTGTCCCTGCTGATGGCAGAGGTGTTGGACCTACGTGATCTTTTAGGTGCCTTCTAACCTAAATCATTCTATGATTCTATGATTCTAGGAGTGTATTATTTGTGCTGGCTGGGATGTATATGGACAAAACTGCCCTGAAGTACAGATAATCAGGAAGATACTGGGCTGTCTGACCACAAGGGATAAAGACAAAATTAAAACATATTTTAGTCCTCATACTTTGAAAACTGATTAGTACAGAAAGGGCAACTCTGAGTTGATATTTGATAGTAGTGATGATCACATTTAACAGCATTAGTCATCCTGATTTGTTTAGGATGTGCATCACGCTGGACAAAAAACATTCAAGAGACACAATCAATATGTTTCTTTTAACATGGAGTGTGGTCTTTCAGTTCATAATGACCTAAAATGCTAACATCTAGATTTACACAGAATCACAGAATGTTAAGGGTTGGAAGGGACCTCTGGAGATCATCTAGTCCAACCCCCCTGCTAAAGCAGGATCATCTAGAGCAGGCTGCACAGGACTGCATCCACGCGGGGTTTGAATATCTCCAGAGGTGGAGACTTCACAACCTCTCTGGGCAGCCTGTCCCAGTGCTCTGTCACAGTAAAGAAGTTTCTCCTCATGTTTAGGTTTAATTTAATCCATGTTTTTATTTTTCTTTGCAAAGATAAGCAGAATGGGCAACTCCTGGTTCTATTGTTATGCCTCATCACAGCCCTTTTTCAGTCAGGTTACTGTGCTCTTACCTGTCATGAAACATTCTTCAAGCAGTTCTTTGCATGTTTTCTCTTTCCATCTCTTTTTCTCTCTTTCATCTCGTGACAACATGTCTTTGTCAGTGACTTTGGAAAATCTTTCAGCTGTTTTTCTTATTCTGAAGTAAAGCCATCACACCAGCTCACAGAGGAACCCATTTTGCTTTTCTCTAAGACACTGTCATTGTTTGGGTCTGTAAAACACCCTTTTTCTCAAAGTTTGTGCAGCCAGCAGCTGTTGTGCTTGTTTTATTTGGTTCTTTGTAATTTTGGGTAAAACTGGAATTTTTCTCTTGGACAATGCTGCAGGGAGAGAAAGGGAGCAAAATTTCAGAAAGAGAAAAGCCTGATGGTCAATAAATAATGAAAAACATCAATGCTACCAGTGATGCAGCTGAAAAGACGTCATGAATCAATGAGTCAGCTGGACAAAGGCGTGTTGAGAGCTAGGAGTCAGGGAAACGTAGACATTTGGCAAATCTAATGAGGTCTAATAACAGATATATTTAGCAGTGCTGTGCAAAGTGAAGGATGAATCTCATAGTCAGGTTAACCGTTTGGCAATGGCAAGGCACATTGCCAGTCATCTTCCTTATCACTGCCTGAGATACTAGGTAGGAAAAGTCCCATCTTCTCATGGGGAGAAACATGCAAATAGGTGGCTAAACAGTCACTTTTCTATTCCTCCCTTGAATATTTGGGAGTGACACCCATGAGAACAATTGTGTAAACTACTCAGTACAAGACTATTTAACCAGACTCAGAAAACCCCCAGTATTTGTTCTAAGAATGACTATGTTTTTATGCCTCAGCGGGACAGACAGGAGAGTCTCCTTTTCTTACTACCATACAGAAAGCCCAAACCCAGACCTGACAGTGCAGGTTTCATGGAAGCAAGCCAGGATCAGTAACTATCAGTGCCATTCAAAGGAGCAGAAGGACAGATCAGAATCATGAAAATCCATCTTTATCATCTCCACAAATGACCAAGACCACACACACCTGGGACAAGCCTACAATCTGGGAGGTTCTTGTACCAGAGTCAGAAAAGTGAACTGTACTGAGCCAGGAGTCAGGAGGCTGAGATTAAACCTGCTGGTAACACTACAGAGAGGTGGAATATCAGATCCAAATATTTAATCTACTTCAAGAGACTTAACTGTGCATCTTACACAGTGAGGAAAATGCTCCTCTGGGGTTAGTTATTGGTAGGACACACTTCTACTCACTGATTATATTTTTCACATTGGCAACTGTTAACTAGAAATGGATAGGTTAGGACAACGATTTTTTTTCAGAATGTAATTTCAGGGAATATATTTGTTTTCCATTCAGTTTCAGAAAGAATTAAGAACATAAAATAACAGAACTTCTCTCTTTGTTTCTATCCATAAACCTTGTGCTGGTTCACCTCTAACTGATATGACCAGTATGCTTGGAAGGTTCACAGAGGGTCACTGAGAAAATATCTAAGAAGTGCCAGCACCTGACACTGTGGAGGAGATCAGCCTGTTTTAGAGAGGGTAACACAATGCCATTTTAACACAGAAAAGATGTTAACCCCAGTATTGGAACGTCTACTACCTGCTCAATTTTTTTTCAACCCAGGATAGGAAAAGGCTGTGACAGACACTAGAGAAAGGAGAAAATAGAAAGTTTAGGGAACATAAAACTGAGTGGCAGCTAAAGCTACCTCGGTTTCACGGGTACCAACTAAAAGGATATTTCCAATCACCTTTGTTTAAATTGCATGAGAGCAAAACTAGTTTTCCAACACTGGATTGGGATTGGGATTTGGGATTAAGTCCAGCCTTTATTGTGATCTTGTTACAGTCTTGACCCATCTTTCATTGTGCAGTTCAGGTCTTCATCAGAAAAATGGGGGTCACATTGCTTTCTTCTTGATTGCTTAGTTTCCCACATGGTAGAAGCCAAACATGGTCCACTCTCCCCAGAAAGTGTAGATGAATAAAAGGGCTGAAACCACAAACTGTTGTCATCATGTTGACTCTACTCATCTGAGTGGTTTATTAGCACAGAATGATCAAGATCTTAGTGCTGGTCTCTAGATTTTACTCCAAGAAACTATGACAGTAACAATAATACTGTTTTTGAAATACATATTAGTTTTTGATAACTGCATCTAACTGTCCTACAGGCGTCAGAAAAAACATCACACATCTGGGTTGGTAACCAGGCCATCTAAAATTTCAACAATTTGCAGTGCATTACTTGTGAGCAACCTGCAGATTGAGAATGATGCAGTTCATTAGAAAATGCATTTGTAACAAATTTACACAACAGAAAGAACCGCCATGATTTATCCAGTTTAAGTCAAAATATACCACGAAAAGTCCTTCATCCCACATCTTGTAGAGCAATTTATAGCTGATAAAAATGGTAGCATTCAGGCAGTCAATCTCTATCAAAACCAAACAAATTTATTACAGTGTCTCAGAGCTTAATACTTCCTTTTCACAGAGCAAAACCACAAAATATGTGGAAGTTATGTTAGTGGCATGTGTCAATGGCCAAAAAAGAGAGGTTTTTGAGATGGAAGGAATACCACACAACATACCTTCTGTGCATTTAGCAAACATCAAAAATAAACAGACTCTAACTGCAATGTTTCTCATTGCAGTTTTTTGGACAGTATATCCTGAAACATCACCACACAGAAAGATGGAGTAAAGAGTACAGGAGTATCCAACCAGTCTCTTTTCATCCCTGTTTTTATAATCCAAACAGTAAAGTTAAGCAGATTTGTGAAGGGAAACAGAAACCTTACTGTTAGCATTTGGAAGTGCCATGCATTGGAAAGAAATCAAAATAGAAGTCACAGTTGAGTTATCTGTCCCTAAAAATTGCCCTGATGATCTATCTATTTTAATAAAAGTCTCCGAACTCAAAAGTGCAAGTCTTAAAGGCTTGCAAAGTCTCCAGCAGATGGTGGTTTATTTATGCATCACCTTTGGGCCACATTTGCTAAGGCTGGCATCTATTTATTCCACTGCCCCAAAATATTATTATTATAATTTGTGTATTTAAGTGCCAGATTTTCTTATTTGGCTGAGCTGCTCCCATCACTAGAACAGGCAAAACTGGCTTTAAGCCACTTATATCTTCCCCTGGAGTCTGAAGGCAGCCAGATGTCAGTCCGGTACCTTGCATAAATTAGAGCAGCCTCAGGAATGCTCTGCCCGGTTATCAACACACATACAGAGCTGCTCTAGAGCCCAAGAACAGCCAAGAGAGCAGAGTGCTCCAATTGTGCTTCTTTCACCCCTGATATTTCCTCTCCATTAGGGGAATACAAAGCACAACGTGCTTCTTGAAAAATCTCTGCTTTATGCCAAGATGCTCAATTTGTAGTGGGAATCTTAAAAGGCAAGAGATACCAGTTTCATGGCATTGTATGACTGGGACAAAAAAGATTGTAGCATGGCTGGGGTTTTATTACCAAGCATCAGATTTGCCTTTCTCCAAAGAATGGAGGGTTTCTAAAATATATGGGATACTTTCTATTACATCAGTGAGATATTATTTCACCTAATGTAACTTACAGCTCAGTAATTTAGAGCACAATCTATTGATACTTGTCCCAGGGACCTAAATTATACCAACAAAGTGCAAATGCAGAACTGTATCCAGTAAGTTCCAGGTTTAAAAATTAGAATTTGGGTTAAAGCCAGTCTGAAAAAAAAAAGGCTATAATATGTGTATATGCATGCAGATAGAGGAAGTAAATTCTGACTGGTTTTCAAGGAAGCGTCAGTAAAACATTGCCAAAGGAAGAGAACTATGTCTGGGATATAATCCATCTCAGACACTATTTCATGATCAAGGTAATTTTTTCTGGCCCCATGGCAATATTTTACACAAATAAAGCTAAAGAAATCTGCCCCTATTTTTTTCATTATGCTTCCCAGTGTAAATCTCCAGTCAAAGACCCTTCCGAAACAGAAAGTGAATGATGAAACAAAGGGGTTGCTGCAAGCATGATCTGGGACAGCTAATGCCCAAGTCACCAGGAAATAGTAATTACATCTATTGTCTGATCATCCGCCATGTAAACAGAATCAAGAAGATAAGGAAATAGTTATGTGTATGTCTGTGCATAGCAGTATGCATCTATAGCACAGAAAGTGTATTTTCCTTCTATGTTCATAGCTTTCTGTGGCTAATATTTTGTACATCTTCTCTTTATTCCATGTCCCATTCCTTTGGTCAGTATCTCCTGTAGGGATCTTTCTTTTGCTACATGGTCCTGAGAACACACATTTTATGTAACGAGAATTTTCTTTTGCCTTGAAAAAAATTGAGGTGTAAAGACTTTTAAAATTATTGTATTAATATGCATAATAGGGTTGAATTGAGATCACCACGACAGCCTTAAATCTGCATTTTTAATACTTTCCTTGAAATTACATCTATATTCTTTTCACATATTTCCTAATAATGCCAGTTTCCAACTTTTGAAATCATCAAATAGGGAAAAAAAATGGTAGACTTTCTGTTGCATAGGGCAATGCTGGCACCCATATAAATCACTGGGGGTTGGAAACTTGAGATCCACCTCTGCCACTAGACTGAGAGGAGAGACAGATAGTAGTAGCAGCTCTGAAGAAAGACTGGATATTTTTTCAGAGGGTTTTACAGAAGATTCAGTGGGTCTGGGTTACACTTTGGGATCTGCCGGGGAACCAAACCCAGCATGGGCAATTTTCTGAAGGGGAAAACTTTTTCCCTCAGACCTTTTCCCATGCTTGTTTGTTCTCAGTTCCTCACTCTGTTGGACCCACTCATCTTTCCTCAGAGGAAGAACAAAGTCCCAAAATCTTCACTGGTAGCATCTTTTCCAGTGCGCCTGGGGGACAGTATCATCAGTAAGAATAAAGTTGTCAGGGGATTTACAAGAGAAAAAAATACCTAGTATGTTCCTGCTGAAGACATATAAACAAACACATTGAAGGACAAATGTATGATGTTTTTGTGGTCAAAGCCAAAGACTGACCATGAAACAAGGCCTAAGTACTGCTAAATTTAAACGCCTACTTTAAAACATGAAGAATTAGAAGTTTTGAGAAAATTGTCCATCTTTGGTTTTTGTTTTGCTTTTTACCTTGGACAAAACCAAACTACCTGTCTGTATTTTGTTTGTTTTCTTCCTAACTTCATTTATGAAACTAGCTGATCCACTCTGCTTTAGGAAAACATACATTCGAAGTGGGCACATAACAGGAAATACCAGATGCCAAATCATTAAAGATTAGGCAAATTATTGCGAAATGAAAGCTAAGCCTCTCTAATGGGAAGCATCAAGCTGATATGACCTCCTGGCCTGTAACAGCAGACCCAACACACAATAGTTAAGGGAGTTAAAGAAATATCTGGGAGTTGAGTCTTCAATACAGAACTGAACCGGACATATAGCAGCCTATTATCTTTCTTGAAAATCAGATATATTGTATGTCATGTGAAAAAAGAAAACCCACACATATTAAGAATTTAAGTGAGCTAATCACTTATCAAAGTTATTCTTGTTCAAAATACTTTCATCAGAAGATTGAGATAAATTCAGAATATAATATGGATCCTTCACCCTTTGCATATGTATTTTTTCCAGTTCATGGGGTTTGGTTTCTTTTTTTGTTTGTTTCTCAGGTTTTTTTGAAAGAAGAGCAATCTGTATATATTTTTGTATTTTTTTCAGTTATGATTTATTAGAGCTCCTCCTCTTGGCACTGTAATTAGGTGTTGTGAAATTTTAAGCTTTATATTTTTTTAATGGGTAGTCATCTTGTATTTGTATCAGTATAGGGCTCCTCTCTGCAAGCAGACTTCTTTCCCTCTTTTTGTCAGTATCTGAGACCAGAAAAGAAAGAGATGTTAATTAGACAGCTAGTTTTCTAATTGAAGAACAGATGGCAGGATGAGCTAGTATTTTAGTGGTTACTGAGGCAGGTTTTGGGGTAATCTTTTCATTTAAGTATCTGGAAACTGTATAAACACAGCACAGTTTCCTCTGTTACTTAGCCTGGCTGTCTCAGAATGTAGTCACACATCCTCTTTCAGCTCCAGCTGTTACAGTTGAAAAGTTTACTCCCCACAGCTGTTCATCACTGCATCTGAACTGGATATTTCTACCCCCTCTGATCTATTGGTGGAGATGCTCACATAAGCAGTCCCCATCTTGCACTAAGCAGATTAACTATCCTTGTGCAAGTGCTGGACATTTTTGTCTACATTTCCAGGGAACAACTCCATCTGTGGATGAGGGGGGAGAACACTCACTGCTTGGGGCGGGAAGAAGGAAAGAGGGGGAACAGAAAAAATTACCTCTTTGGGAAGCACACCTGGAATCAGGATGAAAGGCATGTCCAGACTTCGGGAATGACAGCCCATTGCCATGGCAGTGAGAATGCAGCATATCCAAATTCTTCTGTTTCATTCCCGTCCTGGAAAACATCCAAAATCTACCAGACAGTCCCAAGGCCCTTGCTTTGAATGAGTTTGGAGCTGTCTATATCTCTGGCAAGTTAATCACATCACTATAGAATAGCAAGTCAAGATCTTGAGAATATTTTCCTTTTTGAAGCAGTTTTTTATTGCTGGCACTACACATGGAGAAATAATGAAAAGGTGACATTGGCAAAGAAGACTTGTTCTTCCTAGATTATTTGACCAACTCCACCAACAAAAGATAGGGAGAGAGAAATTTCAGGGAGAAAAATATCGTATTCTTAAGATGCAAGTCTTCTCTCTTCCTCTCATCCCTTTTCCCCTACCAAATTTCCCCACAGAAATCAAATGCCACCCCTGTTAATTTTAGAATTATTGAAAAGCCTCCACCACAGAGGCCTGTTGTTATTTCTCAGATGTGGAAAGGTCCATGTTTTCCAAGTGGCAACAGAGCCCAGAAGCTGTAGCTATGCCCTTTGTGATGCACAAAAGTGTCAGAATAGAGAGACAAAAAAAAAATCATACAAAAAAAATTTCTATAACAGATTTTAGTCTTGCAGGGTGAATTGTCAAAAAACACACCACTCCTGGGTGCAGTAACTTGGCTGGTACAGACAGACATGTGTGTAGCATAGTATTGCTATCTTCTCAACCTGTCCTGTTACATCTTTGCTTTCTCCTCCCCTAAAGCAAAGGGATGGATTTCATGACTCCTAATTTCTACGATTCTATAATGGTATCTTGAAACTTTCTAGATTAAATGCTCATAGGTGTGAAATGAAAGATTTAGTAGAAAAAACATACCGCACAGGAAGTGGAAGTACCAGAGTGAGACCTAACCTGACTAAGCTGAAAGTGTATTGCACAGAAATGTATTGCTCAGCTTGTCAGAGTACCAAATAAAGGATAAAGAATGTGAAGAACTGAAGGTACCAAGCAGCAGTACTAGTATCCATAGTAGTGGTTCTGTGCACAGAGCTACCTTTGCTATTGTTGGGTTTGTAAAGCTCACGGAGATGTCTACCACTGATGTGGTTCTCAAAGCACGCTGACTTTCTTTATCTCCTAGGATCTGTTGGGGTGATCTGAGGTGTGTGGTGGGGGGGGAAGCTTCTTGCAAATAGTCAGGGTAATGATCTTCTTGCTTCCTTGAGCAGGCAGGAAAAGGTTTTGTCCCCAAACATTTTCACAAGCTCTTTATTAGCAGGAGAATCAAAAATAAATTTGTTCATACCAGCTATTGTGCAATACTTTCATGCTCCTTTCTGATGCTCTGAAAACAATGTCAGTAGAAGGTACACAAGTTAATACAAATCATATGCCCTTCAAGCTTATCGATGTGTACTTGGATCTGTATCATTAAGGCTTCACAGTCTTTGTAGTTTTCATGATAGTGAATAAAGTGTATTTGAATTAGGGGCCGATGTACATGCTGTTCTCATAACTTTTGACACAGTTGGACCAGTATGACATTATACCTGCTGCAGTGATAAAAGTGTCAATAAATGAATGGGCTTTTCTAAAAGTCCCCAAACAACAGCAATTTTTTTATGGCTTTTAATATATATTTTTACTGTGTTCTATCCATGTACCAATCCACTCCCCAAAAATTCTCAGGCACATTTTTGCAGATTTGTTTCCCAAGAGAATTTATTCAGTTTCTGTGGAAAAAAAAAACCAAACCAAAAAAACAACAACTGTCTGCGAAGGCTAAGTCTGGTCACAATCCAGAGGACCCTATTCCAGCCCAAGCCTATTTAGGAAGGGAACAGCAATTTGTTTTCAATGACTTCACTCACCCTTGCTGCAATGTTTCCAGTAAATGCAGGCGTTGTTCTTCTCATGTGAGCTCAGCATGTCATTCCTAATGTGGTCCTGACTGAAATTTTACATTAGTTATCGAAATAAGTACTTTTCTTTAAACGTTCTTTCTCGCGCATGTGATTATGCTGAATCATTGTAAAATGAAAAAAAATCTGATGAGCTATCCATACAAATACTGAACACATTAGATCATCACAACTGATGCTGTTAAAGCAAATGTAAATACCTCATTATTAGCCAGTGGATCCAAAATGCTGCCAAATAGCTTTTGGTCATTGTGTTTACACAGTGACAGATTCTCATGTTAGTCATATCCTTCTGAACAAATCTTTTGGATGGACTCTTAAATCAGTGTCCACAAGGAAATAGAAGGCAGCCAAACTCTGTTGAACGTCTGCCATTGACAAAGGTTAAGCATTTACAGTCACTCTCCGCCTAAGTATTCTAAGGAAACATTAAGGAGTGAAAAACAGAAGGCAAGGATGTTCTGTACCCTCAGCAACAATGCAGCAAGGGTGACAGAAGCAGCTCCAAAATAGTCAGGTTTTGGGCCAGATCCTGTTCCCACTAACGTCAATGGTAAAACTCCCTTTTGGTCTAAAGGGACTAGGATGGGGCAACTGGTCCCTCAACTGACTAAGGAAAAAATAGCGAGGTCTTGACTCTTCTCTTTTTGCTTCCACTTCTTGTTCATGAAGATTCCCTTTGGAACTGAGTAAAACTGAGTCAGGACATAAGCATGTGCCTTATGCAGCTTATTAGGAAGGTTAATTCCTGTTGCATCCACTTAATTTCCCTGAAAAAATATATCTACCTCCCCCGTTTCTTTTTTAGCCATTTGTGATATTTAAGTCTTTTCTGTCCCAATCAGTTTCACTCACAAAATCAGCTGGATTACAGCAATGGAGAAATTTGAGTTGTGTGAAAACAGTAATAGAGCCAGGAGAAAAAAAATTAAACATAGTCAATGGCAAGCCCTGAGGACATCAGTGGAAGACAGATTGGGCTTTTATCCTGTGCTCAGCAAAGTACATAGCAGTAGGCAGCACACCTGTGATATACCTGCTGTATCGTGGAAGAAGTGAGGCGAGGAACCACCCAGGAGGCTACAGTGAGAGAAGGATCAGCTGGCATAACAGAACCACATTTCTAAGTCCACTTGAGCATTACCAAGATTTGTGAGTGCTGACAAGAGGTAAATTCGGCGTATTTTTCCCAAAGCATTACCCACAGTAAAAGAGGTCTTTGCTTTGTGTTTAGATCAAGGGATACCTCTTTGCAGATTGTGATGCTGGTATCATTCTGACATGAGTCCATGCCTGCTCAGATATGTTTAGATAACCAGTAAAACTTCTTCAGTTAAGAACTACTAAGAATGCACAGCTATCCCAAGTGCGGGTGGTTGTCACTGTAAATTGCAGGAATTTGTATCTCTGACATGCAAAGTATTCTGAAAATTAAATTCAGGATAATCTTCTTCTCTTGGCACTAAATCTGAGGTGGATTAAATATATATTTTTAAAAACAATATATTCAGCAGGTAGTTGGTTTAAGAAAGAAAAAATACAAAAAAAATAACAAGGAACTGGAAGTCTTCCAGAGAAAGAGATGATTTGATGATTCTCTATATAAATCTTACATTTCTTCATCTTTTATAAATGTAATTTTGCAGGTCATTAGTCCCTTAATGTAGTATAGCTATCAGTTGTAGGATTTGTGTGTGTGCGTATGCATCTGAGCGTGTGGGAAAAAAAAATAGCATTAAAATGGTCGAGATATAGAGAAAATTGACTGCTGCATAGTCACCACTTTTCATAAAGATTTTTACTACACCCTTGGTATTATGGATCTATAATATGCAAATGTGTAGCATCATTAATATGCATTTGCTGCATACACCCTCCTTAACAGAGTATGTTATGAGAATACAAATTAAAAACAATACACTCGACTCAGCTAAATTTTAATGGCCCATTGTATGAGTGATCCCTGATTGGGAGGTGCCTAAGCCCTTTGTCTTCAATACTTCCTTTCCTTCCACACATCCTTTCTCTTTATTTTTTCTTGTTTTCACTGACACCTTCATAGCTGAATTATTAAAATCTCAGCATAAAACTTAAATACACAGGTTCTTCCTTGTTACCTTCAAGGTAGCTGTCACAAGAAGAGAAAACAGGGATCTAGAAATAAGTTCAGCCAAGAGTCTCCACGGTGGAATAGGCTGTGCAGCCCAGCCTGCTGGGTAAATGTGTCCTGACATTCCTTTGGCTTGTATCTGCTCTGATGGGAGTTTAGGCATTACCTAACTGAGGTGAGTCATCTGAGCACATTCCCTGGCACAGTTCTCTCCTTTTGCCTTCCTGGATGTTCTTCCAGGGACATGAGCCTTCTGATGCCTTCCTTTCAAGCAGCAACACCTCAGTGCAGCAGCTCTGCAGACACAAGCCCACTTCATCTGGCAAACCAGAGCTAGAGCTGTCTCTGGGATCCTAAAGATACCAACTAACTAAACTCCTGGCTTAAACTTTGACAGTGGATGTGATTGCTGGTCCCAGATTTTCCCTTCTGTTTCTATAACAGAGTTGGTACACCTGTGCAACAGGAACGGAACTAAGCACGAAGCATTTGTAAACCACTGCACATTTATAACCCAGAATTTTAAAGTCTTCTTGTGTTGATGCAGGCTTGTCCTAAGCTAAGCCTTAAAGTGAAGCCCTTCAGGAGATAGTTCCCAAGGAACTCAGAGACACTGCTGGCATTAAGGAAAGCAGATGCCACCGGAATTGAAACTACCCATCCTCATTAGTCAGTGCATGCAGTGAAACTTAATAATGAGCTTGCTGTTCTCATCAGTGCTCTTTGCCTGCAGGCTGTAAACATTGTAGATCTGATGCACCTCCAACCACACTGCGGGGACAGTGTCATCTGACAGAGGGTGTGAAAAGAATTGGTAGGGAAGGTAATTTTTTCCACTGCCCCAGTTAAATCTAACGAAGAATTGGGTTAAAGTCCTTAGTGGTCTCTACGTGCTTTACGTCCTGCCAGTTTATCCTCAAGAATTTAAGGAAAACCTTACATAAACTGAAAAATTAATAACACGTATGTACCTGCATAGGTTCCTTAGAATTAATTATTCAGTGATGGATGCCAGTGTTGTTTTCCTTTACTTGCATCATGGTTTAACCCCAGCTGGCAACTGAGCACCACACAGCTACTTGTTAACTCCCCCTAAGGTGGGATGGGAGAGAGAATTGGAAGGGTAAAAGTGAGAAAATTCATGGATTGAGATACATACAGTTTAACATGTAAAGCAAAAGCTGCACACACAAGCAAAGCAAACCACGGAATTCATTCCCCACTTCCTATGGCCAGTCAGGTGTTCAGACATCTCCAGGAAAGCAGGGTTCCATAGATTCATAGAATCATCTAGGTTAGAAAGGACTTTTATGATCATAAAGTCTAACTGTTGACCTAACACTGCCAAGTCCACCACTGAACTATATCCTTAAGCACCACATCTACAAGTCTTTTAAATACCTCCAGGGATGGTGACTTAACCATCTCCCTGGGCAGCCTGTTCCAATGATTGACAACCAATTTAGTAAATAAATTTTTTTCTAATATCCAATCTCAACGTACCCCAGTGGAACCTGAGGCTGTTTCTTCTTATCCAATCACTTGTTACATGGAAGAAGACACTTACACCCACCTGGCTACAACCTCCTTTCAGGTAGGTGTAGAGTGTTAAGGTCTCCTCTCAGCCTCCTTTCTCCAGGCTAAACAAGCCCAATTCCCTCAGCCACAGCCACTTCTCATAAGAATTGTGCTCCAGACCCTTCACCAGCATTGTTGCCCTTCTCTGGACACACTCTAGCACCTCAGTGTCTTTCTTGTAGTGAGGGGCCCCAAAACTGAACACAGCACTCGAGGTGCAGTCTTACCAGTGCAGGGGATGATCACTTCCCCAGTCCTGCTGGACACACTATTCCTGATACAAGCCAGGATGCCATTGGCCTTCCTGATCACCTAGGCACATTGCTGGCTCATGTTCAGCCAGCTATTGACGAATACCCCCAGGACCCTTTCTGCCAGGCAGCTTTCCAGCCACTCTTGCCCAAGCCTGCAGTGTTCCTGGGGTTGTTATGACCCAAATGCAGGACCCAGCACCATGTGTTGTTGAATCTCATATAGTTGGGCTTGGCCCATCAATGCAGCCTGTCCAGAGCCCTCTGCAGAGCCTTCCTACCCTCAAGCAGATCAACACTTCTGCCCAACTTGATGTCATCTGCAAACTGACTGAGGGTGCACTCAATCCCCTTATCCAGATCATTGATTAAGGTATGAAAGAGAACTGGCCCCAAGACTGAGCCCTAGGGAACACCCCTCATGAATGGCTGCCAGCTGGATGTCAATCATCACAACACTTTGGGCCTGGCCATCCAGCCAGTTTTTTACTCAGCAAAAGGAATGCCCATTCAAATCATGAGCAGCCATGATACAGTTAAAACAGTAACATCATGCATTAACAGTTAAAACAGGAAGATAAATGTTATAATTCCAAATGTCCCCCCTCTTCTTCTTTCACCAGCTTTATATACTAAACTTGATGTCATATGGCATGGAATATTCCTTTGGCCAGCTGCGTCCTCTTCCCAACTTCATGGCACCATAGAATTATAGAATGTATTGGGTTGGAAGGGACCATTAAAGATCATCTAGTTCCAATCCCCTGCCATGGGCAGGGACAATCTCCATTCGACCACACTTCTTGTGTACCCCCAGCCTCCTCACTGGTGGGGTGGGGAGCAGAAAAGGCCTTGGCTCTGTGTAAGCCCTGCTCAGCAGGAATGACAACATCCCTGTGTTATCAATGCTGTTTTCAGACCCAAAACACAGCCTGGTACTAGCTACTGTGGAGAAAATTAACTCTATCATCCCAGCCAAAACCAGCACAACTTGGCAATGACTGTCCCAGAGCTTAATCCTCTCAAAATGCAATGGGGAGAAAAATAACACAGCAAGATGCAGTCTGCTGTGCTAATTGGGCTTCCCAATATGTTGTGAGGACATTAGTTGCTCTGCCTGCTTATTCAAAGTGCTGCATACTCAAGCTGTTTCAGCAGGTCTAGCTACTCTTATGGGAAATTAAGCTGCAATCAGATTCTGCAGTCATCCAGGTCTAGACTGTGATATTGATCACAGAATAGACAAACTGAAGGAACAAGGTTGAAATGGCCTCTTTGTATATGAGTGCATTTATTCGACAAAAAAATGACCTTTTGTGGATGCAAATGTGAGACATAAGGTGGTTGATCCTGAAAGCCGAGGAAGAGCTGGAAAGCAATCACATAGGAAAGCATCTGTTTCTTTTAATTACATCTTTCTCATGTCACATTCTCCCAGTCAACTTTGACCAAGAATCTGAGTTACACTGAACATTAAAATAATAGTCAGGATCTCTTCTGGATTTGCAGTCATTGTTAATAGCAATGTCATTCATGGAAATTTCATCACAGGTGTAAATGGAAGAAGAAAACATGCTACCTTGCTTCAGAGACTGCAGAATCTTAGATGCAGTTGCTTCACCCCCAAATTCTTTGACAAATTTCAGCTCCTGCTTACAACAAGAATCTCAAAGTTGAAAACCCCAGAAGAATAATACAAGTTCCCATCATGTCAGATTTTTCAGTTTTTCTTTTTTCAGTACTTGATAGCTACTGAAAATAGATAGGCTGCTGAAGTTCTTTGTGCTTTTGTACTAATTTTTCACAACTGTAACTGAGATGTTGGCTAGTGAAGTAGGAATGAGATCACATAATGGAAACAAACTTTTTCTATGCTTCTTCTCCCAGTTTCAACTAGCTGTTGATTAGGTGTGAAATGTAATATTGATAATGTTTTATGTGTCCCAATTCAGAGACAGTGAAAGAGGGTTTGTAATGTGAACTGATGTCTATTTGTATAATGATGGCTAGGGTGGGCAAAAGAATATATATAGAGAGGTATAAAACAGATTTAAATTCAGGAGAGAAAGTGATGACAGAGATGGAGATGACAGCACTATTAACTCACAGCTGCAAGTTCATAACAAATAATACAAAATTAGGTAACAAGTATTTTATTCTTAACTAATGTTTAGAGTGTGCATTACACAGGCAACTCAAACTGACACATGCAGTCAATAGACAGAGTCAGAATTGTCTGGATGGTCGCATCCAGAGGCTGGTGGTCAATGGCTCCAAGTCCAGATGGACAACTGTGATGAGTGGTGTTCCTCAGGGGCTTGTACTGGGACTGGTGCTGTTTAATATCTTTATTAATGACATTGACGGTGGGATTGAGTGCACTCTCCGCAAATTTGCTGATGACACCAAGATGAGCGGTGAGGTTAATGTGCCAGAGGGACCTGGACAGGCTGAAAAAGTGGGCCCAGGTGAACCTCATAAAGTTCACAAAGCCAAGTGCAGGGTCTTGCACCTGGGTCAGGACAACCCCTGTTATCCATACAGATTAGGAGATGATGTGCTTGAAAGCAGCCCTAAGGAAAAGGACTTGTGCAGCTTCTCATCCATGAGTACCCCCATGAGCCCCCAATGTGCATCTGCAGCCCCAAAGACCATCCACATCCTGGGCTGCATGAAAAGAAGCGTGGCCAGCAGATCGAGAGAGGTGATTCTGCTCCTCTACTCTGCTCTGGTGAGGCCTCACCTGGAGTACTGTGTCCAGCTATGGAGCCTTCAACACAAGAAGGACATGAACCTGTTGGAGAGCATCCAGAGTAGGGCCACAAAGATGCTCAAAGGGCTAGGGGGCCTCTCCTATGAAGACAGGCTGGGAGAGTTTGGCTTGTTCAGCTTGGAGAAAAGAAGGCTCCAGGTGAACCTTATAGCAGCTTTCCAATACCTGAAGGGTGCCTATAAGAAAGCTGGGAAAGAACTGTCCTGAGGGCATGTAGCAATAGGACAAGGGGTAATAGCTTTAAACTAGAAAAGGGCAGATTTAGGTTGGATATTCAGATAAAGTTCTTCAATATGATGGTGGTAGATGACTGGAACATGTTGTCCAGAGAGGTAGTGGAGGCCCCATCCCTTGGAGGCATTCAAGGTCAGGCTTGACAGTGATCTAGTGAACCTGATCTAGCAACCTGAAGATGTCCCTGATTACTGCAGGGAAGCTGGACTAGATGACTTTTAAAGGTCCCTTCCAACCTAACACATTCTATAATTCTATGATTCTAAGCCTCATCTGTAAAAAGAAAATGGTGAGCAACACTGTAAATGAAAAGGAAAGGGCTTTTAATGAGGATCATACCTCAGAAAACATAACTGTCCAAATAACCTGATGCTATCTTACAAATTCACCTGAGATCACAACATCCCTTACACACACCTGCTGAAATAAAACCCTATATAAAATGTGCACCCTTAGAACGGTGATTTCATTTAGTTCTGAGTTAACAAAGATTTTGATTAATTTGAAAGAGATTCAGAGAGATATTAAGTGCACTTGCATCCTGATCTTAATCAGAAATATTTGATCCATTACTTCCTTCTCTGGGAAGACATGTCTGTGAAAAAAACCCCTTGCTTAACTTGAACAAAGGCTGAAAAGGGCTCAGAAGTGATCTTTCTTTTCAGATGTCAGCAATCAGCCCATCATCTTCACTGCTGGAACTGCTAGAGCAGAGTCCCTGGATGCCAGAGACCTTTTTCACAGAAACCTCACTTTGGTGGGCTACCACAAGGATTGCTGACAGCAACCTCTAGCATTTAGGTGACTTTATAGCTTACAGCAAAAAGGTTTTGTGCCATAGTCCTTCCTAGGACCTTACTGGTGCCAAAGATCTTTCGCTAAAAACCAGGAGTTAGGGAGTGCTCTATCAGAACTTGTTAGAGGAGAAATAGCTTGCGTGTCTGGGAACCATCAGCATCCAGTCCAGACCTGAGAAAAAGTTTAAAAGTTCAGATGAGCATCACCAGACCTCTAAGGTTAAAAAGAAGCGAAATGAGCAGCAGCGAATAAAAAAACCAAGAGACCAAGAAACTCACTGCAATAACCACCTGAACGTCAGTGCAACCCCTGCATCTTACAGCAAAATCCCTCCTTTTAGCAGGGAGATATTCCCCTTAGATAGGTAAAAAAAACATAAATCTCAGCTGAAGGAGAGAGGCTCACAGCAAACAACTGAAAATTCCCCATGCTCCAGTCTACAGCCAATTCACCTTATTGCTGAAAATAAAAGGAACTCAAACCAGCAGCTGGCAAGGTAGTCCTGATTAATCATTCAGCCTGCCACCCATAAGAGGGAGATGGCAGGTCGCAGTGCCCCTGGCTAAAGGCAAAGAGAATTTCTGTGAGATTTCTCTGTCTCCACATAGACTTTCTGTTCAAAAGATGATGAAGGATCATGTGAAAACTGTGCACAGGGAGACTCAGGCTGGTCTGGCTCAATTGCCTTTGAAGCACTGGTCTCTGAACCACTTGCTACAATTAGCACGTCCCTTTCCTCATTAATATTGGACCCAGCTGGTTCAGACCCTGTGTGGTTGGTTCATCTGGCACCCTGACGAGATCAGTGAAGGAACATAAATACAACAGAAGCCACAGCCATCCAAATAAGCTGTTTCTTCAGCATAAGAAAATAACTAATTTTTTTTTTTAAAAGTGGTATTTCATTTTCTCCTTCTATGACCATTAATATCAGCTGGGGAATTTCTCAGCATTCAGAAGAAAAGCCAGGAAGTATGGTACAGTACTAATGAGGAACAAAAAAAAGGACAGAAGGAAAACTAGTTCAAGTTCAAATCCAGATTTTTATTTTTATTTTTTGGCTGGAGTGTTCTTGATTTTATTTCTGTTAAGATAAAAATATTGAGCCAGAAAAGTACACAGACATAAAATTTCGGAAATTGTAGGCTCAGTGTAAATAGATACTGTTTTCTACCCAAGGATCTTTAGGTGCTGTAGAAAAATTGATTAGATCCCAACACATCTGCGCGTGTTTTCCTACTCATCTGACAATCAGAAGAAGAAGAAAAAAGAGGAAAGAGAGCCATATCATTTGCTACTGAGAGAAAACAATTCTGTATCGAAGCCTGGTCCAAACCCCAGAAATCCTGACCTCTGCTTGTGAGGGATGTTACACACTCCACTCCAATGACTCTGGAGGTTACAGAACAGTTTCTTTTCATATTCTAAGTCATACCCACACGTATCTATAAAAAACATGTTAAATCAGTTATTGGCTTATTCAGAAAGCCAATGTTTTGACTGCTCTAAACAACCGCTCATTAAAAGGCTTAAAATAGAGTTTGTTTTATCAACTTCTTTCTTTCTGAAACAGAAACAAAGAAGTGAACGCCTCTTTTCATTAAGCTGACAGCCACCGCAACCCTCCGTGTCTTCAAAACAAGCCAAGTTTTCCGTGTCTGTTAATTACCGAGGTGGCACCCGGTCGTGTTCACTCATTTGTCACATGGACCTGTTCAGTAGGGACTGTACTGAAGAGTTTACAATGCCTGCACTTCTGGTGGGTGATGAAGCCCCTCCTTGACAAGCATCCTGGCACAGAGCTCCTCCTGCAGCAGCTGGAGCCCAGGGAGCATGGCACCCTGCTGAAGCCCTGAGAGAGCACCGGCTTCCAAAGCTGCTCAAAACATTTATTTGAGGGAAGGAAATTGTTACACCAAGTGAAATCTCACATGTTCAAAAAGTCCAAATCTTAAGAAGTCTTTTGTTCAGCCAACTTGACAGGCTGTGGGGGCATTTGTCCTGGGGCAAATGGTCACACTTTCTCAGCCCAAGGAAGCCCTTCTCTCCTAAAATTTATCTAGAATAACACAGTGCATGAATCACTCTTCTGGTAAAAGAATCCCTCTGTGTGCTATTAAGAAAGAAAATGTGACTCCGAGTGAATTTAGCAGTTCTTTAACTGGAGTTGAGTAATAAGGCCAAGCCCCAAACTTTAGCAACGCACGCTGCTCTGCCCGCCCACTACTAGTAAACAACATCTTTCCTTGCTGCTTTCCAGCCAGTTCACTTCCCTTTCTAATCCCAGGAAGTCACTGCCCACCCTTAAGTGCTGAAAGATGTATTTTAATCAAGTGGAGAACCGAACAGTAGCATAATTTTACTTAAAGCACGAACCAAGCCACACTTTAGAGCTATTTGGGGAAGGAACTAACCGCAGTTTGGCAGCCCCCCTTTGCAAAGTTCAGGCTGGGTGGTCATTTGAGCCAGGGACAACAGAGTCAATTCAGACAGATGGCACCTAAGTCAGCCTAGCACGTTTGGGGAATTAATTTCTGCCAGTACCAGGGCATCAAAAAGGAGATGCACACCTTCAGCTCCCTGCAGCTCTGTGTAGCTCAGACCTGCAGGGAAGAAAAGTTGTTATCTTTTATTCCTTCCAGTAGCTCATCTGGGGGGGAAAACAAAAAAATTGGGAAAAATGCAGTTCAAGCTGAACAGACATTTTTTATGCCAAAATATGTGTGTGTGTTGAGACAAATCAACATTTAAAAATTTTCCCCAAATTTTTGACCTGATAACAATTGGTGAAACAATGTAAATTCACAGTAAGCTTAAAACCTCCATTCTTCTGTGACTTTGCCATTCTTCATTACCCCTCTTTACTTGGTCTGCTCCTTAGTCCATATTTTTATCAGATTCCCCATATATTCTCTAGGGTCTGTGTGCCACAGTTCTTAGTAAGTTAAATGCTGCCTGATCAGGAGGAGATGGGACACACCACTCCTACACCTCTCAACAGACATTTCAGAAGATGGAAGAGAGGAAAATTGGCTTTTTATCCCATTAAGGCATAGTGAGACACACAGGCTTTTGGTGAAGAGGGCAATGATCGCCACAGACCTGAAGATAAAGGCAGATGATGTCCCATGCTTGCAGAAGGCAAGGAGTAGAAAATGGGCAGGAAGGAGCAAGTGCTTTAGAAGGAGAACATCAAAAGCTGAAAAATGCTTTAGCCACTGATGAGGGCTAAAGTTTACCATTAATATTATATCTAGCTTTAATGCTGTGCTTCCAAGTAGATGGAAATTGCAAGCAAACCTTTCACCCTGTGTCAGGAGAATATGAAAACATCAGAAAGGACATTACTTCCTGCATTTCTTTTAATCTTATTTCCTTCCTTTTCCTCTTTGTCTTCCTCTTGTGTGACTGCTATGTTACCCTTTACTGTATCAGCATCTTCCAGATGATGTCCATCCACAGACCAGAGGAAGAAAAAGAAACATCTAAAAGATCGAGATGCCCATTACAGCCGATGTCCAACAAAGGCACAGAGAAATGGGACAAAGACCCTGTCACACTTTGTCCTTTCATGCATGTCATCTCAAGGTCAGTAACTCCTACTACTTGCTAGCTGCAGCCACTGGAATTAAAATTAGTAGGCTTTGGGTCCCTTTAAATATCACGGAGGGAGGCCCAAACCTCTTTAACCATAAAGATAACATCTGCCTCAAAAATGGAAAGCCAGAGAAAAAAACCCAGACAAAACCAGTTGCCTAAAGCACATACGGCTACTCCTTAAATGCAAAGGACATTCACATAACACAGAAGCCTGTAACAGAAATTGTAAAAGCCCTAAAAAGACAGTATTTTTGATATCTACATTCTCTGTGTCTTGTATTTTTACAGATATGTAAAAATAGTTATCTGTCACATATCTAGAAATGTCACAGTTTTACCAGGCAGGGTCACTTGGAAAGTTAGCAAAAAGAGGTCATGGTTCCAATCAGATTAATATAACGTGCCCAGAAGTAGATTATGTTAATTTTGACAGTAATTTTTAATATTTGTAATGCAATACATTGCTTGATAGGATTTCTAAGCCTTCTCAGAGCTTATTAGTCTGCCTTTATAAACCAAATGTCAGCTTTATCAAAGTCAGACATTAATTATTAGTGATGGGCGAATCTCAAAAGGTTCAGAGGTTTGGTCTGGTCTGACTAGACAGGCAGAAGACCAGCTGCTTTTGCAGATCATTTGGATGGCAGACTTGGACTCCTGATTCTGCAAATGTTGCATACATATTGAAATGTAAGCATCCAGAAGGAGCCCGCTGCATTTGAGGAGGGCCACTGAAGTGCATTCAGCTCAGCAAACGTGGGGCTGCCTGACCCACCGGTGTCAGACTGCAACATCCCCAACTCCCACATCACTGAACACTGCAGCGGGTAAAACAGAGTAGAGCACTGTAATAAAGTGCCTACAGGGAGTTGGGAATATAACTGTAAACATGAACAAGGGGAGAAGAGAAGGAGATAATGATATGCCAGGATGTTTTACTAATAAGGAGACAGCAAAGCCATATGAATATCTTAGGGGAGAACTATATAGATTTGTACAAACTAAATGACCTATTAGGAGCCATAAACCCATGAGCCTGAACCCAAATCAATATATTTGCAAGTGCTGTGCTTGTGCTAAAATGCCCAGCCTCCTAATGGCGTTTATTGGCTCAACCACAGTGACTTACTGCTCAAGCAGTGCATGCCAACAGGGCTACATGGCTTTTGGGTTGAAGCTTTTAATAAAGAATAGTGGGTGTGCTGGCATATATCAGTGAAGACAGGCCTGAGGGGGTCATGTGTGAGGGGCTGAGCTTTTGGCCTGGAAGTGTGATTACTTACAAGCAAACGGGAAAGTTCAGTTTGTTTCTGACCTTCTGTGGGTAAGCAGGAGAGTTTTATGGCATGACAGAGATTTGCTGGGAAAACTGGTGAGCATGTCAAATAAGCAATAGGATTTCACCAACTACTGGACTTCCATGTCCTGCAACAACTGTCCTTCTTCAGAGCAGAGTTACAGTGTTATTTTTTTCCCTTGCTTTTTAACCTGAATTCTTGTTCAACTTAGACATCTCCAGTACCACTGAAGGGAGCCATAGTTGATGATGGCAAACTTACCAGCTCAGACTCCTTGGACCCGATGATCTCTCGAGGTCCCTTCCAACCCCTACGATTCTGTGATTCTGTGATTCTGTGATTCACTGCTTATGTGTATCCCATCCCTTCCCCCTCTCACCTGGTGAATTCTACACAGCTTGTAGAAGAGAAAGCTCCCCACATGCAACCACCTCTTTATTGACATTTGAGTTAATCTTCCATAGGAGGGGTAATTTCAAACTCATAGCCAAAATCCAGTGAATCCTCATCCCTCTGTTACTCGGTTTTAGTGCGGCCATTGCACCCAGAGGGGAATGTGAGCTCTTGCTACTGCATTTCAGCTGTGACTTGAAAAAGAAAGACTTATTCCACTTCCATTTTGAAAAGAAACAGACACATCCCTCCAGGGGATGGTTTCAGGCTATGAATCCTGCGTGAAGGGAGGTTCCTGTGTCATTACAATTTCCTATGGGAAACCCCTTCCCAATACAGCAATTTCTGAGAAAATTCTTGAGGTTCTTCTAAATTTCCTCGTCCATTGCATGGGGACACTTAGGTTTTTTCATGGTGAAAACCAACCACCAGAAAATCAGCAAATGTGACATTGAATGTAAAACTCCACAGTAGATCTGGACCTTAGTAATCCCTTCAGATTTAGTTGGCAAATTGGTTGCAAAGCATAAATCTGAGCCTAGTTCTCCCAAATCTCAGGCTAACACTGTAGCTGCTGCATCAACTGCAAGAGCAGGAAAATATCTCTCCATATCTACTTCTGTAAAGAGCCCACATCTTTCCCATAAGTGAATGGGGACAGCCAGTGGTGAAGAAAACATGGGTTTAGATCAACCTTAAGTTCACAATAGCCCAGCTACACCTGTGTCCTCAAGTAAGCACAGAGGCAGATGCTTTAAGCAACTGTGTCAAAAGCCAAGTCAGATGCTAGTGTCATTATAGCAGTAACAGCAGCAGAAAGCACAAGGGTGTGTATGACATTACAGTCATAATGAAAGCAGCAGTCAATGGTGGAGCAGATGTTATTGTAATCATATCAGAAAGATGTGAGAGGCAGATGGGGCTCTAATTGAAGCAAAGGCAGCTAGCTACAGGATGGTAGATGCTGCTGCAAAGCTGGTGAGGCAGATGCGACTGTGACAGGAGCAGATCTGAAGCTGCAGCTATCTCAGAGCAACTAGGTATAAACTCGAGAGCAGGGTGGCTAGTGTTTAAGGTGCAGGTGTTGGTGCTCTTTCCTTTTGAATTCCTAGTGGTCACCACTTGCTGAATGGGGCAAGTTTTTTTACTGTTACTCAATGATTTCCTCAATTCATTTATTCCAAAATAATCTCATTTGTTTGCTAAATGACTTGACTCTAAGGTTTTAAGGCCAGAAGTCACTTCCATGGCTGTCTATTCTGACTCCTGGCATGCCAGCTACTGCATTCCACCCAGCCCACCACCCAGGCAAGCCCATCGTTCTCTGTTCACTGATCAAGAGAAGTCAATAGAGGACTCTTTTCTGGAACTCCTTTACACAACAAGATTTTGGAAGGCAAGGCTGTCTGACATCAGCATATCCTTGCAAAGGGTTTAGGTCAGCTCTGAGTCACATCAGTGTTAATGCCAGTTTATGCCACTCCAACTGAAACTTTTCCAATCACAGCTTATGTCTTCTTTTGGCAATTTTGCTGTTTGCAAAGACTGTGCGGTTGCAGAGTTATACAGCTTGTCACAAACAGTCACCAAATGCCTCAAAGTGATGGTAGTTGCTGTGGTCACAGTTTTCATGGCTGGTGCTTGCAAGGTTACAGTACCAGGGAGACAAATACCCACTCGAATGGGGCAGGTAACTTTATATCAGCAAACACCAATAGGGCTGAGGCACTCAACACCTTCTTTGCATCAGCCGTCACTGACCTCTGTGCTTAGTAAGGGGTTTCAAGGAGGAGAAGAGCTACCTGCAGAGGATGAGGATCAAGTCAGGGATTACTCCTGAGAACTCGACTCATACTTGGCCAATGGCATCAGTAGTGAGAAAACTGGCTGATTTCCTTGCTTCCTCTATGTTCTTTGAAACATGGAGGTCAAGGGAAATGGAATTAAGGGATAAATATTGCATCCATTTTCATAAAAGGCCAGAGCACTTGCCCTGTAATGTGAGGCTGAAGGACATGGGCAGGTTCTGCATGGAGGAGAGGACCTGGTGTAGCAGTCTGCCAGTACCTTTAAGGAGGTTGTCCACAAGACAGTCTTCACAGCGGTGTCTGGGGGCAAGGGCAGAGGGGAGGTATGGGGGATGAGAGAAAATGGGCCCAAACCAAAACAAGAGGGTTTCAGACTGGTTATAAGGAAAGCCTTCTTTGCCCTGATGACACCAAGGCAGTGGAGCAGATTGCCAAGAGAGGTTGTGTGGTCTCTGTGAATCAGGGTTCTAAAATACAACTGGATAAAGCCCTGAGCAACCTGATCTGATATCAAAGCTGTTCCTGATCAAAGCAGGAGGTTGGATTAGAGAGTTCCTGAAGCCTTTTGCAACCTGAATTTTTCTTCTGCTCTGTGAATTTAAATCTGAGGTACATTTTGCCTTTTTTACTGCAAACAAAATTTGGAGATGAACGGTGGTTTCAAGACAGTTAAGTTTGCAGATCTAATGAGCAACTGTACTGGGTAGAGAGTTCACAGTATTGTTGGGGGTTGGAGGAGAAAGGTTTTGGGGTGAGAGAAGTACCATACAAAGAGATGGTGAGTGCACTGGAAAGTGAGATGCAAGGAACATATTGCTCCTGAAGATGGTGAAGCCAAAACAGACTTTGGTGAGATCCCTGAAGCAGGAAGGAGGTAGAGCAATGTCATGACACTATTATGAAACCACAATTGCATTTCTCAATGATGGCCAACCACTACCCAATTTTACAACAGCCTTGTAAAGGCCATTCAAAGATAATAAAAGAGTTTCTGTGAGAAATCCTACCTCTGCCACTCGCACTGGTCTGCAACTGGGAGCTGTTTTATACTAGGGCTCTGAATACTCTGATTACTCTGAATGTATACTCCTTTCAGCTGGAGGGGAAGGTGACTGTGACATTTACTGAAACCATCTCCATGTATTGGGTTGCTCCAAGGATTTCACCCACTCAACATCTCTGGGCCCAGCCTGGGCCCTCGCTCAGCCTTGTGACAGTCTTCTGTTGTGTCCAGACAAAGACCATTTAATCCCTTATGTAGTAGAAATTATGCAAGTCTTTCCCAAACAGAGCACCATATTATGATATTTTGGCACATGCCAAGCAAAAAAGACAGTATTCCAAGCATAAAATTTTAGCATAAGATAGCTAGTGCAGTTCAATATCCTTCCTCAGAAGCCATGCATTCATATGAGTGCCTGGGCTTGCTCCCTAAAAATACTATTTCTTTATAAAACACAAGCTTGAACACTGAAATCCAAAGATTTGTCAAATTGGAAGGTAAACAGAAAAACAATGCTCTCCATGAGCCTTGAGACCTTGGTGAAGAGTGACTAGCATAATCACGGCCAATTACAATGACATACTTGTGCATTTAGGGCTTGCTCTTTTTTTTTTTTTTTTTTTTTTTTTTTTTTTAGAATTGTAGGGGTTGGAAGGGACCTCGAGAGATCATCGGGTCCAACCCCCCTGCCAAAGCAGGCTCCCTAGCTCATATTGCTCAGATAGGCGTCCAGGCGGGTCTTGAATATCTCCAGTGAAGGAGACTCCACCACCTCCCTGGGCAGCCTATTCCAGTGCTCAGTCAAGCACTGGAATAGGCTGCCCACTGAAAGGAAGGAGAGTCTCAGATCTCTTTTAAGGAAGGTGATGTTTTCATTCACTGTGCATGAGAGGTATGTGAGCATTTCTTAAAGTTACTTGTAAGCTGACAAACATTTCTGAACTGTGTGTGCAGATGAGGAAGACTAGATCTTAGCCTTTGAGAAATAACTCGACTTCTCTTCATTACACCATAATAATTGATATGACAAGCTCCAAATTTCTTCCTTTCCCTCTTTTTTTCCTTCATTTCTAACTGTAATTTCTATTCAAATGAAATCTTAAATATTCTGCCCTGACCTTTGCTGGAAGGAATTTAATTACCTGTAGAGTTTACATAAATTATATGGCCTGTTTGTCTAAGATTAATCCTACACGGAGATCAATAGAGCCATGGAACATCAGGATAAAATGGCTTCTTGCAAATGCCACCAAAGGTCACAAAAATCTTTCTGGAAAGAGGGGGCAAGAGGCATGGTGTGACACATTCCTGTCGTCAGTCCAGTGTATGTCACTGCCGCTGCCTTTGCAGCCACTCAGGGATGATTTATCAGCTGTTAGAGGACATTTGGTACAAACACACTATAAGAACCAGCTGAGTAAAATTAATTGAACGCAGTGATGACTACAATTCATCATTCTCAAAAAATGGCTCAAAAAAGTGTGAGAAGGATGATACATTGACTGTAGCACAGATAAACTGCCTTTCATATCGGTCTTTGGGAACAACCTCGTGCTGCCACAAACGCTGTGCCAGTTTCCACATGGAAAAGACAGCTCTTACTCTTTATGAGATGGAGAGGATGTGCAAATTATGCCTAGCCAGGAGACTCATTACAAATGACACGCTTGTAACTTGGTAAAGCTGCTTTCCGTGTGCCCTAGGTACATGTTTACTGGCAAATTTTAGTTCATTCTCATATTAGCTTGACAGAATTAATGCAGTGGAAGTGAGGCACAGTCAACTCTTCCTGGCTCATCAAGGCCAGAGTGTCAGGAAATGTTTCTCCTGTGTTAAAAAGAAACTGGGTTGAGTGAATAGAGAGGAACAGCCAGTATCCTACCTGTTGGATGTGACGGAAAGCCACTTGAGTGCAGGGTTTTAAAAATAATAATTTATTTAAACCCCACCTGCATTCAATACGTCACCAGTGCAGGTTTCATGGATACAATGAAGAAACGCACTATCGCAGTTTAGAAGTACAGCCACACTTATTACAGCCACGAGAGAGTCACAACATGTGCTGCTGCCAACTCAGCAGTCACGACATGCAGCGTTATCCCCCACGACAGAGTCACCTCACTCACTGTCACCGACCGCCGGCAAGTGACAAGGGTCAATGTCACAGCCCCAGCAGGCCCAGGGAACACACTGTCACAGCTCACACGTGCAGTAAATACTACACGGGTGTGAGTCCATCACCAGGGACTACAAACTGAAAGCGTATCAAATATTCACTCACCCATCTCTCCAGGTCAGGGCTCTCGGTACGTTCCCTCAGCATCCCAGCCAAGGGGGGAGGGCTCCTCACAGAGTTGGAGAAGCGGCTCCCCCCTCTCAGACCGAATCCCAGGGGTTTTATTTGGTTTTATGTCTTTGATCTACGTGACAGTGGGCGGGACTGTGCCGGACAGTGCCGCCTTCCATGTTTGCCATTAGCAGTGTCCCCCTTATCTTATGCCCAATCTGTTGCACATCTTTGCATTGTCTGGGCCCATTAAGGCCAAATGGGGACCCTCTGGCTTGCCTTTATCTCACTGCCAGGCAGCTGAATAGCTGCTTGATCGGCACTCAGGGCATATTGTTTGTTGAAGGAATTCCAAGGCTCAACCCAGGTTTCAGTTGGTTGAATTATGCAGCGCTGCCCTGTCCAGTCTCGGCTTACAGGACAACTCGGGTCTGAGCTATCTACACAGCTCCCTGTGAGTTGTCTCTGCGGAGATGGGGCCTCAAGGCAATCCAAGGCTGGGTCGCTTTTACAACCCTCCATGGGTCCTTCCCTGGATGTATTCAGAAAAAGGGTAGATACTTAGGGATATGGTTTAGTTTAGGATGAGAATGGTTGGACTTGATGATCTTCAAAGGTCTTTTCCAACCTTGTGATTCTGTGAGTCCCCTGATGGGTTAGACATTGGGGAAACCTGTTTGTGGAACTCTGACCCAGGTGATCCTTACATTGTAGCAGCAATGTGAAAAACCTCCAAAGACTTTACTACACCTGGTTCAAACTATAGACTCCAATCTTGGATTTCCACTGAGAAAATCTCTGATTTTGATGATGAACACCCATATTCAGACCCTCACCAGACCTAAGCACCAGGTGCCAAACTTTTTGCTAACGTTGCCAATACAAGGGCAGATTGTCACAAGCGTTCACCATCCAGCAGCTCCCACTGTGACAGACTTTGAAAGATGCCAGTACTTGGTGTATACAGTTCTTAGGACTTGTAGCCAATTAGCTCTGTGCCAAAACAAGAACTGAGCTTTTATGAAAATCAGATCATCACTGTGCTGAATCACTTTGCTTTTTATTTAAAAAAAAAAAAAAAGTGGTCAGAAAAATTTTAACTTGACTTTGAGACCTGCAGGATGCATTTCCTGCTTCTGAAAGAGGGAAACAGCAGACTAAGTGGTACCCTAGTTAGTAGAAATATGATGGAGGTCTCTGGTGAGAGCCATATTTCGGGTCACAGTGTGAATGTATTTCTAAGCTCTACTTGGAGTTAATATCTGTTGGGAAGTGGGGCTCACCAGTTTTATCTCCAGGGTATGAATTGTTGGTGCTGCAATAAGCATAAATTACAAACCAACTGGGAAGGTTCATTTTATTGCATTTCTGCATGACATAGCACAACAGTGGTTGATCAAGGACGTCTGTTACACAAAGCACTACAGCATGCAATTTCATCCATAGGAAGATGACTTGAAGCTATACAATCTGGAGCTTCATCAGAGTACGGTTGGATTCAGGCCCTTGGTTTGATCCACTGTGGTGGGGAAGCTCAGAAGCTGAATTTGAAGTGGGAGAATACTTAGATGTTTTAAATGGCCCCAAAAGGCCAGCAGTGTTTTGATGTGGAATTACACTCAGAACAGCATTAGCAATATTAACAATCTTTTAATTACTGCACAAGCCTTTTTCGGCAAGCCTGGAGTCAGAACACCATGCTGAGGGAGCATTCAAACAGAAATGATACACTGAGGGTAATAAAACGCCCATTGTTTCTATGTCCTATAATAAAGCTGGGAAACCACAGATGAGATCAGGACCATATTTTGCAGGGCACTCCACATACAAGAAGGATGAGACAGACCTTCCTCAGCTCACAGACCAAGGGAGAGGGAGGGAGAAGAGTGAGGCTGAGAGGAAAAGGAATTTGTCTGTAGTGCCCACTTTTATCAGAGCTGTAAGAGCGGAGCCCAACTCTGCATTCTCACACTAGCCCTGCAAACAGGTAGTTCAAACTGCAGCTCAGATGGATGTTTTAGGTTCCTGTTATAAAATAACACCTTCAAGAGGAACCTTCTTTTCTTTGTTGGAGCCTATGGGTGTCAGAAGAGGTGTGCTCACTTGAGTGAGTGGATACAGGATCACATAATCACAGAATCGTAGGGGTCGGAAGGGAACTCCAGAGATCATTGAGTCCAACCCCCCTGCCAAAGCAGGCTCCCTAGGACAGGTCACACAGATAGGCATCCAGACGGGGCTTCTCCAGAGAAGGAGACTCCACAACCCTCCTGGGCAGCCTGTCCCAGTGCTCTGTCACCCTCACTGTGAAAAAGTTCTTCCACTTATTGGTGCGGAACTTCCTGTGCTCCAACTTGAAACCATTGCCCCTTGTCCTGTCTCCACAGCCCACAGAAAAGGGGCTGGCCATTTCCCCCTGTGTCCCACACTTGAGATATTTATAAACATTAATAAGATCCCTTCTTAGCCTTCTTTTCTCAAGGCTGAACAGCCCCAGTTCATTCAGCCTTTCCTCGTAGGGGAGATGCTCCAGGCCCTTAATCATCTTCGTAGCCCTCCACTGGACTCTTTCCAGGAGATCCCTGTCTTTTTTATACCAGGGAGCCCAGAACTGGACACAATACTCCAGGTGGAGCCTGACCAGGGCAGAGTAGAGGGGGAAAAACACACTTGGTGTGTGGCCTTGCATTGTACCAACCAGGATGGGGTTGTACCTGGTACCTTGTACAAGGACAGTTTGAAATTATCTACTAAGTATCAAGCAACCAGGGAACACGGATTGCTGGTGTAAAAATGTAATTCAAATAACTGACTAATGAGCACACCCTTGAGTTTTTCATCCATTTCCCACTTGGTGTTGATGTTGTAGGTTAAACTGAACGTGGAAATATTCACATTCATTCTTTGCTACTGACAAACACTGGCATCACCAATGCTGAGGAAGGCTGCTAACTTGGGCTTCACAACAACAGGTATGGATGTCTACCTTGTTTTGTTATCTGATGAGTAGCAGCAGTTGCATTAATACCAGCCCATTTTGGCAGAGTCAGAGGCACAGGCTCCCAGCAGCCTGGAGACAACATGCACTTCAGCATGTGGATTTGTGTTAGAGCAGCACACTCATTGGCCAGGACACATCAGGCATGCCTGTGCCTTCAATCTCATCCCTGAAGGCCACACTGTCACCTTACACTGAATCTTGAGAGTCTTTGGCTGGTTTTGTGCTCTTAGGGCATGGGGGTATGGGACAAGACATCTCATCTTTGCTCTAAGAGCACGATAGCTGTGCAGTTAGGCATTGTCTAATTTATACTTGTTTAATCTGTTCAGTAACAGTAAAAACCTGTTACACTGGGAAGCAAAATGTCTTATCAAGAGATTGTGGTCTTAGCAACAAAGGAGTTTAATTCAGGAGGACATATCTACATACCTACATCCCTTTTATTCCCTTAGGGACTATGTTATATACTTGCTAACGTGAAAGTCCAGAAGGTGCCTATAGAAAAGCTGGGGAAGAGCTGTTCACAAGGGAATGTAGCAATAGGACAAGGGGTGATGGCTTTAAACTAGAAAAGGGGAGATTTAGGTTGGATATTAGGAAAAAATTCTTCCATATGGGGGTGGTGGATCACTGGAACAGGTTGTCAGAGAGGCAGTGGAGGCCCCATCCCTGGAGATATTCAAGGTCAGGCTTGATGGGGCTCTGAGAAACGTGATCTAGTGATGTCCCTGCTTACTGCAGGGGAGTTGGACTAGATGGCACCAACCCAATACATACTATGATTCTATGAAATTGTCCATAGAACCATGTTAAACATTCTTTGCAGTAGATTTTTAAATTGAAAATTTGATTAGGGAGTTACAGGGTGATTCATGAGAGAGATAAGAGGGGGCTATTGGTTTATTACTCTCACAGGTCAGATTACCACATCTTTGCATGTTACATGAGTGCAAATTTATGAAACAAATAAAACTGCAGATCAGCGTGGCCACTTTAAGCGTTTCTAAATATTCTTGACTAATATATAATAATAATTAAAATTCCAAAATCCTTGAAACAGTATTAGAAATACTGTTATTCTTGGCATAGTGAAAATTAAAAACAGTAGTTATTGAACATAAACCATATTTTACCACATCTAACCTCAGCTGTGACTACAAATTCTCATCATTCCTTCACCAATAATTTCAAGTGTTAGCCCAAGGCAAAATCTTTTTGGCATTTTCCTTCTACTAACCATCCCAGCATATGTAAGGTTTAGTACCTAGATCCTTTTACGTGCTTTTCCTTAAGGTGAAATTCTTAGCTATGAATGGGCTGTGGCACTTCACCCCTTCTTTCCAATGTCCTTCATGCAATCCCAACTGGTAACCAAGAGCAGCAAATGTTTATGCACGGAGCTGAAACAAATTGGTACTGATGCCACCGCTGAGAACTGAGTGACCTTTGGCAGAGGGGCCCGGCTTCCAAGGTCCAGCAGGCAATGAGGATTAATTTTATGGTCTGGACAGAGTCCTGAATTCCAAGCATAGAAATTGGATGTTTGTAATAAGCTATTTACAGTTGCAGTTCTATTATTTTTTATTGGTCCTTAAGGACTCACAAACAATGCTGCACATTTTGGTCACCATCTCCTACCTCATTGTGTATTCACTGTCTCCACATATAGATGTTGCTTTTTGGACAGCATCCTCCATATCTCTCTTTCCGAGCAAGAAGCCATTGGGCTAGGAATTGCAAAGGCTAAGAGCAGAAGATACACTGCTTTCTCAGCTCCCAGATAGAGTGGCTATAACTGTGTCACCAGAGGAAAGGGAAAAGTTGGGAACTACAGGAACATCCACAGCATTTTAAGTGACACATATTTGTACAATGTCCAAAAGAGGAAAGTCCTATCAGAACTTAGAACGTTAAGCATATGGATGAAATATTTTCAGGCTGTTGCAAAGACTTTTCCTCACTGCTCTTTGGCACCTGAATACCATGGATATGGTGGCACATATTCAGCACATTTTATCTTAGCGTGCAGTTTGCATCCAATGTGCAAGGCCCAGGCAAATCTCTATGGGCAACTCATTCTAGATAGCTAAGGTATGTTGATGTATGAGGTATGAGTCATTTTTCCTGCATGCCCAGCCTAAAGGCTGTGTAGTAAGGGCTTGCAGAGGCACAAGCTATTCAGGAGCCATGGCCACAACTGACATTATAAACCTTATCTCTGCCAGGCACCATTTTCCTATGGTTCAGTTTTTCTTCCTCCATGAATGTGTAGAATATTGCAAGTACTCAGCACAGGCAGTACAGATTTGTCAAGCGTGAAGCTATGAAGCCTCATATGCCAGGAATGCCTTGGCTCCACTGCATTTCAACTAGTAAATTTTGTCCATATTCTGCTCTTTTCAATGCTTTTCATGAACTGGCTTCACAAAATGACAGATAGACATGTCTTATTGGAATAATGTTAACTAAAGGTTAAAGCAGAAATGGACAAGGATTACAGAAGCACCCAAAGAGAAATCACAGATGAAAATATAAAGTGAATTCAAAAGGATGGGTTTTTTTTTTTTTACACTTTCCAGTGAAATGACTGGGGACACTGAGCAATGACCTGAGAGAGAGAGACAGTTTATTATATATTCTGGTCCAAATCTGTGTCATCATTACAATGACTGTTATCAGTATAACTTCTCCAAAAATTACAGGAGTTAAAGGAAAGAAACCTGATGGGAAGAAGCAAGAGCCTCAATCAGTAGTGTTTATGGGGAGCAGACATACAATCCCATAGTCAATTATTAACCAAGGTCAATATTTATGGCAGAGGGAACCATTTTAAGAGTACATTATTTATGCAGAGACTTGTAATGAACACTTCATGCTTGAATAAAGAATGTATATACAGGGATAATTTTAATAAGAATGCTGCCTGTCATAGGAAACAGGATATATCTCCTCGGAAATGGTCTATGTGTCTGTCTGTCTCACGCTTGCACTGATTGAATCAGTCAATATTTTCCACCATTACAATTCATGATCAGAAATATCCTTCATCTGGAAGTTGGCAAGAATGGAATGAGATATTTTAAAATTTGGTTTTGAAGCTCCTGTTTATGCAAACTGAATCCAGACTGTGGATTTTTCCTGGAAAATGGTAATGTAACCTAAATTATGTGAGGAACTCCAGCTATCCATTCCAAATATCAAAATAGACAGAAGCCACTGCTGGGATCATTTTCATTCCTTTAGTTGATGTAGTTTCTAAATCACACTTCCATTTGCCTCATGAATCCTACCTTTTCCCTGAGTATGTATCAAGGGTAAGGATGTGACAGAGACTCTTGAACTAGGAAATGACAGTTTTACTGCGACAACGGCTGAAGAAACGGGTGGCTGGGTTATATGACTGTTGCATATGAACCTTTGCATTTGGAATTTGGCTTGTATTCCACACATTCATACAGCATCAGTCATTCACTGAGAGCCCACTCTTTATGCTGTTGCTCTCACACACACAGAGGAGAATCACAGTATGCTGAGTCAGGTTTCAAAGGAATTTAGGCACGCAAAGATGCCAAATGGCTTCTAAGAGGGTTTCCAAATACACAACTTCTGAAAGGCACCTCTGAAAAGCCCATAAAGCAGCTATGTGCACCTTAAAGTGCTTGAAAACATTGTAATTGAAAGCAAGTAAATTTCTTGCACACTTGCCCATGATTTTCAAAAGGGGATGGAGAGCTCTAAGTGTTCTGGACTCCTCAGTTGTTGTGTTCCTTTGAAAACCCCAGCCTAAGACCGTATCCAGTGCCAACAGCATCAGTGGAAGCTCAGCAAAGTGATTTAGAAGTTGGTGCTAATAAGCACTCTAAATCAATCCAAAACATGTCTCATGCTGGGTGACGTCTGCTATTGATCAAAGGGACAGGACAAGTCAAGTCAAGGAAACATGATTGGGAAAATAATAAAACAGCACCGATGAATGTTTCAAGGTTTTGCTTAGCTTGAATGGCTACCCAAAAGTACACTGCTGGCTGAGAGGTGATCGTCTGTGGGATACTTGCTAGACAAAGAGGAGACAGCGTACATTAGAGGAACACTAGAAATGAATTTCCCCCCTCATGACTCTCTGTTCCATCTACACTTTATTTATGTTCTTCTTAACATTAAGACTATTCCCAAACTAATTCCTTTCTGACAGATGATACATTGCTTAAATAGCACAGTAGATGGGTACTTTTTAAGGACCTGGCAAAGCAGTTGGTCTTGCTGTGAAAAAGCTATGGGAGATACTGTCATCTTACAGACCTGCTGATGGAGTTAGATAGGATTATCGTCTGGAAAAGGTAGAGAAGTTGGGAAACCTGCTTCCTGGATAGGGCTTTTTTTTTCAAAAAGAGCCTTCTACAGGAACACTCATCTTACCCAGGGGAAGCTTTTTCCCTGGAGTGATTGAAGGCACCTTCTGTCCCCAAGGAAGGTAGACTATTGTTGTTGCTTGCTAAGTAGAGCTGTGTTGTTTCTTCTTTTTCTTTTGGAACTAAAAATCTGGTTGAGAAACATCTTACTGGCGTGCTTTCTGAAAGCCACCCACACATCCCTGTAACTTAAATCTCTGTTACTTAACATAGAGGTAACATGTCTCCCCAGGGAAGGGGAGGAAGGGGTTATGTTGCAGAGTTACAAACATCTGCAGGGAAGGAAGCACACGAAGCATGTATGCTTTACAGAAGGAGCTCAGGACAGGGGGAGAGAAAAGCTCTTTGTTGCCTGGAAGGAAGGATGTTCGTGCTCCAGGGGCAGATGAGGAAGGGGATGTGAAGTCATGACTGAGAAAGGTGAGATGAACTAGGGCCTAATGCCACCTGATACAAACTGACAAAGGAAGGGAGGGGGGCCTGTGGTAGGCATGGCTGTTCCTCACAAAGTGACCTGACTTCAGGCAGTGCCAGAGATACAGCCCCTCATACATGGGCTTTGGGCTGAACATCATCATGCACCAAAACCTGCATAGGGAGACAGAGCAGGTTAGGACAAAGCATCAGCCCCCCCTGCCTCACTTCAGTGTGTTCTCCTTGGAAGGGACTTGTAGCAGAGTAGATCAGTTTGCACTCTTGGCCTTTTTAGTTTTTGTAACATAAAATAGGTAATGAATTAAAAATAGAAACCGTAAAGCTGATGCAAGCTACTCCATGGCAGCTGTAAGAAAAACTACGCTGGTCCAGCTGGGCTGCTGCAAATAAGTCAAGACAGCTGGAGACATGGTTAAAGAAACACAGTCCTCTACAGCTGGGACTCCTAATGATCAAATATCGCATGAGGATCCCAGAGAATTGCTACTACAGAAAGGAGGAACCCTGGAGACAAGGGAAAGATAGTCTTTGGGAGGTGCAAAAGTCTCACAGTTAGCCAGAGAAAGTAATTGTGTGCACAGGAGAGCTAGTGCAGCTTGGTTTCCTATGGATTTGTGCCTGTGGTGAGATTTGTGGTTGTCTGATCTGAAACAGATGCCAAGTGAAGCTTTTATCAAAGCCAGGGAAATAAAAATCTTTCTCTCTCAGGATTCTCTTCTGAGTCTTTCCCCCGGTGAAAGGATTAATAGTCTTCTCTCTCCTACCTGCCTGCCTGAGACTTGCAGGAATTTACTACTGCTTTGTGTGAGTGAAATTAAAAGAGCCAGTGGGTTAAAAATGCATCAGTTGGAGGAAGAATACACACACAGAGAATGATCCACTCTGTTAGGAAAGCGGGCTGAAAATATAGCTGATGGGGAACATGCCGACTATACAACATATAACCTCCTTAGCCCCTGCAGCATCTTCCTGGTCTGGAAGGGTATTTTTGTTATATAAGGAGTGGGAGAGGAATGACAGAGCTGTGCAACAAGGGCATTGAGGGCTTAAAGCTGGCAAAAATGAACCTGTTATTTTCAGCTACTCAGAAGACCTCTGGATAAGAGCAATCCTGCAAGCTGCCTGCCTGACCTATGTAACAGGAGTTTCACTGGCTTGCATCAGCCAGCCACTGGCTCTTCTTATGCTATCCAGGCCAGTGTTATTGTATTACATTTAATGGAGCTCCTTATGTCATTCCAGCCCTGCTTCTGTTTTCTGATCCTTGTGCTTTTCCTCCCTCACAACACCTCTCCCTCATCTCAGCTGGAGTATGCATACGTGCTCCTCTTCCCCCTGTACCAGACACCACTGCAGTGCAGTGCTTATGGTTACAAATCATCTCATTAAAGCCAGACAGCCACTCAGCTGGATGCAAATTACTGACCTCCTCAATTTATGAATGTCAGACTTTTCAGGGTGGAAAGGGAGGGGGGAGCAGGGTGGAAAGCGTTCCATTAAATGGTATCCATCAACCCTATCACATTTATAAGCTAATAAAAAGGCTGAAATGAAGTTCATTGGGACTGGCTGGATGTAGTAGTACCAGCTGGTTCTATGAAATATTAATAGAAACAAGACATGTCTCTGCGTTACAGTCAGTTAGGTGAAAGGACGATACTGTTATTGATAAGTTACTGCCCTGTCCATTCTTATGAGTGGCATCTTCAATTTCCCTTCTGGCAGTGTTAATCCTCCTATGTACGTGACAAGACAAGGCTAAAACACAGGAGATCCTATTACCAGAGAGTGAAGACACAGATTTTACAGAGGATCAAAAAAATAGCCTCAACCCGCAGGTGATGCCCACTATTTTGACCCCTTGCCATCATCTATGAACTTTTCTGTCTTTCTGTGATTCAGACACGTACCTTCAGCTTGAACTGGGAAAAGATGTGTCAGGAAAGGTCTTGAACCTGAACCCTGAGTCCTGGGGAAAATGAAAGTAATAATAATAATAAAATAACGCAGCCTGTTGAAGAGTTCAGACTGCTAAAACACTACTTAGCAGCACTGCAGAAGAGCTTGTCTCAGGCAGTCTGGGTGATGAAGACCTTCCCACTGCAGTGGCTGCTCAGTTCAGCAAGTTCTTGAACTTATTTTAAATTAGGAATAAATGCATGCTGAAAAATCTGCTGCTTGCTGGGATATATAGGCAACCTTGACATTCATATATCAAGGCGACTAGCACAGCAGATCCAGACAGATAGGAAACCAACAGAAAAGCCAAACAATAAACAGGCCTGCACTAATCTGAAAGATCTGCAGATGGTCCTTTCAGGTTGCATGAGCACTATACCATTAGAGGGAAGGAAAATGTACCAAATGACGTCTGCCCTATGGCTGAGCACACCATATCCATCCATGTTAATATCAATTAAGCACTTCTCACCAACACTGAGAAACATTCTCCTCTAGCTGGGGCCACCCAGCTGGGCTCCTGGGGGTCTCTGCAGTTACTGGGAAGTACAGCTTGTAAAAGGGAACAAAAAAGCTGAGGGAGGAGAACTCTTTGAGATGCTGCGAGCAAGTTTCACAAAGACAGAAGGATACATCATAAAATTTTTGTTCTTCTATGTGTCTCTCCTCCCAAGATAATGCCCAGTCACAAGCTTTTAGAAAGAGAATAAATGCACTGGAACATATCCCTTGGCAGAGCAAGGCAGATGCAATGATAAATTAGCTGGCGGGTGGAAGACTACCTACTGTGCAGAGAACAGGTTGTCAAACAGATTCATTTATGGCTGTGAGAGTGATCAGTTGGATTCTGAGCAGTTAGTGGAAATAATTGTATCACATATGAACAGCATGCTACTTACAAAGGACAGATACGCTGTTGACTAGATAGAAGCACAACTTGTCATTCAGCAAGCATGCACACAATAAATTTCAGGCTTAAAATCAAATCCTTTAAATTTTTCTAAACAAGTTCAGTTCAGAGCAGAGCTGAAGCATAAGCAATGTCATTCAGAAAGGTAACAGTAGCAGTGAAAGGCTGGCAAGCAGTTTATAGTGATATATTTATATTTTTGTCTCACCCAGAGGGGACAAGGGCCAAATGAGTCTTCAAAAAACAGTAGCTATTGCACGCACAGACATCTATCCGCCAAGTGTCATGCTGCATAACTGCTGGAAGCCAAAAAATATCCATTACTACAGTGAACAGATGTAAGCAAGAATAACAGGAAAGGAGTGCTGCTTAAGAGATGTTTTGCAGTCATATTCAAAATGATTCAAAATACAGTAATTCAGGCAAGGAATCTCTCCAGGCAACAGTAAACCAAGCTTATCTTCACAAAGCATTTTACATTAGTCCCACTTTTTTACTGGTACTGCTGTCATTTTAAACCATCTTTCAGGAGCAGTTTGATGGAGTTGGTACCCCTATGAAGATGAACACAGGCTTATCATGAAATAAACACCCCTGGAGCTGGATGAAGGGTAGACAGCAGTTAACACAATAATCCACACTGTCTTACCGCTGCACTGATTTTGGCTTGGCTTGATGTGTGAGGCTCAAGGCAAACAGCTGGCTGCAATATTTTTTCTGTCAGAAGTCAACTGGAGTTGTTGAAGAGGATGGGGTAATACTGAAATACTTCTACTGATCAGCATCTTCTCCTGCTTCAAAGAGATGAACTGCAGCAGAAAAGAAATTGATAGAGTAAGCAAGTCCACAGTGGACACAAGGACTTATGGTCTTCGTTTGTGCTCCATGGCAGAAATCTACCCAGGGGCAACAGACTTACAGAGTGCCATGGGCAAGGGTCTATGCCAAATGTCTATGTGAAGGATTGTGAAGAGGTTTTCCAGTTTGAAAAGCAGCAGCAAATGGATAAGGAAGCATAGAGCCGCTGGATCATAAATATCATAAATATTTGGTACTGATGGGACAGCTGACTTTGAATTTTTGGAGAAGAGATAGGATCTATTTGTCAAGGCTAAGCACGGGAATCCTACAACCCATTTTGAACCTCAAAGCTCTTAGTAGAGAAAAATGTTATAAACTACTTTGAGAATTAGACATGTCCAACAAAACTTCTGTGAAGAACTGTCAGCTGGATCAGCTTCAGGAAGAGCTTGAAGAGTTTCTCTCCTCTTCAGACATAGCAAGGCTATTTCTAGAACAGAAAACGAAGTTATAAGGGTAATACCAACAGAGTCTGTAATCTAGCAAATGTTCATTCTCTGTTTTATTTCTCTCCAAGGACAGCCAAAAGAAATCAGATTCTACCTAAGCTTCTATCTGGTCCCATCAGCAAAGTATGTGTGCTATATCCAGTGAGTGTGTCAAGGAAAATCTATTAAACTGACAGTGACAAATACCCAAGTCTCCCCCTTCCAAGGAGACTACAGTCAGCCTGCTTGTGCACGCTTTTTGTCCCAGGAATTCTTGAGTCGTCTGCTACAGCTGCGCAGCTTCGTCAAGAGCTCAGGAGGGTAACCCAAAGCCAGCTTGGTAATTACTGATAATTAACAGCATTTCCCCAGTTAAAGAAGGAACTTGAACCAGGATTACTTGCATCCTGGGTGAGTCCTTCAGCCACAGAGAACTCTGGAAGAATGGTGGGGGAAGAACATTATGAAGTGATAATAAAAACCCTGTCACCTTTTCAAGGAAAACAAGACTCATGGAGTCCTCAAAAAAAACCCAACTTTGTTGTAAGCACGTAACCTTGGGCATACTGCCACAGCTCTGGATCAGTAGTGTGGATTCAGGAGACATGCATCCTGCTGCTGCCCACCCAGGCCCTGCATTTCTCTCCTGGTTATCTCTTAGCTACACGCTGCAGCTCCCTGCTCAGAAAACAACCTGCTTTGAATCCCACTCTAAGCACATAATCTCCCTGTAAGCTGCGTAGTGAGTCATAGTATTTGCTTAATGGTGCTACACTGGGCAGGCAAGATGGTTCCTGCACCTAGTCCTTGCCAGTCTACTACAAGTAGTCTCTGATGAAAAATTGATGTATGTCCTACATGAGCAAGGACTTGAACCACTGGACTGTATATATATATACACACGTTATGTATGCATGTTTGCATACGAGGCAAAAAAGAAATTAGAAAATCTGTATTTCCATTTCAGGGGTGAGGGCTCACAGGTTGCTTTCTCCCTTATACATAACCTTTCTGGTTTAACTCTTCTGCAAGAAATTCTCCTAGGCATGAGGATGCATTTCCCCCGAAGTGCTGTCCTAATAAAAGATGTGCTTCCCTGGTTGAATACCTTTGTGGAAGGAGAAAACTTTCATAAAATCACATAGTGCTCACTTTGGGCCAAATTTTTTGGTGCTTTATCAGTCATTTATTATTCATTACCAAGGCAATATTCTCTAGCCAGTGAACTAGAAAAGAACATGGTCTCCATGAGCATCTAGACTATATTTAGCCAAGGACGGTCAAAATAAAAGAGGGAAAAACTACACTTTTTTCAAATGCTTGGAATGAACATCCCCTGAAAAAGCTGAGAGAGATGCACTTACGTGGATACTGATCCACCAGGCTTACCCAGACTGTATTGATCGCCAGCTTTTTGAGCCAGCAGTGGAGAAAGGCATTGATCTGATGAAGAGTGACTGGAGCCACTGTATCACGCTGAATATCTGCACATGGAATCGTAGTCTAATTTGGGCCAGAGCCCAGATCCGGGTTGCTTCCAAGTGCATTTCATCCAAGAAGAGCTTGTACAAATATTCACCTGGTAGGGTAGTCTATTTTTGTCTGTGCCTTTGCTTAGCTGAACAGAATGTGCTTGGCTGCCACAAAACTTGCCGAAAACTCTGCCCAGGGTAAAGAAAATAATGTTCCTGCAGCAGAGTTTTCCTTTTCTTCTTTTGTTTTCTGCACCACCTCATCTCTTGAATTTGGGCTGTGCTCCTTCTCCTCAAAGAGTTAATGTTTCTCTGAATTTATCTGTACTCTGGTACCAGATTCTGACCCTCTCTGCTTTGTATCATCAGCTGGCTCTGCCCATGATGCCAAGTGACAGTGGATGACGGCAGAGCACTTACTGACAGTTGCATCAGAAAAGGCTCGTGACACCTGCTGCTCGGCAAAGAAAAAGAAGAGTGAGCTCACACTGAAGGTGACTCAGCAACGCGGCTTTGCTGCTTGTTACAAAAGAGACAGCATGCTTTTATCAATCCAACAGTAAACTCCCCTACAGCCTTTTACTGTAAGAGGATTTAAAGAATCTTTATGCGAGCCAAATGGCAGAAGCAACATCAGCTTATGTAGGCTCAGGGTATTTCTGTCTGCACATGTTTTTATTACCCTGTGCTTGATGAGTCTTGCAGTTTCTTTTCCAGATGAGGTAGAATCTGAAAGAGCCTGAAAGGGCCGATTCATTATTCATCTTCCCGTTTAAGCAGTATGCAGAACAGGTGGGAAGGAGGAGGCTACCAAAGGCCAGCTACACTTTCCAACTCCAAATAGCACATTGTTACCCAGTTGCTTGAGATTTACAGACAACACTGGCAGCAGTTAATTTCCTTTACATTTCTGTTGATCTAGATGCACCAAAATGAAGAAATTATCTCTGTGATTGCTCCAGATGCACTTCTGCACTCCACAAAGTTTGCATGAGTGAAAACTATACAACCCAACATTGTCCAATGTCCTATCTAGACCCTTATATATATATTCAACCCTGAAAAGAAGAACTTGGGGATATTGGTGGATGAGGATTTAGACATGAGCTAGCAACATGCACTTACAGACCAGAAAGCAAATCATATCCTGGAATTCATAAAAAGCAGCATGGCCAGCAGGTTGAGGGAGGTGATTCTGTCTTTCTACACCACCCTCATGAGACCCCACCAGGAGTACTGCATCCAGCTCTAGGGTCCCTAATACAGGACACGTGGACCTATTAGAGGGGGTCCAGAGGAGGGCCATGAAAACCAGAAGGCTAGAGCACATCTCCAATGAAGACAGATTGAGAGAGATGGGATTGTTCAGCCTGGAGAAGAGACTGCTCTGGGAAGACACTATATTCAATATTTATCTATAATACATAAAATACATCTTTTAATGTTTAAAGGTCACTTATGAGAAAGATGGAGTGAGACTTTTTACCAGGGCCTGTAGTGACAGGACAAAGCACAACAGTTTTAAACTGAAAGAGGGTAAATTTGATTGTATATAAGAAAGAAGTGTTTATGATGAAGGTGGTGAGACACTGAATGAGACACTGAGGGAAGTTGTGAATCCCCCAAGGTTAGAAATATTCAAGGCCAGGTTGGATGGGGCTTTTGGGTACCCGATCAAGCGGAGGGTGTCCCTGCCCATGGCAGGGGGTTTGGAACTAGATGGTCTTTGAGGTCCCTTCCAACCCAAACCACTCTATGAGTCTATTATTAATTTATGTACTATATTACTCCTTTATCTGAGATTAGTGAGGACAGTTCTACCTTTGGTGCAACAGTATCCAGACTAAAGCATCTATTCTGGTCACAGTGCTTGTTACTCACACCCAGCTCTCAGTTATTCAGTGTTGTAGAGAGACCTCTCACAGAATGGGAAAGGCCATGGCATGTTGCTTAATTTCATGATAGTTGAAGGTTGCTAGCTTAATTGGGTATGCTGGTCCCTGTATCCCAACACTGCTGCTTGTCACAGAATCACAGGATTGTATGGGTTGGAAGGGACTTCAAGAGCTCATCGAGTCCAACCCCCCTGCCAAAGTAGGTTCCCTAGAACATATGGCACAGGTAGGTGTCCAGACAGGTCTTGAATATCTCCAAAGAAGACCTTCATAATAAGCCCACTTACCACGTGAGTGTTGGGTCTCAGCAATTTGGCACATAGAGAAGGACAGAGACTTCAGCATCTGGCTAAGATCTGGATGCACATGCAAGATAACAGGAGGCAGAGGTCAATTGTTTTGAGTCTTTCATGTATAGTGACATGAACAGAACTGGACAATGTACCTGAAAATTGATGAATTAAACACTACCTTGTTTTGAAGTATGGGAAGACATATCTTACCCATACACCATCTCCAAAACCCATCTACCTTTATATGGATGAGACAGCGTTAATTCTGCCACATCTTAGTCTTCATGCATAAGACATGAATGTGGGATGAAGTTTAACAAGGCCAAGTGTAGAGTGCTGCACATGGGACATAATAACCCCATGCAGCACTACAGGCTTGGGAGAGACTGGCTGGAGAGCTGTCAGGCAGAGAAGGACCTGGGGGTGTTGGTTGACTGCAGACTGAATATGAGTCAGCAGTGTGCTCAGGCGGCCAAGAAGGCCAATGGCATCTTGGCTTGTATCAAAAACAGTGTGGCCAGTAGGTCTAGGGAGGTGATTGTGCCCCTGTACTCAGCATTGGTGAGGCCACACCTCGAGTACTGTGTCCAGTTCTGGGCTCCTCACCACAAGAAGGACATGGAGGTCCTGGAGCGAGTCCAGAGAAGGGCAACCAGGCTGGTGAAGGGGCTGGAGGGCAAATCCTCTGAGGAGCAGCTGAGGGAGCTGGGGCTGTTTAGCCTAGAGAAGAGGAGGTTGAGGGGAGACCTTATCACCGCCTACAATTACCTGAAAGGAGGTTATAGAGAGATAGGTGATGGTCTCTTCAGTCAGGTGACAGGTGATAGGACAAGGGGGAATGGCATGAAGCTGAGCCAGGGCAGGTTTAGATTGGATGTTAGGAAAAAAATTTTTACTGAAAGAGTTGTCAGGGCCTGGAACAGGCTGCCCAGGGAGGTGGTTGAGTCACCGTCCCTGGATGTGTTCAAAAAAAGGGTAGATGAAGTACTTAGGGATATGGTTTAGTTTAGTATGTGAATGGTTGGACTTGATGATCTTAAAGGTCTTTTCCAACCTTATTATTATTCTGTGATTCTGCGACCCTCTTGCCTTATTGTTTACTATGATCTGCTCCTTTATGCTTTATTGTTCAAATTAATAAAACAAGAACAAATTAGAAATAAATCAAGTTTCAACTTCTGCAGCTATAACCTAGTGCTATAGGTTAAGGATAGCTGATTTCTTAGAAAAGCCCAGTTTCTAGGATGCCCATACCCTAACACATTAACCAGACAAAACCAGAATGACAAGACAAAAAATTTCCCAGCCTCCTTATGTGCCCATGACTAATGTTACTGCTGTCATGGAAAGGTTGGAAGGGAACGTGAGTAAAAAATATAAATGGTATTTATGCCTTTCAGCCACGTCTTGTTTGTTTTGTCTTTATCATGCATTGTATTAATGAGGAGGATAATCGTTATTTAATATCCCCTTCCAAAAAAGGCACTCAACCAAAGCACATGAGGGCTTGAAATAATTAGGACAATATAATTGGGTACATTAGAGAGGGCATGAAATTAACTGTAGTTAAATTAACTCTTCTTTCTCAAATGAGCATAAAGGAGAAATCGCCGAGAACACATCTTTCTCATACTAATTGGAAGCATAGGAATGCAATATTTTATCTCCCTGAGTTTTAACTCTAAACCACAGTTGTGCTTGTAGATTTTTCACATTGAACACCACCTATAATTGTGATCAGTCCTTGTTTCAATGTGCTGGAGTGTCTCCCGCCTTTAGGCAGCACTGAAAGTAGAGCTCTCTGCTTAGTACTATAATCTCATCTGGGTTGACCACTGGATAGGAGACTTCCAAGAACATTTAAATATGTCATTGATTCATTAAACCAGGACTGGATCAATGTTCCTGTTTTATGAGAGGGAATGTTAGTGTCCTTTTCTCACAGCACAAACACAAGTCTTTGATCTTCTGTTCATTCACTGTCTTGTCCCCGTGGACCTTCCCAGTCATCCTGGGCTGTGTCTGACCTCAGTTCCCCTTGATGGGCCAGATCCTGACCACCCCCTGATGATGTTCTTGTGTGCTTTCAACCTATTTTCAGTTCCAAGAAGATGCACAATTTCTGGGGGTGCCTCTGGTTGCCCCCTTGCCTACCCTGCTCCCTGGTTAGGGCCAGGAGGGTGGGCCCTGGCTATGAGGCCCCTGTGCTGCCAGTCCCCAGAAGGAGCCCCCATGGCCCCCAAGGAGCCCCCAGGCCTTACCATACCTTGTTATCTTCCTTACTCCAAAGTAGAAGTCTTCATGCTCTCAACAGTCCTTTACATTACAGGCACAGCCACACTTCAATATCCCATTGTTACAAGGCTGTTTTCCATCCAAAAAATGGAGATGCAGCTGATGCAAAAATTATGAATCTATGTTGAATCGCTTTCAGCCACAAAAGAATAAGGAGAAACACTGAAAATAGTCAAAAACTTCTGTCAAATTTGCAGAATGAAATGGTTTGTTGGTTATTCTTTTTTTTTTTCCAAAGTGGCATGTCTTACTAAAGAAATTCTAATTTATCTATGAAACATATTTTTTATCTCAATTTTTTAAAACTCTTCCATTCAAACATTGGCTAATGGATGGGTCTTCTACATAAAAGTACATGACCTACTTCTAGGAAATGCCTGTTCCCAGATGCTTGTGGGATTGTATCTCTACAATTACTTTTCTGGACAGAAAATCAGACCTATGCTGAGCCCCTCTCAGGGGCCTGAGTTGGGGCATTGGGGAAGGACCGGCTTGTGCAGCTAATTTTCACAGAAAAGCTGGTAACTTCAACTGGCATTTTATATTTTTCTACCCTGTGAAATTTCAAACCATTAAAACATTATTTTATAATTATGAAAACATACAGCTGGTTTAAACACAGGGTGACAGCACAACTGACAATTTAAAATTTAAAAAGTGAAGGCTAATGTGCCGTGCAGATAGGGAGCTGAAAGCAGCTGTTTTGTGCAAAAGCAGTTATTGGCTCATTTGGAATTAGTCTTGTTGGGAACAACATGCTGTGGTTGTCTAGAAAGGCTCAAAACACAAGCAAGAGAAAACTGCTGAAATCCAGCCATCCTGGACTCATCCCTAATCCAAGAGGAATTTAGCACTAGGAGGTACAGTGGCAGAGTTTATGAACAGACAGGACTGACTTCAGTAGGGAGCAGTCAATGCGGTGGAGGCACAGAATGTTCCACCCTGACATGTTGCAAATTTTTACCCTATTAAGTGAGGCAGTGTTGTCAGTGGGTATGACACAGGGACAGGAATCAGGGAAGCTAGTCTCATACCCTGGATCTATCATAGACCTGTTTCACCATTTCAGGTAAGTGTTTTATTCCTACGTATAACTCAGAAGAGGAGGGTAAAGGTGGAGTTGGCTCTTTCCACTTTCTCTACTATCCTCCTACCTCCTCGGTAGCACCAACATCCCACAAAATGTGAGGATGTGTAGACTTTCTCCCTCTTGCTCCCTCATTTCAGTTGAAGTTGTCTTCTCATTCTCTGAACCTTTGTTCCTCCTACCCTGGTTGAAGGCTTATGTTCCTGGAGGTGTTAGAAAGTCGTGGTACTGTGGAGCTGCCTAAAAGCATTATTCAAGGCCCTTTCTCCTCTGTGTCACTACTAATGGTAAGTTGAATCAATGGGAAGCACTAGGACTAAAAGGCAGGGGCAGGAAGTATAGGTGGAGCATGTCCATGCTTGGAGTTAACCTGAGAGGAAGGGAAATGCAGAGGAAATCCTGAAAGGGGAAGAAATGGAAGAGCAGAATTAGAATCGTGGGCATCCTCAAAAGCAGCTGTGCTGGATGGACCAGGAAGGGAGTAAGGAGCACAACATGTGCAATTTGTTAGTTTCAGTTTGCCCTTTGAAATGATAATTATGTAAAGGTGCTTCAGGATCCAGTACTGCAGTGTGAAAGGGTGACAATGGACAATGTCTACTGTTCTTCTCCAGCTTTTAAGAGACAGTTTATATTACCTCATACAGTTGACAAGAGATATGTTTCCTTTGTGGTTTTGGTTGTTTAATTTTTTAAAGGTAGGCTGAGAGGGAAAGGTGGGTGTATTACTATAATTCAACCCCAGATACTGAGACAGATGTTATCAAGCATACTTCCCCCCGCCCTTGTTAGCTAGTTGCAGTAGGAATGCTATAAATATTTCAAGTCTCCTCCCCTCAGGAATGGAACTCTGATTCCTTCACATCTTGAAGGTGCTCCCTGTTTACTTTTTCTAAGCCAAAGACATCAGCATGTATGAAAGTGCCTGGCAGTGGTAGATCTGAGACATACATGGCAGCGTTACAGCTTGCAGTCAACTGGGGACACTGAAACCAGACTAAAAATTCAGTCCTCTGTGAGCAACAAGGCTGGGGATATCTTTGGGAGCTGAAAATAACGCACATCATCACATGCTCACACGCCCATACATATACATATGTACACAGACACAAATCTATTTTACAATGTCTGAAGACAAAACCACTTGAAAGCTTTTAACCTCTCCCAGAGGACTATACAGTGTTTGATCTGAGGATCCATAGGATTATACAAATATAATGATCTCTTCTAAAAGTCAGAGATGTGCAATCAGAAAGTTGCAGAGTGTCTCCAATGGTAAGATCGATGTGACACTGACTCCTGTTTTTGCAGAACACTGGTCTAGCTACGAGGAACACAGCCTCCCATGATTCCCTTTTAATTCACTTCATTTAGGCAAGAGCCTCTAAAAATTGAAAGGTATTTGAGTCCAGAGACCAAAATGTTTTTCTCTTTCATGTACTTAAACTTTTTTTTGGAATAGTTTTTATCACACTCACAGATGGCATGTGTGATTTCCTCTTTACCCTGCACCATGACCATAGTGAATCTAAATGGAAGACAAAATGATGAATTGTAATGTGAGGAGGTAAGTTACCCCAGTAAACTCTCCCTGCTTTAGCATGCTTAGTGTCCTGCAGAAAAGCAACCCATCACTCCTAGAATATACAAATTTTTCAGCAGAAATCACTGCTAAACCCTCCACTTCCACCGCCTTTTCATATTTATGTCTCTGGGTGCATTATGAAGAGAATAATCCTTGTTGTTCCTATTTTCCAGGAAAAGAGCACAAAGCACAGGGCTACAAAATGACAAATGCAAATTTAAGAGGAGAAGGAACCACTGAAAAAGATGTCTTTGAATCTTGGCTCAGCATCAGTAGAGGAATATTTAGCCGTGTGAAAAGAGGCTACAACCAGGCAACATGTTACAGTATCCTGATTATAATTCCTCATATTCCAACATCAGACCTGAAAATGATATGCTTTGCTGGAATAATGTCACAGTTGACAAACAAAACTATTATGTGCCACAAATAATTTGTTAGAAGCTGCACAGAACCCAACAGCTCACAGGTTAAAGAATGGCTTTATGGCTTTGCAATGAAGATGGGGGAAAAAGCACTGGCAGATTGGAACCCTCATCTCAGCCATACTGAGCAGGTGGCACATTGATGCCTGATTGAAAGGCCAAACCCTCCTTTTTTTTTTCCCCAAGGAAGATCATTAAAATACTCAGCCAGAGTTGAGAGATGTATTTATTTTGTTTGTTGAAACAATAGCATCAATTTTCCTTCTCTTGAAAGTTTATACAGGTGACATAGAAGCAATAGTTACATCCCCATAGGCACTTTCTTGCCCTTTAAAATGCCAGGCACGCTTTAACATACCTCATGTCTGCATGTAAAGATATCTAACTGGGTTTTCTTCTGAGTTCATGGGCTGAACACTGCCCCTTTGGAACAACAGGGCTAGTTCTCAAAGAAGCCCCACAATGTGCTAAGACACAAAGTATTACCAAAACACAAATTAATACATAATAATTATAGTCACAGAATCACAGAATCGTAGGGGTTGGAATGGACCTCGAGAGATCATCGGGTCCAACCCCCCTGCCAAAGCAGCTCCCTAGCACATATTGCACAGATAGGCGTCCAGACGAGTCTTGAATATCTCCAGAGAAGGAGACTCCACCACCTCCCTGGGCAGCCTGTCCCAGGGCTCTGTCACCCTCACTGTGTAAAAGTTCTTCCGCATGTTGGTGCGGAACTTCCTGTGCTCCAGTTTACAGCCATTGCCCCTTGTCCTATCTCCACAGACCACTGAAAAGGGGTTGGCCAATTCCCCCTGCATCCCATACTTAAGATATTTATAAACATTAATTAGGTCCCCCCTTAGTCTTCTTTTCTCCAGGCTGAACAGCCCCAGCTCACTCAGCCTTTCCTCACAGGGGAAAATTCCTATTAATTTCTATTTATCCCATGAAAAGGGTATTAATAAGGCTTTATAGGACATATATGCCTTAACCATCTTTCACGACACCAAAATGAATCAATTAGGTTTTCAAACCTCCACCACAGGCCTTACAAGAAGATATTCCAAGTTCAAAGTCGAAGCAGAAGATCCAGGAAAGAAAGAAAATCTAACTTTTTGAGTTGTATTTTGATTGGTGTTTGAGATTCCCAAGCTTCATGACACTGCAAAAGAAATTAATGTTTTCAATGAGCAAAAAGCTTACCATGGACAGCTTTCCATAGAGGTTGGCAGACTGATGTGTAACACATACATTTTTGTTTCATGGGAGTTGAAAGCACATTCATCTAAGTCATTTCTGTTATATTCTCTGACAGCTTTTGAAAATTGCCAGACTAGGTTTTTGCGTTTGATCTTTCGACGTTTTTGGAGGTTGTATAAACAGGAAGCAATGAACGGTTTCAGCATCAATTAAGATAATTCTAAACAAACATGCTGTCACGACACTGTCAGTTCCCCATGGTGGGCATCTTCATGGACATATGTTAAGACCACAGTGCAAATCCACTTCCAGTGGAAATGGCAGTCCTGGTGTTTCTCCACTAGGCTGCAATTCTGGCTGCACTAGTAACCCAAACACATCCATGCTGTGGATTTAAATACTACACAGTGCGGTTCATATGGTTTAATAGTTATTTCATTATCTGGGATTGTGAGAAGACAAGCTTAGCCACGTGGATCTTGTGTTGTTTGCCCTTAGGGCCAGAGAACAAGTCTTGGCCTGCTTTATTTAACAGTAGCCTACAGCTCTTGTTCTGCTACCAATCACACAGGACGCACCACATATAGCAGATGGGCAGAAGCCAAAGTACGCTGAGCTTCAGGAGTTCTCTGTCCCTCCTTGGGTTAATCAGTGTGTATTAAATAATGAACAGGAAAGGGAAATCAAGTTGGGGTGGAAATTGGTGGCCATTAGGCCGATGATGTAAGGAGCCAGGTTTATTAGGTGATGCATTTTTAAACTCCCTTGAAGAAGAGAGTTGCAAAGGTAGTCTGGTGATTGATTTCCCAAGTGAAAACGCATAAATTGTGTATCAAAAGATAGGGGAGGCTACTTCCATTACATTTCTGTGCAGAGGCTACAAAACCTTCGCTAATTATTAATTACTTCCATTATTTCAGACCAGGAATATGTTCAGTATTTCAACTCTGAAGCTGGTGGGAATGTTCCCACTAAATTCAATGAGCTTTTGATTACACTATTCTTTTAGCTGTTCAAGTCCTACGACTCCAAGTACATAACATTGAATTCTCAACGTCTCTCCTAAGAAACTTTTCCTTCCTGGCATTAATTCTAAATGTCAGGCTGAGGACTCGATATGCCCTCCCCCACTAGGGCTTTACAAATTGGTTGAACATGGTTATATCAATAATTTCCATGGCATAGTTCTCAATGGCTTTCTGCAGGGAGGCTTTGCAAGTGATTGCCTTCCAAGAAAACCAAGAGGCCTTCCAATCTAAATAGATGACTGAGAGGGAGCTCCACTTATGCTATGAGGGTGCTTCCCAAAAGGATTTGAGTGGACAGGAAGAGGGAGAGTGCATTTTCTCCTAGCCTTAAATCCTGTGCAGCCAGGATTATTCTTTCATACCCCTTGCAGTGGGCAGGCTGGAAATACACAAAGCTGCAGCGATGCTCAAGTGTCCAGCTTTGCACTCACACTTCCTCTGTGATTCGAGCAGTTCACTAAGGCTGTATGTATCTCATTGTGCACAGTGTTGTATATAGTTAGGCCCAGAAGATGAATAATACCCCTTCATTAAATATTTTTCTCTAGTGATACAACGATGATACCTCAGCTTCATCTGAGAATAGAGACTCAAAAGTAGGGAACTTTCTCTAAGCAGGTTTTTTTGACCATTTTCCCCTCCCCTCAACTTGCTGAGCCATGAGTGTGTTCATAAGTATACAACCGGGTCACTGTGTAAGAGAGCATGAAAATAACCGTGCAAGAGAGCATGAAAATATTGTCTGGAAGGAAATACTTGATCTTCATTTCCTTACTACAAGGAAACTTTATAGCTATAGATTCATGGCACTTAATGATAAGATGATGCAACATCTAATCTGTGAAAATGTCTGTGTAGTGCATTATCCAAGAGACACAAAAGGTATGTCCACACTTTGAGCCAGCCTGAAGCCTTCTAAACCTAAATATTGCATACTGGGCCCTACTTAATGAAGTCCACTTTTCAGGAGAAAAAACTAGGTCAGGTTCAGCACCAAGGTAGCTGTGTGCATCCAGCTTCTGGTTGCTCTACCCAGAGCACAGGCAAAACAAGTCTGCTTTTGCCCACAGTCTACCATGTGTGCCTGACTGCAACAGCTCCATGTATAACGAATGCTGGGACCGTGGTATGTGACATCATTACAAAGGATATGCAAAAGTGTTTAATATTCAGGATGTAATTTTGTCAAGTAATGACACATTCTTCAGGGGAAAAACATGCAAACAAACAAGCAAACAAAACCCCAAACCAAACCAAACCAAATCAACAACAACAAAAACCCACACAAAGGAGGAAAAAGCTCCTTGGTTGTTTGGTTGTTTTTTTTCTGTGCTGCTCCTTACACCATGAAGCATGTCACTGGTTGAAAATAGAAATTAGAGAAGGTGGTGATGACATTTCTCATGTCTTTAGCCTAGTTTTGTGAACAGTCAGTCAAAGACTGTACTTATAGAGTGAGTTAAGACTTCTCATATGAGTGTGTGTGCATGCACACACATGAACACCTTATTGAATAACTGTTTGTTTTGCAGGATGTGGAATACAGATATGTTGGGAGTTAATTTGGCAAGTAGCAACTACACACTAACTGTCCCAGAGAGTAAAGATGGGAATATGAAGTTAATAGCCTATTGCAGCCTTATGTATTCCTCCCAAAAGCAATGCACATCATCCTGCAAGGGTTTGTATGCATCAGTGGTCAAACCTGAACTTGTTGAAGCTTGAAACCTGTATAGACTTCAGAGCTCACCTGCCCAATCCAATTTCCCATCTTTCTTAATTCTTAAGAGTTCTTAAGAATTTCCCAATCCTTTCTTAAGAGTTTTATGGTAATTTCATAAAAAAGTCTATATTACAGAACTTTAAAAGTGCTCCAGTGCAAACACAGCTTTCATTCAAATGTGTTGCTTCTGATTATTTTTTAGCTGCTTGAAAACAGCATAAAAATATAGAACTGCTAGAACTACTGAACTGGAGATGATGAAAACAGGCTCTGGTATGACTGACCTAGATATAAAATGATAGACTGACTAGTCCATCCTGGGATGAGAGAGGTCACTTCCCTTTAAAAAGCTGGACTATATACCAGGCAATCTGTGTTTGTTTTTCCTGGCTCCCTGTGAAAACTTAAGCAGGAGCCACTTGAGCCTAGAACTTACCAACACAAACATTCTTACATGCATACTTAGATGATTACTATCTTTGAATTCAATAGATGGTCATGGGAATTAACTGTTTGCTGGATCAGCACCTTCACTACTATGGTTTGTGTCTTACTCATGTTTCACTAACACTGTAGAAACACATCCCAGAAACACCAGCCATCTGAAGTGCTACAGTGCCCTACAAGGAAAGAATAAAAATATGTTCTCTGTCCCAAATATATTACAGTCTATTCTTAAATTGCTGGCTTGCTGGTGTCTGCTATTTAAATTATCATGCTACATTTTCCCAACTTTCCTCCCTGATTATATGCTATCTATGCTTTGTTCTATGTGAGCAATAGAAACCCACACTGTTTACCTTGTGCAGCTAGATCATGAACACATGATCTTGGCTTTTGTAAGCAGTATCACAGCAGTTCCCAAGGGAATGCTTGTATACATAATAATATTTATCTATAATCCCCATAGCAATTTTTGTCAGATTGATGCTGAGCATTCCCATAAGATCTCTAGTACAACATGATCTGTATCGTTAAATAGATCTACCTAAAGAAGACTTTTTCTTCTTTAGATTAAATGAAACAACATTTTTGCATTCCAAACTATGTAATCTTGTTACAATGAGAAAAGATTTATGCACCACAATCCCATTAGTGTAACGGAGAGGAACACAAATAAATGCTCATGTATCAATCATTATGATAATTGTTATTATTATTCAAGCTGATTTATAGCCAGCAATTGCTTTTGTGTAGGATCTTAATAATCAATCAGGTGTGCCAGACAAATAAGAGGACTCTGGCCCTGATGAGTTTAGAGGTTAGTGGGCAAATTCTCCTACCATGGACATGAAAGGGTATGGTACAAGGACATGTTTGAAGAAGTGTTTGATAGGGTATTTTAGCTATGGACCAAATTCTAAAGTATCTGTTTACTACTCATAGGGATCATAACATTGCCAGCCTCACACAGGGTTTCGGGGTCCTGAGACACATAGTGTAAAAGCACATCACAAAAGGCACTAAAAGTTTCAACAGAAATATGCATATCAAAACAAAAATTATTCAGGACTTCTAGCAGATGTGGAAAAACTCGGTGTCACACAGGATTTCTGAGGTGGGACTAGGGATTCACTTCAGTCATTACATTAATTAATTTTCAGTCAGGTAAAATTCTTATTTCTGTAAAAAGATGATTAGCAGAGCTTGTCCCAGTACATTAAAATGTGTTGAAGACATCATTGCAATTATTGCAACTTGACACAAAATAGAGTTGTATGGGTATATGCGATGAAGAAAATTCTACTATGATGTATGTCCAGAAAAAATAGATTAAATGGCATCCAGTTCCAATCCTGGTATTGATTTTTTAGTAGTTCCATTAACATGATATTTCACATAAACACTCTATCATCCTGAACATTTTGGGAGTGTAAATAATTACACCACTGTAATCCTAGTTGACAAATCTCACATCTCTCCTACATGGCCATGAGTCAGTACATATCAATCAAAGCTGATGTGTATTTTGACATGGCAGGCTCTTAGACATAGCACATCTTCCTTGTGTTTACCGCCACCACATTCTGAAACATGATAATAGCCATTTGAATCAATCCTGAGGTACAGGCACGGGGCATGAATCATAGCATTCCTTCATGCTGCCACACAGCTTCTGAAATACATCAACAATCCATGTCTGAACATAGGCAGGGTTGTTTTGAAGAAGGAAATAAATTATTGCCTTGTTCTATCATGGATGTAAAACAACATTTAAAACACTCTATCTTTCTTTCACCTCGTGGCACAATAAAATTGATACAATCTATGTTTGGTAGTTATGAAGGCCCGAAAAATATCAACACAAAGAGGAAAAGGAAAGCCAAAGCTCAGGACAAGAATCAGGAAAAACATGATCTCTTCTGAACTCTACCAGTGAATTCATAGCTGACTGCAAAGAAAGCTTGTTCTGGTAAAAAGGGAACTGAAGCTGTCTGCTTCCCCTGATATCAGACATTTTTAGGTGAAGACTATGATCACAGCACATATGAATGCAGTTGATAGTCTGAAAATTTATAGGAAGGTCTTTTTGTCTACTAAATAGGTCTCAAGAGTGATCTGCTTTAAACAATTAAATTACATGGCTTTGTTTTGAGTGGATAGAATATACCTGAATTCTATAAAACCTTCCTAGATGTACAGTGGTAAGTAGAAGATAGATAACCTCATAGGTAATCTTTTAATGAATAAGCACTAAAAAAATGGAGACTTACACCCTGCCAAGAGCTAAGGCATCACCTCCAGTAGCTAGGACTGTCCCGTAAGAGTCCAGAGAAGCTGTGGATGTCCCATCCCTGGCAGTATTCAAGATCAGGTAGGATGATGCTTTGGGCAACCTGGTCTAGTGAAGGATGTCCCTGCCCATGGCAGGGGGTTGGAACTAGATGAGATTTGTGGTTCCTGCCAACCCAAACCATTCTCTGATTTTATGATAACATAAAGAAGATACAGTTTTAATCATTCCTAGACATCAGACCTTTTGGCTCAAAGGATAGAGATTTTAAGTTGTCTCACATGTTCACACATTTACTAAGATTACTTTCTCACTATCTTAGCAGTTGAACCTTCTCAGCTTTAGTAAAATACATACCCAAGTGTCTTCCAAAGCTGAATGAGAAATGTCCATTTATCCCAGTGAATAGGACAAGGGCAGGAAAACTCAGATTACTCAAGATGAGCAGGGGAGGGATTTAAATCAAAGCCTACTTCTCAGACAGCCCTACAACCGTGCTCTGGAATATGACATGGGCCACATCTTCACTAGATCAGGTTGCTCCCATCAAGCCTGACCTCGAATATCAACAGGGATGGGGCCTCCACTACCCGCCTGGGCAACCTGTGCCAGCCATCTACCACCATCATATGGAAGAATTTTTTTCCTAATATCCAACCTAAACCTGCCCTTTTCTAGTTTAAAACCATTATCTCTCGTCCTACCGCTACATGCCTTTGCGAACTGTTCTTCCTTAGCTTTCTTAAAGGCACTTTTCAGTTACTGGAAGGCTGCTATAAGGTTTCCCCGAAGTCTTCTCTTGTCCAAGCTGAACAAGCCCAACTCTCCCAGCCTGTCTTCACAGGAGAGGTGCTCCATCCCTTTAATCATTTCTGTGGCCCTCCTCTGGACGCGTTTCAACAGGTCCATGTCCTTCTTGTATTGAGGGCTCCAAAGCTGGACACAGCATTCCAGGTGAGGACTCACCAGAGCAGAGTAGAGGGGCAGAATCACCTCTCTCAATCTGCTGGCCACACTTCTTTTCATGCAGCCCAGGCTGTGGTTGGACTTCTGGTCTGCAGATGCCCATTGGTGGCTCATATCCATCTTTTCATCCACGAGTACTCCCAAATCCTTTTCCACATGACTGCTTTCAAGCACATCATCTCCTAATTTATATGGATAACAGGGGTTGTCCTGACCCTGGTGCAGGACCCTGCACTTGGCTTTGTTGAACCTCATGAGGTTCACCTGGATCCACTTTTCCAGTCTGTCCAGGTCCCTCTGGATGGCATCTCATCCCTCTGGCACATTAACCTCACCACCCAGCTTGGTGTCATCAGCAAACTTGCTGAGGGTGCACTCAGTCCCACTGTCATTAAACAGTAGTGGTCCCAGTGAAGACCTTTGAAGAACATCACTTGCCACCATCTTCCATCTGGACATTGAGCCAAAATGCAGAGGAAATCACAGACAGGACTCAGGGGTCCTTCACCAATGGGTTACCCTTTTTTAGCTTCATCATTTTTTGCAGAGCTCTATCGGGATGGGAGGGTGTGGGGGGTGATAAAAAATGGCCTTATTCCAGTACTCCCCTGACAAGTTGATGCAACCAGTTTGAACCCTGACAAGGTGATCACACTCACATCTTCTGCCACACTCTGGATGGATTTCCCCTGAGGAAACACGCAAATGATGGAAGACAAGAGCATCCCTTCCCCTCCATCCCACTGTGTTTCTCAGGAAAGGGGCACACAGCTGCCAGGCTTCATGCTGCAGCTGCAGGTGGGTGATGGCTCTTGTTGGAGTCCCCTGATGGGTTTCTCACCTCCAGGAATTGGGAGGGAGTCTGAGCTTCACTCTGAACATCTCTGAATTGGCAGCTGAGTACAGGAAGAAAACAGGCACGTAGCTGTTCAGTCCATAATGCTGCAAGCGAAGGTTTCAGCATCTGGGGAGCTAAGAGGAAAAAATGGAAGCAATGTTTGATTTTAGGTGCTTCAGAGATTAGCTTATATTGGACAAGAGGCTGTTGGAATTGTTGTCCTGGATTTAAACATTTATTCCTACTATGTGAATCTCAAGTCTCTGAGATTTTTTTGTGTATGTCTATTTTAAGTGTAGAAACTCACAAAATTACTAGCTACAAGTAAATTAACACCACATTAGGTTTTTATTTTTGGTTGTCAGAAAATCTTTCCCTGAAATACAGTTGTATCCACTTAAATCAATACATGTTAAGGGAATACGCCTATTAAAAGACAAAAGGTAAATTACAAGTATAACTCAACTTTATAAAAGGAATAAAACCACTAGAAGAATTTTAGTTTAAGTCAATAATCATGGTGATGATTACAGCCATATCAGACTCTTCCAAGCTAATAATTCTTAGTGGCAAAAAAAAAAAAAAGTTCAAATATACTTTCTGTGAACAAAGGTTAAGCACTTGGCCAATTTTAAATATGTTCTTGATGGCTGGAAATCAATGTATACCTTCAGGCAGATATTGTGTATAAACATACATAAAAGCAATGACTAACACAATATTCTAACTTGAAAGGGCCCAGTAGGTGTGTCTTATCTACAGCGTTATCCTGCTGCAAAATCACAGGTACAATTTGTTGACTAGGCATCGACTGTTCAGCGACAGAATTGCTCAACTGAGAGGTGTTAAACAGGGTTCAAACCCTGAGGGCTTTGAACAACAAAAGAAATGCCACTGAAATGCCAGTGTAAAAAGATACCAGGATGGGGGCAGGGGGTAGGGGGTGGTGGGGTGGTTGTTCTCCATGTCTCTAACCTCTGTGTGCACACATAAAGAAATTCAACCTACTCCACTGGCTCCAGATAACAATGAATGTCATTTTTCCTTCCTTGATTTCAAGGCTTTTTATAATATTACTCTCATTTTCAGGTATATACACAGTCAGCTTCCCGAGTAGGAAAAGCTCTGAAGGACAAGGAAAGTAAATTTTCTCTGAGGAACTACTCAAGGCAGGGGAACTGGATAGACACTGGGAGATCATAGGGCTCCTCTGCTTCCCAGATGCAGTGTGGACCTGTAGTTTCCTCTGACATGAATCAGAGCTTAGAGGAGTTAAGTTACTCCAACTACATAGTCCCGATGAGATCCATCACAGGGAGGTAGAGAATAAGAGCTTTTCTTCTTTTCTCTCCTACTACTTATGATTCCTGCAGTGAATAGAAATGAAATTTTCCCTCCTTTTCTTCAGAGTGATCAAAAAATGTCTGGTTTAGTTGCTACAGTCCCATTCATTACAATTTGATGCTACAGGAGCTCACAGATGGCTAGTGGGCCTGCTGAGGTGATGTAGAGTGCATTGATGGGACAAATGGTTTCAAAACAAAGGAGATGTCTGATGCTATGAAGAAATTCCTGCTTGACTTAAAAAGTAGGACTTTCAGGGGGTGGGGATGGAAACGGAGGCTTTAAGGCAGTTGTGCTGTTTCTGAAGGGGTGCTGTAACAGCTCTCCAACTCCACTGACTCATGAGCATCAGTCATTTCTTACATCAGTGAATAAATCAGACTCTAAAGATCATGAGGCCTCTGGGAAAAGAATTATCACAGGAGCTCCTGCTACTACTACTGAGGCCACATCCAACAAGTTTTCAAAGCGGTGATGGTGCTTTCATAGAGAAAATGGGTTTAAGTGTTACTCTTATTGTCTTCATGTCCTTTAAAAACATCCCTTACAAATCACACACACACAGCCCTCCCAAATAAAAAAGAAGAATCAGAAATATTTTTTCCCAAATTGCCTCTTCTGGCCGTGATTTTCTACCACTAAATCCAATTTTATAGGCAACAAGATGTTATTCAATTAAATACTTAGGCAATCAAATAAGTCAAGTTCATTGTTAGTATCACTGAGAGCAATTATATCACTATTGCACAGCTGCAGTTGTTGGTATGTGCTTTGATGGATGTGCAATGAATGCATGCTACAAGACAACTGCTGAAGTAGTTAAGAAGCTCCAACCACTGAAAAAAAATGGCAGTAGTGAAATGTACCTATCACTAGACTGTATGAAGAAGCCTGCATTACAGTAGAAAGATAGGAAGTAATGAAATAAATACACATTATACCAGCATGTGCTACTCAAGTAGGTCTATGAGATATGGAATATGTGTGAGCCATTGTGATTGACACCAGTGATTCTGCTGAGACACAAATGGACAAAAATTCTTCAGTCAGTGAGTAATAATGCCTTGTGTGGCTTTCAATGGGACAAGCTGGCAACAGCATCTGACAAACTCCCCGTGTGCCAAATTCAGAACTGGTTTGAGAGTGGAGAACATCACATTCTGACCTGAACCTTTGTATCACCAACCAATCTCATGTAGGCCTGCTAACACCTCCTCCATCAATGCACAAGGGAGCCTGAAGGGATGCAATTTAAATATCAAGGCTTCAGAAAAGGGTGTAGGCAGAAGCAAGCTGGAAACATCTATGTCATCTGTGGTCGCAGGATTATCTGCTGTCTTCTCAAGATGGAAGTTCTATTTATTTTGCATTCCTTGTGCAGCGATAGAGCAGGGGTGAGGGATTTTTAAGAGTTAGACCCTGAGGAAGTCAGAAGTCAGATGAAATACATCAAACTTACACGTACCTCTGTTTCTACACCAGGAGAGGATCAACTTTCCATGCTTTCAGCACCGAGAACTTGGAAAGCATACAGCTAACTAGGCACTGGGGATAGCAGAGGTATTTTGATTTGTTTATAAAAACTGTCAAGCACCACCCACACTCTGTCCTCAAGTGACCCAGTTATACGCTGCTGTGTGAAGATGAAGCATTGAGATATCTACCAGCACTCAGAGTGCAAAATGTGGTTTATGCTCCAGCAGGATAAATGAGCAAACAGCACAGAATAACAATAATAAACACACTATCTATAATAAGACCCTTGAAGCTCTTTTCTCCTGAACAGGTTTAAGTCATGTTTAACATTCTGTATTTGCACAATAGGTTTGGGATTTAAAAGGGTTTTAATTTTTTTTAGGCTTATTCTGGCTAAGATACAAAGCAGAAGAGCCAAAAACTATACAACACACAAATACAAAACAGCAATAGTGGGCTAAATATAGAACAGAACATTAACTAGGCAGACGGATTGTTCTTTAGGCATTTCTGGTAATGGTGGGAAATGGAAGTGCCAGTAGGTTTTCATGACAGTGGGCTTTGGCTAGCTCCATCCCAGCTGAGCAGGCTGAAACAGTGCAGGTCAATGGTGGCAGGATGGGCCATGTATTACACTGCAGCTCAGGCTTTGCTCTTAGCTGGGATGAGGACTTGCCATGAGACTTTGAACTGGAGACTTTCAGGCAGGACTTTTCCCACTTCATGCAGCCATTAAAAAAAACAAATTGCTTTTTTTTAGTCATTTAAAAGCTCATTGTCTAGTCAAAGTGAAGTATAGAGGTACTTAGAGATATGGTTTAGTAGAGGACAGGTACGGTTGGACTCAATAATCTTAAAAGTTTTTTCCAACCTAGTCATTCTGTGATCCTGTGATTCTGTGATAGAGACTTCAGTTGTAATCAGTTGAGAGTGCTAAACACCCTCTGGTCTTCCCTACACAGGATCAGTGTATAAGTCAGATGGGGTCCACTGGCTGCAGTCCTATCACTCTTCAGTGATTATAATTACCAGACAGCTTAAATTTAGGGAAAGAAATCTCATTTTCTATCCTTTCCCCCTTCCTCCCATCTTTATTCTGCCTACAGACAGTGTTTATGCCACAGATATTCCTGCTCACTGTGCTTCCAGCATAACCTCACACAAAGCTGGGTGACTATTGGAATGCAAATACTTAAAGCATCAGATCTATTTCATTGTTTCAACAAAACACAATGGGAATTCTAATTCCTCTCCTGTTTTTCCCATCTCTGGTCTGCACTTTTTTTCTCATTCTTCCATGAAAACAACATCTATCTTCTTCTGTTTGGTTGCAAGCAACACAAGAGTTAAATGAGTGCATTGAGAACCCAAATATGTATGGTGGAAAGAAAAAAAAAAGTTAAGAGCTGAAAATAGCATTCAGGCCTGGGTGACAATTGTTTTCATTCTACGATCACAACAGAGGCAAGATGAGACCAGGTGATAACAGAGTTAAAAGAGTTGCTTGAAACACTGAACAAGGAAAAACATATGTAGGCATCTAATTCCATGTAAGAAAAGTCTGTTGTATTTATTGGCCAAAAGTCAATAGGGAACATTTTGTTGGAGCTTGCCAAAATGCTGAGCAAATGCTGCACCAGGGAAGTAAACAGTTTACACAGCACTGGCAGTCCTGAACTGAAGGAAAGGAGCTTAGTAAGTACAGAGTAAAGCAGGTCACAGAGCAGTGATTAATGGGTGCAGGAATTTCAAATACAATCATACACCTGCACAACATGGCCTGGAAAGATGGATTGCCAAATGGCTTGTGAGGAATTAGAGCAGGAGAAATATGTTTCAGTGTGACACATTCATTCCAATAGAGGAGAAAGTTATTTCCGAATTTCACCTATTGCAGGGGGTGGGGGAGGGGATTGTTCTTTAGGGAAAAAATGAGCTATCAGCGATTTAATAACACTTTCATTTGTCCCTGTGATACTAGGTCAGGTCTTGCTTCCAGTGGTATCTTCTTCCCAACTCTCCAGTTTGTTTCTGAATGCTGAAAAATCTCTGACTTAAAGTCCCGAGTAACAAGAATTTAATAGCAAGAATGGGTGAAGCTTAAGTTGCACATGGAGGAGTGAGGGATTTTTTTCTTCTGGTCAGGCTGAAAAAATCATTCTCAAAGCTACTAAAGGCATAGGTTGCATATAGCCCTATGAATAGCTTTACCCTTATTCAAATTCTAAGGCAACTTAGGCTAATAAGCTTTACTGTTAATTAGAACTCTACAGTGACAGACATGACATTTCAGATGGGCTTGTTACCAAATTTAACAGCTTATTCCATGAAAAATGGCATTAGTGAAAAGATTTTAAATAGCAACTCCACATGCTAGTTTTGTTTCTTCAAGAGAACTAAGAGAATTAGGAGTAGCCCACAAAGCTTTGGGAAAATTCCATATTCCCTGTATTTGTTTGGTCATGTTGAAAGGCACTCAGACTGTGCTCTTGGATGACAGTCGACCCCTTGTTCTTCCCATTCAAAAGCAATTGGACTAAAGCCACAGTGCATCAAACCTGATTCCCGCCATCAAGCAATGGATTCCAAATATCAGCCTTTTTCTTTTTCTTTTTTTTTTCCTGAAGAAAACCTCTCAATCATTTTATTTGTAGCCATTATACTCACAAAGAAAATTAATGAAGCTGTAATTGAAAAAATTATGCCTGCCAAAATCAGGAGGCATCTAAAATTATACTCCTGGGACGTGTGAACATCTGCTTTTAATTCCACAACCTGTTGATCCTGTGAGCAACAATAATACCAAAGCACGTTGTGTTTCTACGTGTGTGCACATAGGAGGGAAAAGGAAGTTAAAGGGTGAAGTCTCTTATCGCTAAAGGCCTTTGCCCATCTGCAGACAAGGTAAAATGGGAAAAAGTCTCAGCAGTTAAGGGAAGAGTACTAGTCCCGCTTACAAACAAGGCAAAGAAGAGTCCACAAGAAATGCTTGGTCTTGACAAGAAGGAACCAGCTGTGGACTTGCCTGGAGCCATGGGTTGCCTTAATGTGATTCTGTGCATTCAAAGTATTTTTCCTACACTTGAAGGGATTTAAGTGATTTGAAAGCCTCTGTGAGCTGCCTCCGTGTGCCTAGATGTCTCCTTCTCATGAGAACATAGAAAAATCCCAGGGCATTTTTTCTCATTCAGAAAACATTCTCTCAAAGCTGAGAAAATTGGCACCTGCTCATGGCAGCTTTGGAGACTTCTGATCTTTTGCTGTCTCTAGTCTCTTGAGCTTGACATGAGCTTGTCTCGTGTTAGAGACTTGACTCATGTTAGAGCTTGACTCATGTCAGAGCTTGATTCATGCTAGAGGCTCCATCACCTGTGTCCCTTTCTCACCAATAAGTTCAGGTCATTAAGCAGCAACCAGCTTGCAACTTTCCTTTTCACACAAAGGATGACAAACTCCTTCAGTGAGATCTCTGAAGTTCATAGCACCAAAAGGCCAAAGTACTTTGGGTGCTCTGTGTTTAGCGAGAACAGCTGCAGCGTACAAGAAGGGTAAGGGGATCAGAGAAACGGAGCTGAGCGAGCTGAACAACTTGGAAAAAATTAATTTCCCTACACATTTAAATTGTTAAATGTGGGCATCCAAGACTGAAAACTTTGCTCTGTGTGAGTAGGAGAATTTAATGTTCCATTTTGCTGCTTGTGCAAAGAGACACGTGCAATACTTGCTGCAGGGTTTTTTTGGCTTCCCCACCACCACCACCCCCCACCATCACACCCACACCCCCGCCTTTTAACAATCCATTTTACAGGGCTATTTCAGGAGATGCCTGTGAGCACACCAGAGAGGTTCTATATCAAAACAAATTACACCTAGTACACCTGATTAATTATCTAACAAGGGAGATGTTTGCACAGCCAGTACCATTCATTTTTCATGTGACAATGCTGGCTTTAAGTATTAGCAACCACCAATCCCACACTGCCAGAGGGATGCAGTTGCACTCCAAATGATGTTTTTTCTGCCTGTCTCTTACCCATGTCAGCTTGCTGTGAGGAATGTCCCAAGTTCCAGCCCTAATCTTTCCTTTGTGCCCATCCCAGTGCCTTGTGAGACATCCCAAATAAGGATATGGATATTATCAATAGCATTAAATTGTGGTCCAAGAAGATTTAGTACAAGCATTTTAAAATGTTGCTAAATTAGTATATTAGGGAAAAAATGCCGTTTTCTCTCATGTTCACCAGATCCCCCCCTAATGAATACAAAGAAGAATAATCTCCAAAGAATTTATATTTGAGTTTTAAAGGAGGTTTAACGTTTGGATTTGGCTATAACTTCAATTTTCTTTCATGAATATTTTATTTAAATCCTGTATTAATCACAGAGTCACAAAGATAGTCTGCCACCTGCTTCTGCTTGCTCTCATTGTCTGTCACTGAAGCACTTTCTCTCAACCTTAAATATCTCTAATTAAAAATTTCCCTGAAGCCAACTGATACCTGTGTGATTAATGGTCTGGCTAATAAATAAAATGCACCATGCTACTTTAAGATCATCGTACCATGAAAGCACAGAAAGGGTGCCAGTGGCCTCATCATTTTGAAAGACGTTTATTAAAGCAACAATGCAGAGGTCCTCAGGGTCCTGAAGTGCTCCACATCATTAATAACCAGATAAACCATCCACTGAGAAACCTGCTTCAGACACATTCATTATTCTAAGTGAGAAAGCTATGCAAACAGGGGGAAAAAATCCAGAAGGCTGAAGAGAAGCCCAAGAATTGTTTCTTTCATGGATAAACATTAAGCTCCTCCTTGGTGTGAGTGTGAACAACAGTAAAGGACTGGATGTCACCAGGATGGAGCCTTGCATTCCTAGATTTGACGTTCAAATGCCAGCCAGGTTACTGAACACAGTTCCCATCTGTGTGGGCTCTGGGTTAAGCAGTCTCAGTAGAGGTTTGAGACCGCCTGAGGCTCATATCCAAAAGTACGGCAGTTTCTGTAGGCAGGGGCATGAGGACTCAAACACAACCTCATCTGTGCTTAAGGAACATCTCCTCCAGTGAAAGGAGCTCAGACCAGGTAACTCCGCTGATGTCAGCTTAGTCTGACAGTCGCAGTGGGGCACAGATGTTTCCCTGCACAGAAGGAATATTCACATTATGGCAATAAGTACTGTAGCTCGGACACATCAGCTCTGGTTAGTCCATCATGTGGCTATAAGATCTACTCTGGAGCGCATCAGAGGGAAGAGACGTAACCCTCTGCAATCCCTCTGCCACTCTGTAACACAATAGGCCCGGTGTAACTTGACTCTCAGGCACGCTGGCCCAACTGCGCTGCAGGGCAGGCAGGGGTGGCAGAACCATGCTTACGTCTCCTGTCTCAGTTTTCCATGCATTTCAATGAAGAGAGAAGCAGCTCTGTGAAGCCAGATGAAAACATACACTCGCGCTCTGTAAGAAAGTGCAGTTCAGTGCTGAACTAAAGCTTGGTACAGCAGAGTCGTGCTAGACCAGTAAAAGGTTGACAGCTTGTAAGGAATAATGGGCATCAACCCTTGCATCTCACCAACCTCCAAGACAAGCAGTCAGGCCTTGTTTCTGTCATGTTCATGCATATTTTCCTGGTGCAATCTAATATGAATCTGCCTCCACAGCCCAGATTCTTAGCATACTGAACTCGGTGCTGAAATGATATTTATTTATGCATACTTCTCCTTCCCTCTCTTGCATTTGTGTCACTGTAAGCACTCGTTAATAGGTAGGTTCCTCACTCCTTGTCTAGCCTAGTCCCCTCACAAGAATTGCTTAACCTATTAATATATACCATGAAACACATCGTGTTACAGAAAAACACCAAAATCCTCTACTGCTTTCTCACCAACGCTATACTCAGCTTTTTCCCCGCATCCATGGTTAGGCAGTGAGTTTGGCAAGGGACAGTCTCAATCTCATTCAGTGCTCTGTGGTTTGGCACTGATTAGTCAACAAAAAGAAGGAACACTGGACCTGACTCTGCCCTTTTTAAATGGGATTCTCTCCCTCTGCCATGGTGTCAACTGAGCACAACAGCCAGTACAGTAGCTTATTAAAAAATTCAACACCCCAGAACTCAAACCCACATAAGCAGTTTCCATCACCATCACCATTTTTGACAACAAAACCTCAGGATCTGCTGCAATTAATAGACAACTGCCATAGGTAGCTCTTGTAGTAGCCCGCAGCAAGAGGTCAGGTAGTATCACTGGTTATTCCTGTCTTGCTCTAGCCATCAAAGTGAAAGTCACTTCCTTCAAAAGGAGATGAAGGTCAGCAATCCATACAAACACATTCGGATGATGTTTCCTTGCTGAAACCAGGTATTTTCCCTGCCCATGACCATGAAATGGACCCCATGACCACTCTTCAGCTGAATACAATTTATCCTCTTCTCCCTGGTTTTCTCCTGAAGCATTTTCCTTTTCAAAACTTGTTGATAAGTCTCTTAGTGAGGTCAAAGTGTATGGCCAAACTCATCCATAGCTACTAAAGCAAAATTCACAGTAGGCCGGATTAAGTCCTCCCCAACAACAAAAACAAACCTTAATCTAGATTCAGTCGTGCTTACCAAGGCCTGGGATATCTCTCTCACCATCCCTACAGTGTAAACATCTACACCAGAGACAGCTGTCTAGGTGTCTATTGCAGCCAATGGAGTCCTAACCAATAGAGCCAATGGAATTTTGGGAGAAATACTTCACACTGAATGGAAACACCCACTTTTGGCCAAAATGAGTGTAGTACAACACTGGCTACCTCTGACTCTCCTCTGTCTACATAGGAGATTGAGGTGAGCTGCTTGGTTGTATATGCCTGTATTCTCAAAACACATGTTTATTTAGGTGAATCCCACCCCAGAGTATCCATTAATTTACTTAGCTGTTCCACTGAAATGACCAGCAATATCCACAGTCAAGCTCATAGCACATAGATCACTGAGTTATTTAAAATCTAGCATGTTTACTTCATCTAAAGGTGATCAAAACTGTAATAAAAATAGCTCCCACCTGTTTGCACTTGTGTGGGAGGCCTCTGGTGGCATATAAACTGCATGCATTTCTACTGACCTCATCTTGCTTACGTCATGAAGACTTCCAATGTCAGCCACGTCTCACCAGCCTGACACGCATAATTGCATGAGACTCATCTGTAAGCACGAGTCATTTGCACTGCATAAACATTTGCTTCAGCTGAAACCCATTTGATATTCACATAGCAGACTTACGTCCTCTCGGTGGTTCGTGTGGAGCTAATAATATAACGATATAATATACCTGCAGTGTTGGGGTGGCTGTAGTTAAGTGACGCCAAGGTTTTCCTCAGGCCCACAGAGTTGTGAAGGTGATGTCAGCTTTGCAAGATGTTTATGTGGCTGTCACTAGAACCTGTGACTTCTGTGGAACATTTGGAGTTGACAGTGGTGAAAATGTTAAAAATAGTGGTATACAAAATCAGTTAGAGAGACTCACTAAGTTTCCAGAGATGATTTTAACAAGCCATGGGACATTTGAAGATCTTTTTTCATGGAGAATTCAATAGCTCTGCTTTTCAGGAAATATCCTGAGGGTGGCTGGAGGGGGGTTAACTCTACCCTGATGTAGAAAGCTGTTCCTATGACACCTGACTGCAATCCCAGCCCACAACTGAGAGGTGACTCCATATCACAACTTTCTATTAAATTTCAATCCTCAATTGCAAATTATTCATCCTTCAGAATAAGAGGATTGGGTGTGATATTTCATTTGATTACACATTAGTCCATGAAACAGAGAGAAAAAAAAGTGTCTTACAACATTTGCTAAGACCAAAAAAACCCCAATAACTAGCTATACAATACTAAGAATGCCAAGTCAGTACAGGAGACTTGGTCAAAAAATCCTGAGAAGTCACAGGAAGCTTGGAAGTCCCCTCAGCATTTTTTTCATTGCAAGAGTAGAAAATCATCTGGAGCAGTGACAGAACACATTTCAGAAGTGTTTTAAACTATCCTCAGAAAAATAGTTTACAACATATCCACTTGTTTCCATCCACATGCTCTCTCTAGCAACATAAACTAGCAAGCTACTGAAGGGCATTGCATAAAAAAAGAATACAGTGGCCAAGGTAAAATCATGTAGCTTAGATGATCCTGTCCTTTTACTGATGCTCTAAAGTTACTTATATCAACTGCAAAATAATAGGAGACCTTCTTAGAATTTGCATATTTTAAAATGTATTAAAAAAAAAAAGATCAGGCAGCAACTACAAGCATAAGGTTGTACATAAATAATGACCATTAGAGGAATGTATTCCTGTGGCACTACTTCAATTTTAAGCTTCACCTTTGCCAAAACAATTTAGTTCCAAGTCGATGACCGAAATACTGCAGGAAATCACATCAAATTTTGGTGTTTAGTTTTCAAAATAGGAAAATGCTCTTAACATAAACAAGCTTCATGGTGCTTGAAAACAGTATTTGTTTCTAATTTTTCTTATGCTGTCACTGATAAAATACATTTTTTATATGCCAAAACCTAAAGAAATGAATTTGGATTTTTTCAATGTATATCAACCCGTTTGGAATGTATTTAGGAGTTGCCTATGCAGAAAACACTGATTTGATTTTGTTTTCCAAATCAGAAGGTAACCAGAGCTCATAACCTGGAAATCATCTCAGAGATATCTGCAGTTTTCTCATCTTGATGCCAAACACTCAAATATCAGAGCCTGTTCTGCTTTGCAGCAGGTAATAGCATACACTTTAATCTTAAGAGCTGTGCAAGACGACTGGTGCTACCCCACCGGTGTTAAACTTCCAAAATCATCTACTAGGTGAAAATCATCACAGTCATCACTGAAGCATCTACACAGTAAAGGAAGCCTCAGTCCTGGATGGTTTCAGAATGTACACGATTTACTCTATCCAGATGATAAAATAAGAATAGGTACATGACGAGATTAAAATGTACATGTTTAAGATTTATTCAGAGAATCATCACTGCCAAATCACACTCTTTATGTTGCTGCTCCACTGCTTATAGAAATTGCGGGGGAAAAATGCATTCTTTATAGCACATGCTTTCAAGAGAAGTGATCATTTCATTTCCTGACACACAATTGCTACACAAAATACCTCAGATTGTATTTAATGAATGAATGACATCATAAACTTGAATCAGACACTGCCAGGAGCACAGCAGTGTTTTTTCTATCATCCCTCGGTAGCAGCTGCTAAATAGAAGACATTTGTATTAGCGTCACATTGCGTTTTGTGTAATACTCAAGACATCTTCTGGAGCAAGGCAGTAAAAAGCTACTCATACATGTTGTGTTTGGCTTACTATTTCTCAAAGTATTTTAGCTCTAATCCAAAGGCTGATGTCCCTGCAGTTTCTGAAATGGATGTCTCCTAATCCTGGCATCTGAGACAGTATTGCATTCAGACAGTAAAAGCCTGGGTTCATTTTCATTTTTCTCTGCTTTCACATTTAAATTCCTTTGAGTGTTTCTCAAGAGGTTGGTTGTAGACTGCGGCAGGGTTTATCATAGAATCACTGAATGGTTTGGCTTGGAAGGAACCTGTGGAAGGTCCTCCACTGGGATCAGGTTGCCCAAAGTTCCATCCAGCCTGGCCTTGAACACTGCCAGGGAGGGGGCAGCCACAGCTTCTCTGAGAAACCTGTGCCAGGGCCTCACCTCCCTCACAGGGAAGATTTTTTTTCCTAATGTCTAATCTAAATCTACCCTCTTTCACTTTAAGGACATTAACCCTTGTCGTGTCACTCCACACCCTTGCAAGCAGTCCCTCTACAGCTTTCCTCATAATTTCCAGAGGAATTCATTTTCCCCTCCTGCAGAAATGATAGTGTTTCCAATTCCTTTTTCACTCTGCATGCTCTTACTTGAGAGGAACTGAACTTTTAAGGTTACTATACAAAAGCAATCCAGAGGAAGTATCCTCAGACAGTACTCTGAGCAAACCCAGGAATTTTTACACTGTTTTTGCTCATTATAAAACACTTATAGATGAGTTTTGATCAATCTTCTCAGTTGAAGGTGTAAGAATTCATTCAATTAAAAATTGTAATAACACAACTGCAATAATTAAGTCAGTTTTCTGACTTTGCATTGACTCATTCCCTTACTCTCACGGCTCAGCAGAGGTGGGATCCTCCAGCACAGGAATGATAATAAACAGTTGGCACAGAAGACAGAAAAGGAAATAACATGTTTCAGTAGTGAATTGGGTCTATAATCCAGGGGCTCTAGTATGGAATAAGGAAAACTCAGGCTTGAATACTAGATCTACTACATTATTTTCTTTATACAAAGTCAAATAACTGTAAGCAGAAAGGAAGAAAGACCCAATCCAGAGTAGCTAGGATGTGAAATGTCAGTCCCAGTCACCTACTCCCCTGAAGGATATCTACTGAGCTAATGATTTTATTGAGATCGCCATTCAGCCCGTGCCTGCCACTGCCCTTTCTTCAGCTCCTAAAATATCCTGAACCTGAGACACTTTCTCCAGTGAACTTTTTTTTTTTTTTAAATAAATGCTTACCCTAATAAATGGATACTAAGAAATGGACATTTCCCAGTGGAAACCTAATTTGTCAGCTCATTTCCAGCAAACTCAAGTTAGCTGCAAATGTGTTGCATCTAGCTGGATTCAGCAACTGCCGTTCATGGTACAGTGCCAACAGCACTCGCTCAAACAAGCAAATGAGTGCAGGGTTGCAGGTCCGGCTGACATCATAAGCCCACCTTCTCATTGCACCAGCACTCAGACGTGATACATGTGGTCAGAGTTAACTACTAACCACTCCTGCTAGTGCTTAACTTCCATGTGCATATGTTTTAGTGCAAGGGAAGAGCCTTGCACAGGAAGACTTCAAAAGAATGATACTGTAGATAATTCTTAAATGTTCTCTGCTCTCAAACCATGCTTAGATGAATGCAGAGGGGATGACCAACTGACCTACGTTTATTGCTCCTTCCAGTTGGAGTTAATTGAAGGGTTGCAATCAGATATCTGTATCTGGAAATTCTTTACATTCCTTTAGGGAGCGTGGCAGCGTTATCCCCTCTCTGAGCAGCAGAGAGAACTGATGCTGTGCCTGGTCTCTGGAATACGCATAGGCTCCACATAGACCCCTGAATGTCCACACTGAGGTTGGACTGCATCACAGCTGTCTTCTGCCTTAAAATCCACATTCCTTCACATATTAACTACAGCACAGATTTGGGCGAAACTCACACATACATTGCTGTGTACTTGGGTCTTGTTTTAATTTGGCATCAGGCCCTACAATATATACAAAATATTAAAATACTACTATTTTTCTGTCACTCCCAGTACTTCTATAGGTATGTGGACCTATTTGCCAGTACAACCTCTCATGCTCTTCAACTTGCTCAAGAGCAGCCTAACAGGAAGCTGGCAACCTATGAGATGTTGAGATATGACAGCAGAATGGCAGAGCAGGGAGTAATCAATGCTATTTGTTGAAGATCAAGACCTGGTACTGTAGGAAGGGAAAGGTACTCCTGGCCCCAAGTGAAGAGGGAATCAGAGTGGAGGAGCAAGAGTTTTTTTTAGAGGGATCAGCTAATACTGGAATACTCTTTCATTATGTTGTATATTGTAAAATAAAATAAATTAAAATTTGCTTCCCCAGAAGGATTTATAATCTACAAACAGGTGTTATCCCAGCTACAGAGAGGGAAACTTGAGTTATAATTACCACAAAATGACTTAATTCACTATCTTTAGCAAAGGAAGGAGGGAAAACAGAAAACTAAAAGCAATGTATTTCAAGAGGGCAGACTTCAATAAACACTGTAAATTGGTGGGTGAGATCTCCTCGGAAACAAGTTGAAGTGACAAAGGAGTCCAGAAGAGTTGGCAATTCTTTAAAGAAATGACAGTGAGGGTACAATCAGAAGCCATGCCAACATGAAGGAAGGATAGGAAGTGTAATCAGAAAACAATTTGGCTAAACCATGAGCTCTTCAATGACCTGGAGCTAAATAAAATGTACAGGAAGTGAAAACTACATTGAAATACTAAAGACAAGTACGAATGAATAGCATAAATATGTGGGGAAAAAATGAGAAAGGCGAAGGTACAAAAAGAGAGGAAATTAGCAAAGGAAGCAAAAAGCTTTCTGAAAGCACATTTGCAGTAAATAGAACTCCAAGGAAAAACAGTGGTTCCCTGCTAAACTGAGAGAATAAGTTCTTGCCGGATGAGTCTCAGAAAAGTGAAATGTTTAGTGCCTTTTCTATTTCAGCCATCACTGGAAAGGTCAGCTGTGACTAGACAGTTGGTACAACCATGGGGCAACAGTTTAGGTTACAACAGGGAAAGATCAGATTAGGGAATACTTAGATAAGGTATATATTTCCAGTTCAGCGAAGCATTAGGACATTTATCCCAAAATTCTTTAAAGAACAGGCAGAAACAATCTCACAGGCATTAGCAAATCTCTTAGAGAGCTCATGCAAGATGAGCAGGCTCAGAAGACTGAAGAGCCAACAGATCACCTATCTGTATGAAGGTGTAAAGGAGGAGCCAGGGAATTATCAGTGTGACAGTCTAATTTGATTCCTGGAGAAATACTGGAACAAATAATCTAACTGCTTGTAAGCATCTAGACGGTAACAAGGAGAGGAGAGGCAGCCAACATAGATTTATCAAGGATAAATCATGTCAAGCCAATCTAATTCCACTCTACAACAGGGTAACAAGCCTTGTGGGTACCAGAGGAAAAGAAAATGTCATACATCATGACTTTAGTGAGGCTTTTGACACTGTCTCACATAATAGTCTCATAAGCTAGCTAAGAAAACACGGTCAAGATTAAACTACAGAGAAACAGCGTGCAAAGCTGGTAGGAAATCTGCATTTTAAGAGTAAATTTTCAATGATTTGGTGTCAAAATGGTAGAATTGTAGCAGGTGGGAATCACAGAGGTCTGTCCTAGGTCTGGTAAAGTTCAATGTCTTCATGAATGATGAGGAAGAAGGAGTAAATCTGTGTTTGTTGTATTTACAGATATATCAGGCTCAGGCAGGCAGTCTGTGAACACACTGAAGGATAGAACAGGGCTCAGAGAAATCATGACAAATTAGAGAGCTGACCTGGAAAAATGAAGCACAGTTTCATAAGAACAAGTGGAATATATTCACGCAGTTAAGAATAAGAATTTGCTCAGATGCAGAACAAAGAAACACGGGAGAGAAAAAGAAAGCAGTTTGGGAATTGCTGTGAATCACAAACTGAACGTGAGCCAACAATGTTATGCTGATGTTAAAAAGGGAAATATGGCACAGTAATGTCAAACAGAAACATCACCTGTAAGACTTGTGAAACATCTCTCCTGATCTGCTCAGTGCTGCAGTACTGCATCCAGCTTCTGGAAGGACTGACCATGCAGCAAGAATGCAAGGTAGAGAAAGATGTGACCCAGGGGAAAGAACTGGGATTGTCTTGGACTAGGGGAAGTCTGAAAGGAGACATGAAAACAGTCTTGAAGCACTTGAGAGAGAAAAGGAATGAGCTCTTCTTATATGCTGAGGCTAAAATAAAATATATGGATTTAAATGTGGCAAGAAAACCAACGTTAAAAGATTTAATTTTGCAAACATCTGTCAGAAATAGTTTAGATAGCAGTGAATCTAACGCAAACATAAATAGCCTAAAAGATTTCAAACTATTCCTTTTATCCATCTTTTCTTTCCATGGCACACTGGATTTCAGGGACACAGGTCATGGATGATTAACCAAAGTTCACGTGGGGCATCTAAAATCAAGCAGAAAATTGAAGCCTGACCTCAATAGCACTGGTTCAAGTGTCTTTACCTCAGAATATTTTCCCTCTCACTTCCTCTCTTTCAATTAATAGATTACACATGTAGGGTCTTTATGCAATAAATGACATGTTGAAACTTCTTCATATAGTAAAGAAAATAGCATTCAGGTTAATTTTTTTTATTTCTATTTCTGCTGTCTCTGTTTTCACAACACAAATGAAAAGGACGTGATGCCAAAACAGAGTTTTCTGCTGTAAAATAGATTACAAATATACAAATACACGATTAGACTTCTGCATAATTGGATACTAGTTGATTAAAGGTCAACAACAAAAAGCCTTTTGACACAGCCCCCCAAAAAATGCTCAGCTCCCTCATGTAGCATGTGTCAGTACAGAACAGAGAAATGACACATTGTTTATTATGCCACATTTACAACATAGGATGGATTGTTAGTGACAATATTTCTTTTATAGAAATAGCAGTTGCTATTTTTTTTTATTAGAAATGCTGTGAATAGTAATTAATAGCCTCCTTTGCTGTGTTAATAATACACTCCTACCCAGTAAATATTGGCTAAATCATTAAGTGAAGCTTTTTTTTTTCTTCTTTCCAATCCCCCATGCAATTTGCTTAATTTGATAGATTTTAATTGGAAAAGTGAAGACTTGGTTAATATTTAAAAAACAAACAGTTAATCATGTTCTTTTGCAGTGCTGTGTGTATCAGCTCAATCAGAAGCAGCATGCTGTTGTAGAGGGACGGTCAAGCTAGAGTTGAGGCACCAAAGATACCAAATGATATCTTTGAAAAATGGGCTTTTAAACAGCATGCAAGTGTTTTCCTCTTTCTGAAATGAATTAGGTTCTGAAGTGCGTTCAAATCCCAACCCATTCCTTGCAAGCATTTTTGGCACGTATGTTCTCCAAAAGTTGTGGGAATTGAACATCTCACTGTTTAGATGCTTTTGACAGATCCACTACGTATTTAAATTAACTTGGTAAAGCGCTCCTGATTTACTAACGGCTGATTATGCCTCAAGTGGATAAAGGAAATCAGACGCAGAATGCCGTACATATACTTAGTGTTTCCGTTAACGGTTTAGTACTCTCCTATACTTTTAATCTTAAACTAGTTCAGGTTTAATCTGAAATAGCAGCTATCAGTAGCACACATAAATCATTTTCTACAAACAGCAGTGGCAGGGTAAAGGTGTTTTCAGTGCTCTGCAGCTCTGTCAAAATGTTTGTAGAAGCAATTCGCGCTTGCGGTAACTGAAGCTATGAAAGTTTTGCAATTCATTCCAAATAAAAGTGAAAGGCTGTAAGTGAAAGACTAAACCCCTGCCCTCGCATTCTTCTCTTGTGCAGGGTGATTACAGGCAGTAGGTTTACTGCATGCAAGAGACAATAAAACTAGACCTAGTTAGTTATTATGAACTCTGTGGCTTTTGACAATTACCTGAGATTTGAACACTTCATTCCCATTAAAGGTAAGAGAAACTAGATGTTTCAAAACCCCTTGACGACTTTGAAATTTCCAGCCAGCTCGTCTGAATTCTGCTGAGGGCCTGACTTCGCATATACGTTCACTCAAATCCTATTAAAGTGGGGGGAAGTCACAAGCATGTCTCTGGGCCAGAGTGGGACCCCCTGCTATCTAGTCAGTGCAAATTAACAGCTGGGAGTGGAAGGAATGTAAAAAAGCAAAATCTCTTCACAGGGCCACATTGATATGCAAGGGATTTGCTTGTCAGGGTGAGATGTGTGATATGAAGTGAATGTTTATTGCACACTGCAGGGAGCTTCCAATAGTAGCCAAAAGGAGGTATCTTTAGTAGATCTGGATCGGAAGCCATCTAAAAGCCAAGGCGGAGTGAAAGGCCTTTTGATACAGAATGCTTTTGTGATGCTACATTTTCCTCATAAGAGAAAAAAAAATAAAAAATGCCAGCTTTTACAAATTGAGAAGAGGGAATTTGGGAATCCTGACATTTTACCAGCACTTTTAATGTGACTATTTTGCTCTATGTTGAAGTGTGCTTATCTATAGCCATGGGTTGATGCACAAAATTCAACAAATTCCAATAGTGTTCCCACAGGAACTCAGGAAGAGAGGAGAAAATTTTCAGCAGAAGTGATGTGAACTTTAGTTTGATAAGGTGAATAAACTGTCATGGTCCCTGACCACAAACACAAGCTTGACTGGTACAGAAGACACACGTTATCCCTGCCTCCCTGTACTGGGAGAGTTATATTCCTTCGCTCACATGTCCCCTGGAAGAAAATATTAAGGATTTTTAATCTGTGTTGTGCTTCATTAGCCTACTAGAACCTTCCTTTAGGAGAAGCATGGAGGACATAATTTCTTCTTCCAACAAGGACCAGAGGCCCTTGTTGGAAGAAATAACCCACCCCTATTTTTTTTCCATCTTCTATTGAGCTTCATTCATGTGCATCGTACAAAGGCAAAGGTTTCTGCTGCTTGTGTTCCCAGTGGTATGTAACCCTCTACCCTTCAGGGGGACCAAGCCAAGGGTGCCAGGTCCATGCTCAGGGATGAAGATGGCACTAAGTGCCCATCACCTAAGGATAAATTTTTCTGTCACAGTTTCTACAGAAGAGGCAACAAACCAGGTGATCAACAGTGCACCAGTTTCTTAGGCTGCAATCACTGCAGTACTTGGAATTCAGATGATTTGATTAATTAAGTTAGTTACATATGTTGACAGGTTACATATATTATGGCACAAATCCTAACTGTGGCACTAGTACAAATGGAGATTTGAATGATCTCCTGCAGATCAAGAGTTGCTTTCCAAAAGACATTTGCAAACTACCTTTTCTAATGGACACATCAGAGAATTTTGCACTGTATTCACGGGCCATTCATGAACAGAAAACAAGGAGCTTCACCAAACAAATCTCTCATTTTTAGTTATTTGCCATGCTCCCACTAGAAGCAGTACTAAATTCCAAAGCAACACCCACATGCATCCTAGTACACTTCGCCAGTTGGCCCACATAGCTAGCACGAATCAAAGCTAGCATGAAAAGTACAAAAAAAAACCAACTAGGAGAAAATAAACTGTCACCTGCAGATGGAGGTGATGGACATGGAAGCTGACGATTTCTGTAGTTAGGACATTGAACAAGGTTGGCTGTCAAGCCCACAGAGAACCTGCTGTCCTGCTGAACCTCAGGCTCTGACTAACGAGTGGGAATGGCTTCACACCATCTGGCTGCTGAGGTGACACAGCCAGCTGTCCTCACTGTCCAGACATCTGGGACACTGCAGCTTCTCATCAATCAGCACACGGACCACTGCAGTTTGTAACATGGCATTTTGAAGTGAGCTGTCACACTTTGCCTCAAGACCCTCACTATGAGCTACAGCAGACCAGCCAGAGGGAGGTATTGCCGTGGAGAGCAGTGGCCTCATCAGCCATCCTGGATTGCCAAGGATGTTCATGATTCACAGTGCTTTGAGGCAGAAAAATTTCAGTGGATCTGGGTCTAATGCCTAAAAGTGTGAGGTGTGCATCATCCCCTATACCACATGGTAGCAACTGAAGGCAGAGCTTGATTGCACATCAGTTAGAAAACTCATAAGGTTGTTAAAACTCTGCTAGGCATGTCAAACATTAATGCATCGGCAGATATGAAATGGTGTGCATCTGCAGCCCAGAATCACACAAACTTTGCTGCTGTCAATGCAAACAGTCCTGCATCTGAGGATCTCCCTAGGACTATCACAGATCTATCCCTACTTTTGCATGTCCTTCCTTCTGAAGCACAGTTCAGGGTCCTGTTGAAAAGAGAGACCAAAACATTCTGTAAGCACCTGCAAATTGCTGTGCTAGTGCATAAGATATTTTAAAGCCTGAAATGTTGCATATGCATGTATCCCGTGGTTAAAGATGGGAGCTAGAAGTGCTGCTATAAATACTTCAAAATAATAGAGCAGGAAAAAACAAAAGCCAATACAGACAATTACTACTGTAAAGGGACTACCACCTCACTACTTTGAAATCAGATCTAGTAGTGGATATGACTACTACTCATGTATGGGTGCACTCTACTTCTTCTAGACTGGATCCATGTGCACTTTGGATGTCCCTGGGTAGAGGTGCTTGTCAGCCCCACTGCTCTGCCAGACTAACCCTGCTGAGTCCCAGGTGGCCAAATGCATGAAAGATGTGTGCAGATAGACCAACCCTGGGCCCATCTTCAAACATATCTGTTGAGTGTGTCTTGTGCCTACCAGCCCTGTAGACCCCCAAGTTCTGAGTCTCTAGCTCTTCAAGAGCAATTATCTGCTGGTGCTAGTGGGAATTAAAGGAGATAGCTATCTAAGTGCCACTAAGGATCAGGACATAGAGTCTGTGGTCTGCTGTCTAGTCCTGTAAGAAAACAGAGGATTTGTCTCTTCTTAATACTCTGTCTTTCTCTTTTTTCAGACTGAAAATTCAGGTTTTTCAAGCAAATTCTGGGGCAGGGTTATACCAGTATGTATTACCAACTCAGATTTAATCCTAATTGTTTCTTTCCCACCGTACATCTGCATTTGGGCTTCCTTGCTCCAGTCACGTTGGGTAAAGTGTTTCCACAGTCTGACTCAGTTTAGGTTTGTGTTTGCAAAGGTCGGGAGGGGTGGTAGAAACCTTTGGCATCACCAGGACGTTTCTGCCATGATCTCAATAGCAGCTCTGACTGGGAAAGCAGAACCTGTCAGCCAGAAGGCACCAGCTCTCTTTCCACTGGCACTAAGTTCAAAGCAAAACCTAGCAAGAAATTGAAGCTATGTCCCTTGAGCCCCGTGATTCGGCACCAACCTTCCACATGAGGAAACATAGCGTAAAAATTACCTTCCAGGATGCTTCTGCCTAATGCTGGAAAGCACTGATGCACTCCGACTCCAGGGAGAGGTAAAAAGTTGATTGCCACCCACTCAATAACCATTTCCTTCTGGGTGATCGATGGAGCGTCGTCAAAGGCCGGTCTGGTGACAGACGCCCGTTAGCTGTAGGAGACAGAGGATGAGAACAGCTCCATGATAGATGCTCAGGGTGAGGGGAGCAGTAAAGAGCACGGCAGCAGTAAAAGGAGTGAAATAGGCTTCCTGCTGAACAGAGAAGCAAATGGTAGGATAAATGAAGGGACGTTTCTTTAAACTCAGAGCACTGACAGCAGCACTCTCATCACGCCATGCAAAGTTTCTACCAGTGTGTGCTTGATGACATTTTGACATGGTGATTTTAGTATTGCTCACTCTGCAATCCCCAGGGGAAGACTTCGGGGCTCCGAACAGTGTCTTTGAGTCATACCTTCCAACTAAACCCATTTTCCAGTTCCCTCCCCAGCAAGGTCACTGGGTTTCTGATCTCACAAGCAAAAGCTTTACAGGAAAGGTGAGTGGAAAGAGGAATGAAGCCTTGTGCTGCTTCTTTGGGGCACCAGCTGGTACAGCTCAGCCAGTGCAGTTTGCAGGCAGTATTACGGACATTGCACTAAAGCTGTCCCATGTAGGCAGAGCAAGAGGATGGAAGAGGGCAAGCCTTTTCTTGGAAATGCAGGCTGTGCTGGTCTTGCTTTGGAGATTATACAGTGAGACAAGCTTTGCACAGAGGTGTAAGTTAAATCCAAGTCATTCTTTTACCTACAAGAGAGGCTGGAGCAGCCCTGATAGGGCCCCTGATAGGGCTGCAGTGCATCCTCTTGGCTAAGAAGACGTCCTGGGTTGTATGTAAAGGGTGAGAGTCAGGAAGATGGAGCCAGGCTCTTCTCAGTGATGGCCAGTGATAGGAAAAGGGGCAGCAGGTGCAAGATGGAGCATAGGAAGTTCCATGTAAATATAAGGAGAAACTTTTTCATTGTGAGGGTGACGGAGCCCTGGGACAGACTGCCCAGAGAGGTTGTGGAGTCTCCTTCTCTGGAGACATTCAAAACCTGCCTGCATGCATTCCTGTGTGATTTAGTCTAGGTGATCCTGCTCTGGTAGGGGCATTGGACTAGATGATCTTTCGAGGTCCCTTCTGACTCCTAATGTTCTGTGATTCTGTGATGGAGTAATTCAGCAGCAGGGGAAGGGGCTGTGGATGAGACATGCCTGGTCTCCATGCTGTCACATGAACCTCTGGCTGCTGCTTGATCTGGAGCAGACAGCAAAGAAACCAGCTCTTGTGCTGGGTGAGGAAGCTGCTTCCCCTCCCATCACTGCAGGATTGAGAGAGCTCCCAAAGCAAAAATAGGAATGTCTTTCCTTCCCCTGCTTCAGCTAAGATGTTGTGTGCTGTCAGATCTTTAAATATCCTTCCCAGCCCACTCCATGAGATGCTGTTACACAAACCCACATATTCTCAAACACATGGTCTCTACCTCCATGTGTCTCTCACACTGGTACTGCTTTACTGTCTGAGCCAGTCTGGCCACAGGAGCAGTGTTCACACACATAATTGCATGAACACGGGCACAGGGTGACCAAAAAAGTTAATAAGCATCAAGGTGTGTGAAACTATATTCAGAAGTTCACATCAGGACAAGGAGAGAACAGCAGGCCCTTGCAATGGCCAATTAAATGACCTTCAAGTCCTATGTTCCCTGTGCATTCATACACAGACCACTCTGCTACCAACATCTCATGCAGGCGCATCCTGTTGGAAGAGAAGTCAGTGTGATGATTTTGCCCAGGTGGCCAAGAAGGCCAACAGCATCCTGGCCAGAACTAGCATGGACAGCAGGACTAGGGAAGTGATTGTCCTCCAGTGCTCATCTCTGGAGAGGCTGTGTTTCGTTTTTGGCCTCTCACTACAAGGACACTGAGGTGCTGGATTGTGTCCAGAGAAGGGTAATGAAGCTGGTAAATGCTTTGGGGCACAAGTCTTATGAGGAGCAGCTGAGGGAACTGTGGTTGTTTAGTGTCAAGAAGAGGAGGCTGAGGGGGGACCTTATTGCTCTCTATAACTACCTGAAAGGAGGTTGTAGCAAGCTGGGTGTTGGTCTCTTCTCCCAAGTACCATGTGGAAATGGCCTCAAATTGCACCAGAGGAAGTTTAGATTGCATATTAGGAAAAATTTCTTCACCAAAAGGGTTATAAATCATTGGAAGAGGCTTCCCAGGAAAGTGATTGAGTGACCATTCCTGAACATGTTTAAAAGACCTGTCGATGCGGTGTTTAGGGACATGATTTAGTTGACATGATGGTTTTGGTTTGATGCTTGGACTTGTTCTTAGAGATCTTTTCCAACCTTGAAGATTCTATGATGGTACCTGCACCCCCATCAATGCCAACCAATTCCATCTCCTTCTCAGGGTATTGGATGATAGATACTTTATGGGTTGCCTCTTTTTACGTTACCCCCTCCACAAACTGTGAACAGCTGGGGTTTGGGATTCCGTGTGCACCCGGAACATGTTCTCAGGGAGGTAAATCTTATCACCCACCCAGAACACAAGCTCTTGGAAAATTTGGGGCAATGGTTTACTTTCTACACATATTTCATCAAGACATCAGACAGCAGAAACAAGCAGGGCAGATAAAACTGCCTCAATTTCATGTGAATATGTTCCCATCACAAGGAGTGCTACGAAATAAGGAGGGCTATGGCTCCAGAAACATGCAGAAGACATCAGAAACAACCATGAAACAACTGAATAAAATGAATAACCCTTCCATTTGTAAATGTTTGGAAAAAATACATCCAAACCAAGGATTCAAGACATAAATTTCCTCCATGCAAAAATAGAATAAAGTATATCCAGCTATTCAGCATCATCACACACCTATGTAGGGGTACTCTGAAGGTACAGATTAATGTACATTTAGAACACAATAAATCTCTGTCTTATTGGACCCATACTTTGAATTTTTCACAGGAACTGCTTGAATATTTTCATACATCTGCTAAACTGCTTTAGGAGTAACATGAGACTACATTATGTTTAATAATGTAAGGAAAACTTTGAAGCTACATCTTCCAGATTTTTACTCAAGGAAGTATTAGTCATAAACCTGGGCATGTTTTTCCTTTTCCAGATCAGTGGCTAAAATAATTCCCATTTCAATCAATCTAAAAGGAAAGAAAAATCCAAACCCTCTCTGAAAGAAATTACTTTGCATTAATAAGAAAAACTGTATAAAACCAAAATATTTTTTTTTGCTTTTTCCCAATTTCTAAGTTCTTTTCAGGGCTCAAGTTTAGACTGAAATGTCACATTCAATTGAAAATTCAAAATTCTTGCAATAGATAACTCCTAAAAAGAAATGCAATATTTGAAGGAAATTCTTTATTGATTTTTCTCAATTAAATCACAAAATAGATTTGACTCAAATTACTAAACAATTCTGTTCTCACCAAATTTTTTAGCAGATCTTCTGTTTCCAAAAGAGAAGATTATCCATTGCTCAGTTTTGATATTTACTCTGTGGCCATCTCTTATAACTGGAAAACTTAGCAGAATAAGTGAGTAAAGGAATGGGCCCAAATTCAGCACATGAAAAAATTGGATGTCTTCTCTATCTCTGCAGTGATTCATGATGTTATCAAAAGGGATTTCTGAATACAGGCTTACACCGACCACCTCCACTGTCTATGCAGAATCCTTGCAGTGAAGAATATATGTATAAATACATTTTAAATTATATACACTTATATACTTACAGATGCATTTTTAAATGAGATTTTGAATAATTGCTTTATTTCCTTTAAAATTTATATGAAAGAAAAGTGTATTTCAATTATCAATGCAATATGTACTCCCACAGGCATATACATGTATCTAAACCATGCACTTCATGGTTCATAGTGAATGTTTTACTGCATATCTTAAAAGCACCGAAATTGCTGTAAGGAGATAGCTTTGAAGATTTTTTTTTATTATTATTATTGATATCCTTGGAAAATTCAGAAAATGCTGAGATATGAAGGATGCATCAGGGAATTTCATTATAGCTGCATAGATTTTCTTTTTTTTTTTTGGTGATACATAAAAGGCTTTCTTCAAAAGGTTGCTACATGTTATACTGCTTAGCTGAATTGAGAACATATTTTCCTGTCCTTCAAACATCATCAGCCCAACCTGGGAGCAGAGGACTCCAAAGGACACACAGGTTCAGCAACGCGATTAGGGACTGGTAGTTTGTAACTGTTGTAAAACCATGAGCCAAATCATGGGCATCCTCAACCAGCCTGGACATGGCAAACCAAGATAGCAAGCCAACCCACCCAAAGACTGTCTTGTTTGCTGTCAAATACAAATAGCTGAGGCAAGGGGAAAGGGGGAAGGGGGTGGGGAAGGGAGAAAAGAAAGAGGAATGTTGAAACACTTTATTTCTAAAGTTATGTCATGGGTTCTTCTTTCCTCCAAAATTCGATTAAGAAATCCAGGAAAAGGGCTGTCTTCCCTCAAACCATGGCAGTGGTGCTGACAGACCCACTTTCTCCCCAGCTGTCTATCCCTGTGCCGACAACCAGGTAAGAAGGACAGAGAAGGATAGGCTCCCTAGGACACCAGGGTAATTTCATGCCCAGGTTTGTTAGTTGGTATAAGTTGCTATATCAACTTCGATGGATCCTGGGTGATTTATTTCAGGGTTCTGCTCTTCACTGGGTGTACTGAGAGCACAACAACACAGCATAATATATGCACCCAATATCCTGCCTGCTCTCCATCGTGTCACAAAAGCCCCATAAAAATTGGGTTTTGCAAACACCACCACCCGGGGCCAGTCACGGGCAGGAGATAAGGTGTTCCTTTCCCCCAGGGTCATGGCCTTCAAGATCCCACCTCTCAATTCTTAAAAGTCATAAAATGAAGATGTTCGCTGAAGTAATCCCAGGACCTGCTTGGGGAGGAAGAGGCAAAGCCCTCTTGGTGGGGCTGCCTGCCTCTGGGATATATCCATCCCTGAAATTATCTCTTGGAAATGGCATGGGCATCTTAACTATCTGTGTTTAAGGGAGCTTGTCAGATGAGTGCAATGGTAACACATCATATGCAGCCCTCTGAAAACTGAGGGAAAAAAAGCAAGCTGAACTCACAGGGAAATAGGTGCAGAGGAAGGCTACCGAACTAACCAGGGACATGGGAAGTCTTGTTTTATGAGAGGAGATGACATGTACGATTTTTGTTCAGCTTCACAGGACAAAGGCTGACATAGAATATGGCTCTTGTATCTAAATATCCCTTGTTGATATGCGCCATGAAAGAACTATTTAAGCTACAAGATGATTGTTGGCACAACAGCTTGAGCAAGCTTCCTGTGACGACGCTTAATGGAGAACAGGGACTTTCTAACCATCAGAGAAAGAAGTTTTCAAAATTTTAAGAAAAGCTGTAAGATTTTATCATGAGATCCAGTCAAGTAAGTCATAGAAATTCACAATATTACTTGTGCAGAGGGACTGGACTCAGCAATCCTTGCCAACCCTTCCATCCCTACATCATATAAAATCCAAAGGGAATTTTGCCATGGATATAATTTGGCTTACCCTGAAATGTTAAACCAACCAGTATGTGCATTTGGCTTGATCAATTCAGGGTTTTCAGATGATTCACCACAATTTTTCAGACCAGATACGGACTTTGAACTAACTGAATGAGTAAATTATATCTTCAGCAGCAGGACTCCAGACCTGGATGCGCATAAATATCAGTGCATAGAGTAAACTGCAGTGGCCACAGATACAGTTTATTAATCAATTATCTCTGTTTATTGGAGACCAGGATCTTCCTGCAGCTGCTAAATCCAATGACATGCAATGACAATTATGTAAACTTTCATGGAACTCCAGAAAAGCTATCAGTGTTTTCCTGGCTGTAATTTTTGAGCTGATCTAATCTGACATATGGTGATTTTTTTGAGTCATTTCATAGTGTAGAGAGCTAAGTAAACCCCTCTCCAAACAGACATAAAAAGTGACCACGCATTTTTTGCTACTTTTAGAAACCCAGAAGAACGTTGCTACAAACAGTCAGTCGAGAACACAGGAAGAATTAGATTATACCAGAGATCTTGACCTTGGGTATATCAAACCTTTTTAAAACAAAAGTATGCTTTCAGATAAACAACCTATTTTTATAAAAGGAGTCAGCCTTCTGTGAAAGAGCATGACTCTTCATCACAAAGTGCAAAATCTAATAGACAAAAGGCTTTCATCCTAACATAGGATTTTTGTCAACAAGACATTTGCTTAAAAAGTTCCATTTTCAGCCATTGATGATGAAAACATTTGAAAGGGCAGCTGACTTTTCAGTGAAAAAGTGACACTAGTGACCCTTCTGCAAATAGTGGAAATTTATTCTTGAAATAAATTTCATTCAGACATTTTCCAGGGCCATATTTTTAAGTCTGCCTTAACTAGACTGCTGTTTCTTGCTTTAGCTTAGGTCATTTGATCCTCTGAGAACTGACTGATCCCATAAACTATCTAGATATTTAAAAACCCTACCATCTAAACTTCAGAATGTGCTTCCATAGCCAAACCTGTTTCTTAAATATCTGGGAAAACTAAAGCAATAGGAAACGTGCCTCAGAACATCAGGTTCAACTGATGCCTACAGAGCAAAACAGGGATTAGCCTAAAAAAACTGTATTGTCTTATGCTGAACTCAATAACTTCCTTACTAGCAATGCTACATCTAAGTTTAATTGAAATAAACTGTCTGTAGAAAACTGAACTACACAAAAATGGTGTCTCACAATCATGCAGTGTCAATTCTCCTGGACAGAATTGCACTTATCCTGCTTCGCCTCCATTAGCATCTTTACAATAATGACTCACATGTAGATGAGATTCCTTGTTTCCACAGAGGCAATCCAACTCAAATTTACTGGAATTGATTTACAGGCCAGTGACCCCACTCGGAGGTATAAGGGAAGGTGCTGGGGATATGAAGAGATCTGGTTCCTCCAGCAGGTCCTGCCTGTGCCCTGTAGCTGTTGGCTTGTGGAGGAAAGAGGTGAAGAAAAGGGCCAACCCAAGGAGCAGAAAGAAGTGGACACCGGTGTGAAGCTGATTTCCTGTCTGCAGTCGAAGCAGAAACAGAGAATATCAAATGCCAGAAGGAAGTTTATCCTCGCAAGCTTTCCAGGCTCATTTTGCACAACAAAGAGATCTGGCTAGTTCAGATAAGGGGTGGATGAACATCCCAAGTTTCAGTTGCTTATTTATCTGAAGCACCCCACCCTGCACTGAACATATCCATTCCTAGAATGATGCAAGTCGCTTGATTAAAACAACATGGCATATTGCGGGAAGACCTCAGTCCCACTGTGCTCTGCCTGTCCCACCCCCAGCGAGCCATCAGCAAACCTCACTCTTTCCTCTCAAGTTAGCAAAATTCCCACCAACCTCCATGGCACCAGTACGAGACCTGGGTAAATACTTTTGATCCATACACAGGTTGTCTTGTCCAGTCGTTCTCAACAAGGGAGGATATTCTCACACCTTTCTTAAATAAAGTTTTTCTTTGGCTTTGTTTGCACAGCAATGCAAACACCTTGCATGGAAGAGATCTTTTATTCCAGCTGCCAGAACAACTGTTCACAATAATTGACAAGAGTGTGTATTAACAGGTCCCAGTGAAGAACACAAAGGACAACCTTGTCATGGCAATAGACCTTCCTTTCCTTTTGAAACTTTGCGTGCTTGTCTCTCTTCACCTGTATGTTCAGCCTTTTTCTTATATGCTGACTTAGAGGAGCCTGCTAGATCAAAGAGGAAATCCTTGTTCAGAAAATGTGAGTCTATACAGAGTAAGTTCAGGGGGCTTTTAGCTATCTTCTACCAACCTACTACTGGAAATCCTCCCTGGGTTTTCTTCGATGATCCACATATGGAAAACTTGTCTTGCTTACCAGCCTTGCAGAAATCTCCCAAAAAAACAACCCTGGCTTATTGAAATGTCACTTATCCATCAAAAAGATAGAGCTGCTTTCAGGAGAACTGAGCTGCAAATCATTTGCTCAAGTCTCAGTACATTGAAATTGCTGTTCTGTACCTGGCTAAAAATACAGAGAGGGCACAAGTTCAAATGCACATCCAAACATTACTTTTTCTCTACTGAACTCCAAATTATTATCCTTAGGTGAAAAACTCTCCTTAGATTTATTCCACCATTTGTCTCCCAAAGGATGGCAGACCCTCGCTGTGTCACCTTCTCTTCTCATCCAGCATATGCCTGCTCCCACCATCCTCCTTCCAACACTGTTAGAAATCTCTCCTTTACATTCATGTATAAGTTAATTACTTCATAGCTTCTTCCAATATTTTCCCATCTTTGGGTATATCACCATAACATACCCTCCTTTTAGTGTCTAATTCCACCTCTTTCTCTCAACTGTTAGACTCCAACCAATTTAACTTGAATAATCACTTAGTTTTATTTATTCCATATGTAAATCAATCCATTGTATCATTTGTTTGAAGAAATTTTAGCTATTGCTTGCATGCAAGATGCCACGCATTATAAAGTTTCATCCTATGGCATCAGCACAGTTAAACTTCTCACCTAGTTAGTCTCCCTCACAATTCAGATTCATCTTCTAATGAGCTAAAAATTAGGAAGGTAGATAAGAGTCATTAGAAATGAGTATTCATATTTACCAAAACCAAACTGCACAGCTACAATATGATAGAGCATTTTATGCTTTGTGGTAGAAAATGACATGGCCCCAGGAATTTCAGATGATAACCAGCTTTTTTCGAAGACTGATAATTATCACAATGTGCAATGAACAGAATTCCCCTAGACACGGTCTGCAGACAATATGCCCCTGTAGATCTATGCACAACCTTAAGACCTGACCTGAATATGCTTCCCTGTTTTCTCTACATTCACATATAAAAACCTGGCGTTTCAGCAGTTTGCAGCTAATCAATTAACAGGTCAGTCACAGGCTGTGATGTAGTCAAATATTAACATGAGAAGAGAGCAAGCGACCTCCGCCTATCACAGTGAAGCCTGTGTGGTTACTTCAGTGGGTTAAAAAAAATATTAACCAACTCTGCTGGGATCTCGACGAGTGAACACCCCACAGTCAAACAGTAAAACTTCATTTGCCCTCTGGAACGTCGCAGCATCAATCTGTCACATATTAGGGATTTCCCCTTCATGCTGTTAACATACCTCAGACTCAAATACCAGTAAATAGCAGGCTTGTTGAAGAAAGAGAAACAGCTTACTTAGGGCTTGTCTATATATGGAATTATTTCTATACCAGTGAGGACAATCCTTTTCTTGAACCTATGCTCATCCTAAACTCGCTTGCTTATTACTTTGCACTGAGAGGCAGAACTATGAATCCAGCGTGTACTTCTGACCCTTTCTCTCAGAGAATGGACTTTGGGAAGATGTTCACATTTTATTCCACCAAGACAGCAGACAGAGCGTTTTAAGTTCCAACCTTGTCAGTTTTCAGGAAGGTAAACTGCTCTGGATCTGGATCTTGCCCAGGGAAAAAAAAAAATAGAAGCTGTAGGTCATGGTTTGTGCTGCGAAACCAGTGCCAATGATTTCATGGCAGATAGTCACACATCTGAGTCAGATCTAAATAAATGAGGCTAGATCATGTCAGAAGGATACAGAGCTACTAGAAGTGCTGTCTTTTAGATTAATCATAAAAGCAAAGTTCAATCCTTGCCTCTGCAGGTACATTAAAGCTAGTATCTCAGTGTGCTCTTTCTGGGCTACTGAGTCTGATGCCCTTCATAAATCCCAGCCCCATGAAAGATGCCGGATTCCCCAGTAGACATTGTCAGGATAAAGGTATTTTTTGTTTCCTAGGAATATGCAGTCAAGCTGTTTTCTGCTTTTTGAGTCTTGTCATCAGCAAAGAGCGATTTATAATTTATTTCTTTTTTACCAGGTAAAATTTCTCCTCAAAAATTTCCGGGCTTTTTCATCTCTCTGTATCACTGCTTTCTTTTGAAAAAACTTAGCATACCAGTGGCTAAAAAAACCCAAACAAACCAATAACAAAACAACTTTCTTGTTCATGAAAGGTCTGTTTCTAAAAGCCTATGAATCATTTTAATGAATGAAGTACCTTCCAATGCTCTCACGGGTGGGGGTAGCAGGGAATTAAACAATTCAACAGGTTGTGTCTGCTCTCAACCAAAGGCCACCTTTCACCTCACAGACCTGCCTGAACCAGACCAAATTTCTTCCTCAGCTCACAGTCTCTATTGCAACTGCAGCTCTGGGAGGTCAGACCTGGTGTTTCAAATCCTTCTGAGTTGATTGGGTACCTTTTTTATGCTGATGTAGTCAAGATGGGCTTCAAAATGCCCATTAGAGCTTACTGTCCCTTTTGCAGTCCTCCCTTTCATTAGGGAACTATTTTTTTTTGTCAAAGTGGTGGAAACCTGGAGATGGTGGAGGGGGGAGGTAGAAAGCATGCTCCAATAGTGCTGGTCACTTCCTCTGGAGGCTGCAGCACCTTTACAGCCAGATTTGTGAATGCTGAGAAGATGGTTTGGCCCAGTCATTTTTGCCCACAACCTCCCCAGAGAACTCAAACCTAAATGATCTCTGCAAAGTCATCTAGCTCCCAAAGCTACATACAAAGTCAGGCCTGTAATTACAGCTGTGAGACAGACCATGCAGTGAGCTATAGAAATGATTCAGAAGGGGGAAAGGGGACACTAACACCTTCTCAGCTCCACATTCAGGAAGTGAGTGTAGCCATCAATCTGCAAGAGTGAAGATGGCAAACCAAGTAGTGCAGCTCCCTTCCCTATTCCTTGCTCTATGGCATCAGTGGGAAGGAAAATTGGGTGCAAGGGCCAGAAGGGAGTTGCAAACAGCTTCTTCTGACTGCATTTTTAGCCCTGTTGAGGAAAGTGCGATTGCAGAGGAAGAAGAGCTGTCAGCCTGTGTAACCTCTCTGATGGTTGTGGAAGGTGGAAGGAAGGAACAAGACCTGGTGATTCTTCACATTGGAGGCAAGGAAAGTACAGTGCAGCTGAGGTAATGACAGTAGAAGCTACTTTAAGAAACTTTTAGGAAGTCACGATGCCAGATCCAAAACTAGGAAGTAAACAGGTATATTAGGAAAAAGAAGATGTTATAATTTAGTAGATGGCAATGAAAGATGGGCTTATCTTTGGAGACATGTCCATGTTCATAACCTCCAGTCATCCTGAATGGTGATAAACCACATAGAATAGTGGTCTCTGCCACTTCATTAATGATTGAGCAGAGTTTACAAAAGATGTTTCAAATCTCAGGACAGGTCTCTACTTATGGTGGAAATGAAAAAACAGTTGCTCTTCTACACTAATCAGCCGGGTGGCAACTGGTCTTTGGGTAAACAGTGAAAACCTCTCTCACACTAGCAACAAATGCACTTTCTTAAAGTGACTACTGAGCTGTAAAACAGCAAGGTTGGGGAGGGAGGGGAGGAGAAGGAAAAAAAACCCAAGACAAAGAAAAAGGAAAGGGAAAAACCCTTTCAGGGTTATTCACTTTTTTAAATTACACCTTTCTTATTCCCATAATACCAGTCCAACTCTCCTCTTTGTAAATTAAACCCCATGAAGAAAACGTTTTTCCCTTTTCATCATAAAAATGTAGGTACGTAAAAATACTGACCCTATGAATCAGGGGTCAATTATTATTTCTAAACGTGTGCTTACAGACAGGCAAGTAGATGTTGAATAGACCCCAAAAGGCTATGGACAGTGTTCTGGCTGCCTATTACAGTCATTAAGTGATTCATTGCCTAGTATTTAAGGGCTGCCAGACTGTGCCTCTCTATGCAATAAAGAGGGAGAAGGAGTTGCAACATCAAAGCCAGGAACTCACAGTCAGCCATCTGCCTAACACTTTGACTTATGTGCCTTTATTGTGCATAGATCAAGGTCTACAATGGTGTACTCTGATCACCTACCAAACATCAGCACCATTCCAGGTACCATGTTCATACCAGAAATGCCTTAGAGGAGAGTGGCAAAGAAACCACATTTGATGTTGCATTCACCTGCTGTGGCTTATGTTTCATGGAGTGAGCAGTGGGATACGAGCCCTCAGCAATGCATGACGCTCCTCATTCCCAGAATATAGAAACATAGAATAACAGAACCAGAGAATCTTTAAGGTTGGAAAAGAGCTCTAAGATCATCATGTCCAACTGTCAACCCAATGCCATCAGGTCTACTAAACCATGACCCAAAGTGCCATATCTACTTGTCTTTTAAACACGTGCAGGAATGGTGACTCTACCACCTCTCTGGGCAGTCTGTTCCAAAGATCAACAAACCTTCTGGTGAAGAAATTTTTCCTAATATCGAATCTAAACCTCCCCTGGCACAACCTGAGGCCATTTCCTTTTGTCCTATAACTTGTTGCTTGGGAGAAGAGACTAACTCCTAACTGGCTACAGCCTCTTTTGGGTAGTAATAGGTGACAACCTTCTCTTCCCCAGACCAAACAACCCCAGTTCCCTCATCCACTCATAGCATTGCTCCAGGCCCTTTACCAGCTTCCTTGCCCTTCTCTGGCACACTTCAGCACCTTCTTGTCATGAGGGGCATCTCTCACAGACTGACTTCAACATGCTTTGCTGAAGTGACTGAATAGTTTTGATCCCCGTTTTCCCAAGGAAACAGAAACATTGTAATGTCACCAAGGTTCCACAGGTACATTCAAACCCAAAGTGCTGTTCCCCAGAGAACCACTTAACACAGGGAAGAAGAGCTGTAAACTGTCTTGCAAACCTTCAGAGCAGTATTGGAAGCCAGGACTGCACTGCTAATCCCATGCTTAAACCACCCCAGAGCAGTGTTGTAGCAGGCAATTAGCATCTCTTTGTGGTGTGAACTCTCCTGCAATGTGTGCTAGGCAGTCAAAGCCACAGGTCTGCAGTGATCCTCTCGGTTCAGGCAAGACATTACACCTGGAACAGAGTGAGCAGGAAGAGGTGTTTTGGCAAAGCTTCCCTTCCCTCAAGACTGAAGGTGCTTTGCTTCCTGAACAAGCCCAGCCCTGTCCGCTCCCTTCATTGCACAGGTTTGTTTCCAGCTCTCACTCTTGTCACCTGGCTGCGTATAACTGCCAGGCTTCACACGCCAGGTATGAGACACGCACGCTCGACTCCTGTCTCCATCTGTGTTACGTCAGGCAGTGGCAGAGCAATGCCACAGGTGACACCAGCAGCGAGTGAATCACTGTGGTGCAAAGAAGCTGCCACTGATGCATCACTGAGGACGTAAGTGGCTCAGTGGGGCCACCAGGAAAATTGTTGCAACATCCCATGCAGCTCAGGATCATTCCTGCACACTTGATTTGTGCTTCCTATTGCTATGAACCAGGCCATGCAGTAGCAGCAGGGTGGGATGATGGCTATCAGGAGCAGTTACAGAAAGCTGTGTCATCCCAGGCTCTGGGGGCAATGAGCCCCGGTGGTTTGGCTCATCCTTGTGCGGCAGAGTAGGACACATCCTTCACGCAGCCACTCCTGCCGCTGTGAAATGAGAAACTCCATAAAATGCCTGGGTGACTTTTTCAGCCAATACCCATGAAGCCCTTTAAAAGGACCAGTTGCTTCCAAGTCAGCTGATCAGCATTACATACCTCAAAATATTCATATCTGAACACCCCACTCAGCTGGGTAACTATTCTGTGACTTGCTTCTGAGGACAATATTTAGGAAATAGTGTTGCAATGGTATCGTGTTTATTCCTGTTTGCTGATCTGGAGATTTCAACCCTCACCAGTTTAGGTTCCTCTGGTGAAAATATATGCACGTGTATAAAAATCATCTTGTAACTCTTTGTGTTCTGCTGCTGGGCTTATTTGAGATTCACAAGTACACACACACTTGGGAGGAAGATAAAATCACTCTGGCTAAGAGGCTTTATCTTGCCTGTCTCTTCCTCAAACAGGTCCATTTGACTTGGAAAGGAAGAGGATAATTTGATTCCTAACAGAAAATGTCCTTCTTTGATCCGATGTTTCTGAAAAGTTACCCATTCCCTACATCTTCTCTGTGTGATGTTTTCCTTTTGTTTTCCTTCATTCCTGTCTTGTTTTACAGTAACACATTTGAGATAACCCACCCGTCTCCCAGGGAAACATCATATCTAGCCCATTTGCATCCAGGCATCACAGTAAAACTCACAGCACTGTCTCCTATACCATCCCAAGTCTTCACACAATAAAACACTATCTTCCTGGTCTTGCATTTAAGCCAGCAGATGCTAGCATTACTACATTTCAAAGGACCCCAATCAATCCATTTCCTTCATTGTCCCACTCTCGTAAAAAGCTAGACAGGGAAGCCCGAGGCTTTGTAGTTTTTGAAGTGCTCTAATCTGGACAGATCTTACCATTGCTGTCATAATTGATTAAGCTGTTGCCAGCATCCCCTGCATCTCCTGAGAGCTGTCATGGTTCACATTCATCAGGGCATGCTCCAAAGTTCACACACTTCCACAAGGCACAGCTCAGCAAGAGTCAGGCGTCATTAGAATAATAATACTTTGCACTTGCATCTCGCCTTTCATCACAGGCTCCCAAGGCACTTTGCAAATATTAGAGTCCAATTCTGCTACCCATCGTCATACTCTGTCATACCATACACCAGTCCTATCTCCTCCCAAAAATGTTCTGTGGAGCTATTTGCAGAGCTAGATACATCAAGGACAGGTAAACACTTATGAAAATAGTGCCACAGTGCTTTTGAGAGACAAGTGTTATCCTTGATTTACAAATCTTAATGGCTATGTTCATGCTGGTCTGTGAAGGATGGCTGCAAGCTGCCCCTGAGCCCCAACTTGCCCGCTTCCCACACTGATGCCTGCAAGCATTGCCCCAGGCAGCATCAGAGTATCCCACAGGGGATTTTGCAAGCCCAAAATATACACCTTGTCATACAAGCTGCTTGCAGACTGAGCATGAAGGAGCCATGTGGAGGGGAAGGCAATGTGTTGGGGCACATACTGAACTTACAGGTGATTTGGAGCACCTTCTTCAAGTCCTCCATGTAATTTACTGAAGAGGATGCTGATGACTCAGTGTGGGAGCTAGCACCAAGTACAGCATTACTAAATTCCTGCTCGATGTCTAGTCACTGCAACTTCCCATCTTTCCCTAGCCCACAGATTCCCTAGCTCCGTATTTATTGGCTACAAAAAAAAAGTACAGAGGAAATATATTTAAAGGAAAAATAATTTTCCATGATCTTAAATAGAACGACACTCATCCGATCTATGTGCTCAGACACAGACGCAGTGGATATGTGTTTTTAATAAATGTATTTAATGCATGAACAAAGCTGAGAGAGAAAAAATCAGGCATGTGTTGATGTGGGTGCTCATTCTGTAGGAAAGTAGACTTTCTGTGTGCAGAAATATTTTTTAAATGGAGTCTTTTCCTCAAAGGGAAGCATGTATAGAAGGGAGTATTCCCCTCCATAAAAAACTGGAGAGTGTCTTCTATTCAGGCTCATAGACCTGGAGGTCTGTGAGCAAGTGGCCAAGTAAGAACAAGAGAAGGGGCACCAGATGGAGATAAGGAGGCAGGAACAAACCTCAGTTCGGCAGAGGGACTTGGTGTCTTTATTGTCTGCAGAAAAGCACCAAGGGAAGATTCGGCACAGGTCAACATTAAGCAAAGCCTTGTCCTGGGAGAATGAGAAGTTGCAACTTGCCTTATCTCTACTCATTTCTTGGATGCTTCTTAGGATGATAACATTGTACCTCTACTTTACTGCTAAAAAGAGAGAAGAGAGTACGTTACTAAAATAAAGAAAGGGCAAACTGACTTGGAAAACCAGGAGCCATCTCTACTCCTACCAGCTGGAGTTTCTCCCACTTCTACAGCCATTAAAGTTATGAAATGTTTGGATGTTTTACTAATTCCATTAAGAACCAGAAAGGCTGTTCCCACCATGACCAGAAAATGAAACAGCAGCAATCACACGGGAAAATGTTCAGCTTTCCAGACTCAGCAGTTTTATTAGTGCAAATACTCTCCAGATAGACAGACACATGTTTGACCGCTTCCTTACACCGAGCCCTAACCCAGCCTGCAGATGATAACACCGTGTTACCAGCCCTCTCCTCCAGCCTCTTTCACCAGTGAGAAGGAATGGCCCACCAGTGAGGACTCTGACCCAGGATTCAGACACTTTCTTTTTTTAAATTTTTTGTAGACTGCCTGAGTGATTTTGGGCAAGCTGTTAATTGTGGCTGTGGCCCAGTTGCCCAGCAGTGAAATGGAAATAATAGCACTTCCATGCTGCAAAATGGTATTAATAAGGTTAATTTTGAGGTATATGATGCTAATAAAAATCTTGGAACCATCATCTGTCCTCATCCTCCAGGCTCCATCTGTAGCCTGGTCCTGGGTCTAGCTCTTCCCCAGGACTTCTCTAGTAGCAGTAAATGCTAATGTGATAAGTACTGACTGGGCTTTTTGTGTGTGTGTGTGTGTGGTGTTACGTATGCTTTTTCCTTAATTACGCAGCTCCTGGAGTCATGTGATTGTGGATAACCTTGCTGGTCATTAGAATAAAGCCTAAACTTCCACAGTCAGGAGATTACAGGATAGGAGGTGACGGAGGCAAGAAATGAAAGTCTGAAGGTGTAACTGTAAAAGGAGGGAGAGCTGAAACAGCTCTATGTTAGTTATTTTAAAACACTGAGATTTCTAACCTGATAGAGGTTTTATTAAAGATAGAAAAATCATTTATAAGTGCAGAGCAGACAGTACTGAGCTTCATTCTTCCTGTTGTCTCCCCTTCAGGTGCTATTGCAGTAGAGATCAGATCAGCACAATTCACTCCAAGTCACCAGCACAGGCACCCTAAATTACAACCCAGCACTGCCTGACTCTTTGAGAAAGTGAGACCAGGCTCAGAGCTGAGTTTTGAAGCCAGGCTTGCTCACTAGCCAGCCATGCAGTGAGCACATTAGCATTTAACAAAGGTGTTTAAAACAATCGTGCCTGCCTTGAGGATCGTACAGCATTGCAGAGCAGGCAGATGGACTGCAACAGGAAGCCACATTAAATGAAAAAAGAATTAAGCAGACATGTTGGTTATGTATTCCTGCAACCACATCAAGCCTGGTCAAAGAGAGGAAACTATTGTTGCCCTTGAATGCAATCCCCACTCATGAATCCTGGCCCTGGCAGTCACACGTGGATTGGCGTGGACCGGCATGGCTTCCCAGCAGCCTTTCCCAGGGCCAGCCCACCCTCCTGCACCAGGCTTCACTGCATGCGAAGTTAGCTGCAAGCCACACACGTAATCAAATTGCTGCCTGCTTCAGCTAGTGAGAGCAGGCAGGGCGTACGTACGATCTGCTAACATTTCCAAGTCCTGTCATTAAAAATTCCTCTCTCCAGCCTGTGCCAAACGGAGTGAGTAAAGTCTGTGGGTCCCAGGGCCCTGGTGCTCCCATTGCAAATTGCCTTCTACCTACAACAGCTGTACTCCTGGCAAGGCTGCACAGACCTCAGCCCATCCCAGACCTCTGTACTCCAGAAGTGCCGAGACTCTCCTGCTAACCCTTCTACACCAGAGCTGATATGAATTGTGTGTGGTCTCGGTCGGAGACAGCTGTGTCTGGCCCAGGCCTCATTGGAGATGGGCTGCCTGTTCTTCCTAGGAAGCTGAAAAATTCCCAGGCAAGCATACAAGGGAAATAAAATCATCTCAGGAGTTGAGGAAAGGAGTCAGGCACACGGGACTGTGGAGGGACTTGCTCAAGGTCACACGGCAAGGTCTCTGCTGGAGCTGAGTGGAGACATGAGGACTCCTGGTCTCTGGCCTGTACTCTTAAACTACCTCAGAACAAGGCAAATCAGGATAAAAAAAAAATGATCAAACTATGGAAACTTTCTCTAATGCCAGCACCTTCAAATGATGACGCTGGTAGCAAAAGCCTGAAGCTGTACAGAAAGTCATTTGTCCTTGACTGCTCCATGGAGCTTAACTATAACTTAGATCACTCTTTCAGCATCCCAAATCAAAACCAGCAAATTTCACAATTTAAACCATGCTCTGAAGCCACAAGAGACAGTATAACCTGATCTTATTCAGCAGCAGCGGTCAGTATCTCTCAGATATTTAGCATTCTTCTGCAGAAACCCATCAGGCTGCTGTGCAGAGCGCTGCACATCTCACTCTCTCTCTGTATAGTTTATTACTTTCTTAAAGAGAAAAAGTAAATGGGCCAGATCTGCAGCTAACGTAAATCAGCGTGTCCCTCCTGAAGTCAATGAAGCTACACCAGCGGGCACTAGCTAAAGATCTGGCCCAGTGAGTTTACTGCCATGAGGTTATGAATCACTGTTATTATGTGGCGCTGCGTGTAATTGCCTGATCCCTTCTCCCCATCTCCCCCAGGGGTCCCAAGCAGCCCTCCCCATAATGCTGCCAGCAGCAGGGGGAGATGAGAGTGTAATGTTCAATTATCTTTTGCATGTTTTTCCAATAGTAAATCACAGCGGGGGATGTGACCCCCTGCTAATTGGAAGTCATGTCCTGTGGGGTTCCCTTCTTCCCTTTTGCTCCGATGTATATGTTTGTATTAAATACTGATAAATGGCACAAATGAGGAGAGGTGGTAGATCCTGGGCAGTTAATGGCTCTAATGAAGATTTCTCTCAAAGGCCTGCTTTTCTCTGATTTAAAAAATGTTCAATCATCCAGCCTGTTTATGCTAGGTTTTAGCATGAGAGGCTAAAGCTGATGGAGATTCCTTCAGCCAAGCCTGACTTAAATCAACTGAGCTGTTCCTCTGTTAAAGGAGGATAATGTTTCTTTCACTACCATCTACCGCAAGGTCTGAAAACCCTCCATGAGTGCTTTGTGTTTCAGAAAGGGTGAAACCTAGAGATGGTGTTGCAGCAGACAGGAAGCATTTCTGTGTAGCTCATCAGCAAGCCAGTTTAGGTTTTCAAAGGGATTTAATCCGGGTGAAATTCAACCCCGTGGTCAATGAAGCACTTACATTCCTCCCAAAGCTCAGCACTGAGGCATGGGCACCAAGGAGTGAGATTGTCAGGCAGAGATATTTTTTTTTTTTTTTTTGGGGGGGGAGGTGGATCCACAGGCTCTGACACCCCAGGGGCCCAACAGCACACCTCCCTTTTTTGGACCAGGGTCAACAGACCTTCTGTGCATCGCCCAAGTGTGGAGCTACTGCTTCAGGCACTGTGCAGAAAGAAAGACCACTGCTCCCTTCACCCCTTAGGTCTATGTCTCTTACAGCCTTGTAAGCCCACAGGACACAAGGACTTGGTCAATCTGTTCTACACGATGTCCCTGGCACTGGGGAGGCTGCTCTGGAAAGAGCACTGGATCATAACCAAGCATGACCTCCCAGTAACATCACCACCAACCTCTTCCTCCACTCAGTGCCAGCATATCAAATGCACTGTCATCCCATAAACCAACCCAGCCCTGTCTCACGCATGGAGAGGTGATACTTGAGAAGCCTGTTACATCACGATGCTGTGAGACACAATTACACACCTTTGAAATGCACCCAGCACCTATTGCATCATGAGACATGTACCAAGAATATGATTAGAGAAGGATAAAAGGTGTTTCTTTAATAACGCATTAGCCAACGTGTTTAATGAATGTATTTTAAATGCCAACTGCAGACAGAACAAGGTGTATTTCGACACACATTAGCTGATCAAGGGAAACCTCAGGAGGAAGTCTAAAGGGAACAAATGAACTTGGCAAACAGGAGATTCCAGCCCAGAGAGAATTTAATGGGAATTAAGGCCTTAACTCAGCAAGGTATTTCAAGACATATTTTTAAAGGTACTTAGTGAGTTAAACATTTAAATACCTTTAAAAATCTCACCCACAAACAAGTAATGTTCAGATCCATCCCTATTCATTTCAGCAAGGTAAGCAGTACTAAAACGCTCTGCTGAATCAGGACCTAAATCAAATTTAACAGTCTAATCCAGAAATTATCTAAATCCTATACAAGCTACTAAAGGAAGATTCCTCCTCCCATTTTCAGGTTCTGGAACTTTCTTGTGAAATCACTTCTCAATATTTTATAAAATTCCATGGGTTAGTTATAAAAAAAAAATAAATCCATAGCTAAGTAATCATTTTGTGTCAAAGCTGATCAGACCTTCTGAGAAGTCAGAGGTTTCAATTTCAAATAGCAGAATCAATAATCAACAACTGTACAAGAACATGGAGATTTTGAAACACAGAAGTGTCCACAAGATGCATAGAAATGATGTTTTATAAACAGCTCTTCCCTTGTTTTACGTCTGATTAGGAATATGAGTCACAGTTGCCTCTGAACACCAACCCAGTGGGAATCTTAGAGGAGGAAGAAGTGAGAGGAAGCTCAGATACCACTGGGATGGGCACCAGGTAAGAACACAGATCAAATCTAGTGAGTCCTATCCACAATAAGTGAGAGTGGAAGAGAACTGGGGCAAGTCAGAGGTTTAAGCATCTGCCTCAACTGGATTGGCAGAGAGTGAAGAAGTCCTTGCAGAGGGATTCTCCCACTCCAACTGACTGCTTGTAAAACTGTTTGGAAACATGTTTTAAGATGGAGTAGGAGGGATTGATAAGGTGAAGAAGAGACCCTTGACACTCTCCAGTTCTTTTACCTCTTTTTTTTTTTTTTTTTTTTTGCAGTGAAAGCAAAAGCAATCTTGGCCAGATCTTGAGAGTGAGAAGATCAGATACTGCTAATGCTACTTTAAAGCGTCTCCAGAAGAAATGGCTGACACCACACACTGCAGTGAAAAACCTGATAAGCATCGAGTGCTCGACAAAGCTTCAAATATAACAGCTTGAAGGGTAATGTGTTGTTTTGCACCCCAAGGAATCTCTGCCCATGTCTCCAGAGAGTGAAGTGCCCTGGCTGCTGGTCGTGCTGCATGAGCACCAAGGCTTGGCCAGGTAAAAGCATCTGCATGTACGCAGCCACTGCAGAGAGAAGTTGTGATGCCATCCCGTTCCCTGTCACCTCACTAGCCTCAGGGAGCAGCAAGCTCCAACGCTGCCTTGCAGACCCCACCCTGTCATGGGCAAGTGTTACCCTCAAAGTTGAGAGTATATTTTCAGTATAGGCAATATAGGAAATGTTTTGGTCTATACTTACACAATAACCACTTTATTGTCAATAGCCCCAGAGTCAAGTGTAAGTCTCAGTCAAGTGTAAAAAATCAGACAATACACGTGTTTTATTCATGTTACTATGACGGGGAAAGTTGGGCGGTGGGGGGTTATTTGATGAAAATAGTACAGCTTTTGAAGAGGCATTTTAAGTAATTTTTTTTCTTTCCTACGGCAAATTCTAGAATCATAGAATCACTAGGTTGGAAAACACCTTTAAGATTATCATCATGTCCTATGCTAAACCATATCTCTAAGTAACTCATCTACCCGTCTTTTAAACACATCCATGGATGGTGACTCAACCCCCTCCCTGGGCAGCCTGTTCCAGGCCCTGACAAATCTTGCAGTGAAAATTTTTTTCCTAACATCTAATCTGACCCTGCCCTGGCACAGCTTAGTGACATTTCCCCTTGTCCTATCACCTGTCACCTGGCTGAAGAGACCATCACTCACCTCTCTACAACCTCCTTTCAGGTAATTTCAGGTGGTGATAAGGTCTCCCCTCAGCCTCCTCTTTTCAAGACTAAACAACCCCAGCTCCCTCCCATATTATTTTGCCTCCAGCCCCTTCACCAGCCCAGTTGCCCTTCTCTGAACACAAAATTATCACATGCTTTGGGTGCAACCTGGGCTACAAAGATCACCACATACAACTATTTGATTAGATGTGTGAAAAAAATCATGTTCCTGAGCAAAATTGTGCTGCTAAATGTAACCTGCACTCTTGTGAATTATTTTGGCAAAACCCACTCCTCAGCTAGCAGAAGGGTTATTGGTATCATTCTGCTGCTGCCAGTCTCACGGTGAAGGAGAGTGGCTGATATTGGTGGTATAGCTAGCATTACAAAACATTTCAGGCTGAGGTGAGATCATTGGCTCACTAGATGCAGCACCATAAAATACAGGTGAAATGTCATTGCCTTTACATAAAATGTTCCTGGCCAGCAGGCTCTCTGGCAGAGTTCTTTGTGTCCTCACATATACTGCCTCATTCTCTTCAGGAAAAATCACCCACAGTCACTCCTGAAGTGGGCTGGAGTGTAGACAAGGGGAAATTGGACATGGGATGCTCTGCTGCAGGATCGGTAACCTGATGAGCAGGGCAACCTCTTCAGCCCGCTCCACTGCATCTAGGAGCCGGAAATAATTTGCATCTTCTTTGAGAATGTAGCTCAGACCAGGAAAACTTCACTTTTGTTGTCTAGCCTTTCTCACTGGCTGAGCAAAGTCAGGCACTCCGCACCTGATGTTTTCATCAGGTTTCTTATCATATTCCCAGCCACCATGACAAAGGTCTGCAGTGTGTTGCCAGACCTCATGCTACATTCATATGGGGAGCACTATGGGCATAAATGCACAAGCAAAATTTTTAATGTAAACCTTACTGTGCAAGTGGTGAAATGTGAAGTTTATGTCCACACTGTTTCCCCCTTTCAACAAGTTTAGACTTGTAGCTTAACTCCACTGTCCTGCACAATGGCAAGAAATCCAAGGTAGGCAAGACTGCCAGTGACCTCCCTGCCCTATGTACATTGTGCTGTGTGGAGCACCGTTTGGACTGCCTACAGATAGTGCTCCTTCATCTGGCTCTGGATCGTCTAATTGCCTGTCCTAGTTTCTTTCAGCAGGGATGGAGTTAATTTCCTCTCTAGCAGCTGGTGCACTGCTGTGTTTTAGATTTAGGATGAGAACGATGTTGATAACACACTGGTGTTTTCAGTTGTTGCCAAGCAGTCAAGGACTTTTCGGCTTCTGGTACTGTCCTGATGATGAGAAGGGGGAGGGGGGGTGACAAGACACTGGCTGGGGACATAGCCAGGACACCTAACCCAAACTGGCCAAAGGGATATTCCATACCATGTGCTGTATATTGATGGGGTTTTGGCCAGGAGGTGAGGAAGCTCGGGATCTAGCTGAACCTTGGCTTCAGGCAGTGGGAAATTGTGCTGTTCATCACTTTTTTTTTTTTTTATTATTGTTGTTGTTGCTGTCATTATTTCTCCTTCTTCTTTTCTGTCCTATTAAACTCTCTTTATCTCAGGCCATGAGGTTTTTTTTCCTTTTCAATTCTCTCCCCCATCTCACGGGGAGAGGTGAGCAAACAACCACGTGGTTGTTTTAACAGCCAGCCAGGTTAAGCCACATCATCGCCCTTGCTCAAGAGCTGCAGATGACCATCCCTCAGCTCCACAGATGCAGCAAAACATGTTGGTCCTTCAGTTCAGGGCCATCAGCAGGTTTGCTTCAAACCAAGTACGTGGGCTGTTTTGAGAACTTAGGATGAACCAAACAGCATCATTCCTATAAACCTCTCCACCAGCAGTCCTTGAAGGCTTCCATTGGCTGAGGGTTAATGACAAACTGGCAGAGGGCATTAATGAGTTAAAACAGATATTTGCAGCCAGTAACTGCTGTAGCTGCAAGGATGCTGGCAGCTCACCTCTGTGCTTAGTGACAACATGGGAACTCTGTGGAAACTCATTAAAGCAGTAAGCTTGCCTTGGTCTCCACTTCAGTGATCAGCATCAGAGGCCTCCCTCCCTGCCCGCTCACTGGGACTGCTTCCAAATGGGCATGAGTAAAACAGCAGTAAGAGCATAAATGTTAGTAGCTTAGTTGGTCAGAGTCCAGTGGTAACGTTGCAATGGGCTAAGGCCTAATCAAAGTCGGGGGAAATCTCAAATTTAGGGGAAAAAAAGTACAGTGTTCTATTTTAGAAGAGAAGTAGAAACACATTTTTTTCCTTGAGGCACAGGGAAAAAAAAAAAAAGAGGAAGGACTGAAATAAGCAAATGCTTGAATATTCCCTTTTCAATAGTCTGTGGAGATAGGACAAGGGGCAATGGCTGCAAATTGGAGCACAGGAAGTTCCGCACCAACATGCGGAAGAACTTTTACACAGTGAGGGTGACAGAGCCCTGGGACAGGCTGCCCAGGGAGGTGGTGGAGTCTCCTTCTCTGGAGATATTCAAGACTCGTCTGGACACCTATCTGTGCAATATGTGCTAGGGAGCTGCTTTGGCAGGGGGGTTGGACCCGATGATCTCTCAAGGTCCCTTCCAACCCCTACGATTCTGTGATTCTGTGATTCTGTGATTCGAGTGCTTTTTCACATAGAAACTCTATGATCTTTGAAGGCTTAACCAAATCTAGACTTTCAGAGCTGGAGAACAGCATCTATTGATTTCTGAGAGCCTGAAAGTGTCAGTGCCCAAACATAAGCTGAGATGGTCAGATTTTCCAGAGTGTCAAGAGCATAGTAGCGGGATGAGCAGTAGCTCTGTGACTTGGTGGCACACCAGCTCCATTTCACTGCTTCTGTGATGGTGTGGTGTCAAAGACTCTGTAAGCTCTAGAAATCACAATCCTTTGGACTATCTTAATGAAATACATCCTCTAGGACTGTATTTTCTGGAATACTGGGTTCCTCGTTGTTCAGCAAGCAGAGAAGTGACTACACAGATTTTGACAGAAGTCTCCCTGGTCAAAGCCTCTGAAGCAAATGCCTAACTCCAGTCAACCATTTTTCCTGTGTTTCTTCCGGAGGAGCCCACAAAGACCTGGAGGAAACAAGGAGTTCCACATTGTAAACTTCTACACACTTGATGAATCTGAAGGAAAATCCAGTCTCAAATGCTGGGAATATCAAGGGCAAACCCTGCCTCCACTATTGACTTTCTCTGTGGCCTAGGTTTCTGCAAAGCAGGAGGGGGGCTAAGTTTCCATTTTTAAAGTACCTGGGTGATATGCAGTACCTTGTAAAGAGTTACTACCACAAGTTAAGCTTTGCAGAGTTGGGCTTATAGGTAATTGGTGGTCACCAACTTTATTTTTAAGTGAGTTTTGTGTGTATATTTTTCCACAGAAATATTTCTTCTGGTGGTTGTGTGTAACTCAAAGCTGTCAGGTTTGATTTCATGTGTTGGACAGAAAGTAAGCGTAGGTTGCACACGTCTTACAAATCTCATAAGATATCTACAAATGCTCACCCTAGTGTATGCAATACACTAAGGTGAGCATTTCTCCTGGTTTTCTTTTGAGAAAGTGTGAGGAAAATACCTTTTATTCCCTGTCAAAGGGTTTAATTTTATGTGCAAATGTTCTTTGGGCTTCCTGTGAATGGGAAATCAAACACGGTGAGGAGAAAATGAAAAAAAAAAAAGCAAAAACCCCAACTGAACACACCCCACACCCCCCCTCAGCACATAAAAGGAACATGAACTTTGATTTTTATCAAAGCATCTCACATTTCTGGTGCTTTTCAGCAGCATATATTTGATGAAATAACTCAGCAAATTGGAATGAAGATGCAAATTAAATAAAGCAAGCAGTTCACAAAAAATGTATTGCAACTGGAACAGGCCTGCAGGAAGGATTAAGAAACAGAGTCACTGGTATGGGCCTAAAGGTTCATTAAGTAACTGCTAATTTCAGTTCATTAGCAGCAGATGCCTGAAAAGGCCTTAGCTTCCAGAAAGCAATGAATTTTAAAGGACTTCTGGAAGATGAGCCACTTTCAAAGGTAAACGCGCAGGAGACCAAAAGGTAAATTAAAGCCCATGAGAACTAGTTATGTAAATAATTTTGAGGACCTAAGAATTACTTACTCCAGGTCTCAGCCTATCGGTATTTTCAGGACAAAACCTAGACCTGCTCCCCACAAAAAAGGCTTCTTGCAGCACCGCCAGTGGGGTTCTGAATGCATCATGACACTCCTGCCAGTGGAACAGATATCTGTGAGTAGACAGATGTCCTCTTCAATACCAAGACCATTTAAAAACAATCCACTGTGCAGCAGTGAATAAAAATTCCTAGTTAATGAATCTCAGCAGATATTTGTTATCTTTTCAGCCTCTGGAGTTAATGATTTATTCGCCAGATGACGGCTTTAACAACTATGAATTGCAATTTTTTTCTATAAGGTTCTCATGCAGTCTAAGCATGCATTTCACCTGCTTTCAGAGTGAATAAAGAAAATAGGTAAATAAGACTTTCCAAAGTTTCAATGTTTAAAATCCTCAGGAACCCTAGGAGACTCATTTCTCACCTGTCCTTGTCTTGGTTACAGGCCACCTGATGTCTCTAATAATGTCTCTAACTATTCATGCCTCAGAGTTGCGTGTGTCAGGCTCACATTTACTACATGGACGTTTACTAAAGGTAGTTGAAAGGCTGGCCGTGGCCCCATATCAGGTCGTCCTCTCTGTGAGCAGCAACCTTGGAATCCAGTCAGTAGAAGGAGTTACTTGTGTGTAGGTTTCAATGTTTCAAATCGCATTTCTTCCTCTAGCATCTCCTCCTTATCACTGTGGTTTAGAAGGGGGCAGGCTTTCTTGCAGCTTCTACCTCTGCTGTGTATGAGAAACAGGGTTTGCTTGGCTCCCTTAATTTAGTATTTCAGCATTATTCTAGGTTTTTGGTCCTTTTTGGCATCCTTTTTGTCTTGTATCCTGTTGCACACGGTGTACCAGCAAATTTGGGAGATAGGGATGATAAAAAATTTAAATAAACAGAGATGTAACATCACATTACACTTACCCCAATGCCACAGCAGGCAGCGAACAAAGGAAGGTGCCCAGGTCTAGACCATTCCCACCCTCAGCCACAGATCTAACAATCACCTTTAAGAATCAGGTCTGTTTGCTAAACCAGCAGAAAACAAATCTTTTTTTTTCTTGTGTGTGGTTAGTTTCCATGTCAACTCACCACAAATTCACATGATCTGCAGATGCTATGTGAGGGAGAGGCAGGAATAAGTGAGTGGGGGCAGAGAGGGGAAAGTAGGTTGTATCACATTAATTTTAACTCAAAACTGCACCTTAGATCACCAGTGGCACATCTGAATCTACCAACACAGTCACCAGAAGTCTAAATGGAATGCTGAATTATGTGAGAATCCATGAATGCTTTTTGCCATATAAAGAGAAAGCTGAAGGTTTGAGGAGCTTCAGCTAAAAATTCCAGACTCTGTTATCACTCGTCAGAGAGTTAAGGACATAAGCACTACAGTGAAATTAATGCTTAATGGTTTATTTTAATATAACAAAGTTCATTTCATTGCAGGAAAAAAGTGATCAACCGGCAATATATCAATAATGATCAAAATGGTGTTAAAATGGAGAATAAGAATGTTTTATCATCAATAGTCCTTGTAAGTTATCCTTATCATTAGGATTTGGTTTTCATTAAACTTGCGAAGTTAATGTTTGATGGCTCTATGACACAGTAATAAAGTACTACCAGCTACATGAAATGCCTATAGGCATAGCTTGGGCAGCACATAGAATTTGGATGACTTAAGGATTCTAAAGAAAATTAGTATTTGTGATTCTGTTAGAGGAAAAGGTTAAAAAAACTCTGAAAATTGTTATTAGAGATCTTGGTTTTCATTGTATGATAACAAGCTGTGCATGGAGGTTACAATGAAGAGTAATTAAGGGTGTTTATCTTATAACCTGTCTTGTGCTAGATAAACAAAGAGTATTTCCACCTTTCATATAATTTCAGAAGGCAGAACCTGACTAAACAACATGCATTTAAATGTCCTGGATTTGTCTCCATCTTTATTAACAATACTCAATATAAGGTAGAATTTGAAAAAGTATTTTACTAATATATGCAGCATTACTGATGACTTTCCTGGAATATAAGGTCCAGTTATCACATGTGTTCTCAAAAAGGATTTTGATAAATGTCAGTTCAGAAAATAGCCAAGAGGATAATGTGTCTTATCAGCTGGATCTGTCAGAAACATGGTTGTAGCACAAACAGAGAGTTTGAACTAATTTTAGCAATTAGTTCAGATATTGATGTTGAAGCCCATGCTGAAACATGCTAATTCCTGCCTGTGCCTATGGTAGCCCTATTAAAGACAGCTTGAGTGTCTCTGCAGATACCCACAGCTGTGCTCTGTTGTAAACCAGAATGACTGTAGAAGCTAGGGTCAGGAAGGGATCCAGAAACATGACTTCAGCTCAACAGTGAATTCTGCAAATGTTGAATTCAATGGGATGGGAGCAAAAGGGTAGAACTAAAGATGTGCTTTGCAGAATCATGGCCCATGCGATGGACCAGCACTATCAAGTGCTCCACATACGACTAGAACTCCATCAGTATTATGGGAATTCAGCCTTTGAGTATCTGCCTGCATTTGCAGCTCCATAGCCAAGGAACATCAAGTCATGTAATTAATTAATTTTTTGAGTTTTGCATCTGCCAGAAGGGAATCATATTGCCCCAAATGTTTGTGTTGCAAAACTACTTGCTGTTTCCCAGACACACTGATGTGAGACATAAGCTCACCATGCCTATGGCATTAGTCAGATGGGACCTTGATGTCTGAACCAAGTGTCCCTTTACTGAAAACTGGGCCACTCTGGCTGGATCTGATAGATAAAATATTTATGAAAGGTGTCAGGAGCTCATTTGTTAAGATATGACTGGTGTTAGCAGAGTGTCTCTGACTGACATGAGTAATTAATTAAAAATACACTGAACTGCCACACACAGACAGAATGCAGATTTGAGGGGGGAGGTCCAGGCTAAACCCATGTTTCTCCTACCAGCAGATGGTACTGGAATCCTGTTCTTGGAGGGCCACGTTCCCTCCCCATTAATTCTCGCCTTTGTCGCTCTGCTCTGAAAAACACAGAATTGCCATGGTATGAAAAAAAAGAAGCACTTGTCCCTTGGCAATGGACTTATTATAAAGTGCTGGTTCAGCAGAGCAGGAGAAGAAACAGAGAACATGACTACTGTAACACAGTACTCCTTCCTGATTTTCCAGTAAAAGTTCAACACTAGAAACCAGTTCCTACATAGAGTAGTGATTTCATTCAGAAGAATGACACGTGCAAAGATAAAACATTTATCAAAGCTTCTAAAAGTTAAACAATTCCAGTGAGAAGGAAAAGTGGTCTATAAGCTATGTATTTCCTGGGAAAAAAAAGTTTGTTGTGTTTAGAGCAAGGATGAGAATCATAGAATAGAATCACAGGACCCGTTATGTTGAAATGGATCTTCAAAGGTCACCTAGTCCAATCCCCCTGTAGTAAGCAGGGACACCTTTAACTACATCAGATTGCTCAGAGCCCCATCAAGCCTGACCTTGAAAACCTCCAGGGATGGAGCCTCCACCACCTTTCTGGGCATCCTGTTCCAGTGAACAGGTCCATGGATGAGGCCCAAGACTATCCTGTTTGTCACAGTTGTATCTTCAGACCCTAAGAATGTTATAACCTTTATTCAGTAAGTGTACTAAAGGAATGGAGAGATGAAGATATTTGGCTGGGTGAAATGAGAATTTGGCAGCACTGCTGGCATACAGGTGAAGTCTACACAAGAGACCTTTTGCTGCTCCATGCTAACTAGCAACACAGTTCTTGTTACCAGCCCCATGTTCTACATCAGTATAAACACCCTTCCCCTGTCACAACGTTCTCTTTCGACAAAGCTTATTTCTCTGGGGCAAACAGAAGCACACTTTAAAACTTGCCAACTGCAAAGCCAGTGGGAGAAGCTACTACTGCATCCAGTCCTAAAATCCTGTCTACATTATAGCAAATTTTTTGTGTGAATCTCAGTAAGTATTTATAATTTTGACTGTTTATAAAGATGATTCCCACCAAGACATGGTCCTGTGGGCTTCAGCGGCATGTAAAGCTGAAATCACCTTCTTCATTTGAGCACTACAATTTGCTCCTTAGTGTGATAATATATATTATGTAGAACCAAGAACTGACTGGGAAATTTTCAGGCAACATCTATTCCAATAAATTATATAATACAAGGGTCATTTCCAGGCAAGGGAGCTTGTTCATCACCACTGTTGATGGTGGTCCCGAGCACCATTTGTGTCTGTGCCAGGTAGCATTCTCTGAAAAAAAATTATATCCCCAGGCATAATTTAGAAGCTTGTATGGACCAAAGACCATTCCTAACAGATGGTTTGGATGCAGCCAACCCGTCTGGTAAGATAAAACAGATTAGTCATAGGAGATGGGACACTTGGGCTCAGTTCCAGAGAATGGCTCTGGGTGCAATTATTTGCCTGGACATATATTCAAGCTGTGAGTGAGGGAAGAACAAGGCAATTTGTTAGTGGTTTTTAACTCGTGTTTATCACTGTCACACACATAACTAAATGTACAGAATGCTGCTATCATTAAGCATCATGATGCGTAATGTGGTTATGTCTGTACTAAGGCTAGAGCCTGCCCCTGGATGAGATGGCTGATGCCCGGAGAACTAGCCTGCTCCTTCACTTGGGTCAGAATCCTGGCTGCTGAGCCATCAGCCCAGGCTGTCCCCAAACCATGCCAGAAAACTGTCCAGGAGTGCTATCCATAGGCAATGATGGGACTGAGCTTTACCCCATGCCCTGACCCTTCATGTTGACAGCTTATATGTAGCTCTGTGCTCTGGACCCCTTTGCAAATATGCAGGATGAAGGCTTTTACTGAATACCTGTAGCACCATATACTTTCTTCCCTGTTTTCTTTACCCTCAAGACATGGCATCTCCACCTCACCACAAAACTCCTCAGCCAGTGAATATTAAAAGTGGAAACAGCCCAGGGCTGGAAAAGGAAAATCCCTCTTGTGAAAAGCAGGAGGCAGAGGTCCCCAGCCATGGACTAGTTTTATGTTGATTCAGCACTATGAGAACTATTTCTGTCCTTGTTCAAGAGATGCAGAATTTTTTTTAACATCTTTAGGTGCAGAGCTGGAAAGTAGGTCAGGTAGAATAACTGTGACAAGACAGGCCACTCACGGGGAGGTGGAAAGTTCAGCTATTATAAGTACAGCTGTGACAAGTTTACCTTTGGCATTTGCTGATCAGGATCTCTCAAATATCTCATAACTTCAGCTTTGTCCTGAAAGGACGCTATGCCTGTGTTTGCTCTTGAAACATTTTGTGAAGTTAATAGTAGAAAGCAAAGGATTTATTTTAGGGGCTGAATATTCCATTAAATATGCAATTCCAAGGTACTTAGGACAGCATAACACAGTAGTTTCAGAAATTACACTTAACATTACATAGTCCATTTTAAGGCACTTCATTTTTAACTACAGTGTGTTAATGAGAAAGATCTGATTAACAATTAAGTTAACAACTCTGTGTGACATGATCCATGCCTATTAAGACACATTAATGTGATGAAACATTTTCAAATAGTAACATTATTTATTACATACAAACTACCTAAATTTAATTTTGTATGGAAATGAGGAATACTGGTGCTATTTGTTATTTTACTTACAAAATAGCTCCCAGCTTTCAGAGAGATCTTAATAAAAAATAATTATAATTGATCCATAAGTTTAAAAGTGGTTCCTTAATATTCATACCAATAAAGCTGAAAATCTTGTATGATCTATAAAATAAGAATATCTACAAAGCCAACTTGAACTCCAAAGTCCAACCAAGGCAGTTACAAGCCTGACCACTTGCGAGTTGTCAGATGTTAATGCAGAGGTCATGTATTCCTGCAGTCTTTGTATCAGACCCTGTCACACATGCACAGAGCCACATGCATCCAGCTGTTGCTCATCTCATTGATCAACTCACAGAATCACACGTTGGAAAAGACCTTTGAGATCATCGAGTCCAACCATTCCTGTCCTATGTTAAGCCATATTGCTAAGTACCTGATCTACCTGCCTTTTAAATACATCCAGGGATGGTGACTCAACCACCTCCCTGGGCAGCCTGTTCCAATGCCCAATAACCCTTTTGGTGAAGAACTTTTTTCCTAATGTCTGCTCTGTCCTCATGCAGCTCGAGGACAGGAATGATTGGACTTGATGATCTCAAAGGTCTTTTCCAACCTAGTGATTTTGTGATTCTGTAAGCACCCTCAGTGATTCAGTTCTTTCTGCTGTCACCACAACAAGTCCCATTTGACATTCTCACACTTAAGATTTACCTCCATACTAACTAGGGCATTCATCTACAAGGCTTGTGAGCCCTCAAAGTAATCTGAGAATGCATTTGAAATGCAGTAATTTGCATATTTTATGTACTAAAAGTCTAACAACTCCTGGCAATTTTTTTTCCCTCTCCCAGAAATGCCAAAATCCTGGTGTGTTTAAAGAGCCTCACCACATGCTCAGAGACTTTCTCCCTAAACGTGGACCCCCTGGTAGAGCCCCCACACCACAGAAAACCCTTCTCCAGTGTTCTACCTCCAGCTCCAGCTTACACACCACATCTTGCTTCCCTGGAGCACAAAGGTGTGATAGGACCAGCAGCACTTTGTTTTGGCCATGTGCAAGGTGGGTTAAGCTTCAGAGATCAAAACAAACTTTCAGTCTCACCCATCTACAGGCAGCTTGTTGTGATGATGAGAGCCGCAGAAGTCTCTTGGGAATAGATTTTTAGTACAAATTTCCCCATGTGTGCACTGCTTACACAGGAAATACAGAAATGTTGCAGTTGGACATTGCTTTACAAGTTTTTGGACCTAGGGAAGGCATTGATAGCTGGGTAAAGTGCGTATAAAATGCTTTTTTAATGAGAAAGGCTACCTTTTATACTTCACAGTCTAGCTGCACTTGATATTCTTCATATTTTATAGAGTACATTAATAATAATAACAATCAGATATTCTGAGTTAATTTTCATAAGGAAAATATGACACATCTATCCTATAGCCATGAAAACGCTTGTGAGTTATCGTAATTTCTGGAGTTTTCTAGCTTTTCAATGCTTCATCTCACACGCATCAGACTGTGCAAATGCTGGGAGATTTTAAGGGTAACCGGAGGTGAGGGGATTCTGGTTTTGTTTTGGTCTCTTCTTTTGAGGTGGAAATTTGTTAATTCTTGTTTTGCATATATTGTATTTTTAAGCACAAATTAAGGAAACAAGAAAATCTGGTGCAGTGTCTAAATTTTACCTCTTCTCAGAGTTTTCAAAGTCTTTATTCCATACCAACTCTGTGGGTAACTTTCTCCCTGTGGGTCTCCTCAGCTTTTGCCTGACATCCCTCATATATGGAGAGTTTTGCTTGCCTTTAAAACTAATTTTATCTCACAGCCTATAATCTTATTTGACTTTCCCAGAGTCTGCTTCCTCTTTGAAACGATCAGCAAACCCCTAAGTCATGCATACAAGTCACTGCTCGCATATTACTGGTTCAATGGGGCTCTCATACGAAATGCTGGAGAAGCTCACATGACATAAATGTGCACCGCAAACTAATTCAGAGGGGCATCACATGCACAGGGCCATATTTATCCATCTAAGCATGTGTTTAAGCACCGTGTAATATCTGGTCTCTTTCACGGCAAAGTGGAAAGCCTTCCTCTTTCTCTTCACAGTCACTTAATTGCCGTGCAGTCACCCATCATTTCTTCAGGAGGCAATGTTCAAATGGGCCATGCTTGTGCAAGAATGAAACCAGAGCTACGTCAGGCCATAGCGAAGGTCCATAAAGAGACCTCAGACATGTCAAGGGTCTTTGCAGCTAGTTCCTGGTTCACACGATTTGGTATCTAATGTTTGGAATGATTTAAAAAAGAGACTGCCATTCTTCACCACGTCCACAGCATGAGATGAGCAGCAGAACACCTGAACCAGTAGAGACACCATTCAGGATTTACCTCTGTGCAGATAAAAATCTCTTCCTAAGACATATGAGGCTCAATACAGAAGATATTTTGCAACCAGATCCAGAGGCATTAAAGCATTTATGTTTAATAGATTCCTGGGCTGTGGAGGATATGCTGGCTTGATATTTACACATTCCCTTCTCACCCCAAGGGCAAACACATCCAGAGACATATGACTGTGGCTTAAAACGTACGTTTACTACTGGTAGGATATGAAGTATTTTGACACATTCTGCAGCCTGGCCCAGAAGAAGATGCCACAAGCAGTATCACCTGCATCTGGCAGCAGAAGTTTGGAAACCCCTGGCTTACAAGTACTGGCATTAAGATCATCTTCTGATCAAGATCATTTCCCACCCCAGGAAATGTGATGCTCGGAGAGGGATGTCTTAGGCAGCTGCATGCTTATGAATGGAAGAAAGCCTTTCTGAAGCATCTCTCAACAGAGTCTTCTCGTGGGCAGCTGTTTGTACCTCTTCTTTCAAGCAAGGGTGTGGGTTGTTGATTTGGGTTTTTTTGTTGTGTTGGGTTTTTTTCTGTTCGGGCCACTGACAGCATGTGATTTCTTTAGACATGTGAGTAAAATTCTGAGTTCTGTGCCTTCGTCTTGTGAACTCCCCTCCCACTTACCCCCTTGCTTCTGAGAAAGAGAAGCTGAAAATGAGATTTTCCTTTCAGTTGAACTGGAAAGGAGCGAAAAATCTAAGATTTCCTGAGTGCAGCTGTACTTTCCTAATCAATAAAAGCTAATCGAGAGCCAGAAATGCTACAGCCCTGCATTTCCTGCCTGAGGTTAAACCTTCCATTTCTTGCTCAGATGATTCATTTCCAAAACTTCAGTTATCACAACAGCAGGTGATCTCTGATTTTCTCCCATGTCTTTTCCCCACCCTTGCTTTCCTTTATTCTTTTTCAATTAAAATGTGACTCACTGTGATGAAATTTTGCATTAGTCCATCAAGCCCAATTCTCTTCCTTCCCAAACCCTGCTCCTAATCCATCTATTACTAATCTTTATTTTAAGCATCGATATTTGGTGCTGTCATTTCATTGGATATGTCTGCAGCTTCCAGAAACTTAATTCAGAAGAGCTCTTTTGTGCCAGGTGCTGTACAAACATAATGAGACCTTCCCCCTGGAGCTACATTCTAAAAAGGTCTTTCAGTCCTTTAATGATGCTCGCTCTTTTTTTTTTTCTGTTTCTCTTGCTGGTGCTCCCATGAAAGCAATAGCCTGGCTGCAAACTTGCCTTTTGCTACCATTACACCAAACTGGATCGTCTTACTGGAGATGGCAGAACTACTCCAGATTTATAGTTTGGGTAACTGACAGCAGGATGTCCTCCCCTCCTTCACTCATTAAAAAATATTAATGGTGAAACACTGTCGTAGGTGCAACAGAAAAATTTTTTGATGTTAGAGATCCAATAAACCTTCCCCCTTTTTTTTTTTTTATTCCATGTGATGCTACCTGCTTTAAGATACTTAAGTAACTAATTAGCTATGCTGTGCATTTGGGTTTTTTATATCCATCCCTGCTTTCTTCTGGGATTTCAGCATCTGTTGGGGAGGAAACCTTGGAAGAAAGCCAAAAAACTGTAGTAAGAGATGTCAGCAATGCTCTTTTCAAGTCAGAACTGGACCGCTGACACCATTTGATGGTAGTTACCCTGCTGTGATACTGCCCTGGACCACATCCTGGGAATGTGACACTGCATGTGCTCATCAAACGAAAGTGGGACATTAAGCGAAATTCAGCAGGATCAGTGAAAAATAAATACTTTTTTTTTAAAAAAAAAGTACTTTCTTATAAATTGTCCTATCTGATGAAGAGACTGCTGAGGAACCTTTAATTTGAGCACCCTTGAGTGAACTCATAAGCAAAAACCTCCCACTTTCCCTATCAGAAACGATCTTCAAGAGATAATAGGCAACAGCCAGCCCTATAGGCAGCACAAACTGGTGGTGGGGCTAATTGATGCGAATAGCTCCAGGGTGTTCTGTAGAGGATCTTCACTGTCCTCCTCATCCACACCGCAGCACAGCTTTGTTGAAGAGATAGGTTTCCTTTATAAAATTCCCTGAGAAGGAGCCTCTAAACAAGGATGAGAAGTCAGTCCCAAACTCTAGCATTCAAGATCTGAAAGCCTAAGGTAGGTGGCATTATTGTTAGTCGCTTAAACATTTCAGTCAACTCTAATAATAGGTTTTACCACATAAAAGGGTAAATGGTCCTGTGTGTCAGAGGTTATGTCTTCGCTTCAGAATTAATCAGGTGAAGCTGTTGTCTCTTCCTCCTTCTGGTTCATAGAGGAAACCCAAATGTGGGGGTGTGTTTTCCATTCAGAGAGGGATTACCAGTTGAAGCTCAGGATCTGTTTTCACAAGGGTTGGCACCCTCAGTGCTGAAGATGCAGTCGCAGCATTTGAACGCTGAGTTCCCCAGTGTTTTCCCACACCTCTCTGTGCCCAGAGAATTGCTCCAATTTACATACACTCACATGTGTGGGGGTATGTCTACACCATCATCTCACTCCCCACCTCACCCCTGGTCTTGATTCACTCATCCTCTGCATTGAGAAAGCATTAATTCAGTCACATGCGATTTTTGGAAAGTCTTAAGTAGCTCATTTGAAAGAAAAATTAAAGTGTTTTGTCTTAGATATTCTACCTTGGGAATGTGAGGTATGGACAAGAACGCACCAAGCTTGTTTTCTTCTGCTCTGCAGTGTTTTCCAGCATCTTCCCTGCAGGCTTTGCAAACTCAAGCACTCCAGTCTTTTCATGTCATAAATACAAGATCAAAATGTGGAATTTCAGCTTCATTCTGTGAAAACACAAAGCAGAAGGACACACAGCTCAAACTGAAAAGAAATGGCATCTGTGGCTTAAGGGAAGAAGGACCTGCAGGAGACATAGGGCCAAATGTGGTAAGAAGACAGAGCTACCCTGGTGTCAAGAAGGCCCACCTGCCTGCAATGGATGCAACCACTAGTGGATGCCTTCATCAGGGTAGATATAGCCAGAGCAACACCTTTTAATGCAGTAAAAAGAATCATGGGATATTCCTTTGATGGGTTCAGAGATGCACATGCATGCATGCAATCCCTTAGTGGATATAACGAGTATGGAATATGCCCACTGTTTCCTAACTTGAGTTTAGACGCAGATGGAATTGAACCACATTTTTGCAACAAAGATCTTCCTGTGTGATTGATAGGGCTCCTTTTGAAGGGTTCAGTGGACCTCAGATTGGAACTTTGTCACAAGTGAAAGTATGACAGATTCCTTAGAAGATGATTTTGCTGAGGGGAAAGGCCATCGGTATCCGAACATCAATCAGTGTTTTTGTGGCACTGCTCTTCAGCTCTGATGGGTTTTTTCTGTGCTATGTAGACCATCACCTTTGCAGACAGCAGAAGTCAGGGAGGTCTGTTACATGGACAACTGAACCTAGCCTTGTTTTGAAAGCAGATTTCCTTCCATGATGCTCTTACATTCAATAAGGAGTATATGCATCGTGGCTCAATTAACACTGCAAGGTTAACCTTAATTGGCAACCTCCTATGTGCAGTGATAAAAAACAAACAGTAGCAGTTGTCAATCTATGGTTTGAAAAATTACCTACTCACTAGCCTCTATCAGACAACATGCCATAAGCGGCTTCATACCCAGGGGCTCCCCAGCTGGTCCTGAGAACCTGATTCAAGGAGAACCTTGAGATCCAAATCTAGGGAAAACATGATTAGTTGGCTGTGTATCATGACAGAGGGCAAACACTCTGCTGCCAGCGAAGGTGAAGGTGTTGACGTCACAACGCTAGCTTAAGAGTGTTGAGGAGTCTTGTGTATGTCTGCAGAGGTGGGAAGGAATGGAAGATGCTCTCCACACACACCCGAACTGAAGATTGTGTAGGCAAAAGGTGCACACGTTCAGTGCAGTGACTGTACCAGTTCTAAGAGCTTCCTACAGTCTAGATTTTATCTGTGGACACACTGGAGGAGTAAGGTGAAAAAGTTTCTCAAGATTAGAGAAAAAGGGCTCACTGTACTTCTATCTGCTTTATCTAAAACTGGTCATATGGGTTGGATATCTCAGAAGGACAATCTCATGAGATTTCTTTTGATTTTTACTTCCAGAAAAAACAGAAACAGTGTAAGAATATGAAGAATGATCTATTGATTTCTGCTTTGGGTTTCCTGTAGAAGGAGGAAGTACAAATCTCCCCCTATACTCCATTCAACATGACTTTTTTCTGTGTCTTTCAAAGCAGTTTCTCCATAACTGTGGAGAAGATACAAACCCTGGAATGGAAGAGCAAAGATGTCGGAACTGTGGGGTGCAAGAAGAATAATTCAATTGTTCTACCATCATGCAGAGGGAACATGACATTGGTGGAAAACTCAAGACTTTTTCGTACTCTCACCCTAATGCACTATATACTGCATAGTATGTATTTCTGGAGACAGGAGAGAGAAATGAAAAATCTCTTCCTAAGACTACCAAGAAACTTATTCAGGAACAGTTTTTAGATCTATGCAATCATCTTGCCTAAGTAGATATTCTTCAAGGGATTTGGAACAAAATAGCACTTTCATTGGCAGGTTTCTACTTCCACTGTGCCTGACGCACCAACATGGTCCCTGACAGAGCACACAGGAGGGACCAAGCAACTTCATTTAGGACAAAGAAACATTTACAGCTGCTTTCCTTAGTAGTAGCAGCAGCAGCATTTTTGAGGTTTTTTTTTCCCTTTCTTTTCACTAGAAAAGCAGTTAAATCTGCATCAGTAGCAGCATTACGGGAATGTGACTTTTTAGTGTCAGAGGTATTGTAACACAAGTACCTGGAAGTCTGCACTGCAAATAGGAACGGGAGATAAGGAGCTGCTTCACATCTGGGGTGGCCTGCATATCTCCTTCACACTGGCAAAGTAAGCAAATGGCTGTTCTAAATGAGAGCTGTTGGATGCAACAAACCTCTGGCTCCATTCCTTTTCGCATACTGTAAATATCCATATCAGAAAGCCCACCACTAACTCATACTGAAAGCCTGGGAGATAAAAAAAATCAAAGGAGAGATACTGAAGTCTGACATCTTCATCCAAAGCTGACTGAAGTCAAGCTCTTAAATGATTTGGCATTTATAGCTATCCCTAAATTACCCTTTCTTTCCTGGGGACTTCAGCAGGGGCAGAAATCTCTCCAAAGGAGGTTTGAGAAGAATTGGTATGATACTGTTAAGTTGGTACTGCCTTTCCCAGACTGCCCACAGGATCCCTAAGACAAGCTACAACCTACACATCTATTGTCAGCCCCTAAAAATCCAGGCTTATGATAAGTTAAATGAATAAAAGTAAAAGCCTCACCAGTTAAACTGCCCCTTTCAAATTCACACTGGTGACAGGAACCTTATTACCAATCTTGCACTAGGTGTGCTGATGTGAGCACTGCAGATCGTTTCTAACATGAGTTACTGCCCATTTTCAATGGCTTGTGCAATCAGTGGGTTTTCTAATTGCTTTGGGGATTAATAACACAATAGGAGGCCATTTCACATTGGTTGACAATTATTTTATCCAACTGTATAAAGAACAGGTGATAAATTAATAAATTATAATCAGTGAGTTATTAAAGCTTAATGGCAGATGGCTGTAACAAGAATAAAGAGAGCCTGAGCCTCACAAAATGGTATTTTGATAGTATTTTTCAATGCATTTTTAATGAGAGGCATATAAAATGCATAAAACTTATAAATCATTTATAGAAGAACAAACTACAGAGTTGAATGGTCCAGTTATAATGCTATCATTATATTATTAATATCAATAGATCACACAGAAGCCTGTGAATCTGACTGGCAGCTTACCATGTCAGGAGCTGTAAGGAGAGTGCCGTGACACCAAGGAGCTGCATGGCCATGGCTGGGCACTGGGGGTAGTGCATTTGGATGATGACCCACCACTGTCATGGGAAGATCCCAGGGCTAAAGCTCACTCATCGGCACAACGCCTTAGTCCTTAGTGGCTGCTGAACCCAGCCTAAGACTCTGGGATTTTAAGCCAGGAGTACATATATCTCCTACATGTTTGGGTGTGCAAAGAGCGCTGTGCTGTGAGACCAGAAAACATCCTGCATGCACCTCACGGGTGTGCAACGCCTTCTTTGTTTGTAGACGTATAGTATATTTACAGCACAAATGCACGTACGCATTCCCTGACTGCCTTTTTTTGTACTATAATAGCCTGAAAACATGGTCAGTCAAATCAGTCTGGGAAGTACATTGCTTTCCTCCCTCCTTTTGCTTCCTCTGAGGCCCTGAATAACCTATTGGAGGTATTTTGTAATTCCTGGATATTTGGATCAAATTCTCTGTACATTTGGACCAAATTCTTACCCTTTTTAGGCTACTAGTAAAACTCTTTTGGACTATAGTTGAGACCAAATTTCAAAGTTTGTCTTTATTTTCCAGCTTATAGACCTAGAGTGTGCTCTTTCTTACCTTGTACTCACAGCACCCACCCAAATAACACCTTGGACCCCTAGTCCGATGTAAATGCTCAGAACAGGTAAGACTTTCTGAAGCCTTCTGCTGGTTAGTGTTTGTCTCTGACTGACCTTGGTCAATTCTAAGTTAGGTTTTTCCCCATGGGTGGTTCAGTTCTGGGAGGACATTGCTTAAGGGACATTGATACATGTCTGTCAGAGCATGTAAAAAATTCAGGCTCTTCCACCTCAAAACTCCCCTCACACACAAAATTTGCCCTAATTCCTCCCTGCTGGAGGTTAACCTGAGATTTAGGCAAAATTAATTTAATTAATTAATTTAATATTCCAGTTCCCCAAAGCCAGATGCATTCCGCACAAAACAGTCATTGTGGTAATATTCTCACTAGCTGCATTAAGCCAGAGATCAAGAACTGAATAACCTCTGGAAACTAAATCATGCTTCGCATCCCAGGTGTAAATGCTTTGGCACTGCAAGACTTTTAAAATGGGGTTGGCAGATGAGTAGTTGTCCCCATAACATGGTCTGTCATGGGAACCTCTCTGTCTCTTGGCTTCCCCGCCTGCTTCTCTCCCTCCCCACTCACTGATTTCGATGGCTGCACGCTCCTATCTTCATCCCACATCAGAAGATCTGTAGGAGGCAGCTCTCTGTTTTCTGTGCTTGTATGGCCTTCAGAGTTATGGAAAGAGGCTGGTCCTTGAAAAAGAGCCCTTCTTACAGCACAAATCAGAAAACAAGGACAAATACTCAGGAAATAGCTTGGAAGCACCTCCCTTATGGCGTTTGCAGTGAATGGCCTGTGGCTGCACACAGGAACACCAGTCTGGCACCTTTGGCAGGCAATGACACTCGTGCTGTCATTGATGAAGCAAAGGAAAAACAGAGTGGCTCTTCTACACCCATGCTAAAGATGTTTTTGGGGCATAGTAGAGATAGGCTCTTGCTGGGCCTTGAGAGGCAGGCTCAGCCCCAGGGATGGCCTGAACAGTGGCTGGGAGTGGATTCTGTGGGAGGGAAGGAAAGAGGTGATGCTAGATGTGCATTTGTCCCAGACCTTGTCCATGCACAACCTCCCTCCAGCAGGATTATGCTGCTTCTCATGGCTGCTGGCTGCTGCTTCACAGGCCGGTTTTCACTGCAGTCCCCTCTCTGTGCCCCTCCACCTCTGAATATACATCCTCTTTCATCTAAGTGAAGACTGATCGGTGTCCGGTCTCATGCCAAATTGCAAAAGGGCATAGTTAACACAGACTTCTACTTGAGACTCTTTCAAAGCCCTTCAAATTTCATAGATATTAAAAGCAACACAAGGATTTCCCCATTTCCTTCCCCTCTAGCACCTGCTTTCCTTCTTCTAATGAAGGTCTCTGCTCAGCAGAGAACAAACCCTTCCCTGAGTCACAGGACTGTTTCTCAACCCCCTCATATGAGTTCTCAGGGTCCAGCTGTCTCTTGCAACCATGAGTTATACCTGTCTTTTCCAAGCAATTGACAAGGAAGGACCAGTTATGTAGAAAAATCAAGGGGATTGATCTTTCGCAAGCACTTCAGGGCACATTAAGTCAAAAACATGGCGTTTCCCCAGTTCTGAAGGAATCTCCAAGTGGTTGAGACCTTATGAGGACAACACCTTTCCTCCCAACAGATGGACATGTGACAGGGTTCTCAGGGTTTGCAAGCAGACAGCACTGCACTCAGCTGGTCCTGCAGCCCTTGGGATGGCCAGGCAGCCAGGTAAGCGGCAAAGCTGGGCACATTCCATCCCCAGCGTGAGAGCAGCTTGAATGACTTTTTTGCTTCCACATCCCCACCAATCCCAACCCCACACCCCAGCAATACCCTTCACCATGAGTTCACGCTCTCAATCAACTGCAAGCCTCACTGCAGCTGCAATGAGCGGGTTCATTTGAAGCTCTACACTTCCCTGGTCAAAAAGTGCATGATTTTCCTTTCTGAGTCATTTCTGTCTCCCAAGGATAACTTGAAGCATTTTAGATTCTGTTTCTGAAAAGACTGGGGGAAACTGCATCTCCCATGACTCCCACATTAAATCTGTCAATATACACAGAAATCCTCCACCTCTTTCCTCTCCTGATTCTAGGGTCTTTGGCTTATTATCAAGATGCTACATTTATCTGACCTTTATTGAATATGCCATCTGCTACGCTAGAAACTTTGCAAAGCATTTAACTCTCTCTGTATCTAATTGCAATTTTCTATATTACCCTCCAAATCTAGCACAGTGTCATCTGGAAATGCTGTGGCTTTTGGTTCGGTTGAAGTCACAAATGCCAATTATATTAATAATAATGATATATAAAAAAAAAAAAAAAAGAAGAAGAAAATATTAAAGGCAAGATTGCACTCAGGATTTCAAGATCTAAGAAATAGTTCCACTCCCTGCAGGTTTAACTACCAGTTAATTTTGTATTTTATTTTTACCCACTCCGTAATGCAGGTATCAACCCCAGGCTTTCCTAACTGTGTTTTATTCTCCAGCCCACCGAGGTACACAATGCTCACAGTGAGTTGCCTTTCTTTTTTTTTGGTCTCCCTCAACAGCAATATCGTCAAAGAATTCCAGCCAGTTAATGAGGCATGCCCTTCCCTTCCTGAAACCATATTAGATACCCTTAATTAGGCCATGCTTTTCTAACTGTTCCTCCCTTAGTATCTCAAAGAGGAGCTGAAGACTTTCAACTGCACGGATCTGCAGCTTCCCGGTGCATCCCCAGGCCCTTTATAAAAATAGAAAAAGAGATCACATTACCTCCCCCTCAACCCTAAGATATCTCTCCCCTGAAGGAAGCAAACTTGTAAAAATAGCAACTACAGCTTCTCCAGTTTCCCAATCAGAGCAATAGCAGCCTAAAGAGATGTGTATTTTTCTTTCCTTAGCAAGGATGAGCCCCAGAAAGGATGGAAATGTGTTTCAGATGAGCATGAGAAAGCAAGGGAGCACATTCCCCTGCTCATCCTAGGCTCATGTTTCTATTGTTTATTCTGTTCACCTGAAACTTTGCAGGATAATTTTATGGTTTTCTAAGAGAGAAGTTTCTTCTGTTTCTCTTGGTTAGGGTTCTCAGTGCTAACCAGAACTGAAACACACCTCCTAGGTCATGCAAAACTTTGGCCTTTGTACTGGAAATACCAGAAGCTTCTGGAATTTCTCCTTTTTTGTTTTTCTAAAGAGACATTTGAAATTCTCTTGATATGCAGAAGCTGAGTTTGGAATTGAGGTGTGCAAACCATAACCTAACTGATAAATTCTACCAAAACAAAATGATGGTCACAGTTTGCTCTCTCTCAGTCCTCTCCTGGAACTGCCAAAACACAATTCAGGTATTTTGGGATTTGGGTTTTGCAAAAATCAGTCCAAATCTGGCTCTTCCCTACCTGCAGTTGCAGTACTGCTCACTCTTTCCCCATCACTTTTGAAAAAAAAAAATTATCATGTTTAACCACCACAGAAAACAATTTCCTATAAAGGTCACTTTCTTGGCTTGCCCCATCACTACACATTCTCGTAGTGAGGGGGCATCTTTTTCAACACAAAAGACGAAGATAACATACAGGCCACACCAAAAGGGAGAAAAGATGAAGCCCAACAGCAGACAGATGTGGCAGATGTGTATGGGACCCAAATGGAGCACAGGTCTTTCACAGTTGCCAGATATGGAGCAAGCACAACTTCCCTTAAGGTGTGGGAGTAATTTTGTCTGACGGCAAAAATTTTACAGGCTCCATAGCAGTTGTGGAAATGAACATCTGGTGCCTGGAGAAGACAACACGGATCCGGGGGACTGGGGATTAGGAGGCGCGAAAGTCAGTGCTAGCGGCTTGAATGATGCTGCAGATGGGGACAGCTGAGTTCACACTGAGACTGTGATACTAGGAGGAGAGGTAGAAGCAGGACAGCTGCTTCAGGGGCAGGCCAGGATTTTTGGACTAATCAGCTCCTGTTTACTGATGACTATCATTGTGTTTTATGCAAATGGCACCAATAGGACTGAAATTTTTCTGACCAATATCTGCACTATAAAATTATTGCCCCAGAGGGCTCCAGATCTTGCCGTCACTTAGTAGGCGGGTGACATTATTGGCTGGGGAAAATCTTGGCTCTGTGTCAGCTCAGGGACTGTTTGATCTCAAGGACAGAAGCTACTTCAAATACTCCAAAAAATTTAAGAATTTATTTACACTTTAAAAAGACCTTGCAAAAATCCTTGATTTCGTTTAGCACTGGTGATTGTCCTGCTTTAAGTGGGAGGTGAGATGGGAAATATCCAGAGGTTTCAGCCTTTCAGCATTTTTATGGACTTCTGAAGTACACGTTGATATCTCAGATCCCATAGTACAACTGGGTAATCTTAAAACATATATATTTTAAAAGTTAGTTAGTAATTGATTGTGTAATGATAGCCCACTGAAAAAGACATTACTTGTGACCTTGGAGAAGTAACCTGTGCATCTGAACCCACAGTATATTTACTGCAATTAAAGGTAGTTACAAACACACATGTCTATTTCTACACAGGAGACATTCATATTTACCCCTATTTCTTACAAGAACAGCCATGAAAAGTATCTTTCAATGATGTTTTCACATCAAGAATAATGCTTTCTTCACCCCTTTGTCATTTCTTGAAATCAGTGTGAGAGAAATTAAGATCTTCCTGCAAACAAAACATATTTCTTATCCCCAACACACTCGCTTCTTTGCTGCTTCTTTTGTTGAGGACAATGCTTGGCTTATCTTCTTATCTCTGTGGCTAACAATTTCTGCTTTGCTTTAGGGAAACGCAGAAAAGGCATCGTGATGTAAAAACACAGCACAGTCAAAGCATTTCTGTTTCACCTCAAGGTAAATTCATAAAGATCAACACCAAGTGTGGGTACAAACCTGACCCCAGGTAAGCCAATCTCATATTTAAGGTGAAGTGCCTTTTGCGTGTGTGCATCCCGCATGCCTGAGCAGCGCAGGGAACCCGGGCCTGCAGGACTGCCCGCTCTCTGGCACGCTGCTCAATCCAACGAGATGCAAGACTTTTCAGAGGGGTTTCCCAGGGTTTGCATGCAGAGAAAGCCCCTGCTACCAAAATCTGGAGGTTTTGAGTAGGTGCTCACAGCTGAGGCTGACAGTTGCCCCCTATCCCCACCCCCCCAGCTGTACCCCCACATCCCTTGCTGGGGTTCTGCCGCTGTTTCTGGATGGCTGGGTGTGCACAGATAGCCGTCTCTGTGTCCCTTGGGTTTGGCGGTGGTTTGGGAAGAGCTTTTGAGCTCACATTTCCCGCGTTACACTTTAACTCCTGTCATTGTTCATTCTCCTTTCATTGCCCTGGAAGGACGTTTCTTTCACTTCAGTATTTGGTCACATCAGAAGCAGATAACACTGTGGGAGGCGGTGGGAGGCATGACTTATCCTCAGAGGTCATCCCGCTTTGCAGAGAGGGGGCATTATTGTCTCACCTTCCTCCTTGAATTTAGCATCCCTGCTGAGAGAGTAGCGCTGCCTGTCAGTCCTGCCTGCCCTCCCTCTCCCCTCTTTGCCACAGCTGCTTCGGCTCCTTACTTTCCTCCTCCTGAGGAGGAACATCAGAGTTCAAAGGGACCTTCAAGACCAAATTCAGAGCAAGGCCTACTTTGGCACACCGCCAGTGGGCTAGCTGGCCACCCAGTGCTTGCTGCGGGCATGAAGCCTGGTGGCCCTGTCCATGCACATATTAAGCCTAAGTATCTCGAGCTCCCTCATCATCTTGGTACCTGTGGATTTACCACCACAAAACTTCAAAACATTAAGGAAAGACTATTCCCTCTTTTTCACAGATGAAAACCAAGATTCCTGGTTTAAACACCTTTACACTGCTGGGTCTACCACATCCCACCAACATTTTCTGTAGCAACATCAAGTGGGAAACCTTCAAAACAGTCACTGAATCAACACCATCTGAATATGGCGCTCGTCTAGTTTGTCAAATTATAAATTGATTCACAGAAGAGCACAAACAGGAGTCAAGTTTACACAGCACTTCCTTCCCATCCTATTCTTCCTCTTCATCTCAACTGTTAACAGTGTTGCAATAGCAGAAGTAATAAAAATTAACCAACTTAGAGGAGTCACTGTGGCACGTAACAGGCATTCATCACTGGAGCCCCCAATAGGCCATGCGTTAAGTTGGAATGAAGCTATTCCAGTGATAAGCATTTATAAAATTCCACCCTCAGAATCAAGTAGGAAAAAGCATTGTGCTTCCCTTCCCGCTATACTCTGGAAATACAAATGGCTCCTTCAATAAATCACAGGCATTTCCTTGGAAAAATGTGTGAGTAAGGAATTCCCAGGAATGTTTCACTTCAGGCCAAAAGTGTACGGGAATAAATTGGCAATTTACATCATGAAACACACTTGAATTTCAAGATGATGTAGCTACCCAAATATTGGATTAAATCTGTCTCTGTTCCCTGAGTATACTGGTGATTCAGAAACTCAAACAAGTACTCTGAAAAACTGGTTGTTTAAGAAAAAGATACCTTTTTTACGTGCAATGTTAATATTAATTAAAAGTTGATGCAAAATATTAGAAGCAAGATGCACCCTTCTAAGAAATTACCCAACCAAAGTAATTCCATGGGAATTCAATTGCCAAGTATTGGAATTGTGGTTTGAGGTGAGGTAAAGGTTTCTCTTTCTCATTGTTGTCAAGCTTTTTATGTTGCAAAGACATCAGTTTGAGATGTCTAAACATGTAAAGATAGCATGAGAGTTTAGACTGTCATATCCGCCACGGTATAGACCTACTGTAAGGAACTAGAGATGTAGGATGCTTGTGCAATAGCCTGACCCTAACTACAGGGGTGAGTCTATACAATTTTAAGTCATGCCAGGGACAACTGTGTTACTGCTGTTGCACAATCGGCCCTTTACACCTGGAGAAGATACCCTTCTAGGGGAGCAGACGCACAAAATGGAACAAAAGGTACATCAAAGCAGACAGCTTGCCCCCCATAAAAACAATGTTTGTGCTTGCAAAGACAGTGTCTGAAGCTTGAAGCAGGGCTGAGGACTGATCATCCTCACAGCAGAGCCCTTTGCTCCTGCTGGGGCTCAGCTCCATCGTGGGCCACATTTCCTTTTGCAGCCTGGACCTCACTGCTTTCAAATACAGAAAACAAGAACCACCAGAACAACTAGCAGCCACCCCTGTTATGAATTGGCAGCACTGTGCTGGCTTTGCAGATGCTGGCTTTGCAGCCCTTATAAAGTAATTTCTTTAATAGATAGAGTCACAACGGTGTAAAATCGGAGTAACAGAATGGTGAAACCAGATCCTGTAGCTTTACATTTTCATATAAAATCATTTGGCCAACATAAGAAATGGATAAAACGTCCCTTTTGGTGGAGAAGGCTGACATTCCTGGGAATACACAGGCAGAAACCACACCAGAAGATAATTCTGTAGATTAATTTAACACAAACCTTCTGAAACCTTCCTGTTTTCCCTTTCACTGCAGAACTTTCCATGCAGATGCTATCCAGCCACAGTATAGCTAATCTTATGATGTTATTTTAATTGTAAAAACAAAGCAATCAACAGTTACCCTTTGTCTTGCCTGGTATGAAATCTGAAGTGCAAAAGAAACAACCCATTGAAGTCACCCTCCTTCCTGTTTTGTGTTTGTAACGTCCTCCAGTCACACACACCACTGCCAAAGGAATTGCTTCTCATTTGTAGTTCTTTCCTCTGCAAACCATAAACTGTCCTCTAATTGATTCAGAAGGTGGGTAGGGATTAGCAGAATCAAAGTCCGATAGGAGGGGGAGACTCTTTTTAAGACTTCCAGCGGCAAATACAGACAAGGGGGCAATGCAAACACAATCAAACTCTCTTGATGCAAAGGAAGCAAACGTTCAGATTGTGACTTGCAACAGAATGAGTTAAGAAATTAGGACAATCAAGCTATGTCGTGTTTTAGCTCACAGTGACTGTAAAGTCTGGGGTAATAAACTCTTTCTTTTCAGACAGGCAAACAGTGAGAGCTCTGTTCTGTTTTCAAGGGATGGATGCTATCACTCAGACAAGATCCTAACTCCCAGTAGGTGATAAAAGCTTATCACCCCCATGAACAACACAGCCCAGAAACCGGTGGGTGCCTCTATCTCGCAGCTCCAGCTGCTGGCTTCCTCCGCCTTGAAGTAAGGGAAACATAAATAAAACAATCACCATATGGATACTGCATTATGTAAATGGCAGTGGCTGTAAGAAATGCAGTTTCGTACAGTATTGGCAAAGGACTGAATTCATCACCAGCGGTACAGGGCTGGGTTAGCTGAGAGAAACGTTTCTCCAGCACGTTACTCCAGCAGCAAGGGACAGATGAGCATTATCTTCAGGACACAGTCTTCCGGGCTAGCTGACACATTCGTAGCTGGTGGCTGAAGACAGACAACTCAAATGAACTGCCTGAAATGAGCAAGACTTGGTACCAGCAGAAGGACGTGCTGCATCTTGCTTCTATCTTCACCTTGATGTGGCATCAGTTTCCAGAATGCTCACATAGCAAAGGGTGATTTGGAGCAAAGAGGAAACATCATCCTGGGCCTGATTCTCTCTCCTGCTTAAAATCAGCAATAATAGCACAGAGGGATGACAGACAATGTGACACTGTGACTCCATGACTGCAGCAGGAGGGGCTTTGGTGTTATTGTACTTTAGCATGAAAAAAGGCCTTCCTGAGCCTGCTTTCACCTCAGGCAGGCTTGTGCTGGGGCTGGTTTGCAGCTTGTGTCCATTTCCAGACAAAGTCTGTTATTCAGTTAAACCAATGCAAATAAGGAGCAGCCCCAGATGAAACTAATGAGGTTTCTCCTGACTTACACGGGTGTATGAGCCAGCAGAGTTCAGTCCTCTGTGGTCAGTGTTTATTACTGTAAGCAGAGAGTTTCTCAGCTCTGGACAGAGAGCCAGGACCAGGCTGATTTACAAGTTAGTCACTAAAGTACGCCATGAACAACCTCTCTGAAGGACAGCCAAAGACAGAAGTTAGACCTCAGAATTTTTAATGGTTTCAGCACTGACCTTGAATCATCTCTGACCGCCTAGTTCAGGGTTTAGTAATCTAACATGGTGCTAGAGCTGAGCATCAGTGCCAAAATCCCAGAAAGAGAGAGCAGCATCCCTGCACCCTCCTTTCATTAGGTTTCTTAGAAAGGTCTGTGGGCACACATGCATTTGCTTTTTCACACACACACAGCCCTGTCCCAGGCTCCTCGTGAAGGGTCAGAGTTGTCCCCAGCCTGGGGGTCTGGTCACAGGACATATGCAATGGGGACCCAACACATCCTGAGTGGGAAATAGATGAGCAATTTTAAATTCTATTCCAGGACCTAACACCAGGGAACTGCAGAGCCCCGTGCCTTCTATTGGACCTGGCCCTTCTCTGTGCCAAGATCTTGGCACAGGTGTGATTTTCAGCCTTAAGCAATCCGAGAGACTTTATTTAAATAAGCTGCCAGTCTGAGTTTCCTTTAATATCTGAGATATTGGTTTTTACTTGTATGTTCTGTGGTTTTAAGAATGAACCGATAGTTTGCAGTTAAATTGGCTGTTTCCTTTTCCAAAAATACTTTTTTTTTTTAACTCATTGAGCTGGTTTTCTTAATGATTTGCAGTAAGGGGTTTTTTGTTGGTTTTGGTTTTAAACTTTCATTGTTAGTAATAACTCTGAAGTAGTGTGAAGCTGCTCTGTACCGGTGAGCCTCAGCTGGAATATTTTGTGCAGTTCTGGGGTCCCTGATTCAAGAAGGACAGGGAGCTACTGGAGAGGGTACAAAAAGGACTACAAAGATGATTAGGGGGCTAGAACGTCTCTTTCACAAAGAGACGCTGAGGGACTTGGGACATTTTAGACTAGAGACGAGACTGAGAGGGGGGTTTGATCAATACTTATAAATACTTGAGAGGTGGGTGTCAGGAGGATGTGGTCAGTCTTTTTTCAGTGGTGCCCAGGACAAGAGGTGATGGACACAAACTTGAATACAGGCAGTTCCACCTCAACATGAGGAGGAACTTCTTTACTGTGAGGGTGGTAGAGCACCAGGACAGGCTGCCCAGAGAGGTTGCGTAGTGTCCATCTCTGGAGATATTCAAAACCAGCCTGGATGCTGTCCTGTGCAGCCTGCTCTAGCTGATCCTGCTTGGCACAGGGAGGTGGACTAGGTGATCTCCAGAGGGCCCTTCCAACCCCTAACAATCTGTGATTCTGGGATATAGTTTTACAGACTTGTGAAGGCTCTGCTGTGGACAGATCACAGCCCCAAGGAGAGATGTGCGAGTCTTAAAATTTGACTTGTAAACCTGCTTACACAAACCACACCATAGTCTAAGAAGCAACAATTGCTCATTATCCTTTTATTGCATTTAAGCAGAAGAACCTTTTACAAAGCAGTAGACTCATAAAAGCCCCGACCATTTAGGAGTCTTTGAGAAATCTGTCCCCGTCGTTCAGCACAGGTAGTTAATTCCACAACCAAGAGAAATTATCTCCTGATAAAGTTAGGCTGTATACAGCAACAGCAGTGACTATTCAGGGGGTTTAGAAGCAAATAAATTACAGGGGTCTTCCGCACCTGCTACAAACCAATGCTACTGAAAATAATAATTTCGCCTATGGTGAGAGATTTATGAACATTCACTTTCCTTTCCTCTCCAGCAGATTCATATGCTCACAAACTTGAAATGAGAGGCAGCAGCTGGACCTCAGCTCTGAATGGGATCCTAGTGCCTATTGCTCTGTAGCAGGTGTGTCATCCTGAACACTGGGAACACGAGGTTCCTGTGATCCTCAGGTTACTTCTAGCAGCCATTTAACTGTGATTCCTTTAATAAATCGATAGAAGATATGGAGTTTCACCCTTCCAGGTCCTTATGGGGTGCCTCAATACAGAGAGTAGAGACAGGCCTCTGACATTAGTTTAAACTGTACCTCTCCAGGGATTCTCAGGATGGAACTTCTAGAAATGAAAAGATAAACACAGATAAACATTTCATATTTTGTGATTGTCAGGATGGACTGTTCCAATGTTCATACTTTGTATTTTTAACATCTCTTTTCTGTTAATAGAAGAAGCAACTTTTGGAGAGGAGAATGAATATTTCTGTAAACAAAGTCTGACTGGGTCTGCATGTCTGCAGCTGACAAGAGATATGGGGTCATCTGATTATACAAACAGATCGCTTTTCTCAACATCCTCCACTGTCCCATGGATCACCTCTGGTTTCAAATCAATCAGGCCAATATTTGCTTTGCTTCCAGTCCTTACACAGGTCATTACTTTGGGACATCACCCCGTCCTTTAGGTGAAAAGTTGCAAGATGCATAGAGCTTGCACCATTTTCTGCAGTAGCCATGGGTCCCTTGAGCTGATGCCTATCCAGGGACTTGACAATTTAGCCTTTGTCAGACATTCCCATGAGAAGAACAACCTTCTTCCTAACAGGCCTTTTTTTCTCTTACCAACACTTGCACTTTCTCTTCCATAAGTAAAAACCTGGTTCCTGCGCTACTCAGAAGGTATGTCTAAAGTGCAATTGTTACTTGTTGCACAGATACAGAGCACGGAACAGATTTCAGGTTTCAGACTGGCCTGAGCAGAGTCAATATCCATGCAATCAGTCCACACAAAGATCCTTGCTGCAATACCTACATCACTAAGAGTGCATGAACCAGCCTTGCTCAAGCTAAGTCAGATGCCAACATGGTAGAGCAGAGAAACATGGAGTTTCCTGAAGCACACATAGTAAATTCCACTTCCTTAGAGAGATCCATGGGGTTTGGGTGCTCTTGGGTGAGACAGGGTAAGTGCAGCAGATTTTTAGCCCTGATCTTTGCAGGACATGGAAGAGTGCCGTGGCCACACAAATCATGGAGTTCACCACCACGACTGGTGGAAGGACCTTGTAATTCCCTACCTTTCTGTTCAGCCTTATTTCAAGTTCTGAATGCTATAGCAGTTGCAGTGTTTCTGTGTGTGTTTCACCAGTAAGGAGAACTTCCAGAAAGCTTCATAAACTGCCTGTCTTCATGATTGCCACAACCTGCTGAGCGTGCAAAACCCTGCGGTTACCATTTCAAAGCCTGATAAGGGATCACTTATTTTCATACATCGGCAAAGGATGAAATAAAACAACCAGTGAATTTCTTCCCATAGATAGGTCTCAAGGCTGACTAAATAGTTTTAGTTCTCTATATGATCAGGACAGCGTATGAAACCTTGACTGGCAAACAGTAGGTGATTAGGGAACAATTATTCATCATTTTCCCCTAAAACCAGAACTAGAAGGCAAGTGATAAATTATCAGGTAGAGGATTTAAACCAAAAGTATGTACTTTTTCATGCAGTTCGTACCTAAACAGATGGAACCCACTGCTACAGGATGTTGTAGGTGCCAGGAGTTCAGATGAGTTAAAAAATGCAATTAGACAAATCTGTTGAATGAAAATCCATTAGAAACTATGAAAAATAAATATACATCTCCTTTACCAGAAGTTACAGCAAGGAGATGTGGGGGGAAGTGAAACTGGAGGTTTGACTCATTTTTTTTACAGCTCATCTTAAAGTTTCACAGCAAATTAATGTCAGAGACAGAAATCCTGGGATAGCTGGATGTTCACTCCAGAGCTGCTCTCATGTTTCCCTGTTTAAAAGGCATTTCCTCAATGACTGTCAATACTCAGTTCTTCTTGGGCCAGTTCTGCTAGCACCTGTCTTTAAATCAAGGACATTCCTTATGATGTATTTCTTAGGTAATGCTTTTCATTTCTTCTTACATGCTGTAACCTATTGCTGCAGGTGGTGCCATTTGTATTTAGACATTAACCGACCTTTCACAGAGATGTTGGGCACATTTGTTCTCTACCATTTCCCATTTTTATATTTTCTCCTAACAGAAATTAAGAGTTTAAATGAAAATGTATGGTCATGCCTTGTGCATCATGTCAATACCTGTGGAGTGCAGCTAACTACACATAACATTCCTGAAGTGATTGGGCTTCATACGTCCATTAAGAAGACAAGATAGTTTCAGGGAAATTCAAGTGATTGGTTTCATCAAGCTTCCAAGGGAAAGAGAGAGCATGGGCTGCCTTTTTGGTGTAGCATACCTTACAAAAAGGATTTCTGATACACAGCATACCTCTGCCTGTGTCCTTCTGCTGTTAAAATGCCTTTTTCCAGTACTTGAAGAATACCAGGATACCCACTACTGCAGTTTCTCCTAATTGGTCTTATGCAAACACAATAGCACTTTGACTGACAGGCGGTTCCTTCAAGGCAGCCTGGTGTGTTTTAGCATTTCTTTTTGCTTTGGGCCATCGTCCAAGGAGTAAAAGCTGTCCATGACATGAAGCCTCTACACTTGAAATCTCGACTCAAAGCAGATTGCCTTTTCCTTTTGTTTTTCAAATCTGTTCCAGCAATACCTGAGAGGGATCTGAGGATGCACCTAGGGAGAGAAATATGCGAAATATGTGGCCAAAACCTCCTACCTCCCAGCCCTTAGTAAATACAAAGTTGCATGTTCCTTTTGGTATGTCCCCAGAAATGCGGCTATTCATTTAGGGAACCCTCCTGGAAAAATCTCCCTTTCTTTTGTTCAGAAAGCAGTAAGAGTTTGAGGTTAAGCATCAAATTCACACTCTGTATAGTAAAAGCACAGACAGTTACAGATTAGATCAAGAAAAGGGATTAACTGCATAGATAGAGAAAACAGCTGCTAATACTCTGTCAGTTAAGGTAAATTCTGTCTTAGAGGTGAAAATACTAAGAGCAAAAGACCCACACACACTTTAGGCTGAGGGCTTCAGCCTAAAACTACATTCCTTTCCCAGGCAGCGCAGTCTTCCTGTGGGACATCCTCCCAAGAGCTGGGTACATGTCAGCAGTGCCCAAAGTCACGGGGAGTGGCCCAGAAATGCTGATTTAACTCCAGAACTAGCAGTTCTACACAGGTGCAAATTTTGCCCTTGGCAAATAAAAGCAACGTAAGTCACACAGAAGCACTCACTTCCGCGACCTCTCTCAGATGATTTGCATCTGAAAAAGGGACCTTTGTTGAAATAGAACGGTTTTTTCTCAATGTCTCCAAAATAAAATGGTTTGACTCCTTGATTCAAATTGACTTTTAATTCTGAAACTTCCTTCAACGCTCAGCTACTAAAGTCCTGGGCTGTTTTAAAGGTTAGATTCCAGAAGGATTTTTTTTTCCCTTTTGATTTTGACCCAACTCTGACTCAAGAACAAATTGCCAGAACGGAATCAATCAAACTGAGTTATTAACAGTTGTGTCAAAGTGAAACAAGGGTGAGCTTATCACAGAAGGTGTTGCCTACAAAATTTCCAGAGCTTTGCTCAAAACTTGGGGTCATTTTTGCGCATTTTGGAGCTATTCTTTAAACGTGTGGACAGCAATACTGACATATAAAGAATTAGCAGCCGAGGCTACAAAGAGAGTTGTGTGCCTGCAGAAATCTGTCCCAGGGACCTCTACTGCGGTACTGGGCCTTTGATACCCATGGAAATGTGGATTCCCAGGAACTGTAAGTAACCCTGCGGGCAAATTTATCTTATAACACTTGGGAAAAATAAAAGGCATCCAGCATGAGGTCATCAGTTCCTACTGGGGGAACAATTGACAAGAAGTGGTTTAAAGAGGCAGAACTCACTTGAAATCCCTCTACATCTGGAGCTTGCTTCTCATGTTACAGGAGTCCCAAATGTTCACAACAGTGAACCATTAGTGACTGCAGGAGCAGCAAAACATCTGTATAATGCATGAAATATCTGGAAGTGTCTGACTCTCTGGGAATCAGCTGAAGCTTTCAATTGATGTTTTAATGGTGGTAATTGAAGTTTGCAACACTGGCACATCCTAGCTCAGTAATTAGATGGATTACAATCTTTCTAGTTTAGCAGCATTCTTTAAACAAGCTTCAGCTTTTCATACAGTCAACACTCTAGCAAAGATAAATGCCACATCAGTTCAGAGTGAAAAGTAATTTAAGGAAAGACTCAAATTTATCTTCACCGAGTACCAAACAGGAGATATTTCAATGACAGGACAATGCCCCTTTCTATCTTAAAAGAATGGCTCATTTCTCACATATAAAGGCTAGCTTGTGAGGGGGAATCCATGGGTGCGCCTTCCTTGAAATCACTGAAGCTAAACCTGCTCATAATATTTCAGGATCCAGTCTACGTTTTAATGAATGAATTTCTGGTAAATAGAACCATCTGGGGAAGGGAGGAAAGTGAGGATTCCAAGGGAGAAAAATATATTGCCCATCATTTAGGAAGGTAGGATTTGTCACTGTGATTGGTAACTGTGTGGCCAATGGGGGAAAAAAAAAACCACCACAAGAAAAACCACCCCACAAAACAAACAAACAAACAAAACCCCAACTATGAATAAAAGCCCTATGCTGGGATTTTTTTAGGTGAAATTAAAGAAAGGCAGTAGAAATCAGGAACCTGTGTCTACAGAGGAGTGGGAGACATGCTCTTCAGTCACTCACATTCAAACCCCGTTTCTATAATTTTTTTTTTGTAGTCTTAAAATGGCAGCATCTAGCTTGTGCTTGTTTTAAAGCCACTGACAAACGTGCTATGTTTACCCATCTTATTTTCTTGGTGTCCTTTGCAATTTCAGAAGCCATGTTTTGAAAACAGTTCTGTTTCCTACAGCTCATGTCTTGAGTTTCTCCTGTGCAGATGTTGTAATTGAATGATATGAAAACTTCTAAACATCAATGGATTGTTTTTAATAAAGAGGTGAGCAGCCCAAGGATTTCACTGAACAGATCCTTATTGCTGTGTCCTCTAGAGCATCTCCCATCCCTTCACCTCCATCTTTCCTCATTTACCACAGGAAGTTTTTGCTATGCCACCAGCATTAAAATAGTTCATGTCTGCAGCAAATCAAGCTGGTATAATTACAATGAGGCCAAAAGAGGGTTGAGAGGGACTCTACAAACTCTTCTAGATCTTATCATGGCCTTCCAATCATGCGTGCTTCAACCAGAAGAAATTTAGTGACTGTCACCGTCATTATTCCTTTATTATAGGTTTTGCATCATGCTTGGTTCCCCCCTGACTGAACACAGTTTTGCAGTACACCACCTCCCTGCATTTTCACCATAGTGCCATGAAACAAGAAGAGCCTGTGATGTCCCTGTGTGAGCTGGTGGGTTCCATTTCAGTGAAATTTATAAAGCACATAGATACTGAAGCCTGAAACACTGAAGCCTTGACCTGGTATCCATTGCCATCAGTGAAGGGCCCTACTGACAGTAACAACCAGGCCCTTACTCAGCATTAAGCAAAGGTTCCTCAGAAAAAATTAATACTTAATTTTCATTATAATTCACAAGGTGCTCAAGTGAGAGATGAGAATAAACAAACCAAAAAAAAATGAAAAAGCCAGAGACATAAACAGATAAGTAATAGAGATTCTTTCTCACTGTAGAAAACCACTCAGAAATCCTGGGTTGTAGTTCCAACTTTGTTACAAGCTGTTGTCTAATCTTGGAAAGTCCCTTAAAAGCCAATTCCATTCTGAAAATTGACTATGTGAAAATGATGACACTTTACTCAGCATTTCTACTTTCTCGAGTAGTCGCAGTCATAGTGCCTTAATAAAAAAAAAATTTAAAATAAGAGAGAGCTGTTGGGTTTTTTTTTTTCCTGTTTCAAAGAGCTGAACTCAGCTTATGGCCTTCTTCTGCTTGCTCAACAGCAACAACAAGAAAAAAATTAGTTGTATCCCTGCAACGTCAACATCACAGGCTGTTCAAGAAAGGTCCCTGTGGACTCATTGGCTTGCACAATGTCCAGTGCAAAACATGCTTGTATTTCCAAGAACAAATGAGTGCAAAGGCATTTTAATGAAAGACCACAGCACCTCTAAACATCAGGGCAGTGGTTTACCAGAAAAAGCTTCAAATATGAACATTTGAGCATAAAACACATTAACTACTTTTAAGATTGAGTTTAATCAGTTCATAAAAGGGATTATAGAATGTGATTGCCTGTACACAAGAGACCCCTTTCAGGCCTACACTCCTTAATAGCAGAATATATCTTAAGGCTAAGAGATCAATCGATGGTAAGGACCCTTCAGAGATTTGACTGCGTATGGGAGGTATAGCTTAAATGAAAGTGCTTTAGCTATGCATCCCTTCCTGTCCTACAACACATACAGCACATACAATAACGTAGCGTTTAGGAGGGTTATGATAAATTGGTAGGGTAATGATAGGACAGGGATATACTGGGTGAATGAAACCCCAGGATAACGCTACTAGCAGGACTGGCTTGAGTCCCACAATCTTTACACGTTTTGGAGGTCGCCAGTGCAACATGGTAAAAAAGAACACCTTGAGTGGAGGTGTAACATGAAGCACTGGAGCAAAACCAGCTGGTCTCTGAAAAGCAAGCACTGGGCATGATGGACACAGCCATCCATGATGGCCTTGCAAAATTACCTCCATGTTCAGCAGGTGGGGCATAAAGACTCTCATTGACACCTAATAGCTTCCTTGTATCTCTACCTCTTATGAACCTGTGCTGAAGAGGGAATCTAGAGCTAATTGAAGCAATGGGGCTTATCAACTTGTACTCAGTGCCACATAAGTACAGCTACACTATTTTGGGAACAGCACTGCCTCTGAGAGCAACACAGACACTTGCACCTGGCCCTGTGCCCACAATATAAATTATGACTTGGGTGGTTCAGGTCTGGATCTCTCATCACCTACTGCATGGTTTATGAGCAAAATCCATCCATGGATAATCATGACTTGACTGTACTGCTGAATAAGTTCTGCTCCCACATGCACTGTATGTAACCAATGGCCACACATACATACAAAAACTGAAAATGAGGCAGCTGCAGAAAACACCACTGTCTGATGCAGAATTGCCAACAGCTGCCATTCACCCATCCATAGACATCTGTTGCTAAGCTTTACAAAGAGGATCTCAATGCCCTCATTGACAGCTCAGCTATATAGTTCACAAGTACACTTTCCCCCTTGTCCAGGCTGGACCTTTGAGCAATATAATTTACAAAAGACCATAACTAAGTTCCTTCTCAAAACACAGCATCTCATCATACAGGAACACGATTGGGGATTGTTCGAGGTGACAGGGAGTACTTGCAAAGTATACCAGATGTGAAGAGTTGTAACAAATCCTGCATCAACTGTGGAGAATAGACTGGATGCTGAATGATCACCATTGCCTCTTGTTTCAGGTGATCTGGCGTAGGTGAGATAGAGGCTGATAATCCCGATTTGCTGAAGATTTCCATGGAAGAATATTATAGACCACATTCTCCAAGGCACTTGGCTTCCTATGCCTCACCCATGTGGCATAAAATCTGTACAGACTGGTCATACCCTGGCAATCAGACCTGCAGCCTTTGGAGATCTGCAAATGTCATGGAACTGATATGACAGGATTGCACCAAGAACAGATGATGCTCCCAGTGGGACCGTTGCCAATTGGCTCTTCTTATCTGCTGAAGGGTGGCCAGAGGTCAGACTGCTGGAACTCCAGTACAGCATTATACTTTCTTTATATTACACAGAAACGCACTGCAGCAGTATTTTCTTTGGACCCTGACACTCATGTCATCACATAACAGGCTTGCATATACACGCAGATCCTTTTCCTAGATAATTTTGAATGGGGCTGTGGCATTTCTTTATGAATAAATTAATATTCATGTGCCTTATTCATGCACAGGTATAAGTCTGATCAAGGTAGGACATGTAATGTTATTCCAGTAAACATGGAATAATCATTTTAGGTTTAGCTCAAGTAAGTAGAAGAAAACAATAATTTGAGAAGTATTTTCAACCTGATGCAATTTTACTCATCGCTATCTGTGGAATTCAAGCAGAGAAGGTCACTCACACAGCAGAGAAACTAATCTCTATGGGCAGCCTTCATTTTATCTGGGATTAGCCATCTAAAATGCAAACATATAATCTAAGGCAGTTTCTCAGCTCTGTACTCAACGGAGAGAGAAGGCAACCCCAGTATGGGCAGGATCAGTGACCCTCTGAAGACAACTCTTTCTGCTGACTACAGAGGGAAATCAGACTACTAGTTTACTTAAAATGCTTGGATTTTGTGCTTGGATTTTATGCAGTTGGGGTTATAAGAGGCAAGGATTTTATGCTTGGATTTTATGTAGTTGGGGTTATAAGAAGCAAAACTTCCTCCAAATATTCAGTGTGTGCAATATTCAGGAGTCATGTGTGCCATGCCATTTTGTTCTGGTTACCCTCCCATTTCAGCTAATGTTTCTTGCCAAGGTTAGAAGAGACCAGATCATAAAGCAATAAAGAGAGCATCATCTTTGTGGTTCTCTGAATAACACAGATAGGTTGGATGCCTGTTCCCTTCATCAGTAAGAGAATTATGGGTCATTAATGCATTCAAGAGGGGGAACCAGTCCTGAATTTTGACAGGACATTCATCGATACCTGCCACTGCAATGGGTGAGAAGCGCCTATTTTTCAGTGTAAACCCTGCTTAGCAGAGAAGGGATAAGAACCATAAAGCAAGCAGACACCCTTGGGTTTTTTGTATCCTCAGAAGTGTGATTGAAAAGCAGTGACTGGTTCACTGCACTATTGTTCAAAGATTAAGGCAAACAGAACAAAGAAGCGGCAAGGTCATCCAGTCCATCAGAGAAGACACACTTTCCACAGTGTGTTTCTGAGTGTTTTGTCTGATCTCATTTTAAAAGTCTCATGCTGTGGGGGCTATACCAGCTCTTTTGGGAGTTTGTACTAGTCTAATAATAGGTCTTCCTCTTGGTATTTACTCTTCCTTGGTATTTACTCTGTTATTCTTTGCATGGTATATATACTTATACACAAGTGTCACTTCATCATGTTATAGCCAATATTTCAAACCTTTGCTGCTTAGAAGGCTGCAAAGGCAAAGAAGTCTTGATGCAAAGCTCAAGATGTGAATTCAAGCTCACACAAATATGGTGGATACATAGATTTCTGTTCTGGATAAGTATCAAAGGCTTCTTTCCATCTACAAAGCTGCACGTGAACATTAGCTGGACAACTAAAAGGCAATTTCTCAGGTGCCTCCAGCTAGAGAAACCTCATACCAGACCATGCTAGTGTCCCTGCACTCAGGATGTTTTTTTTTTAACTTGGCCTCACACTTTCTGTTTGCCAATACTGTTCTGGCATAACAAGTGTCCAGCACTGAATATTTTGTCATAGATACGGGTATAGAAAGCAGAAGCTTCTGTTCCCATCATTAATGTCTCTGTAGTACCAAGAGGCTCTAATGGCATTGTGCAATGTGTTGTAAATGAAAAACATGGTTCCTGTCTCAAAATTAAATGATTCATTTGTACAAGGGAGACCAAGACTGTGTATCATGCTCATTATTATTAATCCTTTGATGACTCCCTTGAGGTGGCTGCATTTTCTCATCAGGGATCAGTTAACTCAATATTTGCAATTGAAAAACACACAAGATTTGATTTATTTTTTAATACTAACTCAAAGGAACAGGGAGTCAGAACACTTGCTGCCTCAAAACAAAATATTCTGTGAATGGTGAAAGTTTTTGTTAAAACTACACCTACAGTTAAAATCAGAAGCAATATTTCAGGTGGGAAAAAAAGCAGTTTTTCATTAATTAAATCAACTTAGCTTTAAGTGGAAACTAAGGAAGGCATACTGAGAGGGCTTCTAAGTATCAAAATACAATGAAAAAGAAATAGAAATTTAACTGGAGAAATAAAAACACAACATATTTTATTTGTGGTTTGAGGCTTTAGTACAGTTGCCACCACTGAAGTTCTGACTTACAAAAAAGTTGCCACCAGAATGGAAAATAATCATAGGAGGAAGTATATGGTAGGGTAAAAATTCACACACCCACATGTTCTTCCTCTGTCCCTCCACCTCAATTGTGTCTGTCATTTTTCTCAAAGAACTGAATTTATTTTGCTTTCTTGACCTGTATCTGGTCCTGATCTTGTCTGGGGTAAATTTCATGTTTTGGCTTCATGGCCCCTATGTTGAGAGCGGATGTGTCCCAGTCTAAAGCGCACTAGGATGAAGTTGATCAATGCTTAATTCATTGACTTTGCTGATGTGTACATTTTTTATTCTGCAAACCACCGTATCTTGCTTTCCATTTCCACCACAGGACCATTTTCTGCTCTTCCTTATTCTCACATCCCTGAACAGGTTTTCAAGCAGGCAGAGAGGCTACATCTTCTTTATATACTGCTTTTATTGACAATTGAGGCTGGTGTCACTCTTCCTGTGAGAGGAGAGGAGATAATGCTCGATGCCAATCTGTTACTCTACATACATGCCACATTCCTCTGACAAATATTTGACTAACCTTTCTCCCAGCCATATACGTCCCAGTGAACCACTGTAAAATCCTGTGGCCTACCAGATACACGTGAGATGTCAGGAAGAGGACTTACCAGAAATTTTAAGGCAGGGGGTGGGGGGAAAGGAAAGAACACCAAATTACAAGATAAAATTTCAGCTGGTATGAATTAACGAAGCTTCACTTCAATCAAGAGCTATCATTTTACTTTGGTTAAGAATTAGGTCAGAGAAGTTTATATTCCCAGAACCTCTCCTGGTATAAATTCTTGTATTGAGAATTGTTTCAATCAGGTGATGATTTGGCATCAGGTTCAGCCACTTAGTGTGTTTGATACAGAAAAAGTTGTATGTAAAAGACCAGATGCAGTCAATGCACACCGATGTTTCCAGTGGATTTAGAGTGACTCTTTCATCTTTGGGGAAGACCTGAGTTTTGAATAGACCAGCTCTTTACTGACTCTGTATGAATATCTTAATCTCAGCTTGATTGGCAATCTTTTGTAAAGGGATCACTCTTGGAGGATAAAAGCAAAGAAAAAATTTCTTCAGAAACCCAAAGAAGTGGGCAGGAAGCCAGTTGGTGGGAAAACCTGAAAAAATAAATTAAATGGATGTTGCTTCAATGGGGACCACTGAGCAGCCCGTAGCAACCAGTGGTCTACAGTGTGGTACCAACTGAGGATAGTGCTACTCAGTATAAACTCAATTAAAACTCTGTCCAGGAGGAAGATTTTTGGCATATTCCCAGAATATTAATGTTGTGGTGGGAAACAAGACTTGAGATTTAGGCAATGAAGCACCCAGGTCTGCAACATGTGCACAGAGATTGCCACCAGGGACTGGCCAGAAAGTACCAAACACATATGGGTGTGCCTCCAAAACCACCTGCCCTCAACATGCTATGGCTGTGACATGTGTCCATGACACAGCAATAATGCAGATCCCAAATGGAAGGCACTAGCCAGATTTTCAGAGGAGGAACTGACTAATGGGGAGATGACAATGGCCTGTGTACAAAGGGGAACTGTTGGGCTGTATTTTAGGAGTTCCTCAAGGATCGGTCTCAGGACTAATGTGACAATAATTTCATTAATAGCATTACCACACCAAAAAGAGGAAAAAAAAGAAAAGAAAAGAAGACTGCTGTAAATGGAATTTGCTGATGAGAATTTAAAAATATCTGGCAACATCAGAACAGAGAAGGATGTGGCAATCATACAGGAAGCACCAGAAAATGTCAGTGATGAGAGTAAGAGAATTACTTTCAACAGGAAGAAAAAGTTTGGCACTTCCCTTACAAGTCAATGAAAAAAGGATATGTGGATCGATGGTGCAAGTATATTAATGCAAATCTGCAATACTAAGGGTCCTGCTTAGGTTCTTGCATGCCAGTCCAAAGGAATAGATGACCTCATCAGATAAGCTGGCCTCAGCACCAGTGGCTACGTTAAGGGAAGACTTGACTTGCAAAATCACTGATATGAAGAAGAATTGGGGGGAAACGGTGCCGTATGTGTATCCCAGTGTCTCTGAACCAACTTTCAGATGTTGTCAGGAACCCTTTTTTTATGAAGAAATGCTCTCAGTGACATAAAGCATAAATCCTTACCATGTAGAGATTGCAATGCAACTAAGCAAGGACTGGGGCTCATCCTTCGTGTTGATGACTTTTTGTCCATATCCATCAATTAATAAAATTAATAATAAAATTGAGGTTTTCTTCCTTTTTCAGTATTTCTTCATGAAAAGCAGGCAATAGTCACAGGGCATGATCCTCCTGGGAGTTTCCTGGGTGCTGGACACTTTAAGGGGACCCAGGGGACACTGCAGGTGGCCTCCACTCCTCAAACAGTCTTTTACAGGGTGGTGGGTACAGGGGAAGGAACAAGTCACCTGGCACAGACAGACAAACGTCCCTGACCTATGCTGTTTGATGGCCTCAGCAAGGTAATACAGCACTGCCAGTGAGTCAGAAAGGAGAAAGTGATGCTCCACAGGCAGGGATGTGAATCAGACTTTCTGCCTGTAAGGATGGTTCCAAAAGCCATTACTAGGGCTGCCAAGAGGCTCAATCCCAGAAACACCACCCAGGTGTCGTCTGCTAATCCCCACTGTCTGAGCTGTCATACCCATTGGCAGTCTCACAGGAGTAGAAAATAAAAAATCTGGCTCAGAAGTAGGCAAATCCCAGGGCAGCCACTTGACCCACTTACCCTGTGAGGACAACACACATGTGCTGCAGTGACGGGCATCTTGGAGGTGCTTGTTGATACCACCCAACATGTTCATTAGGAATGCGAGACACATGCTCAGATGAAGGCACGATCTGGGGGAAATGCAGCTCTGCCAGGTGTACAGGAGCCTCCATCCTGGGACAGGGACACAAAGCCACACCTGCAGCCTCCCATCGGGCAGAACAAATTGCAGTTTTGGATCACAGCCCTTGGGCATTCGTACAAGCTAGCAGATCCAACCCTGGAGTGTTTCCCTTAAGGTTATAAAACACAGAGGCGTTGGTTTTTATTCTACAGACTGGTTTTTGTCACCCACATACATGCCTTTTTTAAGCACATAATTTAAAATGTGATTTTTTAAGGGGGGGTGATTCGCACCAGGCTTCTCAGAAACTTTGTGCCAATAACTCTTAAGTAAGAAATTGAAGGCACTAAGATCTACAGGCTGAATTTTGCAGAAGCAAAGGGAAAAAAACAACAATCTAGACTATCGTTTAAGCTCCAGGGAAATTAACCCAAGGTCCACAGATTTCCCACTCTCCACTGCTTCTTGCCAACAAGACAAATATACCTGAGCAGTTAACATCTCACTACTTGAATAAGGAGAATGAAAGTTAAAAAAGGAGAAGATTTAAAACTACTGTTGGACACAAATGCTAAGACTTACTTGGCTCAGGATTTTCAGTCAATCCATTAAATCAATGGTTAAACACTTGCAAGTTCTTATTTAGCCATAGACCCCCGATCTTAAGATACTCAAACATAAAAGTTTGGTTCAGGCCATTCCCAGTCAAGATGTTATCAGACCTAAAAAATTCTTACACTGCTGGTAAATTTACTATTCAGTGAGTCTAGCTGTCTGGTTTCTTGTCAGCCTACAGAGGTTTTATGTTGGGTTTTTTTGACAGCATAGTAACATTTTCTTTCTTCAGTGCTTCATTAGCTCATCTTACTCATGCAATTTTCCCCATTTTATTTCATGTAAATCAAATTACTCATCATTTCTGTAATGCCATCAGTGTACAAAGAGCCTTCTATAAAAAAATAAAAGTAAAAAAACCCAAAACTAATGCTTATGCAAGTAGCATAATTTGTTGGAGAACTATTCATAAAGTTAAATGCACTTATGAGGACAGAGGGACTTGGGGGGGAATTTTAACAGGATTGGATTCTTGGGTATGTAGCTGAGGTATGGTGACCAGGATACATTTTTCCAAACCAGGGGATTTTTGCCTTGCTGTATCTTTCTTTCTCTTTCTTTCTTTCTTTGTTTCTTTCTTTTGGCAAGTGTGGCTAATGGTACTCACGTTCCAGTGCCTTAGTTCATCTGCTAAGGATTCCCCTCTTGAAAGGATGTGCCCTAAGCAGAATATTCTGTTTATTCATCAGAATAGGCAGGTGAACTGCGAGCAGTTTTCAGCTTTCCATGAGAGTATTTTCTCATCCCCTGGAAGACCAGAAATGACAGCAAGAAGCCAGCAGTGGGCTGCTGGTTCAGACTTCGATTTGACTTTGTGAGAGAGGTTTCGGTGAGAGTTTTGCACTCACTCACAGCCAAGGACAACGAACATGCACGTGTCAGGTGAAAAGGAAGGCAAGAGCACAGAAGCAGGGTGTGAGGACAGGATTTGGGGTCACCAAGCTGAAGCTCATGGCCTGTCAGAGATCTTCTCATGGGCTGGCCATCTCCCCACTTCTCTCTGAGGACAAGCTCCTCCTTGCACACATGGGGAGTAAAGCAGAGGCAGAGGGTTGTGAGGATCAGTGCATCAAACACCCTTGCAAATCACAGTTGCAGGGTCTGAAAAAAGCAACTCAGCTACAAAACCCCCACTTTTTCAGTTGTTAATCCTGTTTTATGTCAGGTGACTGATATTCAGATGCATATGAACACAATTCATGAATTCTAAATGTTTATGAAGTTTTACCTCTGCTTTTTATCCTAACATTAAGGTAGAGTCAAATACTAAACACAAAACACTACAACAGACAACATGAAAGTGGTAAGAAAGCAAATGGCTGAAAGCTGAGTGAGCAGACAAGAGACAGCAATGTAAATCGCACCTAGCAAACCCTCAGGGGTCTTTCCTCAGCGTGATCAATAACCGATTAGTCTTGTGAGCAGAAGGAATTTCTTCTAGGACAGACAGGCAGCATCAGCTGAGATTTGTCACTCACAGACAGGATACATAAGGAAACATTTCCAACTGTCCCTAGATAAAGCTGGTGACTTGTAAGGTTTGCTCATACATAGAGGGAGTGATGAGAGAGGGGTATTGCAGTGTGCAGGCTAACCCAGGGAGAAGGCATTGAGGCAATGTCAGGAGGAACATCTATGAGAAATTAAAATAAAATAAAATATAAAATAAAATCATTATAAAAAAACCCCAGCTGATCAAAATCTCAGGGAAAAACTTGGTCCCAGTTTTATTAAAAGGAAGCTTTCACTTGCAACTAATGCCCTTGCTTGCAAAAGCCTTTTGGTTTTAAAAGAAAAAGCAAGCTGGACTTTCAAAAGATCACTGCTCACGTCAAGGAGAGCACTAATTAGCCAGCAGGGACCCTGGGGAGAAGATCCGTGTTATAGCTGTGAAGCTCAACATTTCTTGCTAAATTTTCTGTCAGTCTGAAGTGAGGTAGGATTCGTACTTGGGAGTAGCCTTTTCTCACAGCATCGCTGTTTTCAGCCCTGCTGAAACTGGTTCAGCGTTTTGTGAGACTTAAAAAAATTTTCTTCCAGTTTTTCACCACAGACTTTGGGTTTTCCTCTCATTTGGGACTGTGTTTCCAATGATTTAGTCAGTAATAAAACCAGCTGTGGGTAGCATTAATAGCTGGGGCTAGTGAGCCTTCAGCATGGTTCATTCTCTGGTCCCAAGGACATTACTGAGCCAACTCAAGGCAAAAAAAAAAAAAAAGACAGTGAGATTTCAATATCTCCTACCCCAGTTCTTGCATGTTCTTTGTCCTTGACATACACATACTAGCATAACAGTAATCCAGAGCCAAGCACCTGACACATTGCTAATTAGCATCGTTCTTGCAGTTTTGCTTTGGATTTTTCCCCTGTGAAATCATTCTTTTCGAGTCAGAACACCCATTGCATCTTAAAGCCATTTCTGCTGCGCTTGTCCAAGATTATCTGTTTCTACCTGATCACATCTAAAATCCTTTGTAACGGATGGTACTATCCATTCTTTCAGTCCAAAGGAGATCGTCAGATAACCGGGAATTTACTGCAAAATGTTGCCCTTCATTACTCTTACTCATTCTTTTACATGATTGCAGCTGACTGGGGTGAAAATTTGCAGACGGTAAATGCTGAGCAAAGCTGTCTCCTTGCACTAACCTCATTTTCATGAGAGAAATATTTCTGAACTTATAGCAGACCTACTTTATGATTTCACCTTGTTCCTTCCTACCCAAAGAGGTCAGAATCTCCTCTGTAAGAACCCGATCCTGAATCGATATTAGCTCCTGGGAGGTCCCATTTTTTGTGGAAACAGAACAAAATGTGCTTGATGAAATACAAGCTCAAGACACGGGCTACCCCTATGAACAATTTTTTGGAGCTCTGGCAGCTCCAGGGTCTTCATGCACAGGCAGTCCTGTAGAAAGCACTACAGGACAATTAAGTTCAGGCAGTCTTGCTAGTTCAGCATCGGCATCACCACAGGATTGGGAAGAAAGTGGGGACACAGGAAGGGATGAAGACATGGCCAATTTGATCAAGAGAGGCTTGGCTGTAAAAGGTTAGGAGCTGCCCATACTGATACACTGCTGCCAGGCCCTGCTCCACTTTCCACAGAGGAAAAAAGTTCATCTATACCTCTCCACTCCCAATTAAATAAGGGGTTTTTTTTCTCCAGATAACATGTTGACAGGTGGGGGGATAGAGAGCGCAAGCACGCTTGTTGAGCAATGGAGTTCTTAGGGCTGAGAGCACCTCTTTTGGGCCTTACGTGTGAGTGATGCTCAAAATCTGCTTTAGAGGTCTAGCAGTGGAAGCTTGCAGAGCAGGCTGCCTTCCTGCATCACATGTGTTGGCAGCTGGTCTGCAGTCTTGGGAAAGCTGGGGTCCTAGGGGCACTCCAGAGTTCTATGGAGTCAGTAGCCAAAACTGAAGGAAAACAAGCCCATTTCTTCTAGGATTTATCTTCCTACATGGGGATCCTCAGCCCTTAACAAAACAAGGGGAATCATCCTGTGGAAGTGGACTGAAACTTGAAGAGACAGACTGTAGCATGAGATGCAGCGCAGGGAATTTTCTGAGGTTCCCATGCATGCTGCACTGAAGGACATAATGTCTTCACAGTATCTTACAGAGCCTCAATTAGAATGTCTTTCCACTCCCCCTTGACATCACCTCCATCGCTGCACTTCCCTTGCCATGGTGCTCTGCATTGGATGCACAGGTAACAGGTAGACAAAGGCAGACAGCGGCCCAAAGGCAGCATCTCTTCCTGAACACAGGTTACATGGCTAAACTCACAGCTTAGAGTTTGTACAGGCAATCCTTCTGTGTCAGGAAAAGCAGGCACCTGCACTGGCCTCAGGAAGGTCAAGAGGTTCTATGAGGATTCTGACTCTTGTCCTAAGTGTTAATTTGTGCAAGAGTGGCTAATGACACTCTTGGAAAATAGGGAGTGCAAGGTTATTGCACAAGGGTCCACAGCCCCTTCTTGTTGGAGGAGAGCAGTCTATTTCTTTCAGCCTCTCCATATTCTTCAGGGTCGCATAGCTATGAACAGGGATAAGGCCCGAGAACATCGTAGGTCATCATGCTTTTGCAACTGCCATGCAACAACCTTTGTTGAGATTTCCTAGCAGCCAGGGAACATCCATTATTGCACCACCCCAAATAATCCCTAGTTCTGGGGCATTGAGAATGTGCCATGAATAAGCCTATACCCTGCTGCTGCCACAGCTCTGCCAGGGCCGTGGAACTGACATTGCTCTGCTTTGTTTCAGTGGATCAAATCATCCATACAGTGCAGGCATCCAGAAAGCACAGATGTGTGAGCTTCACTGCTACTCAGTCTGTGCAAATATTGGCCAAAGTGAGGTATCTGAATCCTAAAGTCTGGTAGAATAAAGAATATTTCTAACTCCCTTTGAACTCACTAACAGAGTAAGTGTTGAAAAAAGAAGATGATGATATTTGCTCCCCTTTTTGTTGGAGGTCCGTGAATTGTGACTGTGGAGGGCAGGGAAGTTCCCCTCTCCTTCAAAGATCTGTGAAACCTGAGGTGCTCTTCCTCCCAGGCTCTCTTACCTCCCTGGGCTGCCATTAAATATGCCTTCAGGTTTTCCCTCACTGGCAACTGTTCCATACCTACCCTCCCAAGAGGGTTTCTCCAGCAAAGATCAGGCTCCCTGTAATGACACAATGAGAATAATAATTAGGTTCAGGAGAGAGGACACACTCCTTTCTCTGCTCATCTCTGGTGGCCTCTGGAGAAGCCTAGGCAGAAAGTGGTGCAAAGCAAAGGAGACACAACTCCCCCAGTCCACAGAAAGGGAAAGCATTGGATTCCTATAATACCCAAAATAATCAGCAGATATAAACCATTTCCTGCCTCCTGTATCTTCTCATCTAAAGTCTGAAGTAATAACAGAACAGTAATTTTGTTCTTCCACAAGATCATGTAGCCTCCACATCCCTGGCAAGAGGTGTAAGCATTGCTCCATGTGAGTCTGATGCAGCTTTAAACAAATGCATGTGGAACTGAAAACACCACAGGCAACTGCAGGACTGTGTCTCTGGCTGTCTGCTTCGGCAGGCAGTGCAACCGGAAAGGCTGTAGCATGTGATTGAGATGCTTTGTCATATAATATGACAGCAAAGCTGAGCTTTGACATAGTAGTTACAGGGCATTGTCCCATGACAGGCTCCTGTGTCCATGGTGTGAATCTACAGACATTCTAGAGCCCGTGATCTTTGGGCTTCAGGAAGACTTGATGACTAAATTGTCATCTGTGGCACAGAAATTAAAAATAGGTATTAGATCAGCCTGTAATTCCCTTCCTACAGGAGGAGCCTTCCTTACAGTGCATCGTACAGCAGCCTTCTCAGCTGATTTTTTAAAGGATAAATAAAATATGAATCTATCAATTTGTACATTGCTCTAGCATCTTCACTGCATTTGTCACCTTTGTCCCACATGCAATCTTCCCTCATTTACCCCTACTTAAAATGTGGGCAAGATAGCCCCATTTAACACCTCCACCTTTAGCACAGGCCCCTTTGATCAATAACTTAAAAGGCTGATGAAGTGATTATAGACAGAAATAACTTCAGCATCCACATATTCCCCAACACTCAACTCCACTAAGAATTGTAATTATTCACATAATTCAGTCTCCTCGACTCAGATAGCACATTTTTGGCACACGAGTCTCAGAACAGCATGGTGCTTGCTAGGCTCAGGCTCACCTTTGCCAGGCAGAGATGACCCGCAAAGTCTATAACCTCTGCCGAAGTGGTCGCCAAGTCACAAGGTCATGAGTAAGAGTTTGCCAGCACGCCACACAGTGAGTCATATTTAATAGCCCATCTGCTGTCACACTTCATAAAATATTTTCCTATTATTTCTCCTTCCTGCGCTATTCCTAAGGAGCAAAGCAATCCTCAGCGGATCTGTAACTGCCAGAACCCATTTTTGCAAATAAAAGAGCAGAAATGTAGTTGTTGCTTTTCCCACTACCCCCAAACGTCTGATACCTCTTATCATTCTTGCTGACATTTTAACAATGCTGGCTGCTGTTAGGGATCAGCATTAGGATTCCTAGTCACTAGCCAGGGCCTTATTTTACTAGGCACTGTAAAGACATAGCACAAAAGCTGCACCCCAAATGGCAGCAGGCTAAATAGATTCACAGGGCAATTCCCTTCTCACTCAGCCCGGAATCCCCTTTGGGACCAGCCTCCCGATTCTCATTGCTGACTTTAACTAGCCTTTATGGGGACCTGCTCTTCCTGAATACCTAATTCTTCATTCTTTTCTTTTATTTGCACGCTCACAACTAAGTTAAAGTAGTAACATTTCAGTAGTTGGCTTATTTTATTAATGTCTTTGTCTCATTCTTCTCTTTTTTTTTATTTCTTCTTTTTTTAGGTGAAATAAACTGCCCTGAATTTCTAAAGTGATCTAAGCAGCAATATCGTTTACAGAAATACCGTCTTCATCCTGCCATTTTATCCTATGTAAGTCCCATTAGTCATCTTGAAATGTAGTTGCTCCATTTTGTTGTCTGTTGGGGTTTATTTTTTTTTCCTAGAGGATCTGAAAGGAGCAGGCAGAAGAGGTTATTATGAATTAACTGATAATTTTCTGAACTCATTAAATATGCCAGCAATTATTAATAATTAATGGAGACAAGGGTACATCCCCCTTCTCCCCAAGAAGCCAAGAATGCTCTTTAATAGCTGTACAGCAACCCTTTGAAAACAGACAATGAATCTGCTCCTTGGGGGTAACCGTAAAGTATCTGAATTGATGCTTTCCATTCCTCTTCCACTACAGTTTGCATTTAACAAGAGCTTTAAAGAGAAAAGATTTGCTTTCTAGTCAGTTAATATTATGCTTGCTTCGTCCCTGCAAATGCCTCGAAGTCTAAGCAGCAGATGTCACACAGAACATCTTCTACAGAAACCTTTTTGCTCTCCTCAGCTCTGTGATGAAGCTGCATTGCAAATGCCAACAGCTTTCCACTGAAGAGGTCTTTGAAGCTCCTGCAACCTCGTAGCAAACAAGACACCCTTCTCCTCACAAGGAGGAGAAAGGTGAAGCAGAAAGAGATCACTTGCAGGAGCCTCAGAGCCAGAAGATGAAAAAAACCAGAGAGTAACCAGATTTCGGACATGGGTGGCTTGAACATCCTCCCAATGGTCAGCCAACACTGATCCTGCTGGCAGTGGTCATATACTCCACACCTCCTCCTCCTTCCACTCCAGATCAAATCAGCCTCTCATGGCACACTGATCGGAGAACACACACACACACACACACACACACACACACACACACAGAGACACAAAGAACGTTAGGAGTTGGAAGGGACCTCGAAAGATCATCTAGTCCAACCCCTCTGCCAGAGCAGGATCACCTAGACTAAATCACACAGGAAAGGATTTTGAATGTCTCCAGAGAAGGAGACCCCACAACCTCTCTGGGCAGCCTGTCCCAGGGCTCTGGCACCCTCACAGTGAAAAAGTTCCTCCTTACATTCACATGGAACTTCCTGTGCTCCAACTAGCACCCATTGCCCCTTGTCCTATCGCTGGCCATCCCTGAGAAGAGCCTGGCTCCGTCCTCCTGATTCTTACATATTTATAAACATTAATAAGGTCACCCCTCAGTCTCCTCTTCTCCAAGCTAAAGAGTCCCAGCTCCCTCAGCCTTTCTAAGGAAGGTGTTCCACTCATCTTGGTGGCCCTGCCATGGCACGCTGCACAGATCCTGTCCATCATCACTGCAGTCCTTATAGGATGCTCTTGGAAGAAAGCAACTCTTAATAATTTCTGTAACTTCTATAAAACCACACAATTTCATTCATCAGTGGGTGATACAGACACAGGAAAGGAGGAATCTGACGTGCAGGATGAAGCAATCTCACTTTGAATGCCTAAGCTGCAGAAGGTCTGCTTATGCATTCGTTGCAATGGATGCTGCTTGTTTCAATCTTATACAATCTCACTGTTTACCCACAGGCAAGGGACAGAATTCTCCAGTTACGAAAATAAAAGTAAAACAACTGAGAGAAGAAAACATAGACAAATTTAGCTAATGATCAGTGTATTTTTACAGATAGTCAGACTTCTGTGTGAGGATTAGTTTGTCTTTCTGACAGCTGGATAGTTCCAATTGTGGGCAAATAACACAAGTAAAATTTAACAGATTTTTATTTTAGTGCATATAGAGGCTGTTCATACATCCAGGTCCAGTAACAGAGGATGCACCTATGCACAAATTTAAGGATATGGACCAGAACAAAGTAGCTTATGACTGGAGCAATCAGATCTTGCTTGTATATGCCAGTTCTACTGTGCTTTGCATCTCGTTCTGCACTTTACACCTCTTAAAAATAAACATGTAAATTAATTTTTCTTTCCTTAGTCCTATACAAAACTAATGAAAAAACATGGCATTACAGTCATACAGAGGAGGGAGGAAAAAAAACCCAAAACAGCCAACCAAACTATTTAAAGACAAAATAGTGTTCAGTGGATTTGTTTAGCAGGACATGTTATGGTTTCACCTGTAAATAAAGAGGAAGAACAGACTGATTTACTTTAACTCAAAATAGGAAGACTCTGTTTTCAATATTTCCAACTAGAATACAGATTCATTTCTGGCAACTGATGAAAAATGGGGCACTTTTTTTTCCTGTTTATTTTATCTTTAGGAGATAGACTACTTCAATTGCACTTGTGTCCATCAAAAAATGTATTGTCAACCCTAACAGCAATTTTGCCCTATTGCATAAACTGTGGGTAGGAAGGGGAAGGAAATGTTCATCTAGAGAAGTAACAGCAATAAAAGATGAAGATTCTGCCTTGGGTTCACAACATGGAGAAATAAATACAGCTTGAGCTAAATGGATGGGGTGAAGGCAGTTGTGATCCTCCAAGCTGAGGCAAATTACTCTTTGAAGTCAGGCTGATGCTAAATTTTGCCAGCATAGAAGAGACCCATGCTGTTCTAAGGGAGAAACAAGAGGGAGAAGTGCTCAGGTTACTGTTTTGTAAGTGGTTCTGAAGTCCATGAGAAAGCTGTAAATGAGCAGCAGACTTGCCCAATCCCCTCACTGTGACCCTTTCTACAAAGCAGAGGGTATGAGCCCCATGGCAGTGGTGGCTTTCCGAAACCACTTCCACTTTCACATCAGGACAAACCTGTCATCTCTAGAAGATTTTCACAGACTTCTGAGACCCATCCATTTCGGAAGGGTCAACAATCTGGGCCTCCATGCTGGACAAAGATGACCAAAGTTCAAGCACCTTGCTGATCTTGATCAGGAGCTGGATCTCAAGTTTTCCATGCGCCAAACAAGTCCCATAAAAACCAATCTGTCTTGTCTTGGGGAAGGCAAGATTAGTTACTTAAAGAATACGACCTCAAATTTAGACTTTCTGTGAAAAGCACAGAAGGTTGAAACCTCAGGGAGTTAATAGGAAAATTAGTGCAGCTAGGAGAGATTTTAGTCAGGGGAAGACTTTCTTTTATGGACTGGTGAAACAAATTGCATTTGTAGAGCCACATGAGCTTCATGGGGAAGGAACAGTTATGTGTGAACAAAAAAGGATTCAAATTGACTGGGAGAGAAGAAAGGCAACTATTTATGTAGTACACAGCCCCAGAAAAATGGAAAGAAAGGAAAATAATATGAGGTATACACTGGAAAGCTCTAGGGTGTAAAGGGAAATAGTGGTGGTGGAGGGAAGGCAAGGGAAGGCGAGGGAAGGGAAGGCAAGGGAAATAATGGTGGTGGAGGGAAGGCAAGGGAAGGCGAGGGAAGGGAAGGCAAGGGAAAGGAAGGGAAAGGAAGGGAAAGGAAGGGAAGGGAAGGGAAGGGAAGGAAAGGAAAGGAAAGGAAAGGAAAGGAAAGGAAAGGAAAGGAAAGGAAAGGAAAGGAAAGGAAAGGAAAGGAAAGGAAAGGAAAGGAAAGGAAAGGAAAGGAAAGGAAAGGAAAGGAAAGGAAAGGAAAGGAAAAAAGGAAGGAAAAAAGGAAGGAAAAAAGAAAAGAAAAGAAAAGAAAGAAAGAAAGAAAGAAAGAAAGAAAGAAAGAAAGAAAGAAAGAAAGAGAGAAAGAAAGAAAGAAAAAGAAAGAAAGAAAGAAAGAAAGAAAGAAAGAAAGAAAGAAAGAAAGAAAGAAAAAGAAAGAAAGAAAGAAAAAGAAAGAAAGAAAGAAAGAGAGAAAGAGAGAAAGAAAGAAAGAAAGAAAGAAAGAAAGAAAGAAAGAGAAAGAAAGAAAAGAAAGAGAGAAAGAAAGAAAGAAAGGAGAAAGAAAAAATAAAAAACTTTAAAATTAATGGGAAAAGTAAACTATGAAACAGGTCTTCACATGCAAATGGGCAGAGGTAGTGACTTAGGGGAAGTTGAGAGAGTTTTATCTGTAAACAAATTTAAGAGATTTCAGAAAGCAAATAAGGAACTAATAGTAGCAGCAGAAGATAGAGCAAGAGGAGTGTTTCAACATCACAGGCATAACCAAATCAAAGTGAGGAAGTGAAAGTCCAAGAGGATGGCTGATGAGGGAGGGGAGTGATTTAGCAGCTAATGACATAAAAGCTTTGACATTTTAGCTTGGAAAAACAGAGATACAGACCTTCACTGTAGTAAGCATCACCTTCTTTGTTACTAAAAACCTGTCCCCAGGCTCCAGCGACTGTGTGCACATGCCCTGCTTGAGAAAATTACTGTCAACCTAGAGGAACAAGTTACCACTGAAAGCAGAGGTGGCAGCAGTCTTAGGAGGTCTCCCAGTTCCTTGTCCTGCTCAAGACAAACCTACCTGCACCTTGTTCGCTCCTGACACATGTCTGCCTGGTCCAAGAAAATTTCCATATTTGCATCCAAATCAAATCATTGCTGTAGTGAGGCTGCATCAATGTTTAATAAATAAACCTGTTCAAAATCTACATCTAGTTCTGCCCAGAAAGTTGTCATCTCTACAGGCTGAGTGAGGAGCCAAATGTCCCACTGGGTTGCAGGAGGCTGACCCTATTTCTTTGTGGATGGAATGAAGCTGTACGTAGTGAACAGGTTTGTTCCTTGCAGCATGTATTTAATTCACTCACACAGATAAATGCAGCATACAAAGAACAATCTGTTCTGTAATTAAAAAAAAAAAAAAAGGTTTTATTAAAGAAAAAAAGTAAATATTGACTTAAAAGTGCTCCAATTTAATCTGAACGTGAGTCGATGGTGTCACTGCTCAGTGCTGGAGAAGAGCCAGCAGCTCCAGACCACAGCCTTATGCAGAGGGAACAGCCACGGCATCGTCCAGCTTCTCCTCCAGCCTGCACCAGATGCACTGTTCACACACCTGGTCTGTTCTTGCACTTACAAGCCCCCCCAAACCCTCTGCTACCCACTTGCGGGGACTGTTAGAATGATTTCCATAGGATGTCGCAGCTGAAAAGGGTCCAGTACGGAGTCAGGGAAGGCTCCATGGCATGAGTCAGCTTAGCTGGTGTGGCTACCCCGACTCACCACACTTTCACCAATCCTGTCCCACAGCAGCAGTTATTCAACTGACCCAACACTAGGTCTTGTGTAACCAGCCAGAGCACAAAAAGTTCACGCTGAGCAACACCACACTGCCAGTTGCCAAATGTTTATTGTACAAGCCTGGGCTAACCATAACAGGAACCCAGTTTGGCCAAAGCAAAAAGGAAAAGATGCTTAACTTGGGATGGAAGCCAAGTCAATTATTTTGTAAACAAGCTTGGTGTTCTTCCTAAAATGGAGGTCAGATCCTCGTTTGGTGTAAGCGTGTACAACTTAAACTGGTCTTAAAGAGCAGGTCAGGAGAAGAATCCAAGCACTAAAAGTTACTTGATAATGGCCATCCTGTTTAGTGCTGTTCAGAAGGCCAAGCACCGCCTCCTCTGTCTCTTCACCTGTACCAACTGTAGGACCAGTCCTGTACTGGGACACCTGCCTTTCCATTCCTGATGTTGACTGCAAAAATCAGTTATCAATGGAAATATATTAGCAGCTAAATAGCAAAAAGCCTCAAAAAGACTCCAGGCTTCTGCCACAGGAGGAACACCCCAAAAGATGAATGATACCTCTCTGTGCAGTTTGTTGCTTTACCTATAGGAGCAGAAAATCAACATAAGAAGGTCATCTACATTAGATGAGATGGCCCCCCACAAGCTGCTGCTGAAGGCCACCAAGGAGGTGGCAGAGTCTGGAAAGAACCTCAGATGCCTGGTGGGGGGACAGACAGGGGAAGGATGTAGTGGAAGAAGAGCCAAGCTGTTGTTCTTATGTGACTCATGCATTTTCCACTTGAGTTTCTGACTGTTCTGAAAAAAAAGAAGAAAAAAAAAAGAAAAAAAAAGAGCAAGACACTTTTCAGGGCTTATTTTAAATTTTTCTGACAGAAAGAGAGCTTTTCTTTGTCTTTTCTTATCTTCACCTGGTATTTCATTTCTTATCATGGGATAGCAGATATTTCTTTCCTGTTTTTACACCATTTGATAGCTCCAGATGATGTGGTAACATTTGTTCACATTTATGCAAAACATAATGACCCGAAACACAATGATTTTTATCCCTATTATGCCACAAATTTGGAATTTGGGCTAAACCACACTCTGGATGGAAGACATTATCTCCAAGACTTGCCTTTCTAACTCATATTTAGGGGATCTGAGTACATTTTCTAGCATTCAACTAGTTTGTTTTAAGTCCTGCATGCTTTTTTTTTCCCCCTTTGCTTTAAAAATATCAATACCATAGGAAGCTACACTTTAAGTCAAGAAAAATAAAGAAACACTCTAGCAATCTGCTCTAACAGTGGTCCTTTAAACTTCCTTAGACTTTTATTCAGTTATCAGGAGAAATGTTTTACTGGATGCCATTTTCTACTTTCCTTGTACAATCCAATAATTTATGTACCTTTATTGTGCCCATTCATCTTCATCTCCTTTTTAAGCTGAGCAGCACGGCTTTTGCTCTCTCCCGTCCAACAGATCTTTCCTGACTTTCTGACTTCCCCTTAGCCCTCTATGGAGCCATTCTGCTTCTGTAGTATTTGAGAGAGTCCCCAGAAAATGCCAGTTACTTTTATTAAAATCTCAGCCCTTCCTGACTGAAGATTTAGATGGCTTTTTACCCCATCCATACAATACAGCCCTTTATACATATTGGGTTGAGGGGTTTTTTTTCCTCAGATACATGGAGAAAGCCTGTGTTTATTTCTGTAAATGGGGATCTGAACCTCTATCAAAAGGAAAAGCTCAGAATTACCCCCCTACACACACACACACATACAAAACCGATGGCTTAATTTCAGCAAGAGCAGAGGGAAAACCTGGCAGATGGAGTTTTCCTCCCTCTGAGGCATTTTGGCTAATTTACATCCTTGTTTCAGAGCTAAAGGCTCCCACTGAAAGGCAGCCATGTGTTCCTTTTAAACAGGTAGATTTGATTAAAGGCTGGACTTCTGGGGCGTGATCCTGCTGCCTCTCTACAATCAGCCCTACCAAGGATAATGAGATTACTCACAGGAGTAAAGCACTGCAGAACTGAACCCTGGAGTCTCACGAATTAATAGGAGAATTTTCTCCTCTTTTCCCCTCTGCCCCTTTCTTTATTGCCCTTAAAATGCCAGGGGAGCTTCAGAGTTATAGCAATTATTGTTATGGAGAACAGGGCATAAAATGAACTGTTATTGCCTTTAAAAGAGCTGGAATCTCTTTACCTTTCAAGAGTAAGGCATAAAAATCTGTATGCAAATGTATAAATATAAATGCAAATATAATCTACACCAGGAAAAGCTGTTTTTCCCTGAGCTAAGGGAGCATAACGATAATCAGGCTCCCAACTGCAAACGGTGCTCGGTGTTTTGTAAGGGCTGTGGAAAAATGAAACAAGGGCTTAATCCACTCTCTCCTCCAGTTGGAGGAAACAGGTGTGGCTCCATTTGTAGGTAGCTTATTATTTTTTGTGAATACATTACAGGCACTCTTTGCATATTTGAAATGGTAGCACATTTTGCTGTTCCTGCTCAGAAATATTCACCAGCTATGGAGCAAGCTGGACTAAGAGGTTTAACCATGCTGCTTTGCTCAACTTTAATGGTTTATGTGGATTTGAAGAGGCAGTAAAATATCCTTTGGCAAACAAAGACTTCCAAGTGGATGGAAGGTGAGTGCACCCTTTGTTTGGTAATGGACAAACAAGAGGGGAATTAAAAGGCAGAATTTCCAATCAACAGATATCTGATGTGGGAAACCTCCAGGAGATGCCTGTCCTCATGGGGCAACTGGGCATGCATGCCCTACATGGGGCAACTGGGGTTCATATGGCTAAGACCTTGTTAGCAGTGGAGTTCCCTAAAGAAACATTTGCATCAATTCACAATTCAGCATTGATACAAATGATAAAAGAACAACGAGATCATTGAGAACATATTTGGGCTGAGGCACTAGAGAAATACACAGTGACCGAAGTGAGCGCTGGACCAACAAGATCCATATTAGTCCAATGCAACTGGAGAGTATGTGTCGGTGTGAGACCTACATTTTTGCATGCTCTTAGTTCCCATGACCCAGAGTAATCATGCTGAAACAAAAACATTGAATAGCACTAATTACTGTGACTTCAACACTGGGAGAAAAAGAAATGAGGTACAGTGTTCTCTGGTCTAGGTCAGAAGGCAAGCACATGGAGCAGTCTGGGGGAAACTTGATGATCTCAAGGAAAAAAGAGAGAAAGGGGAAGGAAGCATGAAGTGACACCCAAGTGTGACTTGTGCCCAAAGTTCAGCCTGATACCTGCGGCAAATAGATGGCAGTGAAGTCAGCTTCATGAACAAGAAAGTGAAGAAAACAAGAGATGTTGAAAAATAAAGACAGTAGGTCATGAGGAAGGAAAGGAACCAAAATGACTCAGAGGACACCAAGCTTAAAATGCTAAATGGAAAGACAAGTAACATTCAGTTGCAGACAACAGTCTGGGAGAAACTAAGAGTTCAGCAAAGGAGACAGGCTTAAATCATCCCAGTATGTGAAACAATTTATCATCAGAACAGAGAAGACATTAAAAAGTCCCTGGTGAAACTAAAATTAAAGGGGATTATTTTGCTGCAACGTTCACAAAAGGACAACAGTGTATTTCCCAAGAGAAGCAAAGGTCAGGTAAGAGACAAAAACAGATGAACATGAAATTGCTAGAGATTTGATTGTAGAGATGCAATTGTCGCCAGCATTGAGAAGAACGGCCAATGTCTAAGGAAAATTTGGCAATAAACTAATGAGTCAGAAGAGAGCAATGAAAGTAGGACACAGTGATGACCTTGACTTCAGTATTAGGGAGGAAGAAATGCAAGGCACAGGTATTTTCATCTGGCATAGAACAATGTACTATTGGGTCAATACTTAATATGGGAGAAAACAAAACATTAAACAAAAGTAAGAGTCAACAAGAAAACCCTGAAAGTTTCTTCAAATTTAAAGGAAACATTAGCTGATCTTTATTATCAGAATCACAGGCTGGTTTGGGTTGGAAGGGACCTCAAAGATCATCTAGTTTCAACCCCACGGGCAAGGACACCCTCCACTAGAGCAGGTTGCCCAAAGACCCATCCAACCTGTCCTTGAACACTGCCAGGGATGGGGTGTCCACAACTTCCACTGTTCCAGTGCCTCACCACCCTCATTGTAAAAAAAAAAGTACTTCTTATTTCCAATCTAAATCTACCCTCTTTCTGTTTAAAATGATTGCCCCCATCCTGTCACTACAGACCTTGGTAAAAACTCTCTCCGTCTTCTTGTAAGAAAGATTGTAATGGGAGATGGATGCTGAATGAAGACAAACACTCCTGATGCCGACTGGCTCTACCACATCCCAGCTGGAATAGGTGACAAGGAACCAGCAGGGTGACAGCCTGGAAAAAAACATGATACCAGGGATAAGGGTGCCCAGGAGAACCATGGATAGTTGGGAGATATACCAGTGACCTGAAGAGGGCATCTGTAAAGAAAGCTTGGAGAGAAATGTCCTGGGAATCTGAATGTCTCAGTATGGCTTTTGGCACACATGAGAAGCATCCTGTGTTCAAAGCAGGTGGAGAACAGTACATGGACACAGCAAGGGAACCAAGTAGGACACAACAGGCAGGGTACATTGGCAAGGGAAACCATTGTGAGGCACACAGAAAGCCATTAAAAAGACACACAAAGCAGGTGAACAGCTCTTGTATGAAATTGGGCATACATAGCCTGGAAGAAAAAGTCAGGAAACTGGGATGAGTGAGACCAAGAAGATTGTTATTGAAAGCAACACAGCAAAACAGGTCCTAACACTGTGAGCCACTCTGCCTGGGCAGAGGTCTAAGCACACTCAAAAAATGTTACTGATTTCAATCTCTGATGGCATCAGTCTGAAATAAGCAGGATGAGCTGGATGGTGCTTACACACTTCAGTACCTCACTCTTCCCTGTGGTAGAACAAGATCCAAACAAAAAACAACAGTATCTCCATAGACCCTCATTTTATAGCTTGGCCAGGGTAGAGATGAATGGTTGAGGATGGGGGAAATCATAGTGAAAGCCCCAACATGATAAGCAGTATTTTCATAGGTGGAGAAATTACTCACTGGTGATTCACAAATTCTATGCTCAGAAGGGTCTAGTGATCACCCCTTTTGATTTCCTGCAAAACAGGCAACTAAAACCTCACTTTGCATCAGGCTCTTCATCACTGGCTGGTCTGGAGTATGTCGTTTAGGCTGATTTCAAAGCTTCTGTTTTCATGTAGGTGTCTGTAGGCCTATTGGTCCTTTTACAGACAGTGGGGATATGGTCAAGACAGCCCATGGAGCTTTAAAGCTTCATTCACTTCTCATCCTAAATTAAGTGCCTGCCTTTGGTTAGGGTGATTCATACCCTAAACATTAACTCTGCTGACTAGATTCTCACTTAACAGAAACAAGACACAGAGTTCTGAGAATTAGATGTAAATGCATTGTAGGCACTCAAAGCCGGGGGGGACAAATCCCAGACCATGGATCCAAGGGTCCAAAGCACCCTTAAACTTGTTACGATTGTTCATCTCATTTATTCTGAGTGTAGATAAATGACACTAGAAATGAGGTATAGTTTTTCTGTCTTCAGCTTCCAGCCACTGACTTTGTAATGTCATTGTCTACTTAACTGAAGAGCTGTTAACAATTAAATTCCATTGCTGTTTTACTCTCCTTTTCTCTGGATCAACAGAGCTTATTATGGTCTAGATCTGTTATTACTGAAGACTAGATGATGATGCTGGATCAGATCAAATAGTTCCATTAACCAGGAAAGAATCCTAAAGAATCTGTGAACCAAATGCTCCATAAAAGGGGTTTGGTTTGCCACTTCTCTACCTTTTTGTCCCTCTCAAAAGAAAGAAAAAAAATAACAAAACCACCCCCCTACTGCCCCAAAGTTCTTCTTCCAAAGCAACTATAAGAATGGATTGATGTGGATATTGACAGATAAAGCAACAGTTCCTGTCACAGGGAAGAAATGTGCAAGGAGTAAAGAGCACAATAAAGAAATTTCCCCAACTTGTTTGCCACAGTGGACTTCCTCTTGGATTGCAAAACAGGTGCCATGGTCATAGTGTGGTGGAGGCTTTTCCTCCAAAAAATACAGCAGCCAAATGGAACAACTGTGGGGTGCTATTATTCTCTTAACCTCAGAACACAGTTTCTCCCTAAAGGTCAAAGCGAAGCATTAAATGAGCCGAGTCCATTGTATCTGGATCACAGAAGGAACCATGAAACCTACCTGTGAAAGCTGACTTCCCGTTACCAGGCAAACCTACTGCATGTGCAAGAAGAAAACCGCAACTGTGAGTGCTGTACTCATGCATAACTTATCTGGAAAGGTGAAGCTTGCTTTTTTTTATTCATGCATAACCTTCCTTTTTCACTAAAACTGTTTTTATTCCAAAACCATTTTTTTCTCCTTTTTGGCTTTTTGTTTCACAAGCAGAACCCCAAGTCAGAGGAGGGAGGAAGGGGAAACCCATATTCTGGTAGAAAAGTGATGCATCATGATTCACGCTGGTGAAGGATAAAGTGAGCAGCTCAGAAAACACAAGGATAACAGTGGTGTGTCTGCACAGTTTGCTTAATAAAAACTGATGTCTGCTTTGCAGTTTCTCTTCCCCTATCCCAGCTGGCTGGAGCACAGGCGGCATTTCTCAGAGCAGGTTGCTATTGTTAATGAGAACCGCTGGCAAAGACTTCAAGACACCATCCAGCTCGGTCCCTGGAGGGTCAGGAATACCTAAACCATCTCTGATGAGTTCTGATAGCAGGTGCCTCAAAGGTGCTTTGATGCTGTCCTGAAGGCTGTGGTAGAGCTGCGCCATGACAGCCCTACTGAGACAGCAGGAGATGGTGTCGTACACGCGTTTCAAAGAGGCACTTCAAGCCAACCCTCATATTATCCTTCACAGCCTGAGGGCTTCCCTTACCTCCACCAGCTGATGCGATACAGGAGCTCAAAGGGAAAGGGAAGCTGACCACATCTCCCTGGGGGGGGTTCCCAGAATGTACAAAGCCTTCCACCGGTAGAAAGGAAACCCAAGCAGCTCCGCTGACCCTTGCAGCCCCAGAGCTGGAAGGTAGCACGGACAGAGGGAAGGGCATATGCCTGAGGGACCACTGGCTGACAGATTTGAGTTCTTTTAAGCCATTTCCACAGCATTTACTTCAGCTCCTTCACTGCTTCAGGCCTGCAGAGGGTGAGAAACTTCATCATTATAAAATCAAAGCAAGGATCCAGCTCCAGAGGCCTGAAATGTCCCTGACACCTCCTTTCTCTTCTCCCTGTCAAGCCCTTTCTACATAAAACACCTATTTCCAGGCATGTCCAGGATGTCCATGAGACACTCCTAGGCAAGAGCAGGCTAACACTATCCCCATCCCCTTATCACAACTGGGATCTGTATCCATGTCATGTAATGCATTAAATAATCCTTTCAGACCTGAGCTACATTGGTAGCCATCCTGGGCTTTAATACTCCATGCAGAAAAGCATCTGGTGTGCTGTGGAAAAGAGCGAATGAATAGAAAATATAACACAGAGGTAAAGACTGGAAATCAAAAGTCTTCAGGAAAAAAATCCTACAAAAATCAGAAACAAAACCCTTCAGTTAATAATAATGTTCTAAGATGGCTTAATTCTATGAGATTTTATTAAAAAATGCTCTCATAAGCAAAACAAACAAACAAACAAACAACAATGACAACAACAAAACACCACTTATTGATGTTTTTGCACTTCAGGTCTAAATTTCACCAGCCACATTTAAAAAAAAATAAACCAAACACACCCAACATGTCTTCCCCTCCCAACCCCACTAAACTAACAAAACCAAACGCAATGTCTAAAATAAGGACAATTCTAGTCAGTGACTGTTGATATGCATTTATATGTAAGATCACAGCAAACTGTATCTTCCAGTCATTTTTTTCCTTCTTTTTTCTGAATTAATCATCAATTCAGAGATATGAGCCGCCTTCTTTGCACATTACTTCTGTGTTCCTTTCTCTTGGAAGAACAATCTATTTGACTGCCTCCATAAGCTGTTTTCACCCACTCTTCTTCCCAGTTCTTTCTCAAAATCAAACCGGTTTCTTGAACAGCAAAATTAAGACACGGTTTCTGCAGGAGGCTTCCAATGAAGTATCTTTTAGATACCATCTATAAGTGATTCCTGCCCTATTTTTATTTCAGTGATTCAAGCACCTCTACTCTAGGTCGAGCATTCCGTGAGTTATATTTCTGTCTCTGAAAAAATACTCTTACCCAGTTAAAATTCCTCCTTGTCCTGATATACCGCTTTAATTGTTACTGTCATTTCCCTTTAGTCCACTATAAAGCTTACCAGAAGAAGCGATGTTGCAGATATGCAAGTAAGGTTTGGAAACAGACAGGCATCCAGTACACATGTGAACAGGTAGAATTACCTTTCTGCTTAGTGATATCTCAAACTTCCTAAGCATCACAGGGCCTTCCTCTGATTGTAAGCCAACGGTATTTTAATTCAGTTATTTGTATTCAGCTATAGCCTTTGTTCTGGGAACACAGCCAAGTGAAGCACTGAATACTTAGTGAGTATAATTAGAGAGGTAAGCAGCTCCAGAAGGAAGGAAACCAACACACACACGCAGGGTCATTATACAGGATGCATGAGGAGAAAGTTGAGGAGTGGGGGGCAAAGACTTGGACACATACAATAAAACCCCCACACCCTAAGTGATCTGTCTCTACAAAACTGACATTTCTATCAAATGAATTCCATTCCCCTGATAATTTGGAGAAATGTTTGTTTGTGGAGTGGGTTGGACTCATGACCTGTTTGCTGAAGCAACAAAAGCTCTTGAAAAAGAGCCTCCCTAAGATCTGACAGGCTTTGGCCTTCAGCAAACAACATGTTCAAAATAAGCAAATAATGAGCAACCTTCATCGATGAACTGCCAGCACAGAATGCCTTCAGATCTCAGAAAGCAGTTCTTGCTTGGCTTCCTTCAGGCCTTTTCTCATGGACCCAAATAATCTTGTGGCTTTTTTGCTCTCCAGCTTTCTTTTCAGCATGAGTCATTGCTATGTTTAACATTCGATACAGTTTCATAAAAAAACCAGCTTAGCTCTGGCCAGATTGCTCCAGATATTTACATGCCACCTGAATCATGAGAAAATCAATAGGAATCAAGTACCTAAATATATTTGAGGATACGGACTGTTGTTCCTCTTGAAATTCCCATCCATCTCCTGTTTCTCCAGTAGAATAAAAGCACTACTTTTCTCCTAACAATATGACACAGCCTTTCTGTTCACCCACAAAAGTTTTGCACTTACCTGGAACAGGCAGCAGCGACTAAAACTGGGAAAACATGGCCAAAGTTAAAAGTGGTTGCAACCACCCGATTGCTCCTGAGTGGTTTACGTAAATGGGTTTACTCAGATTAGGATTTTGAAACAGCTGTTAAGATCAGCCTCAGCACATCAGTCTTGTTCCTAAAACACGAAACTGTCATCCACAGAGCTACATACCAGTTAACAAGAAATTCAGTTAAAGTCTGATGCAGAACCCTTTGGAGGCTCTGCAAAAACTTCCACCAACTTAACTCTTCATCAGCTCCTAACTAATCTCTTCATTGCCCATTTTAGTGGGAAGGTCAAGCAGGACCAAGCCGGATGCATTAAAAAAACCCCAGCACCTCCTCCTCCAAAAGTCAGCATTGAAACCTGCTGGGTAAGGATAACAATGAGAAGGTATTTGCATTACTATTTCCTACCGTTTAGCACAAAAGTGACTGTAGAGCATAGTCTCCAGTCCCTACCAGTGCCAAAACACATACAAATTAACTTCTGCAACCTGCTCAAGCCTTTCTTTGTTTCCAGAGCTGGGAGAAGCCATTTCATGGTGCACACAGGAATCTCTCCTCACAGCAGCAAAACATGTACATATCTGTAAAGGAAGTTCTGGAACCAGCCCTTGTTCTCATTTATAATCTCACACATGACTTTATAACCAAGAGGCTTCAGCATCCCCGAAAATAAAGAGGATGAAGGGGCATGATCTGAGGTCAGGCTGAAGTCACTAATTTCTGTCAGCCCAGTTTTGCCAGATTTGGGCAGATGTAGTTGCAATAACTCCAGCAGAATGACAGATGCTTAATTAAACTAGTGTTCTCATTAGCAGAATTTATTTTGCTAATGATCAGAGGATGGAAAGGAAAAGGCTAAATCATCAGTCAAAGCAGAGCTTCGCCAGGACAAAGGTGTTCCCAAGCCACTCCCCAACAATCATGCACCTTCAGTGTTCACATCAGCCTTCCTCTCAAATCCAGTGTGTTAAAAAGGGGACACATTTCACCTCCTTAAGTGCTTGGTGGGCACTTGATGGCAAGCCAAGGTCAACCCACCACAGTGTATGAGACATGCAAGCAACACACGCAGGATAAAGATCCCCATGCAATTATGTAATACTCTTATAGGTCCCATAAAGACCATTTTCACCTTCAGACTTTTTTTTTCAAATCTGGACCAGGGCCTGGTCTCAAAGTGAGTACACGACTTTGTGTCATTCCATTGCCCTAAAACATTCAAAACAAAATCAAAGAAATATCCAACTCTAAGAGAGAGATTTGACTAACTGCTAACTATTTTCAATTGCAAAGAGTGTTTACATCTTTAATACAAGACACCAGTAAAGGCAGGTTTTTTTGTTAGTCTTCTGACTAATATTTGAATCACTTAACTGTCCCTCTGCCCTTCAGCTGGAAGGGGAAGTCTTCATTTCCTGGCCTGCTATTTCTGCAAATTTCTACTTTCAGCTTCATTTTTATTCCAGAGAGGGATGGTTTTCAGCTGTGGACAGAATGACCTTTCAATAGCTGTCTACAAAGAGATCTAAGATCCTTCTCAAAGTGTCTAGGGGCGGGGACCCTCAATCCACCCCACTCCAACCAGTTTGATGCCAGTGCCAGCAATAGATGCCCAGATCCTGGGCAAGGATAACAGGTCTGCAGGAGAGCACCTGAAGTGCAGCACAGAGGAATTCCAGCCTTCATCGTGGACCCAACTTAAATGCCTCCATGCAAACACACATAGTGTGGGGATGAACAGGAGGAGTTGGAGATGTGTACACCTGCAGGACTATGATCTTATCATGGAGACATGGTGGGATGGGTCCTATGAGTGGAGTGTTGGGATGGAAGGATACAGGCCCTTTAGGAAGGACAGACGGGGGAGACAAGGAGGGGGTGTCAGCCTCTATGTCAGTGCTATTTAACTTTATTGCTAAGATTAAAAAAGAAGAGGGGGAAAAAATCACAACAGTATGTTTGCTGCATCCAGGAATCACATCTAGATTATACAGAACAGTACATCTGAATTGTCTGTATCATTGTCACACTGTAGCATCCCCACTATTTATTGCCCTTCTGTGTGATCCATCATGTCTCCCTGGCTAACTGTAGATTTCCATGCTATTTTTCTACTTATGAAGATGCTTTTTCTTGAGTTAAGGTCAGGTTATCACCTCTTCTTGTGAATCAGTTTTGACCAAAGAGCAGTTTGTGTTGGCCTCCTTATGCGTATGACGTCCTCCCTGATGTAAAGCATGTCACAAAGCTGCAGCTCCCAATAACTTGATTACAATTTTGGCCTTGTCTACTTTGCCTACAAAGTATGTTTTTCACACAGGGATTAGTTAAGGTACATTAGTTATCTACTGAAAGCTAAGACAGGGCAATACAGCGCTAACACAAAAGATCTTCTCAACTACATGGTTGAGTTGCACTGTGACAGGCCTGAAAGTTGCTTGCTACAGGACCTTGTGTGTTTTTGCTGCAAATTTCCCATCTGCTTCAGAAAAACTCCTTTTCTGAGCAATGCAGATACAACCGTAATTTTTAATTATTTGTTTCTCCAGCAAGTGGGTGTGAAGGTGGCATAACATAAGTGCACAGTACAGGCACTGTAGTACTCTACAGATTTAGCCTAATATGTGATATGAAGTGATGCTAAGGTGCCAATACAACACCACAGATGATGTGGGAGCCCCTGATTCAATGAGTTTTGATGCCAGCTTTTTGAGGCTTCACCCCGCTGGTGGGCAGATGGGTCTGAGCCATTACAATTCTCTCAACATGCTCTGTCTCAAACCTCTCCCTGTTTTTGCCCCTTGTTAACAACTGACAGTGAAAATTAAAGCTGGAACATAAGAATTTCTACAAAGCTTCTGGATACACCACTTTAACAGATAAAAAGTTCATCAACAGTACTTGTCTCTGCTGGGAGGCAGGACCAGAGGGAAACTAATAGCTGCCGGCTACCACTGAAGCCTTTTAGATTTCATCAGGACTTAGGTCCTTTGTTGATGCTTAATTTGACATTGAGCACTCCATACTATTAGAGTTTGTGTGTGTGTGGATAGATGGATACCAAACAGCTTCATAAAACAGCTTGGGTCATGTGGTAACTTGTTAAACACTACTAGAACTTTCTGAAAGGTTCAATGTAGGGTAAACCCATCATCTGCCTGGGCCTTCAGCACACATTATCTTCTGGCCAGAAGAAGTTACACAAAACAAAGGAGTCATCATTTCTTTATGACAGGGCTCTTCCTGGAGGTTAGGAAAGAAAAGCAAGTCCATGAATAGGAAAAGACAGTATAGACAGTCCAAAAAAATAAAGGACTGAAAAGTGGAAAAGTCCCCAAGCAGAAAAACACAGATTTGAACTTGTTAAGAGTACTCAGCACCAAAGGAAGTTTGCGAGGTAGAGAGGAACCAGACGACCTGGTTGGTTAGCAGAAGACAGTCTGTGAGACCAGGCAGGAAAGAAGAAAATTCTGCTTGGTAAAGAGAGAGGCTTTGTGATTTGGATCAGACTCCATACGTAGGAAAAGAGGATAGTTGCATTAGAGGTCTCTACGTCCTAAACTTCAAGGACAAAATAGAAATAAATATGTGCAGAGCACTGGAAAATGGGAAGAGTTCATGCTGATTTCTGTGTGGTCTATAGAAAATAAAATTCACTGCTTGATGCAAAGACATTGTATTACCTGAAGACCCTTTAAAGGACCAACTTCATTATCTGTTGCCATCTTGGAGTGCTCCTTCAAATGCTGAATATTGGATGGAGGACAGCAGGACAGAAGAAAAGAGGTTTGGATGTAGAAGAGACATTAAATGGCACAGGAAAGAAACAAACCCAGTAATAAATAAAACCAAACCCAGTAATTTAAAAGAGAAAAAAAAAACCCTGGCTTTAGCTTCTTTGAAACATGTTTCCAACTTCAATCTCCAGCTTCCTCTAAACAAGCTATTCTGTGGGTTTTCTGAATGTGCCTGTTTGTCTTAGAAAGAGCCCTTGGAACCTGAGCAACGGCTTGCCATGTCAAATGCATAACACTCACTAGCTCATAAATATGCAAAATTAATATAACACAGGCATGGTGCTCTGTTGCTGTCTGAAAACTTGGCCGTACTCAAGGGTGATTCAATCTGCATTCATTGCTTCTGCAGGAACAATCCATTTGTCGGATGTTTTCCATGTCCACGATAACCTCTAAGAAACTGAAAATGAATTGCCATCGAGCGGAGATGACTTCTCAGGGAGCTTTGCCGGTTTAGCTGCAATCATATAAGCAAAGCATAATCATTGACCCTCCAAGAATCAATACAGCTATACTAGTGCAAAATTACTTACAACAGCTCTCTTCAGGCTGTGTCTACAATACAGATTTTGGAAAGCATCAGTCATGGGTGTGCTGAACTGCAGTGTGTGACAGACATAACAGAGCAGGCAAGAGTACCCAGCATAAACTGATTTGCAAATAGCTGTGCTTTAAGCCACAGAATACTCCACTAAGCTACACCCCAGCAGAGCTGCTGATATTCTGTTGGCACATCTGCATTTGCACAAATTAGGATCCACCAGGATAGGATAAACAGCCTCAGTTCTGTGTCCAGTTTAACCCAGCTGATTTTAGAAGAAACAATCTTGCTTGAGGGGCCAGTAAATACTAGCAGGAAGCCACAACAAATACCTCAGATAAGTAACCTCCTCCAGAGACATAACTGATCTGGATATCTCTCCAGTCCTTAGTGAGTTTTCTTCTATTTTTTCATGTCAGACCAAATTGTTGTAGTTGTTGGTGTTTTAATCATTGAATCATAGAATCATGGAATCATAGAATGAGGTAGGTTGGAAGGGACCTTTAAAGGTTATCTAGTCTAACCCCCCTGCAGTAAGCAGGGACATCTTTACGAGATCAGATTTCTCAGAGCCCCATCAAGCCTGACCTTCTTTTAGCCTTCTTTCCCAAGAACATGAGGCCAATGTTATCACACTACGATTGGATCTATCTGTATGCTGGCCTTCCCTTTCCAACAAAAACTTTAAAACCCATTATCAGTTAAAAAAATTACTAAATACACTGATAGAGAGGTGGAAGACTGAAAGACACAAAAGTTGTGCAAATAGGACAGCGAGGAAGAAGAACAAGAACATTAAAAAAACCTGTTTTGGGAGCACCACCCTGTTGTCACAGGTAAATACTGTTGTCACAGGTAAATAACTGGAAGGCGTCCAAGCAAAGAGCACTAAGATGGTGAGGGTACTGAATCTCATAATGTACAAGGAGAGGCTGGCACATCTGACTTTGTTCACTCTGGAGAGGAGAAAGCTAAGAACAGGACAAAGTTGCTGTTTTCTACTGCCCAATGTAAGGGAAATAGGGAAAAGGAAGCCAGCCCCTTCTGAGAGATGCACAGTGAAAGAACAAGATGAAGCAATTGCAACTTGCAACAGGAGCTATTCCAGCTGGACAAAAGAAAATAGTTTCAACTTCAGAGAGGTTCGGTGCTGGAACAAGAGCCCTGAGAGGGTATGAACTGCCCAGCCTTGGAGATTTCCAAACTCCACTGAGTAAGACACTGAGGAACCTGATCTAACTCCACAGTTAGCCCTGCTCTGGCCATGATTCTGGATTAGGCACCTCTTAGAGACTCTTCCCGCCTAAATCATCCTATGATTCATGTATCACTAGACACCAAAGAAACTACACAAAAATTCAACCTCAAGATACAAATCTATAGGAAATGAAACTTCATTGGCTTTGCTGATCATGGAACTATCTGCACTTTTCCGTAGCGGTTTTCTCTTGGTTTGCCTTTATTAAGAGGAAGTTGTATTAAAGAAGTAGTATGGAAAAAGAAGAATGGAAATATATGTTCAGCTTTCCCTTCAATGGGCAGAAAAAGAAAATACATCTTTTATCATAGTGAAAATCAGCTGCTTAAATGATTAAAAAACTGAGCTGCATGGCTTTGAATTCCAGAGACAATAAGTTAGCCTACGGAAAAGTAGGTGTGTTCCCTCACTTCCAGTGCAGGAAAAGAAACACCATAACAGCAAAGTACCAGACATTGCTAGTGATCTGTGCCCAGAAAGTTTTCTCTCTGTGTCTCATCATATGGGCCCATTGCCTCAGTTTCCCCTCTGAAATCCTTGCCCTCAGTTTTGGATGATGTGAAATGTGATGCCATATCTGGCTCTAGGCAATCTGTATGATAATGATTTTTACCCAGAAAAAAAAAAGAGCTGTTGAACAGAAACCAAAGCAAACCCCTTGACTTTGCTTTTCCCCAGTTAGCCAGACCTTTGCATACAGTAGGATGTCTGTCCCTCATCCATGAAGGCAGAGAACAGAAGTGCTGTAGCCCTATCTTGGCACTTTCAGATGAAAACAATTGCACTCAGCACCGCATGGGCTCTCACAGATTATCCAAAATCTCACCAGAATAGAAAGAACAGGCTTTTCAAAAGCTAACGGATAAAGCCCTCAGCAGCCCAAACCAACTTCCGAGCTCCCTCTGCTTTGAGGAAGATGATCAGAAATCATCTGATCAAAGATGTTCTGAGATCCTTTCCAACTTGATTTATATTGTGATGGTACAGGTATTTACTCAAGAGATTTAAGACTCAACTGACACCAATCTAGTTGTCTTGCATATATCCATTCCCTTGCATTCACCAGCATCAGAAGAAAAGATAAATAAAAAAATTAGCCAAATGTAGTTTTTGTGTGGTTTTTGTTTTAACCAACCAAAAACCCCATAAATTGAGGTTGGCAACTCCTTTCTTACAATTTTCGCTCTAACCCACTGAATTGCTTTACACACACACAGCCACTATGAAACCATTTCATTTAGGGTTTTGTATTCAGAAAACACATCATCTGTAGATAGGATTTTTAATAGTCTTTAATTATTTTTAATTGAGAATTATTCAGAATTGCTTTATTTCATTCGTTTGGTCCAAATGAGATGTTTAGCCCTTTACCAAAATTTGGTTATACTGAGATATAGGACTGCAGTTTTGACATCTTAAGGTGTGCATTGGGGTTGCTTTTTAGCTCACCAAAAATATAGAGTAACATAATTTTTGTCATTTTGAAACAAATGTTGGTTGCAGACTTCAAAAGAGCAGTCAAACCAAGAAATGTTTCCTCCTATGCCTTCAGCAGCTTTTGCTTTCCTTATGTGCCCTGAACATACCCAGTTTATCATGGGTTGTTCTCTCCACCTTGTCCATTTCACCAGAGTAAGGCTCCTAGAGCTGTATGTCTTCCCAGCTTATCAACAGAGATCATTAGCTAATTTATATGGAGCAACCAAGAAGTGCCTGCTACACCTCCTACTTTGCCCTCCCAGAAAGCCTCCTCACCAGCCTCTTGATGGAGAAAAGGAGTCTGCTGCTGTTGTACATCATACCCCAGCTCCTGCCTGGAACTAACAGCAGGACCAGACCATGCTGGGCCTATGATTTCTCTGGAAGGGACCAAACCCTGAAATCCTGACATAATCACAGAGGGATGGCTAAGTAGGGATGGTTACGCAATATGCTGCAAAAATACCAGCAGACCTCTAGGACACTGTCTGCACTAACAGCACTTCCATTACTTCCCCAGAGTTAGAACCTTTCTTCAGTCTGAAGGAGAGAAAGGCCAAGTGTCCTTGAGAAAAGAAGACCAAAGGAAGTCTATAGCTAAGACTCTAATTTGCCTAAAGAAAGCCCCTCATGTCAGTTTTCATGAGCTGAGCGAGATGTTTGCATTAGGTGAGAGACTGACCATAGCTATGCAGCTTGCAAAGGGACAACAACTCCTAGGCAAGACATCTGGCTCCTTAAAATTTTGCTGAAAAAGCCACACGTTGAAACCCAGTCAGCTGGTGTACCTTCCCACCTAGAAAATAAACGTGAGCAATCTTATATAATTATAATAATTAACATTTGTAATATGATGATGCTTTGATGCAACCCATTTTATGTGGCTTTTTATCATTGTTCTTTAATTAAAAAGATCTCCAGCCATTGAGATCAGCATGAGTGCGTCACACCCAAAGGAGTGAGAAAGCAACTTTACCCCAGATCCTAAAAAAAAGGTTTATTCAGAATTTGGATACCCCTGAAGCTAGCAGTGCTTATAGCTGGAGTTTTGGTTCACAGTCATGTCTCTAGGTACTGACCTATGCTTGGCAGATAAGGAAGCAGAGCCAGAAAGTTTCCTAAAGCCACAGCTGGAGCTGGATTGGCCGTACTGAGCCTCAGTGCTTTGCCAGACCCAACCAACGATGTACCTTTCCTACTGTAAAAGTTGCAGGTGTGAAAAACAGGCTATGAAACAAACCAGATTATTCCCCCCACACACATGCCCCCTTAACCTGTTTTAAAAAGAGAATTCATTAAAGGAATCGCTATGTGATGTATTCTGAAACGTATAGATTTTACAGCAGCTGGTGAAGTACAGTCATGGGACTGAAGCGTGAAACAAGTGTTTGAAGGTGCTTAACATTCATTCCATCTTTGTTCTGATTTAATTAGTAAACATCTTCAAAGGGAACTGACTGACTGTTCAGGCAAAGGGCACAAGCAGTCCGGCACCGCAACAAGCAAATAAATGTTTAAAGGAAATATTTGGAACATACAAGAGCCTGGGGTTTGTCCATGCAGAAATGAGAACCAAAACCTTTCTCTGACTCACAGACCTCGTTAAAGACGAGGCAACTCTGTGCCTTACTCTGAAAGAAGTGTGCCCTGGAAATGCAGCATATATTTACAAGGAACTGTGTCTACATGCAGATTTATGCTGAAACGCACTTGGGGTTTGCAACTGCAGTAGCTACATCAATCCTGTTTTCCATGTAAACAGGGTTTTTGTCACTGGTTATCTAAGAAATATTGACTTATTGGAAAATAGTGCCCCCAGGCTCACTGTAAACAGCAAGCTGCTTCCAGGCTTCTGCAGAATACTGCTGTGCACATCTTGCCATTAGGCTGGCTGGCTGCAGAAAGGGCTAGAGAAAGCCGTGATTCTGTAGATCAGAGGCCTCCTGAAACCAGAGACTTACTAAATGGACAGAGATACCTGCTTACAGGAGGACTTACAGTGTCGGGCTTTGAACTTTAAAGTTAAATAGCAGTTTGTTCTCCTCAGTCATCAGAAGTCTGGTTTGCAGGATTGGTGACCAGATCCCAGATACTTGTGGAGGTGGATAGAAGTCATAGAACCATAGACTGGTTTGGGTTAGAAGGCACACTGACATCCCATCCAATTACAGTGGATGCTGTAATTGGCCTTTCCTGACAGAGCTGTGTGGTGCATCTCCTGCTCTGAGCTGGCATGGGGCACTGGTGCAGAAGCTGCTGTGGGGCTGGGATGGAGAAGGGACCATGGGCTCTGAAACAGAGGGATGGAAAGGCCAACATCTACTCCCCTGCACTACTCTTCCAGAGCTAAAGAGGGACTGAGCAACTGTTTGTTAAACCATCTCAGAGAGCTTCAGCCTTTTCATCACCACACCAGAAGGGATAGAAGGGTGCTGCCCAAAGAATCATTGCCAAAATGAGGTAAAACCCCTTCCCCCAAATGCTACAGCTTGACAAAACATATGAAGAAAAAACACTGTAGTGGAAAGAAAAAAGAAGGCTGTTATTACATCATCTGACTGTCACGGTATATTCAGTTCTGGATGACCACAAACTTTCCCTGGGCTTTTAAAACCTTTCAGTGCAATCTGGATTCACTCTGCAACTCATATTCTATAATCCTTCCTCTTTGCCACCTGTCAATCACCTCCGGTTTGAATGCGAGCTCTTTTCGGTAAAGACACTTTTACTACACAGAAAAGTGCAGACCTGCCACAACAGTTACTGCCCCAGCTGGAACGCCTATATAGCCTTGAAATGCAGTTTTAAAAATCAGTGGGGCTGTAAATCCCGTAAAAAGAGCATTTGAGCAACCATAAAGCATTTTAGGATTCTTAGATACTGATGACTCAAGAATTAATCATTGCTGATTAAGAGTATTTTAGAAGACAAAATAATAGGGCAATAAAAATCCAAACATTCTTTACTTCAAAATTATTATCATGTAGCCTTATTTTATAATCATATTAACATAGAGTAAGTAATCTGCATGCAATTTGAGAGTAGGGCTTACGCCTGTAAAGTAACATGAGCAAAAGCTAGTCAGGAATTTTTGTGGCTTAAAATCAAAAGGCACAAGTAGTTGTAGGGGATTTTTTCAATACCTTCTCCCCTGAGATAGACCGGGAGCAAAATAAAATTTTTCAAATACTAAAAGTCGGAAAAAAGTGGGGATTTTTTTTTTTGTTAGGCTTTGTTCTTTTAATGGAACTTTCCCATGATTAAAGGAAAAACAGAACTGTTGTAAATGTTTCCATAGGAAGTGCTTATCATTTCCCAAATGGCTCTCATCTTTTTTGTTCTTTATACTTTAGGCTGAAACCGACTATACTCTGAGTCCTAAAATCATACTTAAGCACTGTTAAAAAAAAAAAGGGGGAATAATAAAATAGTGCTCAGTGTACTATGTATAATGCTATGTGACTTACTGGCTAATACCTGTCCTGTTTTCATTTCTCTGCTGTGGTTAAGCAGATGACCTCAGGACAGCAGGCAATTCACTAAAATAATCCTTTCCTCTCCAAGAGTTAAAAACCCACTTCTTGAACATACAAACCAGAAGTGATTTCAACCTTTGCAGCCTTCTCTTTGCCATAAAAGGACTCCTCTCTCGGCAGCCACCAGAGCCCATTAGCTGGGAAAGCAGGCAGGTGTAAAAGAAGTTCATGTTTAACCTCATGGTTTGAAAGCCGGCGCTGAAGTTTATCAGCTCACAAGCCCGTGAAGGGAGGAGGAAAGGCAGAGAATGGGATTTAGTCAAAGACTTACTCAGAGTTAACACAGGCCACTGGCGCTAATAAACAAACATTGCCAGACATCAAAAGGAAGTAAGTAAATCTGGGAAGGTTTAGTCCAAACAATGGAAGGGCAAGCTAAGCCTGTTGCAGGGTGGGCAGCGGGGTGGGTGACTTTGAGATGTTAACCCTTGCCTGGGCCATGGTGGCATCATAAAAGGAGGACTGGAACCCAGGCTAGCGTGCCCTAGGGAAGCAAGAAATTGTTTCCCCTGAAACCTGGGGAAAAACCTACAGTCTGAACCTCAATTTTTTTTTTGATTCTCCATCTTAAAGTCATCATCTCACGTAAGTTCAGGGGTCAGCCCAGTGCAGCCAAGAAGTTACTCAACCTGTGGTTTACCAAATGGTTTGCAAAGATGGATGAACTAAATGAGGGTTAAAACCTGGCAAGTTTCACACAGTGGCTGGACAAGTGGTGGGTGATGGCTGCACAGCAGAAGCCGTGGCTTCTCAGCACACCAGAGAAGCACACCAGACTTTTTTCTGTGTTTGGGAGATACATCTCCACTGCCACCAGGCTGGGTGGCTGCAGCACAGGGAGCATGAGGATGGAGAAACTGTGAAGATGTTGCAAGCATGTCCCCAAGGTTTCCAGGAGCTTTTTGAGGAGCACACAGACTAGCACAGGTCCTAAGTCTCCCTCGTTTAAAGGGCATCTCTTTACCCTAGATGGTAGTGTCTCTACCCTAGGTGGGGTTGATTCAGCACAACCAAAGTGCATGTGTACACATACAATTGAGCAGAAGGACAAAAGTGTCATTTGATCATCTATGGCTCCCTGATGTGTGTAACTCCCTCCATCTTTTTTCTTCTTTCAGTTTCTATTAAACAATCAGTTTTGCTCACAGCTCCAGAGACAGTTCCATGGAAGACATATGCACAACCATCCACAAAAAAAGACTCTTTCTGAAGAGCAAGGCTTTGAGGAAGCATCCAGGAGCTGGAAGAAAGGAAATCTCTTCTCTTCAGGCAGTAGCTCTCCAAGAGTTGGGAGTCTCAGAACTGTGGGTAGCCTCCAACCCATTCATGCTCAGTAGGGTGTCCTGAATCAGCAAAGCTCAGGATGGGCTGCACCAGGATTGGCCAAGGATCCCCTTCCAGACCCAAGGCGCAGAAGCTGCTGCCTTCCATGAGACACCCTGAGACTGCCCATCCTTCTGCAGAGTCAAACCTTCTCCTGAGCACTGGGCAAAGCTAGGAGATGCAGCTACTCACGGAGGCACATCATCTCATGCTGCAGGGGAACAGGAGGCACTGGGGTGAGCAGAGGATTGCTTGTATAGGTCAGAGTAGCCCACCTATCTGGGCTCTGGGAGCAGGAGCCGCATCAGAGGCAGATCTCTGATGGGGTCCTGCTGTGCATCACCCCAAAGGCTTTTTGCATTACCCTGATCCTGAAGGAAAGAGCCACCTGGTGACAACTCCATTGTAAGAAAACCTTCCTCTCAACTCTATACTTGAGGTGTGCAGATAGAGCTGAACTTGAGGCATTATACAGCTTGTCTCCCTTTGCCCAGGAAAGATCTCCTTTTTGGCAGCTGGATGCCTTTGGTACACATTCTTCCTCCTGAATCTCCCTTCCTCTTCCTCTGTTTGGAAGCACGGGTATTGCCTCCTGCGTGGCTGCCTGCAACTTGCCCCTCAGGAAAGGGCAAGTGTGCAAGAGGGAGAATAGAGGGAAGAGCTCAAAGGATCCAGAGAGCACGGAGGCCCCAAGCAGGCCAAACAGCCAGATGTAATCAGATAGGTTTTGCTGATCACAGGCACGTTGTATCTGCAGGGCTTAGGGGTCCTCTGCCCTCTCGCCTGAGCAGCAAGGACAGCCAAGCCAGCAGTGTCTTGCTCCCAAAGGCAGGTGACATATTTAAAACAAAACAAAACTAAAACTACAAAGAAAACAACCAAAAAAAAGCCCCATTGAAACCATGATCAACATAGAGGTTTAAATAACATCATGCATTATACATTGTAAACTCCCACCTCTGCGCGAGGGAGAGATGGCTGAAAAGGGGTGTAAACTGAGCCAAAAACAAAGCCAGGCTTTTTCAAAAAGGCAAAGGCTGGCAAAACTGCAAGGGCTTGCAATCTGCTGTAGTGCAGGTTGTTTGAAGGCCGGGATGAAGAATAGCAATGCAAAAAAGGCCCCGCTGCCTGAGCATTATTAACCTCTTTTCCTTTCTTTTTGTTACTCCCACTTAGTCATGACTCAGTTTGGCACCTCACAAACTCCCATCTGCCATTAGGAGTGCAGTAACAGACCACCCAACACAAAGCAACCAGAAAGTGCTGAGCCAGAGCTCCAGGTAGTTCCAGCTCCGCTCCCTTCCTGCGCTCCCCACCTCCTGACTCCCTTTCCATCACCAGGATGCCTTGTTGGGGGCTGTGTCACCTTGGAAATCTTCAGATCATGGGGTGCCTTTGTCAGGCAAGGTAATGCCATGATAGGATGGTGCACAACAGGCCCATGTTTCTTTTATTAGGATCGTGTACCTGCTGTCACTTCGGATAAGGACTATCTATTTCAAGTGGTTTCCTGCGAAGTCAACAGGGTCGAATTTCTCCAAGGGGTCATGAGAATTATCTGGAACCTCCAAGCATGCCTACTCAGACCTGTATCCTCTATCATAGCGCAGCCAGGTTCAATATTTCAAGATCACATCAGGTACATAAACATCTAAAGCAGCCACAAGAAGCCTGGAGAACATAAGCACATATTTAACTTGGAGCCAAAGGATTCCCCTAGACTTCAGTTTTCTTCCTCCTGTGCTTAAAGCTAGGCACACATCTTTGTGGATCCTAACTGCATCAATAATTTACATTGTGGAAGCAGCTAGAGGCCCCGTTTTTAAGTTGAGATTGTTGTAAAAACAAAATAATTGACAGTCTCTGCCCTAAAAATCTTTCAGACTGGAAAGTGAATCTGCAATTCCCTTTGTAGCTTGCTCTTCCCCGATTTAGTTTTCCCTTGTATTTAATCCAACTTAAACACTTCCGTGAAGGAACATCAGCATGTTATTTTTAAATTCAGCTCCTACTGACTAATGAGAAGAATTGACCCTCGGCTTTATTGTTAGAAAGGGGCAGAGGCAGCTGGACTCAGATGCTGAAAGATTTACTGTAGAGCAACCAGTTCTGCTGAGGCACTAACTGAGATATGAGCCATGAATTAAGATGCTTCTGAAATACTTTTGTGAGCTTTCAGCACTAGCACAGGCTTCTTGTCAGATCAGCTGTTTGCCAGTCAAGAGAATAAAAATGCACCCTCCAAATTAACTCTTTCCCATGCAGTTTGGGCTTAAACCACCAAGGATGCTTTTCTGGCTATATTTGGCTATGTAGGAATAGGTATCAGTCCTCTTGAAATTTGGATCAGCTGCAAAAGCAAAATAGCAAACAGAATCAAGCATCTGGGTCTCCATTTTTGGACCAATATGATCTTGTGTGTTTGATATATATTTTTGCAGTTTTCATCCCCTATGGAGTGGGGTCCTGGAGCCAGAGCACCTATGACAATGAGGTGCTTTGCTGTAGAGTCTGAGTATTTCTGTGTGTAACTGTCATGAGCTGCCCTTGCTCACTTCTCTTCCTGTTGGGCCAGTGCCCCATCTCTGCAAAACACTGATTCTCATTTTCCACAACAACTGCCATGGCCTCCTCTCCAAACTAACACTTGTCCCCTTCTATAACGTGAGGCTCCACACTGAACCCTGTGGTCCAGCCACTGCTGAAGAAAGCAGAAAACTGAGCATCTGGGTACTTTTATTTTGGTTTTTTTTTTTTAAATATAACCCACGCTGCCTGTAGCCCAGTGGAGGAGCTTCTTTTGGCACCATGTTGCCCCAGCTGACTCATAGTCAATTTGTCATATTCTAAAACCCCCTAATTCTATTCCATGACAGGAAAATACTGGTTAGAAAACAGCAAGTTTCCCCTTTTTTTAGGAGACTGGCAGACCTATTTAAAGGTTTTTTACAGTAGCCACTGTTTTTACATCCTTAATGTGCACAAAGTTGACCACATCCCGGATTCTTCTTAATTAACACCCCTGTAGCTGCTAAGCTGGTAAGAGCTAAGAGAGCTAAGAGAGTGAGCCAAGCTAAAACAATAAATAAATATTTTTATTAGATTTCAGGTTTTCTTTGCAAAAGGACAGGAGCATCCACAGCTTTGTTACAGATTCCCCATCACTTGCCTGTGTCAGATCCAGCAGTCTCCAGGCAGACACAGATGCCATCCCCAAAAGCTAACATCCCAATCAGCACAAGGACATGAAAAGAAATCCTTGTTCTTATTATATTCAAGCATTTCAGTAGCATCTGGAGTGTCTGGTCAGGGCCTTCAAAAGCTAGACACAGCTCACATGTAACCCCTTTACCAAGCTTTGAGGGGGTCAGGTTTAGTCTCCAAAGGCCCCTGCTGAAGAGCAATAAAATCAGCACCAGTTCCAGCCCAAACACCAAGGAAGACAGCTGAGATTCCCTCTGGCACAAGCAATATTCATTCTAGCACATACTGAATTAAAGACATGAACACCTTTTGTTAGTGAAAGGAGGGAAACAACACCCAGCCACACTATCACTCTACCCACTATCCCTCAAACCTGTCATCCACACCATACAGTTGCCCTTGCTGAAATTTTCTCAGCCCTAGCAGAAACTGAGTTTACGTCTTTCCCTCGCCCAGCAGAGTGCCCAGGGCTCTCAGAGAAACCTCATCTGATCCTCAGATCAGAATGATGCTTCACGCATGACCCTTCTGGCGCCAAGAGGTACTGCTTGGATAAAGAACAGCTGGAGTTTCAGCTACCCCTATTTCCAGCTGAGGTGGTCCCTCAGCAGCTGAATCCATCCACTTGGAGTGACTGGTGGTAGCTGTCACTTTATCCAGTCATCCTTGGCCAGGAGCTCTCACAAGCTGTCCTCTTCAGTAGTTGTCCCAGTTATGGTTTGCTCTAAAGCTGGGGTACAATGGCATATGTGACCTATTCCTAAACCATGACAATGAGGATTCACCATGGAGTTCTCTCCTTGGGCTGTTCAGGCTCCCTTTATGCTGCCTTGTTGCCACAAAATGCCATCAAGGTCCTTCTGCCTTTGTGCTCTTCCATCACTTTGGGATTTCTGAAGATCAGCTGCTCTTTTAATTTAGACCATTAGGCTGGAAATAAGGAAAACTTTAAAAAACTTTCCATAAAAGGCAAGTCCTTAGTGATAGGGATAGTAATTATTAAAAAAAGGAAAAAAAAAAAACAAACAGGAAAAAAAATATTCCTTGCTGGGTCTGGGGTAAGATTTGAAGCCCATTTCCTTAGTTCCCACAGGTATTTGCCAGTACTGGTGCAGACTCTTGGCCCACCTCACCACATTGGTATATATTAAATGGTGAAAGCTGATTAGTTTTGTAAGTCATCTACTACGACAAGGATGGTTAAATTAGGGGTGTAAGAAGTTGGTCTAGTGGAATTTGTCAAATGGAACAGAGGAAGCAAGCTACATGAAAAGGTTTGCTTTGTCTGCTGTGTTTTTCTATTGAATTCCATTTAATAGAAAATATGAGAAATCATACTATAGCCTGGAGAAAATCCCTCCTCTATTATCTCTTTCTTTGGGATGAGCAACCCTCTGACAGATCTGTTTCAAGAGGAGCGTTCAGGTGTTACACCAAAGTATTTCATTTCTGCCTTCCTGAGATCAGCTTTCCAAGAATAAGTTAAACCTGTGCCTTCTGATTTCCAGAAAGGGTGCAAGAGAGGGAAAGGATCCAAAGCCAGGTGACAGCCTCAAACTGAACAGGTTTTGGATCCAACCCAAAGCCACCCAGTCTGAGGAAAAAGCAGATGAGCAGAATTTGAGTGTTCCCCAAGCATCAGAGACAGAAGCAAAGTTGCACGTAATGGAAGTAAGGAAAGGCTGCCCCTGTACTCAGCATTGGTGAGGCCACACCTCGAGTACTGTGTCCAGTTCTGGGCTCCTCACCACAAGAAGGACATGGAGGTCCTGGAGCAAGTCCAGAGAAGGGCAACCAGGCTGGTGAAGGGGCTGGAGGGCAAATCCTATGAGGAGCAGCTGAGGGAGCTGGGGCTGTTTAGCCTAGAGAAGAGGAGGTTGAGGGGAGACCTTATCACCGCCTACAACTACCTGAAGGGAGGTTATAGAGAGGTAGGTGATGGTCTCTTCAGCCAGGTGACAGGTGATAGGTCAAGGGGGAATGGCGTGAAGCTGTGCCAGGGCAGGTTTAGATTGGATGTCAGGAAAAAATTTTTCACTGAAAGAGTTGTCAGGGCCTGGAACAGGCTGCCCAGGGAGGTGATCGAGTCACCTTCCCTGGATGTGTTCAAAAAAAGGGTAGATGAAGTACTTAGGGATATGGTTTAGTTTAGTATGTGAATGGTTGGACTTGATGATCTTAAAGGTCTTTTCCAACCTTATTATTCTGTGATTCTGTGATTCTGTGATAAAGATAGGGCAGCAGTTTCCTTACAAGCTTTTCTTTGCTCCTATGATTTAGGACAATCCAATTTCTGACAGATTAGTCAGGTATCTGTTTTCCTTCCAGAAGAATCTCTGGTGAGCATCGGTAAAGGCTGACTATACCACAAAGCAGAACAACGCTGCTGTTGGAGGTAACAGCCTTCAGCAAGGAGACCTGCTGGCTGCTCCGAACAAGAGGTACATGGGGAGCATGCTGCCAGACACGCAGCTGTATTTGCAGTACACAGTTACCTGCAGTACCAAACAAGAGGTACAATGAAATTTGTCTCACCCAAATGCTGATCAAAGGGCACTAAGATACTCCAGAGCAAGGTAATGATAATCCAGCAACATATTCCCACTATGCGTATGGAAGAAATAACCCCAACACAATCCAAAGGTGACATTACTGCTGGTGCTCTACAGACTAAACTGCTAACAGACCCTTCAAAAATGCCATAGTTCTTTTACAAATGTGATCACAAAGTTCTGAAAAACTTAATTTTTTCTTCATAATTATGTGCTGTCTAGCTACATCATCCCCACTGCTATCCCCTGTAAAAAAAGGGACAGACCTTATCCTTGGAGGTGGTTTGTGCAGAAGCATGACACAACTATGGTTTATAAAATGCTTTTGAGTTCTTAAAGACTAAAAGTTCCTCTATAAACTTACCACACCACCGTAAGCTTTCTGTTGGGCTCCAATGATTAATGAACTTTCAGGCCAGAAATGCTATTTTGATCAACTAAGTCAACCCTAGACACATGAGAGGCCAGAGAATTTCCTGCAGCAGGTCTCCTAATTGGCTTAAAGCATGTGGTTATAGCTTAGAATCATAAAATAGTTTAGACTGGAAAAGACCTTTAAGATCATCAAGTACAAGTGTTAATCTAACACCACCAAGTCCACCATTAAACCATGTCCCTAAGCACCATAGCGACTTCTATTTTAAACATGTTCAGGAACGGTGACTCAACCACCTCCTTGGGCAGCCTGTTCCAATGACTGACAGCCCTTTCGATGAAGAAATTTTTCCTAATATCCAATCTAAACCTCCCCGGCACAACTTGAGACCATTTCCTTTTGTCCTATCGCTTGTTACTCATCAGAAGAGACCAACACCCAACTGGCTACAACCTCTTTTACTGTAGAGAAGGATAAGGTTCCCCCTCAGCCTCCTCTTCTCCAGGCTAAACAATCCCAGTTCCCTCAGTCGCTCCTTGTAAGACTTGGGCTCTAGACCCTTCATCAGCTTCTTGGCCCTTCTCTGGACTCACTCCAGCACCTCAATGTCCTTGTAATGAGTGGCCCAAAACTGAACACAGCACTCGAGGTGCTGGGCACAGTGGGATGATCACTTCTCTGGTCCTGTTGGCCACGCTATTCCTGATAAACGCCAGGGTGCCATTGGCCTTCTTGGCCACCTGGGCACACTGCTGGCTTATGTTCAGCTGGCTGTTGACCAACACCCCCAGGTCACTTTCCACCAGGCAGCTTTCCAGCCACTCTGCCCCAAGCCTGTGGCATTGCCTGGGGTTGTTATGACCCAAATGCAGGACCTGTCACTGAGCCTTGTTGAACCTTAAACAGTTGGTTTCAACCCATCGATCCAGATGCCTCTGCAGAGCCTTCCCACCCTCACAGAGATCAACACTCCCACCCAACCTGGTGTTGTCTGCAAACTGAGGGTGCACTCAGTCGCCTCATCAAGATCATTGATAAAGATATTAAAGAGAACTGGCCCCAGTACAGAGCCTGGGGAACACAGCTTGTTACTGAACATCAAACAGATATAACTTAACTTGCTTGTGGCAATAAAGGTAACAAGCATGAGTGTTTCTCTTTTTCTCAGAGAAAGGTGATACCTGGGAGTTTTAGCATCAATTTCTCAGTGATTTTAAACCTGAAAAGTGTTACAAGAGTTTTACACTAAGTTTTCACTTAGGAAACATAGTTGTAATTGCATGTTTGAACTGCTTCTGTTTAGGGTAGAAGGTTTTTATCCTTTTTCTTCCTCCCTAGACCAAGAACCACAAAATGTGTTTTCCTGGAATGGCTCGACTGCGTGCAACTATAAATTAAAGATGAGCTATCCCTATACTGAAGCCCTGTTCAAGACCCACATCAAAATATGTCTGTGTCCCACATTTACAAAATGCATATTTGCTTCATGCTAAGAAAAACTGACATTTGTGAGCGGCTGTGTGCTTTGTATTTCACTGGAAAAACAAGTTTTAGCTGTGGTTTATGAAAGGTGGGCTTCTCTCACCAGACACACATACTTTCCCAGGAAAGGGAGGACTGGTCTCATTAAGATCCAGTTGAGAACGAATTGCCCTGCTAAGAGGAATGTTTTGTGAGTTCAGTATCTAAATAACGAAGAAAAACACAGCACTCAAAATAATCAGACCTGTCATTCATGCACAAGTTTAACCTGGAAAGCTGAAGCAAGGCAGGTAGGAAAAAAATTAAATGCATTTCAAAGTGCCAGGTAAAACTTTAAATTTGCCTTCCCACAGAGGCATCTACCCACTCCTCACCAAAATGGTCATGGTGTCTCTAGCATATCAATCTTTTCCACAAGTCCCCCATGCCTACAGAACAAATGTAACAGGAAAATGTATGGAGGAAAGAGGAATGCAAATAAACATATGGGGGATGTGATTCAGCTCCCTTGAAATCAATGTTGCTGGTTTCAGCAGAGCCAGATTTCACATGTAGCTAACAAACCAGGTCATGGTTGTCCACATCAGACCACGTCCAGATTCCATGCATGAAAGTTCCTATTGGCAAAAGGAGCCTTCACCTACCTTTCTAAAGCCCTTATTCAACCTGATACTTAAAGCCCTTATGAGAAAGATTATTCACAGCTTTACACTAAGTAAGAGCTTATCTTGTCCAACTTTGGCCAAAGATTGTATCTCCAGGGAAAATACACAAGTGAAAAGGAAGGGACATGTCCTCACTAGGAGGATGAAAAATCATTCTCCCTAACCCTTGCTCTCAAATGTACATATCTCTCTGGTATTTGAGAGACAGACGAAAACACTTTTCATTTTCTCAAATGGCATACTTGGATCCCAAGGATTCCTTTATCCCAAGCACAACTACAGGCAGGGCAGAAAGCAGACCTGAGGAGAAGGACTTGGGGGTGTTGGTGAAAGAGAAGCTCAACACGATCCAGCAATGTGTGCTTGCAGCCCAGAAAGCCAACAGTATTGCGAGCTGCATCAAAAACACTGTGATCAGCAGGTTGAGGGAGGTGATTCTGTCCCTCTACTCACTCTGGTGAGACATCACCTGCAGTACTGCATCCAGCTCTGGGGCCCCCAACATAAGAAAGACACAGAGCTGTTGGAGTGAGTCCAGAGGAGGCGACAAATATGATCAGAGGGCTGAGGCACTTCTCTTATGAAGACAGGCTGAGAGAGTTGGGCTTGTTCAGCCTGGAGAAGAGCAATCAACAGAGAGATGCAGCATTCTAGTACCGGAAGGGGCCTACAGGGTGTCCCTGCCCATGGCAGGGTGTTGGACCTTGATGAGCTTTGAGGTCCCTTCCAGCCCAAACCAGTCTGTGATTCTGTGATTCTATGATGCTATATAACAGGGGGATTCAAGGAGGAAATGTCTTCAGGCTCTCTGCTGAATGTCACATTTGTATTAGTTGTAGAATCCTTAAAGCTTGGCAGCAGCAGCCCTCATGCTTTGAGAGTCCCAAAGACCTGCAAAATCCTCTGATACCAGAGGATAGCTACAAATAACCAGAAGCCAGGGTGAGGTTCAGAGTCTTCCACTCTGGCCAACTCTTCCCACTCTGAAGTAGCCATCATCTACTCACTCTCTGAGGACACCTGACCTCAGCCTCCACCAGAACCTTGAATCCTGTCCTCTCTATTATTCCCTTTCTCCAGAAGGAAAAAAACCCCAACCAACCAAACAAACAAACCAGACCATAAAAACAAACTTTTGGTTTAAAACACCAACTGCATAAGACAGCACATATTCCACCTTTTGAGCTGAGGTTGTACATAAAAGGTCAACCAATATCCAACAAACAAGCAAGCTGTTCTTTTTCAGTGTTTCCAGTTTTAGAAAGCCCCAGTCAGTTCTCTGGATGGAGCACATTTTTAAAGAAAATGGGACAGAAAGTCCTCTACAGATGAGTCACACTGACTGAATATCAGAGCGGAACAACAGAACTGTTGTCCTATCAGGGCTGAGCCAAAAATAGTTGTTTTCATAAGCCTTTTACCTGATTCTCATTCTTACCTGCACTGATGTCCAGTGGGGATGGGACAACCAGTTTTACTTCAACTCTAAGCTCTTTCAAATGCATAACAGAAGTGTATTACCGAGGAGGATGTTGCAAATACGATTGCTGGCAAATGACTAAAATGATGGCAGAAGAGGCGTCCTTAGGTGGTAAGCAGGACATGGCATCATTCTGGGTTTCTGCCTACCAAATAAACTTTTTGGTGTGCACCATAAGTTTCCTCTTTTCACATAAATACCCCAACACTTGTTTATGAGGACACATGAAAAGTAGGCCTTCTCTGGGTATTACTCCTGACCCCAGCAGTCATGTTGTTCCTGAACTAAAAATGCATAATGACTGGAGAATTGCTTTCAGCTGCCTTTTTATTTTCAGTGTTTCGTGCTTACACAGGCCTTTCAGAATGAGCAAAACCCTCTGTCTTGGAGGAACATTTGAGCATGCTGTAAGTACTGTATGCAGGACAAAACTCTGGTATATCCTTGCAGCCAAGATATGTAACATCCTATCATTTTATCACTCTCACCTCCATGCTCATCCGTGCCAAGTTAGGTTGTGTGCCCAACCAAGAGAAAACTCTGTCATGTCAAGGCAGGGGTGTCTGGACTAAATTAAAAACAGGCCATGATTTTAGATGCCTGAATTAAGAGTAAATTTTCAGAAGTAGTTTCTAAGTCTGTTCTTCAAGAGAGAAAGAGGAAAAAAAAGACATTCTTCAATTTGAACACCCCCACAAAAAAATCACTAAAGCCTACATTAAGTCTCTGATATGAAAAGCCCTTCAGTAAGCCACACAACACTCAGAGATGTCAGATAAACACTACAGCACTACAGATCAACTGGCTGGCATAGAGAAATCAAATAGTCTGTTCAAAACTGCTGTGGAGATGAGGGCAGAGACCAGAAGTTAGATATTTCAAATGGTTACAGCATATCCCTCCCCTGGAAGCTGGCAGCTCATCCCATATGCATTTTTTAAAAACCATTATGGAAGTTGTCGTGTCCTGTGACATGTTGATCAAGGTTCCACACCAAGCAAGGGGCTTTACTTAACCTCAGACCTGTTTTTGAGTTGTGCACACATCCAAGCACAAACATACAAGCACAAGTCAACAGACCCACAGTGTCATGGAGCCAAATTATATTCTTTCAAAGCATCAGGGTGGGAGAGGGGGCCAGAAGCCTTTGGCAGCCTTCAGACCTCCCAGCCTGAGAAGAGAGGCTCTCGGGTTGCTCTGTGGCTGTGCACATTTTGTCAACTGATTTCAGACCTGGGGAACATGATGAAAGCTTTATAACTTCCTCCATCGATCCCCTTCACCCACCTTGGTGAGCACAGTCAAAGGATGGGATGTGAGAGGATGCAAGGAAAGGGGGCATTTTTCCCCCCGTCCCTTTAAATAATCCCAAAGTTTTTATTTTCAGGACTTTAGAGCTACCAATTTATTCACATGGTTCTTCACTTTAGCATAAACATGTTGTAAACCCTTGTGCAGCCCCACTAGCTACAGCAGTTCAGCTACAGCAAGGTGGCTAAGTCAAGTCTCATGTCCTTTCCTTCAGGGCTAGTTTTGTTAAAAAGGAGAAAATACTGGATGGATACAGAACAATGTACAGAGACCTTTCAGGACTGAGAAAAGAACAGCCTGACACGCTAAGCCTTCTATCAGACAAATCTGTGTTGCCTTCAGACACTGTCAAATGCTTGCTCTTGACTGTGGCCCTATGCTCATGGGACTCCATTTGAACAGGGCTCAGGCTCACCATCTACTTTTCAAGTCAGACCCATTTCTATCCTTGGTTCCTCAGCCAAACACACAATAACTACTCTGAAGGTAACGTATTATGGATCCTGTAGACAAGCAAATTGCTGCTGTTGGCTGACCAACCAGTCTACTTTCTATGATGAGACAACGGTGTCAGTTGAAAGATGTCATCATTTTCATTTATCTGATGCTCATGAGATTGCACCTGGAGCAGTCTGGGGTTCCCCAGAACAAGCAACACATTGACATAATGGGCCAAAATACATTTAATTTATAATTGAGCTGTGCTGGATTCCAGGACTAACGGTTTATATGGAATGAGCTTTGCAGCATTGATTCAGATCACAACACAGGTTCTTCCCCAGGAGTATAATTCCTTAGAGGTCAGACTACTTATTTATTTGTATTAATCTCAGCTGGGACCTTATGGGCAGAAAAAGAGTAATTTTTTTCAACAGGAACTACAAGTATAACCAGTTCGACTACAGCAGATGCCTTTTACTATGAATTTATGTCTAATAAAAAGTAGACAATGGTACGGATGTCTACAGACAAAGCCTTGACATTATTACGTGACAAGTATGATCCTACACATCAGATTGCTTACTACTTCTGCTTGGCATTTGCATGGTTTTGAGCTATCTTTACTTCTCTTTCTTCCTCTTCTCAGAAATAGGGAGATACTGCACACTTTTCAATTTTATCAGCAGCAATCTATGAATTTCCTATAGCTTCTCTTTAGACCAGAATAAAACTCCTCCCCAGTCATTTCACCTCTCTTTCACATTATTTTATGTCTGCTATCTGAAGATAAAGGGTATCCTCCCTTCCTTGCCACATGGGACCAACAAAAGATATTCACCATGTGCTGAGTTTTCAAGAGAGATGGTATCTGAAAACAGTACCTGAAAATTCAACTGAAACACCCAATTCAAAATCACATCCAGAACTGCGAAATTCACAGATCTGTACCTCACCACCTGGGCTCCTGTATCCCAAAGCCTTTATCTTGTCCATATGTGTAAATATGACAAATAAGGGACCAGTCCTTGGCACTGGAGCCAACTGCCCAACAACACATATCCAGACAGCTAAGCCCTTTCGCCTCTGCAAAACAAGGGGCCGCAGACAAATTACTACTTGGGTGGCCCCTGGCCAGTTACAGTCCCCAGATGGTGCCCAGGCACTGGCTGGAGAAGAACTAGCTGGTGTGGGCTGGAGCTGTGCTAACAGCTTACACTATGGAAAGGTACACACCAGTGCTCAGGGCTATGCCTTGTCCCTGATTCACCTGGACACAACTGCCTCCTGGTCATGGCAGCAGAATGGCCTCTCTTTACCCAGAGTTCAAGAATCTTCATCACTGTGAGGGAGATGAGGCTCTGGCACAGGTTGCCCAGAGAAGCTGTGGCTGCCCCTCTCCCTGTCAGTGTTCAAGGCCAGGTTGGATGGGGCTTTGGGCAGCCTGGGCTAGGGGAGGGTGTCCCCGCCCATGGCAGGGGGGTTGGGACTATATGATCTTTGAAGTCCTTTCCTACCCAAACCAGTCTGTGATTCTGTGATTCTACTATAATCATGTCAGCAAGGTCTGGAAAATAGCAGGACAGTACACAAATTCTTAAGAGTTCATTGTTATTTATAAGAATGGACTGCTTAAGGTGCCTTTTAAGGGCTACTATTGCTTTTCGGAAAGCACACTGGCAGTCACAGAGGGAGGAATTAGGGGTAAAACCCCAACTATATGTTACATTGCAGCCTTACAATACCTGAAGGGAGCACAGGAACAGGAGGGGAATCAACTTTTTAAAAGGGTAGACAATGTCAGCACAAGGGCGAATGGATTAAAGCTAAAGGAAAGAAGGTTTAAATTAGATATTAGGGGGAAGTTCTTCACAGAGAGAGTGGTGAGGGGCTGGAACAGGCTGCCCAGAGAGGGGGTGGATGTCCCGTCCCTGGAGGTGTTCAAGGCCAGGTTGGTTGGGGCCCTGGGCAACCTTGTGTAGATCCAGGCCTGGAGGTTGGTGGCCCTGCCTGTGGCAGGGGAGTTGAAACTGTATGATCCTTGGCATCCCTTCCAACCCAGACCATTCTATGATTCTGTGATTCTGGAGATACAATACTAGAAAAGACAGATCAAATACAGCCTGTTACAGCCTGGTCTCCAAAGCTCCAAAAGACCAGCTCTTATTTTAAGGTCATGTTTCCACACCCTGCAACAGTACCTTTGCACAACTTTATGGAGACAGATCCCTGAGGGGCCACCTTGTATGCACTGGCCCTGCCTGCCATTTATCATCGTGCTGGAAGTGCTCATGAATTACTCTCCACGAATACTGGTTTATTTAGAGATAATTCGAGTTGCCGCATGTGTGAACAGGGCCTTTCATTGAAAACCTGTAAGCAGCCAGACGAAGGGAGGGCTTGTGGGGAGCCGTGATAAAGTGTCTCAAAGCAAACAACACCCTGAACAGTTCCACGTCTGCAATGCCAGCAGGCAGCCCTCAGCACAAGGGAAACACCAGCACAAACAGCTGTCACCTTTTGCTTGGCCGAAGCCAGGAGTTCTGCATACTTAAACTCAGCTGACTGTTAAATTAGATGCATGTAATACTGACCACGGGTGCAATGACATGTTTTGGTGGTATTTTGATTGATATTGACTGCCAGACCAGAAATGGGTAATTCTAGTGGGGGAAGAAGAAAAAAAAAAAAGTTGTAAAAAGGGGGAAATAAGCCCACGTTTTCCTTCTTACTGTCTTGAAATAACTTGGGGTTTGTATTAACAGAGCCTGGGTGGAAGCCAGGTTTCCACCCTCCTAGAGGGGAGGCTTGAGGACATGCTTCATTAGTAAAGATTTAAGAAGTGTAATACCGTACATAGCTACCTGCTCTGTGAATATTAATAACAGTGTTAAGCAATGCCATGTCAATCGCCTAACAATTACAAGTGTAATTACAATTACACCTTAAAACTTGAATGTGGAAGAAGGACACCCATGTGCGGCTGTGCCTTGGCAAATCACTGCCTAGGAGGGATCAGAGGCCTTGCATGAACCTCCCTGGTCTTTCTATAATTTCCTATTCAGCCCTTGCTGTTCTCCTCTTGTTCTTCTCAGAAGCCAGACTGTGAGCCACCAAGAGCTGATATATTGAAGCACGTGGTCACTTGTTGAGATGAGGCAGAAAAAAACATCCTTTGGCAGTGAAGAGCACACATTTCCTAGTCTTGGTCAACTCTTGATATTTCAAGGCTGGAAACTCTGGGCCAAAGACATGTACCTTGTTTACAACGTGAAAGAAACAAACAGGTCTGAGAGTGTGTGTTGCTGTACAGCCCATGTAATCGTGCTGAGTAACTGCACTAACTAAACACATATTGGTATCATCATCAGTCCCAAACTAGCTCATTTACTACACTGGTCTCTGCAAACTTTACACAGACCTTTCAGTAATAATTGTCCCCTAAAAGAACTCTAGCTACCTCTCAGGAAGTGACACCTCCATGTAATGATCCCCATCATGGCACCAGACACCAGTATTCAATATCATAGTAGTCCCAGGAAACAAAGCTCACTCCCTCTTGGAGAGACCTGGCTTCCAGGCACTGTCAGAGAGACCAAAACTCTTGACTGTTGCACGCATGCTAGACCAGACATTGCTCCCTGCTAAATAAAACTCGCAAGAATAATAGTAATGGCAGCTCATTCTACTCACTTCACCTAGATCTGCAGACAGGATTAATCCACCATTAACCAAAGCATCTCTAGAGTTTAGCTCATGACCAGATGTCACCATGAACCATTGCAATCTCCAGCCCAGAATTTACCCTGTTTAACTAAATTCTACTGGTAGCAATACATACAAGGACCGTCTGATCTTTGCATGTTGTCATCCTTAGTATTTAAAGGAATTTGTCTGGTGTCAACCACATTATTTCCCCATGCAGGGGAAGTGAAAAACGAAGAGTAAACAGTTTTCTGTAGAGAGAGGTCTTCCAGTCTGAAGACTGGTGAGGAACAAATACTATGTCCACCTACTAAAAGGGCAAAAAAGGAAGATCTAGAAAATGCAGGCCAGTCAGCCTTCCTCAGTCCCAGAGAAAACTATGGAACAGGTCCTTGCAAAAGCACACAGATGACAAAACTGACTGTGAAAAGCTAACAGCGATAGATGAAAGGGCCAGTCATGATTGACCAAAAGACTTCCTCAGTTTGTGAGGGGAAAGCTGTGGATATCATCTATCTTGACTTTAGCAAGGTGTTTGACACAGCCTCCCTCAAAATCCTTTTTGACAAGCCATTAAGATATGGACAGATAAAACACAAAATGGTTGAAAAACTGACAAGACTGTTGAGCTCAGAAGGTGGTGGTTAAAGTCTCAAAGTCATGCTGGCAGCTTGTAATAAATGAAGTTCCTTTGGAGTCAGTGCAATACAGCTGCATAAATGATCTGGAAGGCAGGACTGAATGCACCCTCACCAAATTTGAGAATGAGCCTAAGCTGAGAGAGGATATAGATGTGCTGGGACGAAAAGTCACCATATTCAGAGATCTCAACAGATTGTTGAGATTTGGCCAACAAGAATGAGGTTTAACATGAGGTTCAGCAGAGATAAACGTCAAGTCCACAACCTGGGATAGAACAGTCCCAAGCAGTAGCACCAGCTGGTTATTGGCTGTCTGGACACATAACTGTTGAAAAGGCGCAGGGTGTCTTGGCAGAGAGCAAACAACATGAGTCAGCTATGTATCCTGGCAGCAATCGAGGCCAACAGCATCCTAGGCTGAATTAGTAAGACTATCACTGGTAGATGAAGGGATGTGATTTTCCTGCTCTGCTAAGCACCTTTTAGGCCATACCTGGAACACACTCCACAGTTTTTCCTCATGGTTCAAGAGAGACATTGAAAACCTGGACATGGTCCAGAGGGGGCCAAAAAGATTAGGGGTCTGGAGAACATCACAAGTAAATGAATGGATATTGCTCAGCCTTGAAAAGGAAAAGGTTCAGGGCTAGGGAATCAAATCAGTGCCTTCCAACAACTAAGAGGTAGCTGTGGAGAAGATGCATCTCTTCATAACAATACATTATGACAGGAGAAGAAACAATGGGCACAAGTGACTTCAAGGCAAGTGCCACCTGGATATTAAAAAAAGTCTCTTCGCTGTGAGAGCAACCGAAGAATGGCATCAGTTGTCTCAAGAGAGCGGAATCTTCCATACTATAAATGTTAAAGACTTGGCCTGACAGGGCCTTGAATAACCTACTCTAAGGCCCTGCTTTCAATGGAAATTAGACCAGGTGGTCTTTGGGGGTCCCTTCCAACACAGACTTGTCTGTGTTTCTGTAATTCCTTTCTATTTCTTCTTAAATATTTCGTGTACTAGTTTTGGCTGGGATAGAGTTAATTTTCTCTGCAGTACAGGGCTGGTTTGGATTTATGCTGCAAACACTGCTGGCAACACAGGAATGTTTTCGTCACTACTGAGCAGGTCTTACACAGAGTCAAGGCCTTTTCTGCTCCTCACCCCACCCCACCAGCAGGGAGGAGGCTGGGGGTGCACAAGGAATTGGGAGGGGATGCAGCCGAGACAGCAGACCCCAACCGACCAAAGGGATATTCCGTATCGTATGATGTCATGCTCAGCATGTAAATCTAGGGGAAGAAGAAAGAAGAGGGGGATGTTTGGAGTGATGTTTGTCTTCCCAAGTCAACGTTAGGCATGATGGAGCCCTGCTGTCCTGGAGATGGCCTGCCCGTGGGACGTGTGTAATGAATTCCCTCTTTTGTTTTGCTTTGCTTGTGTGTGCAGCTTTTCTTTTACCTGTGTAACCGTCTGTATCTCAACCCATGGGTATTTTTTCCCTCCTCCTCCCCATCCCATTGTTGGGGGAGGGGTAAAGAGGATGTGATGCTTAGTTCCTGGCTGGGGTTAAACCATGACAGGCCACAGCACTTTGCTATATATTTATGTCCAGGGAAAAAAATTGTCCCAAGCTTTTGAATTGGGAGCAGAAAACAGTAAGGATGCATCAGTGTTTGTTTGCAATGAGTGTCCAAAACACGAAGAGTTAAAGATCCCTCACCAGCTCAGACAGCAGCTCCAGCTCCCACATACCTAGACTCTTAATGGCCTGGGCTGCACCCTAACCTGGACACCTGGCAGACATCATCCGTGCCAGGTTTCTGCCCAGTTTAAGCCCGCCTGGAGGGGCAGAGAGTCTCACCCTCCTTGCTGGCCATGCTTCCCCCGCCCGCTGACTGTTTCATGCTCCACATGGTGTGCCAGCCCAGAGCACAGGCCCTGCCCTTCTGCCTCCTGGACATGAGCTGGCATGCAGAGTGGGCGCAGCAACCTCCCACGAAAGCAAGGAAAAAACGTGACTCCTACCAGTGAAGGCAAATCTGACTGCAGCCAAAGGCCTCAGCCCACCAGAAGGCAAATCTGACTGCAGCCAAAGGCCTCAGCCCACCAGAAGCCCCTGTCACAGCTTGAGATAGGAAGTCAAGCCAGAAAGTGCCTTGCAGAGAAACTACCCCAGGGCCAGCAGCCACAGGGTTAACTGTGGTAGCAATGATGAGGCAAACTGATGGAGTTGTGTGATTTCTGGCTGAGCACCTTTAAACTCACCATCCCACCTGCTGTTTCCCTGCTAGGATCCATATTGAGATGGACAGGATAAGGAGGGTGGTTCTTATCACTCATGCCAATGCTTCCCTGCCCTGCACACTGGGGCTGGAGGAAAGGAGAGCCAGCTTCAGTGGGAGGCAGCTGGCAAGTGAGGCAGGGAGCGGGATGGCAGCGAGCAGGATGGCAGAGAACTGAGGCAGCACTGGTGGTGTGTACTGGGGGAGGCATTGGGGCAACCAAGCACCATGGCACACCTCTGACATGGCTTCCAGCAGCATGAAACTGTCTCCACTGCAGAAACCACACCTGAAATACCTCTCCAAAATTGCTTCAGCTAAGCAGTGATTCCTACCCTGAGGAGCTGGAGACATGTCTAATCCTAAACTCCTCCCTTCCCTGGCCCCAGCGCCTTGCTTGCTGTAAATCAGAGCAATACAGACACCTTCATCACTATTAAGCACAATGAGATGTCTGAGACAATGGGAACATGCTTGGAGCAGCAGTCCTTGAGGTATTTGGGGTGAAGCCCAACTGTATTTTGCTTGGCCCTGTCTGCAGGCTTCCAGGAGACCCTACGTCACTGCTGTCTGTCCCAGCAACATGCCAGGGCAGCGGTGGAAGCTGGGGAGGAAAGGAGGAGCATTAGTAGCAGGGCAGCAGCACCTGAGCAGCCACCACAGAGCCACTGGGAACTTAGTAAGTAAGCAGAGTAGACACCTATTTCTGTGAAAACTATCTGCAATTAAATTGATAATTGTTTCAGGCCATGCACAAGATGACAACATAGGCTTAATAACAACACAACTTCACAAAGGCAGGAAACTGATGTATGCTTGTATTTCATAGAATCACTGAATGGTTTGGGTTAGAAGGGACCTAAAAGATCATCAAGTTCCAACCCCCTGCCATGGGCAGGGACACCCTCCACTAGACCAGATTGCTCAAGGCCCCATCCAACCTGGCCTTGAACACTGCCAGGGAGGGGGCAGCCACCACCTCTCTGGGCAACCTGTGCCAGTGTCTCACCATCCTCATACTAAAGAACCTCTTCCTAACACCTAACCTAAACCAGCCCTCTTTCAGCTTGACAATATTCCCTCTTGTCCTATCACTGCACTCTCTGGTGAACAGACCCTCTCCCACTTTCCTGTAGACCCCTTTAAGTACTAGTAGGCCACGATTAGGTCCCCCTGGAGCCCTCTCTTCTCCAGGCTGAACAAGCCCAGCTCTCTCAGCCGGTCTTTTATAGGAGAGGTGCTCCAGCCCCCATTATCATTTTCATGGAAAAGACAAACAGTTGGGTGATGTGGGAACGGTAAGAAGTTGTGGAGATTCTTCTTATCCAAGTAAATTTTCCCATTTCTTGTCTCATTAAACTATTTCAAGTATCTCACCTATGATAAGAGCAGGATATCCTAATTGAGGGTTAAAAATGGAACTCCTACAGCTGAAAGAAGGAACATCCATCACACGGAGGTATGCAGGACACAGCCACTCCACACCAACAGAAACATCATCAGTTCCACAAGAGCTGCAGACTCCTCAGAAAGTGCTACATTTTAAAGCTCTTCTCGAACCAGGGATGCTTTCTTCTTAACTTAGCAGACCCTGAGGTCCACTTACCAGTACTGCACGCCTAGATGCCTTCCTGAGTATTTTCTTTCAAATGAATAAACCTGACAGGAACAATGCGAGTTGTGAACCGCCTTGACTTCCAGGAATAAGAGGATGGTTCAAAGAATGCAACCCTGGAGTCCCCGATGGAGAAAACCCCTATCTTGTGGCAGAGCTTTCCCATACCCACCCTCGTTTTTTCAGTCAATTTTCTACCCCCTGCACTTTGGCTACGAGGCAGTCGGGATGTCTCTGTGCAGCAAGACTCATTCCAACTGGCAGCTCTGGATCAAAGAGCTCCGGAAACATTAATCAGTGTGCCTAATCATTTCCAATCGCAAGAAACTTTTCTTTGTGACCTGGCATATAAACACCGAGTCATTTCATTCACTGTTTGACAGACCAGAAACCAAACAATCCTTATCACACCTAATTCATCTTACTCCTCTGGGTTGTAGATGGATCAGCCTGCAATCCTCTGGCAGCGGTGGCAAACTTTAGGCGCTTTACTTAATCAAACTGATTAGCGACCTGTCTGTAACGCCTTTTATCTGTTGGTGCCAAAGTAGTTTACAAGCACTAAGTGCCCCTAATTTTGCGATAGTGAAGCAAGATGTGATTACTGTTTTCAAAAGCATCTGCAGTAAGGAGGGAGAGCTCTTGCTCTGAGGGGGTGGGGGGGACTTTCAACACACCAAGCTTTGCCGATGGATGGAAACCGCTTTGAAAATTAAATGAGCAAACAGCGAAGTCAGGGAGGGAGCCCAGGAATTTTTGATCGCCAGCTATCTGTGCTGCCCGTGCTGCCATATGGTCTGTAGCAAAAAGGAAAAGAATAATCAAACCAGACATCTGTGCCCACAGCCTTATCTATTTGGGCACCGTCCTCTGGACCAGCCACACTCTGAGCACAAAGAAAGGGTGATGAGATCTCCTTGGTGGGTCTGAGGGGGGGATGTGGTGCCTCCTGCTCTGGTTCAGGTTAATATGTGTGTGATCACCACCTGTTTGGGAGTTCGCTCCCACGGTGACATTGATTTCTCACTTAAATGTCAAGAGCAGAACAACAGCCCTGCCACTGTCGCGAGGAAAGCTGACAAAAGGTAGGGTTGCTTTAGCTTTCCTCTGTTTTTCACTCCAGTGGCCCTGATTTGGGGGAGAAAAAAGAAAGAATTATGCCAAAGGTCAGCCTGTTCCAGGGCAGCTTGTTCCCTCTTTGAAGCAGAGAGAAGTGAAGGGTGGCACAGAAACTTGCTGCTACACCTGACAGGCTCTCATGGATAAGAGCTGGAGATGGAGCCCCGCAGGAGCAGTTTGCAAACCTGCATGACCTGACTTGAACCTTGCCCAAAACTGTCCCGTTGTTTTCCCTGGTGCATGGTGCCAGAGGCAATCCAGCTCTGTTTCTGCTCTCTCCTGGACACTGAGTAATAGGCCAATGTCTTTTCCTTGAGAGTCGGTGCCTTCGGGGAGAGCTGAGGAGGCAAAGAAGGGCTGGAATTGATGCACAGGCACACCAAGACTTCCCTCCCGCATTGATGCAACCCCATCTGCTGCGGTGGAAAGTTAAACGAAGGATTTCCTGGTGGAAAGGCTGCCAACCCCAAGCTTGGGAGAGCTGGATTTCAACACCTGCTCAGCCATGGGCTTGCTGCCTGGCCTTGCACGAGTCACTCAGAAGCCACATGTATAATGGCACTGACATCTGGCTCCTGGAAAGAAGTCTACGGCACCGAGCTGGTTGGTTGCAGAGGATTAGGCATCTATGAATAGGTTTGGCATGAGGCAACACATCCAACAACGGCTGCTAACCAGGGCAAGAGGAGGTGCCAAAGACAGCAGCACATCTCCCCCAGGCCTCTGCTGTTAGAATCCTGCTGGTGGTGTGGGCAAGGGGCCGGTTCACCCTCTGCTGATCCAGCACCTGCACTGGCTTAGCACAGGATCACTCCTTGCTCCCATCTCCTTGCCCCAGGTTTCCACAGCCGTTCACAGACCCCAAACTGTGCTTTATCCCTTTGATTCCCAGTCCCAAGCTGCCGCAGAGGCTAATAAGCCCAACAGGACAGGCAGGGAATGGGCAGGGCAGCTGGAAGCAGCAAGACTTGTACCAGCTTCAGGGAGCGATGCCAGGGCAGGTCCCTGGGTATGTCGCCTTCTCTTTCTGCAAGTGGCTGGGGACAGGGATTTTGTAACTCTGCTTGTCATCTGGTGGTCAGGCATCAGGAGGCGGCTTTGGATATGGAGCCATGCACAAAGTCAGGGCAGCTCTGAAAAAGCAAAGCAGAGCCGTATCTCTCTCCAGCTACAAGCAGAGACCTGTTTTCTTTTCAGACTTGGCTGAGACTGCATTATGTTTTGGTAGCATCTCAGTACCCCAGAGCTACAGGGCCCCCAAGCAGGCAGGAGAGAGCCAGCCCAACGGTGTCACTGCCATGCTGGCCCCAGGCTGGGTGCTCCCAGCATTGCTCCAGGCACCAGGGTGATTGTACCAGCCCAGCATCCTATGTGCCTCTGGTTTGGGGCCCAAGACCTTTTCTGTAGCTGCTTGGCTGGCCTGTTTCCTGCCACCACTGCAAAGTGTCTTGATGTCACAGTGAGAAAAGCAGATACAGGCAGAGGCCGGAATATTCCCACACATGAACCATTCTAAAAAACTCTCATTCTTTGTGAATAACACATTGGAGCTTTCCTAGGCACCAGCAGAGCATGCCTGTGAGGAAGGTCTCAGAGAAGGACTGCTGCTAGTCTCTCCTGTCCCAACTTGCTGCGTTTCTGAAGTTCACATGATCACATCTCCCAGTGTCTCTTTGTTTGCTAATGAGCATCAAAAGTGGGTCAAAATGGCATTTTGCTGAAATTTAAATAAAAATTTAAAAAATCAGAGAGGGCCAAAACCCAATGCCTCTCTCCTCCTCACCCTCACTTTACTTCTGCCATCAACTTGTTTATCACAAATTGTTACTGAGATGGAAATCTTCATATGTGAGTAAACACTTTGGTTAAAAGTAAACAAAAAACCCCAAAAACACTTCAGCAAGAAAATGGGAAACGCCAGCTTTTTCAGCCCCATTAGCTGATTTGATTCATTCAAAACTGATAATTAAATTCAGGGATTAAAAAATGTATCCCACAAAACCCACCATTCTCACATTTTCCATAATGACTCACACTTCTCCATCGGCTCAAAAACATGCCACCAATGTTAGGTTTAGAATGGCATTGTCACCCATCAGTTAAAACCAAAAAACCCCAACCTTCAGCCACCCACCAGTGAATGAATGACAAAGGTGAAAGAGGTTCATAGCTCAGTTAGTCAGACTGACAAAACTAAGAAGAAAAATAGAAAAAATACCAAGAAACCAAGGTGTGCTGTGCACAGGGAGGTGCTTTGCTCTCTACTCTGCAGGAATGTTGTCTGAAGGCCCCGGAGCATCCTTTTCCTGGGGGTCTGGCTAGGCCTCAGCATGCCAGTGAGTGCCAGAACCCTGCATCCTCCTGCAGTCCGGCAAGGGCTAAGAGCATCCCAGCTGCAGCCTGCGGGATGGCAACACACAGGAGGGTGAAAGCTTGGTCCTCGTTTGGCAGCTCAGCAGCCCTTCCGAGGAGGATGTGGAAATCATCCTCCCAGTTGCATCTCCTGGAAGGGGACATTGGCCATGGTTTGCTGCAAATAGTGCACTGTTATTGTTTCCTCAAAGCTCAGAGACTTTTGATTTGATTTTTTTACCCACTGTTGCTTTGTCCACTTGCATGCCCCCATCTGAAGCCACTACCAGGTAGTCATGTCTCCTTTAGGGAGCTCAGGAATGGGAGCCTCAGTTCATCAGGAGCCTCTGCTGCAGGCAGTCCTGTCTACATGGGGACATGTGGCAAAACAGTCATGCTGCTACTTGCAGGTGGCAAAAGCCCTCCCTCTGTCACCTGGGAATGGTGTAGCCCCTTGATCCCAGGCCAGTTATGGTGCTGGAGCTCAGCCCCGAGGACAGACACTCACTCACAGCAGCTCCTCAAACACAGCGTGGCAGGAGAGACTGGGATGCAGCAGGCAGGGTGCAGACAGGAAATGGGGAAACTATTTCATCATGTTGAAAGCAAATCTCTCCAAAGATCTTCCTTCTTTCTGAGCAACTCGAGAAAAGAAATGCTGCAGAAGGTGGGTTTGCATTTAATCATGAGCAAAATGCCCCAACTCATTCTTAATAAAGTCTTACCACTCACTGCCTTCCCCTTGTTTCATTTTAGAGTGCTGTCCTCCAAAGGCTGATGGAGCACCCGGTGCTGCACTGCTGAAGTGCAAGTGGGTCAGGCTCCATACAGGACCTCCAGGGACTGCTCAGCTTGTGAGAGCTAATTGAAGTTTCTGTATTATTTTTGTCTCGGATGGTGTCAGACAGATCTTCATTAGGTGCCTTGTTCTAGCAGCTCCTTACACTCATGCAGGCGGTGAGAGGGGGGGCTCATCTCATGGACACCCAAAGTGCATGAGCCTATGTCTCAACCAGCTGTTTGGCCTCCCTCCTTAGTTGCTGGAGGACAACCTCCAGACATTACCAGCTGGCAACCCACCTACTTTAGATGTCTGCCTTAAAGCGAGATGGTTCCAGAGCCTTCTGATCCACTGTGCTTGGCACTGTGGGAGAACTGCCCCACCCCAGGGCTGGAGGGAGGAAAGTGCTGAGAGTTCTGAGCATAAAGATGTAAATGATCCACCCTGCCTTCAATACACTGCGGATCACTCCTTTTCAACCAAGATCCCTACATCATAAGGCAAATATTTCAGACTAAAGCTACAACACACAAAAATGAGCTTACAGAGACATTGGGATTTCCCCTGAGATCTGGAAAAAGTCATAAAACTTCCACTTCCTTCTGCATCCCCAACCTGCTAGCCAAAGCTTTCTTCCACTAGTCATGGCAACCAAATCACCTCCTCACCAGCTTTCATCCCAGTTAGTCACACAAACTCATCTCCCTAAGCGTCACCTGGGAGGACTGCTTTGGCAATCCCAAACCCACCAGGGAGGTCTGCTTTTGCAACCCCAAACCATTTGTGGCTCTCCTTCAAATTCTTCCTGGCATTTCCCCATCCTTCCAGTGCAGACACCAGCCCCCTTTTTAAGGCACAGTCACCTCCCTGCTTCTGCTTGCTCTCCAGAGTTGCAGGGATCCTTTCTGTCCTGCTGCTGCACCGAGACCTTGCTTTTAGGCAATTGCACAGGATGACCCCCTGTCAAAAGACATTACCCTATTGCCCCAGACGAGTCCAAAAACCTGATGAAGTCTGAAAACCTGATGAAGTCCCTGTTGAGGATGTCTTGCTATAGGACAAGAAGGGTGTTGGAGCTCTTTCTTACTAAGGGAAGTGGGTCCAAGCTACCATGAAGACAGGCCAAAGCTGGGGCATACAACCAGGGATGCTCACTGCATTGCTGAAATCCCCAAGTGCCGGGTAGCACCATGGTGGCAGGACACATTTGGCAAGGAGGAAAAGGTTGCAGATAGCAAGTGCTCTGTTCCTACCCACATTCTCATCCCAGTTGCATACTGGGAAAGAAAGTGACATTACTTCATATTATTACATTTTCATTGTGTTTCTGACACAGGACTTTCCCCTTCACTACTTTCCCCAGTTACTGCACTGCTCTGGACATTCCTGAATTTCCCTGTCACGAGAAGGTGCTTTGTGGGACTGGAGTTCAGGGACTCTTAGACAGACAGGTAACTCAGCTGCCTCTTACCTTCCTGTCGGTTCCAGTGGCCCCAGGTTTGACGGCTGGCAGATGGACTATCTGGCCACTAGCAAGAGCACACGTGCTGCCTTACGAGCTTTCCTCCTGTCCTTGCCTCAGTGCAGGATCCCATGGTGCACAGTTCCCACAGGGAACAGAGAAGAGACAGTTGTTGGCTACACTGCGGCGATGAGCCAGTTCTCAGATGTTTGTTAAATCAGGGCTGGCATTAGGCATCATCCATTCCTGTGGTCACGGGAGGCCCATAATAACCAAGGTAGAGTTGCTTTTGCCACCCATACTGAAATCTAAATAACAAGCCCAATTTCATCCTCCTAGGACAATTCAAAAGCAACACAGTATGATGAAAAGGCAAGAGCACAGATGGGTTCTGTTGTCTGCATGCTACCAATCAAACTTTTCATGGAAACTGGGGGGAAAAAAATCCCCTGACTATGCAATTCATAAAATGTAGAAGCTGAGAGAAACCAGCTACACAGTTTTGTCTGACCTCCTGCCTAATAAAGACCACAGAATTTCATCCAGTGATTTCTGCCTGAAGCCCAGCAATTTGTGGTTCAGAGCATCTCGACCAGCCTACTGTCCAGCTTTGATGTGAGGACGTCAAATGAGGTGCTAACCACTTCCCATGCTGTCAAAAACTGGCTCTTCTACAGGTTGTCAGCATTCCTTCACCACTGCATCACTTGCCATAGCCTTCCCAAGGACATTAGCATTTTTACGTGGTTTTGTCTCCCTATCAAAACTCTCAAGCCAGCAAAAAGAGGGAAAACGGACATGCTGAAGCACAAAACAGCAAGCAAGGACACACCAAGGGAAGGAAAAAAGAGCATCTCAATGTAACCTTCTGTTGTGGTCAGATGGATGAAAACTCCATTACAATGCAACTCAAGGCCCGCTTGTTTTCCCACTCCAGATGACACAGTGGAGAAGTTATTTTGGTTCAAAACAAAACTTTTCCAAACATACGCCTCTCTGTGTGACTTGTGAGAGAAACACACTTACTTGTTACAAAAGTAGGGGTTTTTTCTGCTGCTGCTTGCTCCATTTCATGGGGATAAATATTTCCACAGCAGAGACCTTGAGTGGCCACAGCAAAATCCACCTCAAAACCATCCCATGTGAGATAGGCCCAGTAAAAACACGGCTCACTGCTGGATATACACCTTCCAACTTTTTGTTTCCAAATTTTTGTGGTTGGAAGCACTGATGGGGCAAAGAATTATTTTTTTTTTAAGGAAACAAACCCAAAATGGCAAGCAGCCCAGAAAGCTACAAGACCAGACTCCTCTCAGGTGAAAAATATTTATGTTGAGCACCAAGACGAGCTCTTCCTTCCTTGTTTCTCGCAAGTGCAGCACTTGATGATAACCCTGGTGATTAAAGTTTCTCTTCCCACAGACCCACAAGAGCCCAGGCAACAGACTTGAGATTTCTCCATAACATCAGCCCATGTTTGAGGGTGAGATGGAGCTTCAGGAACCATGTCCTAAATCCACTCCTGTACCTGTTCATCATGAAACAACCATACCCATGCTTAATAAAACCAAGCCAGAAGGCTCATTGTTCATTCCAACAGTGCCCCTTTTTTTGCCACTTTCAAAGAGATGTTTTCCCGCCCTCTGCATTTCACCCTCTGACTGCTCTCCTGTGACGGCCGAACCCAGGTTGAAAAGCAAATTCTCAGGGTGGTATCTACGGCCCCACGGCGCAGCCTCTGCTGTGATGAGCCTGGCTCAGTTTTCTGCTCCCCTGTGGAAGAATTACTGTCATCTGCAGTGCAGCAGCAGTGCAGCTCCAGCTCACAGGGGTGCTGAGCTAGCTGCCATCAGCACAGTGCTGCTGATAAAGGCATTGAGTGTTTGTGTAGGGTGTCTCAGGGGTGTCTGAGGTCTGAACAAGCTCTTATAGCCATCCTCCTCAAGGCACCCAAGCTAGCGAGATGATGACAGTAACACCACTGGCTATGGCTTTCTCAGCCATCCCTGGGCTCCTGCTACCTCTGGGCACAGGGAACCATGGCAGCAGGAGCAGCATGGGTCTCAAAGACGACACTGAATCACAGAATGGTTTGGGTTGGGAGGGTCCTTCAGCTCATCTAGTTCCATCCCACTGACAATGGGCAGGGACACCGTCCACTGGCCCAGATTGCTCAAAGCCCCATCCAACCTGGCCTTGAACACTGCCAGGGATGGGGCAGCCACAGCTTCTTCGGGCAGCCTGTACCAGGGCCTCACCATCCTCACAATGAAAAACTTCTTACTCACATCTAGCCTAAATTTACCCTCTTCCAGTTTATAGCCATTACATTTCATCCTATTGTTACACACCCTTGTAAACAGTCCCTTCCCAGCTTTTCTGTAGCCCCTTCAGGTACTAGAAGCCCCCTATATAAGGTTTCCCCATTGCTTTCTCTTCTCCAGGTTGAACCAGCCCAATTCTCCCAGCCTGTCCTTGCAGGAGAGGTGCTCCAGCCCTCTGATCATCTTCATGGCTTCCTTTGGACCTGCTCCAACAGCTCCACGTCTGTCTTATGTTGGGGGCCCCAGAACTGGACGCAGAGTAGAGGGGCAGGATCACCGGTGTAGGCTGATGAAGTAAACACCCACCTAACAGGTCAGGTCTGCACAAACCATCTAGTGCTTTACCAGCTGTGAAGGCACAGTTAAGGCGCCCCTTAAGGTTGAAGGCACTATGATTTCGTGTATGGGAACACTTGCATCAGTTAAAACCCTGTTTATGTCAAAATGTACAAGTGCAATCCAAATTGGTGCAGCCTGCAGAAACCAAAGCAAGTGCACCCGAAGCAGGAGTAGCTGTACCCCACTCCTGTGTCCATACACCTGCAGAAATGAATGCTGCTGTATGTAAAGATGCTGCAATGCCACATGCTGCACTGACACTTAAAGGGGTTCATACTTAATAGCAGTTCAGCTGAGAAGGCGTAGCTTCTAAAAATGCCTAAACCAATGGTTTTTGAGGTTCTGGGTAACCAACAGCTAAAGCTCTGCTTTTAAATCACCCACCATGAAGCAGGCATAGCCAGCAAAAGCCGCAATCCCACCAGCACAGCAGCATAGATGACAGGGTGAAACCCCCACTGCCAGTTTAAGTGTAAGCACCTCATAGTTTCCATTACTGCTACTGTAATGATTTTGCAACTCTCATTCATTTTTCACCACTTTAGCCACTCATTCATGGCAAATATTTTGGAAAGAAAAAAACAAAACAAAACAACAAAAAAACCCACCCAAACCCAGAAACCCCAGAGACTGCCCATCCTTGACAGGAACAGTCCTGGCATGCCTGGAATGTGTAAAACCCACAAAAGATGCCATTTCTGTTCATATTACTCCTTACGAAATCCCCTTTTAAAGGGGACTGGAGGCTCCAGCCACCTGACAGAGCCCCTTCACAGCACTGCCTTTCGCTTTGAAATGCGACTTATCAGCCGAAGCTCAGGTGGGTTTGGGTATCTGGCTGCTGCTCCTCTGCTTTGAACTCTGGGACCGTTATGCACACGCCTGCCAAACTGGTCAAGCCATCTTCCTCTCCTCCTGCATCCCCAGGTTTGGAGCAGATAAAAGCTGCACCAGGCTTGCTGCCCTCCTGATGCCAACATGACTGTTAATTCTACATTTAAGCAATACTTGGTAACAAAACCCACTGCGACACACGATGATTATCACCATTACCCACAGTTAAGCCAGAGAGCAACCACAGTGTGACCCAATGAGACCTGGGTTGCAGCAGATATCTCTGGACATACATGGGAATATTCCCCAGGTCATGCAGTCGTGCAGCTCTCTCTTGCCTGATATGTCCTTTTCCTCCATTGCTTCTGTAAGTCTCTGTTTCCCACCCTCACAACACACTGTAGGATCCGTGCTACTGAGCCTGGTGTGAGCAAGGCTCTGATCAGCCCCTTCAGGGGAGATCTATGGGGCAAATGTGAGCTTCCTTTGCTGGAGTCAGATGACAAACTCCTGTCACTGCATTAGGGCAACTGAGCACTTGAGGCACCTCAGCAGGGTCACATCCAGCTCCTAAATAACGAGGTAAATTTTTGCTGACTTCTCTTTGTTTTCCACCTCTACTCTTTCTTTTCCTGAGCTTCCTGAAGGTTTCTGGGCTCATCTTCCCAGGCAAACCATCAGTACAGGCACAGGGCAATCTGTAGTGTGAGCTTAACAGCCAAAGCCGAAACAGAGGGACTGCTAACCCCAAATCCTAGCACCGACTGCCTTAGATTCATGCAGACTGACAGGGAGCCCTGCAAAATGCAAGCAGCACTGTAGTTCATGAGCAAGAGGCCTAGCAGGATATAAAATCGTGCAAGAGCGGGCAAATGAGTATTGCATATAGAACTGAAAAAACCCAGAACTGTAAGCAGGAATTCCCCAGCGGTCTGAGTTTACCTGTGCGATTGCTTTCTGGACTTTTTTTTTTGTTGTTATTGTATCACCTTGATTTGCATACAGGAATAAAATTATCTATCAGGAAATAGTAGCTGTCCTTCGCAAAGTGAAAAAAAAAAACCGCAAGAAAGATGAGGATTTTTTGCTGTCAAGGGCAGAGCACTTTTCAGCACCGTATCACATGCCAGAAAGTCTCTGCCCTTGCAAAAAGCAACTCATGGCAGCACACTGCAGTTCCTTCTCATTCTCAGCTCTTCACCCCAATCCCAGGAGCAGGAGCTGGTGATGCATCTCCTCAGGAGAGCATCCATAGTTCCAAAAATCTGGAAACAAAAGCCAAACAAGCAGGTGAGTTGCTCTGCATTCCAGATTTACAATTAACACAGCATCGAATTAGCTGGTAGGAAGTGGAAGAGTAAATAGGAAAACCGCCAATCGAAAATGCAAATCTTCACCCTACTACAGTTGCAGGCCAGGGCCAGGATTCCTACACTAGTAAGAACACAGTTTTTCACTATTTTTTCTATGTGGTCACTTTGTGAGCTGAACAGTAGCTCGGTGATACGCAGTTTCATCCTTATCCTATATATAGGCACTCTCATTTCCTGAAAAGAACAAGAATGGAAAAGCAGAAAAACCTTAAAATGATTGTACAGGTCGTTCTGTCTTTCTCCTTTTTGTCTTTTATTTCTACCACACTGCACTAAATAAAATTTTAAAAAAACCCCAACAAACGAGCATTTTTAAAATTAATATACTATTAAAAAATGGATCTTTTCCTAGGGCTCTGGGATCTTAAAGACTATAGGCTGCTGGTTTCAAGCACACACTAACTACTGGGGGCACAAAATGAAGTCGCAGCATTTTGTTTCCATAGGGTATCTATCTGTGCACACAGACAATTCCCCCAGGCGCAGCTGCCAGGCATCGCGCTTCGCCTCGAGCAGAAAGCCCAGCAAACACGGTGTGTTCAACGTTCCACACTGCAGGACCTCGCCACTACCAACAGTCACAGCCCCACAGGAAGCCGTAAGAATTTGCTTCGCGGATGAGTGAGGTGGTGGTTAATTATAACACCAAACTTCTTGATGTTTTTCCGCAGAACTGTTCATTGCCTTATCTGCCCAGGCTCAGTCCCCCTGATCTCTGTCACTGCAGGGCTCCACCGTGCTCCTCTTCCCTGCTGGCTGCTTGAGAAACAGGCTTTCCAAGCATAGTGACAGGCCCCATTTAAGAAATCATCTATGCAGAGCCCAGCATCCCAGCTGAGCAGCTCTGCCACTGCTCGAGGGCTTGGCTGGTGGTACTTGGGACAAGCAAACTGCAGGAAACACCAAGAGCACCCTGGGCTGCAGGAGCAGCAGCACAGCCAGTAAGTCAAGGCAAGAGATCTCAGCGCTCATAAGACCCTATCTAGACACTGCATCTAGTTTTGGGCACCCCCCATACAAGAAACATGCTGACAAACTAGAGGGAGTGCAGCAGAGGAGCACCAAGCTGGCCAGGAGCTGCAGGACTTGTGGAGAGGGAAGAGGCTGAGGGAGATAGGTCAGCCAGGGGAAAAGATGGCTTTGAGGGATCCAGCAGCAGCCCCCCGCATCTGCAGGGAGGTCATCAAGAACACAGAGCCAGATTGTCCACAGTAGTGTCTGGCAGAAGAATGAGACAACACATGTTATTTGAAACAAAAGTGGTTCAGGCTGGATGCTGCAGAAATTTTCCATGTGAATACAGTAAAGCCATGGAGTTGGCTGTGCGCCTTCATCCTTAGAAATCTTCAAGACTTGACTGACTGAAGTCATGAGCAACCTGGTCTGATCTCACAGCTGATCCACTTGAGATCCCTTTCAGCCTGAATTATCTCCTGACTGCCACCAGGGCAGAGGCTTCAGAGGAAAGAGTGCAAATCACTCACCACTCAGGTACTGTGTTATCCCCCAAGTGAAAAAGTTCAGAGAAACAATCACATCCCAAAACTGTGAAGGCGAAGAAAGCACCCCTGAGCACCCCACCTTATGTTCCCCTTGGGCTGTGACAAACCCCACTTCTGCATCCAGTCCCACAGGGACCCACACGGAACTGTCCATTTCTGGACATCAGTGGCCAAGGAGCCTCTGTCCATGTCCCAGCTGCAGCACAAACAAAAGCAGAGTTGGAGGGTAGTCACTCTTCCTCCCAACCCTCTATATGCGTATGTTTAGAGAACAAACAGATCTCCTAAGGCCAGTGAGCAACACCAACTATTAAACAGGCCGCAGAGCCTCTTCCACAGGATGAACAAACCACAAAAAGCCTTTCTGCCACTCTGTTAGCTGCAATGGTCTGGTGGGGGATGAGAAAGCTACACTGCCAACATGTCCTTTCACCCTTCTTCCCTTGTGTTGTAAAGGGTGTTGCTAGCAGTCAAAATAATTTATGTGGCTAAAAGACAGGAAATGTCACAACTGAGATGAAAAGGGACCTTACAGATAGCTGCTGAACTCTTCTTTTTCAGAAGAATCCATACAAACCATGAGGCAACTGTCACATGAGCAGGGTGAGGAGGAGGTTGAAGAGCAGAGGTTCATCTCCTCACTCCAGAACACCCAGGAGGTCAGTTGCAGAGCCATGATCCTACCTCCCCACTTCTATCAGAGAGTTTTGATGCTCCCTGCCCTCTTCATGTCTTCACTTGACACCCAAGCTGCACTGGAGGGTAAAGCTGCCCTCCCCACACTGCACGTAACTACACCTCTTTTTGGAGACTAAAGCCTAAGGGCTGCCAGCTCCTCAGCAGAAGTCAGTTCTGACCAAACTGCATCTTTTTGAAAATGCAAATCTGCATCTGCATTAGGAAGCTGGTCCAGCTTTAAAGATACTCTCACCACTGTCTTTTGAGATGTCATTACTCTCACAGGGCCTCAGAGGGTTCTATGGGGGTTTATCCACATGTGGGGTTATTTTGCACTTGAAAGCAAGACCAGTAAGCATTTTTATACCCACCTATTCATAGGGTTTTATTTTCAGTACAGAAGAGGGTTCAGATCATGGAGATTTAATCCTACTGAAACTCCTGCATTGTATGCTGGCTAATTTCAAGCAGTTTCTGAGCCTGTGTAATGCCTTGTGCTGCCCTACATTTTTGTAACTGCACCCATACTGAGGTCTGTACAAATGAGCAAGTGAAACCACAGCTTCAGTTCAAAATTAGTATCTTAGTACAGAAATACAGACTAATTAAAACCCCCACCTCCTCCTCCTCATTGATAGGTGAGGTCTCAAAGCCAGATATGCTTTTGGAAACGGCCTGCCCTTCCTCTTCCCACCCTCCCGTTGCACCGTCCTTTGAGCAAGGTCTCAGGGCAACACTTTGCAGCCTTGTTTGCCAGAGGAGAAGGATGCTTTCTGTTTGGGAAGCTGGGAAGACTGTGTCGGAGCAGAGCAGACCCTGGGCATGCAATTACCCAGGCGGCAGCAACAATATGTTAATTCACTGGATCCCTCTGAAACGAAGCACAGTGCAAGTCCCTGGAAAAAGTGAAAAGGAGCCTGTTAAGGAAGCTGTGTGAAGGCCTTGTGCACAGCAGCCCCTTGGAGTCCAGACAAGGACGGACATTGCCCAGCCATGGGTTTTAGAGCCAAACAGGCAGCCAGCACGCCTCCTCTTCCCACCGTGGTGCGTCCAACAGGAGCAAGGGGAACCACCCTCAATGCCGACAGGTCACTCCTGTCCATGGGACAACATCTTTGCTTTAAAGAGCTGCAGACACATGGGTAATCTCCTGCAAGGGATGCTTCATCTGTGGCAAGTTTACACTGGGCAGATCATGGTCATAAGGCCATGATGCCACATGCTGTCTCTCAGGGTCCAGAGCTTTCTCACACTTTCAGGAGTTCAGTCTCCTTCTTGGTGTCCTCAGACACCAAGCTCACACCCTGAGCTCTGCCCTTCTGTTCAGATGCCCAGAGGTCCTTAGGTAACTCCTCCAACAACAAACAAAGCCAACATAGCAAAGACAGAAGAAAAACTAAGTGGTCCTTTGGTGAGCTTACCGTGAGAAGTCAACACCAGCAAAAGCCCCACACTAACCAACTACCTCCTGGTACATCACCCTTCAAACTGCTACTAACTCTTGTAATACCCAACTAGAAATTGCAGCCCCGTGCCAGCATCACAATGGAAGTAGTCTTCCAGTCTTGAACTAGAGGGGTGCCTTGCTGCAGGCAGGAAAACCTGCTTTCCCTCATCAGGGAACAGGGGCAGAGGAAGGGGCAAGAAGATCTCTGCTAATCCATATGTTGGACATGCTTTCAGTGCAGCTTTCAGATGACTATAAACCTCCTTGAGGAGCAAGCAATGATTTCCATCAAAGGCAACCACAGCTTTCAACTTACAGCCTCTTGTATAGAGCCTTCTGTTGTAATCCCTACAGAGATTAAACTCTGCCAATGGGAGAAGTTGCACACCGAAGCCCTCACTGAACAATGCTGTTGGCCACTGAGCTGATATATTGAGGTCAGGGTGCCAACACACTTCTTCAGGGACCTAGGCTTGGCTTTCACGCATACAAACATACATGCTGAAGAGCAACGGGCAACCAGTTTAACTACAGGAAGTTTAAAATCAGCTGTTGGATGACACCAGAACTCCTGGGTTCCTGCAGAAAAAGGATGAACAGCAGCAGACATCTAGAGAAAGTGTCTACCAGGTTCTGATATGTGCTGGGTTTTTGGGGGGAGATTGTGTTCTGAGTGCAAGACTAGGAGAAATCACGCTGTTGGTTCTTGTTTAAAAGTCCATCTATTTCGCATGGACTGACTTTGGCTCTCCAAGAAGAGGATGGGGAAAGCAAAGCACAAGACTGAACTGCAAAGGGACCAGGTACCTAAGACGCAAGCCCTGGCCTTCACAGGGCTCCTGGATGCTCTTCCTAAACGAGAGCACTTCATGGCCAGGTGACGCATCTCAGGAGAGGTAAGTTTCCTGAAAAGCACTGACAACACACGGTTAAAAGCTCAGCTCAGACAAGCAGCGAAACAAGTCCTCTTCTGAGTTTTGAGCTGAATATTCAACACTTTCGATGTTTGTTGACTTACAGGTTATCTGGGCTGCACAATCAGCAAAACTCCTGCAAAAACACTCGCCGGGGCTCGGCTGCCAGGCGGTCTGTAATGGAGCTATTCTAGAGAAAAACACAAGTGTTATCATGCACACGGCTGTCCCAGTACAATTAGTCATACCTGATGGAGAGATACACGTCCTCTGCAGGGCTCTTACCACCTTGTCAACAGACGAAGTCAAAATGAAAACAACCTAACTATCAACAAACAACTTGAAAGCTGAATCATGAGTCCTGAAAGCAGCCTCAATGCTATGAAGAGACATGTCCGCAGAAACAGACAGCTGGATTCCTTCTGTCTGTCCTGTGTTCCTTCTTCCCGTATAATTTCCTCATGTTACTCAATAAAATAACATCTTCCCACTCAAGTGACCCTTCTCTGCTATGGCTGAGGAGTGCTGTGGGGTCAGAGGAAGAAACCGTGCTTGAGACCAGAAGAGGAAAAGGCCAGAGCTTTGGTGATGGGGAAGCAATATCCTGGTTGTCTCCTCTACATAACCTCAGCCAAGTTTCCCAATGCTGCTTTGCCTCATTTCCCTAACAAAGCAGCAAGTTCCCTGCCATGATGGGTGACTACCACTAGATCTGTGTGATAGGCCTGGTGTTACCAACCTGGGGATAACACTGATAAACTTGAGAGACTGATGGTGAGTCTAAGCACCCTTCCCATGCCAGCACCTCATTTAGTCACATGGAGATCTTCAACAAAACCTACACTAGGGTTTTATACAGCATTTCTATACCTAAGTACTTCATTAACATCTCTGTTGGTCTCATAGCTCAAAAGGTCTTGGCAAACATTCCCTACCACAAGAGCATCACTGCCAGGCTGGTGGCTCAGGACATCCACTTTCTCTCTTCATCACTTGGCCCAACACCTCCAATTCGACAGGACATTTACTTCCACTGACACTAATGGGTGGAGAGGACTACCAAATGAATGAGAAGGGGACAGTTCGTGGCTGGTACCAGAGGCAGAAGATCAGGATGCCACTCAGTTGCTAAACTCCTCCAGTTGGGAGAGGAGGCACTTCACTGACCTCACAGGGATCCTGTGGTCAACGTCTGTGGGCAGGACCCCAGCACTCAGCAGGATCTACACTGGTGGAGCTGGGAGCAGACGCTCAGCGATCTTGATAACGGTTATGAAATTCATTTGGAAACAAACTTCTTTTTCAGAAGCCTCCTCTCTGGTGCCAGCAGCTCTTTCGAGATGCAGTCTGCGCTGCCAGGGCTCGCAGCAAGGCGCAAAGGGTAGCACGCCGTGCTCTGAGGAGTCGTTGGCAAGGCCAGGAGCTGCCCAGTGGCTCCACATCCATGGCAGAGCCTATAAACAAAGCCAAATCTTCCAGATTTGGGTAATTCCCAGGCAAGTCTCATCCAAAACCACATATCTGTGCTCATGCCAAAGAGCAGAGACACATCGAGAGCGATGAGCAATTGCTGTATGTTGCCATGGCAGTGTGCATGGGTGATTTTATCACTCTTAACAGCTGCAACAGCATTTAGGTCCATTTTCAGAGAATAACAGCGTATTTTTAAAGAATGCAATAGGTGGGAGAAGCAGAAAATCAGTGTCAGCTATAAGCCAGCAGTCAGCACACAGAGCAAGAGCCCTTGCTCTAAGCGAGCTGCCTCTCCTGGCCATGCATTTACTCAGCCTTGTGTTGGGAGTCTATGGGCGATGGCAGGGCTCCCTGGAAGCCCCCCAGCCCAGTAGAAGAGCTCTCCCCTGGGCAGAAGGACACGCAGCCCTCCGGGGAGCGCAGTGACAGAGAGAGGAGAGCATTCACCTGTGCTCCCAGCAGAGCCGATGGAAGTAGGTCAATCCTTCTGCTTTGCTGAACCTTTTGGCAGGTCGGTGCCACGCTGCCGTCACTGCTCGTCACTTGTGCCGCGCAGCAGCCACGTCGTTCAGAAGTTAATGAATTCAATACATCTAATTAAATCAGCTTTGGCATCAGTTCAGAACCCATCTCGCTGCTGCTTTTTTTATATTTTTTTTTCCCCTTTTCCCTTTTTATTCCCTCCCGTTGGTGGTGAAGAGACACATGAGAGGAGAGACGCAAGAGAGGGTTGCTAAGGGGCGAGCCAGTGTTCATCTCTCTGCTGTTTCCCTGCTGCTCCCCTGTCATAGCAGAGATGCTTTGTTTTCCTCGAGGGAATGTGACAAACCCACGTGGCATCGCTCCTTATGCTCCTCTTGTCCTCCTGCTCCCCCCAGACGAAATGACCTTTTTGTCTGCTCGCAGACTCTGCAAGCAGCGTCCAACACACGCCAGCGATGCCTTGGCTCCGCTGCTGAAGCTCGCTGCACTGAACACGGGCTTGGCAGACATGGCAACCTGACACGGCTGGCCAAGGGAAGGCACATCAAAGTGTGGCTGGAAGTACATGGGTCGCAAGGTGTGAGCACCATCTTCCATCATCTGAGAAAGCCAGAAAACAGTGGGGAGACCAATGGAGATGGGTCACCACAGCCACGGTCCCCTCCATTTGCTCTCCTGTGCATCATCCAAGCTCCTCTGCACATCAGCGCTGCTTGAGGGGTGTGGACAGGAACATGGGCTCATAGCAGAGAAGCCTTTGGCCACAGAGCTCTTTGAAAGCACAGCAGGATGGAGACCTGCCCTTGGGACAACATCCTCGGTGACATGGGGAGACACCAGTGAGACACTGACGGCTGTCCTCTTCTGCAGCCTGATATGGATACTGGCACCACCCTGTCCAACCTTTCATGCCTTTTCACTGCAGCAGACCCTCCATCCTCCACCAGCTCTTCCACTTCTATATCCTCCCTGTCCTGAGACCTGTAAGGCATGACAGTGGCACGATCTGCTGCCTTTCTGTGCTGTGACTTACAGATGTCAGCAAAATTGACACTGGCTGTGCAAGCTCAAGTAAAGACACTTGGATCATCCCAGAAAACTACACCTCTAATCCTTGGAACAAAGTTGTCATCTTTTCCAGATCCTTTAGGTCTTCTACAGCCTTACTGGGCTGGGGAACCAGAACTAGAAACATGCCATGTGTCACCACACCAAGGCTATGTTGTTTGCTCCAACCAAGTGTTGCTTCCTCCTTAGGTTGATGTGAACGATCTCTCTGGCAGAGGGTGTTATATATGGTTGATGGCACTTTGTGCAGCACATATATCTGCAGTCTGTTCCCTGCTCTCCCCTTAAAGCCATCCTTGGCCTCCCAGTTCAAAAAGAGGTTGCTTACTTCTCCATATCTGGCTATTTCCTCTCATGTAACGCACGGTCCCTTGAAATAATTCTTAAAATACTCAAAACAACCCTAGGCAGCTCTTCCTCTGGGCTCCCAACACGCCACTGTGCTGTGGTGTTGCTCTGCTCTCCAGACCAAGTGGGTGCCTTTGAAGATCTCCAGCTCCCAGCGCCACAGCTGCAGCAGTTCAGTGCTGCTCTCCTGGCAGTGAAGGATGCTTCACACTAAAGTTGCTCACCCACCCCTTTCTTAGCACTAGGAAAGTAGTCTAAAAAGCACTTTGAACTTCTTTGGGATGAAAGGTGCTGGGAGAGTGTAAAATATTCCTCTTCCCCATGGCAGTGGATGTTACGAAAGTCTCTTCTTGAGTGCAGAAAGTCATTTCACTGCCAACTAGCTCTCTTCCTCACACAGTAACAACGATGTGCCATGCTCTGCCAGGCTCTGGTGGCCGTCTCTCTCCTCTTCCCCCTTCCTTGCCTTTTGCACAGGGACCACGCACGCCCCAGGCTGCGCAGCAGTAGGGAAATACTCACAGATCAGAGGAGTGAAATGAGAGCAGAGGATACCAATTCAGGGCAATTACCTTGCCTGCTGTGAAGCAGCACGCCTTCCCCACCACCGCCAGAGCCTTCCCCATGCGCTGACCTGTTCTGAGAAAAATGCATTTGCATTTTTATTTACATTTATTTAATACTGATCCGTACCACAAAAGCCTGTCTCCACCGTGCCAGTGGCATTGGGCACTGCAGGAACGCAAGAGGCAGCCTTGAAGGAGATGCTGTTGACCTTGAGAGCTGAGAGTGGCCAAGGAGACCAAATGCCACACAGCAGTGAGTGTCAAGCTGTGATCTCTCACACTGCTGAATTAAGAGTTAACTCTCCTTTGAACAGCAAAGGGTAGTGAGAGAATCTGGTGGGTTTGGCAGCAGGGTTGATGGGGGCTGCTGTGACTCAGAAAAAGTAGGAGGTGGTTTGTTATGGGGTACAAAAGTTCACACAAGTATTGTCACAAGAGATGGATGTCTTTCCTACACCCCTTCAGGCAGGTCAAATCTGGACTGAGACCACAACTATGGAGATGGACTGGCAGATTTTGGCTTGCCTGCTTCTCCTCACCCTGCCAAAGGTGTGCCATAACTATCTTCTGGTGCGTGCAGCAGCTCTTTGTGATATGACTCAGCAGGGGATGTGCCCAGCATTCTCCTTGCTTTGCTAGGCCATATGCCCATGTTGGGACCACAGCAGAGTCCTCAGCTTCCTACTGTGAGCCACTACCACACCAGGTCAAGTGCTGGCTCCATCAAGCCACACAGCTACTACCATGACAGGGGGGCATGGAGAGGAGAAGGAGCTACAGCTCCAACTGCAAAAATGGAGAAGGATCTGATTCCAGGTGCTCTCACCCAGATAACAACCTCTCCATTCTCCTCCTTCCCTCTACTTGCCACCACCTCTGGTAGCTAAAAAAGCAGTCTAAAAAGCATTTTGAACTCCTCTGGGATGAAAGATGCTGGGAAAGTGTAAAATACTCCTCTCCTCCGTGGCAGCGGATGTTAAAGAAGTCTCTTCTTGAGTGCCTCATTCAGAGGCTCTTTTGCTGAGACATCACATGGGTCACCACAGAGCAGACACTATGCTGAGTTTTGCATCCTTTCTCCAAAGGATGAGGTGGTACAGGAAAATGCCTGTACATAGTTTATAACAATGAGTCTGCTGAAACACACCAGGTTCAATCCTCTACAGCATGGACTTAGGAGCTGTTGGAGCGCACACAGGAGAGCAGCAATTTGCACTTCCAGGGTGAGGAAGAAACCAGAAGGTGCCTCTGGCACCAACAAACGCGCACTGCCTGACAGTGAGGACATGTGAAATAGTGTCCTCGGGGCAACAGCCGTCAGCTCAGCACCTACTTGGCAATCAGCTTTTTTCTCCTTGCACGAACTTCTGGCGCAAGCAAGACAAAAAAGATAAAGTAATTCTCATGCATTTGCTCTTTTACAAGATCTGTCTACAGGAGGGGTCAAGCTGTAGGACAGGTGAACAGCATGCATGCCCTCAGAGCAAAGAGCACCAGCTAGGCAACTTCACCATCCCTTCAGCAGCAATCTCCACCATCCCTTCATCCCTTATGCCCCCTCTTGCCCAGACCTATATGGTGGGTCTAAACCGTTTTATTGGTAGAGATGGGAAGAAAATCCAGAGGCCCAACGGCCCCAGTGTTCCCAGATCCTGTGCGCTCTTTCACCTCTTCTAGACAGAACAAAGTGACGAGCATGAGCCTGCCCAGGGGCTGGCCTGGGTCTCACCACCACTGCTTCCAACCTCAACTCAACCAGGACCTGTGGGTTCCCTACCCTCACCCCCTTCCTAAAACATGATTCTCATAATCTCCCTGAGGAGCCCTGCCTAGGATGCTCACCAACATCTACAAAGTACTCAGATAACTAAGCAGCACAGGACAGCCTGCAAGTGATCCAACCAGCCCAAGGCTGACTGCGGCGTTTCACACCTCTATCAGGTGCCACCAACGTCCCCACCAGTGGCGGGAGCCCTGTGGCGCCCAGCAGGGCTGCGACAGGAAATCAGGTCTTAATCACTGTCTCACTTTTCTTTCTGCTATATTTAGAGCTGCTGCAGAAAGCTTGCTCCACCATTCAGATGAGCAACCGTTAGGGCAGGCCAAGTGTTTTCAGGCTGTAATACATGTGAAGCTGTGGGAGCCCGGGGAGGACAAATCAGGCAGCAACCAAGGCTTTAAGACACAGCTAGGCAAGCACCGGCCCCCTGCCCAGGCTGATGTCACCTGCACTGCCTGGAACGAGCAGCCACACTGGCGAGTCCATACAGGCAGGGCAGTGGCACTGTGCGGACCTACCGGCTGGGGCTGCTGCCCACTTGGGACAGTCGCGTGACACGGTCCAATGCAGATGTGTCTCCAGGTGCTTCCCCTTCTCCTTGCTCATGATGTATCTATAGATCTGTTGCGATACCAGGGCTGGGCTTTATCAGCTAACTGCTCAGCCTCTGCAGCAGCCAGGGAAAATTCCCCTTGCAGGGGGGAAGTCTGCTGCCACCATAACCGGTGCAGATGGCAGAGCCAGCCCCTGTGCACCTGCACCAAAGACTACCTAAAAGAGAGGGAGGGTGCCAGGATGCAGAAAGGGATGTGGCCAGAGCTCCATGACACAACCATCCCCACAGCACCAGCACACAACCGCTTGCCAAGTGCCCATCAGCCCACGTTCCCCAAGCGTACACGGCCATGGACCTCCAGAGGCAGCACTAAGCCCAAGAAAAGAAGAGGCACAACAGGAGGCATGAGAAAGGAACCCCAAATGTCTCCATCCCTCAGCATCCAGACTCATGCAGGATGAGTGTGCAATTTCACAGGTGCTCACACACGTGCTAGAAGGACAGGTTCCTGTGGTGCCCTGGGGGATGAGGGACCATTTGTAGCCCACATGCCCAACAGTCTGCTTCAACCCTCCTGCATTCCCCCCTTCCAAACACTACCCATGGTTTGCTGTTCAGCCTTTTGGGCACTGCTCCTTGACCTCATCCACACTCCTGGCACAAAGCAGGCTCAATGGCGCGTTATTGGGAAGGCAAAAATAGCCCCTGCCCAGCTACCGAGGCATCCTCTCCCAAATAACCACCATGCTGCATCCCAGGATAGGCTGCTATGTGTGGGAGACAAACATAATGCTGGCAAAAATGGGAGATAAAAGCTGGATTTTACAAGAGGATGGGGGTCCCAGCTGAGTCAGGTGCAGGATGAAACCTTCCCCTACCTCTTCCACAGCCATGACCGCAAGACGATGCTTTCGCTGCAGTGGGAGTACTTCATTTGCTTCTTTTCTTACTTCGTTGCCTTCTGACCCCTCTGATCCCAGTGGCTGCCTTCCCCCATGCCATTAGTGTGAAGAAGTCAATATGGGCAAGAAGATCCCAGGCAAAGGAGACACTCCCCTCTCACTTCAAGCTGGCAGCACTAAGTGGCATCCTGTGGGATCCCCCCAGTTCCGTTCTGCCACAACCGTTAGATATGCAGAATTACTGTCAGAATAAGATGTCGGTGCTGGCCCTGCACACGAAGGGCCCTGGCTTCCCAGGAAGGGACAACCGAAGCAGCAGGGCTCACAGGGACACAAAAAACAGTGCCCTGCAGCTGGCACTGCTGGCTTTCCTCCTCCTCCTTCACAGGGAAACCACCCTATGGCAAAATGAAAACTGGACAATCACAGAATGGTTTGGGTTAGAAAGGACCTTCAAAGACCATTCAGTCCATGGGCAAAACCCCAGTGAACCTGACCCTGAAAACAAACAGGAAGGAGGCAGCCGCGGCTTCTCTGGGCAACCAGTTCTACTCTCACCACCCTCATCATAAAAAATTATCTCCTTTTGTTCAATCTAAACTTACCTTCTTTCTGTTTAAAACCATTACCCCCTTCCTGTCACTACAGCTCCTGCTAAAAAGTCTCTCTCCGTCTTTAAGTCCCCTTTTATATATTGAAAGGCCACAATAAAGAATCCCCGGAGCCTTCTCTACCTCAACTCTCTCAGTCTTTCTTATACAACCACAGCCCAGAAGGACCCAGAAACCTTTATAAACCTCCAGGCAAAGCAATCAAACACCCCTCTCCAAGACAGTACCCACAGTCCTAGAAGACAATAAAATTCCACCAAGATGGAGGTGACACTGCAGAGATTGATGCTTCCCTCCTATCCACATGTGGATGTTTCTATCGCAGCCCGATGCCATGATGTCTTGTTTGGCAAACCCAGGTTCTCCAGGAAGCAATGGGAAACAAAAGCAGAGGAGCTGGTGACCCTGCCCTTCGTGAAAACACACAAAATCTGAGTCAAGATGAAACCTCACAATGTGCTCCCTCACTGCAGTGAGTGTCCTGAAGTTCACAAGGCTACTTCTGAGGGGGTTGCTGGTAGGTAACAAGCATTTCTATGCAGCATTGATAGCAGCACAGCAATACCCTGCAGAGACCGTAAGGAGAGGGAGCAGAAGTGGCAGGGGTTCTCATGATTGGCCTAGTGCCTAAAGGGTGACATGTGCCAGGGTGAGATGTCAAGGCAGACCTTGAGCCTGTCACTTTCCTTTGACTGAAGCGTCAGACATTCCTCTGTTGTAAGTTTCCCCCTAAAGCCATCACACAATGCTCATACTGTTTAAAATATACCTCATATGTTCGCTTCTTAGATGGCCACTAATTAGCCTATTCATGATAGACCACTATGGTTTCATCAAAGCATCTTGTGATATTTGCCCAGACATGATGAAACACCTGGAGATCTCTTTCCATGTGACTTGGATACCAGTGTCAAAATGGCAAGTCTTAAAATTACACAACCCTTGAGACAAGACCCAAAGCAACCTTTGCCACAAAACTAATTAAAAGGGTATAGTATCTACCACTTGCCTTCCCCACACTGCCTCAAGCAACATTAACTCCTGAAAAGCCCCTACATGATCCCTGTGCCATGCCCTGAAGTCCTACCCTTGTCTCCTCTTCACCTCCACGTATCAGAACTGCAGTGTTTAGGGAGCCAGCCAGTGGGTGACACAGCCACTGCCAAACTGCTCATGACCTCTAGTTTTCCCTTCTGTGGTGTTGTAACCTTAGCTGGAGGCCAGATACCAACCAAGCTGCTCTATCACTTCCTTCCCTAAGCAGGACAGGGAGTGGAGAAAAATCAGATGGAAAAAACCACCCCCAAGCTTGTGGGTCAAGACAAAAGCAGTTTAATACAGCAGAAGCAAAAGGCCACGTGCAAAAGTAAAGACAAAATTACAGGGTCATCCTCTACTTCCCATCAGCAGGTGATGGCCAGCCACTTCCCGGGAAGCAGGACTGCAGTACGCATAGCGGTTGCTCCAGAAGACAAATGTTGTAAAAAACAAATGCCCCTCCACTTCCTCTCCTCTCTTCTTGTTGCTGAGCAGATGTCATACAGGATGGACTATCCCTGTGGTCAGTTGGGGTCAGCTGTCCCGGCTGTGTCCCTTCCCAAGACCTTGTCCACCCCAAGCTGAGGGGGAGAGATGTCAGAGAGACACAGCCTGATGTGTGCCAGCACGGCTCAGCAGTAGCCAAAATACCGGTGTGTTATCCACACCTTGCTGGCTCCCGATACACAGCCCAGCTCTGTGAGGGTGCCATGGGGAAAATTCACTCCATCTCAGCTGACCCAATACACCTTCTCCAAGCTGGCCTTGATCTGACCACCTTCTCTCCAGAAATGGACGGAAATTAAGTCTTGCTGCAAGAAAGGCTCACAACATTTGCTTTGAAAACCCACCCCAACCAGCTCACCTTGAGCATGAACATGCTATAGCAGGTATAGGATTCACCTCACCTACCCCACAGCTATCTGAAGTATATGTCTCTGGTCTAAGCAAACTGGCTAGGGGCATGTCACATCTGACCAAAGGAAGGTGACTGTGGCATTGCTGTCTGCATCTGAACAAAAGAAATTGTCACGCAGCCAGGGAAGCCGAAGGTGTAAACTCCTCATTCAGCACATCCGCTGCACCTTAAACCCCATGGACGATGTTACTGCTCCACTGCCTACAGCAGAAACCAAACACTGTGCTGCTGACCTACACAGGGGGTGCCATGTGATGACTGTCACCCCACCAACTAGTTAAATGGAAAGAAGCGGTGACTTCCAGAGGGCAAAATTGCTCTCAAAATCTAACTTCAGCATCTGAGATGTCACTGCCCCCACTTTGGTATGCTTCCAGTGGTTAATCTCCATCCCTCTAGCAGGGGAGGCAGGACAGATATGCCACATTCTGGCTTCCCTGCCTCATGCTCTGGTTTCCCAGTAAGCAAAGTGCTCATACGAACCACGGGGTATGGTGCACATGTACACATAGCCCATCCCTTAGCCCTGCCTCCATGGGCAGCTTTTGGTAACAGGGCAGGCAGGAAGCAGGAGCTGCAACATCTCAAAAAGCTCCATCAGGATTCATTTCACCTGAGGACGGTTATCAGAGCGTGCAGATTTGAGTGATACATTCAGCATAGCTGTATTAACATATCTCAGTAAAACACCCTGAGGAGCCAAGACAGAAATCACCACACAGGCAGCTAATTTACTCCTAATAGCACATTTACCTCTGGCAGGAGTTAGAGACTTGCAAGTGCTTCATGAGCCATTTGCAGGAACATTTGTAGGCATTACTAACTCAGGAACTTAATTATATCTTTTAAAATGACCTGTGCGATTTAAAAACCTATTTGGATTTTGGGTGCTCTGGGATTTGTAATCCCAAACAAGTCGCTGAGCTGGCACAATCACAAAGTTACCATGCAGGTCACTCATGTTACTCTCAACTGTTCTACCCACCCATCAAACCCAAAACCATGTCTCAAAGTCCACCTTCACAAACAGACTGAGAGACGCAAAACCACAGCAACCTTCTCATCCTTATCTGCTACTTGCTCCAACTTCTCAAACGAGAGGCTGAGTTACACAACCTCTCCTGTGCTCAGCAAACGTTCAGCATCAACGCATGCCTGACCACCTTTAGGCACAAAAATATATATATTTTGGGAAGTCATTAAGCTTCTCGGAAACTTTTCGCAGTATTATTTACAAGGCTCAGCAGCATTTCTTTTAGTTTGCTGGCAGTTCACAGCTTGAACCAAAGACACACCACAAGCAAACCCTTTGCTATTAATGGCCCGCGTGACTGGAAATCCCCTTTGCATCATGCAGCTTCACACCAAAGCCGAGTGACAGGCCTGGGTGGGGTGCTCAGCCTGAATATGCACCGCTGAGGCCACCAGTGAGGAAGCATCTGATCCTCCTTCTGAGCTGCAATCTTGATCAGTTGCAAGGTGAGCAAGGCAACAGGGTTTTACTGGGACATTTAATTTCTCTGCCCTAAACTTTTTTTCCACCAAGCAGTGGTTAAGAGCATTCACTGGGGTTGCATGTCATTGTAGGAGGACATGTCCAATGTGGAAAAACATGCCAGTAAAATTCCCGATGCCCCTACCCTTGTGTTCACTGCTTGATGCTACATCATTCCTGAAACTCCAACATCTTCCCCAAAGAGCAAGGCCAGATTATCACTCAGAAAAATGTAGTTGTTGAGAACAGTTCATGGCACGTGAATACCTGATACGGAGGCTAAAGGGTGAAGGCCTGGAAGGCGTTTTCTGCTTTACTGGCCAGGGACCTAACTGAGCCTATGTTATAAGCTGTCACACAGAGACTCCTGCTACAGCAGTTGTTCCTGGAGCCAGCTGAAAGGTAATTTATTTTTATAGTACAAGCAGGATACAGGTATTTATTCCAGAGTGGCACAAGAGCCTGAAGAACAGAAGCTCCCATACAGACCTCAGAACAAAGCACTTTGCAAAGTAGGTCTCTCATAAGTTCTCGCAGTCAGTGTAGCAAAGCATCAAAATAACGGAATCACAGATTGATTCGGGTTGGGAGGGACCTCAAAGCCCATCTAGCTCCACTCCCCTGCCATGGGCAGGGAGACCCTCCACTAAACCAGGTTGCCCAAAGCCCCATCCAACCTTGCCTTGAACTTCAGTGATGGGACATCCTCAGCTTCTCTGGGCAACCTGTGCCAGGGCCTCACCACCCTCCCAGTAAATGCAGAGACCCAAATCATGCAATTAGGACAGAACACAGATCCTCAAGCCAGATTTCTCTCCTATACCAATGCACCGGGGCTCTGGTTCATGTTTGCTGAGAAACTGAGTGCAGCACCTAGAGTACTCCCATTGCCCAAGAGGAAGCTCCTGGCCCAGGCTGGCACTGGTGAAAGGAACGTGCTCCTTGTGCTGCAGCTATTTTGGGCCACAGTCCAGAATCTTAGTGGAAACAAAATGACTTCAGGAGTTGAAGCCATGGTGTGAACTGTAGGAGATGATGTCCAAGTGTGTGGTGCAGGCAGAGTATAAGCCCTCCCTGGTGACCACTGCCATGTCCCTCACTGCAATAAACCCCATCAAAATGTCTACTTTTGACAAATCTTCCCTTGTTCCTTCATGGCCCTTTGAACCCCTCCAAACTGCCTACCCACCCTCAGCTAACACCACTGCAGCCCCTGCCAACCTGCTGGAGTTAACACCTCTCCAGCAGCTCCTGCCATCCTGTACGCACCCCCACCTTCACAGCTCAGCTCCTCCTGCATCTCACTCAAGGACAGGTTTCTCTCCCTTGCTCATCACTTCATAAATCTCATCACCTATCACTCATACAGCTTTAATGACAGTGGTTTTGAAAGCAGAGGGAGGTTTGAGTACACTCCCACATAGCCTACAAACTTGGTCCTGAACAGTTATTCCAGGCAGTTTCATGGTGCTGAGCATGCTGGGAACAACTCTACTGCCATTGAGTCAATGGGGTTTGTTTTGTTTTACTTTACTGCAGCCAGTATTTTGCCCTTAATGACTCAAAATTAACATGCTGCAACAGCAGTTGCCTTACCTGTTTCTGCAGGTTCTGGGTTGTCCTGCTGCAGAACGGGGGTAATGGCTCTGGAAAGAAAACAAAAACCACAAAGAATCCAGGAAGGCCACTAATGGCATCTATTAAAAAGACAAAACCTGCATGTTTTCTTGGAGAGGAGCTACAATCTGCAGCTTTGCAACACCAGCTTTCATTTTAAGGTAACATCTGGAAGAGTGACTTAAGTGGTATGAGCTGCCCCATACTCTGTACTCCACAGAGGGAAAACTTTGCTGTGGACCCATCAGATGGGAAAACCAAGGGGAAAAAGGGTCCAGAGACCCAAAGTATGTTTGTAGAAAAGCATGGATGGTGGAATTAAGGTTCTTGGCTCTTGGCATCATGCTACAGCTGTTACAAAACAACATATCTCAGCCACGCAGCTATAGATATTCTAGCATGAGTCATGCATAATACTTATCTAATGGTGAGTAAGCTGCTCCCGTTGATCATATTTTCCAGATAAATCTGTAAAGAAAACAAGAAGGGAAAAAACCCTCTATCAGAACATGTTACCAAAGAATTAAAAGGAAGAGGATGGTACCTGGGAAGAAAGACAGCCCCCAGAGCAGCAGAGGGAAAGTTGGCTTGGGGTCATTGGATGAATGACACACACAGCAAGAAGGAAGACAACTCTAAGGGTCCATACAAGGTATGAGTGATGTAACAATAAACCAACCATCATGGAATGCAGCAAACCCCTACGGTGGAGGTAGCATATGACACAGTTCTTGGGATTGGGATGCAGATTTACAGAAAATATGGGCAGTTTGGGATAAGCCTTCCTTGTGGCAAGCAATAGTTGGCAGTGAGTGCCAGTTCGTAAGGATCCAGCACCCAGGGAAGAGCTGCCTGGGGTGTCTATAAAATCCAAAGAGCAGGGAAACCCCAACTTGCCCATAAGCAGGGTGCGCAGCCATCGTCAACATGGGGGGTGCTTCCTCACCTAACCCTGTATTTAATAAATGCACAACAACCAAATTGCATATAATGTCTATAAATATGTAAAGGGTGAGAGCCAGACTCTTCTCAGGGATGGCCAGCAATAGGACAAGGAACAGCGAGTGCAACCTGGAGCAGAGGAAGTTCCATGTGAATATAAAGAGAAACTTTTTCACTGTGAGGGTGATGGAGCACTGGGACAGACTGCCCAGAGAGGTTGTAGAGTCTCCTTCTCTGGAGACATTCAAACCCTGCCTGGATGCGTTCCCGTGTGGTTTAGTCTAGGTGATGCTGCTCTGGCAGGGGGGTTGGGCTAGATGATCTTTCAAGGTCCCTTCCAGCTCCTAATGTTCTGTGATTCTGTGATAATGGAATGGTGAAATTCATGAAAGAAGAAAGATGAAACCACTTCGTTTCAAATCTGTTTGATGAAAGCAACCCCGAACGACCGTGCTGCTCTTCTGCACCCAGCAGTGTGGCGTTTGTTCATACTGCTTGCCTGCACCTCAGCAAGCTCTAGCTAGCCACAAGAGCTGAGGCTAAGCTCAGGACTTTCTCACCAGAGAAACTGCTGCTGGGGAAGCAGTGAAAATACCCCAAGGGTCTCCTAGGGGGGGGCTGAGTCATCACATGTGTAGCTGAGGAGTTGGGGGTGAGAGAGGAAAAAAAAGTCTAAGAATCCTCTCTTCTCTTTACACTAAAGAAAGGAAGAGAAAACCCCAGGTATGAGTCACTCGCCACCTACACCTCAGATCCACTAAAGCATTTCATAAAAGCTGTCACAAACGCTTCTGCCAGCACAGAGTAGCCTGTCATTTCAGCACAGCTATGATGGTCTGTGGGGCGAGGAGCTTTAAGTGTGTGCACAAGACTCCTGTAGGTTTGCCTGTAAGTGGGCAGCAGGCACAACGACACATCCATGGGGAACAATCTAGCCCTTAACACCAAACCCTGAAACCTCCACAACCAAGCACGAAGTCCAAGGATCACCTCCATCTCCCACCTGCTCAGAATGGAAAAAAAAGGCCCTGGTTATGGCCAGGACGACATTTCATACAATCACAGAAACTTCAAAGACCATCCAGTCTACCCTGACATGGGCAGGGACACCCTCCACTAGCCCACGTTGCCCAAAGCCCCATCCAACCTGGCCTTGAACACTGCCAGGGAGGGGGCAGACACAGCTTCTCTGGGCAGCCTGTGCCAGGGCCTCATAGGAAAGAGTTTTTTCCTAATCTAAATCCACCCTCTTTCAGAGTAAATCCGTTAGTCCTTGTTCTATCACTCCATGCCCTTGTAAACAGTCCTATCCAACTCTCCTGTAGCCCCTTCAGGTACTGGAAGGCCGCTATAAGGTCTCCCAGGAGCCTTCTCTTCTCCAGGCTGAACAAACCCAACTCTCTCAGCCTGTCCTTGCAGGAGAGGTGCTCCAGCCCTCTGATCATCTTCATGGCCTTCTCTGGACTTGCTCCAACAGCTCCATGTTTTTCTTGTTCTGGAGACTCCACTGCTGGGCAGCTTCACACTGCACCCCCCAGCACTGCTCAGGGCTCCCTCCATTTTCCCTACCTGCCCCAGGGACCAGGGCTCTTGTAAGGCTGGTGCAGGACTTGACCCCAACAAGAACAAGTTTGGCTGCGGTGGTTTTTTCCTTCTGGGTTAAAGTTTTTTCAACTCAGTGTTTCAATCCCAGTCACTGCAGCACGACGTGAACCCTAGCACCAACACCAGGGATGGGCTGGAAAATAATCCTGGGGGGAGGAAAGTCAGTGGGACTGTCCCTTTGGCATTGGCACACTCATGCCGGATGAAAAGGGCCATGTAACCATAGACTCACAGTCGCTCTCAGTGCTTAACCATCGACCTCAGAATAAAACTGATTCCTTCACTTGAGCACAGGCTGTGCATGGGGACAGGCATTTAGAAATAAAACCAGGCCAACTTATTCTCTCCTGAATCCTCAAACTCATTTAGTCATTTTCACTACATTTTCTTCCCTTTTCGTTTTTCTTTTTTTTTTAATTACAAAGGATTGAGAAGGGCCTCCCTGGAGCATGATCTACCTCAGGCAAACACATAATCCTGCCCAGAAACCAGATAAAAAACAAAGATGATTAAAGGTCTGGAGCATCCCCCCTATGAGGAAAGGCTGAATGAACTGGTGCTGTTCAGCCTTGAGAAAAGAAGACTGAGAGGGGATCTGATTAATGTTTATCAATATCTTAAGTGTGGGGGACAAGGGGAAATGGCCAACCTCTTTTCAGTGGTCCGTGGGGACAGGACAAGGGGCAATGGCCTCAAGTTGGAGCACAGGAGGTTCCGCACCAACATGAGGAAGAACTTCTTCCCAGTGAGGGTGACAGAGCCCTGGGACAGGCTGCCCAGGAGGGTTATGGAGTCTCCTTCTCTGGAGATATTGAAGACCCGTCTGGACGCCGACCTGTGTGACCTGTCCTAGGGAGGCTGTTTTGGCAGGGGGGTTGGACTCAATGATCTCTGGAAGTCCCTTCCAACCCCTACAATTCTGTGATTCTGTAAACACCTTGCTCCCATTACTCTTACTAAAAAGCTTCTCCAAAATCTCTCTTTTGACATGATTAGAAACTTTATTCTCATTTCCAACCTAAGCGCAGTCATGCCAGGTGACACCCATTTGCTCCTGAACCAACAGTCCTTCAGCTTCCAACAGGTCACCCCCTCCCCAATACCTCTGGACAGCAAACGTATTTTCTGCTGGGCTGAGCAAGCTGTGCTCTCCAGCCCCTGCCCTTCCCATCCACCTTTTCACATCTGAATTTATCTGGAGGATGCAAGAACTGGACCGAGTCAACAGTCCCGTGGTGGTGAGTTCTTCTCCAGGAAACCTGTCTTGCTTTTCTAGGTGCACACCTGCTGCTCTGAGACCTTTCTAGGAGAGTTGAACTCTGGGTTTTGGGGTTTTTAGTTGGGTTTTCTAAATTTTTTTTTGACTCTACAATGGAAATTGCATATGCCTGTCAAACATCTAAATATACATTTCATAGGAACCCAGTACACAGGGGAAAAGGGGGAAAAAACCACATCTCACTGTCAAGATGCAAATAAAGCGCCGGGTAGGGATTGAACTGGCCAAAGCTGTAATCTAGCCCTATCAGTGCTTTTGCAGCATGTGTGATACAAAATTAGACACAGATTAGGAGATTCCTGCAAATGAAAGGCCATTTTATCAGCTATTGTCTTGGTTTTTTGGTGGGAAAAAGCGGTCTTCAGACCCAAATCAATTGAAAACTTGGTCTAACACAGCGTTTAGCCTTGCCAACTTTGCGGGGGGTGGGGTGGGGTGGGAAATCAATTATTATCTGTGTAGCAACCTATCACAGCTCTACACATTTCTATCAGTAAATAAACGTAGTCGTATTACAAGGATTGCCCATCTGTATTACGATACAAAGGCAAACAAATGCACGCCGCCAGCTTCGGACTGAGGCTCTGGAATTTACAGAAGCAAGGAAAAATCAACAGGGGCTTTGCCTGAATAAAGACTGCTGGTTTAAGCATACATGGCTCACGGTGATGTTCAGTGAACCAGCCTGGCTTGCATGAGTGTGTGCACAGCTAATGGTAACTATCTAGATATATCTATCAAAGAGGGAAAGGGGAAAAAAAAATCTTGCATGCAAAACATGGTGACGTTCGCGCCAGATCTGGCAGATCTGGAGGCAACTGAGCAGCGCTCTCACAAGAGGTCACAGCTCTTTGAGTTGATAACCCCCATGACGTGGGCTTTTTCTGAAGGCTGAGCTCATCTGGCTGCCCATACAACTCCTACTCTACACATTGCAGGTGCAAATGTCACATACAGTGGGCAGGCGATGAGGTGACACGGCACTGCCAGCACTCAGCTCCTCAGTTTATCAGCTGGAGAACATTTTTGGGTCCCTTATTTCAGTCTTGGAAGTTTGGAGACTGGATTCTTAAGAAAAAAATGTGAAAACAGTCTGTTCCTCTTAACCACTAATGTGTCCGTTTGCTGAGATAGCACCTTCACCCTGGAACTAGTGAAGTGTTTGTCTTTTTCATGGAGAAAAATCATGGTCACCGGTGACATATGAGAGACCTGCAGCTCAGCGTCACCTCTACAGTCAGTCTACTTCCACATTTGCATCTGGGTTGATCACCCAGCTTCATCCAGTTACTCCAAGCTCTCTACTACAGTAGCTACTAATTCTCCTTGTACATTGGGATGTAAATATAGCTGTCATCCAAGCTGTTTGCGGCCATTAATTAAATTTCCAACTCTAAGTAATGAGAGATGATATCTCTTCGAAAGCAGCAGCCTTGACTCAGCATACGGTGGAGAGGGTATGACCGTGCTTCTTCACTTTCTTCAAAGGTCAGCAAGGTAACGCCCCGGAAACCCCAAGTAGTAACAACTCATCCTTAACCAAGGTACAAGAACTGTACTTAGGCAGCTGCCTGATCACAAGAGTTACAAGGACACGTGTCAGCTCAGCAACCAACTCGAAATACGGATGCCTTTTATTAGCCGCCCTTGTATTTAGCTTTGCTCAGAAGAGCGTGCTGCTCTGCTGGTAAGGACCCGCAGCGTATGGAAGAGCATTTATTAGTGAAGCTAATTACAAACAATATGGCTACTTAAGAGGGCTAAAAATAGCGTCGGTGTATTAACAGACGGGAGTGCAAATCTGGGACACGGAAGAGGAAGATTCTCATCTCAGGCGTGGCAATATCCTGCATGATTTCAGGTGAAACTTCATCTGTGTGTTTCGTTTTCACAGTTTACAAAGTAGGCAGAAAATACCACTTCTCAGAACGTCTGCAAGGCTGAGCTGGTCAATGCCCAGGAGGACCAAGGAGTCCTCTCGTGTGTCTCCATGCAAGCAGGATACATTCCCATGTTGCCTGGACTGGCTCCCTGACAACAATTTCATGCTGTTTATGTGGCAACGCAGGTGACGGTTCCCAGAAAGCTGTAACGTGCACCTTAAATAGCAGAGTTCACAAATCAGTGATCAAAGGAACGCAGACCGGCTGACCTGGAGCTGCTGGAGCAGAGCAGCAAGCAAAGCCCTTGGAGCACCAGCTCACACCCAGCACTGATCTGCAGGCAGGAAGACCACAGAGAAGGAGGAATCATCTGACTCATCTACTACAGCACACTTTAGCCAGCTTAAAAATCTTAAGATTTGCATCTAGCTAGTGACCAGAGACACAAAGACTTGTGAAGATATTATAGAAGCCTCTGCCTGCCCACCAGACTAGCACCGTTTCAGCCCAGTGCCTGGGAGCAGATGTGAGAAACCAAATCCTTCCTTCCCCCAACTTGTAACCTCTCAGTTGAACTAATCACAAAAGCAAACAAGGCCCTGACTACTCTTCTAGGCTGGACAAATGCCACCACCGTGCTGGAGGACATCTGAATGCCAGCGTGGCAGCATGAGACCACACCAGCCACCAGAAGCTCCTCTTCCAAATTCCTGGTGATCCAGAGAATCTGTGATGCCCAAACCCTGACCAAGGCACTCTTGCACTCCTCAAGCTGCCAACTTCACAGCTTCCAGGCTAGGTTTGAAACTTCACAACACCAACAGCTACATGCAGGGCAGCCAGCTGTGAGCAACCTCTGGCCTGCCCCTGCAAGTTGCAGTTGTGTGGATGCAATCCTGGCATCGTTTCAGGATGCTGAATAACCCCTCTAACATCCATCCCTCTGATGCAGCTGTACAGAATAATTTTTAAAATTGTCTTTAATGACAATGCAACTGCTGTGCTACAGGAGTCCCATCTCCTAATAACTATAAAGCAATAGTTTCTCACTTAATGAGTAAGAAAAGGGAGTAGAAAACTGTGTGCTCCATCATTTGCAGAGGGCTTTATTTATTTAAAAAAAGAGAGCCTGTGTCTGAAAATGAGACAGTGCAATCCCAATGTAAATGACAGTAGTTATCCTATCTCTGCACTGATGTAGGAGAGGTAAGACTGCCCTTGAGTGTTTTGTTACCTTCTTTTCAAGAGTTTAAGATGATGAAAAAACCCCACTGAAACACAACAGCAAAAAAATAGAAGTCATAAAAGCCACAAACCATACCAGTTTCAACACAAACAAACAGGAATGTTTTCTTTAGCCATTTCTACTGTGGCAGGAGTGAGATAAGCAAACCTTTCATATGAGTATTGTGAAAATAGCTGCAAAAGATAACAAAAATTGAAGCATTTGCTAGATGCAACTGTCAGCTGCCATCATCTCAGGCTACAACTGTTCTTGTGCTTAATCTGTAAGATGAGCAAACAAAAACACCTAGCAGGGCTTCAGAAAGTCAGCATCCATCAGCTGCACAACTATCTTCCTAACCAGGAGGGGTGATGGGACCCCAAACCACTTCCAGTTCTTGAGTACTGTGTCCAGTTCTGGGCTCCTCACCACAAGAAGGACATGGAGGTCCTGGAGCGAGTCCAGAGAAGGGCAACCAGGCTGGTGAAGGGGCTGGAGGGCAAATCCTATGAGGAGCAACTGAGGGAGCTGGGGATGTTTAGTTTGGAGAAGAGGAGGCTGAGGGGAGACCTTATCACCACCTACAACTACCTGAAGGGAGGTTGTAGAAAGGTGGGTGATGGTCTCTTCAGCCAGGTGACAGGAGAAGGGGAAATGGCACAGAGCTGCACCAGGGCAGGTTCAGATTAGATGTCAGGAAAAAACTCTTCACTGAGTTGTTGGGCATTGGAACAGGCTGCCCAGGGACGGGGTTGAGTCACCATCCTTGGCTGTGTTTAAAAGACAGGTAGATGAGGTACTTAGGGATATGGTTTAGCATAGGACAGGAACAGTTGGACTTGATGATCCTAAATGTCTTTTCCAACCTCGTAATTCTGTGGTTTTGTGACTCCTCAAAGCAGAGGCAAAGTGCTGAGGAGGATGAGGAAGGATGGAGCGGAGAAGAAAAAGACATTGGAAGGAGGAGCAGTCTCCTTTCTCCTTCATGTTTCCCTTCTTCACCCCTCTCACAGTACCAAATTACTCAAGGCCTCTACCATTGTTTTCTAGTGGACATGAAGTCCTTTACCAGCCTTGGGCGCAGGTGCTCAGAGGAACACAAAATAGCTTTTAAGAGTCATGAGTAGGCCCAAGCAACCCAAGCTCCTCAGATTCAGTGGTCCCAGAAGACCCACTTCAGTGCTGAGGTGCTGGGACATCCTCGGTTGGTAGTACTTCAAGCCCCAGATTTACCACACAGAAACAAGTTTGGTCTCCTGTAGGACTCAATAGCAGAAAGGGGGGATGAGCCCTGTCTTCTGCATGATACTCCTGGAGGTAACTCAGCTGGAGAACCACTGCAGCCCAGGACCTTGGCAGATGATGGGGACCATGCAGCACAGCAGGTCTTTGCTGCTGATGGGGACTTAGGGGTGGTATTCTGCAGTGCAGCAACAGGACTGTGAAAATAAAGCGACCCCGGGAGGAAAGCAAGGATGCGACTCAAGCATGCTTGCTTCTTCCTTTTTAAATCAGAAGGGACATTTTCAAACCTAAGATTTATGTTGGGATAAGGCAATTTGCTGAGATGGAGGTGCTCTCTGAAGCTGACGTGCGCTGCACTCCTGATGGACCAAAGCATTTTTATCTACCCAAAGGTACAACAAGACCCTTCAAAGTGAAAAAATACATAAACTGTCAAAAAAGTGGGTTTTTTTTCTTTAAATAATCAAACTCACTCATTAGCGAAGTGAAATTACATTAAGGAAAGGGAAACTTTAGCGAGACGTCGGGAAGTATTCAACAACTTCATGCACCTTCCTGCTGTGAAAAGCTTCCCATGGGAAGGTTAGCAGTGGGGGGAATGTGGTCACCACCGGCTTTCCAGCCCATGGCTGTGCTGCCTAATCCGGCGCTGGCAGCATGAGGAGCAGCGGATGCAGAGAGTCCTTCCCGGCTCAGCCGCTGCGAGACGGAGCTCGGCTGACTTCATCGGAAGCGAATCCCCCCCCTACTTTCCCTCCTCCCCCTCCAGCCCCCCATTCATGTTGGGAAGGAGCCTGGCAAACCCCATGGAGATTACAAGGCAGGGGAAGCAGGAGGTTAAAACGCTCTGAGGCCCCTTTCAGTCTAACAGACAAAGTAATCGTGACGCTAAAACAGATGCTTTGCTGAAAATAAAGAGTGGTTTACATGAGTCTCCAAGAGCAGCCAAAAAAAGAAAAGACCGTGCAGTCCCAGGAAACCATGAGCATCCTGCTCTTATAAATAAGTATAATGCTTCAGTCTCCAGTAATATCACTGCAATATTTTGAACTGGTGCTGAAGGATTACGCGTCTTGTTTGAAGGATGAATTTCAGACTGCACCAAGAGGAGACTGTGCCACTGGGTCTGATGGGACGAAAGCCCTTGGCTTAAAAAAAAAAAAATATATATATATATATATATAAAAAAATATGTATTTTTTTTTTTTTACAATTTACTTCCATGAGTGATACAGGGAAGACTGACAAGACCAGCCACCCAGGCACAGGGATGAGCAATCGCCCATTTTAATGAGCTCTCAACAATCAGAGCAAGAGATGCTAAGAGAAAGCCTGTGGAGAGATAAGCCAGCAAATGCCACTTTGTGATGTCATTACGCTCAACTCCTGTCTCAATTGGTGGGTCAACCTGATTTCCCAGTGACCCAGAGAGGAGCAATATTCTGCAAGAGCTATCTCTGTAGGTTCACAGACGTTTGTCCATGCATTTTTGTGGTGCTCTGACCCAGGTTACCTGTGCAGGTGAAGAGATGCTCACGCTCATCCACTCCTCCACCTTCCTGGTCAAAATGTCACCTCTGAGTCGCAGCAGCTACCAGCTGGTTCTCAGCGTGAGCACATCTCCACTACTGAATGGACTGAAACCACCACACTTCTTACCCCTCAGTTAATGCAAATGGATCAAGAGGAGCCAGGGATCACGACTTCCAAATCTAAAGAATCACAGAATAGTTTGGGTTGGAAGGGACCTCAAAGTCCACCTAGTTCCGCCCTGCTGCCATGTGCACCCTCCACTAGACCAGGTTGCCCAAAGCCCCATCCAACCTGGCCTTGAACACTGCCAGGCAGGGGGCAGCCACAGCTTCGCTGGAAAACCAGTGCCTCACCACCCTCTGAGTGAAGGATTTCCTCCTTGTATTGTCTAAACCTACCCTTTTTCAGGTTAAAACCCCTGTCCCTTGTCCTGTCACTACAGGCCCTGGTGAAAAGTCTTTCTCCAACTCTCTTAGAAGCTGCCTTCATGTATTGAATAGCCACAATAAGGTCTCCCCAGAGCCTTCTCTTCTCCAGGCTGAACGACCCCAAGTCTTTCCTCATAGGAGAGACGCTCCATCAGGACACCAAGGTAGATAAGGGCATATCTCCTGAAGGTGAGCCCACCCCTGGAGATAGGTGTCTATTTATTTTATTTATCTGCACAAGAACACCCCTGGCTTCTGCACTTGCCAACCCACCTTTCTAAATAGCAAAATGACTCTGTATCATCTTCCCCCAGTCTCCAAAGTTCCTGCTCCAGGAGTGGAGCAAGTCTGCCAAGTGACAGAGCAGCATAACTATCAAGATTTGTTTCTGCTTTGTGCCTCTTTCCTGAAAGTTTAAAGCACCCATGCAACTGTCCTGGGATCTGGCATTAAACTCTGCTGCAGTTGCTTCACAGTATTCCCACTACACCATGCCCCACTGGTCTGTATTCACTGGTTGCTTATACACATTGAATTCAAAGATAGAGAAAATTCTTCCTACCTGCTGCCACCTCAAGCCATCTCCTACCCCACCACCACAGCAGCTCTCCACAGACTGCATCAACGGGTAATTTTTCATCCCCAAGTTCAAGCCAGACCCATACGGAAGTGACAGGTCCCTGTTGTTTAGTTCTTATGTGGCCAAAATATCCACAGCTGAATTACAGCTGAGAATTCCTACTGCCTGGCAAAAAGAGATGCCAATTTTTCACACAGTGGAAAACAGTGGAGAAAAAGGAAAAACAGAAGGGGAAAAAAAAGAGTCAAGGGAAGGGTAAAAAAAAGAAGAAACAGGAGAATAAGGGGCAGGTGGTGATGGGAAGAAGATGTGGAGAAAAGGATGGGAAGAACACAATGACCAGACAGGGTGACTTTAGTAAGGCTCAGGCACCAATCCAGCCCTTGCTCTCCTGGCGTGCTGCCCAAGAAGAACAGGCACTGCATTAGGTACCAGGTCCCCTGCATGCTGCCAGGCCCCAGGCTTTAGCCTTCCTCCTGCACAGACAGCCCCATGATCATGTTTTGATCCTTATAAATTATTTACATCTGATATGAGGAAGCAGAGACATCAGAGATGGAAAAGATGCACCAGCCAATTCCCTGGGGAAGAGGGCTGGATACTTCCCCATGTCACACCAGCAAAGCAATGTCTCTCCTTGGGAAGGTGTTCTGCTGCTCAATGCCCTCACCAGGCTGAATTTTTTCATAATAGCTTTAGATAAATTGCATTTGTTTTGACCTCTAATCCCTTCCTGCTGGCACTACCTCCTGCCTGCATCCCGTGCAGTCCTCTGGAGTCTCGTGGCATCATTGGGACACTTTGCTCTTTAAAATTTTCAAAATGAATGAATCATGCTGCAAACTCCAGTGGAAGATACCCTAAAAAATAACCCAGAGATCAAGAATTTAAAAAAATAAAACACAATCAGATAGACTTTGAAAACTGAGGACCTTCAGCTAGAACCTCGCTCTTCCTGCCCTCGCTTCTCAGAAGGGGAGGGAAATCACTGGTGAGGGATGTGGTCAGCAGAAAAACATTTCCTGAGCTACAGACTGAATGCTTTGTAAAGTTACTCCTGCAGCACCAAAGGAAACAAGTGACTCCAGGGCAGCTTCATCCTGCATCCTGTGATGCTCAGCCAGCTGGAGATCGTGGAACGACACAGCATCCACCCTCCTGAACGCTTGGCCAAGTTCAGAATGCACCAAACAACCTCATCCCCAGCTCAAGCATGACATTTTAAGAGCTAACTCCCTCCTGAGAACCGAGATCGAGTACATAAAGGAGCGTGTCATGCTTTGAACTCCACGGTAATTCACCCCCTTGCCAGGATTTGCACATTCGTTCCGTTGGCTCCAAGAGTTGCCAATGCTTCCTTCACTCACACAGAGCTTCGTGCAGATGAAAGAGTCCCGCTGCGAGTCATTGAGATTTACTGTGATTTTGGTCCAGACCAGGAGTGGACGGACATGTGTGCTTAAACCACCTCCGATGTCAAGGGCACCCCGTTGCATGCTCCCATAATCTGAAGCGGTCAAGATTGAATCCTTTGGGTTTGTTTCAGGACAAAAAGGTATAGAGGATCTTAATTTCAACTACGTGGCAATTACCTAAACGAGCTGTTTGTTCCTGTAAGAAATCAGGTGGGAAGATGATCAGGCACAGTTTGAGGACAGAAACCGGATAGGGAAGAAATGGCACGAAGAGTTCGGCAGAGTGGGCACAGGGGGCAGGGTAGAGCGTTTGTCCACAGCACCTTTGTGTTTTCAAGACAGCAAAGCTGCAGAGGATAGGTTCCCAGTTAATTTTTACTGAAGACTCCCCTCCTAACACATGTTTTCTGACTTGTTCAAAATGAGAGGGACCAAGCTCATCCACTTCTTCCCCATGGTTTCCGCTCGCTGGTACTGCTTCGCATGCTTAAGCCTATGCTGGTACTGGGAAGCCCTGAGCATGGAACAGATGTTTTGGAGGCTCTTCTACACTCAATGACTCCTACTTGCCTGGCAACAGCTGTGCTGAACACATTTAGAGATTCAAGTATTTTGGGAATATTCGGTAGTTCAGCCTGTCTGGTCCTCATTGCCGTACTCCCAGAGCCACACATGGGAAGGCTGCCAGCCACAGCCAACCACAGCCCCATCAGGTTGCTCCACAGGTCTCTGCCACAGCATTCCCTGAGGCTGCACCAGAGCAGGACCAAAACCAGCACTGCCAACGTCCAGACCAAATGCTGGGATTGCTTCAGCCCTTCCATTACGAGCATGCAAGCCTAACCCAGAAAACGCTTTCTAACAAGAGCCCTGTGGGTTCCAGGTTGACTGTGCCCTGGTGGTTTCTCGAGAAGAACTACCTCAGTTGACAAATACAATGACAGGTTGGGGTTTTTTCCAACTGCAAACTCAGTCTGGGAACTGAAAGCAAAGATGAGAGCTGTCCTCATCCCCTCTGCACTGCTGCCTGGCATGTCATCTGGACACGCTTGAGATGTGCATGCTATGGGTACACTTGGGTGGATGCCATGGGCATGTGGGGCACATGCCATGATGCCAGGGGTGTGTGGGCTGCACGCTGTGGGTACATGGGGTGCATGCTGTGGGCATATGGGGTGCACACTGTCAGTATGCAGGATGCATGCTATGCCTAAGTAGGGTGGATGCCACGAGTATATGGGGTGCATGCCATGGGTATGTGGGGTGCACAGTGAGAGTATGCAGGGTGCACTCTGTGCGTATGCAAGATGCAAGCCATGGGTATGAGGGGTGCACACCATGGGAATGAGTGACATAACCAAAAGTACTACCAAGACACTACCAAAGACACCACCAAAGTCCAACTCAGCTAAGGTTATCTGCAATGATTCAGAAGCCACAGACTCGACGCCTGAGATGGACTGACAGAGCACAGGGACAGCAGTTAGAGGGAAACCTCTCCCTTTTTTTTTTAACAAACCCACCTTGATTCTGCAGCAGATGAAGAGCGGGCACCCAGCAGGACAAGGCAGGCTGACTCAGCAGAGAGTGACCTGGCTACATTGGCCGTTCACCCCAGCTGGCTACCAGCCCCAAGCACGGGGCTGCCACATGACTGTCCCTGGTCCTCTTCTGAGACAACCACCCATTTCCACAGGACAGTGACAGCACTGCACCCAAGAGCAAACCAGTGATGAACAGATTCCTGATCAGGAGCTAGGTAACAAGGAAAAAACCTGATTGTGGTGCAGTGTCATGCAGACCCAGCCAGGGAGCAAAGCCTAAGGGCTGACTGGTCATCTGCTGCCCCAGAGACCTCCATCCCAGCATGACCTCAGGGCACTGGTGCTTAGGCAGCGCTTGCTTAAGCAGTGGCACAGGGCCAGGGGCTGACGGGCCGGCCCAAGGTCGCTGCAGCAAGGCTGGGGTGACTCAGCTCAATTCAGGGAGAAGAATGGTGAAGCGATAAACCTGGAGAGGAGGACCCAGCTCACACACAACAGCACCCAGAGGTGCCTGGGACCCCTGTGCTGTGAGCCGTGATGGGTGCTGGGCTGCACTGCAGAAAGCAGGGGGAAGGACACATAAAAACCTCAAAATCAGGCTGCAGATGCAGTTTCAGGAGAAAGACCAAGGCTGTGTGTCCTCAGGGACGGTGCCACCTGCACTGAGGGCAGCAATGTCCCCCTCTCTGAGCCCCACTGCCGTACCCCGGGGTTGGGGCTCTGGGGGAGAGCTGCACCCATCAGCTCCAGCCCAGCATTTCTTGCAGGCTGATGAAGAGGGAGGCTGCTGTAAATAGCAGAAAAGCCTCCTTGAGGAGTCACCCACCATGTGGCCTTGGCCTGCGGCCACACCACAGAGGGCTGTTATCTCCCAGGCATCTCACAGGGCACTGCAGAAAGCAGTACCAGTGGTTTGGCTCTTCAAAACGAAGTGGTCCTTTCACCAGTGTCGGGCAGCATTGCTTTAAGACCTGCCCTGTGCTCCTGCGAGCACAGCAGGGCTGAGCTGGCAACAGCACTTATGGTGGGACCTTCAGCCACAATGTCCTCACCATACCCAGAGTGGTTATCAACTCAATACCGATCTCAAGTTTGTCTTTTGCTGGACTGCTGGGATTTGACCTCCTGCTGTGCATCAAGTGGCTGCTCCAGGTCAGCCTGAAGATATTTACAATAAGGGGGTGAGTGACATAACCTGCTGCAGCCACAGAGACTCCATGGTGCACATGCAGACGCCCTCTCAGTCTGCACATGTGGAAGAGGGCATTTTACCAGATTTATTCCGACTTGAGATGATGACCCTGCCCAGCCCTTAGTACAACCTGTAAGGGAGTACTTACCTGGCAAAGATAGCCTCCTGTGAGGAGAAAACAAAGATACTAATGCCTCTTCCAGGAACCTCTTAAAATGAGTTTGAGCATGCTTGTGTGGCCCGGGTGGGTGGCTGGTCTGGCTTTCTACCCAGGAGGGATCCTAGGGACAAACCTGCCTTCGTGGACACAGCCCAGCTAGAGGAAAGGACAATCCATCAGTAGGTCCCTCTGCTCTCCACCAAGAGCTTTGCCCAAGACACACTGCAGAAGCTGAATGCCCCATGCTGTCTGTTCTGCACCACAAAGAGGCAAAGAGAAGGCAAAGGGAAGGTGCTGTATGGGAAGAAGCTGTAAAGGATGAGGGGTGGTTTCTTCCTGTTTCTCTTGTACCTGCTGAACACCCAGCAAACACTTAGAATTGCCCACAACTAGCAGATAAACTCCAAAGCATGCAAGAGAAAGGGAGAGAAAGGAGAGAAAATACCCCGTTCCTTTAGAGGTGTAAGGATGGAGAGATGAAGCTTTATGCAAGCTATGAGTAAGTCTGGAGAAAAGCTAGGGCTGCTGGTAGAAGGGGATGGTTTCTCACACCACCTAATATTAAGCAAAGCCTTTATGAGCAGCAGGCGAAGAGCATCCCTGGCTCCTACCAGCTGCGAAGCCTAACGTTATCAGCCATGCATACAAAGACCTTCCAGGCAAAGCAGCCTTTGCTCAGCTGTAGGCCCCTCAGGTTTTGTGAAATGAACAGCCTCACGTCCCCTCCTCAATCCTGCGTCCTCCTGGGCACACGGACAATCCTCAGAGCCTCAGTCTGCAACAAAACCTTGACGCAAGCGCCTCTGACCGACAGACACAAATCCATTTATCGCCGGGCTGGGAGGCTGGACAAAGAGGAGCGGTGTCTCAGAGGTGGGTGCCAGGGCCACTCTCTGATTCAGCAAAGCCCTTGATAAGAAATGTCATCCTCCATTGAGTAATTTTAGCCCGCGAGATAAGAATCTCTATCAGGCTCAAACATATGGCTGCCTGCAGAGCACACAGCAAAACGAGACGGGTAATTTATTTGCTTGTGCTAAGAGCACTCCCAGACTCAGAAAAGCTGATGCAATGAAATAAGTGCCAAATTACAGTCCATTCTTCTTTAGAGACCTGGAGGAGGCTCCTGAGAGGTACAAGGGGTTGTATCTCTCTCCTCTGAGCATCAAACCACTGAGGAGACAACAGTACTGCATAACTAATGAAGATGGAGCTGCTCTGGACTTTCTAAGGCCTGTTCTTCTTGTTAAATCCTGCTTGTTACACAGCACCTTACACCCACAGACACGACCAGTGCTCTGTATGAAGTGCCAGCAGAAGCCATCCAGTGGAGGGAGGGTTAAGTGACTGAATGACACAGGACCAAGTGCTGAACTCCAGTCTCCTGAGATAAGCCCAAGTGTTAGGACATGGTTTAAAGTTAATGGACTGCAGCACCATCAGTGCACTTGTGCTGTAATGCTCTCCTGCCAAGCCCAAATTAGCACCTCTGATATAGGTGACCCGAACTAATCCATACAAACATTTCATGGGGCCAGACATCGCATGGCTTGGGCCACTCAGAGAGTAATGAACTCCCTAACCTGAGGTGCCCTGGAGCATCCAATCCATACAGACATCTCAAGAACACTCCCAAGAAGCACTCAGCATGTTTAACCACTGGTTGCTGGACGTGCTGGGAAAGGCTCACCCCCTAGAGAGCTTGTTTTCTAATATTCTCCCCTCTCTTGGTTATCATCAAGGGAGATACCAAAATAGATGGTCTCACTATGTACAGACACTCCTCCCCTTCATCTTCACCAGCACGGCTACTGCTCAACACGTCATATCCTCACTCACCATCACCTTTAAATGGGGGAACTGCACTCTCAGACTGAAGATTAACATCCCAACATCCACTCTGAAAGCCATGTTTAACCTGCAGATATTGCAATGTGCATACAAGGAACTGGGCCAGACCCAGACTTTGAAAGTGTCCTTCCTCTCTCTGGTTCAAACCCCCTGTAGAAATGAAAGCTACAAACTTGGTCACAGATAGTCTCTTCATTGATGTGAAATCAATGTTGCTTCCTGGCCAGCGGTATCTTCCCATCACCAGATCTACCCATGTCATTGGCATTCTCACTGGAAATATCAGCAGTTAAACCAACAACTGAATGAGTCACAGAGATTAAAAACTTCTCATTAATACTAAGAAATGGTCCTTCCAGCTCAGTGCTGAGACACGAGGATGAGGGGGAGTGGGGAAACCTCAGCTCTATAAAAAATGAGGGGATTTTCATCTCGAGGGAGTTCAATGCAGCATCTTTCATCATTGCCTAATTTATTATGGAACATTAACATCATGATACAGGTCTGCATGCACACACTGGCAGGGCCTTCATGGCAACATCACACATAGTAACCTCAGAGGTTGATGAACCCTTTCCACCCTTACTACCACACAGCCTGCACCCAGAACAGCTAGACAGCACAACATGCAGCAATGACACGTGTCCCTCACGCCTGCTGAGATGCATCTCTAGAACAGACCTGGCCCAAGACACCCTCTGCCTCCCCAGCTAGCCTTTCCTTCTGAGCAATGCTTCCTGTGCTCCTGAACCCAGGGCATGACAAGTGAGAAGCCACTCATGTCTATAAGGAAAAAGAGTCACAGCAGGAGAGAAGCTAAAAAATAAATCAAGCTTCAACTTGAAATGTTCTGCAACCAGTATTTTCCAGTTCTCCAAAGGTGGTAAATTGAAACCAGGTTAATTTTTCTCTATTTTTTCCAGCTCCTGCCTTTCTCCTCTTGTGGCTTTGGATGAGGCAATGAGATAAACCTATTCATTTCAGCTCACTTTGCATATCATCAGTGTGGAAAATAGATCACAGAATTGTAGGGGTTGGAAGGGACCTTGAGAGATCGAGTCCAACCCCCAAAATCACTGCTTGCTGCAAACAGTGCAGGTGAGTGTGAGGGATGTGTCATCCTCACTCGCAAAAATAAAGCAGTAAGTTCCTCTGACACAGAGGCACAAAGCTTCCTCTGGGAGCTATGTATTTAACGTGTGTGTGTGAAAAATTAAGCCTTAGATATGTGGACAAGTAAGACTGTAGAGATTTGCTGATCATTTTTGCATGAAGCCTACACAAGTCACTGCTAGCCTCTGTGATGGGCTCTGCAACAACAGGCATGAGAGTAACCCCGCTGAGAAGGACCTGGGTGTTCTGGGGGACAAGAAACTTAACATGAGCCAGCAGTGTGCTCTTGCAGCTCTGAAGGCCAATGGTATCCTGGGCTCCATCAGAAGAGGGGTGGCCAGCAGGGACAGGGAGGTGATTGTCCCTCTCTACTTTGCCCTTGTGAGGCCCCATCTGGAGTACTGTGTCCAGATCTGGGAAACCCAATGTGGTGGTTTGACCCTGGCTGGAGGCCAAATGCCCACCGAAGTTGCTCTATCACTCCCCTTTTCAGCTGGACAGGGGAGAAAATATGTATTGAGAGGCTTAGGAGTCAAGATAAGGACAGGCAGAGATCATTCCACAACCAGCGTCATGGGCAAAATATACTCAACACAGAGTAAAGGAAAGAAACTCTCTAATTTATTACACTGCACTGCACACCCAGTGATACCAGAATCACTGGGTAATGAGAAGTACAACCAGATCTTAAAGTCCTCCCCCCCACCCCTCCCTTCTTAGCAGACTTCACTTTAGTCATGATTTTGCTCCCTTCTTCACCCCACTGTGGCAAGGGGAGGGGCAGGGACTGGGGGCATGAGGGTTTCGGTCAGTTCTTCATGAGATGTTTTCCATCTTAGCTGGGAGGGGCATTCCTCACACCCTTCCCCAGCTGCACTGTGGGGTCCCACACACTGAAGACAGTCCCACACACTGAAGACAGTCCTCCACCAACTTCTCTGTGAGTCCTTTCTCTCGGGGCACCAGCTCCTCCCCACTTGCCTCAGCATGGTTCCCTTCCATGGGGTGCTGACCTTCAGGCCCAGACTCTTCTAGCCTGGTCCCCCCCAGAGTCACAAGTCCCCCAGCGTGGGTCAGTCTCTCCAGTCTGCAAGTTTCAGGAGCTTGCTCCAACATGGTCTTCCTGTGAGGTCACAGCATCCTTCAGGTGTCTCCACCCGCTTCAGCGTGAGGTCAACTATGGGCTGTAGATGGGATCTCTCCCCATTATTATCCATGTGCTGCAGGGGGGGACAGCCTGCCTCACCATGGTCTTCTCCAGGGGCTGCAGGGAAATCTCTCTCTGCAGCACCTGGAGTGCTTCATACCCCTCTCCTTCTTCCCTGGCCTTGGTGCCTGCACAGTTTCTTACGTCTTCTCACTCCCTTCTCTGGTGGCAAAAACCGTCTGCCTGCAGGGTTTTTTTCTCCTAAATGTGATTCCCAGAGGCACCGTGACCATCACAGATGGGCTCAGCCTTGGTCAATGACTCCAGCCTTGAGCTGGCTTGGGCCTGCAGAGAGCTTCTGGCTGCTTCTTGCAGAAGCCACCCCTGCAGCCCCCCTTCTCCACCAGAACCCAGTCATGCAAAACTACAACAGCAAGAAAGGTGTGGAACTATTGGAGGAGGTTCATATGAGGCCACAGAGATGATCAGAGGGCTGGAGCACCTCCCATACAATGAGAGGCTGGGGGAGCCGGCCTTGTTCAGCCTAGAGAAGAGAAGAATGCTGGGAGAGGGCCTCCTTGAAGCCTTCCAGTGCCTGAAGGGAGCACAGGAACAGGAGGGGAATGAACTTTTTAAAAGGGTAGACAATGGCAGGACAAGGGGGAATGGATTAAAGCTAAAGGAGGGAAGGTTTAGATCAGACATCAGGGGGAAGTTCTTTACAGAGAAAGTGGTAAGGTGCTGGAACAGGCTGCCCAGAGAGGTGGTGGATGCCCCATCCCTGGAGGTGTTCAAGGCCAGGTTGGATCGGGCCCTGGGCAACCTTGTGTAGATCCAGGCCTGGAGGTTGGTGGCCCTGCCTGTGACAGGGGGAGTGGAACTCTATGATCCTTGGCATCCCTTCCAACCCAGACCATTGTATAATTCTATGGGTGACAGAGGACATGGGAAGTGGGGAAGGGAACAGGAGGGAGTTGGGGGCAGTAGGAGAAATTAATCAAGAAAAAAATCCCCAATGCCTTGACTCATCTCACGTCTTGTGTAATGGATATTCGAGTGAGGTAGGAAGGAGGGAAAATGGTTGGTCTGGGTTTTTTTTTTTACCTTGTTATTAAGCTTCAGTCCCACTCTGGAGGTCAGGAAGCTGGCCTGTAGCATCACTGCTCCTCCTTCCTCCTGTATCTTCCCCTGTGCACCCTCCTCCTGGGCAAAATCCATCTCTAAAACAAGAGCTACGCTCCAGGCTTTTCTTTTTCCTTTTGAGCGCTCCCAATGGCAGCACAGCAGTGACTTCAGTTACTTGTGCAAAGCAGCAAACTCCCTTCTTTCTCCATGTGTGATATTGGAGATACAAACTTCATCCCACTTCTCTTCAAAGTCTGGGGAGGATAGCCTGGAGAGCTCAGAAAGTTTGCTGAAATACTGTAATCCAAGCCAAACTGCAGCTCATCAAGTTTCATCATCCAAACAGCAGATGCTCCTATAAAGGAAATACAATTTTAACATCTGGATCGGGACAGGCTGACAAACCTTTGGGCTTTATACATAATTTCTGTTAGTATTAAAATGTTGATCCCCGCGGGACAGTAACGTCTGGTTCACACTTCAAGGGCTACCCTGACCTTGCAGTACTGATGGAAAAACACCTTGTTCTTGCCTGCAAATTCAGTCAACAGAAGGTACTACTCAAACAGAGATGAACAAGGGGTGACAAAGAAGGCTAAAAAAACCCAAAACCGATTCTATCGTATTTGGAAAGTTTTAAGTTCTTGATTATTTTTCCCCCATTCTAAAGGAGGGTGGGGTTTTCTTTTTTAAAAAAAAGGGTAAAAACCTTGAAACTGAGGATTGCTAAACTCAAACTCATTTTGATTTCAGGCACTTCATTCAAACGGTTGACATTTTTCCCTCTGGTGTCATAAACTTTTAGACTTTTCGTTATACCTTGCATTAGAAACAAAGAGTCATTTCATAGACTGACAGAATGGTTTGGATTGGAAAGGACCTCGGAGACCATCTAGTTTCAACCCCCCTGCCACGGGCAGGGACACCCTTGAGTACAAACCAAACTCTGAACACAGTTGGACAGTTGAGATGTACTGTCAGCAGCCAACCCTCTCCAAAATTTTGCTATATTTTTCCCAAAAAGGAGGATTTACTGAAGGTGACCCTCCTGACGGTATGTACAACTTCAACGCGGTGGCTTGTTAGTGAAAAATTCCCAGTCAGCTCCAATGCTGACAAAGGAAACATCGAGCTGCTGGACTCAAATTAAGTGGGTTTTAATATACAATGCAATACAGCTAGTTTCACGTGTAAATTCAATCTTAAAACAATTTCAGTGCTCAACTACAGCTTCATATGGACTAGCCAAATGACTGCACTGTGCATTGATTAATACTAACACAGACATTGCTCCACTGGGTATAAAATACTGGTCCAACGTGGAAGCAGGAGAGTAACTCCAGAAAACAGACCTAGATTAACACTCTTAAATTTGTCAAAAATAGCAGGGTTTTTGTGTAGAGACAGAAACACAGTATCTAAGTACTTTGCTTGGAAGTAAAGCTTTTGTAAAATGGCTAGGAGTTTCTCCCATGGATGCTGGATAGACACAAGCAGTCCAGCACAATGGCCACAGAATCTCAGACTGGTTTGGGTTGGAAGGGACTTTAAAGCTCATATAGTCCCAAGCCCCCTGACACAGGCAGGGATACCCTCCACTAGATCAGGTTGCTTTCACCTGCTTTCAGGGGATGCTTAAAAGATGGAGAACCTACAAAATCGAGATGCCTACATGGCCTCTTTGGATGGCAAGAGCTCCTGAAGAAGGAACTGGCAGCCCAATCTCATTAGAAACTGCAAACAAACTCCAACTCAGTAGTCAAGGAGGACTGCCAGGGTAGGTGACACAGCAATTAGTTCAGGTTTAGGGGGTAGATGGGAACAAGCTGTAATTTAGCCTCATGAAAGATCTCATTTATCAGTGGGTGTTCGGTGTTACCCAGGTTTAATGTTCTCAGTTAGAGGCCCATAGTGAAATGACAGGCTGGCAGGAGAGGCTGGTCTATATTGCCTATATTTCTACATTGAGAAATCTCATTTGGGTCCAGAATGTGGCAAATGAGGTACAAAACCACAGAAGCTCAAACGTGTTTTTACTGGGGAAGTTGAGAGAGAAGAGTCAGGGAAGCTGAGAGAGATGGATCACCTCCTTGCCAAAGGAAACCATCACTGGTCTGGTGGCAGCAAGAAGGTCTGGGAGCACAGGAAGAACACCTAGGAAGACAAGAATTGGAAAGAGGGCTCAAGCCATGAGGGTGGTGATACCATCCACAACTCCAGAGATGGGTCTCTGACCATCTCTTGCTACTTTCTGTATTTACATGCCAAGCATTTACACTCCACGCTGTCTCACTTGCTCCAAGACCCAATGTACTGTTTTGGGGGCCTGGCTCTCTAAAAAACCACACACATACACATACCACACCACTGCAGGGTTGTACAGTGCCATGCATTGTGTCCATCACAAGGCCAGGCCTGCTCCTTGCCATGTAACCAAACACACTTGATGGCCCATCCACAGTCACCTCATGATCCTGTGTCACTCATCAGAGAGGAAGAAACATGAACAAGATGAGATCTAGACATTGGAGCCATTCATCTCATGTACCTACCACATCAACATCTCCTCCCTCCTGAAGTGCTCTGCCACACCCCAACCATGTGCTTCCAGCTTCTTCCCCCATTTTAACCTGCACAACCTCCAAGGTCACCTCACCACGCCTGGAAGGAGGAGCCCTGATTTTGGATGCTGCGGTTCTTTTTTTATTCAAAGACCTTGTGGCTGCTGAGCACCTTTCAAGATCAGGTGTCCACACCAGTGCTTTCCAATGAGCATGACAAACTGGTCTGCTCTGAAGACATGCTCTCTGGGATGGTGAAAATTAGCTATCAGCACAAGTCACTGAGGAAGAGGGAGAAAGAGGAGTGTGGTGTGAGGAGCCTCAGCACACCCTGTGGACAGATGTGTATCAGAAGGGCTATGACCGTAAACCGAGGGGTTGCAATGTGCAGCACGGCTCCGGGCATCTGGAATTACGGAGCATTATCCTCCAGCTGCCAGCGATATTCCCCTGGGCAGGGCTGACACAGTGACATTAAAAGCACAACTTCCAGTAGCATCCCAGCTGCCCAAAGCCCTGGCATGACGCAGCCGAGCTGTCCCAAAGCTGACCCTCCCCAGGAGGAACACCGCATGCTGACAATCCTGGCACGCACAGGGATTAGCAAGGCAGTGTTGAAGTGCTAAACACGGATACAGCCAGAGAGTGAAACAACTTCCCACAAATAAGAGGACAGGCGGGAATATCTTTTCACACATCGGTCACTGCACAAGTGGAGCTTGCCCTGCTCTTGGCTGAAGTCACTGTTCAGACGGACAAACATCTTGAACACAGAACTGAGCTGCAACAGCACAGGTACACAGTGACCTGTAACCAGGCAAACCTGGGGAATGGTGTTGAAAGCGATTACATGCAAGACTACCTCCAGACACCCTGCCCAAATGGTAAAAGCAAGAATAATGTGGGTTATAATCTGGACTGACTTCCTCTCCCACGCTTCCTTGGCAGCTGGTTGTCCCTGCTTCTGCTGCTGTCTACATCTCCCCATCCTCCACTCCTGCATTATTAATAAATTAGCATCACACACAGCAGCCGGCAGTAAAATGCATCGTCAGGGCTGCTGTGGAGGCACCACTTCGACAGTGGCTTAAGCAGATGTGCTAAGGAAACATCTGGATGTTATTACCAAAAGGCTTTCTAGGTTCCCCATCAGATCAACACCTCTCTTTCTTCTGAGTCATTGTACATAAGAAACAACATTAAAACTGATAATAATAGAGCCCTAATTGGAAACACAGTCAGCCTTCTGTGTCTAACTTAGTACAGAAATAGGCTAGCGCTGACCCAAACCCTCAACGGGGGCAGCCAACCCATGACTCCTAAGCAAGGAGCTTGGTGATACACAATTGCCAGCAATGACGGGTTTGGCTGGCACAGGGCTTGCAGGTTAACCATCTCCATGGTTAATCTTCATGAGAGAAAGAAATCCACAAGAGCTGAAGAGGTCAAAAGTAACTGCAGGACTTTGAAGCCCAGTGGCACACAGTCCGTTCTGTCCCACCACACAATGAAGATGCATCTCAGTGTTATTTCTCCCTTGTGAGCCACTTCCCTTCCCCCAGCTCTGTAAAATACACTCCTAGCAGCTCTAAGCTATAAAAAAGATTTCTGACATGTTGCTGGTACAGTGAGAAAGGTTGGACTAAAGCCCCTTTCAGAACACAAACCAAGAGGGAAAAAAAACCCCAACATCAAAAAGACTAATGAGACGCTTGGCATATTAAAGAAACGGCTACATGGAAACTTTTCAAACATACAAGACCTACAGGACTGGCTGAGGTAAGAGGCATAATTAGCCCAATGTGAGCTCGCAAGGCAGGTCCACAATGCTTGGATGCACAAATGAGGGATGTCACGTACCAGCAGAGAGGCCCTGTTATCTTTAGGCCTCGGGTTGGCAAAGTCGATGGGAGTGCGAGGTTTAGTGCTCGTACCCGCACTTCAAGAATAATGCTGGAAAAACTGGAGAGAGTTCAGAGAAAAGCTGCAGGAACAAAACCAGGCTTGTACCAAGGAGCTCAAGGAAGTCAATCAAAGAGAAAGTTAAAAGGTACCTCTGCAGCCTGTAAGTACCTGTCAGGAAAAGTGCTCTTCAGTCTACTAGACAAAGGCCTAACAAGACCAAAGGTTGAAAGTTGAAGCTCAACAGAAAACAAACCAGAAACAAAGATATAATTTTTCAACACTGCAGGTAATTAACAGAGGGAAAAGTTCTCCAACTGGCATGGCCAATGACCCAGCACTGGCAATTTTTAAGATGGGTTTCCACCTCCCCTCTCTTTCTCCCCCAGAAACGTACATCTGGGTCCAAGTGGTCCAGCTGAACCCAGAGTGGAAGCTAATTCAAGGAATCTCTGTTACACAGCAGGTTGGACTAAACAAGCATCATGACCTTAAAACCTACAAGTCAATGAGGTACCAAGAGCAAGAAGCCAAATTATCAGTGGTTGGGCCCCAGCAGTCCCCAAGATCCCTGATCCACCTACAGGTCCTCTGTGCCCCATCACCACCAAGATGTGGATTTTGCGCAAGAGCAACATAAGCACCAGACCTCACCACAAGAGACAAAGTGAAATGCTGTTAAACCAAGAAACCCACACTGACTTCTTCCAGCTAAGGAACTAGGAAAAAACAGTACCAGACAAAACCAAGTCAAAAAATGAGACTGGAAGGACAGAAACAAAGCAGGAGATAAGACAGAAGTATTACAGTGAGAAAATCATTCACTGCAGCCTCCCCAGGGTTACAGAGTAGTTCCTAACACTGAAGGTTTTCAAGATGTTACTGGTCAGGATGCTAGATAATCTAAACAGGATCCCTTTCCCACAAAATTCTGGACCAGATGATCTTTCTCCAACCTGGGCTAGTCTTACAATTCTGTGAAAGGCACACAACACTTTCCTGGTTTTTTGGTGGTTAGTTTGTTGTATGTTTTTTTTAGACACCCTCCAAGTGAAGGGCATCAAAAGGTGACTACTGGCCATCATTTTGAGGCATGTCCCAGTTTGCTTTCTGGCAGAGCTGTCCATAATTGTTTGGCAGCCAGTGTTACCAGTAGATATGGAAATGGAAATAAAATTGAGAAAGGAATCCATTTCCCCAGATGCTTAGGCCAGAAATCCCCACCATGGAGCATGGTCCTGCCATCCCGTCCAGTGTGGACAAGCAAGGGCATCACACTGCAGCGAGCAAGAGGACGGTCATTTATCGGAGCAGGCTGACTCTGAGCTTGTTAAAGCAGCAGTAAAAACCAGTGACCAGCTGTGTTTTGACACAGTTCCTTTACTCCTCCTTTTGAGATTTCACCAGTTATTGGTAGCTTTTCCGGACAAGCTACCTGAGGGCTGCTGGGCTTCTCCACTTTGGATGCAGCTAATGTGTTTTCCCAGACACGGCTGTGATTTAGCCCGGAGCTGCGATGCCTGCAGACTGGCGCTGCAACCTAATGTACAACCAGCTGGACTGGGAGCCTTTTTCTCTCCTTCCCTGTGGTCTGGCTTATGGCAGTGGTGATTCAATTAGCCTGTGCCTCTGTGCCCCATCTGCTAATGGTTTGCTCTCTTACCCAGTGGACATGAGGATAAATATCAAATCATGCCTCCAGGCTAGAGATGTTCAGGAGGATCATACAGAAGAGCACAGGCAATAGGGCAGAGTACCCATCGCTCAAAAACCAGTTAGCAGAACCATTTCTTTCTTCTTGGCAAGTCTGTGGCTCCCTTGGAAATCAGAGAGGACATGGGGATGTCTGGGGATCCCAAATTGGTAGCTGTGATGCCGCTAAATCGGGGGTGAGCAGGGGAAGCCAGCAATGTCTGAGACATGAATCAGAGCTGGGTGGATTTGTAGAAGCAGCTGTTAAAGAAAACCCATTAATTTCTAGTGATCCACGTTCCTCCAAGCTAGTTTTACATTGCATTCCATTAATACAGGTGTTTTGCAGCCACTCAGCTCAAATGCTGTGAAGCCCACAGGATTACAGAACTGTTTCTTCAGCATCTGGCATTAGAAAGGCTCTAAATATTTTAATAAGGGGATTTACTTCCTGACCACACTTGGTCTTAATGGCTTAGGAAGAGGGTGGGGAAGAAAAGGTGGAAGTGGGAGGGCTAATTAACCTGTACTGCCCATGGAGGTCTGCCAAAACTGTCTCCAGAAGCAGCAATAATGACACATGATCATCATCATCATCAAAAGGCAAACCACCACAATCTCCATCAATGTTATGATAAGGCTGTGGGAGGCCAGTATGGGATCCAAACAATACAGACCATCACATTGACCTGATCCGCCCATTACTGTTTTGGGGGAGAGAAAGAACCTACTCTCCCCTGAAAAGAGGACACAGCTCCACTTAAAAAGTTGTCAGTGTGAAGCATAGCACACATAGAACTTTACCAGCTCTGCTGGTGGAGAAGGCTGTGTTGGCTTGGCTTGCTTGCTTGCTTTCTTTCAGCAAGAACCTCATCCAGACCCACGCTACCTCCAAAGACACACAGTCTCTCCAGGTTTAGTGCAGTTCTCAAAAGTTGTAGCTTCTGGAGTTGTGTGACAATATAAATATCAACATTTTGCACTGCTTTCTTAACAGGGGAGAGTTTGCCTAAATTTTATAGATTGGGAAGTGTCTATAAATCACAAGAAAATGTTTAGAAGTCACACATGCAAAAGCAGTCTCAAGTAGCTTTATATACATGTGCACACATATGTTCTGCACACAGAGCGTTCAAATCTGGTGTCTATTTATACCTCACTGACAATTTTGCTTTGCTTTGACTGTTGTCATACCTTAATTTCTCTGTTTGCACAGGCTGAATGAGCATAAGGAGGTCCATGTCCATGGACATGGCACCAGACCTAAAGGAATGAAGCTCCCAACTCTGACACTCTGAAATATCCACTCATGTTTATCATATTTAGGCTTCCAGGTTCCCTTTCTGCTTCTCAGCTCCAGGATTTTCACATCTACCATGTTCCTCTGATCCTCAAAAGCTCAGGAACTTGGCCCCTCACTGCATCCTCTCTCAGAGACCTGAAAAGCCCTAAAGATGCTGCTATCACTCCCTAAGAAACCTGGGAGCTGCAGTTTAAATCCAGCCTCCTCCAGCCCCAGACCTGCACGTGGAAAATATGGGGATGGGGATGAACTTTGGGGCTGCAAAGCCTAGGAATCACTTCCTAACACTTTAGGAATCACTGTGGCACAGAGGTAGCATCTTTCCTAAGGGAGGTCACAAGTTTCACTCATTTACCTTTGATTTGCCCTGTATTGCTAGTGCTCCCCTAAGCCCCACCTTCCAGATAGGTATGCAGGCTCCATGCAAAGATCTTAAGATACAGAGATGGCAACTCACCTTTTTGATGGCTGGCTCGAATACTTTAAAGCCTTTGGTATTTAAAAGAGGCACTTTAAGTCTGATTTATCTGCCTTGCATTTGCGGCTTGGGGTGCCTGTGATATAGCTGCTGGCTGTGGGAGGTGCTTTGCCCGGTGATTTCCTCAGCTGTTCACAAAATCCATCTCCAAGAGAAGCCCTGGGGCCACTCTGCTCTCTTCCCTTGCAGACAGACTGTCCTCTGCCCCCATGCTTTTTATTTCTTTCTAATCAACAAAGGGAGAAGAGCAGCTTTCAAAGGATTCTGGACAAGTGCCTGGCAGGGAATCCCCATGGGTGGCTAGGGATGACACTGCTGCAAGGAGAGGGGAGGGATGGGAAGGAAGGGCAGAGCAAACACTTTCATCCCCCATTGTTCCCATTCCAAGGTGAATCCATGCGTTTCTCCACACCCACTTTTCTCCCCGGTTTCCAAATGCCTCCTGATCTCTCCCAGCTCTTCCATATACACACACACCTAAGGATGCCCTTCCCCAAACATCCTCCTTGGATGCCTCACGACCACAAACTCCTGTGACCCCGGTGCCATTCTCCCACAGCCTCTCATTAACAGCAATTATTACTCAAGTTACTAAACCTTCTCCTCTGTGCTTCACATCTCCAAGGGCAATCTCAAAGGGCACTTCTATCCTGGCTGGCTAAACAGCGCTCGCCACCAAGCAGGGAAGCCTGGGCTAAACAAGATGCTCATGGTCACACCAAATACTTCTGATAGAAACAGGAATCTCATTCCAGTACCCAGAGCCACATCTGCACAGTGACTTCCTCCTGTCGTGCCCAGCTGCCGTCTGCAGCATCTTCATCCCACTTGCAAGTTTCCAGTGCTTGAAGATGCTTCAGCACTTCCACAAGAAAACACTCTTTGGTATTCAAAAGGTTGATTTTAAAAATGCATTTGTTTATCTCTAAGCACAGATTCATTTCCAATTTATGTCAGCAAAATAAAAACCAAAATGCAAAACAAACAGAGAAAAAAGAGGCCACCTGACTTGGAAGCCTAAAAATAGGCCTGTGTATCGCAAATAGTGAACTGTCAGGTAAAGGCTGTGGATTGAAGGTTCAGATGAATAATGTGTTTGTTTTTCCTGCTTCAATACTTTCCTGCTGTTATCACTGTACAAATAAGTCAGCACACGCTAATTACTCTGATGGCAATTTCCTGGGAGCTAGTACTTAAGCATCAGGCCAAATTTATTCCTGAGCATCAGGGACTGGTCTTCTCCACGCACTCCCAAACAAATAAACAGCCCAGCTGCCAAATATCCCTGGTCCTTTCCTTCCATGATGCAGTGCTGCCAGCACAGACCCACTCCTGACTCCAGCACCGGCTGCAGGATCTGCCCTGAATGACATGTCCTTCCCAACAAGCCTGGCTAAAGCCAAGACGCTAATGTAAAAGTTGTGTCTGGCAGCACCTGAACCTGGATTTCTCTCCTCCAAGGTGTTCAATGTATGTACAAATTGTGGATCCCAAGGAGTATTCACGCAGTAAAAGGGGCTTAGTCTTGGGAGCTGAGAGTACAAACACCTTTTCTGCAAGGTACACGCATTAAGACACAAAGGACTGGAAGAGAAACATCCATGAAGTGTTTTTATATGGCACTCAACAAACCAGTCTCAAGCCCCTGTCAGCCCAAAACCATCCCAGAAGGCTCAAAGAGTTTATGTTCACAGGTAACTACATCAAAGAACTGCCTAAACAATGCCTGTGGTTTCTGCTGGGGTTTTTTTTCCCCCCACTTGGTGTTTATACAGCCACGAATTTGCACTGTAATTCAGTCAAACGCATGAGCGCAAAGAGGAAGGGAGGAGAGAGGAGAGGGGGAAAGTGCTGTTACCAGCATTACATCCCAAATGGCACTGGCTTTCTGTATAACCTTGGTTCAAGCCCGACCCAGACACGGGCTGTTTCCTGAACAGGCAATACCAACCCTGCATCCGCCTTTGGGTGGGAGTTTCATCCTTTCAGGGTCTTTTTTTGGGGTGGGGGTGGTTGGCTTGCTCTGGATTTATTGTATTATCATTCCTTTCTGCTTTCACTGCACGGCAAAGGGTTAAGTGACCTTTCAGATCCTCCCTGGATGCAGCTTCATGCGTAACAAGAAAGCTTCCAGCTCAGTGAAAACAACTTGAAAGAAGGGCAATGACCCAGCCACAGGCTTAAGTTTCGGGTCACAACACCCCTGCTCAAAACCATCCATCTTCCTCTGGCCACAAGTTTGCAGCAAGTCACCTCTGATTAGAGGGATTCATCTTTAGGATTTATAGGAAAACAGCTTTCTGGGACCTACCTCTCGTTAGCAATCTTTCTTGCACCAGGGATGAGAGCTGAGAACCAGGAAGGGATGCAGGAGGCACAGAGTGATGCTGCAGCATCCCCTTGCATCCAGTAGTAAGTGCCAAAAACACAGGGCCCACTAGGAACAATTAAAAAAACCCAAAATTGAAATAGTGAGCTTTTGTTTCATTTACTCTCAACTCCTGCAAGGGAAACTTGGCAAGGAAATGGGTGTTTATAACCCAGTCAACCTGGACACACGCACACCACACTGCACAGCACAATCGAGGCTGCTTGGCTAGCGCAGGGGCGTCACAGTGCTCCACTAAAAACCCTGGATCAAAGAGAGAAGGTTTGTTGTTAATGCACACCGTGCCAGGAAGAAGGCTGTGGAGGGGAAGGATGTGCCCCCTCTCCCCTTCTCCAAAAGGACTCCGTTGGGCCAGTTAATCTGCTGGACCACAGAACTGGGGTTCACAGAATCACAGAATGGTTCATCTGGAAGGGACCTTTCTGGGTCATCTAATCCAACCCCCTGCAGTGATCAGGGACTTCAGTGACTCCACTGCCACGCTGCAGCGAGGATGCTGGCCTGTGAGCCACTGCTGAGAAATCAGCCAGCAAAAGGCTAAAAATCCAGTTCTACACAGGCCGTACAGAAACACTGTGGTGGGTGGGGGATCTTGGCTCATTTTGGGCAAGGAGGACAGAAAAGGCTGGTGTGGGCACTCAGCCTTGAGCCTGGGATTCGGCACAGCTCCTCTCAACCTCACACCTACCAGGGGTGGTCGTGCTCTGGACTGATGCCAAGAGAGAACATCAGCATGGGATGCAAACATGGGAAAAGACGAGGATGTGAAAAGCAATATTGAAAAGTCTCCCAAACCTCCACCACGTTGTACTGTTAACTGTAAGAGTGCAAAGGAGTAAATGTGTGCCGGTATGTGGGTGCAGAGACTTTCCCATTTATCATCAACCAATCCGCCCCAGGGAGTGGGGCAGAGTGGAGAGGCAGAGCCCGAGGAGGTTCCTGGTTCAGCTGCAACTCCTGAGGTTTCGATGTGATTACTCTTGTGACTCTCCCCCCACAAGCTTTTTGGCACTGGGATCAACCCGTGATATTGTTTCCATTCGTTCCTCCCTCTCAGCCCTGCCAGCACATGCCGGTTTGCCACGCAAGACCGCGCTGGATTGGGGAACCAAATCTACAGAACAACAACCCAGGGAAGAGAAAATCAGAGTCATGTCAGCTGGATGGGATCCCTGTTGCCAGTAGGTTCAGCGACATCCTTTGCTGCCGGCAGCCTGAAATGGTGTCAGCAGTGCAGACAGATGCCCAAATTTCATGGTAACAGTGCTCGGCTGCCGAAGGGATGAGCCACTGAACATGGCCACAGGCTTTTGTTTTGAGGGACAAACTGTATTTATGTGTGCTATCCAAAAAAATGGAACGGATTTGGCTAAGTGATCCCATCTCTCAGCTGACTGGCTTTACCATACGATCCCACAGCACTGGAGGAACCAGCTACAAGTATCGTCTGCAAACCCAAGGCAAGTTATTTCTGACTAGGTGCTAAAGGGTGAATCGCACCGCTGAAGCTTGTTACATACCAGAGACAATGCAAGCATGAGCTAAACCATCAAAGGACACGACAACTTCACCAGCTTCCCCAACCAACAAGTAACAAGAAGCTGATCCCTTCAAGTGCAGTGATCTTGTGCAGCCTTGTATATACTCATGGGGAGCATATATAACCGTCTGGACACTTACCTGTGCGACCTGTCCTAGGGAACCTGCTTTGGCAGGGGGGGTTGGACTCAATGATCTCTGGAGGTCCCTTCCAACCCCTACAATTCTGTGATTCTGTGATATGCATATTTATTGTATTATTTGTTGAAAGTATTCACACCGTATTCCCAAAAATGCAGAGGTATCCTTCAGTGCCCAGAAGGTATGTCCTGTCAGAAGATGCTACAAACCCCTCCTGCTTTGCCTCTGCAGCTGGCTTTGAGACTGATGCAGAAAGAGTGTTTGGGCATTGGAATGGGTTTCCCAGGGAGGTGGTGGAGTCACCGTCCCTCAGGGTGTTCAAGGAAAGGTTGGATGAGGTACTTAGGGACATGGTTCTGTAAGTAATACAGGTGGGTAGGGGGGCACTTGGACTAGATGATCTTGGAAGTCTTTTCCAATCTTAATGTTTCCATGATTCTATGATCCCCTATCTAAAGACCAGGGTCTGTATTAATTAGCAGTGCCTTTAAAAGGCTCTGAGCTGCTCATTTGGGAAGGAATTTGTCACCAAGCGATGTGAGTGCTCAACCCCTGCTTCACACCAGTCATCTGTCCTCCACTCCTGAATGGTTTTGGCTGGAAGCGAGCAACGCACACACTCTCCCTCCTGAAAGAACCTGAGCTGCGCCAGTTGCTGAACTCTTGTGGACCCAAAGCAAGAGTGATGATGACGCAGGGCAGTGGGAAGATATGGGGTAGGACTGCGGCATTTCACCCAGCCACCCCAGTAATACTGAGCGCTGCCAAGCTGGGAGCCATCCCTGGAGAGCTTCTGAAGCCTGGCACTTCCTACTTGGCTTGGAGAGGGCAGAACAACTCACCCCTTGGCTCTAGCACATGTCACCACCCCTCTTATTCTAGCAAAGTATCCAGCTTGGGTTTCTGAGCTACCCTGGGGCCATCAGCTCTGGGAGGACCTGGAAGGACAACAACACCAGAACCAGGGACAGTGACTTCTGCCACTGACTGCATGGGGAATCTCGGGGTGAGGGGTGGGACCCCCACCCAAACCATGCTGAGGCACCTGCCCAGGGGTCCATGGCAGAGCAGCCCAGCATGCGTGGGCAGGGCTTGGCCATGCAGGGCACTGCCGCCGTGCCGGCATTAATCACTGCTCCTCCGTGCCACCCAGGGCTACCAGCCAGGGCGAGTGCTGGTGAGAACAAGCCCTGGGGAAGAACCCCAGCTCTGCGTCCTGGCTTTGCAGCCAGGCTGCTATGCAGCAAAACAAAATGAGAGGCGTAGCTCACCCTCTCCGAAGCACACACCCTTCCTAATGAGAGTCGACCCAGGAGCTATGCGGGAGTCGCGCCCATTCCCAGGCAGGCTTCAACGCCACTTAGAGCCAATGCCGGAGCCAGCCAACCTCCGAGAAAAAGAAACATGAGTTGGGAATTTCGCTTTGATGCTGGCTCATCAGCCAGCCCCAGCACTGTGGGGGAGGAGGAAGATTTGCTGGTGCTCACCCTTCTCTGCTGCATCTGCATACACACGGGGCTGAGCTCATCTGGAGAGGGATGCAACAACTGCTGAGCAAGTTGCAGAGTCACCAGCTGTGTGCTGCCTGAGCGGGCAACGCACAGTTGGCACAGCCTTAGCCCGAAAACGACAGCCAACCACCCACCGCTGGACAAGAAAGCCCATGGAGGGAGGCTGGCACAGCAAGGATGCTGGGAAAGGATTGCCACGTACGGCTGTGCATCACCCTAAAGCATCGGTAAGAAAAAGTCTGGTTTGTGTGGCTAAATCTGGGCAGAGCGTGGTGCGAGGACCTCTTCTCACCCCAAAGAGGTTATGTTCCAGGAGACACAAGTATTTTTTATCAGCCTTGCTGCCACCATCAACACAGTAATGATGTGAAGCATAGCCCAGCAGCGACAGCAAGGTTCAGGGCCTTACGTTAACTTCCGTCTTGATCTAGCTCTAGAAAGCCAACAGTAGCAACAGGATCAAAATAAATACAAAGGTGATACAACGAAAAAGATTTCCCAATTAAATTCCTGACACTTGCAGCCCTTCCCTACCCCCTTGCCCTCCTGTATCTCTTTTAAATCGCTTCCATAGATCTCCGAGCACTTAAAAGTCTAGTTAAGTGCTGTTAGCATTGTCATCCCGATGGAGAAACTGCATTTCGGAAAGGTTGAGCAACCCATCCAACATTGCCCAACAACCCGCTGGGAGAGGAGAAGACAGGACTGGTTTAGCACTAGTCTATCCATCCCAGCACGCTGCCTTGCCGCAGGGCACGAGTTACCGGCAGGCGGGCTGAGGCGGTTCAGCGGCACCACCGTGTTTCCCAGGGTGGGGCGTGCCCCAGCATCACACTGGGTAGAAAGCAGTGGTCCCTGTTCAGAGGACAGTCTGAAATACTGTTTCTCACCTCCAACCCCCCTCCCCCTCCATTTGAAATAAGCTGGTTTTAAAGCTTAGCAATGCAGGCTTTCTAAAGAGAGCAAGGGCTGTCAGAGGAGGTGGCAGGCACACCTCAGTTTCTCCATCCATGAAATAAGATAGACACACCTGCAAGGGTCTGTAAGGAAAAAGCCACCAAAAAGCGCTGCGGATTTCTGTTCTGCTATCACCATTGAGTGCCACAGCCTCTGAGTCCAAGGTCCAGGTTAAACAACTACATACTAGGGTGATGGGGAACGGGCATTTCAGAGAAAACAGAAAATATGCAGTGGAGAGGACCTCACCGTACAGAGTCCCTGTCAAGGTAAACAGGACCTTAGAGTTGCCCAAAGGTGGCTGGATGCTTCCAGCAGCAGCAGACACAAAGACAGAGGCAGCAGCTGTGCTGGTGCTCAACTGTTTGAGCCACCAGTACAGGTGACCATGGAGAACACCCTATGGTGAGCAGATCCACCATGACTGAAGTACCACCATGATATAAGATGAAGCGAAGTATTTCTATTCCCCATACGTATTCTCCAGTGTGCTGTCAAGCAAGGCAGTTAATGTCCCAGGTGGAGAGTGCAGCCAGAAAAGCCTCTCACCTTGCCTCAGACCGATTTGCTCTGCTTCAACTCTTCCACTTGCTCTAATGACCCCGTCTTGTCCATCCCACCCCCTCACCTTCCTCATATTAATTAATTTGCCCTTCTCATAACCTCTTAAATTACCACACAAATGAACAATTAAAGTATTATCATCATAGTGGCTAAGGATAATGTATCCAAAGATCACACATCCAAAGAAGTTGACCAAGAGGAAACTACCTACTAGTGACACCCGTGACTACAAATGAGCCTGATACAGAGCATGGAAGACCACTTCTGCCCTAGGCCTCGCTGTACAGCTATGCACCACGGCTACAAAGCAATTTAGCGGCTTGGCCCCAAGCCAGAAGCTGGGTACTGAAGCACTACAACTGAGCATCCCAAACACAGGACTGCTACACAAACCTCTTTATCATTCAACTCTCCATGACCCACTCCTGCCAGGAAAGAAGGTTCAACTAAAATTTCAGAGTGCAACAAGTGCAACTGATAACCTGGAGAAGACTGAGGGGAGACCTCATCACTCTACAACTACCTGAAAGGAGGTCATAGTGAGGTCGGTGTTGGTCTTTTCTCCCAAGTAAGAAGTGATAGGACAAGAGAAAACAGCCTCAGGTTGTGCCAGGGGAAGTTTAGATTGGATATTAGGAAAAAATTCTTCACTAAAGAGCGGTCAGGCATTGGAACAGGCTGCCCAGAGAGATGGTAGAGTCACCATCCCTGGAGGTGTTCAAAAACGAGCAGACGTGGCACTCTAGGACATGGTTTATTTGGCATGGTGGTACTGGACAAATGGTCGGGCTTGCTGACCTTAAGAGGTCTTTTCCAACTTTAAAGATTCTGTGATTCTCTGATTCTCTGAAATGCAGCTCCTGAGACATGACTGGTTTTATCTCATCTTTCAGGCAGGGGCTGTCTCCTCTTCAGCACCCTCCATCACGAGAAACCTCAGCATCCCCAGCTAACGGCTGGTCCCCAGCTAACCTGTCTGAATCACTCTGCTCCTGTCCTCATTACAGACCCTTCAAAACAGTGTCCTTTCATCACCAACCTCAACTCTACCTTCCATAAAAACTCCACCATGGCTCAAATTCAACTGTACCGGCTTCTCTTAGGTTGACAGCACTACTGTACCATGCAGCTCCATCCTGCCGGAAAGCTCTCCAGCTGCCCCATGCATCTGTAGCTAATATGTAATCCCCATCTTCCCATCACGGTTCCAGCATTACCGGTTTCCCCAGCTTCCCAGGGCCTTTATGTGAAACTCCAGCAGCGGAGCCGAGAGAGTGGCGACAGCAGCAGCTGCCTCAAGCAGCCGGGTGGTGCAGAGCACCACATTCCTCCCCTGGGAACGGGCAGCCAATACATCTGAAATCCGATTTTATTGCGTCTTTCAAATTCTTAACGAGCCAACAAAACACGTTGTTGCCTCTTGTCATTTCCCATTTTTTAAAGCAACAAGGCTTTTATAATCAATAGTTAAGTTTTTAAATACCAGGATACTGTTAGATGCATCTGAGGATGGGTAATCAGAGGCACTAAAGAAATAATAGTAATAGTCATCCCCCAGCAGGACATACAGGAGTTAAGGAGTGACTGCCCTCCTCCATGCCCAGACTCAAGAGGAAAGAGCATCTTCTAGTCTTGCTGCTGGCCCTGCGGCAGTGCAGGACAGGTCCAGGATGTGCAGGACAGGCTCTTTGAGGTGTAAGCCATTCAGATCTCAGCTGAGGGTGTCTGCAGGGCTGAGGTCTTGGGGAGGAGGTCCTGACAGGTTGCCCCTCCCTGGCAGAGCAAGTATCAGAAGCACAAAAGCATTTTTGGAAGCACATAACTGCCCATGGTGGAGAGCCTGGAAAGAGATGTGAGTAGAGCAGCACGCAGGGCAGGAGGCAGGGAGGGATGCGGGGCACATCCCAGCAGGAAGGCCAGCCCTGCTCCAAGGCATCAACCATAGCTCTTTCCCGGCTCCAGCCTTCCTTCCCAGCGCTGTGCCACACACGTCTGCACGGGGAGGGCCAGCATGGAGGAGAGCCAACTTGACAACCCAAGAGGTGCAATTATCATTAAAGCCAAGCAGGCTGGAGTGAAGGAGAGGAGATGCCTCCCCACCAAATGAATAGGTTTAACGCTGCTTGCATTCCTACATTCCTCTGCCCAAGCGTAATGAATAAACCCTCACAAACTGCTAAAAATGAGGTGGTTTTGGTTAAGCTGCGCGAGTGTGCGAGTGTGTGTTTTGTAACCTTACACCTCTGCAGACAGAGCCCTGCTATGTTTGTAATCTAGGAGCTGAGGTTTTCCAGAGCCAGCCTGTGTAACCAGGCCGGGGATGTCAGCACTCGCCTGTTTTATGGGAATAGCATCCCCACCACAAGTGCAGAGGTGCCACGGAAAGCATGCGAAGCCAGGCACACACCTTGCTGGGCAGGGGTGCAACCATGGCTCCCTGACCAAAACACAGGCGCAGAGCTGCTGGGGATGGGATGGCATGGGATGGTATTTCAGTTGGAAGGCACCTACAACAATCATCTAGTCCAACTGCCTGACCAGTTCAGGGCTGATTGAAGTTAAAGCAGGTTACTAACGGTACTGTCCAAATGCCTCTTAAACACAGACTTCAACACAGGCTTGGGGCATTTACTACCTCTAGGAAGTCTGTTGCAGTGTTTGACCACTCTTCTGGGTAAAGAAGCGCTTCCCAATGTCCGGTCTGAACTTCTCAATGGTGCAGCTTTGAACTATTCCTGCTCATCCTGTCACTGGATCCCAGGGAGAATAGCTCAGCACCTCCCTTCCCACCTCCCCTCCTCAGGAAGCTGCAGAGAGGAGTGAGGTGGCCCCTCAGCTTCCTTTCCTCCAAACTAGACATCATCCCAGTGTCCGTGTCTGCTCCTCACACTCCTTTCAGCCCATTCGCTGGCTTTGTTGACCTCCTCTGGATGCACTCATGGACTTAAAACTTCCACCCAAAATTGTGGGGCCCAAAACCACACAAAGCACTCAAGGAGAGGCCGCATCAATGCTGACTACAGCGGGATAATCACCTCTTTTGACCAGCTGATTATGCTGTTTGCTGCACCTCAGGATGATGTCACACCCAAAGCTTTTCACTATCTGCATTAGTTTACCCACAGAGGATCAATCCTGTCTGGGTCTGGAAGCAATAATATTACTTATTCATGATGTTACTGAAAAATTTAGTGGCTCTTTGGCCAAAGGTAAGAATCCACACATCCCTCTGCTTAGTCCTGGCTCCTCAAATCTGCCTCTGACAGGACCATTTCTCATTTCTCCCTTCCCATCTCTTCATAATTCTCCAGATCAACTTCAGGTTTCCCTCCCCATGGTTCCAGCCATAGTCTCATCCTTCTTTGCCTTCTCTCCACCCCCACCAGAAACATGCATCCAGCCCTCTATGCACAGACTCTCCTCTCTACTCCAGACTCCTTGTTCATAAGTAAGTCTCAGGACATCTTTCGGATGCTCTTTCATCCAGCACCCAAAGCTGCCCTTGTCAAAGTTCCACATCACAGCCAACACAACCACCCTTCCCTAAGAAACCTAGCTTCTTACGGCCAAAGAGCATGCCATCACATAGGTCATGTTTTCTGTCCCATGCACCTTCTCAAGGCTCCCTCCTCCCCCTATCTCATCACACAAAAGCTCTCTAACTTTCAAGGCTTATCCCATGCCCTACAGTACCCACTACCTCCTGTTGACTCCTACAATGTTGACTTCTACTTAGGAAGTTGGTCTCGTGGGCCAGTCAGTGGAAAAGATCTTTGATATGGAATGGTATTTTCTCCCTTCCTGCCCTTTTCTTGTCTGGTAGAAATTCCTCTCTAGTGTCTGCCAAACCACCTCATCAGCTTCATCAACTCTCCTCTGCTGTGACATTTACAAGAGAACTCAGTAACTGTGAAGCTGCCGGCATTCTGAGACACGTCTTAAAATGATCAATTGAGTGTCCTGGCATTTTTATTTTACTCTGTTACTGCATGTATCCAATCACAACTTTCCGTCATTGATCCAACCCATAAGTTCCTTGGGGGATGGACAGCCTTTGATTCAACCTGTGCACAAACAACAGGCTCTGGGGCATGGTTAGTGCTCCTGGTGTCACAGTGGTGTAAATAACACGTTTAAGCACCCACAGAGGTCGAGGTATCTGATTGCGCTCGGTCTGATCCCCAGATTTGCAAGAGAGAACACTGCCAAGAAGTCCACTCACATAATGTTGCCAGGAAGCCAAAAGTCACAGGAGGACACTTCACAGTGCACCCAGATCCAGGTGCCCTGTTGTTACATCTAGTTACAACAACATCCTGTTTGTTCCCAAACGAACCAGCACAAAGCGTTCCCGCTGGTTACTACCAGCATCTTTGACACTCCACTCTTGGTAGCACAGAAGGCATCCCATGATGACATTTTGTACCTGTCAAAGAACAGTGTGTTACCCCTGCTTGCAAACACAAGCTCCATGCTGACTACTGACTACACTTCACTGATGTTCTCTCTACTGCACTGAAAATCAGCATCATAGACCAGGTTGGGCTGGAAGAGATTTTTAAAGGCCATCTAGTCTGCCTCCCCAGAAATAAGGGGGACATTAAGACCAGGTTGCTCAGAGCCCCATCCAATCTGTCCTTGAATGTTTCTACAGAGAGGGCATCAACAATCTCTCAGTCCCTACTAAAAAGTCTGTTCCCATCTTTCTTACAAGCTCCCATCACGTACTGGAATACTGCTTTTAGGTCTGCATGAAGCCTTCTCTTCTCTGTCTGTCCTTAGTGGTGTCACTGTGCTCCCAAGGACCATATGAGCTGGTCTGGATCTCTCAATCTTTGCCATCCCTCCAATTTTGTCATATAATGATGACCACCAGAAGCAGCCCCCGCTGCCATTCCACCCCAGGAGTTGGGGCAGCCCTGAGGAAGACTTTAGAGTGCTCTGGTCCAAACTCTACCCATAGCTCCCGCACCCATGTGTGCATCAGCATCTCTACTTACCAAACCAAGGAGATACCTAACTACCCAGGTACATGACCCATGAGTATCATAGCTCATACCCCAGGCAGCTCGGACACAGTCACAGCCTCGTGCAGCTCTGTGGATGCTGCTATTGGATTGAAAACCACCAGAGAAGCAAAAACCAAGCCTGTGCAGAGGTGAGTTCCCCTCTGCTGTCTGAAGAGGCTTGCAAGGCAAGTTCTTCCAGCAGGCCCCAGGGCTGGCCATGCCGTGGGCAGGGCTGAGCCTGCCCCATCCACCACTGGTGCCGGCAGCCCCACGCAGCACGGCGCCGACGGCTCGCTGACTGCTGAAAATCCCACAGCCACATGAGACCGGTGCTGCCGCACACAAAGGAGATGCACACGCAGCAGGGTTGGGGTTCCCCCTGCTTTCTCACTCATCCTTCAGTTGAACTTGGCCTGAACTGACTCTGTAATGAGAGAAGGCAGGCATAAACCACCGGCCTTTAGAGACCTTAGGCATGAAGTGACAGCTCTTTTAGTCCTCCTCGCTGGGGCTCAGCCTCACCTCTGCAGATTTAGGATGCCACTGCCCCGCGCAGAGGAAGCCCACTGCATGGGAGGCATGCTCTGCCTTTCTCCAGCGGGAGGCACTTCCCATGGGTCACACCAGAGGTGTTGGAAATACGCACAGGAAAGTGTTTTTTAGGCAAGAGCTTAGACTCATCACCATGCATTGCCATGCCACTCACCTGTCCAGGTCAGGGTTTCTCCAAGGAGTTTGAGGCTGAAAACGCTGTCCCCTGAGAAGCAGCCATGTTCTGCTTGGCTGAACACAAACAACTCCCTTTGTTTTTATTAATGCAACAATTTCACACCACAGGCATTTTCAGGCTCACTTGGATTATTCTGTACATTCAGTACTGAACAGTTCACAGGTACAGCCAAAGGCGAGAAGGTCCCTCTCAGGCTCTGATGAGCCGGGATTTCACATGATCCAAGTGGGATATGTCTACTTAGACATGTGTGGACAGACCTGGGCTTGCTCTGATCGTGCCCAAAGCAGACTGGGACTCAATCCAGCTGAAGACAAAGCCACAGAGCCACATTAGTACAATGTTCTGCCCAAGCTCTTATGCCCAAAGTGGGTGCCCTGGGCAAACACCATGCAGACCTTTGATTTTGTCTTCCACAACAATTCCATGAGAATGGGAGGGTTATAAATCATCAACGACGCAGAAAATTCATAATAACCATGAGTAGTAACTAGAAGAAAGAACAGATTTAAGTGGACAAGAGAATGACCCTGCCCTGTTCCAATGGTGGTTGCCAAGCCATATGATCCTTGGGGAAGCATGTACTGTATTGTATGGGTCTGTGGAAAATAATACAAGAAAGACAAATCTACTGCCAGAAGACTTAAATTTTGTTGAAAGAATCCCACACCACCACCAAAACCAAAACATTTAGGAATCCACAAGGTGAGAAAGTTTTGGAGAACCAGTTAGGAGAAGGTGCATCATGAAGGGAAATCTAAACTTGGGTGGAAACAGCTGCTAAAAACCCAGCCCAACCAAACGCAACCCCTACAACAGCTCTGAGCTCATTGCTACAGTTTGCAGTAACAGTTTATTCAACAAAAAGGAAATTATTTACAAGGAAGAAAGTGAGCTGAAATTTAGCCAATACAAAGATATTCTGCCCAGGGAGGTGGTGGAGTCTCCTTCTCTGGAGATATTCAAGACTCATCTGGACGCCTATCTGTGCAATATGTGCTAGGGAGCTGCTTTGGCAGGGGGGTTGGACCCGATGATCTCTCGAGGTCCCTTCCAACCCCTATGATTCTGTGATTCTGTGAAATGCGAACGCACAAAGAAAGGCTTTGAGACCCTGAGTGATCATCAAGAGGCATCCAACAACTTCTCTTAAAGGTGAGAAAACAGCTGCTTGCTGCATTGCCAGTGACCTTGTGTACAGATGGGACCTGGAAGTGCCCCACGAACCATCCAAGCAACCACCACGCTCAGTCTCATTCATCTTGAAAACCTCAGTAAACACACGAGAAGAAAGGGTAATTCTAGGTGTATGTGGGTGACAAGATAACCATACACTGAAATAGAAGTGGCCAATAGTGTACTACACGTTTCTGTTGAAATTAAATTACACCCTATGCTGTGTTTATCTAGGGAGGGCTCTCACTAGCTTCAGAACAGTTTAGAGGAAAAAAAAAAATCAACATGGCATGGACCAGGAGCTCACTTCCTAACAGCACAGTGAGCCGTGGATGGATCAGAACCAGAGCTAGCACAAGAGCTGAGGAAGAAGTCCCCTTTGGTCACAGAACGGTGGGCAGACCCAGCATGAAGCTCTTGATCACTTGTACAGATGTCTGCAGCTGGTAGCTCCTGCCTTGCAACCTGTTCATGTCCCATGCTGGCCTCCTCTTTTGTTCATTAAACCACACCAAAACACCCTGTTTGAAGTGGTTTGCCAGGAAGGGCTCCGACGGATTTGAGGTGTGGCTCTGCTGCCACTCCTTCGATCGGAATTAGGGATGCTGCCCTCTGGGCCACACTTTGCCTCTCAGCACCAAAGGCTGCTGCCTGTGAGCAGCATGGCCACGACCCAGCTCCACAAACCACCTTCTCCCACAGATGACCTTTTTTTAATCTATCTAATTTCATTAAGGTCACTATTACTTGAACTAAATCCATGACAACGCATGTATCAGCAGTAGCATGCATTCCCACAAGATACCCATCCTGTACGGCCAGGCTTTATTCCAGGTCCACAGTCACCTGTAAGGTTGGCACGATGGTGCTGTTCATCCCACCCCACATGGGTCAGCCAAGCCAGGACATGTCCCTGTTGTGGCCAGGCTCAAAGGGACAGTACAGGGGCTGCAGGGCATGGAACTGGTGACACCACAGGCAGCCTGTGCTCCACATTGGGTTGTGGTGTGCAGGGATGTGGGGACCAAGTCAGAAAGGATGAGTTTGGTGGAAAGACTTCACTGGGCATCGGAAATGGCCCCAAATGAGCACCCAGAAGTTTGCAGCCCCGGGTGAGGGAGTAGGGATGTTTCAGCAGGGCTGAGTCAGGGAATGGGTTGACACACAGCTCTGCACTGCGGCAGCACAGACAAGGAGCCATGATTAAAGGGAAGGACAGAAGGGCTGGAGGCAAACGCCAGGTGCCCAACCAGAGCAGAGGCAGCAGGGGCTGTGACGGCTACTCCTGCGCATGGGGTGCTGGTGGTCCTTGGAGTCACCAGTGGGAGAGCACCAGCACTGCATGGGGAGCAAAGCTGCATAGATCAACTTGCAGCACACAGGACCTCATGGCCCACCATGTCCCACCATGTCCCCACCATGGGCCATATGCAGCTCCTGTTCCCTGAAGGTCTTTGTCTCATAAACCACATTATTTCAGACTTTGCAGAATCTGGAAGGTTTCTGGTGAAAAACACTGCCAGATCTCTCATTCTTTTAGGCAAGTTGTGGTGATCCTTTATATTCTGGGTTCATTCCAAGATATTTTTAGTACACAGAGATACTTCAAACAGAGAAAGAAGCATTGCAGAACAAGAGACTGCAGAAAGCCAAGCAGTAAAAAAAGGCAAATAATTTTCCAAACCATCAGAAGGTAAGGGCAAGGACAGCAGAACCTATCAAAGGGTGTAAGAGCAGCAAGAACAAAACCACAGGGAGAGAAATGGAAAGGGTATGAAGGAGCCTCACAGCAGTGTGGGGATGTTACAGAGACCCCGGAAGGCAGATAAAGCAAGTACCATGGGGGCAAACCAGGCAGCGTGCAGCCACAATTCACTGGATTAACAATCTGAACTCAGATGAAAACACTCTGGTAAGTGACACAGTAAAATCCACTCAGTCACTTAAAAAACAAACAAACAAACAAACAAAAAGTACTATGTTATTTGTGTATAATAATGTCATCTGCTGCTGACACAAGAGCTTGAGGCCACAGTTCAGGCCCTGACAACTCTTTTTACTGAAAGAGTTGTCAGGGCCTGGAACAGGCTGCCCAGGGAGGTGGTCGAGTCCCCTTCCCTGGATGTGTTCAAAAAAAGGGTAGATGAAGTACTTAGGGATATGGTTTAGTTTAGGATGTGAATGGTTGGACTTGATGATCTTAAAGGTCTTTTCCAACCTTATTATTCCGTGATTCTGTGATTCAGCGGGATGCTGGCACAGGCCCTGCGGCCCCTGCAAGCCCTCTGTGAGGTGACACGATGTGGTGATGCTCGGCCCACCCACACCTGCTCAAAACCACTGCTGGGTAAAGCCTCACCAGACAGCATCCCTGGGCTCTGCTGGTGTTGCAGCCAGTCCAGTATCATCCTGCTGCAGCCGGCGCAACGCCAGCCCAAACACAGCAAACCAGCGTAACCTTCGCACAGCCAAGTTCAGCCCGGTCCCACGGAGAGGCGATCGAATGCCCAGGGCTGATCTGGATCAAAGCCACGCTGCTGGCTCACCCAGCAGTGCCAGAAATGGGCTGTAACCATTGTGAAATCAGGGCCTGAGAAGGGCACGGGAGCCGAAAACAGCGCAGAACCCAGATTCGCTGCCCGGGAGCGGGTTCACACGGAGGACGAATGAGACAAGACAGTAGTTGCTGCTGTTGGTTTATGGTCTGGAGCACTGGGGAACACGGGTATAAAAGTAATCAGGTTACAGCTTTGACACTTTTTATTGTTATCTGCATAAACCGAATTCAGGTATTAAGGAAGAACAGAGAAAAAAGAAATGAAACTTCAGCAAAAAGGATAAATGCTTTCTGTTTCATAGAAACAACGCTCCCAAAATAATCCATGTAGTCTCACCACTAACCAGCTTGGCAGAGAAACACATTCAGCAACAAAAAAAAATATACAGAATTCTGTATTCTCCACACCTCTTCTGCTCTTCACTTTTCAGTGAGACGCTGACTCGGATGCTGACAGCACAAAGCACCTTCCACCTAAAAAATAAACTGGTTTGTGAGCCAATGTGCCCACCTAATCTGCTCCCTCCTCCTGTTCTGTCACCAAATGGTTTCAGATCCACCTTTCCCAAGGATTACTCCGCTATTTCAGTGTCCTTCTCAGGACTTGAACCCACCCAATTCCTTTTCTCCCCAGCTCCCTTTCCTGTAGGCAGAGCAAACTGCCAGAGGCTTGTCCCCAGGCAGGAGCAGCTAGTGGCAAGATCTCAAAACACTTCAAAATTTTTTTTTTCCTTTGTTTTGGGTTTATTTTTTTAAACTCTTTTTTTAAAATAGATTTTTCTTTGGAAATTCTTTCATTGAGGTCACAGCTGACCTGGTTACAGCTTCACCCACACAAAAAAGCACCACTCCTCTCTGAACTCAGTGATGCTCATGGGGCATCTCTGGAGACCCCATCACCAGCACAGCCCCGACCATTCCACGCAGCAGCATGTGAAAAGCCACCAAGCTCCCATATTACAGAAGATACTGGAGGTAACTCACCCCAGTCGCCATCAGGGTGACACCTCTGTCGGGGGAGCTCCTGCCAGCAGCACCAGCAGCCCCCAGGCACCACACACTTGTTGGCCTTTGAGCTGTGGGTCCTGGCAGGTCCCACAGAGCAGGCATGCTTTCCAAACGTGGAAATTGGGTAAAGCTTTGGACCCTACCTTAACCAACCTTCCTGCACAAATACACATGCTAAAGAGGTTCCCCTTGGATGAGGTGACACTAGGGCTTTAAAGGACTCTGCTTGCCATCTCCATGCGGGCTGAGCAACATCCCCAGCCAGGGAGGGTTGAGCTAGGACAGGGTATCACTGCCTATGAGGGGGGATCTAGTGCTATCACTATCCCTCAGGGTATCGCCAAGGGAAGTCAAAGCCATAGCCCAAGGCTGCAATACCACAGCACAGTGTCTTGCACAGAAGCCTGTGATGCTCCTTTCCAGCCCATGTGGGCTGCAGGGCTGGGAAACAGCCATCTGAAGGAAGATAGGGAAGGTGCATCAAGATGCAAATTTGGGTCTATTCCCAGTTTCCAAAGGTTGGGGGTTTAGCCAAAGCACACCTTTCCCCTGTAGAGCTTCCCCAAAGCCCCCCACCACTGCTGATCCCACCGAGGGGCTGCCACCTTGATGCTCATTGCTGTGGTACCCGCAACAGGCAGCAAGGCCACAGACTTGTGTGCGCAGTGGTTCAGCCCAATCAGTGGCTGAGCATCACGTGCCAATCGCTCGCTCCCGGAGGAGAAACACAGAGCCTCTGTGGGTTGGGATAAGAACGGTTTGCTGACAAAATCACAGTGAACAATAACAGCCAAGTACACTCACACCCGGTGATAACACAGAGTATTGCACAACACAAGGACCAACCTGACACCCCAGCTCTACTCAGACTGTTCTGGAAGCATCCAGGAGTACCCCTGCCCAACCAGCCCCTTTTATGGGGAAGTGATGTCAGGTGGGGTGGAAGACAGCCTGGGGTAACTCAGCTCACCTGTGCTGGCTGCCTGGGGAGTATGACTCTGGCCAAGCCAGAACCAGGACAGTGTCTATGCTAAAAGTGCCTGCAACCATCACCAACCAGTCTGCTGGACATCCACCTGCAAAAGCAGCGGGCGTGCAGAGTCCCACATGTGCAATAAAAATAGCTGAGCCTGGGATTCCTGCTCCTTTCATCAGCTTTTAACTGCTAAGGTGAAACGAGAGAGATGCTCAACAGGAGCAATGCTTGAAAGCGTTAGAGGTGTGATGGGCGTTTTTGTGGAAATCTTCCTTTTTCTTCAACAAATGCATCTTTGAAATCAAAAGCAGCCTGCAGGAAGGCACGGGGAAACCTGGGACAGCAGCAGCCATCAAACCAGCACACACCACTCAGCACAGCCAAGCATTTAAACTCAGTGAAGTTAACAGCATGCCTTGGAAGTTTTTAAGTGAACAAAAAGTTGAAGAAACATGAAGCAGAAAGACTCAAAATCATCAACAGAGACAGAAAGGGAAGAGAGAAAAAAAGTAATTGAGAGAAGAAAGTAAATCCTCGCTGATCACACTGGCTATTTGCAAGGGGCTACAAGAGGTATTTCAGCACCTTCCTTCAAACTGTGACACAGCAAACTGTCACGGTCCCACCATCACTAAACCTCTATAAATCCCTGTTTTACTGTACTAAAGACCAGCGTTTTTTGGGCAAAGTGCCTTGCAGACTCCTGCCCAGGGAGCAGCAGGCTCGGCGCTTGGTCTGGGGAGCTCTGGCAGATGCTTCAGCCGTGGGTCTCCATCCTGACTCAGGCTCCTGGAAAGACATCAACTCGCGTAAGCAGAGTGTTGTAAAAAAGGCTGAGCTCATCCTGGGAGGGTGAAGCCTGTTTAGGTCTGGGAAGGCTCCCACCACATTTTTTTAAATCACAGTCATGCTTGGGGAGGCACCCGAGCACAGGGCTTGGAGCATCAGCTCCTACATGTATCCTCCGTGGCCGAGGATCACAGTGATGAGCAACAGCTCTGGCAGCCTGTTACACAACACCATTCTGTGTATGTTTTAAACTAAAATGCTGAAAAAAAGAAAGGGAGGGGAAAAAATTCACCACTAGATAGCACATTAACCAGCTGGAAAGGATGCATATGATGACTGCCCTCTCCACACCATACAGCACCCCAACAGCCTGCCAAACCCACATGGTTTGGATCAGCAATGCATCCCCTGCAGAAACAGCCCTGGTTTGGGATGCAGGTAGGTCACACAGTGCTCCACTTCAGCATGGTGGTGATGAGGAAGCGCACCCCAGCTCTCATCATGGATTTGAGCACAGTCCCTCTCCCAGACCTTAAACACTTCAAAATGTAGGTTTGATGGGTTTTGATGCCCCTTCTATAGGGCACCCAACCAGTTCTGTGCCAGCCAGGTCATTTCATTTACCCACTGTGAGCATTTACGCTGCAACCCTGCAGCACCCAAGCCAGAACACACGAGCCCTCTCTGGGCTCTGTCATGCTCAGTAAACAGCTTTGATCTAGCAAAACTCATCAGACAATAATTCAGTCCAGGACTCTGACGTTTTGCTCCCAGGCTTCTTTCCTCCTCTCTCAAACCAAAGTTAAAAGGCATGGGGTTGAGTTCAGCCTGGGATAGTCAGCCCCAGCAGGTGGGCAGAGCCAGAGATGAGGAGGACAAGCATTCACCGGGTCCACATGAACCCAGAGAGCATCTCCTGCACTGTTGCACTCCCATGACTCCTCTCAACAACTTTATTCACCAGCTGCAAGTAAAGCTCTGGAACAATTTTCAGTACAGATTCAGAGGCCTGTGAGACATTTCCAGCTGATTTTTTTAGGGTTTTTCTTTTTTTTAAACTGGCTGTGTATTCTTGGCTAAGTCAACAGATCCAGTCATTGCTGTTACACATTGTCCTCAGTCTGCAAGCTATTTTTGCTCATGGTAAAAGAAACTGCAGTTTTTTTCTGATTAAGTCCGCAGAAATGTCCATTACTCAGGCAGGAGTCTGTAAAGCTGGCTTGAACTGATCATCAAATTAGTTTAAAACAATTACAGTTTGAGGATGAGCATCCTCTGGCATCCGAAATACCGTTCTGAGGTTTTTATTCACTTTTAATGTTCTTTTTTTTTTAGTGTCACCATCAGGTTAATCAGAGACAGAAACATCATCAAAACCAGCCAGAGCATCATGGTACAACCCAAAATAACACAATTAGCTTCTGTAACTGGCTTCTCTGCACCGTACCCTGTTCCAGCCTTGGCTCTGTATGTGACTTGGGACTCAGTTCTGAGGGGAAGAAGTCCACAAAGAAGCTACATAGGTTGGTGCAGACCCCAAAACTGCATCATTGCTGTGGATCAGCCCCAACCGGCAGCCCAGCACCATGCAGCTGCTCTCTCTTGCTTCCCATGCCATGGAGGGGAGGAAAGGAAAGTAGAAGGGAAAAGAAAAGGGAGATGGGGGGAAGACAAAACGTCGTGTGGTGGGATAAGGAGAGCTTACTGGGACAGCAAAGGGAGGGAGAAATAACACTAACAGGACTTTATAGCAAAATATACAGAACTGGTGATACAGGACGCAGTCTCTTACCGACTGGTTGGACTCAATGATCTTAAAGGTCTTTTCCAATCTAGTCATTCTGTGATGATTCTGTGAACTGCACAGCTCAGAGCTGTCCCCAAACTGGACTGTCCCCAAACTGCATGTTCCGAAGCCATGTGCTCCTCTCCAACCAACCCCCCTTTAAGCCAAGCATGACATAACTGGTATGGAATAGCCTCTTTGGCCAGTTTGGCTCACCTGTCCTAGCTCTGTGTGTGTGCCCCTTCTCGTTAGCAGGGCAGCAGGAGAAGCTGAAAAGTCCTTGGCTGCTTGGCAACAACTAAAACATCGGTGTGTTATCAGCACAGCTCTCATCCCAACTCCCAAACACGGCACTGCGCCAGCTGCTAGAAAGGAAAATTAACTCTACCCCTGCCAAACCCAGGACAGTTGTGCAAAAGGCAGGCAAAAACTGACCCCAAAGGCAATTTGGCAAGTGCAGGGCTTTGGCTGGCAGCAAACCCAACTGGCTGGCCAGGCACAGATGCTCTCAGGTGACCCAGCGCAGGGTAAGTCACCCTTTCATGGCTATCAGCAAGTAAGCACACCCTGCCTGACAGATGGACACAAAAAGACCCTAAAAGGGGTTTAGGGCACAGGAAAAGCCATGGCTGTCAAGCTGAAGAGTTGAGCACCGCTCCCCCAAATCTGACAACATCAGAAAATGAGGCTGCAGGCACCTCCATCCCCAGCTGGGCTTTGGCAGGAGCACAGTGCCCACACTGACAGCTCTGAGCTGACCCAGGGTCAGAGCAGCTCCCTGGTGGGGACACAGCCCTGAGGCACCCCAGGCACAGCATGGTGACTTCTCCTTCCCCTTCGTCAAAGCATCAGAAGCCTGAAAACACATTAACCAGGAAAGGAAAGCAAGCACATTGCAGAGTGAGGGCACAGAGCACACAGTGACATTTACAAGTGAGGTTGGTCTTACTCATTTGTATTTCAAAGGCCAGGTTGACACAAGACATTTTTCTCATTCTAGCTTCGTCTGTGAAGGGAATAATACATTTTTTGTAGTGTTGTTGCCACTGTGTCAGCCAGAGCCTCCCTGCAGAGGCAGATACAGCAACATTCAACCTGTCCTGCTTGGAGAACCTAAGGTCCAAGCTGGGAAAATATCTCTTTGGCTGAGAGGACCCACATGGATTTCGGGAGGCTTGGTCATGCCCGTACACACACTGACCCATCCTAAACTCCCTATGGCATGAGTGAGTATTGAGTGGATCATGTTGTTTTCCCCTCTTCAGTAACCTCACACTACTGAAACCTTTCTATCTTGAGAGCTCCTGCTGACTGAAGAGGACGTTCAGTGACAAAACTCAGGCTCAACGATTTGACACCTTTGTGGCCACTATCAAACGGTAAGATCTCCCTGGCAGGAAAATGGTTATTTTCGATCCAACCACCAGTAACAGCCCCACCAGAAGACTGAGGACCACCAGTGCTCTCAGTCACAGCCCTCTCGGCGTCAAGCTGCAGTGCTCCATAGAGAAAGTCTGCCTTTTCCTTTAGCCCAGCAACCTGCTGAAAAATCAAGCTGAAATGCAGTTAACAGCTTGCCTTGTCATACCAGACCCACCAAGACCTTCATCGGAGGTGGTGATGCTTTGCCCTGTCTCAGCTGACAACCTCGAAACTGGCAGTCAAGGTATCTGCCTGTAGTAATTTCAGCTGTGCATTCTCCTCCTAGTAAAACCTCAAATGTCTCCAAGGAACAAGCCATCCTCCCTATTCGACACCACAGGCAGTTTTATGCACCTGTTTTCAGGTCATCAGTCTGGGAACTCTACATCTTCTTGTAAAACCTTTAATTGCCTAAAACAAAGCCTGTCACAGTTCAGCTGGACTCTTGATTTACGTTGGCAAATATGCAAAACTGACAAGTCACAAGAGATGGGGTCTCCATCTCCTTGGTAGATACCATCACGACTGTGCAGAGGTCTTATGGAAATGCCACTGTAATAAAGCCCACAAATATCCATGAAACAAGAGCATCCTCTTCCAAGCAGGACCAAAAGATGGGTGCATCAACTGGGCATCTTGCTCCATGGGTTCCTTCATGCTGGAGTTGACCACAAGGCTCCACTTCTCTGTGGCCCGACCTGTGGTTAATTTCAGCTCCTTTTCTGCCCCAAAAGCATCTTGGCGCCATCAGAGGCCTTTTCCCCCGTTATTAAGTCCATGCATGTGCCCCTAGCAGGCACACTAGGAAAGCAAAGTAAGGAAGGTACCAGACTAGGGTGTGTAAGAAACAAAGGAGGGACCAGCTTTCCCCCATTAACAGTGTCCATATCCAAATCAGTATTTTCCTCTTGAGTTTCCCATCCAGTGCAGAGTTCCCCCAAAACCTGATCTTCTTCTCCACCCACCATCACACACTCCACCTCTGCCCTAGCTGCTGTCTCCAGCCTTCATCCACTCTGGTTACACCATAGTCAAAGCCCTGCATGTTTCCCCTCCTCTTTCAGGGCACTCTTATCCCAATTTTTTCAGTTGTTTTCCCTATATGATGATCAGAGGGCTGGAGAACCTCCCCTATGAGAACAGGATGAGAGCATTGGGCTTGTTTAGTCTAGAGAAGAGAAGGCTTCAGGGGGACCTTACAGCAGCCTTCCAGTACCTGAAGCTGGGAAGGGACTTTTTACAAATGCAAGTAACGATAGGATGAGAGGTAATGGCTACAGAACAGGGTAGAAGTTTTTCATTGTGATGGAGGAGAGGCCCTGGCACAGGCTGCCCAGAGAAGCTGTGGCTGCCCTCTCCCTGGCAGTGTTCAAGGCCAGGCTGGATGGGGCTTTGGGCAGCCTGGTCTAGTGGAGGGTGAAGAGGCTGGAGGGCAAATCATATGAGGAATGGCTGAGGGAGCTGTGGATGTTTAGTCTGGAGAAGAGGAGGCTGAGGGGAAACCTTATCACCACCTACAACTACCTGAACAAAATCCAGCTGGAGGCCAGTCACGAGTGGCATCCCCCAGGGCTCAGTCCTGGGTCCAGTCTTGTTCAACATCTTTACCAACGATCTTCTCTTGTCCAAGTGGAAGAGTGCTCTTATTTGGGGATGAAGGGAATCAAACCAGGACAGGTCACAGACAGCCCTGGCAAGGGACTGGTTGGACCTGACACATCCGAGCTGGGATCCCACCACAATGTGAGAATGATTTCCCTGTGACAGAAAGACAGGCTGTGCAGAGATCACATATAGTAACATGTATGTGCACAGAGTTATATATAAGATAAGTACACACCAAAATAACACCAAGGAGAGAGGATGCCAAAGCAGGATAAAATTAGCTTATTAGAGAAGCGGCAAAATCTTGTAAGATCATGGAAAAAAAGCCTATTTTGAACAGTCATAATCACGTTTCAAAAACAGTTGATATTTTTGGCTCGGAGCCCCACATACCACGAAAATCAACAATCAAGTTGTATCTCACAAGAGAAAACTCAGCCAGAAGGTCCATGGGAGATATCCCAGGATAAACAAGGATTGCATGAGTCAGGGTGCTGCAGCAAAATGTTTCCTTGGCATTACTGAGTGCACCAACGTGTTGCCTAAGCTGCTGAAATGCCATTTTCTTAAAAGCACGCTGACCTGAGATGGCAAAACCCAGCAGAACCTCAGACACAGCTTTTAAAGATCAGCTCCTTGAAAGCCAGTCCTGCATTAGCTAGACAAAAAGCAAGGCTGGCAGGGAATGCCAGGACACCATCCTTGAGACTTAACCCAGATAAGGCAAAAATGTCAACAACGTGGAATGTGTATACATCACACTGGGGTAAGTCTGCAATTAGCTCAACGACATCCTAAAAACCAAGCTGTGGTGCAAAATGAGGCTGGAAATGAATGAAAATTGATTGGGGGAGGGACTATCTTAGTTGAATAACATGCTCAAGGGCATTGAAGGAGGGACAGAGCATCCCAAGGCTGGGAAGCATTTAAAAACTCCTTTAGAAAGGCGAGACTAATACATACAGAGCAGTACTAATCTGTAATAAAGCATACTATAATATTAAACAATAATTAATCTAATTCAAATAAAGGCAGTTCTTATATTGAGCAAGAACATGTACAAAACCTAACTGCACCCAAAGATTAAGACCTACCACCAAGCCAAGGGCAAACAGGGTGCATCTGAAAAGGCACATGATGGGCATCAGGGCTTTTATTGAAAGAGCCTGGATAAAACCCTTCCTCAGCACTTCTAAAGAGAAACCTGCACCCGAGACACCAACACAGCTCTGAGCACTGTTTGCCCAGCTCAGTTTACAGCCACAACTTTTCCAAACTTCCCCATCCTTTTTGCCATTGCTTTTCTGGATTTTTTGGCGGTGGGCACCAGAGATGAGTTACAGGCACAGGGTAACTCAATCCCTCTCTCACCCAGAGGAACTCCACTGGCAGGTCAAAGTGAGGTGCTGACCTTGGTTATCTTACCCTCTTTTTCCTCTCCTGCAAGCAACCACAACAGAAACCTCAAACAAAATTGTCTTAATCTCTCCTGGAGATGTCGATTTCAGCCCAACACTGGTGCTCTCTGAAGCTTCATGAAAGGAACATCTTAAATACAAAGGTTTGTGGTGGCGTGCAGCAGCAAAATTGCTTTCAAAGCCTTAATGCATCGATTCATCAGGAGAAACCCAAGCGTGTTCATTAACTCCTGGCACACTGGCAGTTTCAAAGGTGCTGCCTATGGCCACCATCAGCCTGTTACGCCAAGGGCAGTCACCCATCTGCTGCTGTAGCAAGGCAGCAGCCCCAGATTTTGTACTTATCCTCTGTTTCGGGGAAACAAGGACTTATTAAACTCATATTACACACAAGCAACAGAGAAATCAATAAACTAAAAGGTGGGACTGCTCTCTCTCTAACCTCAGCTGTCTAGAAGTTAGGCATCTGGTCTGGAAGCTTTCTGTGGTCCACAGAGGACTGGACTGCTCCAAAGCATCGTTTGGTCCCTCTCTTCCAACTAAATCTAAGTGGAGCTTATGTTGGGAAACAGTTTTTTCAGATTTCACATCAAAACTCCTAACTTCAGGAGCAGTGAAGTCTGTCAAATACCAGCTGGTAAATTCAGGCAAGCATACTTGAACAAAAGAAGAAAACCATCAAGCTGGACACATGCAGTCATTTGGCAGTTTGTCCAGTTTTCAATTCCCCTTTCCATGAAGGTGGCATTGGTACCATGAACCCACCAGCCCCATGAATGTGGACCCCTCGAGCCTCTTGGCTCCAGCCAGCATGCCACCTTCTCCAAGCCAACAGTGATCTGGCTGCAGGCTGCAATACAGTGGACAGTTATGGCTCAGGGTTATGGTTAAGAAACATTACCTGTAGAGCACCTGATGTTAGTAGAATACACCTTGGGTTTATTAATTAATCCTTCCTGGCCCCTTTACTCCATACTGGTTGTCAATACACAACCTCGTAATCCAGAAAATGAATGTGGTTTTCTGCAAAAGGGTCAAATTTCTCAGGGAAAAGCATCCTCACAAGGACAACATCTCCCAAAGGAGATGTCTTTGCAGACATGCTGCAGATGTATTCACTGCCCACCCATGCCATCATTTGTTGCCCACAAGTGTCCCACAGAAGACCTCTCCCTGCCTCCTCCCAAACTTTTCTACGTCCACCCCATCACAGCCAAGACAACAGGCTACACAACAGAGGGAATGCTCACAAGCTGTGGGCTATGAGAACCTGTAGAACAGTGGGGAAAGCTTTCCTGTGAGTTTTCAGTGGTGCAGTGTTGAAAGGGGTCACCCGGAGTGGTGGGGACATCTCTACCCCTGGAGATGCTTGGATGCCTTCTTCCAGTGCTGGTGGCACTAGAAACCTCTTGTAGTCCATCCCAGCAGCATTTCAGGGGCTGTCCCTTGGGTCCTGACATGTTATAGGAGATGCAGATGGCCTGGCTGCTGCCCTTAAAACTTCCTTGCCTCCCTTCCAGCTTCAATCTCCAGGTCCCCACCCTGGACCACATGTGGATGATCTCCCTCAGATCCCCTTGTTACATCCTCAAGCTTCCCAGGAAACACAGTGTACACCCCAGGGAGACACCAAGGTCAGGGCAGCTCTGTGCATGGTGAGGTGAGACAACATTAAAGAGAAACATACAGACAATACAAACCACCTCCAAGCAGCTTTTTACCCGTTTGATTTAACCAGCCATCAGACACTGCCAACTTTAACAGGAAGCAGCAGAACTGAGGAATCCATTCATGAAAAACCTTTAAAAAAACCCACACCCCAAAAAACACCCCCCAAAGAAACCACCCCCAAAAAACCAGCTGGTGCAACTAACTATATCTGCACTGTGCTACTGGACACCCGCCCACAAAGACAGCCATACACACCACACACTCTGCAAAGGAGATGACACAGATCAGCACCGATGCTGCACCCACACCAGGCACAGGCATAGGGAACCACTGAAAGTGGCAAGGTGGAGGCTGGCCCTGGTGATGTTGGGAGCCACTGACTGGGAGAGCTGAATCCTGAAGTGGAAAATGCAACAAGCTGAGGGAAGAGCAGACTGAACAACATCACCATTTATTTTTTTTTCAGCACCAGCTCTGAGAGGATGTAACACCTCAAAACCTCTCATCAAATGTCTGGGTGCCCACATGGGTGAGGATGGAACCTGCAGAAAGCGTGGGGCTGCCCAGCCTGCTGCTCCCTCCCCACCTCCCTGTCCAGGCATCCATGCACACACACTTCATCACCCCACACAGCTACTTTAAAGACTTAAAAAATGCTTGAAATAGGAGACAGCTCGAGCAGATTTTATCATCACATCCTGCACATATCAAGTGAAATCAGAAAGGGGGAGGAGCACCTCAGAAAAATAAGTAAGAATTTTAACTCTTTCAGGGAAAGAGTCAGCATCTTGGCTATGGGGGAGGACTGAGAAAGTGCTTGTTAACACGGGAAAATTGGTGGAACAAGGAATGAACTGAAACGGGAGATGTTGCACTGCAGGAGAGCACCAGCCGGAGGGCAGGGGACACCAGTGGCTGCAGCCACAGCCAAGCTCACAGTGCCCAATGGGATACGTGTGCAGGTCCAAATCTCAGCAGAATCATTACTTCATTAAAAGCCCAGGTTGAGTCTACGACCAGATCGGCTGCAAAATTTGCCCGTGGCGGAACTGAGGCATCATGGAAAGAGTGACAGCACTCAGTGCTCACCACCCTCAGCACCGCTGCACTGGCTGAGAAGGGTCCCAAATCCACTGCAGTTTCAAGCTAAGGGATGTCACCACTTACCCAGTTACCCCTTGACCTGCAGCAACTGGTTGGATTGGTGTGCTACTGCTGCACCAGACATGAGGCAAAGCACAGCTCAAATGCCCTTCCAGGCAGGTTTAACTTAGCCAGCGTGGTCATACCTGGCAGCAGCTCCACAAGCCCTGCTCACCCAGCACTCCTCAGACCAAAATAACCAAAGAAGGTTTAAATTACCTGAAAGGAGGTTTATAATTACCTGAAAGGAGGTTGTAGAGAGGTGGGCGATGGTCTCTTCGGCCAAGTGACAGGTGATAGGACAAGGAGAAATTGCACTATGCTGCACCAGGGCAGGGTCAGATTAGATGTTAAGAAAAAATTCTTCACTGAAAGAGTTGTGGGGATGTGGAACAGGCTGCCCAGAGAGGGGGTTGAGTCACCCTCCCTGGATGTGTTTAGGTAGACGAGGTACTTAGAGATATGCTTCAGTAGAGGACAGGTATGGTTAGACTTGATGATCTCAAAGGTCTTTTCTAACCTTGTGATTCTGTGAAAGCTGCTACACACACCCCTATACCAGGCAGGGATCAGTGCTCATGTAGCTGAACTTCTGCAAAACCTGAAGGAAGCTTCACTGCAGGGACCTCCCCAGTGCCAAATAGCTGCCGTCAGCAATTGACTGCTGCTGAAAACGCTGGGGGTGCCTGAGCACCCTGCTCGCCCCAAGACCCAGCTCCCTGCAGCACTGCCACAGCACACCCTTTGTTTTTTGTATTTTGCCTGGCCTCCTGGCTTTGACAGGTTTTTCTTTCTTTACGAAGTCACCTTGTCCCATTGGACCCAACCACCCTTTCTCAGTGATCAACTTGCTGCATGTAAATCACCCAGGGTGGAAGTAAACTTCCTTAGTGGCAGAAAAAGGCATCCAGACAATTCCTTTTATGTTTCACAGAGTATTTGCATCCTTATTCTCTGCCTTAAGGGCAACTCCCAGTTGACTGAACACCTGCTTTTACCTGCTGGGGAAACAGATCTAAAACCTCCTCCACCCATCCCCAATTCACACCCCTTCCTAACATTCAGCCAGTGCTAACAGAGATTTGCAAAACCCTCTTAAGTTCAAGCAGGCTGCTAGTTTTACTTTTGTCAAGATGGAGACAAACACATTCTCCTACTTAACCATGCTCCAGAATCCCAAAGCATCCCAGCAAACCCAAGGAAAGCAAAGAGCCTCACACCAGGTCACAGGCTCAGAAGCTCTGCATCTCTGAGCTCAACATTCTTTGAGCTGACTGAGCCCAACCTCCCAGCGCTCTTGCTGATGTTTGAGGTGTCAGCCTGGCACAAAGATGCTTCAAAAAGAGGAGGGATGGAGAAGGGGAGCCAGCTGGAGTGAACTTTATAATGGAAAAGCCAGCAGCAGAGTAAAAATTAGGTTCCTTGCTAGGAACCACTGATACTGCAGAAAATATCACCCCTGCTTAGATACAGCACTAGGATCTCCCGTTACATCGCTCATCCTTTATATAAGTCTCACCCCAAATCCAAAACCAGTTTATCCCTGTTCTCTAGATGGAGAAAAAAAGGCACGCCTTGAAAGCAGAGACTGCTGGCAGAAACAAGCATCAAACCCAATGGCACCATCAATCCCTTCAACATCTTCTGGTCCCCAACGCAGATAGATGGAAGGCAGGAGATGGACCTGTCCCCCCCTCGGACATGGCAAGGGCTCAGGCAAAGGGCAGTGCCCACACTATTTCGCTGTGAGGGTGTTTCCCTCAGTACAGAAGGCAGTGTTTCCTCTCTCCAGGGCTGCAGAGGAAACATGCCAATGCTAAGTAACAGAAAAGGTAACAGTACATTGCAGCAGGACTCTCTCTCTCTCAAGAAAAGCAGACACACCTTCTCTTGGCCTGCTTAAAATTAAGAGTGATGTGCTACAGCAAACTGTACTTGTTCCTCGAGTTAAGGTGACAATCTTGACAACGGGCCATAAAGATCAATCCATCTTCCTCTGTGGGCTGCACCTCATGAGAACATATTGAGGGCATCAGTGGAAACAAAAGCATTCTGAAAATCTTCCAGCCACAGCTACTTAGGTACAACAGCTACTACACCTAAACAATAACCATCTCCAACTCGACGTTTATCCATACTGCAATAGGGTGATGTGGAGCAGGTAGCCCAGCAAAGGCAGATGGATGTCTGGGAGGAATCCCTCCTCCATGGGAGACAGAATGCACGAAAGCTCTGGAGGGAGATGCTAATAAACGTGGCCTTGACTCACAGGTCTCAGCTCTTCGCACCACCTCGCCTGCTAGCCAAGCTACTGGGATGTGGACAGTCCCACTACCGGTGTCTGGCTCCCAAAGGGCCAGGGCAACAACTGCTCCAAGCCCTCCTGCCACTGAAAAAGCCACAAGCTATGTGTAAAGCCAGAGACCAGAGCAGCTCCAGGGTTGGTTCCCAGGAGGTTCTGCAGTCCCAGCAGCCTTCTCACACTCTCCATGCAGCAGCTCCTGGGGCTGAAGTCACCTCCTGGGGCTGGAGTCATCTCCTGGAGCTGGAGTTGTCTTGCACTGGGACTCAACAGCCAGCATGAGATGACCCAGTTGGACTGAAACTGCCTCTGCGATGATACTCTATCCTTCAGGAACGTACTCCTGCTGCCAGTCAGGGTGCAGAAACACTGGGAGCAAGCTGGGACAAGTGGCTTTAAGCTGTGTCCAAACCTTGTACAGAATTTAACGGCAGCTTAGGAGGGGCCCAAGCTTTCACACAGTGGGTCTGGACACCCCAAACCACCAGCAGGCACCTGAACCCCACTGTGTGGACATTACACCCTACGTTCAAAGAAGCCACCCTGGCTGTGCTGACAGCACAGAGAAGCAGGTATTGTGGGGAATCATTCATCCCATGAAGCACATCAGGGTCAGTCACTTCTAAAACACACCTGTTTCCCTCCAGGTCTGTAAAAGGAGGCTGGGGGTGGGGGGGGGTGGTGTTGACTGGTTCCCTTGCAGGCAACTGCAGCAGAGGTTTCTCAAGTTCCCCGCTGTGAAGTCCAAAACCAGGAAGAAGCAAGGTCTGTGTGACACACAGACCTCAGCACTCCCAAGGTAAGCCTCCAGCCCTCCTGAGACCACCAAGCACATCAGCAGTCTGAAATCCTCCTGTCAGAGGCAAAATACAGTCGGGGGAGGTTTGACCCAGGCTGGAGGCCAGGTGCCCACCAAAGCCACTCTCTCTGTCCATCCTCAGCTGGACACGGGAGAGAAAATATTAATGAAAGGCTCGAGGGTCAAGATAAGGACAGGGAGAGATCACCCAGCAGGTACTATCATGGGCAAAACAGACTCAACTTGGGGAAAATAATTTATTACGAACCAAATCAACATAGGATAATGAGAAACAAAACCGAATCTCAAAACACCTCCACCCATCCCTCCCTTCTCCCCCAGCTCAACTTCACTCAAAATCCTCCCCTTGAGCAGCACAGGGGGACACGGAGTGGGGCTTATCCATCACACACTGTCTCTGCTGCACCTTCCTCCTCAGGAAGAGGACGCCTCACACTCTTCTTCTGCTCTAGCGTGGGGTCTCTCCCACAGGAGACAGTCCTCCATGAACTTCTCCAACATGAGTCCTTTTCCACAGATTGCAGTTCTTCCTGAACTGCTTCAGCGTGGATCCATTCCATGGAGTGCAGACATTCAGGACCAGACTGCTCACAAGTTCCCCCAGCAAACTTGCTCCAGCGTTGGCTCCTGTCTCCATAGGGCCACAAATCCTGCCAGGATGGGCTTCCCACGGGGTCCCAGCCTCCTTCAGGTGTCTCCATCTGCTCCAGCATGGGGTCCTCCATGGGCTGCAGGCGGATATCTGCTCTAGTATCATCCTCCATGGGCTGCAGGGCAACAGCCTGCCTCACCATGGCCTTCTCCAAGGGCTACAGAGGAATCTATGCTCTGGCACCATGAACGCCTCCTCCCCCCTCCCTTCTTCACTGACCTTGGTGTCTGCAGAGTTGTTCCTCTCACATAGTCTCACTCCTCCCTCCACTTCTGTTTCCACAGCAGATTTTTCCCCTTCTTAACTGTGTTATTCCACAGGCACTACTCCTGTCACTGATGGGCATGGCCTTGTCCAGCAGTGGGTCTATTTTGGATCTGGCTGGCATTGGCTCTGTCGGACATGAGGGAAGCTTCTGGCAGCTTCTCACAGGAGACATGCCTGCACCCTCCCTGCTGCCAAAATCTTGCCACACAAACCCAATACAACAGAGAAACCCATAGCTAAAATCAAGTCTAGAGGTTCGACAGAGGAGGTGTCACCCAAAGGGCACAGGGAAGCCCAGGAGGGCTTGTATCTCCAGGCTTACAAGTGCTGAAAGCCATCACCACTCACCTCATTCCCCAGGAAACCCTGGCAGGATCTGACCTCCCTTCCACATGTTTCTCCTCTCTCCTTTTCTCAGTCAACCGAGACCTATATGACATTACAACAAAAGAAATGTCAGCGAGCCCAACCTCCAACCAACCAAAAAGCTTCATTTCCTCAGCTCTTCAAAACAAGGCTGCACTGGAAGGCATATATAAATTGCAGCTTATAATCTATTTATGGTTTTTTTAATATCACTTTTATTTTTATATGTATATGTGTGTGTGTGTATATATAAATAATTTGTTTAAATAGATATATTAATTGCAAAAGGAACAGGAGCTCCTCGTAAACAGCCAAGGCAGAAACACATTCCTCTGTGGTGGTGAATGGACTTCATCAGGAATGGAGCCCTGCAGCCTGTCCCATAATGAGTGTCTTTGTCGACCCAGCAATGTGTCAAAGCAAGCACAATGAGGTCCTCCTGAGATGTTCACTGTCAGCTTTAAAGCAAGCCCTCAAATGCTCCTGAACAGTAATGGGAGGAAACAGAGACAGGAGTGGTACTCAGCACAGTGAAAAGATGCTCTTCTTTGTGTGCTCATCCAGGGCTGACCAAGAGTTCCCTGTTCCATCACCCAGAGCATCCCAGCATCATCATCAAGAGAATGTGAACTATTCCTAGCAGTGACCTCCAGGCCCTGCTGCTGCCTCATGTTACACCCCAAGGGTTGCACTGAACAGCCACAGTGACATAAGGCTGTTGTTCTGGTGCCCATCACCACACTGGGCAGTGGTTCCAGTGGTCTGTTCTCTCCCACCAACTGGGGTCCTCTCCTCTCTTTCCCCTCAGGACCCCTTGTTGGGGCAGCCATATATCACACAACCGTATATTACACAGCTGCTCTGGCAGCATGAGCCTGAGGCAGAGCAGGGTTGGGGGACCTTTATTACCATCAGAACAGCTTCATCACTCAGCCTCCTTAACCCAGCCATGTTCACACTGCTAAATTTGGGAGAGTATGAGAAGCATTCTGGCAGAACAGGGGGTGGGGGAGGGACAGGCAGGCTTTTGCCCTCCTTGAACTCCCTGCCAAGCGCTCTGCAATATAAAGTCCATGTCAGGGATGACACCCCGAGCTGCACAGCAATAGCCCAGACCCATGGAGATCCAGTGTCTTAACCCCTTTGAGTCAGCATCTGAGCTGGGCTATTTTAAGAGAATGATCAAGTTGGGCTTTCTGAAACAGCTCCCACTGAAATAACAGCAGGCATGTGGGGGGAATTCAGGACATCTCCATGCAGGAAAGGAGGCACTCAACTTCAGATAGCCAAGACTGAGGACCCTGCAGTGCTCAGCTTGGTCACAGCTAGCAGCAATCCTTACAGACTTACTTAAGAAGCTGTGGATGACTATTCCTGTGTGCAAAAGAGATGAGCTATCAGGAAAGGCAGCATCAATACCAGCAGCAAGAAGGGGCCACCAGCCCTGCAGCACACAGAGATAGTGCCCTGACCTGCAGCACAGGCACCTAAAACAACCACCACCACGCTTTTCAAGACCATCAAAGCAAATTAAACCTCTCTCTCACTCTGGCTGCTGGCAGGTACAGGAAGGAAACGCAGATTACGGGAACTTTTTTTGTGGGGCTATTCACGTAAACACCACCAGCACCCACACCCTCCTGCAGATGCCCAGAGAAATCTGCCCCTGGAAACCCAACCCACGAAAGCCTCGGGGGGAGCTGCTGCCCACATCCAACAAATCAGCACGTTAATTAATGCCAGAAAGTGTCAAGGTGAGCCAGAAATCTTCCTGGGTGCCCGCAGCGAGATGTTCGAGGGAGCTTCTGAAGAACCCAGGCTGAGCCCAGCTCTCTCAGCTACGACAGCTCCCCTGGGACCCTTCCCAAGCGATTCACATGCACACCAGGAAAAAAAGCCCAGGCTTGTTTTCCGTAAAAGTGAGCATCAAATGTTCTGACATCAAGAAGGATGATTAAAGACAGTTGAGTTAGGAGGAGAGATTAAAAGAACTAAATATTCCTAACTTGGCTAAGCAATGAGGAGCCGTGATAAAAGACTCCAGGCATCTGAATGAAGGGAGTGGCTGAGCATTAAAGGACTGAATAAAATATCTTTCTGAGAAATGGATCCATCAACGATCTCCCAAGAGATAAGGAACAAGCCTCATTTTTTCAGCATTTATAAAACCAGTCGCTAGAATGGAGGTTTTGAGGAGGAATCCACATTGCCCCAAAGGGAGCAAAGCATCAAACCTTTTCATCTCCAGCACAGGGTGCTGCAAAAGAAGCCCACATGCCACAGGGGAGCATAGGAAACTTGGGACATGGCAGGTATTTCGTTCTGCCTCATCTCAGAAACACTTTTTCACTGTAAAATAAAAGCTATTAAAAAAAAAAAAAACCACCAACCCATTTTCACCTCTTCTTTTTAATTCAGCAGCCCTGATACATGATGTTGAGTTAAAAAAAGAAAGGAAAATAATCACCAGCCCATTCAAGATGCACAGATCTGGGGGCCTTACAAGTACCTGACTTTCACCCCCAGTTACTAAAGGTACATGGGGTACTGTGGAGACAAGAGCCTAGCTTGAGTGGGGTGGCAGCACTCCTGGGGTCTGCAAGCCCACTGGCTTTCCAGATTCAGCCAGACCCAGTACACACACAGTCAAGGTGGCAAAATCCTGGAAAGCATCTCAGTGCCTGGCTCTGCTTAGACAGCACCCCTCAGAAGAAATACCCTCTGAAACCCAGGGACCTGATGCACTTTATAAAGAATGTAAGTTAAACCCTAAGCCCTGAGAAACCCACCTGGGAGGAGAGCTAGACCTGTCACGCTGGCTTTACCCCAAAAATCTATGTATTATACATGCAACGTACCTATCTACCTAAATACCAAGCCTGTGGAGGTAAAGCAGTGGGTTTTGTTTAATTTCACATGATCTCCAGCCGTCTGAGGGTCTCCTGAACATCTCCTCACAGCACTGACAGAGGGGAAAGGAGCTTGGCCTGGCCAAGAGCATTCACTGGGTACAGACACATGAAGTGAGGTTTCCATCCACACCAGCATATCAATTCATCCTGGGCACTGCAACTAACCCCAAAATGTTCTTTCAGGTGCTTCTGCTGTGATATTCTTGGTATAACTCAGCCACTGGGTATGATTTACAAAGCTGGTCAGCATCCCAGACTTGGGTACCTGAGACTCCCCCATCCTCAACAGAGAAAAGCCAGCACACATTTGTCAATGGTGCAACTTTAAATCACAGTTAAATTTATGCAATGGCCACATATCATCAAGGAGGTGGTCCTGTCCCAGCTGCCCCCGGGGTCCCCTGACCTTGTGAGTCAATGCAGGGCAACTGGCTATCAGGAAAAATTAGCTGGGGTGGAGGGAAGTGAATAATTTTCTTCTAATTAATTCCCTAAACCAGTTCAGTGGGGTTCAGACAAGCACTAGAAATCTTTCCCCTTTTGGCATGAACAAGATCAGCTGAACTGCAACATGTGACCGCAACCCAAGGCAACCTTTGTTTGCAAGACCAAGAGTGGATCTTTTTGATTTATCCACCCCCCTCCTCTCCTTTCCCACAGCAAGCTCTTGAGTCTGCAACTGCCCTTCTCCATGGGAACAGGAGATCCACCATTTACTGACCGGTGAGTTTTACTGCAAAGCTGAAACAGGATGTTCAAGGGGATTTTATGTTGGGTTTGTTGTTGGGTTTTAGGGTAGGTTTTGGGTTGTTTTTTTTTTTTTAGTTTAAGTGGAGCATTTTAGTACGCAGTGAATCTTCTTGCTTTGTGCCTGTGTGTCTCTTTGGGAGGCTGAAGTACAACACCAGGCTGCCAGATTCATTCTACCTAGTGAAGAAACACGATTCTACCATATCCAAAATGTGGGCCAACATAAAAAGACCCATTTAATGTGGAGGAAACTCTGCACTTAAGAGTTTGGGATGAAAAGGGGAAAATTAAAACATCTAAGAGAGATTATTATAGCCCCTATCAAATCTTCCTCTTCTCAGAATCAGCTGCTTGCGACACTGATGCTCGAGATAACCAGACTCAGGATATCACTGTCACAAAGAATTAGGGGCTTGCAGGTTGCACTCAGACAACTCCTTCCTTTTCTTTTGAAGTTAATTTTGGGTATCCCCACTCTGGCCGTACGTGCAGTTTTATTCTGCTCTCATCATGCATTCAAGACAGACAGACAGCCCTTGCAGTCAGCATGCCAGGAGGGCAAAGCGAAGCCCTTCTCTGCCCCACAGCTCATCCTTACACAAACTGCTTTGGGGACCAGAAGAAGGACATGTAAAATTGTGGCTCATGCAATTCCCACTTCAGTAAGGATTAATTTCTCCCTGTTCAGCTGGTTAATGAGAAATAACTGGCTCTCAAAACACAAACGAGTTTCTACTACTCAGAAAAGTGGATCTGGATAATCCACATTTAAAAAAAAGAGAGGCGCCTGAAAGAGCAGCAGGTCCCAGTGTAGTGATGCACGTCCTGTGCTGCTCATCCCAACATGCATCACTGCAGCGAGGAGCGATGGAGAAAGGTGAACCCAGGTGCAGTCCACACACCCCCACCACAGGTGAGGGAGAGCAGTGGGGAGGGCGGTGTAACCCAGGAAAAACCCCAAAAGCTGGATGCCTGCCGCTCTGCACAGACTGTGCAGATGCCCTGGGACCTGGGGGACCGCAGCTCACCCCAGCACTACGGAGCCTCGGCACCTCTTTGAAGCCAGCACAGAAGCCACTCCTCCTCAGGAACAGTCCCAATGAAAGCCAGGGGAGAGCTGACTGTACAATTAACGACCTAGAAAGAACCCACTTGCTGTTTATCTTTCTTTTTTGGCCTTGCACAGAGCAGCAGGACCCAGACCCCAGTGCACAGCTCTGTGCAGGGTGGATGCTTCGCCACTCACACACCTGTCCAGCCCTCCCCAGCACAGAGCATTACCCCCGGCAGCAACAACCACTTAATTTCTCCCTATTTCTGCATCCCACCCTCACTAAAATAATGCTTTTGGTGCTAAAGAGAGGTGATTGCCACCAGAACCTCAGAGAGCATCTTTCCAATGAACCGAGTCCTGGGATACCTTCAAAGCTGCCTGGGAAAAATCCTTGATTGTACTTTAGATGTGGGGTAATACCCACCAAACCCGGCTGGACAGGCAGGCAGGGAAGAGTCTCCTGAGAGGTGTCTCCTTCCCCTCTACTCTGGCCTGGTCAGGCCCCACCTGGAGTGTTGTGTCCAGTTCTGGGCTCCCTGGTATAAAAAAGACAAGGATCTCCTGGAAAGGGGCCAGTGGAGGGCCAGAAAGATGATTATGGGCCTGGAGCATCTCCCCTGTGAGGAAAGGTTGAATGAACTGGGGCTGTTCAGCCTTGAGAAAAGAAGGCTGAGAGGGGATCTGATCAATGTTTATAAATATCTTAAGTGTGGGACATGGGGAAATGGCCAGCCTCTTTTCAATGGTCTGAGGAGTCAGGACAAGGGGCAATGGCTGCAAGTTGGAGCACAGGAAGTTCTGCACGAATATGTGGAAGAACTTTTTCACAGTGAGGGTGACAGAGCCCTGGGACAGGCTGCCCAGGGGGGTTGTGGAGTCTCCTTCTCTGGAGATATTAAAGACCTGCCTGGACAAGTACCTGTGCAGCCGGTCCTAGGAAGCCTGCTTTGGCAGGGGGGTTGGACTCAATGATCTCTTGAGGTCCCTTCCAACCCCTACAACTCCGTGATTCAGTGATGTCAGAAAGAATCACAAGCAGAACTAGCGAGCACAGCCCGTGCAGCACTGAGGCACAGAAGACAAAAGCCCCAGCGCGACCTCCCTGGGCTCCCACAGGGCCAACACTGGCAGGGAGGTGTGTGCTGGGAAGCAGCCGGTTGCCTGTGTCCTTCCCAAGAAGCATGCTTCTCACCCTGACACGCATTTCAGAACCCAAGTCAACCCCTGCCCTTGCTCAGCTGAGCCTTCGCCAGCAGCGCTTTTCCCTGGGTGTTTTCCAGAGCGTCCATCCCCACTCCCTCACACAACTACAAGTTTTTCTATTTTTGCTCAAGATCTTAAAAAACTCAAAGGAGAAATGAGCATTTTTTTCAGGTTTTGAGAGGATGGGCACCTCCATCCCTGCAGGCAGCTGCTCCTTTCCTGGGGAAACGGGATGGAGTTGCCCTACGCACAAAGCTCCTGGAGAGAGAATGGAGGGGGGTGTAAGTGCCTCGAAAGAGTTACCGCCTGGCTGGGAGGATTTCTGCCTTCCCAACAAGGCAGCTGGGGTGAAGAATGCAAGTGACGCAGCAGCACTGTGCCGGAAGAGAAGGGAAAAAAGAAGAAAGAAAGAAAAAGAAAAAACTTTTGTGTTTTTTTTAAATTAAAAAAAAAATCTAAAGCTCTCTGGATGAGATTCAGGATGACTACACTTTTACTGTAAGTGTTTAGTAACTCGGGAGTCACATAACCCTTTCTCTGCCCACTTGGGACCGTGACATGCAGATTACAAGCTACAAAGAACACTTCACACACAGACACACACACACGCCCGGCCGAATCCCCCATCCAAGGGAGGACAAAAAAACCTTTAACAAATTAGGCTGCGTTTCCCATTTAGCAGCGCCCGATTGCTATTTATTTAACAATTTTGAAGTGTTATTTTAGCCTTCCTGGTTTGTGTGTGTTGAGAGGTTGTTCCTGGGACAGAAGCCAAAGTCGATTAGAGCAACCCAGCAGCCAGAGAGAGAGGGAAAAGCAGGGAAGAAGAGTGGAGGATGGTGCTGGGGGGCAAGGCTTCACCATGGGGATGGTCACCAACAGACCCATCTACGTAGCTGGAGGGAGGTGAGTGGAAAATTGGGGCAGAAAGAGGGAAAGGAAGCCAGGATGGAGAGCACTGCCTGGTCTGTCCCCTTTCTGCTGGCACAGGCAGAGGCTCCTCGCTTTCAGCACACTGATGCCTTGCCCTGAGCAAGCGTGCTGGTAAATGAGCAGGTGAAAGCAAAGCCGTGGCAGACCTCCAGACACGAGCATCCATCCTGGGAGGATGGCACAGAGCTCTTGGCAGGGGGGATGCCCCAGGGGAACCCACCTGAGAGATGCTTTCATGGGAGAAAGGACCAGAGGATGGATGATGCACTTGGCTACAAATCCTGTTTGGTATCCACCTGCTCAGCATCCCTTGCAGTGCCAACTGCCCTGGGACAAATGTATTGAGGGAAGAACAAAGGCATTAAACACCTCCTGGCAGGTACTGGCAGTGTCCTAACCTGGGGTCTCGGATCCTATTTGACTCCTGCCATTGCTATGCCTCCACATCAGCCTCTGGGAACAATTTTTTGGGCAGGCAGGCAGAGGAGTGATGGATGGTGGCAAAACAGGATGGACGCTGCTCCCAGATGAACAGCTTCCCTGCCTGGATCAAGGGAAAGCTACCTGGTACCCACTGACGGGGGCAGTGAAACATACAGCTCGGACCACTGCCAGCCCCTTCCACCTCCACACTCCCAAAGTGAACCTTTTATCAATTAACACAACACTCCACTTTCCCCCTTTGCCCATACCAACCCTCAAACTGCTGCTTTAATTACCAGCTTCCCCCAAAGAGCTCAGGGGCTCCTCAGCTGTGGCAGTTCCAAACAAAGGCACTTCCTCAGGCTCACATGCCCCATCACCACTGATGCTATGATGGGGCTGGCTGGTGGCAAAGAACTCACACCCAGCTCCTCTCCTCCGACACATCCCTTTGCGTGTTACACATGGGTGGAAGGACAGATGCAGACATGGATTCTCCCCTGGACCAAGCATGAGCAGACGCTTCCATGTGGCTTTTCAAGCCCAAGCAGAGAGAGGAAGAGCACACAAGCCAAACAGGAGCCCTGCTAAAACATGCTAATAACCATTATGGGGTGAAAACCTGCAAAAGGAGGGAGCCAGAACACAGGGAGCACCAGAGAGCAGCCAAAACACCCCAACATGTGAGAGGAGCCAGTGGCAACCCTCACACTTGCTATATCCAGGGAGACTTCAGTAGACACAGCCATCAGGACTACCCCCCAGCCCACCCCCTAACACAAGCATGGCAGCACGCCAGGGTGTTATGACCCCATCATCCAGAGACATCTCCAGGCGAGGTCCCCCCATGAGCACCAGGAGCGGGACACGATGGTGCATCAGGCCGAGCAAGGTTCCGTGCAGAGCCGGTGCTGCCCAGGGGGCCCTGGCCAGCTGCACTCAATGCTGTTTGCCCCAGGACTCATGGCAGTAGCTCTGCAGGAACAGCTTCTCCTTCCTGTGCCGGCCAGGCAGAGGCAGTGACCCAACCCAGAAGGCTTACAGCTCCTGCTTTCATTATTTTCTTTAATATGACATGTGTTATTGCACAGAGAAGCACCTGGAAAAGGCAGGGCAAGGGTGATGCTAGCAAAGAGCACACCCGTGCCTGGAAAGAGTGATGGGGGGATACAGGCTGCCTGTAGCAGCACACCTCGAGGGGAGTGTGCTCCCCCTCCAGCCACCCATCACTGCCCCCGCGTCAGGCTTGGTGCCCTCCAGGGAAGGAAGTGGGGCTTTCCCACCCTGCTTGTTCTCTCATTTTTGGGAAGTAACAGAGCACGGAGAAAGGTAACGGTAGGAAAAGGAGCAGAAGGTCATACTAGTGCAAAATTCATCAAGTGGCTGAGGAAGCGAGCAGTGGAAGGAAAGCAAGCAGAAGCAAGCTGAGGAAGAGATGGACCAAGGACCAGAGACATCATTCTGCATCCCTCAAGTGCAAACTTGGAAGGAGCTATGAAAGAAAACCCCCAAAAAAGCACTCACCCCCAATGCCTGAGACTCACCCTGCCCCTTCAGTGCATTCAAGAAAGTAAAGATCTTCAGTGCTCCCCAAACCATCCACTGCATTTTGCTGAAGAGGAGTCTTCCATGCTCCCAAAGACACAGCCCCAAGATGCCACTACAACTGGACTGACTGCACCCAGAGAGCTCTGAAGCTTCACCACCAGCAGCCCAGTCACAAGCTGGTGGCCCAGCAAACTTCACCTGATGGTCTCTGCTTTTAATATTGGGAGGTGCCCTGGGATTTGACTTCTTCTCAGTGTAAGCCTCAGCCTGTTAGCCTTGAAAGGGCAATGAATAGCCAATGGTTTGGTTTCCCCTTCACTTTCCCTGTCCCCTTTTTAAGATGAATTACCACGCTGCTTTTATTTTTTCAAGCAGCCTGGATCAACACAAGTCAGATTCAGCGCCAGCATGTCACACACCTCACAAGTGAGTACAGCAAGCATTTATTTTTAATAGGGGTTTTTTTTTTCAAATAATTTCAATTTTTCTTTTTAACATCACCTAAGCTAGAACTGAAGCCCAGATCCTCCTAGCAAGGCTCCCACCTGTGCTCTGCTGCACTGTGAAGCGATGCTGTGAGGCAAGGGAAGCCTGCAAACCACAGGGGAAAGCTCTGCAGCCTACAACAAAAGACCAGGCGTATCCAGTAGGTCTGCCTATCTATGATCTTCCCCTTCAAGGCACTTCTACATCCTCCCATGATTTTAAAACCCAGCTATTTCAGCTTTGATGCTATGCATCCTTATTACCAACCACCCAACAAGTCCTTTCTTCTTGAAGTAAACCCCCTCTTTTCCCTGTGGGGTACAGCTGGTATGGCAGAGCAGACCAGGCATTTAGTATTTAATCGTTAAGTATCAGCTTGAATCATGGAGGCTTGCACAGCTCCAGAGCATTCCCATCGGCTGCCAACACCAGCTGGGTAACCACCGCCGGACGGCAGATGTAGAGGTATTTGGTTAAGCATCCGCAGGGAGGAAACCATCAGCTTGCATCACAGCACAGAGTGACCAATTTGTGGTCAACCAAACTACTCCCAAGAGCCGAAAAACCAAGGGCAATGCAGTAATGTTGGAAATTTGGATTCAGAACATCAGGAGGTGTGAGGGACACTCAGCCTCAGCCGGACCGACGGGGGCAGCAGCCATGCCAAGATCTGGATGCAAGGACTGCAGAAACGCTGGGCCAGAAGGGACGTCAGACAGCCACCCAGCCCCAAACCCTCTCTTGGCTTGTTTGCCTTCATGCCGCTCTCCCAGGCAACACCGGCGCAGCTCTGCCAAAAAGGAAGCAGGACTCGGCTGCAGTTCCCAGCGACGAGCACCCGGGAAGGGCTGCTGTGCTGCTAACAAAGCGGTTTCTAACGCGTTTTGGGCCAGCTCCAGCACTGCTCATTCTCCTTCACCACCACCACCAGGAGCTGGAGCCTACGCTCTGAGAAATGCCAGCCTACCCTGCTGCTACCAGGCACAACGGAGATGAAGACAGAGTCCAGGGAAGCGCTTCCCCATACACAATTCTCTTCTAGTCCTGTCCACAGACATGGAGAGACACCAGGTGCTGTATTATAGAGCTTTCCTGGATGTCTCAAATCTGCTGTATTCCCTTCATGTGTTAACTCCAAATAGATGCTCAGCCACCTCTTCTCTCCCTGCCCTCCTCCCTTTTCCTGCATGCCATCTGTTGTCCCGGCAAAACCACGTACCCATACTTCAGAAGAATTCTGGAGGCACTTTTCAGCTTTTTCCATACTAACCAAGGCTCCTCGTGCCAGCTCACTGTGGACGTGCAGGTTGTGGCTACACAGCTGAACACACGATAAGCTGCGGTACCACCAACACCAGGAGTGTACCTGCCTCCAAAATCACTGCTGAAGACAGCGTCCCATCAGACCCCGGCCCGACACCTGCGAGCTGCTTTTTTCCTAGGTTTAACACAAGCAAATCTTCCAGCTATTCCTAAGTCAGGTTTCCTAAACAGAAGTTTCATCTTCCCAAGCTGCCTGCTTTCGTATTAAAAACAGAGGGGCTGAGACTGGAAGCTGTATTTCAACTGAGGTTTTATATGACAACCGAGGCTGAATTACTACCTTTGCCATTTTTCTGTGGGCTATTCAAGATCTGTCTTTCTTGTAACAGCATCTGACTGTTGATTCACATCAGCTTGTGATTCACTGCAGTTCCCAGATCCTTTCCTCCAGTTAACCTGTTACTCATTCTGGGTATGTGCACCCGATTTCCAAGAGCACTTTTCTGCACTTCACTGCATTTATTTCTCCTGTCTCCAAACCACCCCTGCAGCTCATTAATACAGCTGCAGAAGACGCTATCACCTAAAGCACCTGCAAGGTCTCCGACTGCATTTCATCTTCTGTATCCTCTGTTGTCTGCTATCGAATCTGTGACGGACCCTCAAAATGCCTTCGAATCCAACCGCAAGTCATTTCAGTTACCTTCTTAAGTACCCACTTAGGATGATCTCATCTTCAGCGCATTTCCTAAGTTTGTTTATCAAGCTGTCAGCATTTCCTCAAGAATCAGCACTTTTCTCTTTGTTTTGGTTGTTTGTTTTTTTTTGTAAAGTCACTAAAATACCAGACATGGCATGAGTTTACCTAGCAGTCCTGCAAGCCCTCCATCCTTCAGGAGAACTTGCTACACCAGGAGGTATCACAGTTAAGAGCTGGCAACTCAAGCAATACAAGCACTGCAGTTATTTGAAATTTCCTTTAAAGTCAGGCGAAGCAGATCATCCATTCCACGCTGGGGATCAGCACCACTGCTTTTCTTCAAGTCTCACCTACCGAGCTGTCTCCCCATTGCTGTTTCCCTTGGCTGAGCTAGAACTTCAGGGCTGCAGGAGCTTACAAAGAAAAGCTCAAGCCCAAAGGGTTAAGACTTAGGCTTGTTGGTTTTTTTTTTTCATGATCTTTAAATCATAAATATGATTTCCACTTGCAAAGGGAACACTTCATTTAACAGGCGCAGCGGCTCTGAAGGGTAATGCAGGGCTTTGAAGGAAATTAAAACAAAAAAAAGGGGGAAGCAAGGGGAGAAAGCAAAATAACACTTCCAGAAAGTTTTCCAAAGGAAATGAGTAACCACTTGTTATTAAAAGATAAATCACAGTCCACGGGAAGTGGCATTGTCTGTGGTCTATTTTTAATGAGAAAATACCCCTGTCACTGGCAGGAGGGCTGAATACGCTGACGGGACAGCGGCAGCACTAACTGGGAACCATCACCTTGCTCCTGCCAGTCCATCACTTTACCAGCAACTGAAACAGCGCCAAAAGAAAGGGGCTTAGGAAAAAATAATGCAAAAATCCCAAGGGCTACTGTTTTCTGTGGAGGGAAGGAGGAGGAAACACTAGAGACCAAGCAGAGGCACCAGGTTCTGTGTGTAGTTTTAGGCTTTGCTTTTGCTTCCCATGTGTGAGGGACGCACACTAAGCCACCAGGAGACAGATCTGTGCTGACCCAAACATCCTCACAAGGATTTAGCTGACCCCCTCCTCGCCACATGCACTAGCATCCTCTGTGTCCCCAAGATGGGGACACATTGAGGACACAGCCACATGCAAACCCCTCAGCTTCTTTTTCACAGGGCCTGCCTCCGAGATGGGGCTTTCTGGGAAAGCACCTGATGCTGCAGCTCTGCTGACGCTGAGCACTTCAAAGGAGTAATTACACTCGTTTTACGCTGATAACTGAGTCCCACATTCCTGTGGCAAAGTGACTCAGGCGCTCGCGCTGTCTGGGAACGTGCACAAGATGTCGAGGGAAGTGAAGCAAAGGTCAGTGGGGCTACCTGGATGCTGAGCTACAGGTACAGCCTCAAAACCAAACCAGAGGGACCATGAGCTCTCAGACACCTTGCCATCACACAGCAAGCCTCCATGCATGCTGACAAAGGGACCATGTTTGGCACCCAGTGACAAGACTGTCCAGCTCCCAAGTGCCTACCAAGTATCACTGAGCCTGAGCCACAGGGTTCAGCTGCAGAACCATGTCCTCCATGCGCTCACATGCAAACTCCAACCCCAAACCACACGCACACCCCCAAACTGTCAAGCTGCACCAGGAATGAGCAGGAACCTCTGACCAGCTTGCTGCAACACAACACATTATGCCGACTTTTATGGTGAGGATAACCGAGCTGTAGCAAAGCTTGGCCAGGGACGTTGTGGCCTGGAGATACTCCAAAGCCACCTGGACACAGTCCTGGGCAACAGGCTGTAGGTGGCTCTGCTCGGGAAGGGAGGCTGGACCAGACGACCTCCTGAGGTTCCTTCCAGCTTTGACTATTCTGTGATTCTGGCACTGCAAAGACGTCTTGCATCGCAATCCCACATGTTAACTTAGCTTTCACTGACCTGGTGCAAAAAGGCTGTAATTATTCAACTTCTCAACTCTTTCTGACATTCTTTCCATAGATGAGGTTTAAGTCTTTTTTTCCCTTCCTTTTAATAGGAATGCAACCCCTCAGTTTGCAGGAGATTATATAACACACGCACACTCACCACTCTTCCAAAACAGCATCTGAAAGCATTTGTTTGATGATTTTTTAATTATTTTTTTTTAATTCCCCCCCCATAAACCACCACCCCGCTGGTCTCCTTCATTGTGTGGCATTTTGCAACGAAGCGTAAAAACGGTATTAATCATAGCTCTAAAAAAACACAAACTTCTTCTTTGAGGTTTGAAGTAACCATTTGGAAGGAAAACTTCCAGGAGCCAGTGGGACTGACAAGGCTGGAGACTGAAGTGCTCCTTTTCAAAGGCCGAGTGTATCCTAATATATCCCTTGGACAGCTGCCCCGAGCCAAAGTTATAATACTTTATTCTTTAGTTCAAGTAGCAAGAAGGAGATTTGGTACAAAATCAGGACAAATGCCCAAAGTGAATGGGGAGGTTTAGCGGGCAAGTATGTTGTAAATCTTACCAGAGGCATGAGCTCTAACTATGGCTTTGGTGAGGATCGATGTCTGAAGCTTCAGCTGTCTGTCACCTCCAGAATGCTGCAAGGATAGGGGCCAAAATAATTGGGTAAGGGCACCCAACCCTTGCAGACAGCACCCAAGCACCCTGGAGCGAGCACTGGCACTCACTCACAGCACAGTGTTGCTTCAGCAACAGTAAGAAACACAGAGCTTGGCAAAGGCTACGCCAAAAAATAAAAATCATTATCATCTTTATGTTTTCTGGCCAAACACCACTGGAGAAAACTACCTTCCACATCAATCAAGCTCTTTGTCCACCTCTGCAGATTTAGTGTTTCTCATGGACACAAGGAGGGGCTTCTGTCAAAGACGGAGCTGGGAAAATCCATGAGGCTCTTTTCTACATTAGATGCTTTAGCAGAGATTTGCCAAAGCTTTGGAATCCCTCTGGTTCAGAGGTAAAACATTAATAATTTAAACCCCTCCTTTTAAATTAGGAAGGGTACTAAAAGAAACTATTGAAAGAGAAAAACCATCAAGCCCGCCACCACATCCAACTCAAACACTGACATTTTCTCTCAATCCCCAAAAGTGGTTTCAACAAACTGACAAATGAGGAATTTACCTTTTTCTTACCCATCCTTCCCTGGCATTTACTCCTCTGCAAATTATCTCCCAGGCAAAGCAGTTGAGCGTGGGGACAGGGAACACCAAGCATCCTGGCTCAGACAGCCTCAGGATGCTACAACCAGAGACAGAGGCAATGAGAGCAGTTGCAAAGCGTCTCATGAGGCATGCCTAGTATTTCAGGTGTATTGTTGTAACAGCAGTGTAGGGTAAGATAGGGTGGGATATGGTTGGGTTGGGTTGGGTAGGGTAGTTCAGTTGGAAGGGACCTACAGTAACCTAGCCCAACTGCGATGACTTTTTATTAGAAGAGCTATAATCAATGATTGATCTTTTTTCTTGTTTATAATCAATGATCCCAGGCTCTTTGTGTGCAGCAAAGCTCTCTGCTTGCTGAAAGCAGGCATGTCTCTGCCTGTCTCTGCTGCTGATACCGTTTCTTATCAGCACGTTTCATTCTTTCCCATTCTTGCAAGAGCTCTACAAGGTAAAAAAAGGATATTATCTTCATATTTAAGAGGCAAAAAAGGCTGATAGGGATAGCTTTACCTCGCTATCGAGGGTTTTGCAAGAGCAGGAACAATATGGCAACTCAAGATTTAGCGTTGTCTACACAAGCCCCACCAGGGACCCCAGCTCCTTTGTCAGCAGCCAGCCTGGGTGCAAGCCGCTGTCCTGGTATCGAGGTGGCCAGATAAGAGCACGTGCTCAGAGACACATCCCCTCCTTCCAGGCAGATGGACATACTTCAGATGACCAGTCCAAATTTGCAAATACAGATGTGTAGGGCCAGGGAACTTCATTCACTTAATAACATGGCTTCTCTTGGGCACCAAGCTCAACCAGCCAAGCTGAAGAAGACTTTTACACTGATGTGAATCCCCAATGCAGCCATGTAAACACTGCAAGGGGGCAACCTCACATCTCTGCTTTTAAGGATGCATTTAAATGTATCTTTTTTTGTCAGGAAAATAGAAAGAGGAGAAATAGCTATTCAAAACCCTCCATTGCCATCCAACCTGGTGACTGAGTGCCATCCTCCGATAGCTCCTTTAGACAGTCATGAACTTTTTATTTTGTCTTCTGCTCCCAGCAGCTCCTAAACAGAGCAAGCTAAATATTTATAGAAGAGTCAGTGTTTGTTTAAGTTTCAATCCATACTCCCTGAGGTCCAATATGCCCAGATCCCAAAATGACAGCTGATTACAGAAGAGCCTGAAAACACAGCAGAAGGGACCCTGATGCTTACCAGACCTTTCATCTGGACACTTTCTCCAGTGGTTGTTTTGGGGCACCTTTCCCAGCTTCTTTCAAAAGAAGAGCAACCGCAGCTCCAGCCAAGGTCCATGCTTCATCAGATGCTTCAGCACAGCTCTGCTCAATGCCACAGAGTCCCAGGTTTTGGGGAGTCCCCAGGTGTGCCCTGGAGCTCGCTCCTCGCCAACTTATATTGAGGAGGCTGGACTGCTTCTGGAAGTACAACCAAAGCACCTGAGCTGCTGCCCAGCATGCACCAAGGCAGGCTGCAAACACCTTTGAGTGTCCAAGCCCGTACAACTGACCTGCTGCAGACAGGGCACAGCATGGTGTCCCTCCGGACAACAAATCCTACCCTGACCTGTCCCTTCTGTCTCTCCTGGGTTCAGCAACAGCTTTTCCAATTTACCACAGTGTCCACACCAACAGGACAACAAAGTCCACCCATACCTTACAGAATGACTGAGGATACCCAAACTTTTTGGCTTACTGGACCACCTATCAGAAGCTGAAAAGACACCTGCATGTGTCGACACCCTTCTGCTGTAAGCTAGTCACATCCAACAAGTCATGTGGCAGAGGACAGCAGCACCTTCTTGCACATGGTGTTATAGTTTGGAAAAGAAAAGAATTACACTGTGTTTCAGACGTGGTCATTTCATTTTATTTATCCCATAAAGTCACCTGTGGGCCCAGTTAAACAGTCCTGCCCTCTTCCATTTGAAATGCAACTGTGGACTCACCACCAGAAAAGCGCATGAGAGGCGAAGCTATCAATCAGACATAGTGCTATGCCAGCACATCCCAGAGGAACGCCTGAGCATGCAGACACTCAGCATCCAGCTTTGCAAGCTCCAGAGGAACACCAAAGGCAGGGAGACGCTGTCCAAGCAAATACACTTCTCAGCATCTTCCAATGACCACCCAAGGCTGGTAATTACCTTCATTTTTATGGTTTTGCATGAAAGTTCCTGCGTAAGGAACTGAGCAGAAAGTGCTTATTCACCTCAAATGAGAGGTTGGGATGTCTTTGTCCAAGTCCAGATACTTCAAATACAGCATCTGATGTGAATGGCCCCTTGGAAGAGTGCACACTCTGACAGCCCACTGAGAGCCATCTCTGAGCTCATCCCATCACGATAAACTCCTTATCAGCACTGCAACAACATGGGACTTGGCAAGGTTGCTGTCCTGGGGTTCTCCAGGGGATAACAGGACCCATTCTCCCCTGCACAGGGTGTTTCAAGCCATTTCACCCCGATAAAACAGAAAATGTGGTGTCAAGCAAGAAGATGACTTCTGTGGATCTCAAGGCCAGGTATGCATGCTGACATCATCAGGAAGTCTCAATACCCAGTGCACAGGCCCTTGCATGGATGAAGAACGCAATTGTGCAAATGGCCATGTCAATGTCACGCGTGTAGGTCCTACCCACACCCCTCCTCACACACACCTTCTGCTCGGGTGTGCCTGCTCACACGCACACCAGAAAGCGCCTGGTGGGATGCTATGGGTGCACTTGTATGTACATACACATGAATATCCATGAGTACACAGGCACATCACATGCAAGCCTTGCTGATAAATGAGATTAAAGAGACAGCAACATGTAAAAGGCCAGAAATAATGACAAGAGCTTTCATCAGTAAAACCCCAATTACCCAGCCTGTACGCAGCCTCTCATGTCTACGGAGCAAGCAAAGCTACTTATTACAGAGATGCCTTCATGGCACTCTGGCTTTTAGAGAAAGGAGAGAAGCTGCCCTGGCTTTACCATGTTTTACGTCTCCAGATCTTGGGGGATAAGACCCATTGTGAGACATGCATGCCTCACCACACACATCACCGTGACTGGTGGGTCCACCAGAGCCAGCTGTAACTGAGCTTGAAGGCACAAGCCTGTGACTGAGGAGTCTTTGAACTCCTCCAGCATCACCCACACCATTAACACCATGGCGTTTGCTTTACCAATGTTTCATGGAAGACAGCAGAATTTTACCAGGGTGCAGAAGAGACACGCTTTTCTAATTTAATTCACCTGGTCCTAAAAAAAAAAGAAAAAAAAAAGAAGATAAAAAAAGGAAATATAGCCCCCCTTCTCCTTTTACATAAATATTGGATCTGAGCACCTCATGCTCTTAAGAAGTTAAAAATAGGAAATAATATCAAGTCTATGTGCTGCATCTTTTATCAAAGCCTTTTATGAACATCAAAACCAGCTCCTCTGTGCTCTTTTATACTTTCCTGCCATCACTCACAATTCATAAAAGAGGACTACAGAGATACAAAGGGTAAAGCACTTCCCAGCACTGTCACAGGGAGCCGGGGACAAAAAACAGCTTTTCCTCAAAGCTCTGAAATCTAAGAGCAATTTTATGATACAATGTCACTTTTAGTACAAGAGATGAATAATAGATATTCAAAGCAGAATAATACTTTCACAAGTAAACAATGCTTTGCAGTGTCAAAGCTTTTCAGCAGCTCTGCCAAGCCTTTGCAAGAGGACAGACAGCACGATCACGGTAATGCCGCCGGGAAGCAAACACTGCGAGAATAAACACACGTTGAACTGAAAAACACAGCCTCCTCCCCAAAGGTGCTGGTCTGGCCAAACTCCATCTGTGTTCTCTAGCTACACACCATCCAGATCCTCTATGAAGAAAAGGGAGGTTTGGAGATTAACAAAGTGAACCAGAAACTCTTTACACATAAACTTGACTTTGACCCTGCCATCTCCCAGCGACCCGTGATAAATCCAAACCTCCTCCCCATCTGTACAATAAGCAGGCTCACACTCACCTATATTCAAGAGATATGAGCATTAATTAACTCCAACATTAAAAAAAGACACCCCACATCTGAAAGATGGTAGCTGCTAGAATATTCATGACTCTTACCATTTAGTTAAGTGGACACAGAGCAAATTCCCCCCCACAACACATGGCAAACCAGAGCACCCTGTTTAGATGTTGAGCATCTTTTCCACAGAAGGCAAATTCCAGGACTTGTGATGACCATTACTTTTTTCCTGCCTTGCACAGTAAGAGTTAGGAATTTGAAGGGAGGAAGTGATAAACCCATGATAAAAAAAAAATTCCACTGAACTTTCAGCATTATCCTAAGCAAAAAAGAATTTCCTCCTTAGTCATCCACAGGCAGCCTAAGCCAGCTCCCCCGTGAAGTACTGGAGAGCAGGGAAAATAATGCTTATCTGGGAGATTACTGCTCTTCCTAGTACCTCGGTATTTAATTTTTAAGGAGGGCAAAGGTGAAATGAAATGAAACCCACCTGATGCCGATGTAAATCCAGACCTGGATAAATCTATGCAGGGACCCCAGCAGAAAAGTGTTGCTCCTTGCTCAGAGCTTCATAAAAACCAAGCAATGGTACCAGCGGGAAGGGTGATGGCACTTAAGCACATCCAGGTCGTGGAGGTGATCGAGCCAAAAGGCAGCAAAAGCCAACTCCCCACCCTGTAGCCTGTGGGGGGCCAGGGCAGCACTGCTTGGCACCCCAGCGAATGCCCCCAGCACTCCCCTTTGGCTAGGCAAACTGGGGTGTTGAGCTGGACCTCTCACCTGGATGACGGGCAGGGGTCCACCTTCCTGAGGCAGAGACACCGGGGCTGAGCAGCATCTGTGCCTCATCCCCCAACTTGTCTACAATAACCTGTATAAAAATTTATAGGTTTTTTTTTTATTGCACAGCAGCAGAGCACATGCTCAGGCCCCCTTTTTGCTGCAAAGGTAAAAAGGAGGCAGCACAACGATCATTTCCTGAAAAATCAGATTGGGTGAAACCACAGGATCCCCAAAACACTGCCAAGGAAAAACCAGGAGGATGGGGTGCAAGATTTACTTCTAGCTGAAGAAACACCCTCAGAATAAAAAATTGCCAAATCAGTACTTTGTGTTTCTGACCTGGGCTCCACGCCACAGGACCCTAAGATCGGGCAGATGCCCTCCCTCAGCAGCAAGCTCACCCCACGGCAGCTGTTCCTGCCTGGCAGTTGATGTCTGCTGCCCAAAATCAGCAACCAGACCAGCTTGGAGATGATTAAAACTTAATTACAAACTCTTCAGATCGTGTCCCATTCACAGCTCTGGGACGGTGCAAATCCTGCCACCTCCACTGAACGGCCCCTCCAAGGGCCTCTCGCAGCCTTGGGATGCCAGCCAGCTTCAGAGGCTTTACATTTTCGTGGCATGAGACAAATTTCACTACCAGTTCCTCAATATTAATCCACATAATGCTGCTCGGCAGATGGGAGCCCAAGAAAACAGCCTGTCAACACCTTCAGCTGTGCAGAGCCCCTCAAAGCAATGCAAAGGATTCGGGAGCTGAGCAGGTACTCTTGCTTTGCTGGCTTTAGCAGCGATACGTCTTGTGATAGTTCCCTGCTCCTTTGCAACCTGAACCAGTGCAGAAAGTCAGCAGATAGTTAAGTATTTAACTGTGCATATTAAGTGGGCACCTGCAGATGCAGGCACTCACAGGGAAAAAGCAAAAATCACACATTAAGAAAGATTTTTATTCTGAAAGGAACGACCATGATACTTTTCGTCAATACAAAGCGCCGAGCAACATCCTGAAGCAATACAGGGGCCATTCAACACACACTAGCAGGATCTTTCAGACTTTTGAAATATATTCATATTTATTTATTTATAGAAATTAAAATAGAAATAAGTATGAATAAATAGAAATAAATAAATAGAAATATGGCCTTGCATATCCCCAATTAGATGCTCTGCAAAGATGGCACAAAGTTTGGGCACGCTGAGATCCTGACAGCAAGCACCCCAAGAGAAGGGCAGACCCTAAGGAGCACTATTTCTGAGCAGGGGGAGAAGCTAATCCAAAAATTCAGCTGTAAATACTTTAAAAGTGGCAAATGGACTTTGGGCAGTTCAACTCTGAACTTGCATTTGCTGACCCCAACCCCTGCAAATCCAGCCTGCTGAAGTGGTAACGTAGGTTGCCCACAAACTGAAAGCTGAAACTAGTTTCAGCTCCAATTCTAGAGAATTGGGAGTAATTTTAGAAGCAGGAAACCATCAACCAAGACACAGCAGCATCTGTAGGTTAAATCCTCTTCCCTGGCCAGCTTTGAAACATTCGACTCACAAAACCATAAAGAAAGTAAGACTTCCTAAAAAAAAAAAAAAGCTTCATTGTCAAATTTATTTTCTAGTTTTGAGGTAGTTTAGGGGTTTTTTTCCCTTAAACCAAGAAATACTTGCAATTCCTTTATTTGCTGCCAGCTGGTGAGAGATTTGAGAACTTCTGCAAACCTACAATTTCAGTGCTTGTCTGTGCTGGGCACTAAAATATTTTCCTCTCAGGTGAGAGGGGTTAGTCTGACAAGAACATCCTTGCAATGGGCCAGGGCTGCTTCTCACTCCATCCCATAATCATTAATGCCAACGTAGCCTATCCATGACTTTTATAATCAGTTACGTGGCTTGTGAAATACACACCCAAATGCATTACCCTCACCAGCAGCCAAACTGAAACTTTTTGCTATGGGTTTGGTTTTGTTTGAATTAATAATATGCATCTGACCTACCCCCTTAAAGGACATTTTGATCCAACGCTCTGCACCCGGATTATAAAAGCCTTTGCTATTTTAGCAGCATTTTAAATGCTGATGGAGTTCCATCTTTTCACTGGCACACAGGGCTGCTCCTGGCAGGCCCCTGGCCCACCCCAGGCAGCCCCCCGGCCCAGATGCTGATGCTGACTGATGGGAGAGCCCGAAAATCACACTCCCTCTGAAGCTGTCCAGTGTCCTTGCAGGATGATACTGGCTCTATGCAAAACCTCAGATGATTTCTCTCCCCCATAAAAGACAGCTGTAAATTTGCAATTGAAGTATTTGCCAAGCTTTAATTCTTGGGCCACCCCCAGGTACCACGCGGCTCTCAGGTGCCTAGAAGACCTCGTGCAAGTTCCTGGGAGAGCTGGGATTCCTTTTGTGAGGGGCAATGCAGAATGAAAGGCTCAGGGAGCACCTATCACAGAGTTTTTCTCCTCGCTCCGTGCCAGCACAGACCCATGCAATGCAGCAGGCAAGGACCTCTGGGGCTGCTCTCACTTAGCCAAGTAATGGGCATGTTTTGGTTGGGTCCCAAGCAGGCGACTCCAGAAGCATCAAAGGGACTGCACCGCCAGAGCAGAGCAACTGATACCCACTTTCTGGGGTGACCTTGAGCACCGCTTGTACTGCAGCCAGCACATCTTCTCACTCTCAAGACCCATGAAGAAATCTGCAAACAAGCAGTGTTTACACTTCTTTTGGTTCTCTAAACAAGAGGAAGCCGAAGGAATCCCCTCACATCAAATTACAGAGATGCTCCTCTGAAGAAATTGAGCAACAAGAGCTGGGAGGAGACCAAAAAACACATTTTTTGCATAGGCTCCAAGTCTTCCAGAGGTGTTCAGGGCTCTAATTAGGTTTTTCTTTGCCTGAAAGGAGGAAAGCACAAGATCCTAGTATATACAAAAGAAAAAAGCTCATTCTGATGCGTCCACTGCTGACAAAGGACCTTTTCATGGCTTGTAGGAATAAGGAGACCTGGTTTGCAACATTTTTATCAAGCTGGCCACCAAAAAAACCCAAACCAACCCAAAAAAGCAAACAAAGGAGAACCCTGAAAGGACTTCAGGTAACAATGGTGCTCACTTTAATTGTAGAGAAAAAGCTTGAACTGCTAGTGATCCTTCTTTCCTAGGTACCTTAGAAGTTGTTAGGAGGTAGTTAATAAAACACCCGGTATCTCTGTCTTGGGAAAGCTGTGTTCTGTATTCCTGAGAAAGAAAAAGTGAGCTGAACAGCTTCCTTCATCAACCCACACAGAACGGTTTGCTCACCCATGAAAGTTAATTCAGATTAAGGAAGCAAAATGCTCATCTCCTAATGAAGCCAAAGATACAGCCAAATCCTGGATTTCTAGCCATTTCTTAATTCAATGCAAGCATCAGGAGGCTCTGAGCAAAGCCCTTGCCAGAGCTGCTCTATGGTGGTATCCACACTCAGCACACGCAGCAGGACAGGGAGGACAGTGGGATGGGATCCCAGCATGTCAAAGCCGCAGGAAACCCCAGCCAGGGACATCACTGGGAACCAGCATTCTGCAAATCTAAACAAGAGAACCAGGATTCTGCAGATCTAAACAAGACTGGAATTTGGCTTAGGGGAATCTGGGCAGTGTTTAGTTGGGTTTAGTGCATTGTTCCTGTGTGCTGAAGGCCAAAAATTTAGGGGAGAAGAGAAAACCTAAATACTAGTATCCATAATGCCCAGCAACCTTTCACATGTGAACCCCTGCAAACAAGTAAAATTATATGGTGACTTTGGAGAGGTGCAGATGGAGGCAGTTGAAAAATAGGTATTTTCCAACTGCCTTTCTGCTCTCTCTTGGCCATCAGAGAAAGCCTTGAGACATACAGAAGAGCTGCTGCATCATGCAGAAGAAATACAATCATTTTTTCTGTGTATTTTCTACATCATTTGAGCCAGACTGACCCATGCCAAGTGAGCAAAGCAAGAGCACCGTTCAAAGTCAAACCCTGAACATCCTGGTCCTAGGGGATGCCTCCAGCAGACCACAAAGCCCATGCAAACAATGCTGGGGGGTCTCCATCCTCCCCAAGGAGTGGGATCTTCCAGCTATTCCTAGCTGAGCTTCCAGGCCTTCCCAGATGATCCTTCAAGAAATCCTCATCCTGGAGAAGGTCCCATCTCATGCAACCATGTCACACAGGGGTTGGTCACCAACCTGGTACGCTCCTGCTTTTCACCCACCAAACCTCTGTGTTAATTCTAGCCTCTGGCAGAGGCACAACAAGCACTTGCCTTTGACACAGGTTAAAGCAAAGAACCTTTTTATCCTTAATCTTTTTCTACCATCTCCATTTCGCCTCTGGGTCGCAGTCAATTCAAGAGGCCATGATTCTGTTCTCCCCCCTCACCCCCCTTGCACACGCTCTATCCCCCCATTTCCTTCCTTTAATCTGATGCGAAATCACGCTTACAAAGCATAGAGATAAAACTCTAAATGCCTCACAAATACTGATGGGAATGCAGAATAAATGCACACCAAAGCATTTTCAGCCCTTTCCCTTCAGCACCTCCTCTTTGTATAGTATAAATAAATAAACCAAGCTAGACCCAAAGGGCTAACTTTTTCCTCTACACCTTAGGAGTGATCTGTTCATCCACACACATGAGCAGATTCAACCCAAAATCATGATGATTTTTGCAGCAAACTGATAGTCACCGAGACCAGCACAACAACCTGGTTCTGGTATTAAAGGGGAAAAAATAAAGGAAAAGAGCTTGTCACCATCACAAAATGATGTAACTCATTGCAAGTGACTGTAAAAATGCAAATTTGCTCATTGTCACTACAGCACTGCATTATCCATGTCTGTACTGAATAGTTTAATTTTAAAATTTCAAGCCATCTCCTTTTCTATGGGATAAATCATCCTCAAAACGACATTCTACAGCAGAAATATTGTTGAACTAAGAAGAGGAAAAATGGATTAAACACTTGTGTCATTTCCCTTGAAACCATAATACGATGAAGCCCAACAAGCAGATCTACACACAGATGTTGCCAGCTGCAGGTTAGAAACACAGCAGGCAGCTGCCCAAGGGTCCCAGGTGGTTCAAGAAGAGGAATAAGGAACAGTAGATATGAGCACCTCCATCCCCTTCCTCAGATGCAAAGTTCAGGTTGGACATCACAACCTTCAGGAGTAGCTGACCCCACTTCTCCACACAAACATCTCAAATAGGTTTTCCCTAATAAAGAAAAGCCACCTTCAGAGCATGGCACTGAGGTCTTGCTTTTAGCAGAGGCTAATAGTGAAATAAAACTACTTATTCCTAAACACCAGGAAAGCAAACCAGATGGTGAACAAGAAAACCATCTACATACCTCTTGGATATGGCCACTGCTGCACCACAAAACGCTCCGTGTGAAGAAAAAATTATCCTTCTGCTGGGTGAAGTGACTGCTCCATTTTGGGAAAACGCAATGGGAGGTATTCCAGTGAGTGACCAGTTTGCTGTAATCCTCAGGCCAGAGAGGCTTCCTTACCAAATGACATGGGACAACCCAGGAAAAAACAAGGTAAAGAGATGGAAGGAATTTCCAGATGCTTTCATCTGCAGCCGACGTTCTCCAGAGGGTTTTGGAGGTCCATACATCCTATGATCCTAAAAATCCTTGCAAGCTACTGAAAGAACCACGCTGCAGAGATCCCCCAAACATTGCTCTGGACCAGTGAGATGCGTGGTGCTGGGACCTTTGAAGAGAGGAAAGGGACAGGCTGTTACATGACAGCTCTTACCACATTTCACATGTTTATTCCCCTGCAAACTCATACCTTCTGATTAACTTTTCCGCAGTAGGAAGTACTTGTGGGAGGAGAGGGTGGTCATAGAACCATAGAATCATAGAATATCCTGAGTTGGAAGGGACCCATAAGGATCATCAAGTCCAACTCCTGGTTCCACACAGGACCGGCCAAGTCAGAGCATGGGACTGAGTGCATCATCCAGATGCTTCTCGAACTCAGTCAAGCTGAGTGCTGTGACCACTTCATTTGGGGAGAATGTTCCACCCTCTCAGTAAAGAATCTCTTCCTAACATCCAACCTAAACCTCCCCTGTCACAGCTTCATACTGTTTCCTCAGGTTCTATCACTGGTCACCAAAGAGAGGAAATCAGCACCTGCCCCTTCACTCCCCCTCATAAGGAAGCCACAGACCATGAGGAGGTCTCCCCTCAGCCTCCTCTTCTCCAAGCTAAACAAACCTCTCCTCATAAGGCTTCCCCTCCAGACCCTTCACCGTCCTCACTGCCCTCCTCTGGACACTCTCCAGTTGTTTTGTGTCCCTCTTGTACTGTGGCACCCAAAACTGCACACAGTGCTCAACATGAGGCCACACCAGCACAGTGTAGAGCAGGACCGACTGGAAATGCCGTGCTTGATGCACCCCACAGTACGGTTGTCCCTCCTGGCTGACTGAGAACCCAATGGCTCATGTTTAACTTGCTGTTGACCAAGACCCCCAGATCCCTCTCAGCATGTGTAGCCAGGGTTGCCCCTTCCCAGGTGCAGAATCCAGCACTTGCCCTTGTTAAACTTCATGCTGTTGGTGATTGCCCAGCTCTCTAATCTGTCCAGGTCTCTCTGCAAGGCTTCTCCACCCTCAACAGTCAACAGCTCCTCTCTATTCAGTGTCATCTGCAAATTTACTTCAGACACCCTGTAGTCCTGTGCCAGGTCATTTATGAAAATATTAAAAAGAAATGGACCTAAACTGTGCCCTGGGGAGCCCCACTAGTGACTGTCTGCCAGCCAGGTGTAACCCCATTTACTATCACCCTCTGAGCCCGACCCATCAGCCAACTGCCCACCCAACGCATCATGGCTTTGCCTGGTTGTATGCTGGACATTTTGTCCAGTAAGACACTGTGAGACACAGTATCAAAAGCCTTCCTGAAATCCAAAAAACTAACATCACCTGGTTTCCCTTGGTCAACCAGATGGGTGACCTCGTTGTAAAAGGAAATCAGATTGGATAGACAGGACTTTCCTCTTCTGAACCCATGCCAGCTGTGACCAATGACTGTGTGTCCTTTTGGTGTTTTTCGGTAACTCCCAGTATGATTTCCTCCATAATTTTACCAGGCACTGAGGTGCCTGGCAGGCCTGTAATTACCAGGGTCTTCTTCCTTACCCTTCTTGAAAATTGGGACCACATCTGGCAGCTTCCAGTCAATTGGGACCTCTCCAGATTGCCAATACCATTGAAAAATAATTGAGAGAGGTCTCGCAGTGACATCAGTCAGCTCTCTGAGTACCCTGGTCCTTTTTCTTTTTTTCCCCCCTCAATTTGCATGGCTTGTTTAGATGAATGTCACACTGAGTATGGGCACACCATGGGGCCACCACGACCAGATGCCTTACAAATACCCAGTGATGTAAGAAGAGGACAAGCCAGCAACTGAAAAAAAGATCTCACCTAATCAGTAGATCCTTCCAAAACACTTTTTTATTTATTTCCCCCATGAGGAAATGAGACATTTCCCTCCCTCTCCTCTCCTTGTTTTCCACCTCTTCTAAACTTAATGAGGTGTCTCCTCCACCTTAGAGGAGGATGGAAAAGGTTCTAAGGCGTCAGATCAGCAGGATCATCTGGTTTCAGAAGAACACATCCATCCACAGCTCTCTGCACCACTCCATCAGGGGTCTGTACCCAGGTCTGGCCCAATCCATCAGTAGGATACTACCCAGCCATCTCAGAAGGGCACAGCTCACGAGTACAACTTCCTTTGACCTCCTACCATGCAGAGCCACGCTTCCCACCTCCACGCTCAAAGAAAATAAACACATCCCAGCAAAGTGGCTTAAAATACCCAGGGAATTAGTCATACAGATTCTGGTATTTGATGTATATAAAGGCATCGTAATCTTGGGGGGGCAGGGGGAGAGGGGTTTGCATGGGTTGGTGTTTTGTTTTGTTTTTAATCTGATGTTACTAATTGTGCTGCGAATCGAGCTGCCAGGATTCCTGTTTGGTATTTTAAGATATGAAAACTGTCACACAAACACAGGCGATTGCCAGGCCCGGAAATAATGCCCAACGAGCACTGAAAGGAAACTCAAATAAGTCTTTGCCCGACACCGCTCTCCAGTTCATCTGTAATAAAAACAGCTCAGAGCAGCTGAGTGCCAAAGGGAAGGATTTTTTTTTTAATTAATTTTTTGGGGGTTTTATTTTAGCTCAGGCAGCACAGGAAGGTGATATCACTGTGCAATGTAACCAAGCAAAGGAGTAATAAAAGTACAAGCACGCAGATCAAATAGCAGAGGGTTAAATACAAGGTGTGATAATCATTTGTTTCATTAATTGTGTCAATAAAGTCCTACCTCTCCTCAAAAAGCAGAAACGTCATTAGATATAAAAGAAAAAAAATAAAGTGACTAATTAAATGCACAAAAACCCCATTCTTTTTTACCCCCAGATGTTCTCTTTAAGGGGCTGATTAAGAGCATCAAGCGTTCATTCTAAATAAAATTCCACTGGCTTTGATCACCTCAAGTATGAAACCTGCTTCAACCCAAAACTTCTTCTTTCCTGCGGGAAACGGCAAAAAACTCATCCTCCGCAGCGGTGATGCAGCCGTGCCACAACCCAGCCTCTCCCGGGTCACGATGCCACCAACGGGACTGAAGGGCACCGCAACCCATGAGAACCCAGTGTCTTTAAATGCGTTTAGGTTAACCAGAAAGCCCAGCACATGAGTCGGTACAAAGCCACCAGCTGCCTGCAGACAAGCTTGCACAGAGCCGCAGCTGAAGTCTGCTAATTCAGGGAAAAAGGGATCGCAGTCGCCCTGCCCTCGGTTCTAGGTAGGTTCTAGGTTCCAGTGATGGGGACAGCTAGGAAATTAAACACTCCCTAACCTCCTCCCCACCCCTGTTCAATGAACCAAAGCTGGAGAAGGTCTGACCCAACCCCCTGGGATGATAGAAACATTATGGAAAAGGACTCAACTCCTCTAAAATAACTCCTGTCCCACCACTTACACAGCGAACCTCAGCCACTCTGATGACCGTATGACATTCAAACTGCCGGTAAAACCTATTTCTCTACTGCAAGAACACCTGCCTAAAATCCTTGAGCTAATGGTTTTCTCTGGAAACCAGCTGCCTGTAAAACAGGAGCATGCAAACAGAGATAAAACTCTGCTGCCAGAGAAATGAGGCTTGCCCCACAGACCATCCTTTGCCGTGCTGTGCACGAAGCTTTTTGTCTCAGCTCCGCCACGGATGTGTCAATAATGTACTTTGCCCACTTCTCCTGGGAGACGGGCCCAACAGTCCTCACTGTTCAATGAGCAAAAGCATCATTTTGTTTTCTTCCCTTTACTTCCTCCTCTCCCTCCCCCTTCCACGTACATCACCACTCCCATCACTCCCATCATCTACCTTCCAGACCCACTGGGTGGAAGCAAGACCTGAGGGCTATGGAAGACCTCAGTGACCAGCATCCTGCACATGCCATGTTTTTACACACAGATATGGGCCTTTCTAGTCAGGTCATAAGGGTTGGGACAACTGATAAACCAATGTCCATTTTAACTATCTTCATGGTAGGGAGGATCCACAGCACCTTCCATCCCTGGATGTAAGGGGAAGATACTGTGTCGTTGCATCCCAATTTGGGAGCGATGCAGATGAAGTTCAAACTCTTGTGCCCAGGAGAGGTGCCTGAAAAGACAACAGACAACCTTCCAATCTTACAATTCCTTGGGCTCTGCTCTTCAAATGCACCAGGTCGTTAAAGCTAAGCACTCTGTCTGCTACCAAGATCCTATCTCCATCCCCAACTCACTGCACTCCAGGTTCTTGAGCAGCCTTCTGCTGCCCCCATTGCAACTGGAGGGTCTTCCTTGCAGACTGCCTATGAATTGGTACTGGCTAACACCCACAGTTTAGGTCTTACCCTAAATAACTTACTGAAGGTCATGCAGTAGGTTGGCAGCAAAGCCCTGCAGAACATCCAGATTTTGCAAGTCATGGGCCAGCACTTGAAAAACATGTCCATCCTCCCCATCTGCTGAAAAACACGTCCATCCTCCCCACCCCTTGAAAAACACATCCATCCTCCCCATTCCTTGAAAAACATGTCCATCCTCTCCATCCCTTGAAAAACATGTCCATCCTCCCCATCCCTTGACGAGGAGTAACTCGTGCACAACAAGTGTTCCATCACCCAGGAGACATCAAACACGTGTCCAGCTTCAAAAAAATAAAGCACCAGCCTCAAGGCAGAGAGCGGTGCTCTGAGCCCATGGTTCCTCTGCAAGGGCAGAGAGAACAAGTCAACAGGAGTTGAAGGAAACCAGCAGCGAGCAAAGCGTGCCCTGCTCCAGAGAGCCTCCGGATGATTAATAGCCCCGTGAAAAAAAGCTCGAAAGACTTGTTGCTAATTAGTTAAGAAACACAGGGGGAAAGAGAGAGGACTAAGGAGTTCCACCTGTTAAATTTTGACCATTAAAGAGTCCCAAGTGCAGTGGCTCATTTTAAAAAACAAAGGGTGTTTTCTACGCCTGTGTTTTTTGTTTAAGGAAAGGGCTGTTTTTCCACTTCAGTATGTTCATTACAACCCGGCCACGTGAGCCAGGCGCAGTGAGGGACCTGTTAAACCTCACGAGCCGCTGTAGTAAATTCCAGCAGTGACTCTATTATGGGCAAGAATGCAACTGGCAGTGTTTGCCTCTGCTGCTCCTTGCCCAGGCAGCCCTGAGCAGAGAGCGCTCCGGATACCCCCCCTCTGAACCTCAGGGTGGGCATCACCTCAAAACTGGTTTCATCACTTCCCCGAGCAAAAGAACACTTCCAGATGCAGAGACTGCTTATCAAAGTCAACGCTACCTGACAGAGGAAGGAAAATATTTGAGAAAAAGACCCAACTTTCCATTTTCATAAATATTCTCCATCTTCTTTTAGCGAAGGCTGCAGTTCACTATGGCGGGTCAGTAACCCAGCCACCACAGGGGAATGGTTTTCTCCTGCTTTACTGAACCAGAGCAGGCTCAGCACCAACACTGGGAGAAGGAAGAGGGCAGCACCCAGCCCAGACTGTCCCCAGCAATATCACTCCCAGCTGGTGAAGCCACCTCTGAAATCTCTCCTTGGCTGTCACATCCCTGATCTTAGTTAAGTAATTTTAAGAGTTATAGGACGAACGAACATAGTAGTAACAGTCAGAGTCAGCAGTTTTCAGGCCAAGGGGACTTGTTTTTGTGAGGAAGCATGAACTTGTTTATGGAGTTATAGAAGAACATCAGTAACAGGCTTGTCTACCATGAGCCTATCATATTTATATCCTTGTAACACAGAAATCAACAAAACCCTAAATGCAAAATAAATAGTACAAATAAAGGAAAAAATAAAAGAAAAAAAGAAAAAGCTGCCGCTCCCTTTTCTCCTCACTCAGCAACACTGAGTTTCTGGAGTAACCTGACTGGTTTTGAGGGGTTCACAAGCTTGGCCAACAGCCACATGTCAGGCAATCTCTAGAGCTATGGGTTTTTGCTCCTAAAACAGAAAATCAGCTAAGGCTGGGACATGATTAATGAGGGAAAGGCACTTCACAGATGCTCCACCTGCCTGGGATCAGGTGAAGATACCCAATTAACAGTGCAAAACAGGAGAAGACTGTTACAGTCTAGTCATTAACCTTGAAGAGTCCAGAAATTTGCCTTTGCCCATAAACCTGAGATACCCTCTGCAATACAACCCACTGTTTGTATTACAGAGTATTTGAGGAAAATTAGGTGAGGTGGAGGTAAAAACTATTTATCATGTCCCACCCTACCTTTTTTTCATTTAAACGGCCAATTCTTTTCTGTGAACTCCAATCAAAAGGTGTCAGGAGGAGGAAGACAGGCATAGAAGGATCACCAGGTAAATCGGGAGCTCTAACCTATGATCTGTCCAGAGACAGAATATTTGATAGTACAAAGTGCAGCAGAAAAATACTACCAAGAACTACTGATTCTTGCAATAGTTCCACAAGAAAGAGCACTTGTAAAAGTGTAAGCCTAGATATCCCACTGAAGGTATCATTATTAGATATCCCATTGAAGGTATCGTCCTGTCTGGATGCCTCCCTGTGTGACCTGTCCTAGGGAACCTGCTTTGGCAGGGGGCTGGACTCGATGATCTCTGGAGGTCCCTTCCAACCCCTACAATTCTGTGAATTACCCTTGCATCCATCCAGGACTCTTCACCCACATTCGATATGGGTCTGCCAACCAACCTGAGCCGACACCCAAGAGACGGAGAAGCTGTATTTTTACAGACCAAGTTCTCACACAAAACACAGGTCTTCACAACATGACTTAAAATGCAGATCACAACCAAGGACATCATTTAAAACACTGCTGAGATGCCTTACAATGAATCTTGTTCCTCTAACCCTGAAGCATTTTGAAGACAAAAAGAAAGCATTAAGCAAATGACCCACAATCTGACCTTCTAAGCACCTAATGTCACCTTGGACTACTTTTCAAAGACACATTTAATAAACTTCCTCTCCATCTGCACCAGCTGACATAGTTCTTACTAAGGAAAAAAAACTTGAGCATGTTCCCTGTGGGGAGTGTGGGGGAGGAGACACTCCTCTAACAAAACAAAGGCCACACAGACCAAAGGAACAAATCGGAACGTAAATATTAACCAGCTTTTTTATCTCACTCAAGACAGGAATGTTCCCCACCCTAGTAACTGACAGCACTAGGGAAAATCATTTTATACCATACTATCGAAATCACCCCTCATACAGGACACATCCTCCTCTCTGCAAGAGGCCTTACAATGGATCCAAGTGAGTGGTTCTCCAAAGACATCAAAACTTCAAAAACCACACAAACCCCCATGTCTATCAAGAAGGACTGTTTCAGCCCCGAACCACTTCCAGCTCAGACAGACGACCTTATGCTCTGAGATGCAATCAGGCTCCTCGGCTTGCATCAAGGCAATGATGCTCCAAGAATGTGGGTCACTCAGTAACGAGCTGACTCATTATAAGCCTGACCTTTTTCCTTTTTTTTCCCCTTTTTTTTTGCCCTTTTATTTCAGACCATCTGTGGAATACCCCAGCACAAACTGGCCTTCTCTTGCAATTACAACCGTAGCTAGGTGCTGGTGAGACCAGGGGAGCTGTAACCCCAGTTCCCTCCCTCCAGCTCCACATTCCCACCACACAGCAGCTCAGAACACTGCAAGGTGGGGCAGTCCTTTCCTTTCACTGCTGGCATGTGATGCTAGCATGGGATATGCACAAGGGGGAAATCAGACTTGCAGGTACAGTGGAAAGGGATGTAAAGCGAGGGACAGCAGCCTCCTGCTCTCCCAGGACTGTGGATTCTGACTTCAAAGCTGTTTTACAGAATCGCTGACCCTGTGCACCTTCAAGTACAGGGGGAAATGGATACTAGGGTTTTTTTTTTACTTGTCTGCTTTCTTTTTTCAAAGAGTCTCTCATTTAAATCAATAATCTCTAACCATTAACTTTATCTACTAAAAGAAAAGTCAGGATCTGTGCATGACAATGAAAGGCAGGTTTTCCCACCAGAACGGGAAGGGCCTTTCCTGAGAGTTTTGTAAAGTGAAGCACATCAGGGAGGACCAAGTCATCACCCCAACATGGTACCCAGTAAGCCCATATGGTAGCTGGCCACACTGCAAGAGCAATCACAGAATCACACAGAATCACAGTACATTAGGAGCTGGAAGGGACCTCAAAAGATCATCTAGTCCAACCCCCCTGCCAGAGCAGCATCACCTAGACTAACTCACACAGGAATGCATCCAGGCAGGTTTTGAATGTCTCCAGAGAAGGAGACTCCACAACCTCTCTGGCCAGTCTGTCCCAGGGCTCCGTCACCCTCACAATGAAAAAATTCCTTCTTACGTTCACACAGAACTTCCTATGCTCCAGCTTGCACCCACTGCCCCTTGTCCTGCCGCTGACCATCACTGAGAAGAGCCTGGCTCCATCCTCCTGACTCTCACCCTTTACATATTTATAGACATTGATAAAGTCACCCCTCAGCCTCCTCCAAGCTGAAGAGGTCCAGCTCCCTCAGCCTGTCCTCATAAGGAAGATGTTCCACTCCCTTAATCATTTTGGTGGCCCTGTGCTGGACTCTTTCAAGGAGTTCCATGTCCTTGAACTGAGAGGCCCAGAACTGAACACAATATTCCATGTGCAGTCTCAAAATCACAGATCCTGCAACTCTCTCCTGCGTACGTGAGGTTATTTCACACTTACTAGGGGTGCCCCTCTACACCAGCCAGGAAGGAGGTACAGATGGGTCACCACCAGGCCAGAAGCAGAGGCACACTGGTCCGAGCTACATCTGATCCCTGCTTTACACAGGCCTTGAGAGACAGAGCAGGGCACATAACCTGCTGCGGGTTCTGTGGTGCTACAGGATGGAGGCAATGGCAAAGGCCAAACACAGGTGCCTCACACAACTCATCCTATCACATTTTGTCTTAGAAGAAATGAGAAGTGAAAACCAACACATGGTTTTTGCAAAACCCACCAGAGAGCAATGCCCACTACAGGCAGAGCGGGGACAAGGTGTGCAATGCTTCCTGGGACTTTAGTCCTCATTCTCCAGGAGTCCAGCATGTACAGCCCCATGCTTCACCTCTACCTTTTCTTCTACTCTTCTAACACATTTTGGTCTTAAACTCACACTGGGGAAACCACATTTTGCAGGGTTTCACTGGTCACAAGTGTCACACAGCATCTGCAGGCTCATCCCACGAGGTGCCTAACAGACCTGACAGACAGACCCATCAGACATGATGCTTCATCATTCAACAAGAGAAACACACAGAAGCACTTCCCTAACAGCACCCCAGGGCTATGCTTGGGCTTTTGTTGGCCTACCCTTCCCTGGGAAACATTTATCCAAAGCTTAGTGGGACAAAAGAATGATTTTCCTCACCGCAAGCCAAACCTTCCAAAGTCTTTGCCGGTACTGAACTGCAAGAAGGATCCTGTCCTTATGGCAAGACCCTGGGCTGAAGGAGGTACCAGAAACCACAAGCTGTCTGTCGTTAACCTTGCTACTGCCGGGACTTCAGCTCCATTTTACAGGGTGATAGGAAGTCTCTTTATACTACTATTAAACAGTTAAAAATCTGGTTTAACATCACCAAGTTTGTGGAAGTTGGGGGTTTCCTCAATCCCTCAACAACTGAACCAAGGAGATGCCCACAGCAGATATAGATCTTTACAGCCTGGTCACCAGCACGCAGCGACACCACAGCAGTGCTCCTCCTCATGAAAAGGAATCCAAGGAGTTCATGTTTGTAAAGATTTTATGTATGAAGTGTCACTGGTACTTTGTTTCTGAGATCAAATGTAATTTTAAAAGCAAAAGGTCTTCTTATAACCGTTCAAGCTACTTAACTGTTTAAATATCTAGCTCCATACACAGCATCAATCTCCTCCAGACAAGGCCGCCTGGGTCTGCACATCCAATAGTCGAAGCAAAATACCATGTTGCCACAAAAGAAAAGTGGCTGGGGACCCACAAGAGTCCACCATGCCTTCCAAAAAGCTCTTGGTGACTCCATGGTTGCTACAAGTACTCAGGGGCAACCACCAGCATGACAAAGACGAGAATGGAAGATGATGATAGAATAGTTCAGCCGCACAGAAAAGCCCTTTTTGCACGAACACTGCTAGGGAAGAACCCTCCCAACAAGTTGACTTCTCATCTTCCAAGGGAAACAGAAAGGCACTTCTTACATCTGGTGGGGATGAACCACTGTGGAGTGGAGCATGCAAGAGCTATAAGGGCACACAAAGCGTGTGGTCATTACAGTCACATGTAGGATCCCAATTAGTACACTTAAAAGAAAGAAACCCAACTCTTTAATTCTTTTAATTCCTTACAAAAGAACAGACAATTGTTATTTACACATTCACCGGAAGCTGGCATCACCCAGGCTTCTGTCCTAATGTTCACACCCAAGCGGGCACCATTCCACCTCCCATGACACCAGTGGGCTCCAACAAGAGCCTCTTTCTTTCCTCAGGTTCCACACACAGGCAGCAAGGAAACCATTAGCTCTTCCTCCGGCCCATGTCTAGCCCCAGAGACTTGCAAGAACTCTCACAGGTACAAGATGGACTTGCTGCTCCATCTCCTGAGCTGCCCAGCTGCATCTCGACATGTAGATGGGTGCCAAGCTCCCACACTGGGCACACCACCATGGGATTCCCCAGAAATTGGGAAACTTCACAGCAGACTCGCTTCTTGCCTTGACCAAAATGAACCACGGCTTCCCATGCCTGGGTTGGCTACCATGAACCATTCCGGCTTCACCGAGTGTGGCTCAGTCTGAAACTTGCATCAGACTTTTTGCTGCCTTTTATTTATGACTTTTAGTCTACAGCATTAGTTACCAGCTTGCAGTAAAAGGAAAAAAAACCCACTAAGCCAGCTACAAAAATAATCCTCCCGCTCGTTATATTTTTGGTTCTTTATCTTAGACCTATTCTTTAAGCCTTCAGGATCTTGGCTGTCACCGTGTAGGCTAAAAACGTGCTTTATAGTCAAACAAATGCCGAAATTCTCACAAGACTACACTACTCAAGGAGCAAAGGAGCTGTGCTAAAATTATAAAAGTGGCTAACAGCAAGATTAATCAGATCCTGGTTTTTAAAAAGACAAAAAAATCTGAAGATACAAGCCCCTTACTTTTCAAAGGTACAATCAACTTATGGCATCTCCTTTGCAGCTGACATTTGCTTTCATCAAACCACCACCACCACCACTAGACCCTCCTGAGATCCCTCTAATAAACTGGATTTGCGATTCTCCCTGTTAAACAGTCCATACTACCACTGCTTAAACTCCAAGCAGGTAGAGAAGTGCCAGCCACCAGGGCTGGGCTGATGGGGCTCGTCTTCTGAAAGCACCAGTGGGACAAAGACTCAGCAGAAGACCTCAGTGCTGCCAAAGTCATCTCTGTGGCATCGACCCAATGAAGCTTTGGCCCCACAGCCCTCAAACTGATTTGGTGATCCTGATATTTCATTTGCCAGAACCTGACATTTCTGAGCCCTGGCTCTTCTCTATGCTATTCTTGACCAGCTCAACTCATCAATCCCAAAGGAAACACACACACACACCCTGCTCTTCGCTGGGAGTGGATTTTGCAGATGAAGCAAAAACCAGCCCAAGCTAGTCATGAAGCAGCAAGGGGGTGAGGGCCAAGAAGGAAAAAGCCGTTTTTTAATGAGCATAAATGACCCCTTGCATGGCTGACAGGTTTCAAGCTTAATATCTGGCTCCTCTTAAAGCTGAATTCTTGGTGGCCGCCTCCTCCTCTGAGAACCGGACAGGAGCCCAGCGATAATGACTTTCCCTGTGCACTGTCACACTTGGCTTGAGGTCCGAGCATCCCCACAGAGCCCAGGAGAAGCCCCACGTGCTCTGGGCTGGCACAGGGCTCCGCAAAGGCAACTGAGGTGAAGATTTCAAAACATCTCTGGGAATAGCAGCGCAGAGACATTTTAGCAGATTCAGCTCTGTCTTCCTGTTACTTTTTTTAAAGCTCCCACTTATTAAGGGCACACGTTCAATATTCCGTAAGTCATAACCCAAAGTGTTTGCCATTAAACCAAAGCCCATGGAATAATCTGACTCATTTCAGCTGGCGAATCCAAATAAATGATGACTGCCCGCTGTTACAGGCAGCTTTAATGTGCAGCTCACTGAAGTCAACAGGCACAAGCTCAGGACCTTCTTGAGGTGAAACAAAATATTATTATTAGGGAAGATTTCATAACAGTGTAGGACTAGACTTCATCCAAACATAGATGTTGCACTGGTTTAACTAAATCCAGTGTGGAAAAGTTTTATTTATTGCATCTTACAGCTACGTGACGAAATTACAGCCAGGACTCATTTTTCTGCTCATATCCAAGAGCGAGCCCCTTTCCTGCTGATGCAAGGATTCCAACCAAGGACTGGACTCCATCTCTGCCTGCCCTGTCCCACAGTCACTGTCAGAGAACTCCCTACCATGCATCACAATTTTAATCCCCCTCACCAAAACAACAGTCAGCCCCACCAAGCCCCCATTCCCATCGCTCTGCTCCCACCTGCATCACCTCCACCCTTTGTCAAGACTATCGCAGCCACATCAAAAAGGAATAAATCAGAGCAACACAATAATGTGTCTGCCAAATAAATACACAGCCTAAGGGTGGCAGGCAACTGAAGGGAACCGGCTGTTTGCTCCCTGATCCCAGAGCTGCCTCCAACCAACCCTGCATCACGCACCGAGAGCTCAGGCTCTGGTTCATCCCCGCAGATGAATGACCTTCCCAGCTCGTCATCTCATATTGAACATACACATCAAACCAACCAACCTTCTTGTGAACCAGAGATTTTCCCTTGTGTTATTCCAAGACTGGCAATGACGTACTGCACCTTTTCTCACCCATTTATTGCTACTAATATTTTTATTTCAGCCATGTCTGGGGTCTTAAATGTTTAACACCGGGGTTTTCTGAAGAGCTCACATGCTGCTTCTGAAGTGATTGCTGCTGTTGAGACTAGAATGAGGAGAAAAGTAACTAAAACCGGGATTATTTTGTTACTACATTAGCATTTAAAGGCATGAAAGGAATTCCTAGGCACATACCACTCACTGCACAGGAATGCAGCCGAATACTTCATTTACATACAGGGCCTGCTCTGCACTGTCAGAAGGACTTGCAGCCCAAAAGGTCCCTGCCCTTTCTCATGATGATGGTGCTGTGCACAGCACAGGGTTACCCCTGCCAACAGATCTCATGTCGGGCATTACTGCCCTCCTTGCCAGGGCCCTGCTGCTGGCAGCACTGGCTCTGCTGCTGTCCAAGCAAGCCATGCAGGTGAACGCTCGTTGATTTGATCTGGAAGGGGAAAAAAAAAGAGGTAGGGTCGGCTGAAGTGTTTAAACATCCACCTGAGCTCACCGGACAGGATCTCCACAACTGCTACTGCAGCACTGACCATCCACCACTTCCATGGCTCCTCTGCACCAGGCTTCTGGGGGCAGACACCAGTGTGTCTACCAAACCCACCAGTAAAGTCAGGGATGTCTCTTACCTACCCTGCAAACACATTAACAACAAAAGCAGATCAATCTGTCAGCACTGGTCTGCGCCAGCCACAAAGCTGCTGCGTGCACTACGAGCTTGGCTCCTTTCCTTCCCAAGAGCTCCTTACAAAGACAACCAGCCTTTCTTAAGCTGATTACCCACTGTATGCAGTTCTGGGCTCCCCAGTACAAAAAAGACAGGGATCTCCTGGAAAGAGTCCAGCAGAGGGTCACAAAGATGATTAACTGCCTGCAGCATCTTCCCTATGAGGAAAGGTTGAGTGAACTGGGACTGTTCAGCCTTGAAAAAAGTAGACTGAGAGGGGATCTGATCAATGTTTATAAATAGCTGAAGTGTGGGACACAGGGGGAAATGGCCAGCCTCTTTGCAGTGGTCTGTGGGGACAGGACAAGGGCCAATGGCCTCAAGTTGGGAGCACAGGAAGTTCCGCACCAATATGTGGAAGAACTTTTTCACAGTGAGGGTGACAGAGCCCTGGGACAGGCTGCCCAGGGGGGTTGTGGAGTCTCCTTCTCTGGGGATACTCAAGACCTGTATGGATACCTACCTGTACGACCTGTCCTAGGGAACCTGCTTTGGCTGGACTCGATGATCTCTGGAGGTCCCTTCCAACCCCTACAATTCTGTGAATCCTGCCAGGAGCAAAGAGTCCCACTTCAGCCTCTCCATTAATCTCAAAGGAGTCAAGATTTCTTTCTCATGGTCATAATATGCTCCAGGGACAGGGTAGAGGGAAAAGAACATTTCTTTTCATGTAGACACCCCATCCTTTAGCACCAAGAATGAAGAGACATTATTGCAGGTGAACCCATCTTTCCTTAAATGAAGCAATGGTAGCCCAAACCCTAAGTCTGTGACATAGCTGGCAGGGATTCAGGGGTTATCTGGCAGAAAGATCTGGAATAATTTCCTTCTGCAGACTGCTCATCAAGATATCCTTTTCCTCCATCTCCTTCCTGGGTTGAACACATTTCTCTTGGGGATGATGCTGGAGCAGAAGACAGTGGACTTTCCAGAACCACTTTTCCCATTTATTTAAGCCAGTGAATGCAAAGCTGATACACATGATATGTAATCGGACTGAGGGATATATTTGGTGAAGGAAGTTGCCAAGGGTAAAGAAAAAGAAGGAAGGAGAGGACACTTAAACACATGAAGAGCATTATGGTAAGTGGCAAAGTAACAGCCGAACTTCATATGAGTCGGGGCTAACAAAAACAAACATAAAAATTTAAAATATTACAGGAGATTAAACGTAATCAGTTTTTCCTCCATAAGATGACACCTCCTGCCCTCCTGTGACCCATGTGATGCTGCTAATTTGGGAGTCGGGCTATCTGATTAGCCACACTTGTGCCTGACGTAACCCAGCAAACCTAACCCTGCAGCGTGCTCCTGCAGCCAGCACCACACACAGGGTCCCAGCACTGCCCCGTGATCCAACGTGGTCCTGGAGCTGCCAGGAGCTGGGTGGCAGCTGCAGCATGATGCAGAAAGGCTATAAAAAGCTGAGGACGCAGCTGGGAAAGCAGCAGCCGACCTGGTCCAGCAGCATGCTGGCATCACCTTTCACCTACATCTGCCAAGCTGCTTTCCCAATAAAAGATTATCTTGGAAAAACAAGCTCCGTCACGGCTGCTTGCTCCAACAGGTCCCAGGATCAAGAGTTATGTCCTCATAGGACACGGTGAGCTAAGGGCACAGGAGGGGGGAATCAGAACAGGCTGTCCCAGGGTAAGGGAGCTTGTTCCCTTGGGGCAAGCAAAACCCCAGCAGCTTCAAGCAGAAGTGATGCCCCCTTCCCAAAAACGGCCACCAGGGAAGAGCACAGCAAGAACATCACCAGCACGTCAAAAAGCCCCAATGGCCTGTCCATCTCCATCCCCCTGGATCTATGGTCCAACAGCAAAGCACAGCAGGCTCAGGCCCTCAGATCTGGCAAGAGACATCTGGGAGATCCCATTTAGGAGACCCATAGACACAACAGGTACCAGAAATGCCAGAAACTACCATCAAAAAGCTCTTTAGATTCACAGATCCTAATCTGATGCTGGTTCAATCAAAATCCTTACTGCCTCCCACTTGGCTTCACTCTCCTCCATGTCCTCTCCAGTGTCCAGCTGGCTCCAGCTGATGTGCTGACTTCAGCTCTGCCATCTAGGAAGATGGACTGCTGAGCTATCAGCAGTGCCGAAGCCAGCCAATGAGCCATCTGAAAACCCAATAAATCATTGCTATGTGTCTTCCTATCTGGTAGGATGGCAAATTTCTATTTATTTATTTGTTTATTTATTTATTTTGGTAGCTGTCCTTTTAAAGTCCCCCTATACCCCTTGCAAGTCATCCTCCTGCTGTCACCACACATATCACTGTACCAAAACCAGAATTTTTTTTTTTCCTGATGGGTAAACTGATATATCAAAGGAAAAGAGCCTCACACAATACAGCAACAGGGCTGCAAATTTCAGACTGGCAGAAGAGTCAGGACTCCTTAGGAACATATTTTTGGGAAAAGAGTAGAAAAGATCCTGGCAGATACTACCATTTTTTTTCCCTACCTCAAAAGCCGCAAGGATTACAAAGCTGATAAAAATGACCTGGAAACCTATACTGGAGTGCCTTGGCCTTGATTTTGATCTTGAAATAACCTGGCCCAAGCTCAAGAATCATTTTGAATGCTTATTTTTAGAACAAGTTACCTTCAAACCTCCAAACCTGTCCTTTAAATAGTTTGACACAGTAGATACCTTTTACATTTTCTCTTTTTTTTTTCCATGAGGTCAAACACACGATCTGTGAAGTCACATTTATCAGGAGAGACCTGTCCAGCAACACTATCTTGGTTAAGCACTTTCCCAAGGAAAGCGGTGCTCATTTCACAGCAGATGCAGGCTTTCCCACCACCTTCCACCAGGAAATGCATCATGTCCATATCCAGACATGCCAAAGCCAGCCTGCTCTTTCCACAGCTACACCAAAGGTCTGGCCTTGAGTTGACAAAGCCCAGTTTAGCTGGTAAATGTTACTCTCACCGACATGAGCCAAACATGTGTAAGAACTCACTCTCTCAGGGCTGTATTTTCTCACAGCTGCCAACCCAGGTCCACCTGGTTACTCGAGCTGGACGCAAACAGCTTGTCTGCGGCAACTTTGAGCATGGTTTAACTTTATTTGAGGGGGTCTGGGTGCTCTTGACCAGGTTTGGGAACATACACAGCTGCCACATGGTTCCTCATGCAGTTCACCTAACAGGACCAGTCAGGACTCAAAACTGGGGGAAACTGCTGATTTTCCACTCACATTTGCGTGAGTATACCCAAGATGATATGAGAACATCTTATCTTCAAGTCTTCTGACGAGCACTCATGATTGCATAAAGCCACTGAAGACCACACATGGGACTGACAGCGGGGGTGGTGGGAGTCCATTCTCTAACCCTAATGCAGCGTAACAGAGCAGTATAAATAGCCCCACTTGTAGGGCACTGCATTGGGGGGATGAGAGGCCTCGTGATCTTCAACTGCCTTAACATCACTGCTTCCTGACACCCTCCTTTTCCATGTGCTCCTCCAGAAAGGGACCTCTGTGAAATTGTCTTCTAAATCCAAGCCCTCAAGCATCCCTACAGGCATGCACAACCTGAAAGCCCACAGTGGTTTATTGTGTATTATTTTAAGTGGTTCAGTTGCACTAATGAAGTCCTATTCATTAGGATACCCTGAGGCATGTCAGGCCATAATACCTAAAGATCACAGCTCTACATATCTAAAGGGGCCAGGAATAACTCTGGAAAATGTGCACCCTCCAGAGACCATGTGATGAGCCTTCCAGTGTAAAGGATGGGTTTTAAACACAGTGGCACAGTAATCACCAGTTGGGATCAAAACCAACCACCACTCCTGCTCACCATCCAGCCTCCAACCTCAGACATTCCAGAGTACAGACCCACACAGCTTGCAAGCATAAGAGGATGTTTCCATCAGTACCCACCACTGGCATGCAGAAATGACTTGCTGTGTTCTCCAGATTAATTAAATAAACAGTTTCAACTAATTCCTCAGCTGCGAGTGGTAGCAGGTGAGGAGCTGACATGGTTCCCCTTCTGCCACCCATCGCAAGTGCAGCAGCCTCCAGGAAGCAGAGCAGACAGTAGACAGAGGTGATATCTATCACAGCAGTTGCATCGCTGGCAGACCACCTGCCACAACCCCCAGAGGTCCATTTAACCACAGGGTCACTGCTTAAACCAACCACAGATCTATGTTTTTTTTTTCTCAGATAGCTTTCTTCTGCTGTTTTTGCCCCATTAGACCTATTCTGAATGCTACCACGGTTTAACATCATGCCTGGCAGTACAAGAGGGTGCTGACTCCCCAGCCCCAGTGAGCTGAAGTGAGACAGCTCAGGCATTTGCTCCTCACCACTGTCCACTTCTCCCCTCCTGCTACAGGAGGTCTCAGAGCACAAACAACACATTTCAGGTGACTTTAACGTGCCAGGTTACAAGGCATGAAACCACCTGACCTGCTTCACATAGTCTCACTGCCATGTGTTCCCAAACTCCACAAGTGCTTCAGCCACACCAGCTGAACCTCCTCCAAGTCAAAACCTTGCGTAATACGTTCCTGCGGTTATGAAGATTCCTGACCTCAACTACTCAATTTGGTAGCCAAGGTACTGGCTCTACAGAGATGAGTTCCCATGATGTTCTTGTACCAATGACCTTCAGAAAGGCAGAGCCACCCAGCATGCTGGGAAGCAGCAAGGAACAAGCAGCTCCTGCACTCTAGTAAATGGTCTGGTTTCAGGGAGTCACCAAGGCAAAGCACCAGGTCTTGAGAATGGTCCTTCCCACTACCAAGACTAAGAAATAATAAAAGCTGGATAAAGAACATTAAGAAGGAAATGGAGCTGCTGGAGGAAGTCGAAAGGAGGCCACAAAGATGATCAGAGGGCTGGAGCACCTCTCCTGCAAGTACAGGCTGAGAAAGTTGGGCTTGTTCAGCCTGGAAAAGGCTCCAGGGAGATCTCAGGCTGCCTTCCAGCACCTGAAGGGCATCTACAGGAAAGATGGAGAGGGATGCTTTATCAGGGAGTGCAATGATAGGACGAAGGGTAATGGTTTTAATCTGAAAGAGGGTGGATTTAGATTAGACATTAGGAAGAAATCCTTCCCCGAGAGGGTGGTGAGGTCCTGGCACAGGCTGCCCAGAGGAGCTGTGGCTGTCCCCTCCCTGGCAGTGTTCAAGGCCAGGTTGGACGGGGTTTTGGGCCACCTGGGCTAGTGGAGAGTGTCCCTGCCCATGGCAGGGGGGTTGGCACTAGATGTTTTTTGAGGTCCCTCCCAACGCAAACCATTCTGTGACTGTATGTAATGAGGAGAAATAGAACAAACATGACAAACCCCTCTGAGATGACAGAGCAAGCTGCCTGTGTAGGACCTGCACGGTTCAGGGTTGATGGCACTGCTGTCTGAACAATGGAAAGACTGAGTTAAGCTAAAGGAGAACACTGGCGTGTAGTGAACACTAGGAATGACTTCAGGCCCGAGTAAGAAGGTCCTTAGCCATGTCCAGCTCTGGATGCCTTCCAGCAGTCACAGGGCAGGCAGCCCAATCAGTCTTAAGATGCAGCTTGATAAATTTAGAAATGAGATTATACCCCTTGGCTGCTCGTGAGGTAAGGAAGAGACCTTCATGATCCCAGCAGTGTTGCACACTCTCATGTTCCTTCTCTCATCAGCAACGTTTCTTAATTGGCTGCTTGCTGCTTATCCTCAACCACCTGGATGCCTTACAACCATCCCCTCTGATGGAAACTTATTCTGGATGTGTAACAGAACACTATGTGTGTTTAAAAAGTTTAAAGTTTAGAAGTCTAAAAAAGTTTAAAAGCCTACTGCAGAGAAAAGAAGGATTTTTGACCCCATATTTTACAGGTGCAGCAACAAGGACAGGAGGAATCTGATTCCACACCACAATGAACCATTCCTCAGTACTGGGCTATCTGTCACCAACATGAATTACACATCAAACCCAAACTACCAGCAAGGACAAACCCACACCCTGACAGAGGGTGCCGTATATTGTAGGGATCATCCCCACCTCTCCAAGGACAAGAACTCCCAAAGCTTTCAACTGAGGTTGCTCTACCACATTTTTGTTACCCTTCACCAGCACTTAAGTAAGGCTCCACCACCCCATCTGCCACTGAATGCTCTTCACATGCATGCTACAATAAATCCCATATAACTCTCTCTATCTGACCATATTTTAAGAGAAGAGTTGTCCCTACCACCTCCCAGTGTGTCTCCATCCCACCTCCCAGCAGCCCACCCGCTATGGCATACACTCTCTGATTTCTTATTCCCCCAAATACTTCCATCACTTTTTTGGGATGCCTTTGGAGCTTACTTCTCAGTGTTCTTCTAAGCCATTTGTTTTCAAAGGCTCTCAGATACTTTGCCTGTACCTTTGATAGGTTTCCAGCTTTCAGATCCGTATGCTTAGATAAAAATTACTTTCAAGTCCAAGATTCACAATTCAGCTTTTCAGCTGCAGATTTTCAATGACCAAATCTCAGTTAAGCCAGTAAATGCAGCTGCTGCCTTGCCAGCGTGTGACACCATTTCCTTCTGGACATCCCCAGTGGATCCGATACAACTACTGGGATACGCGAATGGATTCATTTCTGGTATTCCACTGCCTTCTAACGTAAGGCTTCACTCAGGAGTTGCAAGGTTTGCAGAAGACCAGTGGGTTTGTACCAGTCAGGACCTCCAACCAGGAGGTCTCCACTTGCACATCTGCTGAGTGCTCCCATGGGCTGCACATGGTGCAGTGAAGTTGGGACCCTAGGTTTGCCTACAAACTCTCGGCCAAGTGAACAGGAAAGCCCAGCTGTATGCAGGCACCGGTTGCAGCACGGGCTTTACCTAGGCTGGAATGTGTCATACTGGCACGGACAACATGGGAAAACCCGAGCATGGGTTCTCCAGCCTCCATAAAGCTTGGGGGCAACCAGCTGGGGACAAATCCAAAGCCACCCCTGCCCAGTAAACCATAGGGTACATGCCCTAATATGTTCCAGCTGTAGCTGCTGAGGTATAAACAGGAGTTTTTCTTTTAATCCGGATTAAGATAGCACCCGAGCTCTCTCTGGGATACAAGGCTGATTTTAGACACATCTTGCTGTGCACAACCGGATTGTCCCAGGTGCTGATGACCGGATGCCAATCTCTTGGAGGAGCTCCACCTTCAGCAGAACCTCATCTACCATGAAGCCTCCCCACCCTTCAAGACAAGAAATTACTGCCATGGATAGCCCCAAACTGCCAAGGATTACTGAACATTTGGGCGACCATTTGCAAGCAAGGAGCCCGGTGACAGCACAGGGAATTATGCAAATACAAAGCGAAGAGGAAGCATCGTCGGCATCTCGTATGTTTGCCCTCATTCTATCAAAGCCTGGCAGTGGTAATGCATTCCCCCCCCCCCCCCCAAGTAAAGCTGCTGGGATCACGTCACCTGCTTTAATGCACTCTTCTTTAGCCTCTTCTACATGCCAGGAGTGCATGAATTTAAATAGGATCTCCATTTTATTTAGATTTAGTGTAAGGGGAGGGGATGTTTGCAACTGGAATCCACTTCTCATTTCAGACCCTTGACCAAGCTCGGCTGGATGGATGCTTATTGAAAACATTACCACCTCCCTCCCTCTTCAAATGCCAGGGGTTGCTATCATCATAGCATCATAGGTGACAGCACTTCAGCAGGCATGGCTGACCTGAGCAGTCTGGCTGAGACAGCAACTGAAGGCAGCAATCAGGCAGGTTGGTTGGGGGAGCAATCCTGTGTTAAGGTGCTGGCTCTGACTGGGAAAAAGGTCTATCTGCATTCTGGGTCAGCAAAAAGGGGTGAGAGCGCTTACTCCAACATCGGCATCGCTATAGGTGATGTGGCTAAAGAAAGCAAAGGACTAAATACCTAATCAGTGAAGATTCTGCACAGGAGCAAATGCTTTAGTATTTTAAAAAAATACAAACGTCACTTTATTATCCAAAGACTTCCTTTCCCCCTTAAATCTCACCCCCACAGGGCCAGAAAGAAATAATCCACATCCAGAGACTTGCAAATTCACCATTCTCACACCCAAAGGCATATTAGGTCCTTTCTGCAGACAAGAAACCAAGGCATTTCACATTTGCCTCGGCTTGATCCATACTCAAGATCTGCCAGTAGCTGGTAAAATGATGAAAAGGAAATTAAAAGAAAAGCCAGAAAACACCCACAGCCCCAACCAGTGTAGTTACACAGAGAAAATGCAATTGATTTAGAAAATGGCTCTAACGGAGGCAGCAGGGAAGGAAAACCAGAAAACAGCCCTTTTCTGCTGATGAAGCTCCTATTTTTTAATTTTTTTGTCTGGGAGCCAGCTTCAGCCACCCCAGCAGAAGAGCTGTACACGGCAGGGCAGTGGATAACATCACCTGCCATAGGTGACATCTGTGTCACCCAAACGTGCTTTACCCTCACAAAGCACCACCTCCTCTTTACCTACAGGAAGGCAGCAAACATGATGAGGGAACTGAAAAATAACTTTACACAAGGGGAAAAAAAAGACCCCAACCCCCCCAAACAACTATAAACGCCGTAGTGTGGAGCACTGCTCCATCCAAGAGGTTTTATGTGTAGGAATCCAGCACCAGGAACTCTGAGCTTGTCATTCCTGGCCAGGATGCTACCAGCTTTTCTCTTGGGAGGAGCGTATATCCTAGCACCAATACCTGTAATAATGAAAAATTAATTAAGGACATCATAAGGCAAAGAAGAACAGTGCTGTATCCTAAGAAAACACTTCGTTCATTGAAATTTAAAGCACTGCATTGCTTTTCACTCTGTGTGTGCAAGCATGGGTGTGCGTCCGTGCAGCAAGTTTTCAATTTTGCAAGTTTCAAGCAAAGGAAATACTCAAAATATTTTTTAAACACATGCAGAGACTGAAACAGCAGCTCATACTGGCAGCACAACACAATGTATGTCACTTAGTTACTCCATCCAGGAAATTAACCTAATCTATTAGAGTAACAAGACAGCCAAAACGTGGTTTCCCAAGGCAGAAGCTGTCTTTTTTGGAGAGGGGGGCCAGCTCTGCCACCTGCAACTTAATCCCTGGTGACTACCACAGTCTCTCAGCCACACCTCTGGGGATGTCCACTGCCTCTGCACGACACCGGTCCTGGGGACTTGGTTCAGTACTCCATCCCTGGCCTCACTGCAGTGCCTGAGTAGGGCCAGGTATATTTTATTAAATAAGTAATGATTCATACATTTCCTGGGGGGGGAAGGGGCAATCTAGTCAAAACCAACCGTACAGAGTAGGAATCACTGAGCAGTCTGAACCCCAAAGCACAATGAGAGCTGACTGACAGAACAAAACACCAACAACCAGATAGCCTGTAAGAATAGAGATGTCAAGTTTCTTGGGGTCTTGGGCTCCAGGAGCTGCAGAAACGTCTCCAGGAGGGTGACAGCTAGTTCACGTCAGCATATTTGTATCACCAAGCTGTGGGTGCTGCGTGACTGTCACCATATTAAACCCCCTCAATACAACATTCTGAGCTTCCCAAAGAGACGGTGTTGGTTGCAAAACAGGGGAATTTTAATTCTCCCCCTCCTCCCCACTGCTACTCAGCGGTGGCAGAGGCACAAGCAGCTGTTGGCACATGGTCCTCCCCCGACACATTGCCTCTGCCGGCAGTGATGCCACTGGCATTTGGGGGGTTTTAGCGGAGGGGGAGCAGAGCCCAGACAGCAGTGAGTTTGCAAAGCTTGGGCTCAGCTGGGAGGTGATGGGGATACCACGCTTGGGTAAGCCACGGAGACAAGGAATGGGGAGACAGGGCTGCATTCTTCATGCATGAAACAGGAGAGAAAGGGCTCTCGCTGCTTCTCTGAGCATTAGTAAGCACGCAGGAACACAAAAAAAGCCCCGAAGCAAATCCGCTCTGCATTAGGGATTATGACTCAGAGATACTTTTTCTTTCTCCCACTGTCGCTCAGCCAGAGTAGCCTCACCGCTCACATTCAGAGCAGCCTCCCCGTTTTGGGCTCCCTCTGCCTGAAATCCCACTAAATAATTACCCTTTGCGGTCAGCGGTGAAGAATCCAGGGTTTTTTCCCTCTTTCCCTGCCAACGCGGGGGCCGGGGGGAAATGAGCACTGCATGCCTGGACCACGCGCCTGCACGGATGCTCAGCGCCTGCAAAGTCATCACAGCCCCGTGGGAGCCGCGTGACCGGCGGCCAGCACAGGCGCAGCACAAAGAAGGGAGATAAATGGGATGTTATCTATGGCGCAAGGGACGGCTGACTGTGAAGTACTGCCCAGGAGGTGTGGAGAAAAACACCAGGATGGGGGTGCCGTTTCAGGGGTGGCCGGCAGTTTGCCGGCACAAGCAGCATCCCATGCAGAAGCAGTGCCTCTCTGGAAGAGACCCATTTTAGCCCCAGGATGGGTTAGTTTACTGGGAAAGAATCCAGGAGCAGGATGGTGGACCTACATAGGGTTTCTAGCTAAGAAAACTATCGCCTGCCTCCTCTGCACCTTCTGCATCACTGGTGACAAGGGACATGTTACCACAGGGAATGAGACCTCCAGAAGAATTTCGTACAGCCTGCCACCCCACTGGCGATTTTGAGAGGAAAAGGAGCTGTGGTTGTGGGACAGGCCGCTGTAGAACAAGGGGGAAAATACTGTTTTGTAAATGATGTGGCTTGGGGAGCCCCATCCTGCTGGAATGATCTGAGCTGGGCTGAACCAAACAAAAAGTCTCGTGGCCCCTTAGCATTAGGATAATAATAGCAGCAGATAAATTCCACATTTCAAACAAGGGTAAAATATTAAACAGGGCCTCTGTAGAGAGATTAGGTGGAATAAAAAAAAAAAAACCACAAAACAATAAAGTTCTTGGATTTAAACTGATTGGCAGCGAAAGCCAGGGAGCAGGGCCTCCCTTTCCCTGATACCTCCACATTGCCCTGTGTAACCAAGTGCTCCAAGTGTGCCCAAAGGGTAACTGCAGCAGCACACAGAGCACAGAAATATCAGAGTGACCTTCTTCCAGGGCCATTCCCAAAATCCGTATGTTCCCAACTTGCCATGCATCTGGGAGGTCCCTGCTTGTGCCACCCCACACACAAGGGCCCTCAAGCAAACCTGAGATGCCTTGAGAGAAACATCTCACCTTGTCCAGCACAGGAGGCTGTGCAAGCATGGCATCAGTAAAACAGGGTGAAGAAGTAGCAAAAGGAATTGTTTTCCTTTACAGAAGGGAGCCTTTTCCAGGCTCCTGCAGGAGGAATTTTTGAGTCTGAATTACAGACACAAATATTAGCAAAGGCAGGAAGAAAAATGAAGGAGGGAATGTCTTTCCTACTCGCTTTTTTTTTACTCAAGGTTAGTTCTGTTTTGGACATTCTAGAGGAAGCCACTGACTCAATGTGCAGTTTTCACCACAGTGCTTTGAAGTTGAAGTCCATACCTCCTGACCTAGTGTGGAGGCATCTCACACTCCTCCTGCGCCCTGTCACTTCCCAGGGCCAGACTCCACACGAGGCAGATAAACTGCTTCAGCCAAAATAATGAATATCAATAATTAAGATGCCAACTAAATATCTTCTCCTTTAAGGAGAAAAAAGGAAAGCTTTTATATTAATGATTTAAGACAACTAGCTTACTAACTTCAAAGACTGTATTCAGCATAAGAGGTCAACCCAAGCTCCACCAGTGGATGTTGATGTCCTGTACTGCAGCAGGTAACCTAACAGACCCATTTTCATGTTTGAAACGGCACCCCGGAAGCAGTGTTTCTGCTGTGGGGAAAAAAAAAGTGTGCTGTAATGACTTATGGATCCAGTAAATTAACTGGTGCGAGGGGACTCTCATCTGCAGAGGGAAGCATACCCTGTCATAAACAAAGTATCAGTTAACAGTGTCTTATTTTGGAATAAAACCCAGTTGCAATATTGCATCGTACCATGGTGAGACATTCACACCTAGTGCCAGGGTTGTTCATGCTCCATTTTAAACAGTAAAATAAAAAACATTAACTCGAGTAACAATTGCTAGGTCTCAAATGCATTTGGAGTTTATAAACTTTATTTCCTTGGACGGATTACATGTCCCTTATCTAAGTGCTGGTGACACTGCAAGTTAGCTACCTGTCTAGGAGACACTACACCTCACCCTTTTACAGCCACAGGTCACCAACACCAAGGCGGAAGGCAGCAGGAGATACCACGGAAGGACAAACACTGACTCCGAAAGGATAAGCAACAGCTGGGAGAAGACAGGCAGCAAACAGTGCAAGGAGAGAAGGTGTTTGTGAGTGTGAATCACACATTTCCTTAGACAGACATCTTTCCATTAATGATGAATATCATAATTCCCCTAAATAATGCAAGGAAAACTTGTTCAATCATTTAAAAGGCATTATCAATAATAAATACATCAGCTCCAGATGCTTACCTCACCTTTCCTCCCTGCTTGGGGACTGTTTTAAGAAAAAGACTGAGATTGCTGTCAGTTTTGAATTTTGGAAAGGTGGTTCGGTACCAGTGTGAACAAAGGAAGCACCTGAAATCAAGGAATGGAAATGCAAGTGTGCACACACCCCACCTGGTATAAAAGCTGTTGACACCGCAGCTGCCGTTACCGCTCGATAAAGCAGCAATGAAAGCACAGCTCTTGTTTACCCAGGCTAAGTGCATACAAGCGGAGGTACACACCCAGATAGCTAAGGCCAGCCTAGAGGAGAGCCCTTCCCACTGGCCAGGGGAAGGACCCCCACCAAGGCCTGCACCAGAGGCAGCGCACCCATCATCTGCAGCAGGCACCAGGGCGATGGCCCATATGAGGGGTACCCAGCTGCTATGCCAGCACCAAAACCAGCATCTGGATGGGTGGGGAGGAGAAGGAGGAAATAATGCATGCTGTCTTTCAATAGTGGATTTCTCAGGAATGAAGAGCAGAAGGAGATTTAGGAGACATGAGGTTCTTCGCTGCAATGCTGCCTGCAAAATCCTCCATACATGCAGGAGCATCTTCTTTCCACTGGAAAATCAGAACAGGTTTCTCAGCTCATCCTGAGCTGGGAACCAACCCCTCTGAGCCACCCATCATGTTGTTAGCGCAAGTCGTACTGTCTCTGAGGCATGAATTATCGTGATGAAATCACAGAATCATTTAGGTTGGAATTGACCATTAAGATCAACGAGTCCAACCATTAACCTAACACTGCCAAGTCCACCACTACTAAACCATGTCCCTGAGCGCCACAGCTACTTGTATTTTAAATACCTCCAGAGATGGCAACTCAACCGCTTGCCTGGGCAGCCTGTTCCAATGATTGATAACAATTTTGTGAAAGAAAAATTCCTAATATCCAATCTAAACCTCCCCTGGCACAACTTGAGACCATTTCCTTTTGTCCTATCGCTTGTTACTCGTCAGAAGAGACCAACACCCAACTGGCTACAACCTCCTCTACTGTAGAGAGTGATAAGGTCTCCCTTCAGCCTCCTCTTCTCCAGGCTAAACAAGCCCAGTTCCCTCAGTTGCAACTTGTAAGACTTGGGCTCTAGACCCTTCATCAGCTTCTTGGCCCTTCTCTGGACTTGCTCCAGCACCTCAATGTCCTTGTAATGAGTGGCCCAAAACTGAACACAGCACTCGAGGTGCGGCCTCACCAGTGCTGAGCACAGTGGGACGATCACCGCCCTAGTCCTGTTGGCCACGCTATTCCTGACACAATCCAGGATGCCACTGGCCTTCTTAGCCACCTGGGCACACTGCTGGCTCATGTTCAGGCAGCTGTCAACCAACACCCCCAGGTCCTTTCCTGACAGGCAGCTTTCCAGCCACTCTGCCCCAAGCCTGTAGCGCTGCCTGGGGTTGTTGTGACCCAAGTGAAGGGCCCAGCCCTGAGCCTTATTGAATCTCATATAGTTGGTCTCAGCCCATTGATTCAGCCTGACCAGATCCCTCTGCAGAGCCTTCCTACACTCAAGCAATCAACACTCCTGTACAACTTGTTGCTGTCTGTGAGCTGACTGAGGGTGCACTTGATCCCCCCAAAGCATTGATAGTGCTATTAAAGAGAACAGGCCCCAGTACTGAGCCCTGGGGGACACCACTTGTGACTGGCCACCAACTGGATTTAAATCCATTCACCACCACCCTTTGGGCCCAGCCATCCAGCCGGTTTTTACCCTATGAAGAGTACACCTCTTCAAGCCATGAGCAGCCAGTTTTTCCAGGAGAATGCCGAGGGCAAGAGTGTCAAAGGCTGTACTAAAGTCCAGGTAGATAGCATCCACTGCCTTTCCCTCCTCCACTAAGTGGGTCACCTTGTCATAGAAGATCAGGTCAGTCAAGCAGGACCTGCCCTTCATGACCCCATGCTGACTGGGCTTGATCACATGGTTTTCCTATACATGAAACATGATGGTACTCAAAATGATCTGCTCCATGACCTTCCCTTGGCACTGAGGTCAGACTGACAGGCCTAATGATCCCGGGATCCTGCTTCTGGAGGATCCTTCTTCCCTGAAGATGGCTGCCACATTATCTTAACCTCTAGTCAACAGGGACCTCCCTACTCAGCCAGGACTGCCAATAAATGATGGAAAGTAGCTTGGTGAGTACTCCCACCAGCTACCTCGGTACCCTGGGGTGGATCCCACCTGGCCCCATAGACCTCTGTGTCTCTAAGTGGCAGAGCAAGTCACTAAACCTTTCCCTTTGCATTAGGGGGCTTCACTCTGTTCCCCATCCCTGTCTTCTAGGTCTGGGGGGGCTGGGTACCTGGAGAACAACTGGTCTTATTGCTAAAGACTGAGGCAAAGAAGGCATTAAGTACCTCAGCCTTTGTCACTACATTTCCTCCTACTTCCAACACAGGATGGAGATTCTCCTTAGCCCTCCTTTTGTTGTTAATACATTTTCTAATTGTCTTTTAACTATAGTAGACAGGTAAGTTTTAGCTGGGCTTTGGACCTTCTAATTTTATCCTTGCATAGCCTAATGACATTTTTATAGTCCTCCTGAGTTGCCTGACCCTTCTTCCAAAGGTCATAAACTGTCTTTTTTCCAACGAGTCTCACTCAAAGCCCTCTGGTCTTCCCCACCAGCCCATTTTTCGGCACACCAGGACAGCCAGCTCCTGCACCTTTAAGAGTTCCTTCTTGAAGGATGTCTAGCCTTTAGAGTCCTTTGTCCTTCAGGACTGACTCCAAAGGGACTCTGCCAACCAGGGTCCTAAACCAGGCAAAGTCTGCCCTCTGAAAGTCCAAGGTGCCAGTTCTGCTGACCCCCTTCCTTATTTCTCTGAGAATCGCAAAATCATTTTGTGATTTCTATGCCAAAGACAGCCTCCAACCATCATGCTGCCCCCAAGTTTCGACATCTTTCTGCCTCTCCATTCTGGTTGTCTGTAATAGACTCCCACCATGGTATCTGCCTTGTTGGCCTTCCCCTTGATTCTTAAACACTCAATCCTACCATCACCATTGTCCAGCACTAGTCAAAAAAGTCCCTAACAAAAAGGGCAGCTCCACCACCTCTTCTTCCTGGCCTATTCCTCCTGAAGATTCTGTAGCCATCCATTGCAGCACTCCAGTTGTGCGAGTCATCCCACCATGTTTCCATGACGGAAACTGTACCATAGTTTTCCAGTTGCTTCATGGCTTCCAGCTCCTGCTGCTTGTTGCCCATGCTGTGTGCATTGGTGTAGATGGACTTCAGTTGGGCTACTGATCCCACCACCTTACCATACCATAATCCCACGTGCTGCTGCTGCCACGGCAGTCCCAGACACTGAAAACAAAGGTGATGGATAAACTGCGGGACCAGTGGGAAGAGCTATGGGCCATTTGAACATGTCCTATGCACAGTATGGGAGAAGGGAAAGGAAAAAGGAGGTTAACACCCAAAAATCATGGGGGCACCATGTTTCCAAGATGCTGGCACATTTGCCAGAAAAGCCTTTTCCTTGCAAATACTGGAAGGCTGCAGGAAGCAGAAGAACAAACGTGCATAAGACTGGCATAGTTTTGACTTCCAAAGTAATTTAGTAATTTTCTGGCATCCCTAAAATAACAGGAGGGTGACCATCAGCAGGGAGGATGGAAACCCAACTGCACAGAGCAATCACAAGCATGCAGTGTCTCAGAGCGAGGAAACTCAGCCTGCTGCCTCTGCCAAATTTCTGTGAGGGGCAGGGGTGGGACAAAAGGTTTGTGCCACCAAACGACGATTTGCATTGTTTCAATCGTTCTCTTTTCCCTTGGAGTCACTCTTCTGATTCAGAATCTGTGCTATTTTAAGCAATTCTGCTTAAAAAAAAACACCCAAAAAAAAACCCAAACAGGATTTAATGCCTGTTTGGGCTGCCCATAAAAATCTTTTCCACTGGAACAAAGATTTAAAACTGTGAGTCAAAATGAGTTTACAATGGGGGGCTGATTATCAGGAGAACCAGAATATCCTCTTATTAGAAAAACGTTCACCGGGTTTTCCTGAACTTCATACAGTGGTATTAACGGCTGATTTTGTTACATGCAGGCGACAGCAACTGTCTTCAACATGGGGGGCGGGGGGGGGGGGAAGAAATATATTTATTTTATAATACAGAAAAAGAGCTAGGATGTGTGTGTGAATGTGTGGCATGTGTATCCATACATGCATGAACACACACATCCTACTGATTATCGTCAACAAGAGAGATAGGAAAGAAAAACACAAAAATGCAGAAAATGAAGCTTGGAAAGGATCAAAGGACACACTCCACCCGCTTGCCCCAAGTAGAACAAGCATAATTAAGGAGCGCTTTTTTTAATTATTATTATTACTATTATTATTTGTCTATTATGGTTGCAAGCACCATGGAGGAAAATCAGGGCCCTACTTGTACTAGTCCTATGCAAATACTTAAGGGAGTCTGGAAGAGCTACAGTCTACTACACTTCAGTTAAATTGATGTGAGCACCCTATATTCATTTTACCTCAAACCTATTTGTTTTAAAGGCTTATCTCAATGGGTACAATATTTATATGCAGATAAATTATTTTTGGAAGAGGAGGGGGTAGGTAGGATGGCAGCAGGACCACAACTGAGTCTTAGGATGTCCATCCTGGTTCCATTTCTCAAGCTCTCCCTGTTGTTTTGGGCTGGATCAGTTCCAACAGCCCTCTGAATCACAGAATGTTAGGAGTTGGAAGGGACCTCGAAAGATCATCTAATCCAACCCCCCTGCCAGAGCAGGATCACCTAGACTAAACCACACAGGAACGCATCCAGGCAGGTTTTGAATGTCTCCAGAGAAGGAGACTCCACAACCTCTCTGGCCAGTCTGTCCCAGTGCTCCATCACCCTCACAGTGAAAAAGTTCCTCCTTACGTTCACATGGAACTTCCTGTACTCCAGCTTGCACCTGCTGCCCCTTGTCCTGTCACTGGCCATCACTGAGAAGAGCCTGGCTCCATCCTCCTGACTCTCACCCTTTACATATTTCTAAACATTAATGAGGTCACCCCGTGTCTCGTCTTCTCCAAGCTAAAGAAGCCCAGCTCCCTCAGCCTGTCCTCACTCATAAGGAAGGTTCCTCATCCCAGACCCACCTGCACATGTCCCCAGGGTGAGCACTGCCCCAAAGCTTTGCACCACTGATGTCACCCATGTGCACAGTGTCACCTTCCAACTGGCCCTGTGCACAGCCACCTGCCTGCGGCTGGGGAGAAACCCTGCCCTTGCTGACAAAGCGGGGAGGGGAAAGCATGCGTAAAATGCCCTCTTGCTGTTATGCAGCTGGGCAGATTAGATTTTAAGGCAACGAGTCATCAGCTATGAGCTGATGAACTTGGCTTTATACTTGTCAGAGCAGCAGTACGTAATAGAGATGTCTCTCTCAATCCTGCTGACCCGAATCTGAACCAGTACCCATGAAGAAGAAGTTTTGGAAGGTTTCCTAGCCTGTTTTTTAGGTCCTAGAGCCAAGTCAAAGTTTGGTCTCCTGGCAAGCAGAGAGAACATATCCAACAACTGCATCCAAACTTTAAAAGAAAAAAAAAAAAAACCCTACCCTGGAGAGCAGAGTACAGCATGATACTTTTATTTACAAGCTTTCTGGCTGCTCTTTATCAGGAGAATTTACTGGAAAAACTCAAATGCGACCATCATTTCACAAGCATGTTTTGCTCCGTGCGGTTCCTGTACCCGACGTCGCACAGAGAACATCAGCGGGCTGACATGAGCCGCCTGCCTTCCCCAGCAGCTGCAGCATGTGCCTTCCTCCCGCCATGACAAAATCCCACCCCTCAACTATCACACTGCGCAGTCATTATTTTGCTAATCACAGGCTGCTCCGTGCTCCTCAACCTGAATTATTATTATTAGAGCTGGCTCAGCTGCAAACACGCCGGCTTTTCAAACACCCAGCGCCAGGCTGAAGGAGAGGGGTGGGGAGCTTTAATCCTTTACTGGTTGCAGCGTAAGGCAGTGAATGGCATCCGGGCGTGGGTAATTTCTTTCAATGGGGAAAAAATAACATCTTTCAGGAGGTTTTCCATTTTGAGTTAGCACAGAATCACCACAAAAAGAAGGAAAAAAAAAATACTGGGTAAGGCAACCTAACACATCCTATGGCCTTCTTTCAATTCACCAGCTATATTTATCTCTCAACTGCAGCGCAGAAACATGTTTTGCTTAGAAAAAAAAATTTAGCTGCTTAAGAGATCCTCAAGTCGCAAAGGCCACACACTTAGATCCTGGGGGGGTGAGACAGGAAAATAAAGATTTGTTTGCTTAGATGCTATAAGCTAGCTGAGATCTGCCACCTACAACTCACCATCAAGCCCTCCAGCAGGGAAGGATGACTTGGGCACCAGCCAACCTGAGCTTGAAATGTTTTGGCAGAAAATTGCTCATATGATTGGGCTACTTTTTTGTCATCTATTTCACTTTCACCCACTTTGTTTTCTTCTGAAACATGTGCCTAGGACCAGGGCCAGAGATTGGATGCTGGCTAAGGAAAACATGAGCATCTGCCCCAGTACACCAAGTCTACTATACTAGAGCCCAACAATGTAGGACCAGCAGCACCACCAGCCTCACCATCAAACCTGGGACAACCTGCACAGTGGCAGCCCCACATTAAGTAGACCTGGCTTTTAAAAAGTCTTTTCCAGCTGTTTGCCAGGCTACCTCAGCCATGACCTCCTCCTTATCCTTTCCAAGGCAAGCTCCTCGCCATCCCAAGTCAACCAGTGTCCCTCAGTGTCCCATCCCAAAGGCTACAACTACGAGAGAAGTCCAGGTGCTACTGTTGTGTGCAGTGGACTGAAAGCACCAAGCCTGTGTGTAAATAAACATCCCGTTCCCAAGTCAAACTACACCAGGGCAAAAAAATCTCATTTGGGTGTGCAAAAGAAATAGGATCAGGACCAAGCGTCTTAAAAACAGCAAAGCGCCCTAACAATTGGCACTAAATGATCCTCGGGTGCAAGGGTCATCAGCAAGATCAGGTTATCAACATGGCCTGAAATAGCCCCTCATCCAAGGGGGGGCTGAGAGGCAGGGGTAGATGGCACGGGACACTTGCACCACTTGTGAAAGCAATCTGCATTGCAGAGAGGGGGAAAAAAAAAGAAGGAAAAAAAAAAATGAAGAGTCATCCTGAATGAAACACGACTCTGAGTGTTCACATTTCAGACAAGAAGCCTCACGTGTCATCATCAGGACAGTCTGGGGTTTGATTTCTGTTTATTCACCTTGATGATATCCCTTAACATTTTCTGCTTGGGTTACATCTTTCCAATAAAACCCCCAAATCTTTCCATTTCTCCCAAGGAAAGCCCCCTCTGCAGATCTGTTTCCCCAAACTGTGCTCGGCAGAGCTCACCCAACTTGACCTCCATGGAGCACAGGCTGGGCACGTTTGGGAATTACCACCCATCCAAGAAACTAATGCCACAAACCGGGGCTGGGAAGCATCGGCTTTCCCGCACAGGAAATGCAGTGCTGAGTCCTGGGATTTTTTTGGGGAAAAAAAAACCCCAGCTGTGCAAGCAAAGCCACCCAACCAACTCATCTGCTGCAAGACTGATGCGGCCAAGAATAAAATGTCTGCTGTCAAGTGATATGGAGCGTGTTCTTCAGATCACTGACATCAAAGCATTTCCTGATTTCAGATCCCTCCGTTTCTATAATCAGAAGCAACTGAAACAGCTTTATCATCTACAAGTGAACCCCTAACACTGCCCTTTGCAGCCCTCACTGCCACACCCAAGTGGAATGTGCTATGTAGGACGTGCACTCACCTCCATTTAAAATCGCCCCTGCTCCCCAACCTGCCCACTCGCTCTCCCCCAGGCAGCATTTTCTCATGGGAATCTGGATTGCTCAAATCAAGCCAGCAATGACACATGCACAGACTCTGCTCACGCACCCTGATGCTCTGCCATTGCGGTACAGCAGCCCTCTCAGGAACACCACAAACTGGATTACATCCCTCTGGAGAGCAGAAAATGGGATGAAACCAGGTGGAAAAGCTCTGGGCTTGCAGCAAGCCAGAGGGCTGCTAAAATGAGCAGCAGGAAGGTAAGAGAGGCAGGAGCAGGAATACAGAGCCAGGGCCTGGAGTGCTGACTGTAGCCACCAAGGAAGGAGCATCACTGAGCCCAGGGTGCAGGGAAGAAGCACTGTGAACATGAACCCAAATTTTATCGTTAACCATCAGACCCAAGAAACATCCACCCTGCCACACCAGCTGCAATCCAGAACAGGCAAGAGAAGCCAAAACTGTGAGGCTGAGACTCAGAGAGAAGGGAAACAAGAGCAGTGCTGACTCCCTTATTCCGTTTTTCAAGAAAAAAGGGGCACGCCTGTGGCCACTACGGGGACCACAAACTCTCAGGGTGTGCAGGGATGCTAACAGAGTGCTCAGCCAACCTGCCCCAGCAAAGGAGAGGAGGAGCCATTCAGAAGAGAACTTATACATCAACTTAGAGTAGAAACACAAGGATGAGAAGGTGAAGAATGAAAAGCCAGAATAGGAAAGAAAGGGGAAAGAAGGTAAAAAAAAGGGGAAACGTGTGTATGAGGAAACATCACAGGCATAAAACTCCAACATGAAGTGGAACAGAAAAAGAGAAGCAGAGGGAAACTAGGAGGAGGAAGCAAAGTTAGAGCTAAGCAGGCGATAATGCTTTCACAGATATGCGTGCATATATCTAAAAGTACATAAAAAGGTTACTTGGATGTAGCTATATACTGACAAACTGCCGTGATTTATCTACATTGCCCTGAACAAGAGCAAACACTTCCCCACTGGCTCTGAGGGGTCAGCACAGAGTTTTCACCTGCATGGGGATGCTTTCTGTACAATTCCTGTACCAAGTGGGCCACCATGTTTACTGATAATTAGAGCTAAAACAACATAGAAGACATTATAGAAAATTCACACTACAGCAGTGTGTTTCTGGCCATTGTGTCTCCATCGTGTGCACGGACAGCCACAGATCCCCGGGAGGAATATCACTGCTATTAGTTATTGACATTACGTACAGCACCACCAAGAGCTTGAGACACCAAATGTGTCTGTGCTGGGTGTTGTACAAAAATAGAATAGAAGGACCAGTCTCTGTCCCAGAGATCCAATGACCTAGTGTAAAACCAAGATATAAATAGAAAGCAGAAGCAAATAAGTCAGGCTGACCAGAGAGGAGCAAAAGACATGCCAAAGGAGCAACCATCATCTCACCATACATGGCAACCTTGGATGGGCACATCTAACAATCTTGTTTTAGACAGGAAGCCGGGAAGGGGTCAGCCACAACAGAGCCTGAGCAAAGATCCACCCATTCCCTGTTCTCCAAAATCCCACTTAAACCACTAATGGATATGCTGTAAAGATCCCTCATTGCTGAAACAACCAGTAGTATGTAGTAAGCCACATCAGAACCACCACATCCATCAAACCATACAGAGAAGAATCCCTACCTAATGTGACCACAACGTCCACCACGATCTTGACTTCACGACTGCTCTTCTGACTGCTGGTTTGTTTAACTATCACATTTTGGGACAAACAAAACAAGACAGGGGCCAAGAGTCATACATGAATTAAAGTGGCATCTATGAGCCCGGCCACAAGGTGATAAAGGAGCCAATGGAATTGAAAACAAAACCCAAAGCATAATTTAACATTTAACTAGATAAAACAGCTTCCCCTTGCCTGTTAATATGACAGGATGTCACAAGCCAGTCTTGTGTCCACAGAAAATTCCTGGTAATTAACCCTAGTCTGAAAGAGGTGAAGAGAGGAAAGGGAGGGAAGAGCTAAGGAACTCTGGACACACACCTCGGTTGTGCTACTTAAGTTTCTATTCTGAAAAGGCTCAAATCACTGCAGGTAACTGGAATTATTTTCCACAATCCTCAGTTTAACCACTGCAGCCATCACCATATTAACTTTCAGGTGCTACAGTAAGTCATGAGCTAACATGTGAGATGTGTTTTTTCTCCCCTTCCTCCAACCCAGCGGTGGAGGGCCTTGTTTTACTTGTGTGCTCCTTAACTGTCTTTAAAAATTATACAAAACACTGCTGTGTATTTAGGAAAAGGATCTTCAATTGAACATACCTTACACTTGGAGCAGAATACGATGAGGTTTGTGGTGGTCCTTACCTCCTCAGGTTGCCCAGTCCATGTGAAACTGGACCCTCAGAGAGCAGAGCTTCATTTCCTTGCAGAAAGCTCCTGAGGTCTTTGGCACAAAGCTTTAAGCAGTCTTTCTCCTACCTGAAGCAATACAGGGAGCACCCTAAAAAGAGAACAAAAGACCTCAAAACTTTATCTCTATTTCCAACAGAAGCCAGCGTAGAAAGAACATCACAAGCTGCCCACACAGCGGTGGAGATGGGCTGCAGCTTTCTGGACTGGCCAAAGCTTCCTTCACTTGCAGGCTTGCTACAAAGGTTATGTCACTGCTGTTATCAAACCAAGACACAGTGATCATCAAGGCCAAGACTAGGACACTTCCCAGGAAGACAGAAGCTGTATCTTCTCATCAGCTAGAGATGCCTAAACACCGGAAGAGCTAAAGATCTTATCACCAGAAGAAATCTGAGAGCGTTCCTAATCCACTAACTCAACTGTCCAGTTGTGGACAAGTACCACCATCCAACAGACCCAGCACGGCAGTGGCAGACTCTTCAACCCCTTCCTCATGTCAACTGCATTGTTGGAACTGAGAGAGCTGTATCTCACCAACTAGCCAACAATGTCCAATAACTCAGCTCTCTGCCAGACACTGGGTGCAAAAACATTAAACACAGCTACGGATCATCTTCACACTGTGGTCACCTAAACCTGGGTTGCTCCAGATAGGTCATGTACTAGAAGTCAGTGTGGGGCTCCAAGTGTAAAGAATGGTGGGAGGAGACCATCTCATCCTGTGGTAGCAGGAACCCTTTGGGTGACTTCAAACTACTCCTTCTGGAATGCCACCTTGGAGGGAGGTCAGGAGCCTCCCTGGACAGACCCTTCCTGCTGGCCAAGCCTCCAGTGAAATCACAGCTGCATGAGCTCAGATTTAATGGTTGACAACTTCTAATGGGTATTGAAATCCCTTAATAATTTCCAATGAAATTGTAATGTTATAAGCAGCACTTCATGGCTCTACAGGCTCTGTCATGCCTCAGGATGACCTTAAGCACATTTAGCCCAGAATTCAAGACTCTCAAAAGAGCATGGCTCCCAGCACCCCACAAGCCGGCCCCATCCCTGATGGTATCTCAAACCTTCATGAGCTTTAGCTGTCTTTCTGCTGCCACAGTGGAGACAACAGCATTTTTACCTGCTCAGCTTGCAGATTTTCTAGGCAGAACAAGATACAGGTTTGCCACTCTGAATATTAGCACTCCTAATACTATTAGAAGGTGAACTGCACTCACAAGACCAACTTTAAGCTCCCTCCGTTCTGCTGGATCAGCACAAGAGACTGAGGGTTGTTTAATCCCTCTCATACATTCCCCTCCCCTACTGCCTTGTGCCCTGAGGCAGCGTTAGCAGTTAATTAACAGAGGGATGTACAGAATTGAAATCCTATCGATTGTAATTTGTCTCACCAAAGTACCCAAGAAAAATACTCAGTTACTAAAAATGTTGTGCAAAATAATGTCTATTGCTAAAAGTCTCTTAGGTCATCAAGATTCAGCAGGAAGACAGGGACAGCAGGTACCAAGAGTGATGTACAGGCTGTGTCACCACACCATATAATGTTCTGGCTTATGTTAATGGCCATCTTCAGCTCTGAACAGGCTACAACCTGTCTCAAAGAGAGTCCTGACATCAGGATTCTACTGTCCTACGCTGTGAACAACCAAACAAAAGGCAGCATCTGCCCTGATGTGTTTCCATATGAAAGAGGCACACAGAAGAAGAATGGAAGGGGAGGGAGAAGGAATGGCTTGCCAATGGCAGAGCCCCCAAATCCTACCCATGGTCAAGCACTAGGAACCATGTCATCTGTCCAAGCCACTGGACTGGTTGGTCTTAATACAAACTACCCAAGATAAGGAGAATAACTCAAAATAAACTTCTCACGGCTTCAATGTCGTGGACTGCAAAGGGGAGCACCTTCCTTCCCCTCTGAACCTGCTCATCTTAATGGCATTTACTGACTCATCTTGTACGTTCATGAAAGCTGGGCCTCCTTCCATCTTGCTCCACAGCCAGAGACTTGAAGCTAAGCTTTTCAATTTCTCCTCAGTTACCAAAGAAACAGAGAGCTGCTGGTGGGAAGAATGCTCTGGGGTCTCCAGTCTAACCTCCCAGCTCATAAGCAAGGCTGATTATTTCCTCCATAACATCATCAGGCCTACTTTTTTGTAGGTATTTTTATATAATCTAAAGCAGCCTTTTTAAGGAAAAAAATAAAGTTTTTCCCACTCCATCCCCAAAACTAAACTGAGCAGAACCAGAGACAGGTTTGACACATCAGTAAATCAAATGATCCAGCAATTCACACAGCAAACATGATACTGTCTAAAACCCCTACGCAGCATCTTGATTGTCTGTGCTGCAGCATGAAACTCTTGGCCTTGGCTCCTCCACAATCGCTTCTGGGAAAACTAATTTCAGACTTCCCTACTTTTATGAAGCTTGGAAAAAAATAGACACAACCTATCATTATTTAAGTAGGGGTGGAAGCATTATTAAATATTTCCAAAAGGATCTATGGTAGCTTTTTGCTCTGTGTGCTAAATTACAGGTCACTGTGCTGATAGGTGTGACTACCTATTTACAGCATCAGCCGAAGCACAAAGGGCTTTTGGTACATCACATCCAGAGACTGCATGACTGCATTAATGTAAAATTAACTTTATGCCTGCAACACAGCTAATATTATAGTAATAATGATAGTGGTAATGATGATGACAAAAGCAATGATGATGATGATGATAATAATAACAACAATAATCCCAAACTTGAATATGAGCAAAGAGAGACCTGTGATAGACCTTTTTCCATGCAGAGGAGATGCAAAGTAAAGGGTTTGAGTACAGCTTGGGCTTCAGCCATTGCTCCACATCCCACATGCGAGGCATGAGCCCACAGCTGCTGTTTCCACCACCTAAACCAGCACACACAATGTCACATGTACGTCAGCCATGCACCACTGCCCGGGAACAGCGATACCCAATGGATACCTGATCCAGCACTGTGCTGCGAGGACAGCTGGCTGAAAGCTGGCCAGGAAAAGATACCTTTGCTGGACCTATGCAAGCAGTAATGATCCAGCCTGTTGCCTCATTCCTTCCTTGCACAGCCTGCAAGCCCCTTCCACTTGTGCGTGCCAGGCCCACTCCACACCAGGGCAGGGCACTGTGCAAGGCAATGCACTGTGTTGTATTTGGGCTGGGATTTTGCTCAAGTGACATTTTCAAGAAGAGATGGTTTCCAAATTTCTGGGCCCCTCAGTTCAAGAAGGACATAGAACTCCTTGAAAGAGTCCAGCACAGGGCCACCAAGATGATGGAGTAGAACACCTTCCTTACGAGGAGAGGCTGAGGGAGCTGGGCCTCTTTAGCTTGGAGAAGACGAGACACAGGGGTGACCTCATTAATGTTTAGAAATATGTAAAGGATGAGTCAGGAGAACAGAGCCAGGCTCTTCTCGGTGATGGACAGCAATAGGAAAAGGGGTAGCAGGTGTAAGCTGGAGCGTAGGAAGTTCTATGTGAATATAAGGAGGAATTTTTTCACTGTGAGGGTGACAGAGCACTGGAACAGGCTGGCCAGAGAGGTTGTGGAGTCACCTTCTCTGGAGACATTCAAAACCTGCCTGGATGCGTTCCTATGTGATTTAGTCTAGGTGATCCTGCTCTGGCAGGGGGGTTGGACTAGATGATCTTTCGAGGTCCCTTCCAACTCCTAACATTCTGTGATTCTGTGATATGATAAAATCTAGGCCTCAAAACACGAAGTGTTAATCAAGAGTCATGGGTTGTTGCATTTCTTTAAAAAAGAATACTCCTAAATTGGATTTTTCTTCTCCTTTCTACACTACTGGCAACAGCTCCCCAACCACAGCAGAGATTTACACAGGACCTCACAGGATGCTGACCCTGCAGCACAGATCAAAAGCTTCTGTTCCCCTGACCAGCAGAAAAAAGCAAGGCAAGCAGTCTTTTCAATCCAGCTACCAGGATTCCAGGAAAGGCACAAAACATCCTGAGACCCAAGGCAAGCAGCACCCGAGCGGGCAGCAGAGGGGCTGGCCTGTACCTGCTTCTGGATGACTTTGGACCTCTAGGTCCAAACCCATGGACTACACCTACACATTGAAAATGTTTACCAGAGAAAATCCATCCAAGCAAGCATGGTTACCAGGGTCAGAGGCACCAACACTAAGCATGAAATGCTCATCAGAGGCTTTTCCAGCCCAACAGCACTTGGATTCCCACTGGTACCAAAGAAACAACCTGGGACATACAGACATTTCCATTTCTTCTTCTCAGACTGAGGTCTCATCTATACTTGATCCCTGCCATTCCAACACAGCAAACCCCCCCTTGATGCAGAAGAGCTTACAGCAGTTCTAACACGATGACTTCTATCAGTACAAGGTATCAGGATGCTTCATCTACACCAAAGGCATCAATGGTGTGACATGACCCTTAAATAGCTCAACTCAACTGGGAAAGCTGATATGCAGACCAGGTATCCAACCAGCAGGTATCAAGGGAAGCCAAGCAGCACAGAAAGGGTACTCAGAGTAAGCCAGGGAGAAGTGGACTGGACCATACTGGACAGATGGAAAACTATGGTGGGTGGTTAGGAGGACTGGACCCAAGCTTTCCACCTTAAAACCCCTGTACTGGCCAATTTCAGAGCGTGAATGTTCCCAGCACAACCCATGATGTGCTGAGGACAGCCACAAGCTGACTCATAAACCACATGGCAGATGTGGTCTTGCCTCACCCACCCCCCTCTGCTCTTCATCTGCCCCTAAGGAAACAGCCTACACCTCTGGGCACTCCTCTTGCGGTAGGGACATCCTCTCTCCAAAACAGGGTAGAGCCTTTGGGACTTCCTTTGTGCTCCTCTGCTATTCATTCCTACCTTCAAGAGAGAAGCTGTGACCCATGCCCGGGGAAGCCCACAGATTGTAGATGACAACCCCGGGGATGTCATCTTGTCCCCTTGGGAAGCTGTCGATGTCCTGCAGCTCTGTCTTCCAAAACATCTCATGGCAGTGACACTCCCCCATACAAACATGCAGTCCTTCCAGGGCTCTGGGCTGCCATTTCTTGCCAGGGTGCTCCACGCACCCCACCTCAGCTCAGCACGCTCTCCAGTAGCGCAAGTTGGCTCCCAGCACCCACACAACCCATACTCAGGTGGGGGGGGCATGGTCAAACCTCCCCTTTCCCATCAAGGGACTTTCTAATGAGCTGATTTGCAGGAACCTACCCAGTAATTTCTATACAAAACTTCTACTGGGTTGGTTTTCTTTTTCTAACTCGGGTTTTAAAGGAGGAATGAGCAAGAGAGGGAACCCATCCCTTCTCTTCGCAATTTGTTCCGGTGGCTAATCACCCTTGCTGTAGTTTCTCATTTGAATTGTCTAGCAGGCATTGGTTCCAGCTCTGCCTGTCACTGCTGCAGCAGAGCCCTTTGCTGTCTGATGTGCTTTACCAGCATGATCATTTTTCCTTCCAGATGGTGGGGGATGCAACTGCAGTATCTGCTGCAGTGTATGTATATGTAAGATATCAATAGCAGTGAAGATACGACAACACAGACATCAGAGCAGGTGGGACAAACCTGCCTGGAAACAGCTGGGTGATACTCAACCAGCCCCCCGCCCCCGATTCGTAGGACATAGCTATACATCAACATTCACATCCATACCTTAAATTCACATGAAGAATGATATCACCCAGGGATGCAGTAAAAGATATTTCAATCACACAGCTCCAGATGCTTGTAAACCATCGCAACTGCTCCATCTGCCCGGCTGGTCCCGGTGTTTGTGTCACCCTGCAGACAGGCTGCTGCCTTCAGCTGAGCAGAGCTGATGCATCCAGTAACCATCTCGCTGCTTGCCATCTGTCACCCTTGGAGCGACAGGGAAAAAAGCACCACCAGCAAGCCTTGTCCTCAACAACCTCTGGCACTTCCCAGAGAAAAAAATGAGGAAAGATTCGGAAATCCCATGTTACCGCAACCCTGGTAACTCCATAAAATCCTGTACTCCACTGAACTGCACCAACGAGTGGAGCAAATGGCAGGCGCTGCATCTCCAGGCATGAATAAACCACATGTAGCTGCAAACGTGCAGCAGCATTCACTTGCCAGGGCAATAAGCACTTTGTTACTCCATAGGAAGACAGACTGGCTCTGGAACCAATGCACCTGCAACAAGGGAAACCATTCCACATCATCCTAAAGGGTCCAAGAAACTGATTCTTTATTTCCCCCTCACCACTCATAAACATCCCCAGGAACTGTGCAGGTGCTCAATCTCGAAGCACCAGCCAGCGAGGAGACAGAAAGTAACACATCGTGCATCGCAGCGAGATCTGTATCACCTTGCTGCAAACAGCTGAGAGCTTCCTGACCAGGTACATGTTTCCCTCTCTGCTAGCTCAGTTCACAGCTCTGCACCCTTCCTGGCTCACAAAGCAGGACCCCAGACCACAGCGGGCTGTCCCCCTGGCCAGCAGCCAAAGGTCGGGGTGGTGTGCCCATCACTTCGGCGTGCCCATCATCTCGGCATGCCCATTGCCTCGGCCTCTCCAGCAGCCATGCATGGAGACGGATCAGCACAGAGGCTCCACCAACAGACCAGCCTGAGCTGCTGAACTGATGGGTAGACAGCTGCAGTGCACTGCAGCATGGGGACCTGACACCACCAGCCTTCACTGAACTCACGGACCGGGAGCAAAAGATGGGCCCTCGCTATTCCTGCAAACAGTAGAAACACCTCCCCAGTCACAAAACCCAGCATTTTCCCTTCCCAGGGCCTGCCAGTGCTGTCTGCATAGACCAACAAGGAAAAAATATGTATTTTTTTATGAAGATCTCATGCTTGTAAGCTCTATCACACCAGTTCTAGTAGAACTGCACCTGCATAATTACAGAAAAAGCCTGAAGAAAGAGGCCTGCAGAAAAATAGTGATACTCTAATAACCCACCAAGCATCTTCAGATGAACACAGGATGCACAGACAGCTTAAAAGCATACATACACACCTGTTTTTTTTCCCCAGCCAGTAATTCCTTGTATAAAAGTTAGTGAAATACATACAGCCAGGAAGCATCAGCTCTCTTCTCATCCCTACTTTTAAAAACAGGAAGATATGGTTCGAACCTCACAAAGAATTAAGCAGGAGCTCCAGTTTCAGCAGATGAAGTCCTTCATTAAACCGAAGTGTACGCTCTGGTTGGGCAGGGGCGCAGAGACACCTCCACGGCTGCGGAGCCACACAAGCACGCTGCGCTGCAAGCAGGCACAAGCCACCATCATCTCTGAGAGCTGTCAGCTCCCACCAAAGTTCTATTCCAAGCATGCGCGTTCACCCAGGGAGCCGATATCCCATTTTACAATCTAATTCAAACCCGCAACTCATTTCTGCAACAGATGGGCCTTTCAACGGCCACAGGCCTAAGCTCTTCCTTATTTTTGCTATTGCAGAATTGCTCTGATGTCACATGGACATCAGCATGCAGATGCAAAGGATGCAGAAGCCTCCAGGCCTCTGCAAGACAGAGCTGGCACTGCCCTCGCTGTCCCCGTGCAGTCAGACCTGCACAGCCCCTCTCCCACGGATGCCAGACGTATAGAGAGTATACTTTACTCCTAACTTCACCTGTACAACTAATTATCTTAGTAAAACTCACAGTACACTGACCGACCAGAACTGTAATCATGCTAAGCTAGCTGTAAAGCCAGACCCATAATGTTGCAAGATGGAAAAGAGAGAGAGGGGAAAAAGAATCAAGTCAGAGGTGCGTTTCTGAAATGATGCCAAGTATTTGTCCCTTGAAACTCCCCGGGGTGTGAACAGGCATTTATCAGCCATATGCAGCACCTAGCATAAAAGAGCATCTCACTGGTCCACGTGCTTGGAAAACTTATGTATTTATTAAATGATTTTAAAAATTGCAATAGAAAGGAGGCGGGATGTTTACGAGACAGGACTAGATATTACACTGTATCCTCATTTCCTACAGTGATGACAACACTTCAGAGCTAGATTATTTCTTTTTAATCTCCTCATGTTTTACAGCAACACACGTAAGTGCTCTTATGGTATGTCATAAAATGGACATCAGTGAGATCCTATTTCTGCTCAACGGAGAAACAAACACTCTCATTTCGCTGCCTGTACATAACATACTGTGCTCTCTACATTTAGCAATAGCTAATATATTTCAATATACCCTCAGAAAAGCCCTTTTGTTCCAAATCGGCGACTTGGTGCATATTTTTGAACGTATTAGTAAAAAGAAACTAGTGTGGGGTTCACGACTCAACGTGCCTGACCAGATACCTGGACAGGCAAACATGTCTAAACTCGTCACCACGAATGGGATTAAAAAGATCTCACTGAAGGCCTCCAGCATCCTTCTAGACACAATTATCGGTTCTGCTGGGATTTCTCTGCACGGCATTTTAAGATGCAGTGACCATCAGTGCAACAGCTCGAGACCGAAGTCCTAAAGCACCCTGTCAACGAAAACATTCCAGTATTATTTAGATAATAAAAATAAACCGCGGCCTATTGAAGCCGCGCTTTCGAAATCCACAGGTTTTATTTTTTCAGGAAAAGATGGCCTAGAAAACCCTTTGTAAAAAACAAAAACGGGTCTTCGGAACCCACAAAGTACCTTCCCCCCCGCTACATTCCCGGGGCCCTCCTCGTGGTACCCAGCCCAAACCCGAGCGCCCGTGCTAACGACGGTGCAGGCACACACCACTGAGCGCTGAACTTGCCCCGCCAACACACGCGGGCAGGAGCAGGCCGGCCCCGCATGCACCCCCGCGCCCCGGCCAGCGCACAGCGCGCATTTTCCGTGCGGCTGCGGAGAGGACAAACACCCCCACACACTCCCCCTCCGAGCCGCGACCACCCCACGGCCCTGCCCCGTGTCTCCCCCCCGAGCCACGGGTGCAGCGGGTGGGCATCCATCTCCTTCTCGCTCCCCTCTCCCCTTCCTCCCCCCCCGCTCCGGGTCGGGAGGAGCTGCCGAGGCCGGCCTGGTACCGGGGGAGCGCTGCGAGGGGGATGGGCACACCAAGCCGTGTCATTTCGGAGCAAAGCCAGACCCCAAACATCGCCGGCCCTTATCGCGGCCATTTATTTACGTGGGAAGGCACCCCGAGCCCTCCGCCTCCCCATCCGCACGGATTTCGCCTTCCAACTGCTATTTTTAGCCCACGGCCGACCCAGCGCTTTGAAGGAAATAAAAATATAAATAAGCAAAATGGAATTAAATGCAATCCCCCCCATCTGCACGAGCCCCTGGCGCCGAAGCTGCAAACTCCGTTGCGACCTGCCAGCCCCACCGGGGAGACACGAATAACAAACCCGGGGGGGGAGAAGGGGGGGGGGGGGGCGGGGAAGAATAAATAAATACATTAATAACACCACCACCACCCCCAAAACATGCAAACAGCCTCCCCTCGCCCCACCGCCGCTGGCTGCAGCCCCGGTACTCACCGCGACCCCGCTCCCCGGGAAGGGGCCCGGCGGGCCGGCGCCGAGGCGAGGCAGGGCCGAGCGGAGACGAGCGGGGCGGCGCGGGCCCCGCTGCCCATGTGCTCGCCGGAGCACGCGCTCGCTTCAATGGAACGTTGTGCTGGCGAGCGGCTCTGTGACGTCACCGCCCCCCGCCGCCGCCGCCGCCGCAGCCGCCGCCGCCGCCGGCCGCAGCCCGGGGCAGCTCGCCGCTCCCGCCCCCGCGCTCCTGCCCCGAGGGACCGCCCGGCCCCACGCCGCCGTACCCGCAGGCACCGCACCCCAGAACTAAGCAAAAACAGCGAAACAAAACCGAATATTTCATAAATAGATAGATAGATAGATAGATAGATAGATAGAATGGTGCTCCGCAGGTGCGGGGGCAGCCGGCGCTGAGGCGCGCAGCGTGTGCGGGAGGCTGCGGAGCCCCGTGTCCGTGCGGGATGGCTCGCTCGGGCCGGCACACGGCGCGGAGGAAGGGGGGTGAGTGGCCGGGAAGCACGGGAGCCCCGGCTGCTCCGCTCCTCGCCCGGTCACCTGTGAAGTAGCCTTGGGGCGCGTCCCCCCCGAGCCCCACAGCTGCCTTTGAGAGCAGAGAGGTCCGGCTGAGCGGGCTGCCCTGGCCTCCCCCCAGCTCAGTGCTGAAGCGACACGGATCCCTCCGGACAGGGACGGGGGAGAAGAGCGAGAGCATCCCTCGTGCAGGCAGAGAAAGTAGCTTCGCAGCCCTCTTAAGCGCTGGAAGGAACAGCATCAAAGATACAGAGTGGGCTGCAGACCGGCGAGAGTGTAAAAACATCAGCAAATATGCTCAAGACAAGCTTTATCTTCTTTTTTTATTGCTTTAAAAAAAAAAAAAACCTAAGAAAAAACCAATTCAAAGTATCCTCCTTGGTTCCAGGCTGGAGCTGAAACCAAGCAGAAGCTTCCATGCAACGTGATTTTTTATTATTTAATTTTTTCCCCTGCACTATTTTTACTCTGGAAAGGCACCTGAAATCCTGCTGTGCCGGCACCTTCGCAATGACACGGGAGCTGTGGCGTGTCTTTCCTGTGGCGTGCACAACCTGTTAGCACTGGCATGGGTTGTGGTACGCACTCCCAGAGCTGCCTCTGCCACGTAAGGCAAATCAGCCTCTGCATTAGAAAGTAAGCAGCGAGGTTTGCAAAGCTGTATTGAAAATGTGGCCAGCACATGCTGCCTCATCTACTGCTCCCAACTCTCCCCCATCCCCCAAGCACTCTGAATATTGCAATAAAAAGCCTGTCCATGAGAAACAGCCCACCCAGTCATTACAGGAGAAGCAAACGCTGGTGCAGAAGGTATGGAATTAGAGTATAAAATGGGTCTTTATCCAAACTGCAGTTTTGCTGTCCTGCAATACAACACCGGGTTGGGAAAAGAGACCCTGCATGCCTGCAGTAAGAGATGAGAGCCCTCCTGATCGAGTAGATGGAAGGTCTTTGTGCCATACCCTTCACCAACCTGCTGCAGCAGAAGATGTGGGGAGGAGATCGCTTTGGGCCCTACCCCTACAGCTGGCTGGAGACCTAGTCCTAAACAAATGACCTCCTGAGGTTGGTGAACTTGGGAGAAGGACCAAAATCTATGGCTAATCATGAGACCAAAGGATCCTTTTATCAGCTGAAAAAAACCCGAGTGTTGAAGCAGCCTTTTTTCTCCAAGCCCATTCCCCTTCCAGCATTCGGGAATAGTGGTGCTGTAAAGCTGTTTCTCTGGCTTCTCATGGGTATTGCCCTTAAAACTCTCCCTGATGGTTCCTTCACAGCTCCTGGCTGCCAGAGCAGGAGAGAAACGTGTATCAAATAGCCCTGAAAATTGAGGTTTGGTTCCTTTCTGCCTAGGACTCCCTTCCTTGGCAAAATGCAGACTCTGCTATTAAGCGTCAGCTCAAATCAACGCTGGTTTTCCCAGCACCACAGACTTGCCTGTGTGTCACCGCAGCACGGCCAGCAGCACGGCTGTGAACATGGCTCTGAGTGCTGCGAGGGGAGGTGGGTATCTCCACGTGCAATCCCCAGCATGACAAAACTGGGAAAACATCACAAGAGGAGAGACTGAAAGTATCTTCCTGCCTGCTTATGGGCAGGCAAGTTGGACCACAGTCACAGACATTTATCCAGGTGCAGCTCCTGGAGGGACCTCTGCAACTGGGACATAAGGACACGAGGCTCCCATCCACCATGAGGCAGCCCTGGGGTTTGGAAGTCGAGCTCCAGACCCCATAAGAATGCATAGACCTTCCTTTACATATCATATCCTTTCCCAGAGGGAGTGGGGGATGCTGGCAGAGGGGTGACCGGCCACCACCAAGTGTTTCTTTTCCCCAGCGATGGCGCAGTTGGAGCCTCAGCAGTCACAGGGTGACATCTCGCCCACAGTCTCTCACTGCAGGAGGGAACTCGAAGACCCTCTTTCCACAGGCACAGGGAATTTGGTCTGTGTTCACATCACTCAGCCCTGCAGCCTTTCTAGTGGCTGGACTCTGAAAATCATCTACTGTTCCGACCTGAATGCACTCAGCCTCTGTCAATAAAGCACTTGAGTGTAATTATCTTTACAACAGCCTGGCACACTTACAGGGGGCAATTGCATTGCTCCGAGCTCACCCCCGCAAGTCAAACATGACAAAGTCAAGGCCAAATGACGCAATGCTCTCTCCCCCTCTCTCTCTCGAGGTCAAAAGAAGATCTGAGGCAAAGATCAAGGCTCAGGCTGCACCACGGCTGTGCCAGCTGAAGGCTTCTGCCCGCCGGCACTCTGCTATCACTCCTCTGTCTGCGGCCACACCAGCTTTGCCGGCTGCAGGGATCACATGAGTGCTTCTTAATCCCCAGTCAGGCAACGCTGCCCAAGTGAGGTGAAGCGCCAGTGGAGCCAGGGAGAGCCAGGATGGTGTGCTCCCTGCGGCTAGCGTGGCCAGGAGGTGACAGCCTCCAGCTGCTGACCACAGGCAGCTGGAAAGCCAGGGGTGCTCAAGCCAGGGCGACGAGGTGCGGTGGCGGCTGGGGTGAACCACTACACATCTCCCTCTGCCAGACATGGATCGTGAAGTACAGCAGAACAAACAGCTGAGAATGTGTAATCATAGCAATGATTATACTTCAGTTGTCAGCTTTTTATGGTTTAGATACACAAGATACATATGACCTTTTGAAAATACTATTAAACATTGTTCAACAGGCTAAAAGGTACCTTACCACGCTCTCTCAGGTGCCTTCTGAGATCTCAGGCTATTTGGTGATGGTGACTGACAAGAGTCAATGGGCATAAACTTGAATACAGGAAGTTCTACCTGGACATGAGGAAGAACATCTATCCTGTGTGGGTGGCAGAGCCCTGGGACAGGCCACCCAGAGAGATTGTGCAGTCTCCATCTCTGGAGATATTCAAAACCCACCTGGATGCTGTCCTGTGCAGCCTGCTCTAGCTGATCCTGCTCTGGCAGGGGGGTTGGTCTAGGTGATCTCCAGAGGTCCTTTCCAACTCCTAACATTCCATGAATCTGTGATTCTTTCCTCATCCAGGGATTAATCTTTTTTCAGGTTCATTTTGGCACTGTACAAACACCTAAATCAGACACTCAGAAGAAAGGGTTGGGTCATTGCATCTCCTAATAGAAGTCATCTTTTCACATCACCTGCTTGTGAAGGTATTGAGTGAGGCACTGGTGTCTTGTCCTCACTTCACCTTCTGGGAACTTTTCTTCTCTGAAGGTTAGAAACCACCTAATTTCCATCCTGCATGTGTTCAGGATACACCCATTTGTTTCTGCAGCAAGTGTTTTGAAGCCAGTGGCTCTTCTTCTCACCTTCACACATATCTCCCCACTGTATTTACCAAGATCAAGTTAATTCCATGATAAAATAATGGTCATGGTGCTTACCATAGTTTATTTCTACACACATCCCGCTTTTAAGTACTATTAATCCAAAGAAAATGCCTTCCTGTCCCCAACCAGTGATCCATCTCTAGGCAATGGTGACTCACCTGGGATTTTGATGGGGACGAAACTAAGAGCCAGGAGTGAATGGCAGTAATAGATCAGAAGGAAAGGCTGGAAACTTTCTGCAGCAGCTGGAACGACTTCCACTGCCTTCCATGTGTGCTTGGTGTAAATGTAAGATAAAAAATAAAGATGGGGAAGTTGTTAGGGAGTGTATGAGAAATATCCATGTCCAGAGTTGCAGGAGGAGATTGCACCATCATCAGTGCCCAATCCATTCCCCAGAATTTTATCTAATTTTTCTCCCAGTATAATTGCATTGATAGATTTCCATCTGCCCCTAACATAGGCTGGTACCTCTCTTGCTGGCTGTATTAAACACAGAGGAAGACAATGGGGAAAGGAAACTGAGATGATCCCTTTTGTAAGCCACCTACCTTAGTGAAAGTGGGTTCAGTTTTGCTAGGACCCAAAACTGCATGATGCATCTTTCTCTGCAAGACTGTAGGAAGGATGTTTGGTAAATAATTGGGAGCATGTTCCAAGGAGAGGATTTCTTAAGGCTCTGATTCAGGAGAGCTTAGCAGTGACTCCAGAGCAGAGAAAGCATATGCAGGGTTGATACGAAGCACAGAAATAACAGGTTTGTTGATGACCCAACCATGGAAACATGTGGCTCAGATACTCCATGCATTTTCCATGATTTAAAAAAAAAAAAAAAGTGATATTTTAAAGTGATGCTTTTCTGAGTGCGCAGCAAGACTGAGCAGGTAGGGCAGAGAGACACAGAAACTCCATTTGGGATTATGGAGAGCATTTGAATGTGATTTAGGGTACAAGAAAGCAGTGGAACAAAGAGAAACCAAATGCCTGCATTGCTAAACTTGTGTTGAACTGATGGGATTGAAAGTAGATCCAGAGAATGAACATGCTTGAGTTTGGGGGAAAAGTTAACAGAACTGGGAGATGGAGGTTTAGCATTGGTAACGTAAAAAACCCAAATGTTGTGAGAGAAAGAAGAGGCGGGAGAGAGGCAGCACCTTTTGGGTCCCCGATTTCCCAAGGAAGCCCCTGAGAAAGGGATTGACCGAGTCCTTGGGGAGAAGGGATGGAATTTGTTTGTTTTGCATGAAAGATCACAACAGAAGCTACAAGCCTGAGAGAGGAAGTGGCAAGTGGTGCTGTTAGCAGGGATAGAAAGCCCAGGACATGAAGACATCATCAGATGAGAAGTAAGAGGTCTGGTCGCAGGACACAACACAAGCCCACCAAAGTCAGTGCTGCAGCACTAGGGAGATGTCCCACACGGAGTGTGGTGCATCAAGGAGACATCCACCAGATGACAAACAGCTTGAGAAGTCACTGGACATACCCAGCTGTGGGGATGTGGAGGCCCAGGGTATATTGCTTTGGGTTTCTTGGACCCTATGAAGAGAGCAGGAGACCAGGAGAACCCTGTCCACCTGAACTGCCCATGTGAGAACCGTATGTCTCAAAACCAGCAGAAGACACGCGAGGCAGGCAAAATGCCTCCAGCTTCCAGAGAAGAGCCTGGTGTCTATTTCCCCCTTTCTGAAGCAGTCAGTTCCTGGGAAGAGAGCAGGAGCAGCCCTGCCCTCCTCACACAGGGATCCTGTTGCTAAATAGCAAAGAGGAAACTGTTTAACTTGTCGGTTATTCTTTGGCACCTGAGATAGTGTTAAACGTTACAAACAGGTCGGACCAGCCAAGCTGGCATACACCACCACCGTATCCCCAGGGTCCTCCCCTTTCTGTTTACTTTCTATTTTAGCCCTTGCCATAATCGCTCTCCCTGTAACAAACATACAACACTCATGTGACTGATTTTCAAGGGACAGTGACACTGGCAGCCCCTGAAATGTCATGACAGGCCCATCAACACAGCCAAGCCACGATTTGTGCTTGAGGGTAACGAGGGATGCTCCTCTGGCAGCAGGATGGGAGCAGGGGACAGTGTGTAAAACCCACACCAGACTTGGTGTTCAGCCCTCTCCTCTCAAGCCCAGTCGCTGCCTGTGTGCTCACCTTTAGAGTTCACCCTTCCCAAACTGGTTGTCCATGGGTGTGCTCTGCACCTCCTGTGTGGGAGAGCAGTGGGGCAGGCACTGGGGCCGGGTCCTCTGGCACCCAGGCAGGCTGGCCTGTGGCTGCAGGGCTGGGATCTTCCTTGGAGGCAGTTGTGCTCTTCTTAGCCAAGCTGGTGATGGTGACACCACTCCCCATGGTTGATATAACGACCCAGCACCTCCCAAATAAGTGGGAGACCTAGTTCAACACACTCCTTTGCATCTCTTTGGCTGTATCCTGGGTACAGTGAGCTGTCTCAGCCTTTGTCCTGTGCTGGCCCCTTTCTTCCCACTTCCCATGTCAGAGGTAAAAGTGTGCACTGGAGCAGGATGCTGTCCTGGGATTCAGCAGCCCATTTCATAGCCATGATGATGCTATTCCTGCACTACTAGGCACAGGATTCCTCATGGGATGGGAATGTGAATATAGCTACGCTGCTTAGCAGCCACTAAATAAACTCCACAAGCACTGGAGAAAAGACTGAAGGAGGGAAGAAGTATCCGGTGTGGACATCTGTCACAAGACCCTCGCCAGTTTAGTCCCAGAGAGTGCCCGATTTAAGCCCAGACCTTATGATAGACACCCCTGTAGCTGGTATCCTCTCTGTACCAAGAAGAGATTTAAGCAATCACCACACAGTCCGGACAGAAATCGAAATCAGAGGAGCCACAGTACTCACAAAGGTAGATGAGCACCAGGCTCTGCCCCTTCTGCATCACAAATTATGGTAATTAATTTTGCACTGTGCTGTGGAAGCAGAAGAAATGGAAACAGTTCTGAAGCAGCAGTGATCAATGAAGTCTTGCAATGCCCCTAAGATACATATATATATATATATATACATATATATGCTATACACAAGTTCACAGGTATGTAAACTGAGGTGCAGATATGTAAAACATCCTGCCTGCAGCCATACAGGGAGAACACATTGGCTTCTGGCTGACGTAACTGGGGGGCACTGGAGCCCTGACTCCCTGTCTCTCTCGTTCTCACTGCTGGGTGACAGATGGGGTTGGCTAAGCGAGTGGAATAACCATGGCTGACATCTCACAGTATCATGATTCACAACCCTTAATCACCGTTAAACAAATCAAAAATGAAATTACACATAAAGAGATGGGAACTACAGAGCCTAAAAAAAAAAACGCAAACATGTTCTTCCCCGTCAAATCTAATTAGATTTGCCAAAATCAGCGTGCATTGATCTGTGATTCAAACAGTATGCTGATAACAAATTTTCATGATAGACATGGTTATGAAGCTACTTGACTAGACTATGAATTAGCCCCTTCAGCAGAAGCTCTCAGCATGCTTTTCCACAGCCAGCTTGTAATCTCCAAACCAAGAACCCATCCCACTGCTGAGGGTCCACGAGGCTCTCTGCCCAAGGTCTGGCAGAGAAGCAAGGCAGGCGGCGTGTTCACATTGACTATTGATCTTTGTTAAAACCAGCACACCGCTTTTAGGCACCTATCTAAGCAAACTGTAGTATGAGCTGGGAAAAGACCTTTCCACTACTAGGCAGAGTAGTTTATTCTTTGTTGTCACGCCGCATAGCTTTGCCTCGGCAATGACAAGTAGAAGAAGCATGCGTTGTATAAAAAGCATCACATAAATAGACTCACTGCTCCAGAAAACCAGGCCTGCACAGATGCTGCATGCTGTGATTTGCCTTCCTGCAAGTGCTGAGTCTCTGTCCTCAGGATTTAGGGATGTCGTTGTGGATTGTTGTGGAGTTTTTTTCCCTCAGCTCAGGACAGTGAAGCCACGCTAATCTGTTTGGGTGGCTTGTCTCGCAGCCAAATGAACACGATAGGAACAAGTGAATGGAGGTGAGAAAATGAGGGCAAATGAGGTAAATTTTAAAGAGGTCAAAGCAAATCCTGACACACCAGGAGAGATTGAAGGACAGGATTTTCCATTTGTGCTCAGTTTCAGCTGAGCTTTGCATCCACTGACATCTGAGAGCTTCTGAAAATGTGCCTCCCCTGAGAGCCAGAGTGCATCAGAGTTTAAAGTTACCCAGACAAAAAAATGGCAGAGGGCAGGCAGAGCACTTGTATCTGTCTTTACCCCAGATTTATCCTTTCTCTGCTGTTGTTTCCTCCAGAAATCTTTACTGCTTCAGAAGAGGAAAACCATCAGCAGGTTTTTTGCCTGATCTTCAGAAGCAGTGAGCAACACCCCTGGCAAAGCAGCCATGGCCAGGATGTTAATCACTGAGTGTGGGCACGGGTTGCTCAGGGAGGTTATGGAGTCTCCATTCTTGGAGATATTTAGAAGCCATGGGCATTGTCAAAAGGTCATGGTCCTGGGCAGCCTGCTCAAGGTGGCTCAGCTTGAGTGTGGGGTGTTGGGCTGGAAGAATTCCAGAGGACCCTTCAAACCTCAGCCTGTCTGTGAATCCGTGTGGTGGATTAATCCTGGCTGGAGGCCAGGGGCCCACCAAAACCACTCTATCACTGGACAAAGGAAAGGAAATACAATGAAAGGCTCAAGGGTTGAGATAAGGACAGGGAGAGATCACTCACCAATCACGGTCATGGGCAAAACTCAACTAGGAAAAAAATTAATCTGATTTATTACCCAATCAAAACAGAGTAGGATAATGAGAAACAAAACCAAATCTTAAACACCTCCCACCACCTTTCCCTTCTCACCCAGCTCAACTTCAGTCCCGATTTCTTTCCCTCCTCCTCTCAAGCAGCACAGGGGTACAGGGAATGGGGCTTGTGGTCAGTCCATCATACGCTGTCTCTGCCACTCCTTCTTCCTTCCTCCTCAGGAGGAGGACTCCTCTCATTCTTCTCCTCCAGAGTGGGGTTTCTCCCACAGGAGACAGTTCTCCATGGACTCCAACGTAAGTTCTTCCCATGGGCTACAGTTCTTCATGCACTGCTCCAGCATGGGTCCCTTCCAAGGCGTGCAGACCTTCAGGAACAGACTGCTCGAGCCTGGTCCCCCATGAGGTGAGAAGTTCCCCCCAGCACACCCACTCTGGCACGTGCTCCTCTCTCCACGGGCTGGAGGTCCTGCCAGGAGCCTCGTTCAGCATGGGCTTCCCACAGTGTCACAGCCTCCTTCAGGTGCCTTCACTTGTTCTGGCACCACTACCACCATTGCTGATTGCATTGGCCATGGCCAGCAGCATGTCCATCTTGGAGCAGACTGGTTTTGTCTCTGTTGGAGCTGGGGGAGGCTTCTGGCAGCTTCCTGCAGAAGCCACCCCTGCAGTCCTCCACCACTGCCGAAACTTTGCCGTGCAAACCCAAAACTCTCTGTGATGGAGAGGAATGGGCGTGAGGGCATCTAGCACACCAGCTATTTCACCACAGCTCATTGTCAGCAGGAGGTAGGTCAGTTCAGCAATAAATTGCCAAGGGTTTACTGTGGGGACCAAAGGTCTGGATTGCGTGCAGCACAGGGGAAGTCACAGTGTGAACCCACAGCCTAACTCGCCTCAGCACTTTCATGAGCTTATTATCCAGATTTACCCTTTTCTTAAATTCAAAGAGTTAGTCATGCCAATATAATGTGGTTTTTTCCACCAAGGAAGGGATTATACCAGAGTAAGCAGTGATAAGGGTTAGACTGGAAGTCAGTGGTGGGTCCTGGATCAAAGTCCTGCCAGCCTGCATGCTGGCTCTTCTCACCCTGACCTGGCTGCAAAGCCTGTCCTCTTTGCTGGGTCCCTGCTTCACACCAGCTAAGCCACAGTCACACTGAGGCCGGGGGGGAGAAGAGGACAGCTTGTCTGTGCTGATGGTACCATTACGGTCAGCTGCACGTGTGTCACCAGCATGGTATTTTTGTGTGGCTAGGCAAAAAACCCCAAGGTATCAGCTGAGCTCTTCTCAAAAAAGCAAAGTAAAACGGAACAACGGCACATTATGGGTGAGATACTTGTCAATCTAAGCTGCCCGCCGCAAGCTGTGGGTTCCAGCATTTTCCCACCCACACCAGGATTGTCCACCCGAGGCAGTTACCAGGAGAAAACCCCCAGCAGAGACAGCGCAGGTCCTGAAATTAGTTAAAAAACTGGAACGGGCTGTAAAACTTTATGAAATCCTGTCTGCCCTTCAGTTTTAAACTCGGTTTGGCTGAACTGGTTTTAAAACTGGCTGGAGAGCCAGGATGGGCCAGCTCAGGATCACCTGAAGAGGCAGACAGTGGAAATTCAGCTCCTCACACCTCCCTTGATCAGAGAGCAGTGCCCCCTCTACCAGGGAGGGTGGAGTGCCCTGCCTGATAAAAGGCTGAGCTCACCAGACATTAAAGGAAGGTTGTTAGTAAAGATCAAAAGGTAGGAAGGGGAGATAGACGTGGAACATTTGCAAAGCTCCCAAAGCCTTCCAGTGAGACTGAAGAGATAGATGCTCTGATGCTAAATGAATGGGGCAATCTAGATAATGATATCAGAATTAAATTAATTAAAAGAAGATTAAAGAAAGATTGCAAAATTAAGGTTGTAATCCTGGCCCTGCTGGAGTCAACAAGTGTTTTGTGGTTTGTGTGGTGCTTCGTGAAGAGGCCAAGGTTCTGCTCCCAATGCATACCAAGACAAAGGAAGGTACGGACTGAAAGCTGATTTACACAGAGCCAATCAAATTAGGAAATAAATAAGTTGTGATGGCCTTTAGTCACAAAATAAAATCCAGGCACTGCTGGAGCATCCAGCAGGATACATATGATGCAGATCAATGTTGCCACTGATCTGCAGGCCATGAGGTGTTCAGGACCTCTTGGCTTGTATCAAAACCAGTGTGGCCAGTAGGTCTAGGGAGGTGATTGTGCCCCTGTACTCGGCATTGGTGAGGCCACACCTTGAGTACTGTGTCCAGTTCTGGGCTCCTCACCATAAGAGGGACATGGAGGTCCTGGAGCGAGTCCAGAGAAGGGCAACCAGGCTGGTGAAGGGGCTGGAGGGCAAATCCTATGAGGAACAGCTGAGGGAGCTGGGGCTGTTTAGCCTAGAGAAGAGGAGGCTGAGGGGAGGCCTTATCACCGCCTACAACTACCTGAAGGGAGATTATAGAGAGGTAGGTGATGGTCTCTTCAGCCAGGTGACAGGTGATAGGACAAGGGGGAATGGCATGAAGCTGTGCCAGGGCAGGTTTAGATTGGATGTCAGGAAAAAATTTTTTACTGAAAAAGTTGTCAGGGCCTGGAACAGGCTGCCCAGGGAGGTGATCAAGTCACCTTCCCTGGATGTGTTCAAAAAAAGGGTAGATGAAGTACTTAGGGATATGATTTAGTTTAGTGTGTGAATGGTTGGACTTGATGATCTTAAAGGTCTTTTCCAACCTTATTATTCTGTGATGCTGTGATTCTGTGACAGACCACACCAGATTTGCTGTAAAGTCTGGCAGGACAAAGCTTTCTGTTCAAAGTGTTTTAAACAGGTTTGAACGAGCAAACTGAGCTCACACTGGATCCACACTTTGCATTGTGTGGACATGGCATGTCTGTTCCAGGAGCCAGCACTCTTCAGTGGGATTTATGGTTCCTCTGAGCAAGCTCCTCACGGACCAGCAGCGGAACCCCATTGAAACATCCACTGAGCATAAAATCATCTGGCACACAGCATGACATCAATGCTAGTGCATGACATCGATGAGAATTTAGCCACCGATTTCAAGAAAAAAGGAGTCTGAAAAGGAGTTAGAGGGACGGGGTGGCCAGGTGGCACAGGCCTCTGTGGCAGCCACCTCACTGCCCAGACCTTTTGCTCTAGCTGCTAAGCAGGTCATAAATATCTGGCAATTATATTGCCCCCGCCCTGGGCCCCATTAATGCTTTCACAGCTTGTGATCACTCTTTTGGGTGTCAGGCTCAGGTCTCAGTTCTACGGCAGCGTGCTGCAATGAATAGGGAAGGATTCAGTTTTAAACAGGCACCAAAGATCCAAAATTGACTTCTGAACAAAAGTGCAGATGCTGATGAATACTTTTACCCTTGTAAAACATGGGGAAATGCTGTATTGTCCCAGAGGAGCAGGAGAACCCTTTTTCTCTCTCCCTCTCACAAACGGAAAAGGAGGAATGCATTTTTCAGGAAGAACCCAATTTTACAGGGAGGGAATAATAAGCTATGTAGTTGAATCACTTTGATCTCAATTTTATTTTGCAATCACTTCATAAGATATTCATATAGCCTTTTACATTCCCTGAAAGTGTAAAAGCCTCGGCACAATGCAATATTATCTCACTCTTTACCGTAATGATGAATGATAACGAGAACACGTAATAAGATTTTACTTGTGCCCAAAGAAAAATCTGCTTTACCCCAGATGAGAGGAATTTTGCAGATCAAATTAATATTATAAAACAGTACAATTTATCAAAATAATATGGCTTTTCTTCTCCGAATCCACTGCAAATCACAATGTCTGCAGCCAATGCATGGTAAACTATTAGAAAAGCTGATGGGAGTTTTTTTTGTAAAATTTCAGTCTATGAAAAATCCTTGGCTGATAAAACAAAAATTTAAAAAATCTCATTTTTCCACTCCTGCCCATCGTATTTTTACCATATAAAAAGTCTGACATTTGAAAGCTAAGTTGCAGCTGTTAGGTAGCAATAGTGTTTCTTATTGAAAACCCAGCCTAGTCACAGGCAAAAATATCTTTATTCAGGTTTCTTGGAAAACTAACGGGTTGTATTTGATTTCTCTCTGAGATTGGTGTGCACATGGAATGTGGATTATAGCATAGTGCTTGCTGCTTTTTAATTTAGATTCTGGTTACTCTGTTCCTGCATTTAACGTGTAGCCTGAAAGTAAATTCGCCAAGCGTGGAATGGTGAAAAAACTCTGACAGAAACTGTGGGTGGAGAGGTCATCTTTGGTGTCTGATCCAGCATCCTCACTATATTGGCTACATGGTTTTTTTTTGGTTTTAGTTTTACTTCATCACTGGCCTTCCAACAGCACCCTGTTGGAAAGTCTTCTCCTGGTAACAGTTACCACTGAGCAGGCTTTCTTTCTCGGAACACGTATGGCGTAAATAAACCCAAATTATTTAAGAGGTGTTTGTAGGGCAGTCAAATTAACAAAAACCCAAAGGATTCTAGGAAACAGCATTGATCGCATCAAATGGAATAAACCCCAAATAACCCACATAAATCAGGCTGGACAGATGTGGCAGCTGAGCAACGTGGGGTCTGAGCCCACTGGGAACTGCAGATACACCTTCTCCATGGGGAAAGGAGAGCAGGGATGTTGTCCTCCCATGGGGAAGCATGTGGACCTTTGGTTTGGGTTCAGTGCAACTGCCCAGTTACAGAGTTGATCCCTCTGCCCCAGTTCCTCCGTAGCACAAACCAAAGGGGACTTTGTCAGACACTCTGCTGGGCACCAGACCACAGGAACTACCTGTGCCAAGAGGCTTTGTTTGGTTCTGCCGTCCTTGCGCAGCAGATTAATGGTGGGGGGAAAAAAGAGTGGAAAGCAGCTCCCGCTCTGGTGGCTGCATCCCTGTGAGCAGCCCCTTGCACACACACGTGTGGTGCCCAGAAGAAAAACATACTGGAAAAATGGGAGCTCGGCCACACATCAGCAACCTGCAGGGATCCAGAAAGATGTCCATGGGGATAGGGCTGCAGGAACAGGGCTTTCTTTCCATTTGATCACGCACGCTTGCACTTTAGCCTGCAGAATTTTTTTGGGGGGGATACTTGCTCACAGTAGTTGTATATAAAGCCCAATTCCTGTAGTTTATTTTTTTTCCCCCGCCTGCTATTTCTGTTCTCTTTCATCGTGGACAAATTAGCATGAAGGAAGCTGATGGGGCTAATTAGTTCCAAGCAGTGTTAATTTCTCTGCTTGGAACTCTTTGTTCCCCAGTCAGATTGCTCCATTTTTGCAGCTTATATTTTAAAACCTCTTTGTTCATAGCACCTAATCCATTATTTCTTCTTTTTTTTTTTTTTTTATCCTATGGGGAAAACAGAATTCCATGGAACTGGGACACAGGACCTTGCTATGGAAATTACTCATGGTTTCAAGAAAGATTTTTGCTGTGAATAGGAATGTGTTCAGCAAAACAGTAGCCCTGCAAGACCCATAGAGAGACATACATGGAGGGCAAAGATAGCAATAAAACACAATCATGGTAACACGTCACAGATAACACATCAGGTCAGAAGCTAACCTACCTAGCCGCTTTCTCCCAGACTTGTGTAGAGCAAGGAATGGCTCTGCAAGTCGTACATCAAACTGGAAACTGCAAACAGTTCTCGTGGTAATAAGACACTTTGCTGTCAAAGTCAGCCAGAGTCATGCAGCTCCACTCTTGGCTGACAACTTCTCCATCGTGTCCCATGGCTTCAAGCATGGCCACATGGATGTTCCTTGAGCTTGGGCTCCTATGCATTGGTGGCAACCCGAGGCAAGGTTTGCTCAGTAACTACAAATGATAAATAATAGCTTTGGCAAGCAGCACATGAAGCTTTTTCATATGCACCAATATTTAGCACCAAAGGTCATGCATTTCACTATCAGAAAAATGGAATTACTTCCTAGGAAGATGAAGTTGGCATGGTTAGGGACAAGGCCCTTGGCCGCTGTAGAGATGTGAAAAAAGACCTTGTCATATAGTCAAGAGCTGCTCAAGAAGAGGTGGAATTGTCACTGCCTGGCCAGTGTCTCAACTAACCCTGTTCCGACCCAGACACACAGTAACTCTGATTCTGCTGTGATGTGCACAACCCACACGGCTGCTGTCAGCTCCAACTGCTCTCACCCTCCCTTCGCTCAAGATGTCTGTAGAAGGTGAACAGCAGAACTAGGAAAACCCCCACCTCTGACTTCCTAACTGTCACCATGAATCTTGGATACCTTCTCGCCGTCGCCTGTCCCCACTGACTCTACAGTGATGCCTGAGATGAGTAAATGGCTTGGAGGTAGTTAAAACCTCCTGTACATCAAACGTTTTGTACTGGAAACGAGATCCAGCTTCTGCACCTCATCGATCTCATTTCTTGACTTTTTTCTTTTCTCTTTTCTACGCAGGTTAAGGCTTCATCCACACAGAAACCACAAGGGGAAAACGAGGGTTAGTTTTCGGTTAGCAGAGCGGTTTTTTTGAGAAGCTCCCGTAGATGTCCTCTTAAAATGAGGAAAAAGCAAAACCGTAAGGCAGGAAGTAAATCCTGAATCTCTTCCCGTGGTGTCTGTGTTAGGATCCTCTGTTGTTCAGGGTTTGTTGGGGATTTTTTTACCTGATAGCTCCTCGACAGATGACTCTAACAGAAATTGATCAAAAAAAATAGTTCAAACAAAAATCCAGTGAGTTAGAAGATGGTTCATCTCAGTAGATGAACTACAACCACCTCTACCTTCCATTCTGAATAAATTCAGATGTAAACTGAAGTGGCCTAGCTAATTTCCAGCTACAGTAATTCTACTCCATTCACCTGAAATTCTCCTCTTAATACAGATCCGATGAAGTGTCTGTCATCACTCAACTGCCTGCAATGGCTGCAAAATGCTACAGAGGCATGAGTGGTGATGGCAGTGGCAAGTAAACTGATTTTTTTATAGGTGGTGATAAAGTTTTCAAGAGCATCCTCCACTGCCACGAGTCTGTCTCCCTGAAACAAACATGGAATTTCCACAGACTCCAACGAGAGCTGAATTAAGCAGAGGGGCATGCTTTTGTGCATCCCAGTGTTCCCCCAGCATATTCTGTACCAATAACATCGAAGTCACTCAGATCCTTAGTTGACTTGGGAAGACAGAAGGTATATGCAAGAAAATACACTGAAGGTGGAACCCTAAAAATCTGTGTTATTAAACAAGAACAATGAGGAAAATTTTATTTTCACCATAGTGGTTTGTTTCTACTTTCCTTTGCTGCCACATTTTGCATGATGTTTTTCTGGAGCAGAAGTGGCTCAAAATCTCTTGTGGAAGAAAAGGAGCAGAGCGATGAAGTTAAAAACGCTCCCTGTATTCCAGGTAGTGTTTTGGTATAGCTGTTTGGCAAGCACTGCCAATGCTTGCTGTGTTTTATTTCAAGGCTCGGAGGCTGCTTTTATAAGCTTATCGCCTTTATTGCTCCAAACCAGCAGCAAACTCCAGCACTTCCCTGTCCATATATGGTGTGTTACTAACCAAATCCAGCTTGGAAACTCTCATGGGATGTCTGTGTCTTCCGAACGTCCCAACCTCTCGCGTGGAGTGAGAAAGGGGAAGACACTTTCCTCTTTATTGTAGGGGCAGTTTAACGACCAGGAGAGGTTTTATTACCCCTGCACACACAGGCTGTGTTAAATGCTTGGGTTTGTGGGGTTTTTTTTTACATTATTTAGGTACCTCAAAATCCTTTAAGCAAGAACCATCATAAATGTGAAGCAACATCCCACAAATTCACACTTTAAGAGGGGCAGTCTGGAGTCATGCCCATGATGCAGTCTGCTCTTCTAGTAGGAAAGTGGCAGCAGAACTGATGCTCAATTAAAAGATGCGAGTAAGAAATCAAATATCTGCACGTATCCTGTTCAGCAAAAGACAGAAGACCTTCTGCAGATAGAAGAAAAACCCAAAAACTATTGCCCAAATGACTTCAGAAGCTGACAAATAAGGAGAGGTTTATTAATCACTAACGTTTAATGGTAAGAAGTGAGGAGGTTTTGCTGATACATGAAAGTGAGACCCAAAGGAGACACTTTTTTCACAGTTTATGGATGGATCTACACCTCTTGGTCTGTTTTGGAGGATGGGGATGCAGTTAGAAGCTTGCTTCCATTCCAAAGCAATACCTAAAACAGGGTGCCTGCCAAATGGCAAGAGAAATTTTCAAGTCAGTTATCGTATCTAAAGGTAGAACTTTTCTTATGCAGAGCTGGAAGATGTCCCGGTTTACAGTACAGACACAACTAACAGTTTCATTTCATATCATTCTTTTTCTTAGTAAGTGAATTTCTGAATCATGGCTGAAAAAAAAAGCAACTGCAGACCACTTCTGTGAACCCAGTTACAGACAAATGGAAGGATAAAGCCTCGAATCTCCTGTTTTTCTAACAGCATGGGGGTTTTATCGAGAGAAATCTTCAGCCCAGCACCCAAGCATGTCACTGAATGCAATTTAGGCACTAATTTTCTTTTGAAAGCCCCACATGCAAAGTTGTTGAGGTGGTCATCATAGGCTTTGCAGGGTAGAGCCCTCTGGCATCTACCCTGTCTGTTAAACACTTCCTTCACTCCTCCAGACTGGACCTTCTTTCCTCCTGAACTCTGAAACAATGGAAAACCTGAACCCTCCATCCCAGTTCAGTTGCTGGCACTGGTGTTACCTGGCAACACCGCACTACGAATGGTTAGAAGCCAAGCAAATATGTATTTAACGGAGTTATGAAAATAAAAAGGTACAAGGTTCAATTTTCTGCACAACACCTTCTTCCCCCACATCAAAGGACTCATTGATTTCTTGCTCAAGCTTTGACCTAAATGGAGGAAAGTGGGTGAAAGGAGTGGAGAAAATGATCCTATCTAATCTCGGAGGCTGTGTCAATCAAGAAGTTTTATGGCCCATCCAAAGCTGATCGTGACACAATTCCTCAATGTAAACACAACTTAGTATGTCTGGCAAACGCTGGGAATCCGTCTGAGCATACTCTTCAAATGAGAAGCAGCTCTCCCGTTCCTTCGCTCCCTCCCGTGCGCCCTTGAACTTCATATTCCTTCCTATCTCAAGTAACTGTTCACACCAATAAAGCACTAAGGTGTTTGACCAGGAAGATTGGCTCTGCTGATTTCAGCACTTAAAAAAGGAAACCGCCCCATTGTTTTAACCACTTCAACACTCACTATCTCAAGTTTATTTTCTTATCCCATTTAACTTCTGTTCAGAAATCAAACAGGAAGCAATTAAGGTGAGCCTACTACAAAGCAGCGCTCAAAACATGCAGCTGGGTCTCCAGTGCAGAATGAAGGTCACGTCCTGAAAAATGTGATTACATCTATTTGGATGGAATGGGGACCCCTGTGTAAAAACACAGCCCCAACTTTACTGGCAGTAGGCAGATGACAATGGCCAACACAAGCCACTGCTTCCAGCACCTTCATTAAGGCACTGGTGGCAACACTGGTTGAGCGACAAAGCACATTAGACAAATAGTTTTATCTACTTGAACTAATAAAGAGAGGGATGAAGAAACCCCACTCCCTATCAAGCTGCCTAGTGATCTCCCTTTCCTCTCACCCAACTCCCCTTTTTTTTGGTTTTTGTGTGACTTTTATTTGTCAGGTCACTGCCATGAGGACAGGGAAAAGGATGACATGGAAAGCAAACAGCATCTTGTGACAACAGTGGGAGACAAAGCAAAGCCTTTACACAGGATTTAGCTAATTATATTTTTGGGCAAACATTTATTTATCTAAAAACAAAATAAAAATCATTTTAAAAGAAAAAAATTTATTTAAATAAAAAAACAAAATTGTGAAATGTTATGGCACAGAAGTTCAAGACAAGTATAAATCCAGTTGCCACAACTGTTGTGTATTAATGTTGTACATTTTTCTATAAAGAATTTTATTTACAAGCATTAAGATGTGTAAATATGTACAGCGATTTGGGGACAACTTTTTTTTTTTTAATTTTCATAGGACAAAAATGCCTTAAATACAAAATTTTAAAAGAAAAAAAAAAAAAGTTGAAGAGTTCATCCCCAAGCATGAAGAATGTCCCATCATCCCTTATGCCCAAAGTATCAGTTATGAGGCAGTTTTGAGGTTCTGGCCAAACCCTTGGGAGATTCAGCCAAGGTTGTGTAGTCTCAAGTTAAATCGCACAGCATGCAGTTGCAATGGGTCCACACTCGATGGACTGGCGTAGTTCATGAGTGATATTAGAAACATTAATATTTTATCATGGTTTCAGTCCGGTTTGGGGTTATCCTAAGCAATGCCCAAGAGTTCCTATGCACAAGAGTTCCTTAGCTGCTCGAGTTTGTGTTTCAACTGTTCTCTCCTCCGCCTCAACTGCTCTTTCTCTGCGATCAGTCTGTGCTCGTCTGACTGGATGGAAAGGACGTACTCTGTGGCTTTTTTCAGGATGACAACTTTGGGTGCCTTTTCGTTGTTGGCCACCTCAGGTATCTGGTCGCGCAAGGCAAAGAAGCTCAGCTTCAGCTCATTTCTCCTCTGGCGCTCCAAGACGTTGTGCGTTCGCCTCTTGTCGTTCTCTTCCGAGTCTGACGTGCGGGGACTGGAGCATTTTCGGTTATTGCTGATCTGTTTGAGAACTCTGCCACTGTCCAATTTTAGCCTTTTCGCAGCTGGGTATTCAACCTTGGTGGAGGGAGGAGCGGCGTAATTGTGCTGATGGATGTTGACGTGACACCGTTTGAGAACCAGTGGGCTGTGGTGGGGCTTACTGTGCTCTTCTGATGTGTCTGTGCTGGACTCTGTGCTGGATTCGGACTCGTTTGCTTCAGCTAAAGTAACGACATCTATTTCCTCATCTTCCTCTTGTTCTTCTTCTGCAAGAAGGGAAAATGATTATCCATAAGCTGATCTGGTAAGTTACCCTGAGAGCTGCACAGCAAGGGACCCACTGAAAAAACCCTTCTTAAACCCATTTTGATGTTGCTGGACTCTTACTTTCCCCAAGAGCCTTTCCCTTCAGGAAACAAGGCTTCGAGTGCAATAGGGCACAGGGACCGCGCTCCAAGCGCACTCCAAGCTCCGGCTCCCTGATTTCAAAAGTTGCAAAGATCTTGCGTAATCCCGAGGAGCGCAATGAAGATAGCAGGAAAGTTTAACCTCGTTTGTCAGCAGTACAGCCCAGTAAAGCTCCCAGACTCAAGCTGCCCTTAATTAAGGATTTAGAAGGCTTTGGCCACGCCTCAAAAGAAAGCTTACTTAACACATGTGTATTCAGAGACATTTTCTGAATCTCTCTTGATCTGCTAATTTGTGGAAAATCCATAGGGGGAGGGAGGGCGGGGGGTGGGGGGAGGAAGGCTTAGGCGCTTTGTATAGAAAGTCACTTTCAACCCAAATTTATGAGAGCGCAGGACACGCTGTCAAATACCTAAGGAAGCATTTCTTTAAAAAAAAAACCAAACCAAAAAAACACCACCCTAACCCAACTTTCCCAGCCCCATTCACTCACTCCCCTGAAGTCACTTTCACTAGCACCTCCCCGGCTGGCTGCGCATTCCCCCCGCCGCTGCTCTGGGGCGGGAAGGAACTCCTTCGCAGCCCGCCAGTGGCACCGGGACATCGCGCTGGAGACCGACTCTGACCCCGTTATGAAAGTTTCCCCCTCCCTCTCCCCCCGCCCTGACTACCGGCTTTTTTCTTTTTTATTCTAACTTTTTTTTTTCCTCCCCTTTCCTCCCTCCCCCCCCCGGAGGGAAAACTGGGCTGGTTTTCCAGGAAATAAATTCGCTGGGAGTCTCTCCGTGCCTCGCTAACGTGGCGTTTTAAAAAGCCCACGCGGGGGGAAGAAGGGGGGTGGGTGCGTGTAAGGAAGGAGAAGGGGGGGTGTACGCGCGAGCGTTGGGGGAGGGGTTGCGCTGCCTTCCCGCTCCCCCAGCCGAGCCCCCGCGGTCACTCGGCGCGGGTTTCCGCGCCCTGCCCCGGACACGCGTGGGCCCCACTCACCCGAGTCGCTGCTGGTCGTGGGCGGCGTGTCGTCGCCCAGCAGGGACGCGGGGCTGGCGCCGGGCTGCCCGGCCCGCGGGGCGCGCTCGTTGAGCGGGTAGGGGAAGACCACCGAGGGGTCGATGCAGTCGGTGGCGGCGGCGCCCAGGTCGTGCAGGTAGAGGCCGGTCGAGGCGGCGGCGGAGCTGGTGAGGCCGGGCGGCGTCGGTCCCGCGGACGGCGGGCCGGGGCGGGCGGCGGCGGGGCCCCCCTCCCGGCGGGACGCCTGGAAGGAAGCCAGCTTCTCGGAGACCACCTTCTCCAGCTTGGCGGCGGCAGAGAAGCCGCTCCACATGCAGTCCTGGATGATGATGGACTTGACGAAGGACTCGTCTTCCGGGTCGCAGATGAAGCTCTGGTTGACCATGTCCCCCCCGATGAGCTCGGTCACTATCTCCAGCTGGTCGGCAGTGGAAGGGAAGCAGGAGCCGGCGGCCAGGCTGGAGCGGCGGCTGGGGGAGAGGGGCGGCGTGGGCAGCAGTTCAAACTTCTTCCAGATGTCCTCGGACGGGGCGGGGGGTTGTAGCTCGCTGCCCCGCTGCTGCGCCGCCAGGTAGAAGTTCTCCTCCTCCTCCTCGAAGTAGAAGTAGGGCTGCACAGAGTCGTAGTCGTAGTCATAGTTCTTGCTGGGGAAGCCGGCGCTGAGCGGCATCGCGGCGGCTGGTGCCTGTGGGAGGAGGGGGGCGGGGGGGGAGAGGGGGGTGTCCGGGTGAGTCGGGCTCCGCCGCGGGGTTCGGCTCCCCCCGGACTCTGAGGGGCCACCGCCCCCTCCTCCCCTCCCTCTCCCTCCCTCCCCCCCCCCCCAAAGCGCGCAGCGCTCCCTCCCGGCTCCCTACGCCATGCCGGAATTAAATAATAATAAAATAATAAGAATCATAATAACGCACGACCTCCCTTCACTCCCTTCTAAGATTGGCAGGGCAACCGGGCAGTGCGATCTGATCTGGTGCCTCTCGGACCACCCTCCCGCGGCCGTCAGCTGCCCCGGAGGGGCTCCGGAGGCTCAGCCGCTCTGCGTCGCTCGGCGCAGCTCAGCTCCGTTCCCCGACCGCCGCCCGGCTCACACGGAGCACCGCTCCGACCGGCGCCGGCACGGAGCCCCTTCCCTCCCGGGGCCGCAGCGCCATCCCCATCCCGCCTCCCCAGCGGGAAGGGACGGCGAGCAGCCGGCAGCTTCCAGGCGAGAGCCAGGCTGCTCCCCAGCCACCCACCTGGGCGTGCTGGCAACGCACGGAGACCGGCACGGACCTTGGCAAACTTTGCCAGATCTTTTCGTATATACATATATATATATATGCATATAAGCGATACGTGCAATAACCACAACGCGCCCGCGCATACGCAGGAGAAGCAAACGCTTCCCACCCACCCCCCCAGACAGCCCCACCAAAAAAAAAAAATTTAAAAAATTAAAATAAAATCCGAGCGCATGAGAAATGATGGGGAATGCCGGTGCCCCGGCAGAGGAGAGCGTCCCTCGGGTAGGTACGTCGGTATCCACGTCCGCGGAGCGCAGCCCCCGCCGGCAGCCCGGGTGTCACCAGCCCCGGTGTCAGTCCGAAGCCCACAACCGCGGGGGATGCGAAAAGCAGAGAGGAGCCCCTCGCAACTCACCGGCTTCTCCAACGCGCCAGCTGCGAAACGTAGCGAGGCGATTATTGCGGGCGGTGCGGGGAACGGCGAAACAAGGGGGGAGAATATATAATAATAAAAAAATTAAAAAATAGAGAAGCGTAGGAAAGGACGAGGAGGGGGGGAAAAAGACAAAACGCCGGGAAAATGTAGGTCTCTTCCTCCCTCCACGGTTTAAAAACCCCACACGGAGCCCCGGAGAAAAGCCGCCTTCCCGGCGTGTAGCTGATTGTAGGTCCAAGGCAGCGCGGCGCGCTCTGTCCGGTACAATAGAAGTTTAGTTTGCTCCTTTAAAAGCACCGGCGAGAAGTGGGCGGGGGTGCCGCCGGGGGGGCGGGGGCAGCGGGTATAGCACCGCGGGCCCCAGCGAGCTCCCGCCGATATAGGCGAGGAGAGTAGAGTCTAGCTGAGCCGAGCCGAGCCGAGCCGAGCCGCGGCTGCTGGTGCTGCTCCTCTCCCAGCCCGCCCCTGGCGGTCGCGCAGGCTCCGCGCTTCAGCCGCGGGAGGAGGGGGAGCGGCGAAGGGGCGGCCGCGGGAGGAAGGGAAGCCGGGGGGGGGGGGGAAAGAGGCGCGGAGCGGCGCGGCGCTGCTCCACTCCGCGCCTCTTTCCCCCCCTTCCCTTCCTCCCGCCCCCTCCCCCGCCGCGCTCGGCTGCGCGGAGATCCGCGGAGGCGCTTTACGCTTTGCATCCGGGAGGGAGGGATATCAACGCCGGGGGAGGCGATGCAGTGCTCCGCGGCCCCCCTTCTTGTTTAAAAATTTATTTGACCATATTATATATATTAATTATTTTAAATTTTTTTCTTTTTTTTTTTCCCCCTTTGGCTTTTTACTACGAGCCGTGCAAGGAGAGGTCGGAAGTAAACATAGTATTTTTTTTTTTCTCTTTTACTAGTAGGGATTAAAAGGCAGCTCCTCGCCTTTCCCCTCCTCCCTCCCCTCCCGCCGGCTTTCCAGCAGGGAGAGCGCGATGCCCCCCGATGGCGGTGGCAAGGGAAGGGGCTTCACCTTCTCTTGCCCCTCCCTCAAAGAAGCTTCGGAGCTCACCAAGGGCAAGCCAGCCCCACAGCGGGAGAGGGGTGGCCGGGCGGGCGGCAAGGGAGGCGCTGGCTCCCGGCACAAAGGAGCGTGTGTGGCTCGGGCACCCCCCGCCCCGGTCGCCACTTGATTATCCCGCCTCTGCCGGCGCCTGCAGAGGATTAAACCGGGAAAAGGAGGCTGCGGGGGGGGCGAGGGCAGAGCCCTACGGGGGTCACCTTGCAGCCACGCTCCTTTTCGCAGTCTACCGCTGTGCCCCCCGGCCCGGCCCTTGCCTCCCCCTCTCTAACCCCCAACGGAGGCCTCTTCCCCCCGCCCCCTCTTAGGCCACCCCCTGCGGCTGCCGAGCCCCGACGGGGCTCCCCTTCCCCTATACCCCCAGTCCCCCCGCCCTTCATCGCGACGGGTCCCGCCGGGGCCGCGGGCCTGGCCCCGCCGAACCGTTAGCTGCCGGCGGCCCGCACGGACACCCCCCGACACTCTCCCCACGCCCGGGCAGGCGCAGCTCACGCACCTGCGGTTCCCCCGCGGTCCCCGGGGCCGCTGTCGAGCTGCACCCCGCGCATCCTACCGAGCCCTCCGCGCTGGGGTCCGCACCCGCAGGAGATGGACGGACACCCCGGCGCGCCCCCCTTCCCCCCACCCCCAAAACGCTTGCAGGCGGCTGTCCCGTCCCCTCCGCAGGCATCCCCGCCAGGGTATTTTATTGCTATACGTATATTTATTTATTCCCCTCCCCAGCTCTCCGCTAGGCACACGGCGCTCACAAGCCCCGGACGGGTGATGCGGGGCGCGGGGCCGCCCCGCGAGGCGGGAGGACCCCTCTTCCCCTCTCCCTCCCCCACCCCCGGTGAGGCACCCGCCGGCGCAGGGGGCGGCCCCGCTTTCCCACGGCTGCCGCCGCTACCGTGGGGCCATCGCGCCCTCTCCCGGCCGGCCCGCGCCCGCGGGACGCAGCGCGCAGCCCCCTTCCCGGGCACCTGCGGCTCCGCCGACCGACCCCTCCCCACCTACCCCGCGGCGCCGTGGGCTGTATCCCCCTCCCCAAAAACACACCATACACCCCTTTCTTGGGTATTTTTTGGGGTGGTTTGGGTTTTTTTTTGGCGGTCGTTTCACCCGCAGAGCGTTTGCAAGCACCGAACTCCGTGCAGAGCCCAAAAAAGCAAGATTTGGCCCATTTTTCTCTGCACTCGTTGCGTAGTCATGATGTAGATGCTTCACCTACTGACATTTTCAGAATCGGATTTACCCTTGCTCAGGGATGGCTTAAAATACATCGTGCTAGTTTTAAATAACACCTCCCTCCGTCTACAGTAGGCCTTGCTGCTGTGAATGGCAATAACGTGGCTAAAGGCAGGCCTGAACTCACCCACAAAGGTGTGAGATCCAAATTAATCTAGTTAAAACTACAGTAAAACGTGGCCTGGGCACTTTTATCTATTTAAGAACAGCACCGGAACGGCCCGATACACAATAAACCTCCTCAAAACTGCAAAAGCTGTTGAAGTTCAGAAGCTGGCGCTGGGAACAGTGGAAATATTTTGAAATTACTCCGGTACAGATAGGGCTGAAAATCATAATCCTATTCGTGATGCAATATAATCATAGGCAGAGCAATTAACTGTAGTATCGCAGAGGATTATGACTTCAAGTGAGGAGTAAGTAACATGAGCAGATGGACTCTTAAAATACCCTGTGTTCACATGAATGGAAAAACAGGAAAGGAGGGTTGGAAGAAATGTGCTATTGAAACAATACAACCTTCAGAGGAAACAGTCTTTAAAATATTCTGTAGGATTTCTTCAGGTCTCGGGCAGACTGTAAGTTCGCTGCTTCTTGGGGAGCTGACTCCAAGGTGTATTGGTGGAGCTCTTACGTGGCACTTGTAGCCTGGATGAAGAAAGACATTTCCCTCTGATTCCTTATGTCCAGCCCCAGCTGCAAAAGAACACTGGCAAGGTGTGAAGTCAGTAAGTATAAATCTCTGATAAAAAGGCCATTTTGACAGAATAGCTGTTATATGGTTAGAATAAATACACAAGTAGAATGTTAAGGAGGCAGCAGAGTCGACATGATGGTTTTGACGTGGGGGTTGGGGGAGGTGTTAGTGATAAATAGAAAATGGGAGGGGGCTGAGCTGGGAGCCTAGGTGGAATTTATGTGTGATGGCAGAGTGGGAACCCGTGAGAAGCAGAAACGAAAGCAAAACCTGAGAGAGAAGTAGAGCTGGTGGAAAAAACTCTCACACCTCTCTGGTACTGGAACCCCCTGGGACAATTAGTAATGCCCATGCCACCGACCACGCGTTTTATTTTCAGGAGACATCTGCAATTTGGTTTTCTGTGGACAAAATGACTGCCAGTAACCAGAGGGTTACCATGAATTCGTGGCTATCTTCAGAAATTTCTGCCAAAATTTTCACTTGACCTCCCAGCAGCCTTGCGAGTGGCTGGTCTTGCAGTGGTGAGAAGAGGGAAAGCACCAAGTAGGTATTAATTAGTCCTGGAAAGTACAGACTGTGTATGAGACCTTGACCCACATGAGTGCTGTCCTTGCACTCAGAGTTGTTATAACAGGTTTAAGTGCAGCTGATACAGCACCCACGCAGGGAACAACACCTCCCAAGCTGCCCCAGTCCCCCAGAGGACCCCAACCCAAAAACCAGGCCCACGCTACAGGGACAAGAAGAATCAGATTTACCTCATTACTATAAAAAACCCCAAAAAAAGAAGCACGTGACTTTTTCATCTCTTTCAGCAGCTGTAATTTCTTTAACAATAGGAGGTGAGATGTGTGTAGGCAGAAGCTGACAGTGTTTCTGCAAGCTGCACAGCACTGACTGAATTAATAACATCTCCCTACCTCTCTCTCCAGGCTCAGAAAAGTGCATTGCGCTGCACTAACAAGCACCTTCAACGGACTTCCCAGTGTGAAAGAGAAACGCTGACGTCTGGGAGGGCCACTGTCCTCATCTCTGGGCTGTGGTGAAAAGCAGAGACAAAAGTACACTTCCTGCCCAAGACGTAGAGGGACCGGCACCACCACAGCATCCACCATGGCCAGCCCAGGGTAGCAGCCCCAGCTGCAAGTGTGTGGAAAAGTAGTGCAGAGGAAAACAGTGAGGTTTGGGAGCAGTGTGTTGCCAGTAAATAGGAATGTGAGGATCACAACGGTAAAATAGAATAAAATAAAGAAATTAAACAAAACAAACCAAAATTAAATAAAATTAAGATAGTTTTAAACCTGAGGTAGTGCATATCAAATACTAACCTCTCGCCTGCCGTTGGAAGCCAGGGCTGTGCATCCTCCTCAGGTGGATGGATGTGCACCTTCAGAATTGATGTTAAGGGGTCGGTGAAAGTGGGCTCTGGTGCAATTGATTTATTTTGCTTTCCCACGTGCTCCCAGCTATGTGCCCAAGAGTGCTTGCAGAAAGCACGGTGACTTCTTCCTCCTCATCCTGCTTCTTGTGATCTGCCAGCCTGATACTTGCTATGGAAAAATTCAGACCATTTATTCCCAACAGGAGAAGGGATATGCTTTGAAGGAAATAGAAGAAAACTGCACGGGGAAAGAAACTGTTTTTCTACTATTAGATTAATCCCCCAACATTGCAGTGGGTACCACATCTTTCACAGAAACCCATTGATGAACGCCTCTGACTTGGGCTGCAGACACCAGCTTCCAACCCAAGCCAGCAAAGATGTGAAACGATTGCACCCAGGATCCAGAGTTAGGAGGGTTTTTTTTAAAATTATTATTATCTTTGTTGTTGAAATCAAACACTTTATGCCTCATAGTTGATTTTTTTTTTTTTTATCTGATAGCACATATGAAATAAAGTGTTTAGTGAGACTAAAATAGCCATTTTTAAGGGCGGTCTGGCATCATACAAGTATGTATCAGTATATATTTCCCTGCTTTATCCTATCCCATGCACTTGTAAAATAGAAGATGGCATCAGGAGCGAAACATGGGAAAATATCTTCATTGTAAAGTAATTAATTTTTTCCCCTCTGGTACAGGGAATAAAATATTTTTCTCCAGCCCTGGTCATTCCAATGTGTGCAGCCTCTACCTTTTTTTTTTTTTTTCACTTCAAGGTAAAGTTACCACAGCTGGTAACTTAACTTTGCTTACAGAGAGTTTCGCCTTGCAGTTCTTTCAAGCCATCACAGTTATTTGGATATCAGATTGTAGTTTGCTTTCAAACAGGGCAGCCCTTGATCAGTTTATTCTTGACTATATAAAATAAAAATATTCAGATTTGTACACAACTATTTAAAAATTAGTTAGCTGGGTAGAGCTCGCTATCTTTGTTGTGTAAATACACTACTTGTAAACTAATCAAAGCCTGGTTGAAGCAACCCCTCCCAAAAAAAATATGAGCAGAGTTTGGATCAGCCCTTCCTACACAAATTAACAGCTTTTGACAGGGAGAACTGGGAGGGAACTAATACCAGTAGCTTTGGCATTCCTTGATAGAAGTGAGTTTTGTCCAGCTGTGGATTAAGGGTGAATTACAGGAAATCTGTGCTGATTCGAACATATGATAAGTGAGAAGATCTCCAAGGCTCTTGTGAAAGATAAACAGGGGTTTTTTTGAAAGTCAGGGTAATTGAAATTTATCTGCAAGAAGAGAAAGAAGAGCTGTTTCAGAACTATCAGCCCAAAAGGCTGGCCATGCACCACCCTGGCCTCCACATTCTCTGAATTTTATGCTGAATTTTATCAGACTGTCAAGACATCCCAGCTCTGCTTGATTAAGTCCCCTTTAAAGTATTACAGCTATTTGCAACTGCTTATTGAACTTTCCAGATACCAACACTGTCAAGACTTTGTTTAATTTTAAAAGCCTTGATCTTTGAGCTAAGATGGGATGAGAGGATTTTTCCATCACCTTGCTGCAGCTCTTCTATGGCAGTGGGCAAGAGTTTCTGAATGATGCTCCCATTCTGCACCTTGCACTGGACTGAAGAACACCCGTGAGGCAGCAGAAATGAGTCTTTCTCTTGGAAATGAATCTTTCCATGTTCTTGGAGCCCCTTCCCTAAGTGCAGAAAGTCCCCCTCCTCCAGGTGCTAGTGCTGTCAAGGATGGAAAGGAGCTCTAGGGCACCAGCAGAGCTAGAAAGGAGGGAAGACTGGAAGTTATTAGGTGGGTTTCTTATTAATGACCAAGAAAAATAAACAACCCCTCCTGTAGCAACTTCCTTGCAGGTTTGGTCTGAAAGCAGAGGAGCGCAGAGCTCACTGCAGTTCTTACAGCACGTCCTGTGGAGGCACAGCTTCTGAAGTATCTGAGTGTATCAGATATTATCTGGAGGAAGGAATGTGTCAGCTGACAGCGAGGCTGGAAACTATTGAAACTATTGTCAGGCGGGCCATTATTATAATTATCTCTTGTCTCTTCGAGAATTAATATCCAACAATCCTGTCCCATCTACAAACAGGTGAGAGTGTACAACCCGCTCAGGAATAATGCAGCTGGTTGCAAAACAGCTGCCTTAAAGATGAGGCATCCGATTGCTGCCGAATGAACAGGTTCAGCCACAGGAAAACATTCTGGGAAGGACAGTAGTTCCGTGAAGGGAAAGTCTGTCAAAAAGTATGTGTGGGCTTTGGAAAACACTGGAGATTGGAGGTGTTGCTGGTATTGCTGCAGCTCTTAAGCGGTTGTACTGGATTTTTTGGGGGGAGGTAGAAGGATGTATGCAATCTGCTCATCTGAGCCAATGCAAAGTCCAGAGCTCTGGTTTAAGATTGTCTGAGCTCCCTTGTCTGGCTTGGTGTTGAGCAAGCTCAAGAACGCTCAGGGGTTTTGCTTGTCTTGCTCCACAGCTGAAATGGCTGTGTTCTTGTCATCAACGCTTATATTAATCCCAGAGCTCCTATTTGGTCATGTCTTCATTGGAGGGAGGAAGATGAGCTTGCACACATTTGCAAGAAACATTTCTGACTCCAGATGTCTGTCCTCCATGAGTTTCTGCTATCAAGCCATGTCTTCTCAGGGCTGATTAATGGAAGAGAACAGTCACATTTTGAAATTATGTTGGTGAGCTGGGAATGAGCACCTGCTGGCCCCTGAAGTCAGCGACACATCCTTCTCAGTGCTATCCCAATGAAGTGAACCTTCCAGGCACACTCAACCAAAATGATCCCAGCACAGCCCTGAGAAATACAGGCCAACAACTGGGGTGCCCTCTGCTTAAGTTGGTGTGGTGCTGACACCTTTCTCCTGGGTAGTAGTACTCTGTGCAAAGCCTTTCGGAGAAGCTGCTCACAGCAGAGAGCACACCGTCAGGGAACATGCCATCAAACTGATTCCTAAAAGGCATCATCAGGTGGTTTCTAACTTGTCACACCTAAAAACTTTTACATACATTCAGCTGTTACAGTCTTCTAATAATGTCATCTGGCTGAAAACCTGAACTTCTCTCTGGTTTTATTACGCTGTGCCATTAGTTTTGAATGGGTTCTGGTGTACATAGCCAGGTATAGCTGTTACCTTGACTAGATATGGGCTTGCACTTCCCCAAGTCATTGGTTCCTGAGTGTCTCAGGTCAGGGACTCAGAAGTAAGGGATAGCACTGTGAAGGGTGCTACCAGCGATGGTCATGTCAGCCACCAGTGATGGCCTTGTCAGCAGGCTCCAGTCAGCGTTACAGCCCCTGTGCTCCTCTGACCTCTTTGTGTGACTGTTCTGGCATTATTTTTGCTACTTTCTGTGTACTTTAGCTTACCAGCAATCAGACCGAATTCAGAACCGCTTAACAGCACTTAGACCAGACGTCTTGGGGAGATGAAGCATTCTTATCTGTGGCTGCTGCTGCATTTTGAAATGAGTGTAAGAGAGGGAAATACATCCATGAACATTTGCTGCCAGTATGGATTTAAAAGCAAAATGCAGTCAGAAAGACTACTGAAAAACTACTTCACTTGGCTGATAACTCAATTTGTTGATAAGAAAGAGGGAGTGTTTTGTCTCTCTGTATCAGATAAGGGACTTATCACTCCTTGCACTGTTGATGATGAACATGTTCATCTGGCAGATAGTGGCAATAAAGCTGCATCTCCCCTTTGCACTGCAAGACATATGCTGCATCAAATGAAATTAAGGGAAATGGATTTAAAACACTTCTTGGTAAATGCTTTTTAAACCAATTTATAACTAACCTGTGGAACCTCCTGCTGCATTTTATTAGAAAGGGAAATACCATGCTTGAAAATGGTTGTTTTGTGTGGGCAATAATATGGGGAGATACAGAGTGTAAAAAGTGGGGCGAAAGGACATCCATTGTTGCTATGGGCTAGGATTGCCTAAATTAGGAGCTGTGTTGTAATGGAAAGCATGAGGTTGTATTTTCTTCCTATGCTATCCAAATGTAGGTTGTTGCTAGATACAGATTTTTTTTCTGATAGAGTTGGTGTTTTATTCTGTATTTTGGAACCAGACCCCCCATGCATGGGGGGCCCACCTTTGTCAGTAGAGAAAGCATGTCTGGGAGGGAGGAACTTACTGTCCCCACTGTTTTCTGAGATGTTTAAAAGACAGGTTGATCACTTGGTGCAGAAAGAGCCTGAAGAGGCATGTGCTTACATCTGTGCTTTGTTGCCCAGGCTGGGGATACCTCAGCAAGAAGATGTCAGGGTGCACTGCAGTGCTACCCAGACTAACCATCTCTGGTCTGGCTGCAGAGCCAGACTGTCAGTACAGGCGCCCAGCGTGGGTGCAGAGCCGCATGAATGCGATTTGCTTCCTTTCATTGCTGAGGGTGGTGCGGACAGAGAGCATGGACCTGCTGGCACTCACCCATGCAAATCAATGCAGTGGGTTGTACCCACACATCTGCATTGATCCGCTCCTTAAGATTAAGCGTGAGCTTCAAAAACCTTGAGCACTAGTCCAGGCTTTGACGTGGTAGGAGCGATGCTGCTTCCGCGTGCCTGTTGAGTTTGTGCGCAGCAGAAACTGGGCTGGATCTCCTGAAGTGGCTGTGCGATGATGGGCAGTTCCCCACGACCACTGTGACCCAGCGTGTCAAACCCAGCTGCCAGGGAACCAGGGCCACAGACCCCAGTGTGAAAACTCCACAAACTGATGTAGCCCTTGCAACCAATTGGCCCCTCTGCAGGGTGTTTTTGTGGTGTTTCCTTACATCAGGAGGTTCTTGGTGTTGCTCAAGTCTGGTCCTTCCTCCTCCTGACATTCAGACTACATCCCTTTCTCAAACTGGGGAGTGTTGCAGAGAGTTGCGATTAGGGCTGCAGTGGCACGAAAGGCTTTGATCAGAAATCGGCTTGACAAGCAGTGTGCTGAGGGATTAATGCAGAACTGACTTCATCAGCAGCTGAGAGCTCTGTGGAGGAGGAATTTAGGTGCTTCTTACACCCTCAACAATGCAAAGCAGCCATCATCAACAAGGTGTTCCCCAGAGGATGCTAATCACTCTCCTCCCTCTTGATCAGCAGTTAAGAGTGTCTCTCTTCTTTCTACTTATCGCCTAGTCAGAGATGCCAGAGGTATTTCTTAGAAGATAAGAACATTATTTACACCCAGCCTTAGAAAGGAAAGAAGAGGTCCTGAGTGAGCTACAACCATTATTGTTAGTGTTATCATTTGTATTGCAGAAGCACTTAACCATGCTCAGACCCCATGGTAGGGCCAAGTGTGCTTTACTGACCGCACTGCCTGCCTTTGCTCTAGGAAGGCTTGTGAGATGCACAACAGGGAGCTGGGAGGGAGGTTTGGATGACCCAAGTACAGGATCCAACACTGCATGCGGGAACAGAGCAAGAGAATCTGAGAAGCCCCAGGTTTTCTCTAACCTCTTGTGGCCTGTGTGTCCGGGCAGAAGGGAATATCTCTGCTTCCTGTGCACTTCCATTAGGGCTTATCTGCAAACCCATCACCTAGCAACTAAAGAACCTAGGATAACACTCCTGTACCAATATTGCTCTGGTCTAGTTCTTCTAGTGGAGATGTACCCTCCTGTGAGTGCCATGGGAAAAAGTGATGAGACATGGATCTTACTTTTGGTGAGATGAGAAATCAAAAATATATCACTTTAGGACCATCTAGTTCTGCTCCTTACAAAGACTGCACTTTTTGTGCTGGTTTTTGTTTGTTTGTTTGCTTTATTTTGTTTTTGTTTTAATAGATCACCAAAAAAATTATACAAGTTAAAGGGCTGATACTACTAAATGCTTCAGTATATCAAGCTCTGCCTGCACATGCGATGAGAAGTTCAGGTAGGCATGTGTGCTGGCTCCCACAATATGCTAATATCTACAGCTATTACGTTGTTAGTGCTCTGATGTTTAACCAGAAGGTATCTCTGCCTTCAGCTTACGCTTTTCCCAGCTTCCCATGTTATTTTTCTCCTCAAAACAAAAAGAGAATGATCCCTGATGATATTATATGCCTATGAAGCCAAAGGCTGTGTGTGTGAGCCGTGGAATTTGGGTCATGATATTTCTAGTTGGAAGGTGCAAGATCACTCTTACATTTCCATGCCTGGTCATTGTCTCCTGCTTTGCTGGCAGTGAGAAGTGTTAAGACACCTCCCTCAGAATCCCAGAAGCTGCTGTTTGCTGAATGCTGAGTAGATGGGGTTCTCCAAAATGGGAAATCTCCTGGGTTATTTTGTTAGGAGATTCCCAACTGCCTTGAGCTTTTCTTTACCTGGAAAATTGGACAGCCCATTGGTAGGCCACTCAATCAAAATGAAACGGCATTAAAGAGTGTAGGTGTGTTACCTACCTGCAATATTATGATCAGGACAGATATGGAACAGCTTTAAACCAGCAGACCTCAGTACCCGGAGTCCCATGGCAGCTCAGAGCTTAGACAAAATTCACATACCTCTCTTTGCCCATACAGATTTAACAGCGTCCTCTGAGATCAGCAGTTGGTGGAGGAGAGCCTGTCCCATAAGCTGGGTAGCTCTGAGATGCCTCAGATATGTCAGCGCATCACTGCATTACGCTGTTGTGCAAAAGGTGCAGTGTGGATCTACCCCTACTGCCAAAAAGGTTGGGACTGCTGAAAACCTCAGGAAAAGGTCTGGGTGGAAGAAGAGTGGTGGTGATCCACAGATGGTAGTTTGAGTAACTTCTGTCCCTGTCACAGTGCTGTCTCTAGTCATTCTTTTGGCAGTGCTGCTGTTACAGGTTTCCCTATGCCACCAGGAAGCGTGTGTGTGTGTGTGTGTGTGCATGTGTGTATTTCTGTGGCCACACACTTGGGAGAGGGCAATGCAAGAAAGGATTGCTCACTGTCCCTTCCAACTGCTTCAGGAACCTCAGGACCCTTTACACACGCCTTCATAGCCACAGATGTCAATGAACATGTCTGTCTTCCAGACATAGAATCATAGAATGGTCTGGGTTGGAAGGGACCCCAAGGATCATAGAGTTCCAACCCCCCTGCCACAGACAGGGCCACCAACCTCCAGGCCTGGATCTACACAAAATTACCCAGGGACATAGTACTGTATAAGATAGCCTGCAACCGTGGAAGCAAACACACTGGAAGTTCAGACCTCAGCTTACCTCCTAGCACCTTGCTGGTGAGATGGGCCACCTGAGGATGAGCAGAGAAGGTTGTCCTGACTCTTCAGCACCTCTCTTTGACCTTGCAGCTATTTCAGAGGCCGTGGTATCATAGGAACTATCTTGCTGCAAAATTAGACTTTATCTGTCACACGTACACATGAAACTCAGTAATAACTGGCTCATATATTCATTCCTAGAGTGGCTACAGAGAGATTTAATGTTGTTTAACTCATCCACTATCACTGCTTCCTCTTTTTTACATCATTGCCTGAAGGCAAAGACTTTGCTTAAGCTAGAAATGCTGGTAGTTTCTGAACAGCTTCAGTGTCTGGAACAAATGCATGACTGGTGGCTTAGAGTTGGGAAAGTAGGGGGGAAAAATTGCAATGGCTGCATATTTGAGCAGCAGAAGGAATTCTGTGACAGAGAGTCACTGCCATACACTGGCTTCTGGGTGCTACCTGTGGAAGGGGTGGATGACTCTCCCCCAGGCTCTGGTGCTAGCTCAGCTCCTCCATACATAATAAGAGCCCAGATGCAAACTCTGTGGCTTAGCCCCACATGAATACATTCCCAAACACTGATTAAGAATGGTGAATGAAGAGAAATGCAGTTTAACGTACTAGCACATGCTGGCGTTTTTCAGACTGCCCTGCAGATGAAAGCTTTGGAAGTGATGTGTAGATTGAGGCCATAAGCCTGCACACCAGTGAGCTGGAGGCTTGGACTGCTGTAATTGCTGCTTCCTCTGGAAGGGAGACTAAAACAGGTTGCAGGGGAGAAGGTTGTGGGCTAAAGTGGTGTCCAAAGGGGAGTGGGAAGGGAAAAGCTTTGGGAATGGGAATAGTTTGATATTCTTCCCAAGGCCAAACTTTGGTGCCCCCTCATTGCCTTAAGCAGAGTCTGCCGGGAATAAGATGTAGGTGTGGGTAGGTGGGAGCTCAGAGGCATGCCTGAGGGTGCTTGTGAGCTCTGCAAGGATAGTGATGTCATTGTGGGTCCCGCCCGCTGATCCCACTCTTGATGGGGAGCTAAAGAGGAGCTGGGTTTCCATTCCCTGAGTAATCACGGGTTTTTTTTAGAGCAAGCCCCTAGGCATGACTGCATTCCATTTTCACCTACAATCTCCTGATAGGGAGACCAAAGGGGTGGTTGGAGGAGAGCTTTCACTCCGTAATGGGCCACTTGTGTGACTCCTTTATCCGGAGAAACTTCATCAAGTAGGTGAGAGATTTTTTTTTTTTTTTTTTTGCTCAGAAGTGAAGCCAGAACCCTGTGAGTTACAACCAGCAGCTTTCCTCTCCAGTTTGGTCGGTCTGCCTTGGTGTTACAACGAAATTGTTAGGTCAAGCTTCCTGAAACCAAAGCACATCTCTGGGCCGCTGCACTCGATAGGGTCGCCCGTGTCCTTCACGCACTCCCTGGTCTTTTGGTGGTTTAACATATTTGAGTGGAAGGTCATAGGACAACAAAGCGGTGCAAAGAACAGATTTTTAGGAAAGGAGAAAACATGAAGCAACATTACTCTGAAAGAGGGAAGGAAAGCAGGTAGAGTTCTGTGTGAAGTATTTGCAGTAAAGCTGTTGACTGGGAATTCTGTCACAAATCCCTGTTTCAAACCAGGCTTTTTGCGGGGTTTGCTAAAACTCACAAGCCTTTGGGGCAAGCATGTCATATTCAGTAAGTCTCTTCAAGCTTCTTTGCAGTGAATTGTGCAGTTTTCATATTGTTGCAACACTTTCTAGTCCAAATGCAAAGACCTCAGTGTCCCACCATGTACCTGCTTGTTTCCTTGCTCAGTCTGTGGCCTCCATGGCATCAACAGCTGAACCTGTTTGCTGACATTGGAGAAGGGATTGCATGGGTTGCAGGTGGACTGAGCTGATCTTTTAGCTCTCACCAAGAAGGATATCTTGGGATTTCCCCCCACCATCCTATTTTCATGAAAAGAAAAGTTGAGGTCAGAAGGGACTGCTGGAAGTCAGCTAGTGCTGCCTGAAGTTCTGCACATTGTCATTCTGCACAGGGACTTTGGGGAGTGAGGATAGATCCATTTTTTATGTCTCTCCACAGTTTCTCCTGTCTACATCCAGGGAAACAGCATCAGATGGAGCTGGTCACCAGGTGATGGGTTAGTGTTATTTCCATGTGAGAGATCATACCAACACCAATTTAAATTTGTTTTGAGGTCAGCATGTTCCCACATCAATTTTTCTTTATATTCCCTAGTGTATCCTCTTCCACCTCTCCATCCACATGGATCCTGAAGGCTCTTCTGAGCATTCTTGGTATCATAACTGCATGTAATCATTAATATGAACAAAGGTAATGTGCTGCTTGGAATATATAGAGGTGAGGTGTTGAATGTTTCCTTGCCTGATCAGGTCTGGAACAACAAATGCAGAAGAAGATGAAGCACCATCGAGTTTAGGAATAGTTCAGGCTCATCTCTTAGTGGCAAGCTCCAACCTGGTGTCAGGTCTCTGTAGGCAGACAAGGAAAACTAAGATTTATCCCAAATGGAAGCAGGAATAGAAGCTACAGTAAAGTTTTTTTGGTTTTTTACTTATTCCAGCCAAGAAAACAGGCAAGGTCAGCAAGCTCCTGCTCATAGTTTCGAGGGGAGGAGAGCCCATCTGTCCATTTGCCTTGGGCTCTGCAGGCAGCCATCTGCCTTAATAACTGAGCTGTGAAAAGCACAATCTCTGCAGGATGAAACCAGAAGCAAATGAGGAGCTGGGACCTGCCTCTCTTACCTACAGCACTTCAGACAGGGAGGTTGTCAATGCAAAGTTGGCAAGGGGTGGCTGTCAATGGCCTGGGTGCCACCCGGGCAGGGCAGTCCCAGAAGTACAGCAGTTGGGACCCCATGGCACTGCTTTAGTCCTTACAGAGGATCCAGTTTGGGTTCCATTTGGACTTGGCCTCCACAGCAAACATGTTGAGCAGGCAAGGGCTGCAGTATGATAATTTCTGGTTGGTTTTGGTGGTAGAGAAAGTTCTTCTTCTCAGCAGAGAACCTGTGTTGTACTTGACTTGCTGAGCAGAAGTGTCCTTATGACTGCGTTGTCACTAGCCTGCATCACAGGGGACATAGTTTAGGTTTCACCAGTAGATATGACTATAGTAGATATGTTATAAACATGATATCTCACAGGGGTGTGGGCCATGCAGACCTGGTGAACTGTGGGGACACATAGGATTTATGTCCAATGTATACTTCCTGTACCCAGACAATAATTTATGGAAAATGGTTTAGTATCATGATTAAACCCTGTTCATTAGCTGTCTAGTCTTGGGGAAATCTTGTTAAAGGCAAACTTGACTGTACTGATGTTTTTAATGTAGCGTGCCCACTGCTTAGCACGGACCTGAGATGTAATGAGCAGGTTTACAGTTCAGTTGTGTTTGTATTAAAACAATAATTGCAGTTTCCTTGCTAAGAGCAGATGAGAATCTTTTAATCTGGAGTAAATCTTTAGCAAGTCCACTGCTATTAATAGCTTACTCCAATTTTGCATGAAATCAGGATATAAGCTGTGATGGAAGAGACAGGAATTAGATTTTTTTTTTTATATATATGGTGCATTATACCATTACCATTAATACCAATGTATTAGACTGTGTAGTATAACTATAATTTGTCTTAAGAATCTTACCTCTTTTTTTTTTTCTCTGATAGATGTTTGAATGTTTTGGCTGAACTTAAACCCCTTCCCAAATGACATAAACGAAACCAAGACAGAATAGAAACTTATGCCTATATAATTATATCCATTTGTGCTCTTGCCTTAAGTTACAGGGAACATGCTTTCCCAAGTAGGTTGCTTAATTTTAGAAGAATTAGTAACAGCTATATTGCTATTTATTTCTGGGTATTCACTGAGGCTCTGCGACACATCACATACCAAAAAAAAATCATGTTTTAGTTGTGAAAAAGTGAAGGCACATAAAACCTTGTCTCTCGCACCCTGGGTGGGTGGTCTAAAAAAGTAATGGGCTTTCCATAAACCCAAAATTCTATATATACACATACACACACATGCACACATATATACACGCACATAGACTTCTAGTTCTTTTCAACCTGTGAAGAAATAAAGTAAAAGTCTGAGAGACAAGGGGAGGGATGATGAGGCTGTCTGGGGATGACAAGGCTGTCTGGGGATGACAAAAGGGGGTGACAAGCCAGTGCTTTGTGAGGGGCTGCATTTGCACCGCCCTGGACTTATCAGAAACATTTTTCCTGAGGGCTGCAGAACACACCAAAAATCTGGAAGTCATGTTCACACCTGGCTGCCCAACCTGTGCTGCTCTGCTGCCCCGCAGCACCAGCCTTGTCTGTGGGGACAAACACACTGTGTGAACCTAAACTGCCAGAGCTTGGCACTGCAACCCCTGACACAGATGATCATAAGCCTGGTAATGCACAGGAGTGGTGTCACCAGCACAGACACAGAGGATGCTATCTCAGCAAATTCCTCCTAGTCTCTGCCGTGGACTTCTTTCTGCAGGCACAACGGCATCTGCTGGGGCCTGCCAAAGGGGCACTCTCAGTGTCACAGCTTTTCTGGCAGAAATCTTTTGCACTGATGCTATTTATAGAAAAAGATTATGCTTCAGCGTAACTCTTCCCAAGGGGAGTGGTTTTCCTGCAGCAATGCAGTAGTTACAAGAGTGCTGTGCTCACTGCCAAAAAATACTGATGCTCTTGAAGGCTGGCAAACCATTCACACAGCCCTAGTGCAGTTCCTACCTCAATACAAACTAAGGTTATTTTTGCTATCACTTATTTTAACATTCATGAAAAAAAAAAGCCCCAAAACCACATAGGCAGAAGCCCGTGGAGATTTCTCTGTGCTGAGGACATCTGCCTGCAGAGCTATCTCAGTCCCGGATCATGCCTCACCACACCTCCCTCCAGCATAGCTGTGGCTGAGCAGGTTTGCTGCACAGGTTCCTTGCATACTGCTGTGTCACCAATAAATGCCTGGATAATTTTTAACCTCACATGGGATTGGTTTATCAACTGCAGGTGGCCAAAATAATTATACACACTGCTCTCTATGAAAACTGGGTCAACAGGATGGTACTCCTTTTTATGTCCCGTCAGGCTTCTCCAATTTACACTTAGGGTCAGACTTCAGAGAGAAAGACGTTTGAGCTAATGCGAGCAGCCATCACATCTCCTCAGATGATGCCAGCTTTCTACTGCATTTACTTCCCTCTAATTTTGCATCATAATGTTGGCTATGATACAATCATTGCTCTTGAACAAAACAAGAAAGGAGAGCCCAGAGGAAAAAATATTGATATTTATTTAAAATGAAGCAACACAGATAAATGCACACCCTCATTATGTCAGGGCATGAAGAAGCATCGACTTCCAGCACCGCAGCTTTCCAGGCAGAGATCCTAAGGGCCCATGTGGTTACGCTGGCAAAACTGTACGTTTAGGAGCGTATCTTCCTTTGCCCATGGGATGTGGTTTTCCCACATCAGTCCAGTATGTGCTGTGTATGCTCCATCTAGGAGAGCCATAAGGTGACAGAGCTAGTTAGTTGGTGGGATTGTGATAATTCCCACTGGGAGGTGGTGGCTGTTCGCTTCAGTTTTGGAGGACTGAACTGTGGTGTCAGCCCAATGTTTCACCAAGCCTTGGTATTGGTGACTTCTGAAGAGTAGCAGGCAACTGTCAGGAATAATATGTCCCTAAAGTGTGTTTCTCTGTAATCTCCACTGACACGTGGTTGGCTTCTGCCTTCGTGTTCTCCTTCCCCATTGAGCGCAGTGCTGGTTCCTGATAAGGATCTTGCACCTTTTGGGTTCCAGTTAATTCCTCCACCTGACTGGCTGCGTCTGTGCTGGCGCACAGAGCAGGCCAGTGCTTGCTCCAGCCCAGAGGCCCAAAGGCACTGCATGCCTTGTGCTCAGGGAGCCTTCCTTCTCCCCAGAGCAGGGTAGTCTTCTCTGTAATGCCAGCAGGGAGCTGTCCCTGCGGCTGTGCATCGTTTTCTGATGATGTTCTGGTGTCACTTGATGATGAGACTCAGATCTACAGATGGTTTTGCCCTTAAAATATTTACCTGCTGATGTACAGCTGCCTCTGGTTTGCTAGGAGCTCTTGTGTGTTGGGAGGCAAGGTAGGTAGCCAAAACTTCTCTAGACCATTAATTCTTTTACATGCTTCCACTCTGTCACTCCTTGTTTGCATAATCTCTAAAGGAAACAGATAGAATCTCTTAATTTCTCCCCATGCTGACGTCTTTCTACGCCGCTCATCGCTCTCATCAGCTGTTCCTGAACCACCTCTTACCCACAGTTGGAAATTCAAAGCTGGGTCCCTCCCTGGCTGCCTCTTTTGTGTCCCTTTCTCCCCCTCCACATCACTGACATCGCTCCCTTTGAACATGGGCATCGTGATAAGGTTTATGAGATTACTTCCTGTTAGGATGAGGGCACCCAAACCCTGCAAGTTTGAGTACCACCTGCTGCCTCTGACATGGGCATGGGGCAGTAGCTTCTAGCATAAAGAAGGTTAGGTTGCTTCAGCAAGTAGTTGCCACAGTTTGTGAATCAGAGCCCTCAAATGCATGTATAAACACTAATTAAACCCAATTTAAAAGTATCTGATTTTTATCAAGCCTCATTTAGTTTGGGATCAAAACTAAATTATTGATTAGCTACTGAGTGAATCTACATCTGTGTCATCCTCTAAAGCAAACACAAGAATATCTACCTGAAGGGAGTAATTCCATTCTCAGTCAGCTTCATAAAACATTTGATTTGATGGCACATAGGTGCATTGTAAGCCTGAAAGCCACAGGTTTGCATTTAAACTACACCTGAACTGAAACTTCAGAGTTTGAATTCACTGTGTAGTTCAGTTCTCCTGAAAGTCAGAGCTTGGATATTCGGATATGGGGATTTTTGAGGGGGAAGGGTCTGGCATTTTTTTTTTTTTGGCAGTTTAAGAGACAGGAGCCGGCAAAGTCTGCTTGCTCAGCTGTTTGCAGAAAGTTTTCCAAATCTGGCCAGATGAGGGAAGTGCTTCAGTGATATCACTGGCAGATTATGTTATAACAGTTGTTGGAAAAGGCCTTCAGAGAAACAGAATAGAAATGCTGGAGCAGAGTGAGAATTACAGACGAGGGTCTGGGATCTGGTCTTGGAAGATACCCAGTACTTGCAGCTTCACTGGAAGGCTACAGCAGACCTTTAGGAGACAATCAATCTCTCTGCAAATGTTGCCTTAATGCCCAAATATTTAGGGATAATTTATACCAGCAAGCACAGGAGAGTTATCTCAGAATATGAAAAGAAGAAGAAACAATAATTTTGGCATTTTTCTTCCCCCCGATTACTCCAACTTTCTCCTCAGCACTATTTCTATTGTAAATGGGAAAATATTAGCTGGGACTCTGCTGCTATTGCTAATTTTAAAATTAATAGCACCTTTTCTTTTTCTAAAGTAGGATCTTTTAACTTCTTAGTAGTTGGTGAGATATGTGGCCCTTGAAGCCAACTATTTATTCTATGGTAGAGCCAGGAGATCATAATCAGTCTTCCAGGTGCTGTGCAGAGAGAGAGCCTGCTCTGAAATAGGTAAGGGGTGGAGGGGAGACAACAAAATGTTGGGGGGAAAGCGGTGCAAGTTCAGGCTGTCAAGCAGGTTGGAGCTGGGAGCAGCAGAACCTCCTTCTCTCCTGCCTCCTCTGTCACCCCGTGCTCCAGGAGGGGTTTTCCATGGTTTTCCTGGGTGTTGTCTTTGCATGCATAGTTCAAGCTGATTTCTAACTCACGTCACTGGCATGCCAAAAACTCAGCCAATAGCATAATAGTATCTTCTTTTTTTTTTTTTTTTTGGGAGGGGGGAGGAGGTGTGGGGAGGTGTATGTGTAACGCTCCCCCTTGAGGTACTGACCCCATAAAACAGAAATGTTGCCAGAAATTTCACTCCAGTGGTACAAAAGACGCTGCTACAAAAAGCTCCACTGCTATTTTTATCCCTCGCCCAGCTGGCCTCCATAGCTTTCTGTTTGTATTTTCCTCTTTTAGCAGACAGCCTTATCACCCAGTGGAGGGTTGGGGCTGGAGCTGGGAAGAATGAAGCTGACTGCAAAGGAAAGGTGGGTTGGCTCTGGGGGTGGTGATGGGGAATTCTTTCTCCAGAGCCTAACTTTGACCATAAACTCTAGTTCCACTTAGTAACCTAAATTGCCTCAATTTTGTCCAGCTTCCCCACTTCACTCATATAAAGAGCAATAAAGGAAGACAAGGGTGAAATAACCTCTAAATAAAAGATGAGGTAATTTTGAAGGCACATTAGACTTTTATGTGTATTATGGCTTTTTATATAAGCCCACAGAGGGCTGCAGCATCTCCAGTATGGAGCTGTCACCTGGTATTTTCCACTTTACAGCAGTTTGCATAAAATGTGAGTGCCTCTGGTGCGAATTACTCAGAATTCCTCCCTAACTTTCTGGGGTGGGGAGGGAGGTGCATTAAGGGAGATGGTTTTGTTATTGTCTGGTGTTTTCCTCCAACCTTAGCCATCGTTTTCAAATGAAATATAAAGGAAGTGTCTGTATACAAATTGAAGATAGATCTCACTCAACTGAAAGATGTTGCCCAAGCAATCTGCTGAACGGAATGTACAGGATTGATGTGGGTGAAATTCAGGCTGAAATTCAGTAGTTTGTGTTATATACCACCTGGATGATCCTAAATATCTGACCTTACAATCTGTGAACCATTCGTCATGGGATTAGTACTGGTATGGATGCTATAGCAATCCCACAAGTATAAACATCTATTGGTCTGATACCTTACAAGTTTTAGAGTTTCAGAATATTTTACACTGACTGAAGGAGAATGATTCTTGTAGGGATTGCTGCCTAGGAGGTTTCTAATTTGCCTCTTTTGCCCTTCATTTTTGATCTTGTTTGGAGGATGAGCTGATGTGCTTTTAGCAAAGAAGTGTGCAAAGACCAGGGATAGGACAGGGAGGCCAAATGCAGTAGAAACATGCTGTTAGCCATGATGTGAGCTACTCCATAGACCAGGTTCTGTTTCTGCTCCTCTCTTCCCTGAAGGGCACAGGAGAGAAGAGATTAGCTGTGTCACCCTTGATGGAAATCAACTTACTTGAAGGGAATCCCTGGAAGGTCTAAAACCTACTTGGCTACATTCAGACTTGTCAAGTGTCATGTATTATCTGGGAGAGTCTCTCAGTTACTCACCTCATGCCTCATCCCAGACACCAGCAGCAAGGTGACCTGACCTCATTCCTGCTCTGGGAACTCAGGGGCCAGCGTAGTTTACTGGGGAAAAGCTACCGCTTGTATCAGGATTAGGAGATGCAGTGCTTGGGAGCCAGAGTACGTGCACTCAAGGGTGACCTCATGTCTTTGTGGAAGAGGCACTCTTCCAAGGCTGCCTGTCAAACTGTCTGACTTGTGAAATCTCACATGCAGGGTTAGAAAAATCAGAAATCTATAGGTCCTCCAGCACTCTCCTCACCTCATTGTTTTTGAGGTAATGCGTATTGGAGGAAGGAGTAAATATCTCTGGTCTTCTGCACCATGACTGTCATCAGTTATGGCATGTTCAGAGACAGATGGACTCCAGTTCAGGAAGGAGGCAGTGATTACCAAATTTCATTCCCATCTCCCCCCTGGCTTACTTAGATCATAGAACTTCTCCCCAGAAATGGGATTAAGCCACAGGTTTGTTAAAGAGATCAATTCTTCTTGTAAAGGATCTAAACAGAATGAATCCTTCTCTCACTTGGCAAACTGTCCCAGTGTTTAATCATCCTTACCTCCAGGAAACTGTCTTGTTTCAAGGTCAAGTTTATCACATTTCCACTCCAGCTACTCCTTCATGACTTCCCAGGAGGTAGGCTCCTCTGAGAGCTGATTTAACTCTCTGTCCTGAGCTGCCCAGCAAAAAGCAATGGGTAGTTTTCTGCCATTTGAGCTCACTTTTGTGAACTGGATTGGTCTAAGGAGCTCCGAGGCTGTCAGGAGTGGGACAGCTGGAAGTAGCTAGGGAGACAAGGCAGGAGGGTGAGGAGAGAGTTCTTCCAACTCTGAGAGTTAGTAGTCATGCTTACTGGAAAATGGAGAGGTAGGTTTAAACCTCCCAGTTATCTCAGTGTGCTCTGTTCTGGTGTATCAGTCATCCTTGCTCATTGATCTCCAAAGGGAAAACTACATTTATTGAAGGGGATGGATTTACATCAGAGTGTGAGCACAGAGGGTCAGGTCTCCCCCATTACATGATGTGACACTGACCCCACCGCTGCACAGCCCCTGCCTCACTCCTTTTGGGTTGGATTGTGGCCAGGCTCCTTCACCTGAGTAGCTTCTGCTGATGTACCAAACACCAGGTTGGGCTCTGGGTTCTTAGGCAACACTTCTAGACTGACCCAAGCTGTTGTGAACATGCCCTTATCCCCTCACAGAAATGCTCTGGTTATTCGGCTTGGGGACCTGGCAGAAGCTTTCCTGGCAGAAACTTCTTTTATATGGCCTATAAAAAGTGCATCTACATGAGGAGGTTTTGAATTGCCAGCTGTAGCCCTAGAGTCAAAACCTCAGACCTTTTCTATCATGGCCCTCATCCTGGAAAAGAGTCAAACTCGCTGCCTGCTGTTGGCTGAACAAATCCTGTATTATTCCAGCCAGAGCTCTCCAGGTCTCCTGGCCTGCCTTGACCCCACGCTCCTCAAACCATTATTGCAACAGCAACAAGGGAAGATTCAGGCCAGTCGCCTGAGAGCGGCCAAAGCAAACGAGAGGGAAGCAATGTGCTCTGGGGCTCCAGAGCCAAAACCTCCCTGTGCAGCCTGCAGGGAGCCAGAGACCAGGGAGCGGGGCTCCCACCATCTCCTAGCAGACCCAGAGCCAGAAGCCAGCTTCTCGCTGGAATCCAGCCACAAGGGAGGACTCAGTAGAGGTAAATCTCTGGAGTCCTCTGCTGCGGAGTTTATTGATGTCTTGGTTAACCACTTGTGGGATGAGCCAAGTATGCCTGTGAAACTGACTGCTCCAGAGCTGCCAGACTAAGTACCTGCTGTCTGTGAAGGAGAAGATGGATGGGGGAGAAAGGAAGAGTATATATTCCTGCCTCCAGTCCTGTTGGTTACCATGAGGGAGAGACCGACGTATGTGTGGCGGGGTGAGGGCATTTTTGACTGTATATTCATTATTGCCATGAAATTAATGTGGGTTTTTTCCAAGTAAAGCATATAGTGCCACTAATGTCTTGCACAGCATCGGAGACATAGGAAAATGCAGTGTCCTCAAATGCCTCATGAAACTTTCCCTGATGGATGCAGGGTCTTAACTGCAGCTGAAGATACTTGGACCAACCCCATCAACATCTCTATTGAAGTGCCAGCCTGTTGGTTTTGGTGGCAGCTCTTCACGTGGGTTTCTGACAAATTCTCCTCTGCAGTCTTTGCAGCATTGTCCTTGAACCTGAAAGAAATAGTTTTACAGAGGTAGCTGGCACATATTTGCTTGTGGCTTAGTCCTCTGGTTAAAAACTGCTAATGGGTGTGGACAGCCTTGTCATCCTGGATGTTCCTGTCTTCCCCTGGCTCACTTGCACTACTGAATAATCTTCAGCCTTTCATCTGTGCAGAAAGGAAATGTTGTGAAACTCCCTGTGCCATCTCCAAGCTGGCTCCTACATTAATGAAAAAGGGAGTGTCTCCTTGTTCCTGTGTGTTGGCTAAGTAAATCCAGAAATGATCTTTCAGCTATCACTGCATTCCTTAATGATTTTTGTGTGTGTGTGTGTGGGTAATCCATTGATATATAGGAAATGTTGATACTTAGTAGACTTACAAAAGACCATCAACTTGTGCTTGCTTTAATAAATGAAATGATTTTGTGGATGCAAGACTAAGTACTGGTTCGGTCACTACAATGTTTTGCTTATAAGAAATAAAAAAGTTGCATCATTCAGTAGATGGATGAGGGTTGCAAGTTCAACATTCAGCTAACTAAAATAAGAGATAACGGTAAAACAATTACTCTGAAGCACCTGTTCTTCAACTAAAAATGTCATTGAAGGTATTTATGCTTGTCACTGAAGGGTGAAGGTCACTCATGATCTGAGATGACCAAGGCAGTTAGTTCTTCCTGCTGCCTTCCCCATTTGTCTTCTGGTGGTCATCATCCTGGTGAAATACTTGTAAAGCTGACCTTGAATTACCATGGATGAAACCCCAAACCAAGGATTACTTTCATATTCCGTTGCTGAAAACGGAAGTGGTTTGGGGAGCATTTTGTTGGGCTACCCCAGTGAGCAGTAACTGTTCCAGCCATCTCGCTTGTGTTTGAGACTGACATGGTAATTGACTGACTTTAATTTACAGTAGCTGAAGATACGGTCTTGCTGTGTTTGATTTCTGAAGTCATGTATGGCTCTGGTGAGTAAATACAATTTGGCTGCTAGTGTGGGAGAACCAAATCATTAGATCTGATCTGTATGTAAATTAATATCCATCAATAACTTGGCCTCTGTTGTCTACTCCAACCTTGTTTCTTTGTATAGGGACCACTAACATTAATAACTCAGGTTGGACCTGTGTGTGTTTAAATAAGATCCTCAGTGAGCTTTTTTCTAGTGGCTTCAGCTTTGGAGTCTTCCTTCTGGAACCATTTACATATTGTTGTCATTCAGAAACTCATCATTGGTCTCAAGCAGTAAGTGTGTAAGAGAAAAATACACACAGTGACAGCAATAAACCCACAGGGTTCTGCTCAGCTTGAGTTGATGCTTGCTCCCTCTTGTTTGCGGGGCCAGTGCCCTATCCCGATGGCACATGGGGACATCTAATGGCTGAGCAGCAGACCACAGGGACACTCACCATTGTATGTCTGAGTTCATGTTTTTATCAGCATGCTTTCTCTCTTCTTTACAACTTTTCACCTTAAAAAAAAAAGTCAATTTTACTGATTAACTTGTTTAATTTCCTCTTCTTGTAGGGACAAACTGTAATTGTTATCTGTGATTTCCATCTAGTTAGCGAAATCCTTTCTTCTAAGCAGAAGCAGCAGAGAGAAACCTAAGGGCCTTCGTCTGCCTAATTTAGCAAGAAAGATACAGGGATGACTTGACTGTGAAACAAATACTTACAGGAAAGGAAATAGAAGATGTTGAACGTTCTTCAGTCTAGCAGAGAAAGGCATAAGCAGAAACAAGAGTTGGAAGCTAAATTCAAGTTTTGTTACTATTTTTTATTTATTTATGTATTTTAATCTGGGATAGAGTCCTAAAGGAAAGGACTGGACCTTCCATTTCTTGACATCTTCTAATCAGAGATTCATGCATTTCTGCAAAATGAGATTTAGTCAACCTAAACTCCTACACTCAGCCCAGAAGTGTAGTATGTAGCTTGATGGGGTGTCATCCAAGAGCTCAGCTTAATCTTTTAATGGGTCTGTCTGGCTTTAAATTTATGGAGAAATATTTGGTGCTCTTGGTGTGCTTATAAAGCTCTCTTGCCTGCCTGCACCCTGGGTTGGCATAAAGCTTTGTAGTTCCTTTGACCACACTTCCTTGTCTTTTTGATTCAATGGAGCTCTTTATATTAGCAGGGAATCAGTCTCCTTGTGCTCACCTTTAGGTGCTTGCTCTACCCTATTCTGACATTGCAACCTCAACTGTTTTATTGCCCAGAAGGGATGAAGGCTGCTCATGTTAAAGTGCTCTCAGGATTCATAGTCCTTTTGCATCTGCTTTGGTTCTTGTATGCCCTATCTCAAACCAGACATTGTTTCCAGGTGTTGGCTTACGGATGACTGTAGCTATTGAAGAAATTCCTACACAATCCATCACGTTTTCTATCTGGATCTCTATACTGTGAGGAATCCTTCAGGTTAGCACAGTTGCAGGTTACACAACATGTGTGGATGATCTGCTATGGCTTCGGTAGGCAATCACCTGGCTGAATTACTCATTGGAAAGCAGAATAATTAATAATGCTAAATCAAACCTAGCCTAATCTAAAGGTGTAGCTGATTACATGCTTATCAACAGGCTTTGCTGATTTTTATCATGTGGAAAGTTGTATCTTCAAAGATTAAAGGAAAGAAAAAGAAGTCTTAATATCCAGTGATGAAAGTATTGGTGGCATCAGTGCAATCCGCAGATCTGACACAATATTATTTTGGAAAATGAATTTGCTGGTGAGTCCTTGCTGTTTCAGGGTATTAGTGGGCTTTCTTGGCTCTGTGAACATGCCTGAGGTTTTACTGTGGAACAGAATACCTTGCAGAGTTCATCCACATCAGCCCTAATCTGGCTTTTGCATGACTGTAAACAAATTTTCACACCAACAGGGAGCCAGATTGAGGTGCCAGGCTCCAGAGAGGCGCAGGAATCCATCTGAACAGCAGAGGTTTTATGGTCAGGCCCTGCATTTGGCTGTGATATGGCAATGGGAAGCAAATGCAGGGAATAGGGCAGGATTATGGGATACTGATAGCAAGATATCTGAACAGGAGCTCAAACTTCAGTATCTGCCTGTCTGTCTTCCTAAGGAACTCACTCCCACTGTGTGAGCTGGGATTGGGAATGAACATGTGAATGAAGTGCATTGCATTGTATCAGAGGGTGGTGTCTCAGATAAAGGCCAAAGCAGAAGTTGTTGATGGAAAAGTGTATATACTGAAGGTGTATTAAAGGAGGAAGAAGCTTTTTCTGATACATTTAAGGTGCTCTAAATAAATACATGTATTTTGGTTTGTGATTTGCTAGTGCAAAGAGAAATAAACAGTAAATTACCAAAATAAAGCAGTATAAATGCAAAGAAACACCAAATTCCCTTCTTGCATCCTGTGGGAAGGAGGAAATCTGTTTAGGCAGTAGGTGAAGGTGGTAACTATCACCAAGCTGAGCTGCATTTGTTGATGATGTTTGTCTCATTTTTAACCGTGTGATTAGCAAAGCTTGAGGTGGTAGCAAAGCTTTCATTTTTACAATTACATTCAGAAATTAGAAGCCTTAAATGCCTGAAAGTTAATGGCAATTTAAGATGCACTTTGTGCACTGTCAGATAATGATATTTCTTCTGGAGGGATAGTTCTTTTATGACTAACATTTCAAACGTCTCATTCATACTGGAACGTATGACTAAAAGCACAAAGGACTTAGAATGTGTCAGGAGGGGCTTTTGTAGCTTACATCTAGGTAAGACAAATCTGAGGAAGGAAAAAAGATAGGTAGATTAACTGGAACGAACTCGCAGATTTCTAGCTAGAGAAGGTAGCAGGCAGATGAAGCCAGCCATGACATTTGGTGTGTTAATTTGTGAAATGTAAAGGTGGCAAAGTTGATTCAGTGGGCTTTGATGGTATGGAGTGTCGTGGTTTTGCCCCAGCCGGGGGCCGCACCCCACACAGTCGCTTGTACTTTTAAAAGGAAGGGGGAAGGAAAGTTGGGGGAGGGGGAAAAAGGGAAGGAAGAAAGGAGGGAACGAAACCACAACCTAGAAACCAGAACCACGCAGGTTGGGATAAGGATAGTTTACTAAACTATAACAGAAAACTAGATATAACAATAACATAAGTTTAAAGCACAAAATAGATGAAACTGGTGATACACAATGGAATTTCTCACCAAACGACACAACTCAGGCCGCACAGCTTAGGACCGAACTCAACTGCCCCAGAAACTGCACGTCCTGGCGTTGTCTCCCCCTCTTCCCCCCAGTCCCCCCTTAAACTGAGCATGACGTAACTGGCATGGAATATGCTCTTTGGCCAATTCGAGTCACCTGTCCTGGCTTCGTCCCCTCCTTTCTCACTAGTAAGGAAGTATGCAGAGCTGAGAAAGGTACTTGATTGCCCGGCAACAAATCGGAGACATCAGGGTGCTATCAGCACTATTCTCATGCTAACACCCAAACATGGCATTCCATTCACTGCTAAAAAAAAAGTTTAACTCCATCATAGCTGAAACCAGGACATTATCCACCCCTTATTCCATACCATTTACGTCATGACCAGATCCAACAATTTTCTTTGGGTACAACCAGTTTCGTGTTTCACACACCCATATATGTATGTACACATGTATGCACACATACGTGCATACAGATCTTATTCCCTCAGTCTGTGAATCATCCCTCTGAAGTTGTTGAGTTCATTTAGTCCATGATTTTCAGGCTTCATTTGTCGTAACAGTTTCTCAGGATAGTTGTATGTTCCATTGGCTCGTTGCATGCTGCATCTCAGGCTCTTGACTGATACACCTGGCATGGTCCATGCTCATAGTCTGTGGGTCAGAGTTTATTTTCAAAGGGAGAAAAAAGTTCTTGAGAGGCCAGGCTTTAGTTCCATCATCCTGGCACTCATTCTTCATTAACTTGTATGACTCCGGCTATAATGCTATGGTACAATATACAGCAATCATAACAATAATGAATATACAATAATGGGTTATTTGGCAATTATTATAATTTCTACTTCATTAATTATATTGGCTATTCTCACCCAAAATCAAATCCCCTTGAGGTACACATCGAACTTCTCCATCCCTCTGCATTACCCACCAAGTACAGCCAGGTCCTTGAGCAAAAACAATTGCAGACATGGGTTTACCTTTGCCTGAAGCAGGGATGACCCAAACTCTCTTTCCCAATACACTCTTCATATGCACTACTGGCACTCTGTCTCCCTCTACAGTACGTGGAAATTTTGCCTGGGCAGGGCCAGCCCGATTGGTAGATCCCCTAGAGTTAACTAACCACGTGGCTTTGGCCAAGTGTGTATCCCAATGCTTGAATGTCCCACCACACATTGCTTTCAGTGTAGTTTTTAAAAGTCCATTATATCGTTCAATTTTCCCAGAGGCTGGTGCATGATAAGGAATGTGGTACACCCACTCAATGCCATGCTCTTTGGCCCAGGTGTCTATAAGAGTGTTTCGGAAATGAGTCCCATTGTCTGACTCGATTCTTTCTGGAGTACCATGTCGCCAGAGGACTTGCCTTTCAAGGCCCAGAATTGTATTTCGAGCAGTGGCATGGGGTACGGGATATGTTTCTAGCCAGCCGGTAGTTGCCTCCACCATTGTAAGCACATAACGTTTGCCATGGCGGGTTTGTGGGAGGGTGATGTAATCAATCTGCCAAGCCTCCCCATATTTATATTTCATCCACCGTCCTCCATACCAAAGGGGCTTTAACCGCTTAGCTTGCTTGATTGCAGCACATGTCTCACATTCGTGGACAACTTGTGCGATGGCGTCCATGGTTAAATCCACCCCTCGATCCCGAGCCCATCTATATGTTGCATCTCTCCCTTGATGACCCGAGGTATCATGAGCCCATCGAGCTAGGAATAATTCACCCTTACGTTGCCAGTCTAGATCTACCTGAGCCACTTTAATCCTAGCAGCCTTATCTACCTGATGGTTGTTTTCATGTTCCTCCATGGCCTGACTCTTAGGTACATGGGCGTCGACATGACGTACCTTTACAACAAGTTTCTCTAACCGAGCAGAGATATCTTGCCATAAGTCATCAGCCCATATAGGTTTGCCTCTACGCTGCCAGTTGTTCTTTTTCCACTGCTGCAACCACCCCCACAGGGCATTCGCCACCATCCATGAATCAGTATAAAGGTAGAGCCTTGGCCACTTTTCTCTCTCAGCAATGTCCAGGGCTAACTGGATGGCCTTCACCTCAGCGAACTGGCTTGATTCACCTTTTCCTTCAGTGGCTTCTGCTACTCTTCTTATAGGGCTCCATACAGCAGCTTTCCATCTCCGATGCTTACCCACAATGCGACAAGACCCATCAGTGAACAGGGCATATCGCTTCTCATTCTCTGGCAGTTCGTTGTAGGGTGGGGCTTCTTCAGCGCGTGTTACCTCCTCATCCTCTGGTGACATCCCAAAATCTTTGCCTTCTGGCCAGTCTGTGATCACCTCCACGATTCCTGGGCGATTGGGGTTTCCTATTCGAGCCCGCTGTGTAATTAGTGCAACCCACTTGCTCCACGTAGCATCAGTGGCATGGTGTGTAGAAGGAACCTTCCCTTTGAACATCCAGCCCAGCACCGGCAGTCGGGGTGCCAGGAGGAGCTGGGCTTCAGTTCCAATCACTTCTGAGGCGGCTCGAATCCCTTCATAGGCGGCCAGTATTTCCTTTTCTGTTGGAGTATAATTGGCCTCAGATCCTTTGTATGCCCGACTCCAAAACCCCAGCGGTCGACCTCGAGTCTCCCCTTGTGCTTTCTGCCAGAGACTCCAGGTCGGGCCGTTCTCCCCAGCTGCAGTGTAGAGCACATTTTTAATATCTGTCCCTGTCCGGACAGGCCCAAGGGCCACTGCATGGACTATCTCGCATTTGATCTGCTCAAAGGCTTGCTGTTGCTCAGGGCCCCATTGGAAATCATTCTTCTTTCGAGTTACATGGTAGAGTGGGCTCACAATGAGACTGTAGTTTGGGACATGCATTCGCCAAAAACCTATAACACCTAAGAAAGCTTGTGTTTCCTTTTTGTTGCTTGGTGGAGACATAGCTGCTATTTTATTAATAATGTCCATTGGGATCTGACGACGCCCATCCTGCCATTTTATTCCTAAAAACTGGATTTCTCGCGTAGGCCCCTTGACTTTACTTCGTTTTATAGCAAAACCGGCTTCTAAAAGGATTTTAATTACCCTGTTTCCTTTTTCAAAAACTTCCTCTGCTGTGTTGCCCCATACAATGATGTCATCAATATACTGCAGGTGCTCTGGTGCTTCACCCTTTTCCAGTGTATTCTGGATTAGTCCATGGCAGATGGTGGGGCTATGTTTCCACCCCTGGGGCAGGCGATTCCACGTGTATTGGATGCCTCTCCAAGTGAAAGCAAACTGTGGCCTGCACTCTGGCGCCAGTGGGATCGAGAAGAAAGCATTCGCAATGTCGATTGTGGCGTACCACTTGGCTGCCTTCGATTCCAATTCATACTGGAGCTCTAACATGTCTGGCACAGCAGCACTCATACCTGGAGTGACTTCATTTAGGCCACGATAATCTACTGTCAGCCTCCACTCTCCATTGGACTTCCTCACTGGCCATATGGGACTATTAAAGGGTGAGTGGGTTCGGCTGATCACTCCCTGATCCTCCAGTTGACGAATCAGCTTATGGATGGGAATCAGGGAATCTCGGTTAGTACGGTATTGTCGTCTGTTCACCGTCATCGTAGCAACTGGCACTTGCTGTTCTTCACCCTTCAACAACCCCACAACAGCAGAATCCTCCGAGAGTCCAGGCAAGGCACACAATTGTTCAATTCCTTCTGTTTCCAAAGCAGCTATTCCAAAAGCCCATCGGTACCCTTTTGGGTCTTTAAAATACCCTCTACGTAGATAATCTATACCTAAAATGCACGGAGCTTCTGGACCAGTCACAATGGGGTGTTTTTCCCAGTCCTTCCCAGTTAGGCTCACCTCAGCCTCTAGCACAGTTAGTTGTTGGGATCCCCCTGTCACTCCAGAAATACAAATGGGTTCTACCCCTTCATGATTCGATGGCATTAGAGTACACTGGGCACCAGTATCCACCAGAGCTTTGTACTCTTGTGGGTCTGATGTGCCAGGCCATCGGATCCACACAGTCCAATAAACCCGATTATCCCTCTCCTCCACCTGGCTGGAGGCAGGGCCCCTCTATTGCTGCTGATCATATTTGTTTTCCACTGGTTGCATAAAGGACTTAGAGGTCCCTTCAAAAGGATCAGGCACATCAGACATATAGGTAGGCCTTCCAGTTGGTCTAGGGAACTGCCCAGTAGAAACTGGTGCAGCCTTCTTCCTGGCAGAATCTCGTTGTGCGAATGTTTTACCCCGCAGCTCATTTACTCGTGCTCGAAGGGCTGAGGTGGGCTGCATATCCCATTTCCTCATGTCCTCTCCATGATCAAGCAGGTAAAACCACAATGTACGTCGTGGTGTGTATTCTCCCTCTTGGAACGATGGACGCTTTCTCCCAGTAGCTGCAACATTGCTCCATACGGGTTGGGAGTTGGACATATTGTTGTCAAGTTGTTGAACCAGTTTCTCTACTGCTGCAATGACGGAGAGGGAAACATTGTCTTGGTATTTCCGGAGTCGGCAGGCCACCTCATTTACGGTTGGCGGATTCGTATCATTCCAGTCAATTGCTGCCAGTGAATTGGTATACCCTGCTGGTGCACTTCGTACAACCTTATGCCACATATCTGGAGTGCATAGGACTTCATCGGGATCAGCGGGAAGCCGTGAATTGTCCAGATCATAATAAATTATCTCCCGTACAGCTAATTCTCTCAGGTGCTGGACAGATGTCTCTATGCTGTTACACTTGGGTGTCTGGCATGTAATATATTCCTTTATGGGATATCTTTCCTTCACACTTGACAGTAGTCGCCTCCAGAGGCTGAGGATTTCCGGCCTCCTCCCAATTGCTTTGTCAATTCCTCCTTCTCTAGCTAGGGATCCCAACTGCTTGGCCTCTCTGCCTTCTAATTCCAAACTACTGGCCCCGTGATCCCAGCATCGGAGCAACCAAGTGATAATGTGCTCACTTGGGTGGTGAGTGAAATCTTTTCGAACCTCACGCAGCTCACTCAGAGTCAGGGATCGGGTAACAATCTCTGGTTCTGCCTCATCCTGATATCCTCGAGATGATCCTGGTTGATCATCATCCTTATCCGTCACTATGCGAACTGATTTCTTTGTGCCTTTCCTCTTTTGTACGGGAGCAACAGACACTGGTGTGGATTGGTTTTTCGGATCATCTGCAGTGTCTGCTGTAGAGATTACAGTAGCTGCAGTGTCGGTCACAGGGGTTGCAGTAGCTGAGTGTCAGCCCCAGTGGTTGCAGCAGCTATAGTATCTGCCAGTCTGTTTCCTTTCCCTTCTCCCTGACAGTGCTGACAGTGCTGCCTGCTATCAAGCAGTGTTTGATAAATAGTGGCCAGAGCCCAGCACAGTGCAGTAAGGTGTCCATCTCTGGGAAACCTACAGCAATTTTTCCTTAGGTATGCAGTCACTTGATCGGGGTCTTGTAGCTGTTCAGGAGTGAAATTCCAAACCATCGGGCGTGAGAAAGTACCTAGGTACTCGCCCATACTTTGCCACATGCCCTGCCACTCGTGATTATTCTGTCTCGGAGAAAGCTCTTCAGTGGTATTCATAAACCTATGCTTGATATATAACAAAAACTGAACCATCTGCACCAAACCTACCAATAGCAAAATGCTAGCTTGAATATCCCAGAGATATTGAAGATTTTCAAAAACTGCCCTAAGAGCTGTTGTATTTAGCCCAAAGGAAAAGAAAGCAGTGCCCCCACCATACCGGCTGCTGTTATTAACCCCTCCCTGTCCAAAGAATGGACAGGACAGCAAAACCTCATACAAGTACCAGATTAAGCTCATGATCATTGATATTATTGTATCATAGACCGATATCATAAAATACACTATAATGAAGTATGGGAACAAATACGGGAGCCACAGACCTGAGAGAGTAAAGAATCCTGCCAGGATTGTATACAGCATGCGGTGGTTTTGCTGCCACAGCCTTGTGAATAAATACCACAGCATCGTGACCAGAGATTGCTTAAACAACAGTGCTTATCTTAATTGCGATAGTTAGGGTCAGATCTACCGTTATCCCAACCGTTCGTGCCCCACGTTGGGCGCCAAAATAACTGTCGTGGTTTTGCCCCAGCCGGGGGCCGCACCCCACACAGTCGCTTGTACTTTTAAAAGGAAGGGGGAAGGAAAGTTGGGGGAGGGGGAAAAAGGGAAGGAAGAAAGGAGGGAACGAAACCACAACCTAGAAACCAGAACCACGCAGGTTGGGATAAGGATAGTTTACTAAACAATAACAGAAAACTAGATATAACAATAACATAAGTTTAAAGCACAAAATAGATGAAACTGGTGATACACAATGCAATTTCTCACCAAACCACACAACTCAGGCCGCACAGCTTAGGACCGAACTCGACCGCCCCAGAAACTGCACGTCCTGGCATTGTCTCCCCCTCTTCCCCCCAGTCCCCCCTTAAACTGAGCATGACGTAACTGGCATGGAATATGCTCTTTGGCCAATTCGAGTCACCTGTCCTGGCTTCGTCCCCTCCTTTCTCACTAGTAAGGAAGTATGCAGAGCTGAGAAAGGTACTTGATTGCCCGGCAACAAATCGGAGACATCAGGGTGCTATCAGCACTATTCTCATGCTAACACCCAAACATGGCATTCCATTCACTGCTAAAAAAAAAGTTTAACTCCATCATAGCTGAAACCAGGACATGGAGTTACATAGATCTTTGGATATGTGCCAAATGTTTGCTTTGACTTCAATCCTGGCAGAGCTGAAGTCTAACAATGCACCTTAGATTGTTGGGGTTTTTTTTCTCTTGCTTAATAAGCTTGCATTAATTTTCTCCAAGAAACTGTCTTCACTGAAAAGGACCTCATCTACCTTCTCCCATTAGATAATGGCTAGCTCCCCAGACACTTTTAATGTGCAAGATGAGGTGCTAATTCAAAGACCAGAGCAAAATATTTGTAACAGGATCTGAAACATGAAATAATCCACTTCTTTTTTTTAACTAATCCTCAGCACTACAACAGAGTTGGTTTTGCAGTTGGTTTTGAAGTTTGCTTTGCTTAATCCATCTCTCTGTCCAGCGTCTGGTTGTATTGTGGTATGGGAACACCTCAAAATATATGTGGAAAGCAAAGGTAAGGCAAAGAAAGGCAATGTAATTTAAGGTCATATGGGAGGCTTGCATTCAGCTCCCTGTTCTGCAACAGGTTTTGTAAATTCTCTGCTAATACTCTAAGTACTGGATTAGCCTTCCTCTTTAAGCCAACCCTTGATTTCTTTGACGGGATGCTGCTCAAAAGTGTTGCTTTTATTTGAAATATCTAAGAGTGGGCACCCATTTGAAGTGAAATGAGAAAAGAAATTCAAGTGTTCTCTCACAATTCATCTTTAAAGTGATTCTCTATTTCCTCAGGCCAAAGGAAGTATAAAAAAACCCCCAACACATTAGACATTCCTGCCTAAAATTTGTTTCTCAAATTCCTTGCTTTTACAGATAAAAGACCCTTTGGTTCTCTTGTCTCTGCCACACAATGAAAAATTTCCTTAAGAAATCCTATGCATTTTTTCCACCAGCCCCACATTCTTTTCACCTTACACACCCTGGGCTTAATGTGCAAAGACAGAGAGCACTTATAAAACCTTGCTTTGGCACAGTAAAAATGGCAAATCACAGAAGAGAGGGCAATAAATGTTTTCCTTATGCCAGAAGAGGCAAGCTGGTACCATCAGCATGAAGGATATGGTCGCCATGCGTGTTTAGAGCTCCTGAAACACAAACCTTTTTTACCATCCCCCTCCATTTCGGAGAGCCAGTGTGCTCTGCAGTGATTATGGGCCCTGGATCAAGTTTTTGCTCAGAGGCTTTTGCAGCTCTTCCAGAACAATTTGAGCCAGTGGAAATGCTGTGGTGGGATGAACACAGTGCTCCAGCCAGAGTCAGCACTTGGAGTTACAAGGCCCATAATCACTCCAGGTTTTCTCTGTCACCAATGCACCATAGGAAGGCAATTCTGATTTTTTTTCCATCTCCTGTAAGTATAAAGGAATCTTCAGACTACATGAGAAAGGATGAATCCAAACTTTGTTGCTTCTGTGAGTGCAGGAATTACTTCTGTATCCATCAGCTTGCTGAGGAGTCCACAAAGTGATAGGAAGGGTCTTTGTAACCCAATTCTTGAAAACAGAAATAAATACTCTTGTGTGCTGTAACTTACTTTCCAGATTTTAGGACAGATTTTTTAACCTTGTTTTCAAAGAAGAAGAGGCTTATTATGCTGCAGCTTTTAACTATGTCCATGTGTCTTATGCTGGTACATTTTGAACCTGTTTGCTGACTCTGGTCATATTTGGTGGAAGAACACAAAACTGTGAACATAAGTAGGTTCTTCCAAGTTTAATGAGAATTATCAGTCAGATAAAAAAGGTGATCCTGCACATGCCCTCAGTTGTGGGAAAGGAAGTAGCGAATCCACACTGGAGAGGGCTCTTGTAGATACCTCAGACATGGGAAGAGCTTCAGCTACAGCTTGTGTCATGGGCTGCAATGAGCCACAATATGCAGATGCTTCAGAAATCAGCTCTCAAGAGTGCTGGTGTTCATGCACATACAGTTGGAAGCAAAAGAAGATATATATATAACCTCGCTTTTCCTGTCCTTAGATATGCACAGACATCAAGACCCACAGGTTAGGTCTTCAGAGAGGATCTGGGTTTAACAAAATAGCAGAAGAATCTGAGTTGAAACAGTCCAGTCCAAATATGAATTTCCCTGCTTTGCATGAATGTCTGCTCACGTTGACTTGAAATCCACTGGAACAGTTTCTGGCACCACCACATAAACACAAGGTCAAGGCAAGCCCCGTGTGTGGGTGAGCACCCGAGCTGTGTGGATGCTGGCCAGCACAGGTCCAACAATTTACTTCAATTCATGAATGCATGTAAGAAAAGAAAAATCTGACATGTGTCTCCTAGAACAACTGTCTCTCTCTTTCCTACTCTGTTAACTTTCAGCCTTCTTTTCTGCAGAAGCTTGTCTTAGCACACTTTTCTAGGGGTTGTCCCTTTAAATTGGGCAGGAAAAATCTACATAAGCGCTAAACCAGTCATTTTCTGCAGCAAGATCTGGCACTTTCCTTCAGCCAGAGCGAGTATTATTTTTTTCTTGTTATATTTTCCCTAAGTTTTTCTTGGTTTGTGTTCCCAGATGTAAAAATCCTGTCTAGCTGAGGAAGCCTGACAAAACCCTGTTCTATGGTGGTGGAAGAACTAAGTGCTCCTACCGATGCCTAAGATGGATTTGATGCAGATGCTTTTAATCTGGTATTTGGGAGATCCCACAGACACAGGGAAAAAATGTCTTCCTGAGCTAAGTATAAAAACCTAAGAGACAAACAGATGTGTGATATGCAACTTATGTGCCATGGGTGAAACTCAAAAATTTTAGAACTATTTAAAACTCCTGTAAATGTTCACATTGTGGGTTCAAGGATATTTACAATTTTAAATTTGCTTTTTTTGCAAAGGGTGACTTTTTTTTTTAGACATAGAGTGGGAAGTGATCTCCTGGTTAGCTAAACCTGTTCCCATTGTGTTGGAGGCAAATACATCATAAAAATGTCTTTACTAAAGTTATCAAGTTCCACCATAACTCTACGCTTTAGGGTATTTCCTATGGAAATTTCTAAAAATTAATTACTCTGATAGTTAGAATTTTTCTTCCTGTTTCCAGGCTGACTGTGTTCATGGCTAGTGTGTGCTCGGTTCTCTCTTGAGTCACCAAAGTGCTTCAGCTTAAATATCCTTTTTTCACTCTCTAGTTCAGACCCTACAGTTAAAGGAAAAGGAGTTTTATTCCTGATGATCTGGTTTGCTGGATTGAGCAAGAAATATATTTCTCATTTGGCGAGATTGTATTTCTCCTGGATTGTGTTAATATATTTTCTTCCTATCCATTCCTATTTAATTTGCTTTGACAATGTGTGGCTGGAACTGTGCACATTATTCTCAGAGTTTTGTGTGGCAGCTTTAATCCCATTTTATTTTTTTCTAGAAATACCACATTCCATAACAGATCAGGATTGTGTTCTCCTTTATTATATGGCTGCCTTAGTGGTGGCATGTAGCTGTCTGTTGACCAGATAGACAACTTCTTCTCACTTTCCTAAGCCTGCAGTTGTGATAAATGATAGTGGTGCTGATTCCCAGATGTGGGACCTCACAGTCAGTACTTTTGCATTCCAGTCCATCTCTATTATTCAAGTTTGTGTAATGCCACTCTCCTTGTTCGATAGTCTTCTGCCACGCAGTGTAAACAGTGCCTGCTCTCTGTCCATCATCAATATCTTCAAAATATTGTGTCTTGAGTTTGGTGATCTCCACCTTAATTTCTTTATGTTTCTCTAATTTCCTACTTACCACAGTCCCTTGTTTTTTTCCCCAAAGAATGATGAAGGTGTAAAAATCATTTCGTATTTTGTTCAGTTTAAATAATTTTCAAGGTAGCAAGGTCCCAAATTACAACCACATCCTAAATGTTGCCTACTGCACATCCTTGTTAAGCATACGTGTTTGGATGAATAAACAATATCTGTTTATCTAGAGAAGGAAGGAGGAAAGAGAACTTTGTAGCACTGACACTTGTAGTCTCTGTGTGCAGAATGAATCTTTTTTGCTTTTACAAGCGTGGCATGGCTCTTGCTCTAGGCCTTTATCCTGAGATTGTGGTGAGTACCTCTGATGGGAGTTGTAAGAAAATACTCCTCATGAGTCTTGATCTAAAGCTTGGGACTGCTTTGGGCTCCTGTTATGCTGGGTGAGCACCACAATTCCCACAAGGTTAGCTTTTTTCTTTCCCTCCCTCCCTATAAATTCTGTTCTTGTCATAGTGCAGCTGTGTGTAAACATATGATATGACCGATAATCTCTTGGTGGTTGTAGCACCTACCAACGTGTTCCTCCCACGTAACCTACGTAAGCATAACTCTGTCACTCTACCAGGACAGTGTGCCACCACGGACTTATTGCAGACCCAGTTATCCCTCATCATATTTGCACATGATGTGCATTTGATGTCCTTCCCTTTCTTCTTTCCAGATTTTGCCCATTCCCAAGCAAACTGCACGTTTATGCATTGTCACTCCTTTGCTGCAGTTTTGCGATACCAACCTAATTAGAGCCTGAGACCGCCATGTGGCTGCAGAATGCCAAACACTGGTGAAACCCCTGGTATGCTGCCAAAACTTCTAGGTGTTACTGAGCTACAAAGGAAAAGAGATAATGATGGTGTGGGAGGGAAGAAAAATGTAGAGTGTGGACAAAACTTCCCCCTCTTTATATTAGCCGGAATCTGTGTTAAGATTAGAGCAGCATAGTGGGGGTTTTCAATGTTCACATAGGCAACAAACAGTAGAGAAATGGATAAGTTTGGGCTAGATGGGAAAGTGCTGAATGGATGCAAATATATCTGGTATTTAAATGAAGATGTTCCTGACAAACACTCCACAGTACCAGCTGTATTGGGTGCATTAACCTCGTTATGGGGAGGGATGTTGCAAACATACTGGGCCTCTTCTAAAAGCAGTCTCACTTGATAGATAAACCACGTTATTGAAGGAAAAGATTGCTTTTATCAGGGATGCAATCCAGCGTCTTGCTGCACCTGGCAGCTTCCTTAAGATAAACGATGTGATCTGAAGGGATGGGAACTGGGCTGCATGTTTGGGGTACAAATGAGAGCTCCCTTCTCTCCCAGGGACCTGCAGACCCAAACCACACAAGGAGACAGCTCAGGACCGTCTCTCCTAGTGACACGGGATTGTGATTTACATGCACTTGGTGTCTCATCTGTCTCACATACTGCTCTGTCAGGAGATAATGTGCTTATCCTTCTTTCTGCAGTGATTCAGTCATTGTTTTTCCACTTCTGTACCGACTTTCATGCGTGCCACTCCATATGACACAGACGGCCGGAACCGCTATAAAACTGATAGCAGGGAGATCAGGATCTAACTCCCACAGACCTTTTCTAAGGTTCATACAGGTGTGAAACACAATTTCTGTGAAGTCCTTGAAATAAAGTACACTGTGAGGTTTTTAACTCGGCTTCCCGCCTTTTTTTCAAAGAGATTTGTGGCTGGCAGCCTGCTGTTAATCTCTTCTGTTTGAACTCCAGCAACATACAAGCCAACAAAAGCAATTAAAATCTGCTGTAATGATCAACTCTGGGAAATGATCGGCATGGATTAAAGCAAATTTAAGGGGTAATTGCTTGGCAACAGGTTCCATAACCCTGAGTGTTAAGTACGGGAGGGGACTTTGAAACTGTGGTAATTAAATCAGAAAACCTGTTTGTATAATGCATATTGTTCTTTTAGCTTGATTGAACTGAAAAAAAAAATTCTTTTAAAAGAATCCAGTATTTTGTTTGCAGGAGATTTTATCTATCCAAGATACTGCTGCAACTTTATTGCCAAAATATGTGGGTACATCACAATCTTTGATGTACTCAGCCTTAGCAAGGGAAGTGCTGCTCTCTTTGCTTTGCTGGTGAGGAGAGGAGGATAAAGCAAAAAGAGACTTGGCCACACACACAAACAGGCACAGGAAATCTGTGGAAAGCTGTGATTTGACCAAGGTAGCAAGTCCTGAAGATCCAACTACTGAATCCCAGATTTATTACACCTTTTCTTCTGGTAGATATGGGTGAAAATGTGCGGTCACCATTCAACAGCACCATCATTTGTTCCTTGCTTATAGTAACGCTTCGTGTGCGCTGTCAAGGGACCTGTTCACGAGAGCTGCCAACATCATGCTCATAAAGAAAGGCACGGCTTGTGCCTTGAGAAGGGAGGGTAAGTAAGTTCATATTCAAACCAAAACTGAGTCTTTGCGAAAGTGAGGAGGTTAATCAGCACTCTAGTCATTCCCAGTTCGGGCTCTCTGGGGACTTCGGTGCTCGTTCGTGGGCAGCAGAGTGACCATTGCCTCTGTAACCTGCAGCTGCCCTTTTGCTACAGGCGATTGGACATGTCATGTACCTGTTTGTCTGTCTGTCATATATATTAGGACAACAGGAAGGTTTCTGGCCAATCATCCATATGACATATACGTGACATGGCAAGGTAGTTTGGGTTTTTTGTTTGTTTGTTTTTTCTTCAACTGTCTTATGCTTAGACTATGGGATAGAGGCAGGTAATTTCATCTCTTAATCATATTCATACTCTGCCAGCTTGGAGTTTGTGTATGCTGGGCCACTGGTTATTTGCAGGTAAATTCTTCTTGTGCTCTTCTGGTCCATTTTTGAAGAAGTGATTTATGAGTAGTTAGGCTGGTAGTGGACAAGCTGTCATGTCACCACATTTCATGACACTTTTAATAAAGAATTTACAGGTGTGTGAATCTTTCTTACTTAAACATTGTACTCTGTGGGATCTCTCAAGCACATAGTGTTTACAGATTTGTACACACCAAGTCTCAAATGGTTACACATGGGTTAGAAAGGCCTCAACTGAGGATTTCAATACAGGTTTCCACCGGGGAAAATATTCAGATTAAATATAGATGTGAGAGTGAACTTTATTATGTCTGGACGACGATGAAGGTTCTCTGGTGTTGGAGAGATGAGAACACCTTGCTGATTAGGGTGAGGTCCATCATATTTAGATCTTCACATCATGAACTTCTATTATAGCCAAGGGAGATCTAGTCAAAGCAGTTAATAGAAGTGGTAAGATGCAATTAAGAATGTAGGAAACTAATGAGATTAATTGTGTCACCATCTTCATTAATTTGTTTGTCTAATTCTCTGCTGACTATAAAGACATCTTCAGGTGACCTGCCCACATACAGACACATACTTTCGTTATTCCACCTCCAGAGTAATTTATTTTTTTACCCTGTCTGTGGATTTTTAAAGTCTTTTAGCTTGTTCTGTATGTATTTAAATGTCTGGGGTGATATTTAAAGATTTATTGCTTTGGTCAATCAGTGCATAACAATCTGTGGGGTTTTGCTGTTTAAAAAAAACCCCCAAGGTTTTCCAAGCACTATGTTCAACTCCCCCAGGAGAAGCTGTTGTAGGAAACAAACTGCAGTCTACCCATTTCCATAATCACAAAATTAATAGTTTGTTTGATGTTTTAAGTATCCCCATGGTTTTCCAAAGCTGATAAAGTATTGAGCCCAAGAGATAATAGTGGGGGGTGTGTGTGTAAGCCTCCAATACATATTGGTTAGAAACATTTTAAAGATACAAGGCTACTTATAAACAGTAATCTCTTTAACAATATTACAAATAAATTATCACAATATGAATATAATTCCTTGGAGGTGTTTTGGGTGGCGTTTTTCATCCTTCTAAGATTTCTTAATCTGTAGCTCCAAAAGTGAATTGCTCATTGGCCTGGATGATCTGTTATGAAGGTGGTGATTGAGCCGCCCACCCCCAAAGCTGAACAGGATTCTTGTGATAGCAGGAGCAGCAATTGTTCCTTGATGTTGTTATGGGTTGGAGTTTCACTGGGTGCGTGCCAGCAGCAGGCTGTGTGCTGAGGAACAGCTAAAGGGTGATATGCTTTCTCATGGGGGAGTTTAAAGAGTAGGGAGAGAGAGATCAGACAAAAAAAAGTAAGAAACCTGATCTTTGCTGAGGGCATGTGCAGATGAGAATTTTTCTTCCAAAATTAACTGATTGCCAGATCATTTGAGTTAATTCATGTATTAGATAAAGGCAACACAGGCACTCCTATAGCATTTATTCCAGGCCTGAGGGGGGTCTATATTACCCTGTGGGAAGGGCAGCTCTAGCTCGTTTTACTCTGCTAATGCTCTATTGAAGCTAGTATAGAAGGAAAAATCTTCAGTGAGCTGATACTCTACAAAGCATTTCTGGGATCTGCTGTCCCCCAGGAAATATTTTGCAAAGGACACATTACCTACAGTACAATTTGATATTACACTTTATCAACGTAACCATGTTCTTCTACAAAGAGCTGTTCCTTGTACCTCCAACTGTACTTTACCCCTCTGCCCACCCTGTGTCCAGTGTTGGGTGCTTGTGGCTCCTGGATGAGCAAGCTCAGACAACCAGGGAATTGTTTTTCATCTGATCAAGCAAGACAAACTGTCTCAACTTGCAGTCTCAGGTCCTCTAGAACTACTGCAGAAGGATGGTGGGAGCACACTGTTGTAGCACAGGAGAGAAAAAAGCAATGAATGGTGAGTGTGCACCCAAGCTCTGGAGGTGCTTGTCCTTGGTTTAAAATGCCAAACAACTAAGGTCCTTTGAGTAGCCCCCTGGAAGGAGGTCAGTGGGACTCAGCCACATAGTCAGAAAGCCTGTGATAGGAATTTGTGATTTCCAGGTGCCGATTCCCTCCTAAAAACACTGACTTCTGGGAAGATAAGGTTGCTCAGCAATTTCTGGCCCAAGGGGCCACCATGGGCAAAGCAGCACAAAATCCAAAGGCAGATGGTGCTTACTGCTTTGTAGTGAGGCCAAATAGGAAAAAGGGGGAAGAAATTGAGAAGGAATAAGTAGTGTTATCTCAAGCCTTTCATCCAAATAGCCCTTTAAAATATATAGTTTAGAATTCTTTCCTCCTTTTTTTTGGCAATATGTTTCCTTTGGTTTTATTTGATACATTAAAGACTTTTTTCCTCGTCTCAGTTTTATTCTAGTATCTAATTTTCTGGTAGAAAATTTATAATTTTTATCTCCAGGGTTGTTGCAGTAACTCTTTCAAAGTTAATCTAGGAATTTTTTTCCTGGAAATATGTAGATGACAGATACAGGTGGCTGATTTTGCACATTAGTAAGAATGTCTTACTGATGGAACACAGTATCACCACCACCCCACCCCCCCCGGTAACATTTTATTAATTTCTTAAATCAATTGGCTGTTTTATAAAATTTATAAAGATTGCAATTATGCATATAATACAGAAAAATACTTTTAACTGCATCTCACTGGAAAGCTTGGCAGTTTTTCTTTCCTTGCTGTCACTAAACAGCCAGTGAGTTCCAAAGCCAAAATTATACCTCAGCTTCTCACTTGAGCAATTAAAAAATTCTGAGTGAAATTATCCACGTAAGATTAGAACCTCATATCTTAAGAGAAATACAAATATTCTCTTCTGTCTAATCTTGCTGCAATATTTCAGTTAACATTTAGCCAGTACTTTTATCTTTTCTCGTAAAGTCTATTTATATCAATATTTTGATATTTTAAGGAATCTCAGAATGCCTTTGTGTAAACTTCCACAGCACATTCAATGACTTATCATGAGGACTAAAAATTAGAGATAGTAGCAGATTTTACCTTTGAATTTTTTTTGTGTAATATGTACTGCAAAATTTTGTATGTATGTATGTTGAAATATGTACTGCAAAAAGTTTTCACTAAAAGTCTTCCTCTATTCACCTCCCAAAAGCAAAGTGAAGCAAACCAAACCAAATCAAACCAAATCAGAGGAATAATTTTCTTTTTACACTTTTACATTTAAAGAAATCAACATTTATTAAGGAAATCAGAAACCAGAATTAATTTTTTTGAAATGTAGTTTTTCACTCAAGGCTGTTTGCAAGGCAATTGTTTGACGTCTCCTACCAAAGCTGATTAGCTTTCATTAAGAGAAATGACTTCAAGGCTCCATGAAATTCCATCACAACTAGAAATGGCCACATTTTTCTCCTCCATTGCAGACAACAGCATCAAAACCAATCTGGTGCTATCAATTTTTGTTTGGTCAGTAGCCATTAGTCATTTCGGAAATACTTTTGTATTAATGAGATAAAATCCACACTTCCAGTTCTTCACTTGTGTGACTATGAGCAATAACAGGTCAAACTTCTTGCCTTAACTTGGTCAAATGAATGCAGTCAAAGCAAGAGAGACCTGAAAATTCACATCATTGATGGTTCTTCTTTTGGTGGCTTGTGTAAAATGAATTGGTGACTCTAGTGGAGTCGCTGAGATATCACAGAACCAGTAAGTTTTACTCAACTTAAAAGAAGATTCCAACCCCACAATGTAATTTAAATAATCCTGGAATAGCTTACCAGTAATATTGATGTGGAATTGTGCATTTATGGAGGTGCAGTATGTAGACTTTTATTGAAGACTGGTAAGGTTTTGAACTGCCGACATAGATCATGTCAGAATTTCCCAGCTGCAACAAAGTAACGATGGAGATACCTGAAAGTGATCATCATCAAAGCCAGGACAGCATCAGAGCTGTGATGCCAACTTTTCCATTTTACTTTATTTCTTGGAGGAGTGGCAGCGACATTAAAGAAGTTAGTGGAGTTGCCCCATTGATGGATTTGCCCCATTGATGGATTTGCCCCATGGAGCACCATAGCTACACAGCTTATCACTTATTAGTCCAACTCAAGTCTCTGTGTTAGGAAGGCAGACATAACAATGTGCATTCACTCCCAGATTTCTCAAGTTAAATCAAGGAGATAAATTTTAAAGAGCAGTTTAAAAATCTATTGTTTTCATACTGCACACTTTCTATTACTGTAATTTGTAATCAGTAAGAAATGAAAAAAAAAATCTCTTCTCCTCAGGTAGATGCAAAGCTATCCCTTGCAATTCAGGGAGATATGATTAGTTTATTTGTTTACAGATGTACAACCGGTTAATTAAGATTTATCTTATCTCCATTTTAATAACAGCTGCAGTTCTACAGTCTGTGTTTATGATTAAGTATGAACGTTCAGCAATCCTAAAATCAGAAAAGAATTGGAATGGATGTCTTTGGGCTGGGCTGCTGATTTGAAATATCTTAAAAATGAGTTGCAATATAGTTACCTTCAAAAGCTTTGCCTTGGCATAGGCTTGTGTAGTGTTTTAAAGAGAGTACTAAAATCTACCTAATTAGAGTGAGAGCCCACATTTTCTAAGAAAAGATTTCCTGCCAAGATAGAATCCTTAACATTTTTTTTGGGAAAATGCTAATTTTGATTATGTTTTCTATTTTTAATATAGAAGATTCAAATAAATTTATTTTTAAACTATTAAGCTAGCAAAATTTAAATTTTCAAATTTCAGACTGCGACATTCACATTTAAATTCCAGAGATCCAAAATAAGACATTAGAGAAATGGGTTTGAAGAGTCCTTTTCTTACTTGTAAAACTAGTCTTGTGCTATTAAGTATGGAGAAATAATCTGGAGCACATTGTTGACCATCTAATAGAATAGTATATTTCCGTATTGCCACCTCTTATTGCAGAGAGTTTGAGACCCTTTTGTCTTTTTACAACCTTATTCTCTAAGTATTTTCCAAAAGCATGAAAACAGCCAGAGGGGAAGTCTCTGTTCCTTCCCAGATTGTCCTGCCTGTAGCACTCCCTGCACAGTACCACCTGAAAAAACAAAAGGGCAAGGATCCTGTGAATGGGTCAGCAAACATTTTGAAAATGGCTGTAAATGCCCTACCATTCCAATTGACATTGAGTTAGGTTTTGTTTTAGGTGACTTGCCCTTTCTGTGAATGGAGGGGGAGTGGTCACTCCTCCCATCTTGGTTATACAGCCTCATTCCTCCCTCTCACTGACTTAGGTCCTTGAGTGTCCTTTGCTAAGCCTGCAGAAATGGATCTCTGCCTCCCAGCCTATAGCCTGTTGGGTTATTGAATTGGTGGCAAGGCATGACTCAAAGGACATAGGAGCCAGCCTAAGAGTGGGGATGGGGGGTGGGTGAGTGGTGTTGGGAGGAGAGGGAAGGTGGGGAGTACTGTGATGAGTTGTTGAGTGATCTCACCCCATGTCATGGACCTGTACCCTAAAACCTGCTCCTTTAAACATTTTCCCTTAAATTTTTTCTATGCTCTGTTTCAATGCTGGTATCATGGCATGGAAAATTTCTTCTGTATGGTCCCTGACAGCGTCATAAACCCATGTACTAATACCACCAGGAAAAGCCATTGGGATCTGTCCTGCATAGTTTTGGTGGTAAAGCACTAAAATGCCAGAGGATAAAATTGAGCTCTTGCAAGAATTGAAGAGAAAAGTGGAGTTAAAATGTAATTGTCACTGTCTAGGCATGTCACATTGTATTTTAAAAGCACAGAAACCATTTGACAGCAGCTATGACTTTAGCAGCTCATATCCTACCTGAACTGGAGGAAACCTGGAGGAGAGTTGTTAAACTGTATGAAGGGGAAGCTGTCCTTTGAATCCTTCTGGACAGCTGTGAGCTAACACCCTCATAGGGGAGAGGGAAAGGTCTAGTGAGTGTTGGCATGTTAGCCTCTCAAATTCACAACTTAATCTGTCTTTGTATTTGGTTAAACTGAAATGGTAGTTTGCAAGCTGTGGCATCTGCTGAGGGAACGACTCTGGTTCTGTGTCTTTGTAGGAGATGATATTTGCTGCTGGCAGGCCAGGTGGACAATCGAGGGGATCATCTCTACAGCTGGCAAGGCAGGATTTGGCACAACTTGTCTTCTGAAGCCCTAAAAGAGAAGATGACCCCTCTAGACAACCAGCATTATATAGTTTTCTACGGTTTAATGAACATTTTGATGGAGAAAACATAAGGCAGGAGGTCAAGAAAACTTGCATGAAAGCTGCAAACAGCTGGGTTTTTTTCTTCAGTAGACTTTGACTTCATTAATTCAAGGTGTTTACTCAATATTTTATCAGAGCATGCACTCCCCCAGCAGAATATGTATAAACTGCTTTGAACAACAAGTTTGCAACAGATCAAGGCAGGGTGGTGTAAGAGGTCATCCTTCAACCAAAGATGGTTTTAAAGTAAGCTATTTACATTTTCCACAATGGGCTATAAACCAACATCTGGTTATTTACTGCGTTTCAGCTGAGGATCAGTGACTTCTGTAACAGCATTGACTGATTTGCCATATGTTTATACCTAACTGTTTTTAAGACTAAATGGATTTAAATTTTAGGTATATAAGGAAATACCTTGTGTGGACAGTTCAAAATTAATTTACCCTCTATTTGCATTTGAAGTCAATTTTAGGGCATCATTACGAAGAGAAACTGGTTGAACTAAGTTTAAAATAACATTTCAGTCAAATGGGTACATTTTTGGGTTTAAACCAGGTCTTAGATGAAAGACACAGCAGGAATGAATTCACAGAATGAAATATTATGGCGATTGTTTTATTATTCATCTTTAGCACCAACCTACTCTTACAGTAATAAATGCAACAAACAACCCCATCTCCCATATAGTTTCTCTACTATAAAAGAAGCAGCAAGCAGATTTAGTGTTTCACTGGCAATAAGTCAAATGTTGCTTAAGACATAAGTCAGTGCCATTTGACACAACTGATAGTTCCCACTTGCAGGAAATTCATAAACATTACCAGCATGAGATCTGAGCGGATTTTTAATCTCTGGAGTCATTGGCAGAGCAGTCTGGGGAAAACTAGTGGTATTTTGCTAGACTTACATTTAGCCTATGAATAAGAAGGACCTTCTTGAATTCCCTGTGTGAGAGCTAGCCTGATATTTATCCATCTATCATTTTCTGGTTTTCCTGTGCATTCCTGTATTATTCAATTGTGAGTTGCTCTGTCTTTTCTTTAAGGGCTTGTGTGTATGTGTGAGTAGCCGCACTTAATATTGTAGTTCTCTTCCTTCAGAGATGGAGATTGTAATTGGTTATTGATGGCCTATTTGTATGCTAATGTTGCTCAATAAAAAAAGCTAAAGCATAATTAACGCTCTTGCTTCACCAAAAAAAGAAAGGGAAAAAGGAAAGCTTGGAAAGGTCAATGGATTTTATATAATAAATTACTAAATAATGGAAGACATAGGATCCTACATCCTAGAATGTAATGCTTTCACTATTTATTAGCTATTATTTATTACAAATGCTGACTATACTTACTTTTCAGTAGCTATTTTCTATACACAATGTATTTAGACATTATGACCCTGTGGTTGGTGGTATAATGTACTGCAGCCTGCCAAATTTCAGATGTAGTGGCTTTCAAGAGAACAGCATCTCTTTATTCTCCTATATTTCATTAACCCAAGATTCAGTAAAACTGCAGGCAAGGCTGGCCAGCTCCTGGTGCAGGGGCAGGAGTCAGAAGACCCAGTGTCACATCTTGCAAACACTTATTTGGGGAGTGGTGAGCTGCAGCCCCGGAGGCAACACATGCAGCACATTTACTGCTGGAGTCAATCAGTGTTGGCAGAACGGGCTCTTTGCTTACTCAGAAAGCAAGGGAAATTTAAAGCCCAAGCCCTTGCTCATGCAAATGATAGAGATGGCTTTGGTGGATCTTTGGCTTGTGCTGCTGGACAGGGTGAGAGAATAATATTTTGGTGTATGGGCAAATGTGGAGCCAAAGGTGGTTGAGCAAGTGACCATGCTCTGTTTCCATGCTGCCGTGTCTCTCAGGTGAAGTAGATCAAGTTGCCTTACCTGAGATGAATTAATATGTTCAGCCTTGTGACTGGGGTTGCATGGACCAAGTGTAATGTATAGGTGGTTTTCTCTGCCTAGGCAGGAAGGCAGTCACAGTTTACTTGCTAAGCAGCCACAATGTGATTGCATTCAGTCACAGGGCTGAATCTTCAGGTGCTGTTTCGGTTGCAGTGTTAAAATGACACCAAACTTCTAGTTGGAAGAGAAAAAACCCTCCAAACTATGACTGGAATGGTTATACATAACACTTAACCCCATTGTCTTGTCACGGAGGTGACAATGTCATGACATCACCATCCATGGCTCCCTATTAGCATAAAACACTTTTTCTGAGTTGACACTCACTAGTTATTGAATTTTAAAACTGCTTCTTTGAGACAATTTATTTCTGATTTATTTTATGCAGATGACAAAGCATAGGAAACAGTGCCTCCTGTGCTGTGTAACTTTCCTCTTTGGGCATATTACAAATTACAGTTCTTGCATCTACTGTTCTCCATGTTACTCATGGAAAGCAGTTGTTGCATATTCATGGACCAGTTGTATGTTTAAAACCAAATAAAAGACTGTTCCAGGAAAAATATTTCCTTCCCTAAAAAAGCTAAGGATAACAGCAAAAACATTAGAACATATGTTCATGTATTCAACAACTAGCAAATCCTAAGTCTGTATACTAAAAAAAAAAAAAAAAGGAATCAGAAAAGTTAAAGAATCTTTAAAATTTCTTTTCCTTTCTACCAGACCTCAACCACAGAAATCATATTTTGCTATGCTTCAGTCATTGATGGGTGATAACTACACATGGAAATTCAATTTTATACCACATTCTCTGCTAGTGCTCATCAAAATATTACTTTTTCAGGTAATGTAGCTATTTAGTAAGCAAAGGTGAAGACGTTTTCTACACCTTAGCATGTGACCTTTGTTTCTGGGAAAATATATGTGATGAAGTGTGTGTTACTGTATGTGATTATCCTGTTAGTGGAACTTCCTGCTGTTTCTTCTTGCCATTCTCTGATGAAAGGTAAGTGATGAGCTTAAAGATTTTTGTCTAGGCATAAGGAACAGCTTATGTTGAGTCAAGGAACACTTGCATGAAATAATTGACTTTGTTTATATCCATCTGCACTTTATTCGCAACAACACTGAAAGGTGACATTTATCTTGCGAATTTCTCATTCATTTCTGTACTCTGATCTCATCGTTCATGCAGCTCAAGTGCATGATACATGTAGATGAATATTTATTATAGATGATGAAGTGTCCTTTTGGCAGTATAATATACTTCACTATAAAAATAAACAGATTGTACATGAGGCTGTCTGATTTGAGTGTTGGCATAGATAGTACCTCACTCTTATCTAGTGCTTTTCATCATCAGATCTCAAGCCGCTTACTGAAGAGGGCAGTACCATTATCCTTCCTTGGTAATTCCACACCCTTTACTGGATTGTGCAGCTCTCGGGGGCTCAAAAGTCCCTCTCAAAATTCCCAGAGTATTCTTACGCAAAATTATGTTTTAAAGCACTGGAAAAGTTCTGGTCCTGTGGAGGCGGAAGAAGGTCTGTGTTCTGATATTCCCAGGGATAAATAAAATTTTCTGCTGAGATTGTGTCTGGTTCATCAGTAAATATTGTAGTCTTAATAGTCTAAATTACATTTATCTTAAGAACATTTGTGCAATCTGGTCTTTTATTTGAAGTCATGTCTGCAATGTTAGTGGAGAGAATTTGCTAACTTTAGTCTTCAGTTTATCTCTGCTGTAACCCATGACCAGAAAGAAAGTCCAGGACTCCCAAACTCATACCACACCAAGACAACAAGAATTCATAGAATTAAAAATTCTTTTTCTAGAGAAAAATAATTCATAAAGACAGCCAAACTTTACCCTAAAGGAGAGGAGAAAATAGAAATTCACTTTTAAATGTGTGTGTTTATGGGTAGGTAGCTGAAAAAGATTACTAAGAGGTTTATACGTGATTTATGTTCCTTTGTCTTTGAAGTTTACTGAGGACCACATCTTATCCGGGACATCTACTCTGTGAACAGTATACTGCCAAAATGTAACCCACCAATGGGAAATTGGTGCTCAGAAAGTCTGAGAATCAACTGATTTATTCAGGTGTCTAATGTGAACTTCTAAGATAGGGTGCTACTAATGCTAAGTCTGTCCATTTTCTGAAACAAATTGGTGCATAAGATGCGTGGCGAGTCACTTGCCATTTGCTACACTGTCTGCCATGAAGGGCCTTTTCTGATGCCTGGAAATGGGATGTGTGGGCAAGGAAGGAAGGAAAGTAAAATGCTGGATGGGGCTTAGGGGGGTGTACGTGTCCTTGTGTGCAGTATTGGCTGCTGAGGAGTTCCTGGAGCTGAGGTCACACTTGTAGAATGAACTTGGAAAAACAGGTGAGGATTTCCATGGGAGGGGAAAACTAGCTCTAGGAAACTACTGCAGAAGTTGTGTTTCTTGGTAAAAAAGAACCATATTTGGAGTCATTGGATGTGTCAGCTTTTAGACAAAGGAGGATAAGGAATGAAGACTTCATCAATACCTCATTTAAAATCTGAACTATTGGCTTTCAGTGTGTCAGTCACACACTACTGATCATATAAAAACCCTGTTGTTTTTGGTTCTGGTAGATGTGAACTTGCTGGAGTCTTTTACTACCATGGTATGATTTTGCTCACTCTCGTAATCTTAATGGTATGGCTGTCACAAGTCAGGGATCACTCAGGTGAGGAAATTGCAGAGAAAAGGAAGAACTACAAATAATCCAGCTCTGTTTGAGCTGAATCAAGTAATATTTCAATATAAAATACTAGACTACAAATTTAAGTGTGTCCCTTTAAACCTCTCTGATTTTTCATTAGAGATGCTACATTTTCTCAAGCAGCTGAACTGCCTACTCCCCAGGAACTGCAGCATGATTAGATGATGCTATTCCCTGTCCCCCTTTGCCCAGAGGACAGAGTTAACCTTTCTGTTTGTCCATTCCTGAGCTTTAATAAAAAAATTGGGGAAGTTAATGTGTTTGAATAGATTTTATCCAGTGAGTGCTAAGGAGCCTGTATTAGTGAATGAAATGTCACACTGGACACGAACCTCTCTTAAGCTCCAGAACAGACATAGACAGGTACTTCTCAGCTCAGCATCTTCTCAAACTTAAAAACCCCAGTTCTCTCCTATGCTTTCAGTTCTGCAGTGCTCTTTACAATGACATAGAAAATGATGCCCAGTTGGCCCAATTACACCCGGTATGAAATAAAATTAAAAAATCTCCAACATTCATGGCCAATTTACCTCCAAAAACTGAAACTAAACCAACACAATAAAATGAAAAAATGCTACTAATTTAAGTGATTGCATTAGTGCAGATTACAGCCTTTAGGTGCTAGCTTATTTGTTTTTACAGTGGACTCCTGGTTTTAGTGGTTGCTGAAAGACCCACATCTAAGGATAGCTGACACACAAATACTTAATTATGTAATAAATTACATACAGTATATCCCTGAGTATGTTTTCCTTTTATTCTAATTCTTATAGCCAAGTGATTTGATGACATGGAGAAATTAAGTATCTCTAGAATTTTGATTTCGGTTATCACTACTGCTAGTACTTTCTGTTTAAGGTATTAGCTCTTTGGGGACAGATTTTCTCTTTCTACTATGCCAAACACAATGAGGTTCTTGATCTGGATAGAGAAACCTTTGGGAAACTACAAGTAAGTGTGACTAACAATATAATGACATTTCAGGGTGCAGAATGTGCTGTAATGTCCTGTTTTATCAACAAAAACCTCTGTGAGAGGGATCTGGGCAGACATGCATCGAGGTGAGTGGCACTGTGGCTTGTCTCATCATAACCAGCCTGCTCAGAGAGAGCAGCTGTCTCTTGTGCATGGTATTTTTTTCCTCACATGGCAAGTTTTCTGAAGAGGTAGGATTGTATGGGTGAACATCCTTTTCTATGTTGCTTTCCAGTATTTCTTTTTAATTCCATTGCTTGTCAACTCAAAAGATGGAATTTATTTGCAGATGTATATATTTTTCCTTTAAATTCCTTTATCTTTCTGGCAGTTTTGACACCACTAAAACCACCCAGAGACCTCGTATACATGCCCCTCACTTAAGGTGTTTCCTGAAATACACTGGTCTGCTGCCTGTTCTCCTTCTGCAGATGAAAATAGTGATTTCCAAGGTTGAGGTCTTGACTGGTACTATTAAGCAAACTTTTCTCAATGGCAGAAAGGAAACTGAATCTCACAGAGATATAAAGAGTGCTCTCTGCTGTACGCTGAAACATTATGCAATGACTGTCACTGCCATATGTTTACATTTCCCATGATTTACAGAGTTTTGTGTCATGTGATGCTGTGTTATGTTATCAAATTCCATTTAATTATGTGGTTTGTTGGGTTTTTTTTGTGTTTTGTTTTGTTTTACTTTTTAACATTGGGGTCTATGTAGCATGTTCTAGAAAAGGAAAAAAAATGTGAGACAGTAAAATAGCAGAAGTTCCACTGACCATTCTGTTTCCAATCTGTGCAATCATAAGATGCTTGGAAAAATCTGCCACTTCTTCCAGGAGAGAAAAATGGAAAAGGGGTCACAGAAGGTATCTTCTGATTTCCAGCTGTAATGTGTAGCCCCAAAACTTCTGAAGTTAGTATCTCATTTGAAAACCTAGACACATTTCAAATCAGGGTGCTGTTTGATCAGACTTGCTGAAGAACACTGATTTGACATGATGCACAGTTTCCAAACCCATCAGAGAGGAAGAGCGGCTGGAAGAACCATGACTTGAACATCAAGATGTGATATCAGTAAAAATTACAAGAGTTTAAGCTGCAGTCACTGTTTTGATTTTGGGCACACATATATAGAGCGCTGTGCAGGTGTATGTCATGGAATGAGGTTTCTGGAGAGCTTCAGGCACTCGTATGATCTGTTTCTCTGCTGCATCAATGGGAGCTTTGACGTTCAAACAAGGACTCTGGGGCTCTCCTCTCTTGTGGCAGATGTGGAGTTTTCCTCTCCTCTTTCTATCCCCAGAAAGCAATGAAAGGTAGCTGTGGAGAAATCAATCTCATGTAGTAAACCCGTGCTCCGTCTGCTCCCGCACTCAGCTAACAGAAGGGTAAATTCCATCAACGTCAATAATGCTTTGCCGAGATCTCAGTGAAACTGTACCAGGAATAAGCACTGCTCACTGAACATGTTAGTGAAGATTTATTGTGTTTGTCTTGAAGGCGTCAAGTAGCAGAGAGACTTGAGAAAGAAAATTAGGGGAATCGCCGGTGTTGGCTGAAAGGCTTCTGCAAAAGCATTCAAGGACTGAGGGCACTGGGAAGGATGGTGCTGTCCTGGGACTGGGAGTCAAAAGGTGTGCTTCTCTTCCCAAATCTCTCTGTGATCCTGGCTATCTTCTCATCTAGCTCTGATCTCTGCCCTAGCTAGATGGTCATTTTTCTGTTGTCATATGCATGTACAGGACTCAGCAGAGATAGCCTGAACTGGGGCAGAGCAGTACCATCAAAATCATAGCATCATAGAATCATTAAGTTTGGAAAAGACTACTAAGATCATCAAGTCCAACTGTCAACCCAACACTACCACGTCAACTAATCCATGTCCTGAAAAGTAACATCTGCACATTTTTTGAACACCTCCAGGGATGGTTACTCTACCACCTCTCTGGGCAGCCTGTTCCAATGCCTAACCACTCCTTAGCAAAGAAATTTTTCCTAATATCCAGTGTAAACCTCCCCTGGCACATCTTGAGGCCAATGAAGATGTGAAGGGCAGAAGTGCTGAAGCAGACCAGTTCTGAACAATTTATGATAAATTTTAGTCTGGAAATTTCCAAGATAGGAATCTCCAGTCTGCAGGACTACTCTGGGAAGATATCCTCATACGCTCACCTTGTACTTTCTTCTTTTTCTCTCTGCCGGTTCTTAGCCCCTGCCAGGAACAGGATCTAGGACTAGATGGACTTTTGGTCTGACATAGTGTGGCTGCTTTTATATGCTTGTATTTTGTTATGCTACCTATCTCCATTTTCAAACTATCAGAGAGGAGTAGGTACTTTAAAGTCCAGTCACTCTTCATAGGTTAAAAAATGAGACCCAGGGGAGGGTCAGAGGTTTAACAAGTAGAGATTGGCTTAACAGAGACAATGAAGTCAGCACTATTCCCTACAAGATTGACTTATTAGCTGCATAAACCTTATAATCTTTCAACTAAACAGGTTTATATCTAATTTACTATATGATAAAGGAATAGCCTGAGAACTGATGGTCTTTTGTAGTTACTCAGTATGCTGCTTATGATTCCTTGGTTTTATTTATATTGTAGTTTATCATTCAAGCAGGTTGTTTGTCACCGACAAATATGGGAAGATCATGTTCTTGCCTCAGCTCTTGTGCAGTTTAAAAAGAAAGCAGGTAATGATATACTTTTCATTACTGAGCTGACTGAGCAGGGCAATTAGGCAACATATGCACTAAAGGAGGGGAGCCTTATGGGAACAGCCCATACAGTGGTGTCATCCTGACAGTGTAACTGATTTTTTGGAGTGTAAAAGAGAAGAGTCTATTCCACAGAGATGGACTCTGCTTTCTATTATGACAGATCTTCTGAGGTCAATGCAGGGTCTATATGCTCCCTTTAGAGCATGGACCTAGTTCTACACCCAGGTCTGATGCCCCTACCCTCCAGCAGTTCAGACACGATGAGCCTTGCCTGCAGGAGGAACAGCTGAGGCAGTGCTGCCTCAGCTGAGGTACCACCCCACCACGCATCGCAGGGTAACATCTGTTGTATCAGACAGTTGGGATCAAGTGGGGAAGTGGGATGAGTTTCTTTCTTCAACTGCTCCATGCCTAAATGAAAGGGGTGAGTGGGGGCAGGTTCATTTCAAGGGGAAGAGAGCACCTTCCTTGACTTCCTCACCTCCCCAGGTTCCACTGAGAAACAGATCTCAGGCCCTGTTGGAAGGTGTCCAGCCTGATAACCAGGTGGCTGATAGGAAGACTATACCTGAGGTCTTACCACAGGCAGATACCCTTTCCAGCCATATAACCTCTCTCAAAAGGAAGAAGAGAAGAGTTATATTTGTTGGAGATTTGCTTCTAAGGGGAACAGAGGGCCTGATATGCCAGGTTGACCCTTGTCAAATGGAGGTCTGTAGTCTTCCTGGAGCTTAAATTAGGGATGTTACTGAGAAACTCCCCAGTCTGGTGTCGTCATCAGACTATTACCCACTGCTCATCTTCCAGATGGGGGAGAAGGAAGCTGCATCCCATAGCCTGAAGGGAATGAAGAGATACTTCAAGGCCTTGGGACAGTTGATGAAAGACTCTGGAGCGCAAGTTATTTTCTCTTCCCTCCTTCCAGTTCTGGGAGATGACATGGGATGGAATAGGAGGATCCACTCTGTAAATACATGGCTCAGACACTGGTGCTACAGGCAGGGCTTTGGCTTCTTTGGTCATGGCTGGTTTTATAAGACAACAGATCTGACCACAGTATGTGGGAGGGGCTTATCACCCCGAGGAAGTAGGGTTCTAGGAAGACAATTAGCTGGCCTCATCCATAGGGCTTTAAACTAGATTTGAAGGGGGATAGGGTTGTTACTGGGTTCCCATCAGTGGGTCAGTGTTCTGGTAAGCTGAGCTTTGAACTAGGTTCAAGGGGGGAGGGTGATGGAACCAGGCCTGATGGACAAAAACCTGGGAGGAGCATGCCAGGTTTGGAGGGACAGTGTACTACTGAGTTATCAGGCACTGTAGAAACACCTGGAAGTGACAGTGCAGGAGCTAGAGCTTCTCTTGTAAAGGTGGAAGGATCAACAGCCGGACTGAAGTGCATTTACACTAATGCACGCAGCATGGGCAACAAACAGGAGGAGCTCAAAGCAATTGTACAGCAGGAAGCCTACGACTTAGTTGCCATCACAGAAACTTTGTGGGATGACTTGCACAACTGGAGTGCTGTGATGGATGGGTATAAACACTTCAAGAGGGACAAGTGAGGAGGAAGGGGTGGTGGGGTAGTCCTCTATATTAGGGATTATCTTGATTGTCTGGAGTTTAATGATAGTGATGATAAGGTTGAATGTTTATGATTTAGAATCAAGAGGAAGGACAACATGGTGGACATCCTGGTGAGAGTCTGTTATAGACCACCCAACCCGGATGAAGAGGTAGATGAAATCTTCTTGAGGCAGCTGGGAGTAGGTAGCATCATGATCACTGGGAAGGCACCCTGCTGGCTCATGAATAGAATGGGTAGTCAAGTATTGGAAGAGGCTACCCAGGGAAGTGGTGGAGTTAACATCCCTGGAGGTATTTAAAAGGTGTGTAGACGTTGTGCTTGAGGACATGGTCTAGAGATGGACTAGGCAGGGTTAGACTGTGGTTGGACTTGGTGATCTTAAAGGTCTTTTCCAACCTAAGTGATTCTATGATTCTATGCATGCAGCTAATAATTTTGAGTTTTATAGGCAACTAATTACTGAAGTTGTTTAGCTGGCAATATTAATGGAAAGTGTAGGTCAAGGAACATACTGTACATTAGCTTGGTCACTAGTGCATGCTACCCTGCATGAGGTTCATGTCTGAAAAGATCAGGTTTCCTCTTGCCTGCTATCTTACTCACTCACAGACATATGTCAGTGCATATCCCAGAGTCCCTTATCCCACTGGCTGCTACCAGACATCTGTATACCTTCCCACCTTAGCAAGACTTAGCAGAAGTAAATTAGAGTTCATATCCTGCCATTCTTCTGCAGGGCTTGACATTTTGGCTTAGAGCAGCTCCCACCAAGGACACTGTGGTTTTCATGAAAACAGGCGCGTTTTCCCATGGTTTTACTCTGTGAGAAGCAAAATTGATCAGAAGGGAGGAAAAGACAATTTGAGGTTTGTTATTTCTTGCGTTGCCATGACAGGATTCCTTAGAAGTCATTTTGGAGATTAAACTTCCTGAAAAAGGAGTGTCCCTTACATGTATACAAGTGGATGGTATGAGGAGGCACTTCTATGACTTCAGTTCTTCCATTATATGTCTTTCAAATTACTGGCTTTGTAATCTGTAGGTCCTGTGTTGTTTTATTTCCTTATGAAAAGGGAATGTAAAGAGAAAGGTGCTAATATCTCATGACCTAATTTAGCTGGAGCCATGCTCTTCTTCAGCATCACAATGGCTACGTCAGCAGGGAATTCCCAGGCCTAGTTATTTGTCACTCCTATATTTAGATTCCCAGTCATACCTATGTATATTGCACAGAACGTGTCCCACACCAGCTTTCACAGCAGTCTGAGTGGAATCACTGTTGATTCTTCTCAAGTCTTTTATCCTTGGAGCAAAGGAAAAGCCAGAAAACACTGAATGTTGCGCTGTTGTTGATTCACCTTTTTGGCAATGGCTAGTTGTACACACCTTACCTTCTCTCTTTTCCAGAATGAAAAATAGCTGCCTCTTGACACTCCTGATCAGGTTTAGGAGTGAGCTAGATGCCAAGTTTCACTCTTCTTAGTATTGTGCAACACTCCTACAGAGCCCTTAAGGAGAACATTAAGAACCTACATAACCTTAAGGTGAAAGCTAGAGGTGTTTGTACAATGAGGCAGCAATTTTGAAGATTATGTCCTTGAACTTAAGTGTTTCTTTGTTGATGGGTCAGAAAGTGTTCATGTCCTTTTTCCCAGTACAGCAAGCCAGCTGGGTACAAGCCAGATCCTGTCTAGAAGCTGTGCATCATAGTATTAGCCTGGGCCAATAATTCCTGTCTGGTGACAAGGCATTTTAGCTCAGGCATAGTGCCCTGTTAATGCAACTGGACTGAAACATGTCTGTTTTAATGGAACACATGTAGAACAGAAAGGGAAGTGTGCCCTGACAACCTGTGTCCTCTTCATGTCCATCTGAGGGTGTAGCCCTGCATTGACTTTTCTTGCCCTTTCCAAATGGTACAGATATTTGCCCCCAGATAACCTGAACTGAAGGATTCTGTCAGCAGGACTGTCCTTTCTCATGATCAGATAAACAGAATGGTCCTGTCTTCTACATTTCTGCTCTGCTGATAGCTCAGGCTACAGAATATCTAAAAATACACAGGTTTTAAAAGTATCTGAAGATACAGGTTGCATCAATTTGTTCCCAAGCTCTCATGTCTTCCTCAAAATAAGTCTTCTTTTTGGGGGGGGCTTTTCTGGCCTTCTATCAATACTCCATCCAAAGAAACCACACTGATTTTTTTAGTCTTAGAGACACTGAGTATGCAGGTAGAAAATGGGTTGGAATTTTGGCTTATATTCTAGTTAGAAATAGATAAATCTGTTTATGCCAGATAGTGATTTGACTGGAAGAATCCTTACCACACCCAAAAGAAATTAAATGGGTAGTTATAAATATTCTCTTTAATCACGGAAAAGAGCCTTGTATCCAAATATATGCAGACTCCCTTAAAGACATGGTCAGGTTCTCCTTTCATCATCAGCAGATTTGCTTTGTGTCTCTCAGTTAGCTTCCTTTAAGTTGCACCACTGGTTTAAGCTAGAGTTACTGAGAGATCTTGCTCCCAGGCAGCTGAGGAAATGCCTCCCTTTTCCTCATTTTTTGAGCCTTTTGTTATTTCTTGTATGAGCTGCTATCATAAATATTTAGATGGAAATGGCTAATAGGAAAATTGTATGGTTTCTAAGTTCAATGAGCCATTAAATAGGTTCTAATAATCTTGATAAAAGTTTGGAATATTTAATAATGAGAAGCAGACATATAGATTACTTGATTGCTACCAGCCTTTCTCGGTAAATATTGTCAGCGGCTCACATACCGCTTGTTCCTCAAACACCCTCAAAAAAGTGCCCCTGGGGATGGGGGAGGGAATCAACCAAATAAAGTATAAACAAAATGTTGTTCCAGAGAACATAACCAACTTTTTGGAAAATGTTGTTTGCCACATGCTTTTTATCATCATCACCGTGGAAGGTTTAGAGTTTTTCCAATAAGCAATTAGAGACCTAATCAGACTATACATTTATAATAATTTACACTTATATTGCAGTGTAACTACATCATGAGTTTCAGTGGCCTTTTGCATAATTGACACTCTCAGAAATCAGAAATTTGACATGTACAAAGTCACCTTCTCAAGGTAAAGCACCCCCCTCCCCCAGGAGATTGGGCAAGAAGTTAGTTTATTCAAATTACATCAGGGCATAGCCCGGTGGGAAACCTGCCTTAGCAGCACTCCTAGAGCTCTCCTCTTCATAGAATCATAGAATCATAGAATATCCTGAGTTGGAAGGGACCCATAAGGATCATCAAGCCCAACTCCTGGCTCCACACAGGACCAGCCAAGTCAGAGCATGTGGCTGAGTGCATCATCCAGATGCTTCTTGAACTCAGTCAAGCTCGGTGCTGTGACCACTTCCCTGGGGAGCCTGTTCCAGTGCCCAACCACCCTCTCAGTAAAGAATCTCTTCCTAATATCCAACCTAAACCTCCCCTGTTGCTGCTTCATACCATTTCCTTGGGTTCTATCACTGGCTGCCAAAGAGAGGAGATCAGTGCCTGCCCCTTTTCTCCTCTTCATAAAGAAGCCACAGGCCGCGATGAGGTCTCCCCTCAGTCTCCTTTTCTCCAGACTGAACAAACTGAGGGATTTCAGCCTCTCCTCTTAAGGTTTCCCCTCCAGATTCTTCCCCATCCTTGCTGCCCTCCTCTGGACACTTTCCAGTAGTTTTGTGTCCCTCTTGTACTGTGGCACCCAAAACTGCACTCAGTACTCAAATGGGGCCACACCAGCTCAGTGTAGTATGGAACAATCCCATTCCTGGACATGGGCCATTCTGTGTTTGATGCACCCCAGGGTAAGGTTGTCCCTCCTGGCTGCCTGAGCACACTGCTGGCTCATGTTTAACTTGCTGTTGACCAGGACCCCCAGATCCCTCTCAGCATGGCTGGCCTCCAGCATCTCATCCCCCAGTTTGTATGTGTAGCCAGGGTTGCCCTTTCTCAGGTGCAGAATCCGGCACTTGTTAAACTTCATGCTGTTGGTGATTGCCCAGCTCTCTAATTTGTCCAGGTCTCTCTGCAAGGCTTCTCCACCCTCAACAGAGCCAACAGCCCCTCCCTATTTGGTGTCATCTGCAAATTTACTTCAGACACCCTCTAGTCCTGAGTCCAGGTTGTTTATGAAAACATTAAAAAGAACTAGGCCTAAACTGGAGCCCTGGGGAACCCCACTAGTGACTGTCTGCCAGCCAGGTGCAACCCATTTACTATCACCCTCTGGGCCCAACCCTTCAATCAATTGCCCACCCAACACATCATGGCTTTGTCTAGTTGTATGCTGGACATTTTGTCCAGCAAGATACTGCGAGACACGGTATTGAAAGCCTTCCTGAAATCCAAAAATTCTTTGTCTACTTAGTGATTTTAGCAATTGCTTAATTAGTTCATTGAAAATTAGGTAAATTTAGGCTTCTACATTGTGGGTGTCTCTATTTGCTCTATGTAGTGCAAACAAGGAAATATTTGCAGGCCAGGTGAAACTGGTCAGAAGCCTAAGATGTGTTTATGCAAAAAGCTCCTTGTATGTGTGAAGTGAATGTGTTCCATGCCTTGGTCTATGTGATAAGGGATAAACTCACCTGCACATGTTTGTAACGGATGGTCTGCTGACATCCTGGTTGGATGTTGGATCTAGTGGCCTCTGAAAGGTAGCACCAAAATGCTTTCAAGTATAGAGACCCTCATGCTGGTTGCATGTTGTCAAGAAGTTCCTTTCTTCAAGCAAGACAGAACCAGGTCTGCCCATCTTTACGGACATTTATGATATTTGATGAGATAGATCAGAGCTTCAGGTGGTACAGCTGCAGGAAGCAATAAACTAATGATACATTCTCCTACCTTGTGTTAACTAGATAAGAGGAGCTCACGTGAGCTGCGTTGTGCGGCTTTTAAGTTTGTAATGGAGGAAGTGAGAGGGCGGGGAAAGGGAAGATGCTTTATCTGCTCTACACCTTCTTTGCCCTTATCTCCTTGTGAAAATGATAGATGAAGTTGCTATGACTGTAAACCCTGCTGAGTGAACAGAAAAAAGAATGAATGTTGTTTCCAAAATGTTTCCAGCACGGTTACATAATCTTCCTGCGATTTGCAGAGATCTCACAGGCTCCATCTGGCCTACTGTTTGTGCAGCTGTAGTCCTTCTTGGAGGTCTGGCCATGTCCACCTGGATTTTCTGTCTTAGCGGCTGGCACCTACCATTAAACAACATCACTCCTATGTTGTTTGACTAAGTGCATATGATGTACACACCTTGTGTAGGGTGGGACAGTTATCCCTCTGAAGACGTTAGTTTTTTTGGGTTCGTGCGTCATGTTTGCATTAAGCAGCTGACGAGCTAGGTCTCCTGTCCTTCAGATCGCTGTTTGTTTAATTGTCTCTTGGTGTTTTCTATATCTGATGATTTTGTCTTCCGTCTACATTGCATTAGCTATCCAGTGTGGGAACCGATTCTTGATTGTGCCTACTTAGCTCAAAAGAACTCTAGGACACAAGACCTGTAGATGTTACCTTGATAAAAACTAAGCTTTCATTTCATGGCATGCGTACACCTGTGTAATTGGGTGCCTCTTGCATATTTTAGAAGCATAAGGACTGACATTAAGTTCAGTGATGGACACCCAAACCTGTTGATCAACTTCAACTAGGTAAAAAAAACCAAAGTAAGCATATTCTGACCTTATTTATAGTGATTTAAGCCCAGTGGCACTAGTAAAAAGCACTACTGGAGAGAACAACTAGGATTAGACTAACTAGTATGATGCATCGACCTTTCAGACGGCTGGGATTCTTTACAAATGGTGAGTCCCATATCTGCACAGAGTTTATGCTACAATTAGGCCCTCATTAAGGAATCTGATCAGTGTGAGAAGTCTTTTATGCTTACACAAAATTCCCTTAACAACAGCAGGGACCCATACAGGCAGCAGGACCCACGTGCATCCAATTAAAGGGTGGTGGCACATATATATATCTATATATGTATAAATAAACCCCGGGCATTAGTCACAAAAGTGTTTTGTCTCCAAGTTGGAAGGAAGCTTCTTTCACACATTGCACTGCGGCACTTCAAGACAACTCATAATCTCTTATCAAGCCGATGGTGCAAAGATAGAAGGGGGGCAGATGGAAATTATGTGCCTGGAGTTTCACCAGAGCCACTGAATCACATGCTTGCCTCTTTCTAAAAGCTCTTGGGATCTTTGGTACCTTGTACCATTAAAGCTGTAACCACCGTTAGAATGGTGCTCACTTTTCACACCGAAATATGAAATAGGTAGAAGGTTCCTGGAAATTCAAGTGAGGCAGAAATTGGCCTTCCATTCGTCAGTCTCATGCAAACAGCTGGTCCATGATAGAGGGCTTCGGTGGCTGTGGTTTCTCATTTCTTTCATGGTAAGAATCCATATTCAGGACCTGGTTTTGAGCCCCATCAAAGAGAAGAAACCAAAGAAATCATCAATAGCATCAAACTGCGTGTTAATTAACTGATAAGCAAATGAGGTAGGGACTGTCCTCTGCACCCTCCTTTAATCAGTTGATGGTGGAGAGCTGAGATCTTTCTGCATCATGGTAACAAGTGGAAAAACTTCGCAGAAAGAGGAGCCAGCCTAGAAACGAGGCAGGCTTGCAAACGCCTGAGCTGCTTGCAAAGCCTCTGCCACTCCAGTGGCAGCTGGGTGAAGCTGGGCTGTTAGTAGTAAGTGCAATTATTTGCAGCATGTGTATACTCATGCATGTCTCTGTAGTCTGTGCTGCCAAGGCTTTTTCCTTGCAACGCCTCCTGCTCTGTAGCTATAATAACAGCCTCATTGCGTAGCTTTAGCTGGCACCTTGCTCATGACTGTTAGGCAGGGCACTGCTCAAAATTAGATGCAACAAGCCAGCTTTCAAAGGGGGAATGCTGAGCCTGCAATTACAAATTTGAGCCTGTGAAACCACAGATGCAACATGGTTAGAATGTAGGTTTCTCAGAGTTATGTTGGAGCAGAGTGTGGCTGGGCCCAATGACTGATGTGCGGGGTAGGTGAACTCATACCTCTAGCTCTTCATTTGTGGTCTCAGGCTGAGATCAGGCATGTTATTCCAGATAGAACAGAGCCAGGGTAAGAGGTTATTGTCCTTGTCTGCCTGTCTTCAATCCTCTGGGTACTCCCATCCTCTTACCTCCTGAAATAACTGCCCTGAGCTTTTCCCTCACCATATAATGTTGGCTTAAAACAATGATGCAAAATTTTAATTCATTAATTCATTTATATTGGAGTGCATTTGTTTATTTTATATTCATTTATTTGCTCATTCATTCATTTCCTGAACTGGATGCTTTTAACAAATGTAGGTTATGGCTTGCCTACTTGAGCGGGTTGGTGAGGTGGACTACAGCCATTTACTGTCACCAAACAGAAACATCCCTGGTTCTGCCACTGTCGAGGCCAGACTCTTTTTTTTTCTCTTGTAGTAACTCAGGTGCTTGTTATATCCACCCATGAACTTTTTGCCAGGTGAATGAGCTGAATCAGTTCTCTGGAAGTGTTAAGCGAGTACCAGAACTGGTGGAAGAAAGGACTGGACTGTGTAGTTGGGACAGAAAGGAGCACAATCATTTGCTGTTGACACATGGGTACAGATGTGAGCAGATGATATAACTCTGGGAGCTGTAGAGAGCATTTCTTGTATAGTTGCACTGATAGATCTGGAGGGTTGGTAACCTCAGGACATGGGAAGAGAGTTGATGATCTCCCTGATACGGCTGGTGGATGCCCAGCTCTTTATTAGAGGTGTTCAGTGAGACAGAGGTCTCTAAATGCAGTCTTTTGAGAAACTAGTCAGGAGTCTGTGTCATTTCCAGGCCACAGCTTGGAACATCTGCATTTTGAAGCATGTGAAGGACATGTTTCATGAAAGCTCTTGGGCATGTTTTGTTTGGGGGATGCTTCAACAGTGTCTGTTTCTTTGAGGATCTGTTGGGATCCTGATGGGATCAGAAAACACAGTTACTGCTGATCCCTCTTTGGGTCCTCTCCTCAAACGTAGTCAGAGTGGCTTGGCAGGCAGCCAATCCACTGAATTGCAAATACGAACTGCCCTGTGAGTGGTAATGGGCATGAAAGGGAGAGACAGTAACCATGGGATTTAACAGCACTATCTGGCTTTGTCTGCCTACCTATGCCCTGTATCTTCAGGCTCTTGCAGGAGAGTGGGCAGCTGGTCTGTGACTTGTGCAACATAGGTCTTAGGGCAGATGTGCCACCAAGGTGCCTTTGCTGCTCTGGCTCTTATGTGTGGGTAAAAGAGAGGACTAAGCTCTGGTTTCCCTCCATTCTCAGCTCAGGCATGTCTTTGTAACCCAGCCTGCTCCTATGTACACAGATAAATGCCAGCTCAGCAGAGAAACTGTATGATTTCCCACTCTCCCTGGTGTTTAAGCTGGACCATTGTGTTACAAGTGAGTAGGCCACTAACTCACCAACTCCAAACAGGACTAAGCAGGAATTACATGCTGCGGGGAAGATTTGTTCCCTGGAGTTTTAACTTGCTCTGTTCCTCAGGACAAGATCCATAAGCCCCTTGGCTGTAGCCAGTGACCTGTTCAAATAAACTCTGGCCCTGGGCACTTCATTGATGAATGTATTGTGCAATTTTACTCACTCTTTCCATCAGACTTTTTAGTTGTCTCCTATGTAGTTGCACCCTTTGTAGCAGCTGAGAGCTACAGCAGCTATAAAACACAAGGAGTAATGGAGCTCATCCCTAATTGAAATAGATGCCTCAGATTATATGTTGGAGCTTCCTGCTTTATTAGAGGCTGTTCCCTCCCCCTGTGTTGTCATTGGAGAGGTTACACCATGGATTTGCAACTTCCCCAAATAATAAGGGCCTTCTGGTAGAGAGGTCTGGGCTGGAGAAGCAAGAAGCCTGAGAAACTATGCATCTCAAATAGCCTATTGTCCTGGTTTCAGCTAGGGTAGAGTTAATCTTTCTAGCAGCCAGTATAATGGTGTTTGGAAGTCAGGATGAGGACAGTGCTGATAACACCCTGATGTTTTCAGTTGCCAAGCAGTCAAGGACTTTTCAGTTGTTCATACTGCCCTCCAAAGGAGAGGGCGGGGTGTGGGGAAAGGATGGGAACACACGGCACACAGCTGGGACCGGTGACCCAAACTGGCCAAAGAGGGTATTCCATGCCAATTATGTCATGCTCAGAATAAAGGGGGACTGATGGGGGAAAGAGCACTCAACTCCAGGACACAGAGCTTTTGGGGATGGTCTGGTTTCAGGACAGCTCTGAGCTGTATGGCCTATTTGTGCGGTTTGGTGAGAAACTGCATTGTGTATCACCAGTTTAGTGTATTTTGCTGTAAAGTCCTGTTAGTGTGAGTTCTTTGTCTGCTGTCCCAGCAAACTATCCTTAGCCCAACCCACGTGGTTCGCCTTTGTTTTTTTCTTTTCCCCTTCCCCTTTCCCCCACCCAGAAAGAGTGGCTGCATGGTGGGGCTTAGCTCCTGATCGGGGGCACAACCACGTTACCTGTGTCCCACACGGCTAAGGTGTCTGTGAACCTGGAGGATCTCCACAGTGGGACATGGTGATAAGGCAGTCTCATTTCACAGCCCAGCCAGGGTGGAGCTGTCTGTCTGCGGGATCCCTTCAGCCCTGTTATGGAGTTGGGGTTTTGCTGATACTTGCCCGAGATCATCACCTTTGAGCCAGCCCAGTGGGGAACAGGATTGCCCGTGTCAGCCCCACCATGGGACAAAGCTGCCAATGCAGCTGTAAGCCCAAGCCCAGCAGCACAGAGAGGGACGTGACTCAAGTTCATGGCTCTGCTCTGTGCCTACTGTGCTGTTTTTGGAGAGCCCAGGAGCAGAGCAATCCCCATCCAAAGTTTTCTTCTTCCTCCATTTTCCAAGTTTTCACTCCCTTGCTGACCGCTGCTCAGCCAGATTTCCTGAAAAGGTCCTGATGCCTTTCTCCTAGCTGCTTTGGCCTGCCCTCACCCTCTGCACTTGTATGGGGCTCTGTGGCTCTGCAGGAACCCCAGGCACATGGCCCCTGAGCACTCTGGGGAAGGAGAACCATCTCCCCACCTCTGCCACCTGCACATAGCCATGTCAGGATTTATTTTGTCCCACGCTTGTAATGAAAATCTGTAAAAAGGATGTGCAAGCATCTCACTGCTTTCTTCGTGGGCTCACACCGAGTGTTGTGTTTAGGAAAGCAAAGGGGACTCAGCTCTGATACCTGGCTTTCAGCAGCTTCTCTCCAGAGACAGCCTAAATCTTGGCTTATGAAACTTGAAGATCTATGAAAACACTCTACAGAACAAGGACTGTGGAGAGGTGACACAGGAGGTCTCAGCTTCTCATCTGAATTTTGTAGCTGAGCCTAATTTTGGCCTTAGCTCAGCATGAAGTTGGTCTAGGGAGGCTACAGACAGGTGCTATCAGCTCTGTTGGTTCTCATTCCCACAGCTTAGCTGGTCAGAGGTACTGGGAAAGCCCTTCACCATGCGAAAGTTGAGGCTGTCCCTGTCTGTAGGCTGGGATGCTCACTGACTTGCTGCAGTAGAGGTGGAAGGGGATCTCCCGAAGGCAGAGTCTTTCTTCAGCTGGCAACAGGCCTCCAGAAAACATCTGTCTCTCCCTGGCATATCATTTTGCTGTTTCTTTGCAGTGGCGTAGGCATGCTGGTGTGGTGCTTTCAAATTAATTTCAATCCCTGACTAAGAAACACCAGGGAAGTATTAGATAATGAAGGCTACATAGCCTCCATACCTCCTCTGGGTGGGTGAAAAAGACACCCTTGTGTTTCCTCACACCGTGATTAGTGCTTTTCAGATGGTTTTAATGAGTTACGCAGAAAGAGTTATGAGAAAAACAAGGGGAAAAAATTCAGTCCTTGTCCTCCTGTGAAAGTGGAGCCGTAACAGCCCCCTCTATCTAGACAGTCAGAACTGGAAAAGCAAATGGCCTCACCTGTAATTTATGGCTCACTGTATAGTCACAGAAGCTTTGCCGCTTGCAAAGATGACCCTTAGTGGGTTATTAACGTGAATCTCAAGAGACTCACGTTAACACATCCATCCTCCTGTTAATTAATTAGCTGAAATATGCATGCCTTCCTCTGATGCTAGCTTGCAAAGGGTAACATGAATTTTGATTATACTTAATCCCATGCGAAATACAACAGACGCTCACACTATGTAAACAGTGACGGGAAGCTTAGAAACCTTTGTGATCCAACAGGATCTGAGCACAAGTGCTGGTGTCTAGCAATCTGCAAAAAATATTTCAACACAGAGCTGCCACGGTATTAAAAAATAAAGCGGGGTTTGTTTTGTTGTAGGCTTGTTTCTGGCAGGAATGGAAGCAGGTTTAATACTTATTCCAGTCAGGCAGTCATTTTACTGAGGCATTATCAATATGCTTTCCGAAGTTTCTTTGTGGAAGAGATATAAATTTATTTGCAGCCAGAAACCTGCCATCTACAAAGCTGCTATAAAGCTTTGGCGGTGAATAGCTGCCTTCGAATGTCCTGCTACACACCTTTCCCAAACATTTGATACGCAGCAGGTGAATGTGAGAAGCTTATCAGTCCAACCCAGTGTTATTTCCTGTCATAACTTTGCACAACAAAGGAAGTTTCTGTCCTTGCTGAGCTTTGGTGTTGCGATATGTACTGAGGTGCCTTCAGAGAAACCACTTTAATCCTTGGGAAGCCGAAATCACAGAGAAGGGAACAGGGATATTGCTCAGGCTAACTGCAATTTTATCAGCACCCAGGCATATCAAAGCGTGCAGGTGTGACACGGGAGGCAGCCACAGGTGATGGAGGGATGCTCGCCTGGGCTTCTGCTTCGGCAGAATTAAAGGAGAGCCTGGGGCCTGGGCTGTGCTTCCAGTGCTAGATTTCAGCATCCTCTGCTATAAAACAGGAAGCAAAAAGAAAGGCTGGAATTTATATTTAAACTTATTTGATCAGAACTTTTTTTATGGTATCAAAAGGAGAGATCTGGTGGGCAGTCTTGAGATGTTTGGTTTTTTGAGGGGGGGGAGGGATGATGCCTCAGCCACCAAGGCATCAGAGTAATGGAGCTTCACAGCACAGGCAGTTGTACTCCATTATGTCTTGTGTGTTTGGCACCGGCACATCAGGGAATAACAAACTCATCCATCTGAAGGGGATGTGAGATCTGCTGCTTTTGCATGAATGGCCAATGCAGAAAATGATTTAAACTTCATGTGTTTTCATGCCAATGGAAGAGCTCTAGCTGATCTTGTCAGCCTTCAGATCTGCCCTGTTACCTGCCTAAAATGCCTCTGGGGTGACAGAAGTAGGTTTGCTTCCTCTCTTCAACACCAGCCTCATTGGATGAGGGGAGAACAAAACGCTGTGCCCATCCCCTTACAATCTGTGCCCATAGCCTTGGAGGAGGTGGTGTGTAGGTCCTGACTCCAAACCAAAAGGACGAGGGGCATAAAGCAGCAGCGCCAGCCAGCAAGACAAGGACTAACCCAACAATGTTTGCCCTTGGCTGTTCCTTGTCTGAAATGCATGTGGGTCTTGTTCTCCCTTTGGCGTGCTGCAACAGCCTCCATCAGAGAGGACAGCAGCTAGGGAAGCACAGTGTCCCTGGGCATTTCTTGTACAGTCTGCACATCTCTTCAGCTGTGCCAGAGGAGAAGATATGAAAAAAGATGGGAAGACAGATCTTCTGCAGATGCCTTACATGTGAATTGTGAATTAAAATAAAACCACTCGGCTTTCATCATGAGCATAAACATGAATTTAAACAAATAAACCTATTTAAAGTGTCAAGGGCTTGGGGTGAGTTAATTTTTTTGGGTATTAGGCAAAATTTGGAAAATTTTGGCTAGAAGAAATAGTGTGTGTGAGCGTGCATGCAAAGATATGTCCACCCAAGTACACACACCTGTCCACTCCAACTGTCTTAAAGATGCAGTGCCTTATGCAAGTGTAGAAGGAAGTATGATCTGCAAGGGCTTTTATTCTTTCAAATGAAGTCAGTGAGAGAGCGTGTGCTAAATGGAGGTTTGTCTACATACACAGATTGTTCCAATTTAACTAAATTGGTTTCTAAATTAATTTAGTTAAATCAGTGCAACCCCTTTAGTAGCTAACATTGATTCAGCTTAATTGAGTTTGTTCCCAAATTAAGCTAAATCAGCATAAAGCGCTCATCAACCAATTTGAGCATTCACATTAAGGGCTGGCAATTTCCCCATGCAAGCCAGACCTGGGTGAGTTGGGGGAATATCCTGATATCCCCATATGCTCTGATGGTGCCATGACCAGGGAGTGCTGTTCAGTCCCCTGATCAGTGGAGGTGACTTGGAGACAGCTACCATGGGGAAGACAGCATCAGCAGCTTGACTTGCTCTTGTTGCTAAACATGGCTCTTGATGGTTGACTTTGTAATTTTATTAGAGGTCAGTGTCACTTGGGGGTTTCCTCCATGATGACTGTGTCAAGTGAGTACCAACATTTTTTATTGCAAGCTATCAGTAGTGGATTTCAATCATGCCAACATGATCACAGCTTAAAATACTCCCAAACCATTTGTTTTTGAGGAAAAAGCAGCACAAATTTCCTTCTCTTTCTTTTGATCTGGGAAGTAAAGCTCTTAGAATTGTGGGCTGACAGTATGTCCTTTATGTTCAAGGAAACATAAAGCGTTCCTTAAAAAAAGAGATGCAAAGTACAGACAGAGCTTGCTTTCACTGTGTTATTTCCTCCAGAAGTTTTTCTTGGATATTGCCTTAGTATATGTTAATAACAGGACAATATTTCTTTATGGGGTATATAATTCAATTAAACATATTAACGAGACAGTCACTTTAAAACAAACCTATTCTTCACATCCACCGTCAGAAAAGAAAATATTTTGCTTTGCAGATGAATCTGATACAGAAGTTGACAGTTAACCAAGGTAACAAAAGCTGCTGTGAATGGTACTGGAAAACCAAGGAAAAAATAATCCCTTCAGATTCCCTTAGAAATATTGATCCATTATATTGGCTTTAAGACAGAGTCCTGCAATTCAGCAGATATCTCAAGTGGATGAGTCTGTAAGAGGCTGTGCTTCAAACCAGTATTCCCCCTTTACATGGGTTTTTTAAAGTAAAGTAGGATTTCTGCCTGACAGGTCAGACTGGAAGTGAAAGAAGAGATCAGCGAAGGGGGACTGAGCTCTGCGTTTACACCAAAGGCTTCGTGGGCTTTTTTAGGCAGGAAAGTCTTTTAGACTTTGAAGGCTTCAAGAGATGATGAAGGCAGGACAGCAGCAAAACTGCCTCTTCAAGGGCCCCCTAAAAGATTCCACGTCAGGCACGTGTTGTGGACAACAGAAGGTCCTTGTTTAGTAATGAATAAAAGGCCAGCAGTTTTGCTTCTCCGCAGCCAGATTTTTAAGCCATAATTGGATCTTGTAACACTGCCAAGGTAAAGGCAGAGGGCCACAACGGGGAAGCCTGACACTGCAAGTGAACTGAAACTAAATATAGTTCTCATGCAGTTTAAAAAAACACACATCAAAGCCCAGCGCACCCGGCCCCATCCGAGGCTCTTGCAACGGAACGGAATGAGAAAGCGACGCTGATAACATATGTATTTTACTGCGGAGCTAAAGGCAGGCGAACGGAATAACCTGAGCACGGCTCTGGCTGGTTGTGATTAAAGATCGTTACGCGCCAAGCGATCCGAGACAGAACCCAAACCCTCGGCTGCCAAGGAAGCTGTTGGGCAGAGGGAGCTGGGACCAGTGCTGCGCTGTTGCTGGGGCAGTGGGGTGCTGAGCACGGCACTGCTCAGCAAGAAGCTGTTGTGTGTGCCTCTGCAGTAGGTCAAACTGCTTTGGGGCTGCAGGGTGAGATTGCATCTGTCTCCCTGGCCTAAGAGAGGTGCTGCACGCAGGCTGTTAGGGTATCACTTGGAAAACGGTCGCTCCTTTCCAAATGACAGTGGTCTCCTTGAGGGCTGTGTGGGGTTTTTCTGGGTATGGTAGGTGTTTGGTGAGTCATCCCAAAGCTGAAAATGCCTGTAACAAACTCAAATGGTATTTGCAAAAGGCAGGATGCTGTAAATATGGATTTGGTTTACTTTGTGGACTTTTTATTTTTAATGGAGTATCTAGTAATGATTTAAGATCCCAGAAAAAGACTACTGATGGGTAAGAGCAGATGGGAGCCACAGAGAGGAGGTTGTTTCTTGCCTTAGAGTAAGAGCTTGGATTAGATAATTTGCTGATATTCCTTCTAGCCCTACACACTACGGATTTTGGGTGCCAATTGTCATGGCCTCCAAGGTCAGATTTATTCAGAACTGGGAATTTGGTCGGCAACATTAATCAGACCAGGACTTACCTGGCAAATTGGTCTCTGGGCTGAGGTTCAGAGAGCCCATCCCCTCACCCAGATGACAAACATTCCTCAGTTTGGTATGTGCCACAAAAGTGGAAACAAAAGAAAAATGGAAATGAACATCCTAGATATTTTCCAGGGTGGGAAAGCAAAACGATTAGAAGTGGGAAGCTTTCACAGTGTTTTGCATTCAAATTGCACCTTTTATCCTAAGAGATCAAGTACTTCACACGTAACTACAATCAGCACTCTGCTCAATGCAGGCACTTCTGGGATGGAGCACAGGAGAGGAAGGTTAAGTACATCTAAAGACACAGGGGCAAAAATGCTCACAGGAAAAATGAGGACCCATAAATGTCCATGAAAACAAACCTATAGAAGGTACAGGCTATGTGGATCACCTTAATCTATTGAAGTGGAGAACAGGAGTAAACTTAATCCAGTGGGAACTGCTGTAGATAATTTCCCTGCTATTAAGGCTTCCAAACACTCTTCCAAGAGAATCAGTGGATTTTTACTGCACATGAAATGTCTGGCCAGAAGGAATTGCATGCTTGACTTCTGAAGAAAAACACTAAGGAAATAGAATTTTCATGAAGAAAGCATCTGTTGGCTTTCATTCTTCCCTTTCATGGGAAAAAATGTGTTATGAAAAAATGATGTTTTCCTCATATGGTCAGTGAAGAGCTACTGCCCTTTAGCCCACTCTTTCCTTCTAATATACAAGGGGATTCCACAGTCATGCTGCTGTTAAATCAGTTGGTGTTTAACCCAGGACAAAGTCTGTATCTGGGGGTCTGTCCAAGAAATTATATAGTGGCTTTCTGTCTGTTGAAATACAGGATTTCCATCTTTTCAGCAGCCTGCCTGTCAAACCAAAGATTTTTTTTTCCTTTCTTTTTTCTTTTATTTTTTTTGTCTCTGTGCATGTGTGTCTTCCATTTATCCCACATGCAGGTTTTTGGAGAGCAAGCCCTTCTGACATGCCTTCATGTCTTACCAAATATGCTTTGTATCATTTAGGTCTATTAAATCATTTTAATCCTAAGCAGTAACACACAGCAGCAGACATGTAAACCTTAATGGCAGTCTGATGGGGCACACTGTGGGACATGAGGAATGGTATGGAAGGTATGGAAGGATGTAATTTCTCCAGGAGGTAGAAGGGAGGAGAAGGGAGACACTGGATACCAAGTGCCGGTGTTTGAAAAGGTACAGGAGAGAGACAAGTTGAACAGTTTTGGTAAAGAAACCCAGAGGCAATTATCTTGGGCTTTGAACTTGATGTTGATCAACTTATTGGGTGGATTGTTTTTCCTTTTTCTGAGCAGCAAGAAGGCACATCATTAGGACAGTTCCTTTTAGTAGTAAGGCATGTTAATTGCTTTGATACCTCAATCAGATGCAGCACAGCTAGATATGTTCCTGGATGCAGTGAAGATGATGCTGTTTCAGAAAGTTGGGATGAAATGGGCAGGGGAGCAGCTACTTTGAACCCGTTTCAGTCTAACAGAGAAGAACAGCCTGAGAATCTAAAGGTTGGGTGGTAATTTGGATGAAAGCAAGCATGAAATGATAAAGTTCATTATTTCAAGGGAAAAAGCTAGACCAGCAGAATATGGATAATGACTCCAAGAAAGTAGGCTTCGGCAAACTTGGGAAACTGGTAAGTAAGGTCTCTGAGGAAAATAGTCTCAAGGATAAAGGAATGCAGGAAAGCTGGCAGTTACTAAGCCTATTTTAAAGGCAAATACCTCTGATGCAGAAGACAGATTGGAAACAGAGTGAGAGACCTGTATAATTGCCTCAGGAGCTCTTCAAAGACTTGAAAATGAAAAAGAGTTGACAAATGGAGAATGCAGAGACCCCAAACAGAATTTCCACTGGATTTCTTTCCCTACCATAAGGTGAAATTAGAAAGGGAGTAGGCCAGAGACCAGCTTGGAAGAGTCCTGGCTGAGTGCTGCAGCACAGGGGCTGCCGCAGGATGTTGTGTGTTGTATGGGAGAGTGTGTGACATGAGCAAGAGGTTGATGAGTTTATGCTTGAATGAGGCACAGAGTGAAAGGGGGTACCAATGACCTGAAGGTGCAGTGATACTGCAGCATCCAGAAACCAGAATGAGAACCAATGAGTTTGGCAGAGCACTGCAGCTTTTGTCATGCTGGTGGGATGATGAGCTTCGTTTTCCTTTTGTCTTTTTGTGTCCCAGTTTTTTGTCACCAAAGAGCTGATATGCTAAAAGAGGGTCTTAATGTAAATTTGAGATACAAAGGTGATTTCCCATGTTTGCTGGAGTTGCAAGAGCCAGGTCAGAAGAGATGGATTTGCAGACTCTGTTAGGAATCTCTGGCTTTTGGAGGAAGAACTGACTGTGGAGCGCTGCATATTGGGACAAGCCAAGGACATTTATCTCTGCAGCCCATCCCTGCAGTGACACAGAAACTGCAGTAACTCTGCAGCTGCCTCTTCCCAGTAAGTGCCATGGGGTCACTGCCAGTGTAGGAAGAAAGCAACTAAAGGTTTTCCATAGGAGAAAACGCTATGGCTGGCCAGACACTGCGCACAGCCTGTGAAGGATGAGGAGTTGAAGCCATAGTTGGTGAAGAGCAAGGTGAGTTTTCCTGCCAGGGAGTCACTGCAGCACAGGGCAGGAGCTCTTGAAATGAAGGGCAGAGTGACAAGACCCTGCAGAGGGACTGTGGGAGGCCAGGGAGTCTTGCATGGGGAGGGGAGCCTTTTCCAGTGGCGGGTGAGAAGCTCTCTGTGTCACTTGAGGTAGGGGACCAGAGCAGTTGTACCTACTGTCCTATCTCTGTCTGACCCTACAGCTGAGCAAGCTGCCCCCTTCCTGTCTCCTTATCTAGGCATGAAGAGGTGGAAGAGCCATCAGTCCAGGAGAAGGCAGTCTCTTTCCTCTATGCCCCCATCCCAACATCCCTCTGAGGGCCTCCTGCCCCAGCAGCACAGTGAGGAACATTGCTGTGGCACACCTACTGCACAGCACTGGGTGAGTCTGTCTGCACATTAATTAAAGCTATTATTAGTGCTGTTAAGCTCGAAGCTTTCCTGAAACAGGAGGGTAATTGCATCTCCCTATGGAGCAGTTGAAGTCCTTCAAGCTGGGATGGCGACCCACCAATCTTCACAGGACTGCAGGGTTATCCTGCACTGAGCCCTCCTGGTGGGGACAGGGACCTGCCAGTGCTTACAGGACCACAGTGATGGAGGAGATACCCTTCAGGGATTGAAGGAGCCCAAACTTGCCCTTTAAGTACCTTCAGGCTTTTGTTTAAAGCTGCTGTTTCACATTCCAGGATCAACTGTTTAACTGCTAATGAATTTGCCTATTGGATCAGGGATGGGGAAGGGAAGACAAGTCACAGTCGTGTGTATGTGTGTGCATGTGTGTATGTGTGTGCATGTGTGTATGTGTGTGTGTTGAGGTGCAAAAGTGAAAAGGAGATGAAGGGAAGGATGAGTAAGAAAGACCAAGTAGATGGTGGCCATTGCAGGGAGGGTGGGGTAGTTCACAATGTGAACTGGGGTGAGCCCCGAATCCAGGATTTGCAGTCAGCCATGCTATCTTTCCACACATTAAATGTCCTCGTCTGGCAGAGCAGAACCCTTTTTCCAGACTACAGCCTTCAGGAATCTGTTGAGAAATCCTTAGGTCCTTTTGAGTAAGGATTTACACCAGGAGGTAAATCCATAGAAACACAAGCACCTCAGAGGCATGTGCATAATCATCCTGCTAGTACAATTTTCCTTCTGGCTATCTTATGGAGGAGCAGAATTACCTTGATTTCTGATGCTTTGCAAGTTGCATATAACATTATGCCATTGAATAAACAAGTGTTAAATGATAATGAGCTATTTATTCATTGCCTGCATCCCTTGATTCTTGGCTGATTTCCACCTGGGCTTCAGGAGACCTCTCTATTGATCAGGGGGTGTAAGCTCTGCAAGCTTTATACCAAAGGACTCTCATCTTAAGGACAGAGGACCTCAGTGTTCTTTGAAATGGAGGCTAATTTGTTTGACCTCAGGTTGTAAAAGATATGGTATTAGGAACATCTTTTCTGTACACAAACACCTGATTATCACAGAATGGTTTGGGATGGAATCCTTATAGATCATCTAATTCCAACCTCCTGCCGTGGGCAGGGACACCCTCCACTAGACCGGGTGGTCCAGAGCCCGATCCAACCTGGCTTTGAACATTGCCTCTTGTCCTATTGCTACAGTCCCTGACAAACAGTCCCTCTCCACCTTTCCTGTAGACCCCTTCAGGTATTGGAAGACCTCCCTGGAGCCTTCTCTTCTCCAGGCTGAACAAGCCCAACTCTCTCAGCCTGTCTTCATACGAGAGGTGCTCCAGCCCTCTGATCATATTCATGGCCCTCCTCTGGACTTGCTCCAACAGCTCCATGTCTTTCTTGTACTGAGGACCCAAGAGCTGGATGCAGTACTTCAGGTGGGGTCTCACCAGAGCAGAGGGGCAGAATCCCCTCCCTCAACCTGCTGGTCACACTGGTTTTGGTACAGCCCAGGACCCAGTTGTCTTTCTGGGCTGCAAGCTTGCATTGCTGGCTCACATTGAGCTTTTCATCAATCAACACCCTCAAGGGCTGCTCTCAATTAATTTTCTGTCCAGCCTATTTTCATTTCAGTGATGTTCATTTCTTGGCAAGCAAGCTAATGGCCTAAAAGTGTACACTGTAAATAATCTTTGGAAACTTTATATGGCTATGGTCAGTCATTGTGTGAATAGAAATTTCCTAAATACATTAGCTGCTGAGAAATAAGTTTCCAGCAATAGTTGTAGATGTGAAAGACTTGCAGATCTAAACCCAGAAGGCCCTGACCTCAACAGGCAAACACAGAAAGTCTCTGTGAGCGAGTAAAATACCACTTATGTGTGCAAGAACAAATGGACAGCAGAAATTCCTAGGGGGTATCTCCCAGCCTGCCATTCCCCAGTATGCAGGTGAAGGCAGTGAGCAGAAGTGCAAGAGCAGCTCCAAGCGCCATTAAGGGCTGAGAGTTTATGAGGGCAGGTGGCATTTCCTGAAGCAGCAGGCAGAACCAACACTTCAGCCTCGCCTTTTGGAATTCATTTATTAATAAACTGGTAATGAGTTTGAACAAAATCTCATCTGAATCACTTTGAAACCTTATGACTAGAAGTCCTGGTGAGGTTCTGCACAGGAGCTCTGAAATATTTTGCAGGACCTAGTTATACTGTAAAATATGTTATTTGACTTTATTGCAGCAAAGCTGTTTTGTTGGGTTTTGTTTTTATAAAACTCCATCCCAAACTAAATTTTTATTGTGTTCTCTACCTGGTGGTACACTTGATGTTTCATTTGTTCTCACTTGATCAGCTAGTATTAATTACAATACAATTAAAATTTGCACTGACTTTTGTGACTGAGTTTCCATTGAAATCTTTTAGGCAGATGTAATAAGAACTTGTCAGTGTGCATTGGACAGTTTTTCCTGTTATGGCTTCAAACAGAATGAAGGACTGATGCAGATCCTTCAAGCTGACAAAACCTGTGACTTCAACATGAAGATGAGACAAGGATTTTCAGTGCCTTGGTGAGTGCAAAGCTCTTCCTTCAGCCAAAAGCCATCTAAACAGAGGAACCTGAAGTATGGTGATGGCAGCATGCTGGCAGTGGATGCACAGATGAAACATTTGCTAGAAGAAAAAACCCAGGAAGTGCTGATTTGCAGCACATTTTGGATAACGAATGCTTGAAATCTGAAATCCTATGTGTATTTTCTTTGTGGTTTAGAGTTGCGGTCAGAGAATATCCATTTCTCCTTCCCATGAGACATGAGAAAGAACAACTCAAGATCATTTATTTTTTCAGACCATGAGTACTCACAGCAAATGTTAGAGGATTAGCTGTTTTAGTGCATAGCTAGGAAAGATTCTTAGTGTTTTGTAGACTACACAGTTAAGAGAAGCAAAGTGTCTCACACTTTTTGCTACATCTGTACTCTGCTTTGCAGACTCATTGATGTAAAACATTATAATGAGATGCAGGACATCCCAGGGGTCCAGAGAACATCTCCAAGACTTCTGCTAAGCTAAGAGTGAGAGCAGAGGCTTTTAAACCAAAACTAAAGGTCTGAAACAGGACACCTGAGGTCATCAAATTCAAACTTCTGCAAGTGGAGGCAGTGCTGAATTGTTTATGTTTAATTCAAAAGTCAGGAGCTCTTCAAGTTCAAAACACTGCCTGACTCCATGATAAACTACAAGCAGTGAGAACAAAAGGCCAATGTCTGAAGTTAGCTCTTCTATTGTTATTGTATATCTGTGAGCCTGTATAAGCCTCTTAATAAAGAATGCATGTGTTACTACTTCATTGCTGCACTTGGACAATTCATGTTTCTGGGGAACACCTCATTCCATAGAAGGAGGTTGTGACAGTGAGAAGGAAAACCCTTCTTGTAGGGTACAAAGAGTAATGGCAAATGAGATGCTTAATCCTTTGAAAAGTGTTGTTATGAGTACTTACACTGAGGAGTAAAATTCTGCACTAAGTGTTTAAGGTATCACAGAGTGTTTAAGGTAGATTTGACTTTCAGTGACTGGCAAAATGACATATGGTCTAGGACATACACACAGAAAAATAAAGCAACCCCTAAAACTTCTTCTTTTTAGATTGACTTCTATTTTTCTCCTAACTACAATGCTGCAAGAGTCAGAATGCTCCAAGTCCATGCCAGTGCCAATGAATAGCCACTGCTGCTGCAGTTTCAGAACATCTAGCCATGAGTCAAGGGGTCCTCTGACTGGAGAGTTTTGTGAACTTTGGGGTGAATTTCTGATGCAGAAGGTGCAAATCACTTCTCAATATCAATACTTCCTCCATCTGACTTTGGTGGTTTGTTGCTGACATTCTTCAGTGGTGGCTCAGCAAATGGTTGCAGGATGTTCATTTGGTCCTTACAATAACCTACATTTCTTTCTTCCCTGGATTTTCCTCTTGTTGGCAGGTTCTCATGCCAGTGACAATGCCAAGTAGTATGACAGAGGGGAAAGACAGGCATCTCCTTCCTAGAGAGCTCTGCCAGTGATGTGTGCTGGCACTAGATGCAGCCAACGCATTCAGGACTTCTCGTACTGAACCGGTCAGCTATTACAAGAAGACAATTTCCTGCCAGACAAGAGGGTTTAGCTGAATTTAGGCATTGTAGCTGGTTACACAACAGCACCAACTGAATTACTATAATCTCACTAATGTAATAGCAATTTCTTAGAATTGTAAGCCAGTGGTTCCAGGACTTACCAACTAACACAGCTAAACACACCAGACCTCTATTCTCTGAGCACTAATTTGTCATTTAACCTCAGGCTGGCTTTTTGGAGGTCATGTGTTGTTCATACCACTGAGTCTCCCCTTTGCTCTGGCAGCTTTGAAACATTTGATGGTAGAAAAGCCTTCCCCGTGTTGCAATAATGCTGCTCATCTTACTGCCTAACACAGTTCTCTGGTTTCCTTTTACTAGTCTGCTAGTCCCAGACTGTACATTCTCAGGAGCAAGGGAAATTATTTCATAAAGATTCCGACTTTCACAATTGGACCATCCTGCTGTAAAAGAACTGGTTTGAAAGACCCTGTGGCATCAGCCACATGGATACAATAACACTAAAAATTAATATAAAATTTCAGGGTTTTTTTAAAAGTGAATGGACGTGTTAGACTTCTGCTCTGATTCATTTGTTCAACCATGTAGAGAAGCTGTAAACAGCTGTAATTTTCTAAGATATATTCAGTGGAGCAATCTCTCCATTTTTACTTGCATTTCTTCACCTAAAATTTACATTTATTCTAGCTGTTATTCTGGATTTGGTGAAACATCTGAACCTGAGAATCTGTCTGGTCTAGCTAACAATACTAGAGGTAAGCAACTCTGACACCAAGCAAGAGAGATTCTGGGCATCTAGTGGTGGAGACACAACCTTCTTCCCCAAGCCACTGGACCTTACACTTTCAATCTCCAGAGACAAACAAGTGAAGGTTATATTTAGAATTTGTTTGACTTCTGCTTGTTCTCTGATCACCAGGCAATTAAAGAAGTATCCCTTAGCTTTGCACTTCTCAGTCAAGGGAAATTCTGCAGGGATCTGATCCTGCTTGTGCCCATGGGACTGTGAGTCAGGAGCAGTTCTGTTGAAGTTTGTGGAGTTCCACAGGTATTAAAATTGTGTTACAGAAAGGAAAACTAGGCCCAGGGACTGGAGACTTTTGCTCATGATAACTAAAGCTTTGTCTAGACTGGGGATTTATCCTGATTATTGCCACTGGCTGCCAGCCACTGGTGTTGCTGCACCAATGTGACCCCTTGCATTGGCGGGTCATGGTGCTAGTGGTAGTTGGTAGAGCTCTGTCAGTTTTAGGCATGGATAATATTCTCTGCTGGATGTATTGGCTTTCTCCATTTGTACCACATGAGATCTGTTAGTGTTTAGTTGTCTGGGACTGGAACCTGGCAAACCCCTTTTATACATGTGGTCCATGGATACAGAGACAGGGGAAATGTTAAATTCTTCCAAACTTTTCCAGAAATTCTCAAAGCCTTTTCAGATTAGCTTTGCTGTCACATATGGGTCAAATGGAGAATGCATGAAGGTGTTGGTGGGGACAAAAAGTGAATATTATCATAAGAAAAGATTAGTTCTGTTACTTGATAGTGCTGTAGGACAAGAAATTTAGAAATGCCAAGTTTATCAGCCCATCTAGCCCCTATCCCAATAATATATTAAGTCATCTTGCTATACAGTTTGTATTGCTTTGTCTAGTCTAGTTCTTAATGACTCAACTTATGGAGTCTGCACCACTTCCCCAGGGAGAGAGTTTTCCACAGTTTTAGCTGTTATATTTTTCCTGATATTCAGCCTAAAATTTAATTTCATCACATTATTCCTAGCCTCCTCCTTCCTCTCAAGCCCACCTAAACAATCCTCTTTTTTGGTGATTATACTTTCTAAAGTCTCATAGACAATTCTTTTCCTCTTAGCTTCCCCTCATCTGTACGTTCTCATATTTAGTCCATTGATGCTTTCCAGTGAAATATTCTGGATTGTAGAAATAAGGAGCACGTCATGTGTAAACCAAGCAGGGTCGCTTTTCTTCTCCACTTGGCACTGGTGAAAGCCTCAGCTGGCGTAGTTTAGTAGAATTTAGTTTTGGATACTGTTCTTTAAGAAAAGACACTGACAAATTGGAGAAAGCTCAAAGGAGAATAACAACAATAATAAAAGATTTAGAAAATCAGACTTATGAGAAGCAGCTGAGAGAGACAGGGATGTTCAGTCTGCACAGAAGACTGAAGGAAGACATAATAGCTGTCTGCAAATACATGAAATGATGTGATAAAGGGAACAGGGGCCAGTTATTCTCATTAGTCAGAGAGGAAAGAAGCAACAGAAACTGATTTAAGCTGCAGAAAGGAAAAGTCTGGCTACATATATGGGAGATGTGTTTCAGCTTCTCAAACAATTAGGCAATGGAACAAGCTGCTGTGAAAGGTTACGGAGTTAAAATGGCCAGAGAGATTCCAGGCTAGACTCAACTGCTGGGCTAATGAAAAAAAATCCCACCCTGGTTGTGGAAGGGTAACCAGATGGGCTGCTGATCACAGTCCTCCTCAAGCGAATATCTTTCATATTAGGGATATCATACACTTTAATAATAGGGCCCCAAAGAGGTATAGGTATGTGCTAAAAAACTGTTAATCTCCCCAGCTGTTCATCTTACAGCAAAGCAGAGAAAGGAAGGGCAAACAGTAGTCTTGTGGAGACAGTGAGAAGACAAGGAGATGGACATTGTGACTAACCACTTGGGTGTAGACAGGTGCAAGAAAGCTTTGCTTCATGCACAGACATGTGGCAGCCTCAGTTCAAAGGTTGTGCAGCCGAATGGGCACCACACATCGGCTGAGTGAATAAGTGTAAGGAGAGTCCAGGCCAGGACATGGGCAGAGCAAATGTGGGTATGCATTTTTATGGGTCAGTTTATCCCACTGGGCTTGCCTGAGGTCACAGAGGAAATCTATGGAGAAGTTGGATCCAGGTGTCTGTATTCTCAGGCCAGCACTTCAACCACAAGTTCATCTTCCTTTTTGTAGAGCTGCTTTCTTCCCACCTGCTTATGAACTCAGCAGCCAGGTGTCTGATCCTGCCTGGCTCATGAATCTTGAATTACTGTGAACTTTTGTGAGGAATTTTCTGTGCATTTAAAAAAACCCCAACAAACAAAACCAAACAACTAACCAATGAAAACAAGCAAACAAACAAAAACCAGGAGAGAGTAAGGTGAAAGGAATGGATGGCTTTGTGCTGATGTTCTCCACCAAGGAAGACTTACCACTGGGAGCTGGCATGGCTGTGGGCTTCATATAAAAAGATCAACATCTCATGACATGGTAGCTGATGATTGGCAACGCAAAAAATGAAAAACTTCGCCCTTTGTTTTAATCATAGTCGTCACTGAAAGTCTGCTCCCCTGATCTGTACCAGTGCCACAAGCCTCCTGCCAGCTGAGCATCACTGATGCCAGCAGTGGAGAATAAGTAAAGCTCTTTGCTTGCTATTGTAGACCGATTCTTGTAATTGATGGCTGTGGCTTTGATCCTCAGAAGTCCGTGGGGCTCAGCCCTTCTTGAAGTGAGAGGAGTACTTTTGCATTACTTGTGGTATGTTTAACATATTATGGGGCGTTACTTTCTGGCACTGAGTATTGAACTTAAAACAACATTGCATAATTCTCCAAGATCGCATTACTATGAGTTGGCTGGACATTCCATCAAGTCAGGATAACACACAATCTGAAGATGGCTTTAACACTGGAATCACAAAAGTGTAAGCTGGGCAATATCCAGCCTAGATGTTCTGCACGAATTATTGTCACTTGTCAGCTGGTACTGTCTTTATTCTTGTGAGCTACCACAGTGGAATTACAATTCTTCCCTCCCATTAGTCGTCACCACCACGCAAACTTTATTTGGAGGAAAAAGGTCATGGCAAGGATTCTTGGCTGTCCTGGCTGTAGCTCAGGATAAAGAGCAGAAGTACCTGGGCAATTCCTTGGAACAAATTAATATTCTATGAATGTGGCTCTACTTTTTACCTATCTGCCTGTGGGCCACAGGGTCTATTTGAGTGGGAGCTGAAGCCCCTTCTCCTGACTGATGGGAAAGCTGCAGCTTCCAACACTTCCTGGCACCATGCCATTCAGGAGTTGAAGGGGAATTCCTAAGCAGGCATTCCAGGGAGCTTTTCTCAGATGTTTTGGGCTGTTGGAATTGATTTAGCAAACTGTGCTTTCATCTTTCTTGTGATTTTCCACCGAACAAACTAGGTTCTATTGTCCTGGGTGTATCCTACTTGGGGAAAGGGAAGTGAGAAATCTATGAGATGGGTGGTGTGAGAGCTTCTGAAACCTAAGTTAGATGCACACTTTTATTTCTGGTTTTTCATTCTCCCAAAATGACTCTGCAAACCTGGTAAGAAGTTGCCTTGACAGCAGGGAAGGAATGAGGTGTGACAGTAGCCCTTCCTTGTGGTCTATTTTCCTCCAAGCACTGTACATGTGTCAGACAAGATTACCTATGAGCAATTGATGCTTTTCCAGAATGCCTGATTTCTCCACCCCCACCACGAGTATCCAGCATGTGGCATTTCTGTTGGCTACCTTGCTTCAAAACTGTGTAATTTTCATAATGGCTGTGTCTCAGCCTAAGCTCTGAATTTGGCAGCTTTCAGATATCACCAGCCACTTCTTGTAGCCTGTTACTACATAGGAGGGGAGCTGATGAGCTGTGTGAGTCCTTGGGGCACAGTGCAGCCATGGAGAGGCATGACAAGGCATGACACAACTCAACTTCCCAACATGTGTAATAAGAAACTGCTGTTTTGTCTGCAGAAACACTTGTCTCAGGGGTTTTGTAAAACCAGCATCCACATCTAAGACAGATTTGAAAGTTCTGAGCCAGTCCACAAAAGATCCTACAGAGTGTCCCACATGCAATGTTGAGTTGTACCGCCCTGTGTAGTGCCATGATAGGAAAACTTTTGTAATGCTTTTGGTCTTCGGCTTTGGGGAAAAAACCTCAGGGAGTTAACTCATATCTATATTTGCTCTCCTTCCTGACTTTCTCTGCAGAAGAACACAAGATGGTCCATATCTTCTCTTTTCTGCATTGCAGTCCAGTCCATTTTAAAATCTACCAGTGTTAGTAAGTGTTTCCTATTGATATCTGTAGGGTTTGGATTAAGTCACAAATACTGGTATAATTTGGTCGAGACCATCTTCAGTGGTTTACGGTGGGTTACAGTTGGCAGTTTGTCCCTTAGACTTTCTGCCTCCTTTAGATTAAGACAGTGATTTCTAGAAACACGATGCCTTCATATGGGTAATTGAGAGTGGACTGGAGCTATTGCCACTCAAGGAACTGGGAGCAGAGCAAATGAAATTGTCTCTTCCAGTACTTCATTGGAAAAGAATTTCTAGGCAAGTTGCCTAGCAGGCACACTGCACTATATTCTTAGAAAGCAATAGATCTATTTAGGACTGCTGTATCTCTTTGGAATTTACAGTATGAAAAAAAAAGCAAAACAACAACTCAACACAAAACCTTTTGGCAGGAACTGATCTTTAGTGCTGACTGAGATTTGCAGCTTCTGACTGACAAACTAATCCGAGCATTTCATTAGAAACTGCTTCCTATTAAGTCCTGTTTGCATTGCATCTAAATTCAGGGGGGCCATGTCAGAATGAGAAATGAAGCAGACCTTTCTGTGTTAGTCCCCTTTCACTCAGGTGTGCACACATATATATGTAGATGCATCTGGGTGGATGTGCAGGTTTTTTGTGTTACACACAATAAATATATTCCAGCTTGCTCCTAATCCTTTCCTAGTGAGGGTACAGATAAGGTGACTGGTGGCTTGTAATTATTTAAAAAAGAAGAAATGCCTTTTTTTTAAATAAACATCTGCTCTTACTCTAGCCTTTTTGTAAAGCTTGTGAACTTTAGTGAGTCATCTCACAGAGACCAGTTCCAGTTTTGCATATCCTTGAAATCCACAGCTCCAAGAACAGGCCCTTGAGGGAGTGCACAGTGCTCAGCATCCATCCAGCTTGGATGCAGAACTGTGATCCAAGGCATTCTGTGGGCACATTATGAGGGTAAACCTAATGTCAGCACTCTGGACTAAGGAGCAAGGCAGACCTGGAACCTTTCCAGGTAATTCCGAAGCGAGGAATACACTCTGTACAGGCTTCTTGGCATAGAAGCAAAGTGTGGTCTCCTGGAAACCTGCAGTTGAAGTTCTGTTTTCCTTTCTGGAGTGAGATAATTTTGTCCTCTGTTCATGGGACTGTCACTTATAAGCATAGTTTGGCCTTGGACTGAAAGCCAACTCCAGTAATGTATGTCCAAGGATGGAACGGACCATTAGGAATAACTTACTACATAGGTGTGGGTGGCAATATTTCATCTTAAGGCACATTTTCCAGTCTTGGTTGGAGGACTCCAAAGTAAGAAGATACTGACCTTCACGTGGAAAGTTCTCAGACAATCCTTGGGGATTCAGCTCTGTCAAGTCCTTGAGAATAAGAAATCACATGGAAAATAGTAAGCAGTTATCTGGAAGGAGAAAAGTAGCAGATGGTGCAGCAGATCTGCATAGACTTCTCAGCATTGGACTGAAAGATCTTTAGAGTAACAGAGTTATCACTCACTCCACGCTTGTAAAGCCTCCAGCACTGAGATGCGTGTACCTTCTTGTGACCTTTACACACTGCATGAAAGACAGACTAACCAGCACAGTGTGAAAAATAAAAACCAGGAATGGAAATAATTTTCTGAAATTTGGGCTAGCTGTAGTCTGGCAAAAGAATTTTGCTTTAAGTCCAGCCTTGTAAAACATCCCAACTTTCTCGTCCTGTTGCTAAATGAGAGAGTTTGAGCAACTGATGTCCCACAGAGAAAGTGGCTTATGCATGTAGTGGCTTAAAAGGAAAATGAGAATCATCCAAACCTCTGGTTCTGTTACTCTTGCCACTGCTAGTTTGGGAATTTAATGGAATTATTGTCTATGAAAAACAGACATATAATTCCCCTTCAAATACAGGCACAACATATACTTTTGAACTTGCATAGAAGTATTGTCAAAGTTGTGATATTCCTGTGATCCAAACTCTAAGTGTGAGATACAGTTCATTACTAAGATTGTAAACACTTTTCTATGCTGGTGTTTGAACCAATGTGTTCCTTTTAATAAATACATTTTAGAAGCAATTTTGTTTAAGTTTTACTTGTAAAGGGAGATACTGTTTCTGGCTGCTGAAGGGCATTTCACTGTGGCTTTTTTTTCCCTTTTAACTTTTAAACATAATTCTTTAGGTACACCTTCCCAGCAGAATAGCTTGTCATTTACACGTACAAATCCCAGGTTTAGCTGCAGCAAGAAGAAACAAGCAAAAAAGCTGTAAATGGATCTCATATATCACCGAATGTTTGGTGAGCAGCATTTAAGTGTATCAAGTTTGCTCTGATCTTTTAGCTGTGCTGACACCACGTTTTCAATTAATATACCTGTGGATCCAGAAGGACAACAAATGCACACATGAAGCATGCAGATTTTGTATGAGATTCTGAAGTTAGGACATCAGGGACAAGGTCATATTCAGCGTGGGCTGGTTGCAGAGGAAAAGTAGCCGGTGGAGTTTACAGGTTGGGTAGTCTGCAAACCAAGCTGGGCCACTCGTCTTTTACTGCTACTGTGAAGTGGAGAAGGAGTACAAATTTTTCATGTCCCACTTCTTTGTCATGGAGTGGATTGTCCTACTCCTTGCTTTCCCTGGCCAGGATGCTCTGAGAGCTCAGTGGTGCCGGGGAAAGTGACTCAACAGAGAAAGTCTTTGCCCAGATCTGCATCTTTACACTGGCTGTGGCTGGACCCTCTGTTTGGAAAACACAGCTAAGCCACTTTCTCCAGGAAAATTAAAGAAGCAGAGAACTCATTGTGGCTGACCTTGATGTCCTCTTTGGAATAAATATCATAGCAAGATCTCTCAGTCTGAGCACCTCTTCAGTTCAAATGCTTCAAAGGGTTGATTTTCCTCTACGTGGCTGTAAAAGCAAAGTGTTTTCCAGATCCTTTGCAAACCATATTCTGGTCTAGTGCCATTTGAATCATGGTTTTAGGAATTTGATGGCAGGATATAGAAAACTTATCAGATGGCCTTTCCTGTGATGGAGTAGCTCAGTTGTGGGTAATTCCATCACCAAGTCACAAAATGTCTCCCAGAAGCCTAGTTTGGAAACTAGATTTTAGTGCTGAACATTATCAGTGGTGTTGGTCACTTTGGGATTTGAGCTTCTTGGGTGGAACAGTCTTGAAGAAACTCTGCAGAACTGCAATGCTTGGTTAGAGAGAGACCCCTTCCTTATGCTGCCTGATAAGCTCATAGACCTTTATTTTCTCAGCAGCTCCTCTTTCTGAGTGAACACCTCATTTCAGTGTGATGTGCCACAGCTTCAGATCTGGTCACAGCTGGAAGCTCAGCTGCAGTGAGATAAAGACATGGGGTGCTTGTTTAAATGCACAACCTCTCAAGGGTGTCAGCAGGATTATGGTAGCAGACAACTGTCAGGGCACCAGAATTTCCTTGCCCCTCATCTAAAGGCTCTCTCATCTCATGTCTCACTGCCTTCATTTCCTCATACATGAACTAAGTTTAGTAAGAAGACATTACCTCCCTTTCCAGAGTGATGTGAGGCTGATTTGGGGGTGTTTATACAGCTCTTTGCAAATGTAGGTAGCCTATGGTGTAGGTTAGTATGGGCTGAGAGGGATGATGGAGTTAATGAGATTTCTATTCAGGAGAGTGTACTTTTTGAACTACCAAGAGATGTGCTCCAGGACTCAGTGTAATGAGAAGTGAATCCTAGAAGGTGTTGAACACCTCCTGTGAGATGCTGAGAGCTCTCAGTGCCTGATGGAAGATTATCACAGGAATCTGTCTTTATAATCATAAATTTGAAATTTGAAATGTAATCTTGCAGAGGATGTATGTGGAGGATAACAAAGACAAAGAAACCTTTCTGGTGCTTAAAAGCTCATGAGAGAGAGAGAAAAAAATCACTCTTCTTTTGCTGAACCTTTAAAAAGAAAAAAAAAAGGAGGAGGAGAGGACAGCAGCTGAAATATGTTTTATCTATTTTACCTACTTTGGCAATTAAGATTGTAATCTAGATGATTACCAGAGCTTGTAATGAGATTATACCCTCCATTAAAAAGAATGCTCCACTGTTGCAGTGAAGAATGCTTCAGATCTGTTTAGTATGCTATCAGTCTTAGCAGAAAGCAGCAAAATGCATTAAACACACTAGGAGACGATCTTGTATACATACACTCCCAGTCTGATTTTCAATAGGGTGAGCTGGCATCGGATTTGTAGTTTTCTTCTCATCAGTGGCTCTAACCAGATCCACTTAGAAAATAGTTTCCATAATTCTCAATTGTTCCATAAATCCTATTTGGAAAGAACCCCTCTCCCCACATTTTTTTTTTTTTGAAGAACAGTACTTTCCTGCAAATTTGCAGGCAAATTTTCATTTCATTCCAAAAAAATCCAACAGACACTGGTATGAAAACTATAGCTTACGTTTCTGTCAATCTACTGGTTCTACAGGTCACAGCTTACAGAGTTGTAGTAACAATTCTGCTTCTGCAGTGTAAAGAGAGACTGAAAATCAAGTGTAAAAATGTCTGGTTTATGTTGGGCTTTGTTGGTTTATAAAGGGTGCTGAACTGCTGCTAGAAGGCAAAGCTGTTTCTGCAACTGCATCTTTCTCTGGGCAACTTGCAGGGGAGCTTTTAGTAAAGATAAACAGTAATAGCACAGTGAATTGTACATACAAGTAATTTCAGAGTAGACGTGGAGTGAAATTGCTTTTCCTCCTTTACAGTATGGGTAGAACAGTTCCATCCCTTTCAAATCCAGGGAGAAGCACAGGCATGGAGCTCATCATATTGATGCTTCCTTCTCCTGCTTCTCCCAAACCTGCCAGTATTTGCTCACCTGCAGGTGCTGTTACCTTCCTAGCAGGTACAGCACATGCAACACTCTGATCACCCTTCCCTGGTTCTCCTGTGCAGATTATACGCCATTGGAGTAGGCATCAGCATCTTTATTTCAGTGGCAAAGCCAAGGAGGACTGATTTTTTTCAGCACTGAGGCCATCTGCAAGATGACTTCTGGAAAATCTTGCTGTGGTTTTTTTAAGAAGCTGTCACCCTTCCCACAACATCTGCACCTTCTCTTGATGTCATTGCCTCCATGACAGCCAGAGAAAGCCTGCCATGCTCCAGATGCTGCAGCAGCTCCAGCCCATGGGCTCTTGTATGAGCTTAGCATGCTGAAAAAGCAGTTTTGCATTAAACTGCTGGGTGTTGGGCAGCACTGGCAGAGGGGCATGGACACATGTTCCTGTAGCAGTTTATGGGGTAGTGACAAAACAGCTGAGGTCAAGAATATCCTAAACTGCCGCAGCTGCTTACACCGAGAACGTGAGACAGAGCAGCAAGTGCGGTTGGTTACTCATCTCAAATCTTATTTAGATTGAAAGCAAGGACTGACTTCAGGAACTAAATTTGTCCTGTACATGTAGAAAGGTGCACAGGCTCTCAACTCACTTTCTGCAGCGTTTTCCTGTGCCAGAAGTTAGAGGCTGATTCTCCACCAGTGCGATTGCTGGTGATTCCTCTGGTTTCACCAGGAATAACATCAGAATCAATGTGAAAAAAAGGATGTTTGTTCCCAAGCTGTTTTGTTCTACTTCCTACATATTGAAAAAAACCCCAATGATTTTCTTCAAACAAAAGTTTGGGTTTTGTATCACTGAGATCGATGAAATAAAACTAGTTGAATATGAGGAATAACTTTATTCATTAGATTATTCTTAGTTTCAATAGAATTTTGAGTTTTTCAAAATTTTTCAAATGAAAGATCAAATTTGGTACATGAAATAAGTGGCCCACCTGCATCTGCCCTCCATTAAGTTCTGACTGACAACTTGTGACTCATTATTAGTTGAACCTCATGTATAAAACTATTTTGTTGTCAGTGGAATGGAAAGTGGAAGATGTGAGGGAAAACCTGGGGAACTACAGGCCAGTAAATCAAACATCAGCACTAGGGAAGATGATAGGAACTATAATAAAGTGCAATATTAACAGGCATGTGGGTAAATATGATATATTGGGGAAGAGTCCCTGTGGCATTTATAGAGTTGTGCATCATAAATCTATCCTTTGAAGGAGTCAATAGCCAAGTAGACAAGGGAGATCCAAGAGATACTTGGGTTTCTAGAAGCCCCTTGATAAAGTTTCTCATCAAAGACTTTTAAAGAAACTGAGCTGCAACAGAATAAAAGGGAAGGTCCTTGCATAGATGAAAGAGTGTTAAAAAGGCACAAGAAAAAAGGATAGGATTAAGCTGTCAGCTTTGTCAGCGGTGGAAAGCCCCACTGGTGCCCCATAGATGTTCATGGTTGGCATGCACAGTTCAGTATTTTCATAGCTAGTTTAGGAAAGAATGTAAATAGTAAGATGACAAAGTTTGCTCATGATACTAAACAAAGGTTGTAAAAGGAAAGCTCATTGTAAAAAATTTACAAAAACTTTCATGATGCTGCACAAGAAAGAACAAATATAAAATGACATGCACAGAGAAAAACTTATGAAGAACACGCTATACAGTAGACATTGCTCATCAGGAATGAGATCTTGGGGTTATAACCAAGAACTCAGGCAAAAAACCCCCACCTCTAAGAAGTCTGGGAAAAAAATCAGCTCAATGACCATTGCTGTATGAGGAGAAGAGAGAATAAAATATTCTGTGTGGTGTACGCAGCCTCATGAGAACAAAGTGCATTTTTCATATTCCCATCACTAACATGATACAATAGAGCTGGAAAGCAAGCAGAGACTGGACAATGGGGATGGTCAAAACTATGAAGTGGCTTCTGTTTAAGTGGCACTAAAAAAATCTAATGGCAGAAGAGGTTGTGGGAGCTAAATGTTTACAGAGGCTTAAAAAAATTATTAGATAAATTTATGAAAGAAAGATGCACTGAGGGTTGTTACATGCAAAGACACTTCCATTGCTGAGCAACCTTGCAAACCATAGACTGCTAGAGACTGAGCTATACAGAAGAAAATATAATTTCTGTGCTTACTTGGTTCGTACATCCTGGGCATTTGACCATGGTTGGAAGTACAATATTGGATTAGATGGACGTTTAGTCTGACTTTACTAGAACACTCCTACTGACTTGGTGCCTCCAGATGTGAAACTTAGATGGAGTTTAAACTGGGTTTGGTTTGTTGCCTGAGGTCAGTGAGGGATCAGGAGCAAAGCTGGGTGTGGAACATTAAAAATCCTTTCTTCACCTCTAAGCCTTGTAATTATTTCATTTTTTAATTATATTGCAGATCCAGGTTTGTAATCAGCCTTGGAGAGAAGCCAGAATGCATACTTCAGTTTGGTCTAGTGACAGAGTATTAGGAAAAAAACTATTTTTAAATTTACAATAAAATAATAAAGGCAACATTTCCCATGTGTCTGACTTGCAGTTTTCATAGAGACCTGAGATTCTTCTCATATTGCAATCCTAGGAGCTAACAGTTTAACAGTGGTCAGCCCCTCCCCACTCCTCCACTCCCCACAAACAATAAGATATCAGTGCATTTTCTGTAGAAGTGAGGCACAGGGAAACAAAATGATTGTCACTAGACTATACAGAGATCCTGTGACATAAAAATAATCACCAAAGATCCTCTGGAGGAATGCTGTGGTCCTGGATCAACTCCCTTCCCTCCAGAAACTATCTACTGTCTCTAAAGAGTGTCAAGCCTTCTGTCTCCTCTCCACCTCTGCTTGGCTGGAGCTAAGACTCAGCTGCACAGAGCCTCACAGACCTCAGCTTTGGTCTTTTCTCTGCCCTGCTATGGAACCACTCCATGGTTGTCTTCTGAGTGGTCTCTCCCTGTTGCAGTGAGGACAGTCAGGAAAGGGAAACGGATACTTGCCCAGGAGCTGGCAGGACTTGTAGAAAGGGCTTTAAACTAGATAGGAAGGGGGAAGGGGATAAAGCCAGGTCTGCTAGAGATCGGCCTGGGGAAGTGGTATTGGGATTAGGAGAGAGGCAAGGGGCTCAGCTGAGGTGCGTCTACACTAACGCACGCAGCATGGGCAACAAGCAAGAAGAGTTGGAAGCCATAATGCGGCAGGCAAACTATGACCAGGTTGCCATAACAGAAACATGGTGGGATTGCTCCCATGACTGGAGTGCTGCAATGGATGGCTACAAACTCTTCAGGAGAGACAGGCAAGGAAGGAGGGGTGGTGGAGTGGCTCTATACGTTAGGGAATCCTTTTCTGCCACTGAGATTGTGACTAGGGATGATAACATTGAATCCCTATGGGTAAAGATCAGAGGAAGGGCTGACAAGGCAGACATCCTGGTGGGCGTCTGTTATAGACCGCCAAACCAGGATGAAGAGACAGATGAGGTGTTCTACAAGCAGCTGGCACGAGCTGCACGGTCATCAGCCCTTGTGCTCATGGGGGACTTCAACTTCCCTGACATATGCTGGGAGTACAGCACAGCACAGAAGAAGCAGTCTAGGAGGTTTTTGGAGTGCACAGAGGATGCATTCCTGATGCAGCTGGTCAGAGAGCCCACAAGAGGAACTGCCCCGCTAGACCTGCTGTTCGTGAACAGGGAAGGTCTGGTAGGAGATGTGAAGGTTGGGGGCTGCCTTGGACAGAGTGACCATGAAATGATACATTTCTCAATTCATGGTGGAGCTTGGAGGGGGAATAGCAAAACTGCTACCTTGGACTTTCAGAGGGCAGACTTTGATTTGTTCAAGAGACTGGTAGGGGGAGTCCCTTGGCATTCAGTCTTAGCGAACAAAGGGGTACAAGAGAACTGGTTGCTCTTCAAGAAGGAAGTCTTAAGGGCGCAGGAGCAGGCGGTCCCCCTGAGCCGCAAAATGAGCCGGCGGGGAAGAAGACCAGCGTGGATGAATAGGGAGTTACTCTTGAGGCTCCGTGAGAAAAAGAGAATCTACCGCCTGTGGAAGGAGGGACGGGTAACTGAGAATGAATTCAAGGAAGTTGTCAGGATGTGTAGAGGTGAAATCAGAAAGGCAAAAGCCCAGCTTGAATTTAACCTGGCCGCTGGGGTGAAAAAGAATAATAAACTCTTTTATAAGTACATTAACAGTAAGAGGAGGACAAAGGAGAATATCCACTCTTTACTGGATGAGGCTGGGAATGTGATCACTGAGGATAAGGAAAAGGCGGAGGTTCTGAATGCCTTCTTTACGTCTGTCTTTAAAGGTCAAACAGATCCTCAGGGTACCCCTCTCTCTGACCTGGTAGTCTCAGCTGGGGAGCATGCTAACTCCCCTGTGATTCTGGAAGAAACAGTCAGAGACTTCCTACTCCAACTGGACTGCCACAAGTCCATGGGCCCGGATGAGATCCACCCGAGAGTGCTGAGGGAACTGGCAGAGGTGGTAGCCGAGCCGCTTTCCATTATCTATCAGTCCTCCTTGCTGACTGGTGAGGTCCCAGAAGACTGGAGGCTTGCCAATGTGACTCCCATTTACAAGAAAGGTTGTAAGGAGGATCCGGGGAACTACAGGCCTGTTAGCCTGACCTCGGTTCCAGGGAAGGTTATGGAACAGATAGTCTTGAGGGAGATCATGCGGTATGTGCGGGATGGCCGCGGGATCAGGCCTAGCCAGCATGGGTTCATGAAGGGCAGGTCCTGTTTGACCAACCTGATCTCCTTCTATGATCTAGTGACCCATCTGCTGGGTGAGGGAAAGGCTGTTGATGTGGTCTACCTAGACTTCAGCAAAGCCTTTGACACTGTCTCCCACAGTATTCTCCTGCAGAAGCTGGCAGCCCGTGGCTTGGGTGGGTACACCCTCGGCTGGGTAAGGAGCTGGCTGGAGGGCCGGGCTCAGAGAGTGGTAGTAAATGGAGTTAAATCCAGCTGGCGACCGGTCACGAGTGGTGTTCCCCAGGGGTCGGTGCTGGGGCCTGTCCTCTTCAATATCTTTATTGATGACCTAGATGAGGGCATTGAGTGCACCCTCAGTAAGTTTGCAGATGACACTAAATTGGCTGGGAGTGTGGATCTGCCTGGGGGTAGCGAGGCCCTACAGAGGGATCTGGACAGGCTGGAGAGCTGGGCTGAAGCCAATGGCATGAGGTTCAACAAGAGCAAATGCCGAGTCCTGCACTTTGGCCACAACAACCCCAGGCAGCGCTATAGGCTTGGGGCGGAGTGGCTGGAGGACTGTGTGGAGGAAATGGACCTGGGGGTACTGATTGATGCACGGCTGAACATGAGCCGACAGTGTGCGCGGGTGGCCAAGAAGGCCAACGGCATCCTGGCTTGCATCAAAAATAGTGTTACTAGTAGGAGCAGGGAGGTAATTGTCCCCCTGTACTCAGCACTTGTGAGGCCGCATCTCGAGTACTGTGTTCAGTTTTGGGCCCCTCACTACAGGAAAGACATTGAGGCTCTGGAACGCGTTCAGAGGAGGGCTACTAAGCTGGTGAGGGGTCTGGAACACAGGCCTTACGAGGAGCGTCTGAGGAAGCTGGGATTGTTCAGCCTGGAGAAGAGGAGGCTTAGGGGAGACCTTATAGCTCTCTATAACTTCCTGAAGGGAGGTTGTAGTGAGCTGGGGGTCGGCCTCTTCTCCCGTGTAGGCAGTGACAGAACTAGAGGGAATGGTAGCAAGCTGCGCCAGGGGAGATTCAGGCTCGACATTAGGAAGCACTACTTCTCAGAAAGGGTAGTCAGGCACTGGAATGCACTGCCCAGGGAGGTGGTGGAGTCACCAACCCTGGGGGTGTTCAAGGAAAGACTGGATGTTGTATTGAGGGATATGGTTTAGTGGGAGCTAGTAGTAATAGGTGAATGGTTGGACTGGATGATCTTCTAGGTCTTTTCCAACCTTGATAATTCTGTGATTCTGTGAAAGCAGTGCGATGAGGCAAGGCTAAAGCAAACTTGCAGCGCTATGCATCTGCAGCGGCCTGGGGATGTTGTACTGATGTGGGATGCATTCTCTGAGGACCTGGCTCAGCCCTCTGAAGCAGCCTTAATTGGAGAGTACAACTGTGGCTCAAAGTCACCTTGGTCTTAGCACTGGGGCTGCAGATCCTGTGCTGTGGTTCTCAGAGAACTTCCCCAGGCGAGGCTTTTCTTTCTGCCACTGATTTTAGTGAGACCTGGTTCAGGCCCTCTGCGATCCCTTTTACACAGTATTGATTGTTGCATCACCTCAGCAAGTGATTAAGAGGAGAGGGATAGTGCAGTAGCCATGAGCTGCCCCAAGCAAAAGTAATTTTTCTCTCCTTTCTTTTTGCAGTAATTGTGAAACTCTTACTAAACCTGGGAATAAATCTGTCTAGATCAATTCTGTCTCACTGTCATCTGTGGCAATATGCTTTCTTTGTGTTGTCCCCATCAACTCAGGGGATATGGTTTATTGGAGATAAATAAAGAGATATTTAGTAGAAAAAGAATAAATGGATGTACATGATACGGTGGAAATCCATCAAACACAAACAAATCTGAAAGGTCTTTTGTGGAGGACACTGGTCTGTATTCCTGTAACTGGTACTCCTCTACTCTGTTAGTATTCACTCACTAAAAATATACGCAAAATATTAATCCATCACATGTCCAGTTTTGGTTTGTGACTTTGCCATTACACCAGTTTTTCTTGTAATTCTCCATATTGTGGCCTGTGGTCTGATCTCTGCGTGTTCGACTCCTGCATTATTACTCTGCCAGCTTGATTTGAGTTACTTCTGAAATATACATTTGTAAATAAGAGAATTAAGCCCTGAAAGTTTATTTTCAGTTTATTAAATTCTGTTCAAGAAGTTTCACCTACAGAGCTTTACAACATGCTGCTGTCTGTTTAGTTTCTTGTTGGTGGGATTAATCCTGTTAATTATTGCCCTGACTTCTTTTTTGAAGTATAAGCTTTATCATACTGCTTTTAAAGTTGTTATCAAGTTGTAGATTGAAATTCCTAATTTCAGGTACAAAGGTGACTTGAGCTTTGTATGGTTTTAAGAAACCTACTAAAAAAATAATGACCCTAACCGTGCTTGTAGAGGGTAGGCTATACACTACCCCCTTAGCATCCAGCCTCCCAGGTCAGTGTCCTTAGGATGCTTCTGCAGATAATAGGGAACCTAGTTCAGGGAGCAATTCAAAGCTCTGGAGTTGGCTTTGGCTCTGCACTGCCCTCTGAGGAACCCTCTTTTATGTCCAATTGAAATGGAAATCTATGGAGGTCTTTCACAGCTGAGAAAGGACTGATGCTCATACACAGTATCTACCAAGGGTATGGGTCATAGAATTATCTTCCATCATTTCATTCTTCATCCTCATGCCTTGAAAATAGATGTTGGCTTGAAGCTTGGAGCAGAGGTTCTTATATACTCCCAGATTAATTCTGTGCTGTTTTTTATCAATTTGGCTGCTCTTATTCATTAAAGAATATCTTCTGTCCTTCATTTCTAGAGGTACATGGGTATATACTCATGTTCTTATAGGCCAATGGCATGGGAACTGGAGGGTTATAGCTCATTTCAGGGCTGGAGCAGATATTGGGCCACCTTTTTGAACTGTTGTAGCACAAAAGTAGCCCTAGGAAAAAAAATGAAACGCTTATTCTGCTTTCTCTAGACTATTCCTTACATTATACTTTTCTCATGATCCCCTCAGATTTAGTCTCCTAACAATAAGCAATCCATGTCCTTATCAAATCTGTATTTTGTTATCCTCCTTTGATCCCTACAATTCCAGAGTTCTCTTCTGAAGTGCTGTAACAAATGCTGCATGCCCTGTTCTGGGAACAGCTATGCAATTGGTTTATTATGCCTTGCGTGTCTTACACTACTCTTTATGCTGTTCCACATACTTGCAATGTCTACTCAACTCTCTGTTTTTTTAATCTCTTTTTTTCTTTTCTGTAGCTGCACATTGATCTGAAGTCTTCATTGGGCTGACTTAAGAGAAAGGGATCTTCATTTCACTGAAGCTAATAATTTTGAAACCTTTGAGGTGCATGACTGGTTGATATTTTTTCATGCAGTGTGCCTTATTTCATATGTAGGTTCATTGTTCTCTAGCACCCAAATTATTCCTGGTGTTTAAATGACATAGTGACAGGATCTTTCAGAAGGGTAAAATGCTGACAGTTCTGACTGAAAGCTGAGGGATGCTGTAGGAATCCAGTGCCATCCCATATAGTAAAGCTGAATCGTTTTACTGACACAAGATGATGGCTACACCCCCATGCTTTTTGGGCAGAGTTCTTTTTTCTGCAGCTTCCATGACAGATCACTGTGTGCCAGCTGCCAGTGAGGTGCCAGAAATTTCTCATTTCATCAGAGAAGCAATGTATGTTGCTGGGCTACTGATTCATAAAATAAGGAACCATTTGTATTTTAAATAATGCGCTGATACAATAGGTACTGAGAAAAATGTGAGTTGAATTGTAGAGAGCGTCTGAAAAATGGCAATAATTTTATGGTTACGATTTAAATGTCACTGGAAAAGTTCAGATTCTGACCTGTCTTGGAGTGTCCTGCCTTAAACTTTCCTTGCATAGCAAGCAGCTGATAGGAAGAATAAATATGTTTAAAATGAAAGAACACAAATTTGAAAGGTTTAAAAAAAAAACAAACCCAAAATACCCCACATGTGACTTTTGCTGGCTGAAAACCCTACTCAGCATTTAAAATGTGAAATGTCAGTTGTAATGATCACAGCTATCTCCCTTATTGCAATAAAAATGATGGCTAAAGTCATGACGGGCCAAGTATATGAGAAGGAAGCCTTTAAGTGGAAACACTATACTTATTAGACCAACTGATATATTTGGGAAACTGTATCTCAGAGAAACTTCCAGGCACACACACTATTCCTCTGATCTCTTCTGGGCTGAGTGGAGGTTATTCCAATATTGTTCTTCTTAGTTGCAAAACATACTGAATGCCACTTGATTTCTACTGGCAGTAAATTAATTCAAGAAACATGAAAAAGGGTTTTGTGTCCCAAACTATCTGTGTTGCATTTTGGTTCCCTAACTTAACTCTCTGTATGAAACTGGCTCAACTAAATGTTAAGGACAAACATATATCTTGGAATATACTTGGAGAACTAAAATGACAAAAAAGTTTGAGATTCTATTTTGTCCCACTTTTCTGAATGTGGTAAACAGCCCCAGATCTTTGCTGCAGGATAATATCTTACAGTATTATTACAACATAAAAAGTCAAGGGAGTCAGAAGTAGTTCTCTGAGTCTTACAACTGAACAGTTGATAGAAACTTTTGTTTCTGGTGATTTTATGCTTTTTGTTTACATGCTGCTGTCCTATCTGTGGTTTTTTGGTTTTTCTTTTAATTTGCTTCTAGCTTTCCAGTCACTGAGAACTAAAAAACCTCAGTCCAACTTTCTCAGTGCCAGGCTAGGAGTTAATTTGTACTGGCAAGATAGTAAAAAAGCTCTGTCTCTACTTTGCATAGCCATCTAGCACCACTGAACATGAGGTTGATGTAAAAGAAGTAATTCGTCAACAAAATTTTTGGGTTATAGCAACTATCAAAAGCCATCTTCCAGAAAAGCTGACATGAACAGAGCCTTTTTCATGGATTCTGCTTCAGGGGAGGTCTGCTGCTTAATTTGTATTACTGCCAGAAGACTGCATCCAAATCCATGTCAATGGGAGAAGGGGATGATTGGCTGATGGTTGCTCCTTCTTCCTTGAAACATCTAAGTAAAGAGGGCAAATTAAACTGCTGGGTGCCCAAGCTGCCTCAAAAGGGAGATTTCCTCTTGTTCATCTGCACATGCTGTCGCACCAGCCTTGCTGCTCATGCACGGGATCTGATATTGCTATGATGTGCTGAGGGCATCTCATTAAGTCCAGGCAGTGTCCCTCTCCCTTTTGGTGCTGTGAAGTGTCAAATGCAAATAGAGATTTCCTGTCCTTATAAATGATTCTGAAGGCTCTGATTCAGTGAAGGGATAAAGCTTGGCATCTCCTTAGGTCTGAATCTTTCCCTAATTTTTGGCCTCGATGCTTTTATGTCTCAGCAATTGCTCTACTTGCTTCCTAATTCCTTTCTTCCCAAGGCTCAATGAGGCACAAAAGGAGGAAGCACAGGAAGCCAATGCTCCTCTTGAAATGAATTACATCTCTCTCATTTTCTTTGGCTATGTACAATTTGATATTTCTGATCAGTGATATATCCTGAGGGACTTACAGTACTGTGCTCCACAGCCCATGATGGGAGAGGCTGCAGGCTTTGAGACCCATGATCCCTCTGCTTCTGTGCTTACAAGCAAAACAGATGAAGACATCTGCTTTGACTGACCAAAGAGAAAAACGGTTGCACTCATGGGCCTTGAGATTATTCCAGCTTGTTGAATTTGGAGCCAACACAAAATGACATTATAATTTTAATCTTACTTTTGCCTTTAGTTTGACATTTAATACAAGAGCAGAAATACCCTGGATGTGGTTAATCATTCCAATTTAAGGAATGACTTTTGGTAAACCACATCTAAGTATCATTCACAAGATACAGAACAGGACAGAGTGAAATGGCATTTATCTGATATGTGAGGAAAATCTAATTAAACTATTTGCTCGATTATCGTAAACAAATGCCTCCATAAAAGTGTCTTTTGTTGGTATTCTGTAGTGCTTGTCAAGTCACTCTTACAGGGATAATTGGGAATCCAAAGCAGTTTCGTGTTACGTTTCTGTGTTACGTTATGAGCTGTTGTTTGTTGGTCCAGGGGTCAGGGGTTGGTCTGAGAAGACCAGCTCTGTTGATGGGTTAGCTGTTACCTTGCTGTGGAAGTTGGGATTGCTGAATCTACCTTGCTGTGTTTATCCCTCTGTCTATCTTGTGCATTCAGGCAAGGACTGGGTTCCTGCTACAATGCCTGGCACAAGAAGGTGTTTGATTGATGCTGTGTACCTTAGGTTTTCCAGCCAGACAAAATCATACATAACGTTGACTTCATCTTGACCCTGAAAGAGGTACAAGGTTTCAGAGGAAAGCTTAAGAGAAAGCTGCTAGTGCAGAAAAATCATGAGGAGTGAAAATGTGCAAACAGATCCTCAGCAGTGTCAGGGTCAGGAATAGGAGTGGTGTGGCTGATGGAGTAAGGCGGCTGCTTCCCAGAGCTTGCAGGTACCAGCCAGCACTGCTGGGTCAGAAGAAGGGGGTTTTAATGTTTCCCTAGGGCTTTCCCTGGGCTAATGTTTCTATTGGACCTGCCAGCCTCCGTAACATGTTTAAGGTTATTAGAGCCTTTGTGGGAAAGGGGCACAGCAGATAACATGAAGGAAAACCCAGTGGATGTGTTTTAACCCAGATTTGCTGCTGGTCTTCAGTGGCTGTGCAAAGAAAGCTGGCTGAGCAGTTCTCTGACACATAATTTGGAAAGCAGAGTAAAGGGCTTAGGAGAAAGCTCAATATTATGTGGACAATCACCCTGGCTGTGCAGCACCAAAAATATCGTTTAAATAGAGTAATAGAGTTGATTTAGTGCAGAGTGGAACACTTTATTGCTGCTGTGCACAGCTAACAAGCAGCCTAGGACTTAAAAGTGTGTGCAACTATTAATAAACAAATGACCCAGCTAACAAGCAATGTGATCCAGCACCATGCTGCGAGCTCCGTGGAGAGGTCTGAGGTTGGAGCTAATGGAGTAGAGTCCTATCCTTGTCACCTTTCCTATAGCTGCTGAGATTAAGGTACACTTCAAACAGGAAAACTAAAAGCACAGAGTACCTTTTTAGCTGTAAAAGGTGACAATCCTACCTTCTACTGACATTTTTGGCAAATTTTTTAAGCAACTGATGCTGGTTGTTCTCACAAGGAGCCGGGACCTTACATTGGGTATTGTGTAACAAAATACACATTTTCTTCTGATTGCAACTTTCTCACCATCCACTGGGCTCTGTGATTCCCACCCTGAGAGTGAAAACAAGCTGCGTACTGGGGGCTGCGGGGATATTTATGGTCCCATGGCCTGCTATCTGTACAGGTACTTATCTCTAGCAGTTGGTCTAATGAAAGGTACTACCTCAACTTACAGCCCATGCCTCCCAAGTATTTACCTGCCCTTTGTCACTGACACCCAGGCACCAAACCACCAGAACTGTAATCTTTATAATGCCTAAGTGAGATAGGAAAAGGTGTTTTGTCTGTGTTGAAGGAAGGAAGGTGTCATGTTCTCATTGCTACATCACAGCTCCTGCCTAGAGTCACTAAGAGAAATCACAACAACCAAGGTGGGTGCACTGCCCTATTGCTCCCCACTGTGGCTATAGCTGTCTAACCTGGGTGATGTGACTGCTCCTCTCCATCCAGCATTTTGGAACTCTCTGGTACACAACAGGTGGCCTGAACTGCTTGAACGTCATAGGATTCACGATGCCTAATTATAGGCTTCTCTGGTTGGTGGCCTGAACATGCCCCTAAATAACTGGCCAAGGTCATACAGGAAATCAGGATTGTTTTCCAGCTTCCCAGACGGATTTCCTAAAAATTACATCAGTTCTGTTTTTCATTGCTGTTAAAATATTAGTTATGGGATGTCAGAAGAGAGGAGTGGTGTTTAATGCTTCTTTTTTTCTTTCTTCACCTTGTTCTTCTTTGTCTTTTCTTTTTCAGTGCTCAATTAACTGTTTAACCAAACTGCAAACAAGTTCTTTCTATTCACAGGAGAAAAGCCAGGTCTGAGATCCAAGTGTAGGGCGGATTATTTTCTTAAAACTACAGATCATCAAAGGCTGAAAAAGCAGAATAATCTATGTTCATCTCCAAATGTATTCTATCAAAACTCCCATGTTTACTTGGCATTTTGATATAAAAGCCAAAAATATTGAAAAGTAACTATCCCTGGACAAACATAAAAGCTTGAAAGGTTAGAAACAATCAATTAGCAATATTCAGACAGTCTCCTGGTACCCGAACTTCATTGTTTCACACATCTTGTTTGTGGAGCTTCCAACATTGGCTTGGCACATACTTATTTAAAAAGATTTTTGTCAAGCTGAGGTTTGCTGTAGACAGAACCCAAGGTACAAAGCCTTAATGACTGTGAATCTGATCTAAATGCCGAAAACCCTTTTACTGTGTGCTTGAGTAGCCCTACTTACATCTGGAAGAATAGACTCTTGTCTTGTCATTTTTAATTTCAACCCACAAGTCATAAACCAGTCATAAACCTGTGTCAATACCCAAGGTCCAGCTCCAGCAGAGGACCTACATACTGCATTACTTGATACTGCATCAGCTGAAATACAGGTTCAGTTTGGCTTTATCAGAGAAGCAATATCTATTATGAGCCTTCTTTCTTTTTCTAGAAGGCTCATACCATGCACTGGTAGACAGTCAATTGTCATATAACTGGCCAAGCTGCCTGTAGGTGAATTTTGTGAAGAGGTCAACGTTTTCAATGTTGTTTTGAGTTAACAGTCTCTAGGAATGTTTGACTAGTTTCAGTTCATCCATTTCATGTCAGTAACAGCCTCTAACAGTTTCTTCCCTGGCACTTACCTTGCTGAGTGTTCAAGGTAATTTGTGCTCCGTTAGCAACGAGCTACTCAGTATTTTGTCTTGTTCTCCTTTAGTGGTCTTTTCCTTCACTGTTCAATGAGGCCCTTAAAGCTTTTTACTGTACATTGAGGGCATGCTGACCTACTCATATTCACCCTGAATCCAACCTTTAACCACCCAGAGCCACTTGAGCTGCCCATCCTCTCTGTTATCCCAGTGAAGATGCAGCCGGGACACCCACGTGGTACTTCCCAGACCAGAAGCTGGTCCCTTCTCTAGGAATCAAGTCTGGTCTCTGTTTTCCCAGCTGGCCCTGAGGACAGGCAGGATGCAAGTGGAAAGAACTCAAGAGCAGGAGAGATGAGATGCACAGGAGCTGTCTCCTCATGCTACTCATGTGGATAAAGCAGAGAACATCCCGTGAGGAGAAGGGAACTCATTTTGGCTTCATCTTGGTCTCTGGACTTGCAGGCTTGCTCAGTGGCCTCTAAAGGTTGACATAACAAATTTTTAGTGTACTGGTTAGGAGGTCTGAACATGAACACAGCCTTAATGTCAAGGTTTGGTGATAGTATGCCGGAAACAGTTGTGAGTTTGGTTGGTGCCTAAAGATAGGACATTAAAGCCCAACAGCTATAGTCAAGCTCAGATAAGGCATAAAAATTATTCCACTTGCATGAAGCTCCAGGGATGTTTTGCAATAATCTTGATACAAATTACTCTTAAGCTGCATAGACACCTATGTGCAAATGCAAGCCTCAAAATATGTGTCTGGGTTGTAGCTGGAGGGCTGGCTGGGGCTCAGAAGAGACAGGTTCAGTGTCCTGGCCTGCTGCAGAAACACCTTGGGTGCGTGGTGCAAGCCCAGATCCTCATAAAGATTAAGATGCTTAACTCTCACTATGCTAATAGTCGGGAGCCCAGCATTTAAGAGCCTTTGAGCTCTTAGGCCTCATATCTGTCTGTCTGAGCATGCCAGTAGTTTTACTTTGAGGGAGCAATAGTTGTACTTTGCTTCCTGGGGAGGAGGGAGGGATGTGAAGACTAAAGCTAACCAGTGCAAAGTGCCCTCATGGTGCCACAGCAATGGCAGAGTCCATGCCAGACAGAAGATTGAACAAACAAACCAGAACACTGTGTAGTGGGTGGCATAAACCAGTGCGTTAAAATGAATGTCGTTGGCATGATGCGCTGTAAGGAAACTGCATGGATTTCTGCCCTGTTCTTTTTCTTTTCCCTACATCTAGTTTATTCTGTAAACAAACTTGATGTTAATGCTCTTACAATGGCAAGGCTCCACCCTAGGAGGCATTTTGCATGCATAAAGACTCATCTGTCTTGTAATCGGTTGTGCTGTTCTTCTCGCTCTCATCCTAAACAAACTCCTCCAGATTCTCAAAGCTCTTTACTCATGGCAAGACATGATGTATGCCAATGTGAGTCGTGTCTGGGTGAAAGGAGGTGGAAAATGCCTGCATTAATTTTACAGTAGCAGTGGGGCTGTTAGAGAAAGTGCTTAGCATTGGACTGGTGCTGTGCACTGCTGAGTCAAAAGAACACGGAATATAAACTATCACTGGGGTTTCCAGCCTCCAGCCAGATCCTGACACACAAAAGTAACTCTGAAATATCAAATACTGTAATTTTTTTTTAATGCAACTGAAATTCCTCATCAAGATTTGCTAGGTTGGTGCAGAGACCTTCCCCTCTGTACTTCATACAGTACTGAGCACAGAGGTGCTTGGGCTGAGGACTTGTGGCAGGACTGGGCTACAAAGAATAGCCAGGCTGGAGTGGTGAAGCATGTTAACTAGCTGAGTTTTAAGTCCATGTCAGGGCTTTTCAATCCTTTCACGTTAACTCAATTAAGCTAAGAGGTTGGGAAAGAAATCGCCCTGTTTGCCCATCAAAGCAAAGGTCTGAAGGGATTTCAGACCCAGCTGACTGCAGTAGCTTGGAACTCACTTAAATGCCCTAGGAAAAATGTCTGCTTTGTTTTAGAGCATGTTTGATTCTAAATGATGCATTCAACCCCAAAGAGCCATTTCTGAAGATGCAAAACTGTGGGTACTAAAAAATTTTGGCAGGTATCACATCACTGTGTGAGCTAACAATTAAAGGAAAAAGCATATGCAGATTATGAAAAAGCACTGCTGCAGTAGCAGGTTTTCTTGGCAGGCTGTCAGGGATCATTTAGCATGTTTTTTGCGTATTTATTATGGCCTAGCACACACTTTGAACATAGACAGCACAGAGGGTCTTGCTGAAGATCACTGAATGTTGCTGTAAAAGAAAAGGAGTGGAAATCAATCGTCATGTGCCACTTCATACCAGTGAGAGGAGGCAGTTGGCCAAGGTGGATGTTTTTTAGATGTTTTTTGATCTACGAGCCTGCTTTCTTTGGTATATAAATATGGTTATGTATCAAACCATGCCAAGACAGTTTCCTTGTCTTTTTTGGGGTTGGTTTTTTTGTTGTTGTTTCCCCAGACTTTCCCTTTTTAGACAATGAATTCTTTTATGTTACCTCTGAGTGTCCTGAACCGTCGGGAAGTGAGTTGGGAGGCACAGATTTTTGCTAAGTGGGCATATGGTGCTTTTAGCTTGTGGTTAAACATAGATGGTACAAGAAACACATGCTAATAATAAAGATGTTAAGTGGGTACCAGTGGACTCGTCTGATTGCTAAGAACAGATCTCACGGTCATAAAACAGCTTAGAGCCTGAAGCACTTGGGCCAGAGCGCTAATTATTACACATTTTAGGTCTATTGTCTTGGATCTGGGAAATGTATTATTTTTAGTGATTTTCATTACGTGTTGGATTTAAAAATAGACTGAATTACAGCCAGTCGTTGTTCTGCTGGGATGAATTATAGTTTGTGGAGGCAACTGCTTATTTTGTCTTGTCCCATGGCATTATGTGAAGCCAGACAATAAAAAAAGGAAATATGAGTGGCATTAACCTTTTGAAGTAGAAGGAAAAGGAGCCTTAATGAAATAGAGCAAATCAGGCAATGATATTGCAGCTCTTAGTTATCACATAAAAAATGAAAGTGTGTCCTATATCATTTAACCCTTTACCTCCTGCTATAGAAGTATGTGCAATACAAACACTGATGTCCTTCTGCTAAGGAATTGATTGGTGTTAATTAGCAGGGCTAGAAAGAGATACCTTACTTAAAGATGTATTATTTAGAGTTAAGTTGCTGCTGGATGTCTAATTTCAGCAGTTCTTCCTGTCTGGTGATGCAGCCCATAGCTACAAAAACTGACTTTTTCATAAATTTCTCTCACTTTGCCCATTTTTTCCCTCTCTCACTAAAAGGGTCAACAGGGGTGGTACTGTTCTCTGCCCACAGTTACCTGATTTTGACTTTTTCAGCCTGGCTGGGTGGTATTTTAAAGACTCCAGGTTTTTTCAAGTATGTTAAGAGTACAAGCTCCCAAATAGGTCCCACAGGCATTTAAAAAAATAAAACCAAACCCTCCCACTTCTTTTGCTGAGGGCATGATCAGATGAACTGCTCTGAAAAGTGCTGAGCCAAATGAAGCTACCTCCCTGCTGGGCCTTCCCACCCTGCTCTTTGTGAAGGTTGTCTCGAATTTGGTTTTGCAGTTTTAACCATTTGTCTGATTACTTCTCACCCACTTCAGTAAGGAATCTGAGTTAAGAAGCAAAACTGCCCTCCTCTGCTTTTTTATTTTTTTTAAATGAGGTTATTAATTTTTTTTAAGACTTTTTCTCTTGATTGTGATCATTTTACAGATCTGGGTTACTGAGTGAAGCTTGCAAAGTACCAGGAATTATTGCTTGCCCACATCAAAGACACTCTTGGTGCATAGGAATATCTAAAGACCAGGGGCTCTTCTTTTTGGTTTTTTTTTGTTTTGTTAAAGCACCCCCCTTCAACTGTTTTGCAGTGTGAGAATTGGACTATAAGTCAGAGTTTCTTATCTGTTTATGACTTAGTAAAACATCCCTTTGTGTTTGACAGCAATTAAATTCATACCCACTAAGCAAACTGCAAGTCAACACTGTTTCAGTGAAGCAAAAATCATTATCATCCATCGGTCCCGATCCTCCCGTACTCAGGCTAGATGCAATTTCTATTGAACAGAGTGAATCCAGGTTGACTTACTGCTGCTGTGATCTGGCTTGTGAGGCAAAACCAATCTCCAGGCTATAGTCCTAATAGTCTGGCTGTCCCTGCAGTGTGACAGCCCAGGAATGAGCACCGCAGCAAGGCTGCACATCCCAAAGCACTTATTTTTGCAAAACCTTTTCTTAATTGTAGCAGTTCATGTGGTTGGTGTCAATAAACAACAGATGCCCTTGTAGAGGAGATGGTGCTTGGTACAGTGGCAAAGCAACATAGTCTTACAAAGATGCTGAGAGAAAGGAGACAGGGTTTTCACTTCCAGCCTCTGGTCTGATAAATCTTCCACATAAACTGAACTGAATGCAGCTACTTTGGTTGAGGAATAGAAGTCCAGGCCTTAGCCCAGCATGAATTTAGCTCTCAAAGTGTTGCTCAGGCTGATAATCAGTTGGTTGATATTCAATGAAGAAGAGCTCCTTGATTTAAGTTCTTGGCCTGGCGTTTATTTTTAATGAGTGATCTTGCTTCAATTGTCAGCTCTTCTGTTTGGCCTTGGGCCTCAGTTCCATGCCAGAAAAGCAAGATAGTGATTATTTCCTTTGCCTGTCTTGTAAATTGTTTGGGGCAAGACCTGACTCTCCTGTTAACACAGTGCTTGGCAGAAGAGGCTGCTGATCCACACTGGGGCCTTTTGGCATTGCTGTGGTTCATCTGGAAATATGTAATTATGTACTTTTAAAGGTGGATACCTGAATTAGGCCCCTTAAATCCCAGTTTAGATATCTTTTATAGATAAAAGTTGTTTGGTTTTCTGAGCAGGTGAATGCTCATCTGCAGTTCCTACCGCAAAGGCCCTCTTGACTCATTTGAGGTAAGTGGAGAAAGAAATAGTTTCATCTTCAGGAACACTGCCTGCAGCAAGCTCTGCCCATTGGAGAGGATTAGGCATCCACCCAAGACCTATATCCATGTGTGGATGCATGTTTCATGCGTGCTTCTTCTGGATTTTTTCCAATCAAAGATTTTCACAGAATGATTAAAATGCAAATGTAGATGCAAATTGTGGCAGACTCAAATGGCAAACTTAGCTGTGGAAGGATCACAATATGTGTCATCTTTGACATTTCTCTCCTCAATGTTTTTGTTTTATCAGGCTATAATTTCCCCGAACAATGAGGTTCTCGATGTCTTGTCAAAACACAAATGACAGTCCAGTTTCAGACTGTTTCGCAGTACTGGTTCTCCTCTGACATAAATATTTCCAGAGCACAATCCAACAGGCAAGTGTTTTCATCTGAGTGTGGCTCACTGTATGGCTTGGATGGATTATGTAGCAGTACGTGGTACCCCATACCTGGCTGCCATCAGGGCCAGGGTGCTTTCTGGTCACAGGTGCATCAATACATGAGTGACAGAAATTGAAAGATGACTTTCCCTGCCTGGTTTAACTTTGATAGTTTACTGTAAATTAGCTCTTTCTAAATGGTTAAATGATATATTTTTTGCAGTACTGGAAGAACTTTTGTGTGTACCAGCATACACACACACACACACACACACACACACACACAGACAGAAGTGCCTGTGATTTCAAGCAGACAGATAGAAAGGGAAATGGATGAACTTGTCAGACTAACTCACAAGTTCAATGGAAAGGTTGAGATTTGAATCCATACATACCTCCAGCTCTTTATTCAAGTGTCCCACTCTTATCTTCTCCCTCCCTGTCCAGGCAGTGTCACTGCAGCTTTTTGGGACTGTTGTGAACTGCAGTGGTGTTTGCTGTGATTCCTGGTGAGCCGGACAATATTGTGAAGGGTGTTCACTTTTGCATGGCTGGGTTCTGATGGAGTAGGGGGGCTGCAGGGGTGGGTTCTGCAAGAAGCAGCCAGAAGCTCTCTGCAGGCTGGAGAGAATAAACATCAGCTGATTCAAGGCCAGAGTCACTGCTGACCAAGGCCAAGGCAATCGGCGATGGTCACAGCACCTCTGGGAATCATATTTAGGAGAAAATGGAAAAGGTCAAGACCCCACCTGCACCCTGTGGAGAGGCCCCACACTGGAGCAGGTGGAGACATACAGGAGATGCTGTGACCGACACTGGAGCAAGCCCCTGCCAGCACCTGCAGCCCATGGAGAGAGACAGAGACACAGAGATGAGCAAGGGAGAGATCCACGTTGGAGCAGGTTTGCTGCGGGGGGCTTGTGACATCATGGGGAACCCAGCTGGAGCAGTCTGGGCCTGAGACACTGAGACACATCCTATGATTTATGACTGCACCCCATAGAAGTGACCCATGCTGGGGCAGCTGGTGAGGAGCTGAAGGCCCATGGGAAAGGACTCATGTTGGAGAAGTTCGTGGAGGACTGTGTCCTGTGGGTGGGACCCCATGGTGCAGTAGGGGAAGGGTATGAGGAATGCCCCCCACCCAGCTAAGAAGGAGAACGTCTTGTGAGGAACTGACCGAAAACCCCATTCCCCCATTCCCTGCCCCTCCCTGTGTCACAATGCTGGGGTGGGAGGAAGGGAGCAAAATCATGACTAAAATGAAGTCTTCTAAGAAGGGAAGGGTGGGGGAAGGTGCTTTAAGATCTGGTTGTACTTCTCATTATCTAACTTGGGTGTCACTGGGTGTGCACTGTAGTGTAATAAATTAGAGAGATTTCTTTCCTGTATTCTGTGTTGAGTTTGTTGTGTGCATGATGCTGATTGCAGAATGATCTCTCTCTGTCCTCATCTCGACTCCTAAGCCTCTCAATATGCATTTCCTCCCCTGCCCAACAGAAAAGGGGAGTGATAGAGTGGCTTTGGTAGGCATCTGTCCTCCAGCCAGGGCCAAAACACCACAGAGATGTAGGTACAGCCTGGGTTAGTTGTTCCAGCATGAACTTTCTTCCAAGCCTTCCTCCATCTCAGCCTCTTCCCTTCCTTTTCAATTATCTCTTTGGACATCCTCCCATCCTGAAAGAAAGGAACAAAAATACAATGAGCTTGGGAACTAACTGGAGAACTAATAGCAGCCATTTGTTGTTATTATGCCATTTGCTCTGCTTATGTGTCTTACCCTTGCGTCTGCATCAGTGTTGTCTATTTAGACTGCAAGCTCTCGGGGATTGCTTGCTTACGATGTTTGTACAATACCACGGTCTGGCTCTGGTTTTGGTTGGTTTTCAATTACTGCCTTCATAAACATGGACACAGTGTGAGGTCTGCTGCCTCTAGAGAGGTGCCACAGGAGCTTCTAATTCTAATGAGACTTCTGCACCTGTCCTGTAAGCAAAATGCAGCAGTTTTCATCTCATTTCATGATTGCTAGATCTATTCCAAAGAATGAGACCATACCCTCGTTCTGCACATCTCATTGTCTTGCTTCTAAATGAAGAAGAACTCTTCAGTAAAACTTTAGAAACATGCAAAGATTTAATCCAGTATACAACTTGGACACATTTATACCAGCGTCCTCTTGACCACTTCTCACTGCCTTTTCTGGAGACCAGACAGGCCCATATGTTGATGAATGCTTAGGTCTAAAATACTCAAACTACCTTCTGTTCCTCTGTCCTAGGGATACAATGAGAACATGTTTCAGATTTCCCACTTCCTATGTTGTTTCCTTGACTGTTATTAGAGTATCATCTCCTGCAATTAGGCCTGTTTGTATGCCTAATGGTTTCTGTCTCTTCAGTGATCCTAGGACACAAGAAGAGTACTGGGAGGCTCTTTTTTTGTGGGTATTTTGTTGATAAACATCACTAGATATCACTCAGCAGAGAAGTAAATCTGATTCTTCCCTGATAGGAATCATCAATATGTGCTTTTGTGATACATCTTGGTCCTTAGGCCTGTAAGTTCCTCCATGATAGGCAGGCAATAAAAGCCATTTGTAATCTAGGTACACAAATATATAAATCCCTATTTTCACTGCAATCTGAGATGTTGCTTGGATCTGCAGCACCCAGGCAAGCAAAATGCCTGTGGAGAAAATATAGGCTTGTCTGGCCTGCCTGTGCTTAAATTTTTTCAGAGGCTAAGTTGTTCTCACCAACCAGGAGGGACTTGTGGGAAATGTGAAGCTCAAGGGCAGCCTTGGCTGAAGTGACCATGGAATGTTGGAGTTCAAGATCCTCAGGGCAGCGAGAAGGTTGCACAGAAAACTCGCTGTCCTGGACTTCGGGAGACCAGAAATTGGCCTTTTAAGGGATCTGCTTGATAGGGTACCATGGGACAAAGACATGGAGGGAAGAGGGACCCAAGAAAGCTGTTTGGTATTCAGGGATCACCTCCTCCAAGCTCAGCAGTGATGCATCCCAGCAAGAAGGAAGTCAGGCAAAAATGCCAGGGTGCCTGCACAGATGAACAAGGAGGTCCTGGGCAAAGTCAAATGCAAAAAGGAAGCCTGCAGAGGGTGGAAGCAAGGGCAGGTAGCCTGGGAGGAATGCAGAGAAATCATCTGAGCAGACAGGGATCAGGTCAGGAAAGCTAAAACCCCAGTAGAATTAAATCTGGCCAAGGACATGAAGAGCAGGAAGAAATGCTACTAAAGGTGCATCTGTGACAAAAAGAAGATGAGAGAAAATGTGGATCCCCTCTGGAATGTTATAGGAGACCTGGTTACTTGGGATATGGAGAAGAATGAGGTACTTAATAACTCTGTTGCCTCCATCTTCACCAGCAAATGCTCTAGCAACATGATCTAAGTCACAGAAGTCAAAGTTTGGGGCTGGAAGAATGAAGAACCCTCCACTGTAGAAGGTCAGGTTCAAGAACATCTAAGGGACCGGAAGGTGCACAAGTCCATGGGGCCCAATGAGATGCATCTGCAGGTCCTCAGGGAAATGGTGAATGAAGTAGCTAAGCCACTCTCCATCATATTTGACACATTTCAGTCCAGTGAAGTCCCCACTGACTAGAAAAGTGGAAACACAACCCCCATTTTTAAACAGAGTTAAAAGGAAGATCTGGGTAACTACAGGCCAATCTGTCTCACCTCTGTGCCTGGCAAGGTCATGGAGCATCTTCTCCTGGAAACTGTGCTCAGGCACATGGAAAAGAAAGAGGTGATTGGTGACAGCCATCATGGCTTCACAAAGGGTAAATCATGGATGGCAAATTTGGTGGCCTTCTACAATGGCTACAGCACTGGTGGGTAAGGGAAGGGCAACTAATGTGATCTACTTGGACTTATCCAAAGCATTTGACGCTGTCCAGCATGACATCCCTGTCTCTAAATTGGAGAGACATGAATTTGACAGATGGACTACTCAGTAGATAAGAAATTGGCTGGTTGGTTTTATTCAAAGAGTTGTGGTCAACAACTCGATGTCCACTTGTGGACCAGTGATGAGTAGCATTCCTCAGGAGTCAGTATTGGGACATTTGACATCTTTGTCAGAAACATGGATGGTGGGATTGAGTGCATCCTCAGCAAGTTCACTGATGACACCAAGCTGTGTGGTGCAGTTGACACACTGGAGGGAAGGTCTAAGGGTTGTCTTCCAACAAGGTCTAAGGGATGCCATCCAGAGGGACCTTGACATGCTCAAGAGCTTGTCTCATGTGAACTGTATGAAGTTCAAGAAGGCCAAGCACAAGGCCCTGCACATGGGTCAGGGAAATCCTACAGGCTTGGTGGAGAATGGACTGAAAGTAGTGCAGAGGAGAAGGACTTGGGGGTGTTGGTGGAAGAGAAGCTCAACATGACCTGGCAATGCACACTTGCAGTGCAGAAAGCCAACCATATCCTGAACTGCATCAAAAGCAGTGTGACCTGCAGGTTGAGGGAGGGGATTCTGCCTCTCTGCTCCATTCTCATGAAACCCCACATAGAGCCTAATGTTGCATTGAGTCTGGCCAAGATGAAATTAATTTCCCCCATAGCAGTCATCACAGTGCTGTGCTGTGTATTGGTAACTAGCAAGGTGTTGATAACACACCAGTGTTTTAGCTACTGCTGTGCAGTGCTGGCACAGTTCTGGGAAGATCTCACAGCAGTCTTCCAGTACCTGAAGGAGCCTACAAGAAATCTGGAGAGGGACTCTTTGTCAGTGAGTGTAGTGATAGAACAAGTGGTAGTGGCTTTAAACTGAAAAAGGGTAGATGTAGGTTATGTATTAGGAAGACATTCTTTATTGTGAGGGTTGTGAGGCACTGGCACAGGCTTCCCCCTCCCTGGCAGTGTTCAAGGCCAGGTTGGATGGGGCTTTGGGCAACCTGGGCTAGTGTAGGGTGTCCCTGCACATGGCAGGGGGGGTGGAACTAGATGGGCTTTCAGGTCTTTTCCAGTCCAAACCTTTCTGTGATTCTAAATACTCTGGAACATCTTTCTTCCTTGTGTATCTCCTTGGTGATATTGCTGGTGGGTTTTTTGGTGGGTTTTTTGTTGCGATTTTGGTTTATTTTCCCTCAGAATTTTTTTCAGAGGCTTTTACATCACCATGTTGGGATGTTGAAATCAGTGATTATATGGTTGCGTGTAAAAGGGATTCTTCTAGGCATCTCTAAGGTGTCTGAAAAAATACTACTCTGAGATAGTCTTAGATAACTCTTCTTGTAGAGGACTTCAGAAGCAAGGTGGAATTTTAAAATCTAAACCTGTTTTTGCCACTGATTATTTGCTTGAAGATCACAGAACATTTCTTTTGTCAAACCTTCTACCCGAGGCTTATAAAAGTGAATATAATTGCTTGTTCCTGATGCTACATCAGTCTCAAAGTTACCTCAGTGTTTGGCAAAAGAACACTTGGATCTTCAGTTGTTAGAGGAGGATGAATCAAAATGAGACACTATTATCTTTAAAATCAAAAGGAGGCAGCCAACTCCTGAAGCCTCTGTGAGGATGGAAGCTTTCTGCCTGCTTTCAGAAAACAGGAAAGAAAGAAACCTTTTATTAATAGTTTGGTTGTACACAATCAGACACAGACAAATATTTCAGCATCTACTGTACACAGATACATGAAACACTGCACTAATTATACAAGTCAGGGGCTGGTTGAAGGACAGTTAATTGGTTTTCAGAATATCTCAATCAACAGAGGTAGTAAGACACATGTCCAAGGATTTGAAGAGTCAGCAGTAATAAATGTCTGTGAATCCTCTGTTGCAAAGTAAACCTTTATTTTCACTACAGCATGTTTTATAGTGCAATAAAAAAGAAGGAAGTCAATAGCTATATCTAATATAACTGTAGCTGAAAAGGTACTTTACTGATTCAATATTGCTTGAAGGGCAGTGTAATATAGGTATTTGACCTTAACCAAGGGCTCACATGCAGGTATTGGGTTAAGGCTGAATTGTTGATGAAAGAAACTGAACCCAATCAGGACTGAGAACATGTTAAAATGAGTTAGAATTCACGTTATTTGTATAAAAAATAAGGTGTCTACTAATTCTTTTTTGATTTTAATCCTGCTTAGACCTACCTACTCCTAAATATTTAATGCAGATGTATTTGTAGCTTTGCATTGGAAATTTGGGTGCTTTTTGGTGAAATTCAGCCCAGAATGTTCTTGCTCTTTAAGTATTCTTCTTTTGTTATTGTCCTAGTTAGTAAAATGGTTTATTGGATCTTATGTTACATGCTTAGATACAAATATTTTATAACCCTTCATGTAGATTAGAGTAAGAAAAGGCTGTACCTGACATTCTGACAAACCATTATCTCCTGAATTCCAAATCCTGAAAACACACCAGAATTGCCTTTGGAATTGCTGAGAACACTCACGGTGCATAATCACATGCATTTTGCAGGACTAATTCCTGATTCATGAGGTCTTGTAGCATCACTTGTAAGTTCATCAGTACCTTGACTGTGACAAATCAGAATTGCCTTTCTGCCATTATAGCTAAACTTTGGGGGAGAAAGAAAAAAGTTACCCGAGGTTTGCAGGTGCAACTGCATCCTCTCTTGAAGTAGTCCCTGTAGTATTTCCAGACAAGTCTAAGCTTGCTCTGACTGTCCTGTTAGCAAACAGGAAGCCCTGTAGCTCTAGTCATAATGTTTCTGAAACTGAGCTAAGTCGTCTGAGAGTCTGCATATACTGACTCTGCACCGAGTTAATACAACAGAGAGTCATCTTGTATCTTTGGCACAGCATCTGCCTGCAGAAGGCTGTTGACTTATCCCTTGAATGTTTTCCTGGAAGCTCCTGGTGTCGACAGCAACCAGGCACATTTAAATTTGTCCATGATGCTCTCATTTATTTAAGAAGTAATGAAGTTATGCTAGTGCTAAAATCCAGACTAAACCGTGTCTCTATGTTAAAGAATGAACCGATGCCAGAACTGTCTTAGACCTATTGTTCTCAGTCTGAACTCACCTTAAAGACAGCTGCTGAGTGGGTTTCACAAACGAACTCAGGATCTTAGGCAGTACTTAAACGAATCATTTTGGCAAGTGTGTAGAAGCTCAGCTTCAGTTCTGATCCATGCAAAAGACTTATTGACCACAAAGAGGTACCAGGTAGGTGACATCTCAGGAAACATTCCTGAATATTTACTACAAAGTCCAGTTTGATCAAAGTTGGGGTTTTTTGCTTTGTTTTTTCTGGCCATGTCTTCCATGCAGTTTGATGCTGTTCTTCTGATTAGTATATGTAGTCTTGATGCTGCTCAGTTGAGTGCTTTTCTGATTTAAAATTGTTAATGATTCTGGGGATAAAAAACTGTTTCAGAGAGTCCAGATGTTGCCACTGATTTGGAACAGGGACTATGAAGATACATATGTTTCAGTGACCTTACTGATGTTCTGGTTCAATGCTTTGGCTTTAAGGCAACAACAAATTTAGCAAAGCGTCAGGAAAAGGTGCCTGGTGTTTCTGGCATGTCACAGAATTCTTTTACCCGTGGCTCCTAGACTGCTGCTATTCCCTTCCAGAAATCTGCAGAAACAGTGATAAAGTAAGATGATTGTTCTGGGGAGCTTTCTGCTAAATAGAGAAGCTTGCTTTTGGGAGAAAGCAGCAGAAATGTCTTAGTTCCCTGAGAGAGTAATTATTAGGAGCAAAATTTAGAGACAACTAGACAAAGCACAAGTCTTCTTGAAAATGGTGTTTCTGGACTTCCAAAGAAGAGACCCCATGATTTAACATCGTTTGAGATAAACTGAGGTTTTTCACCAATTCTGGGCAACTGTCTCAGGCTTTCTGTACATACATGTGGATATTGTTGTATATATCCAGGGCAGGCATCAATCTACCAGTGATAGCACCTGAGGGAACAGTATGAAGGGAGGTTTAGGTTGGATATTAGGAAGAGGTTCGTTACTGAGTCAGTGGTCAGGCGCTGAACTAGGCTGCTCAGGGAAGGGGTCACAGCACTGAGCCTGAGTTCAAGAAGTGTCTGGATGATGTACTCAGTCCCATGCTCTGACTTGGCTGGTCCTGTGTGAAGCCAGTAGCTGGACTTGATGATCCTTATGGGTCCCTTCCAACTCAGGATATTCTATGATTCTATGATTTTTTGCCTTAATCTGACCTTGACTCTAAGCATGGGTTCAATGCTAAAAGTTGGTATAGACCACACTCTGGTGAAAGGAAGGCTGAGAAGGTAAATGGTACCACAGAAAAGAAACAGCAGTAGAGCAAGTGTTAGGTTTTCAAACAGTGGGGATTAAAGCAAGAGTAATGAGGGTGGAGTGTTGCCTTTTTCAAGATATGAGGGTGGATTGTGAGGGGGGTTTTTTTGTATTGAGGGGAGACTCATCACCTCCTCTAGAAAAGTAGAAGGTTCTTGGCCATGGACCAGCTTGGACTGAAGATCAAAAATCCTTCCTCAGCTCTGTTGAGTCTGTGTGTGTGTGACTGTGGTATCCTTGCCTCTTGATAGTGTCTCCTCAGGCTCTGTCTCCATGGGTTTGCATCCTGAAATACTGGTTCCTTGCTGGTTTTCCTTAGAAAGGTGTAAAGCCAGAAATGCAACTGGCAATTATATTGTGAGCTTATGTGTTTGAAAATAATAAAGTACAATGAGATCTATTATTTATCCAGTTGACAAATTATTCCTTGGCATAATTATTTGGTGATTGCATTTCATGTGATGGTTTCATATAGAAAGGGTTACTAATTAGCCCGAAATACTACAGGGCTATCACAAAGTAGAGTGAGGCATTAGCAGAGATTATTTCAGTAGAGGACTATATCTGCCTTTGAAAATGTGCTTGGTGGAGTTTTTTCCACATGGTAGTACTACCCCACGATAATGCAGAAAGAAATAAGGTGCATATAAACTCTGTGAAGTGATGTTGTAGGCTTTGTGTGCCCTAAGGTGAGAGATTCCCTGACCTTTACAGTGCAAGGCTAGAGAAATACATCAATGATACTACGTAACCTGTCGGATTGCTCTTATAACTTTGTTCTTCGTTTGCTGAAGTTGTTAATCCTGTGTTTACTTGTTGGAGGTTGTAGATGGAACTTCAAACTCATGGAAGTCTCAGTCATGGAAAAGGCTTCAGGTGGAGTGAGACATTTCTGCCCAGAAGAAGCCACAGATTCACCATAGGGCTCCCCACTAGCAGCAGGACCTACCTGCATATATTCAGGTGGAGAATCAAACACCGGGCTGTCTAGAAGAGCTCTCAATGGGAATGTCTTCTAGAGGAAGAACAGTATACGTTCGTTTTTTATACTTCAATTTGAAGATCCTAAGTTCTTGTGATAATTTTGGATATAAATGTCTTAGTGCTCATGTTGATAGGAGTTAGCATTAATGTTAAAAAGCTTCTTAATTTCAAGGTCTTGTGTTGAGAGTTGCCAAAATTATTGAATATTCAGCACCTAGTTGATTCTGCTCTTCTCAATTTATCGTATTCTGAAAAAATCCCCATGGCAGAGAATGTGGGAATGTGCAGAAGTATTTTTGTGACTTAGAAACTGAACTTAGCCACTGAACACAACAGAGGGAATTTTAATCTCCACAGTAATTTTGCACAGCACAGAAAATTTGAAGAATAAAACCACTTCTGCCATTCTGAGCATCCCACAAAAATATTTGCAGTAGCCTTGTGGTCAAATTATCTGAAGACTAAATTTCAAGCTGAGCAGGAAAATGCTCTTCTGGGCATAATGCTTTTCTGTATGTGACAGCACTTATCCTCCTCCTGTTCTGTGTGAAGACGGACAGTCCTATAGAAGGGTGTGGCTTGGGAAAAGTACAGAAATAACCAGTTTATTCTGTACTGGCCAAATTATAACCAGGCAAGGATCATGTGTTGCAGAAATGCAGGAAAAAGCAAGGTGTTTTCTCTAGCCTGGAAAGTATGTGGCCCAGTACTGTGGTTTTAGTAACCTTGAAAATTAAATATGTCCTGGTTTTGGTTGGGACAGAGTTAAATTTTCTTCCTAGCAGCTGTAGTAGTTCTGTGTTTTGGATTTAGTATGATTGATGTTAAGACACTGATGTTTTAGTTGCTGCCAAGATGTCAAGGACTTTTCAGCTTCTCATACTGCCCTGCTAATGAGAGTGAGGAGTGCACAAGAAGTTGGGAGGGGACACAGCCAGGACAGGTGACCCAAACTAACCAAAGGGATATTATGTAGCACATGACATCATGTTCTGTATATAACTGGGGAGTTGGCTGGGAGGCGGTGCAGCTCAGGAACTAGCTGAGCATTGGCTTCAGGTGGTGAGAAATTGTTCTGTGCATCACTTGTTTACTAAATTATATATTATTACTATTATTATTATTATTGTTATTGTTGTTGTTTGTTTCTCTTCCTTTTCTGTCCTTTTAAATGTCTTTTATCTCAACCCATGAGTTTTACATTTTTGTTTTTCAATTCTCTCCCCCATATTACTACAGGGGAAGCGGAGAGAGTGAAAGGTTGTATGGAAGTTTTAACTGGTCGTCTGGTTAAACCATAACAAAATGTTGTAAGAAAATCTTGCCCTGAGCCACAGGCTAAATCTTTAAGGACCTTGGGAGACACAAGTCAGCTCCCTTTATACAGGAAAAACACAAGGAGCACAGTTAGGGTTTCTCTTTGTCTTTCACATCTTGCATCTTGAAGGCATACAGGTGAAGCTGTGTGGGAATTATCACTTTGTAAACATGAATATCCTTGACAAGAATGAATAAAAAGATTTTTTTTTCCTCAGGTAACCATATATAATATTGATTCTTTTCTTATTTGCCAGATTTTATTAGTGAAATCAAGGTTGGTTGGAGTTCTGAAGGCAAATACACATTTAACAAATGTTAGGTAACACTTTCTGTAAGATTACATAAGGCCTACCCACTGGATACAAGTACTTGCAGTTTGCATTTTATAAATATAGCATAAGAATTGTTTCCAGAAAGGCTGGGGATGTGTTAAGTGTTTGCAATGCTAAAGACAGCATGAAGTGAATGGTGCTGGAGGTATCTGGAGAGGTTGTACATGCAAAGCTTTAACTTTTATACAGCTTCTATGACTATACCTTAAAGATAGAATGGGTTCTTAATGGGAACGGCTTTGTAGATATGATGTCATACAATGAAGTGCAAATAAGGTAGGTAATTTCTGCAGCCTGAGGACTCTATCCCAGGAAGGACTTGTGGGTCGTATCAGGTCATCAGCTAAACAGGAGCTACAGACACTTCAGCTGAAATGCAAATCCAAACTTGAAAATACGAGTATCAGTGTCTCAGCATGAAGCTGAGAGCATCTGTCACGTCTGTACCTGAATGGTGCAGCATCCGCAGCAATGCTGTGTCTAGCTCTCTATTTCAGGAACGATTGAGAAATTAGCAAGTGTTCAGAGAAGAGCACTGAGAAGCTTTGGAGGGCCATGAAACATGCCTCAGTGTGAAAGATTCAAGGAACATAGTCTGATTAGCTTGATGAGGGCTTAAAAGGTGTTTTGCTGGTCTGTGAGTACCTACTTGGAGAGCAGAAACATAATTATAGAGGGTTCTTCAGTTTGGCAGACAAAGTTATAGCAGATCCAACTGCTGGCAGTTGAAGCAAGATGTAATTGGACTAGAAATATGGCAATTAAAACCAAGGTGACATTAGGTGACTCCTTGATGTGGGCGTGCAAAGTTCCAGGTCAACATTGGGACATACTCTAAAATATTTGTGCTCTAGTAAGTGATCTCAGGCTGTCTTTGATATGCAAACCCCTGAGGATTTCCCAAGGGGAATGATCAACCTTTGTACAGTGTATTTAAACCCCTTTTCTAATGGCAGGTTTAGATTTTCTATGGACCTAATTCTCCAAGGTTCAATGGGCACAGATGCAAAAGTATCATTCAATCCTAAATCAGGGGCTTCAGCAAGAATTAGCCAAGCAAGTCTTATGGTTAGTGGTGTACAAATGGTTGGGCTAAGTGATGGCCGTTGGTTTTCTCTAGCTTTGTAATCTAGGAATCTCAGCCCAAAGTGTATCTAGAGCTGAGGAACACTGATGCATTAGCCCTTACTCGGCTATCGCTCCATATCCTGTGAGACACTTACGTACAGAAGATGACTAATGGGTTTAACCATATTGCTTACAAGTTTTACAGCACCGATGCCTGAAGCCAAATCCCTTCTGCTACAACTCTGGTTCAGTGGTTTTCATTGTCTCTGTTTTGTCTGTTGTGTTCACACATGAAAATGAGGCAGAAAGGTGCCAAGACAGGCTCTTTATTCATTTTAAATATCCTCGGCACTGAGAGCTGAGTGGGCAATGGGTTGCAGTATTGAAGGATCTGCTCTGCACAGGCACTTGTTCTCAGCCCCTTGTCATCCTCTTCTGGTGAAAGCAAGAAGAGAATTGGGCAGCTAGGCCAGAGGAAAGTAATTTTTTTCTTTTTTTTTTTTTTTCTTTTCTTTTACTGCATAATTTCCTAGCAGGATCGGTTTCCTGAGCTATTTCTCTGTAGGGATACAGAAATATTTGCTTACTTGACTTAGTATAAGATAGAAGGTAATTTTAGGACAGGACTGGGCATTAAGGGAATTTAATGTTGGTTAAATAAAAAAACCCAACAAAGCGAAACAATCAAGCATAACTAGGCATTGCGGTTTAGCTCTCACTTATCACTGTCCCTATATAATTGTGCTCACTGGACTTTATTCCCTGGACATTAGGAAAAGCCTTGGTGGTAGCTCTACTGATTTGCTTGTGTGCAGAAGATGATGCAATCAGATGTCATTCTTAATGTTTAAAATATTTAAAGTAAGTAATTAATTATGTCCTTTCATCTTGGGTTTGCCAGCTTTCACATCCAGCTCTTCAGCTGTGACTCCCCAGTCAGTTAAACTCATTTTGATGGATTGGATTGACACAGATACCCATTTACCTCCATTTTTATTCCAGCTTCCTTTTAGCAAACAATTATGGAACAGCAATAGCTTCCTGCTGGGCAGACAAATTCTTTCTGTCCTCCTTTAACACAGCCATGCATTTTTCCCAGTGATGAATGCAGTAGAACGAAATCATATGAATCTACGATCTGTTCCAGCAGCTGCTGAAGGGAAATGATTAAAACAACAGCAACAAAGTGGAAAGAAAACTCCCTGTTCTTTTTTTCCTGCATGCCAGCAAACACGCTATCATTGAGCATAAGCAGCAAACGCGTTTTCAGTCTCAAGAACCAAATGTGCATATAAGCAATAAGAGGCTAAATGAATAATAGAGCAGAATGGCATGACACCATATCACAGTCTTCAGCTAGTAAGTAGCACAGTTCAACCTCAAAAGCTACTGAGTAAGACGAAAATGTCTCTTTAACTGTATTAGGGGACAATTTATTATGTGTATCCTTCGAGTGCGGCACAATGTCACTGCAGGCCCATTGCATTTGCATTATTTCCAGACAACGGCAGCAGCAGAAAAGGACACTGATTTATTTCAGAGCAGGCACAGGTGATTTTTATGTCTGTTGGGACTCAGCCAGATATGGCTTAACCCATTCAAGTCTTTTCGGCTTATATGAAGAGGTGTCTTTTTGTAACATCCTTATCTTCCAGCTCAGATTTCATTTAAGTTACTCAAGGAAAAGACAGAAGATTTTGAAGTCTTTTGCTCTTTTAGGCAGTTACTAAAGCTTTGTTCAATTCAGAGAGAACAAGTGATCGGCAATAGCTTAATCCATTTAAAATAATTCTGACGATCATTTTCACTATGCAGCTTTTAACACAGTGTGTGATTTCCACACCCTACAGTAGCTAAAATTGAATGATTTCCTGATAATATTATTCCCTATTTCCTGTAAGCTAATTTGCCAGGCTCAAAAGATAACATACAAGAAAAAATAGTCACTGTCTGGCTATCATGATCCAGCCAAAGCGTGAAAGCTTTGTTTCTGCTCAGTTGGAGAGCTCTGAGGACTGCTTGCATCCCAGTTTTCCAGCACTATAGGAGAGAGAAATCTGGCACCTTGCTGGAAATGCCACCCTACAGAGACATGTAGGACTGGGGTTGATATCAAGTGAAATCACTAATGGCGATTAAAGAGAAAGCAGAGGTGTTAAACCAAAGCAATTATGCCTGGCTTCTGACAGTCCATCAATTTTCTTCTGTAAGTCCGTTAAGCACCACTATTTCCCACCCTCCCCTTCCAAACAGCTTCCTGGTGTTGTGTGGACATGTGGCTGTAGTTCTGCTGATGGCTGAAAAAGATGCAGAAAGCCGAAGTGTGAATCCATGTCCTGTGTGAAGGGACTGCTGCGTAGCTGGAGTGATGTATGGTTGAGAAAGGGTATTTTTTCATGAATAAGCCACAGGTTTGGGTTTTTTTCATTCCAAATAGGAGTAAAACCCAAATATTTGTACATTTTCTTTGGGGAATTTTGGAAAAATTTCCTTTAAAACACTTTCTACCTTTTTGTTTTGTTTAGGCATTATTAGCCTGATTGATTGAAAACATCAGAAGAGGACAAACTACCCACATGCTACAAACTCTTAGAAAAGGACTGGAAATGTACTGTTCCAGAACATTGAGACAGGACAGGTCAATACTTTTTGAATAGATTATTTGGTAGGCTGCTAAAATAAGGTTCTGGCAAATTAGTCCAGTATTACCAAGAGTTTTAACTTTCATTGCACTCAAAGTAACTTTTGGAGCTCTGCTCTGGTGGACTTGACTCCGAACTGCCCTTCTCTGCTATATGGTCCCTTGGCATTGCTGCCTACTGCAGGAAAAAAGAGCTGGGTCAGAGCACAAATACATGAGCACGGTTCAGTGAGTACAACACATGTAAATGTAGGCTTGGTATTTTTTTTTAACATTACTCAGCGTGTTTTGATGCCTGTATGAGTCAGAGCTACTTGTAGGAGTGGAGAACATGCCCTTGTTCAGTACCTCTAGCAAAAGCAGAGATGGGTTGAAACAAATCACCTTAGTACCTACGGACTTGCTAGGAAGTGATTCTTGCACTCTCAGTATCTTCAGCACGAATTGCTGCCTTTATCTTCTTAGAAGAGGCGAGTAAGGCTCAGCGGCTGTTGCACATTCAAGCAGCAGTGTACTGTACTCCACTAACCTGCTGGGCAGTCTGCGATGTTTTCCTGTGGCCTGTTCCTCAGCTCAGTAACATAATTCATCCCTTTTTAGAGCATTTGGAAAGCTTTTAATAACATAAACTACTTGCATGGCAGGGGGTGGTAGTACAGCTCCAAGATTTTGATAGCATTGAATAGATTCAAGGGGAGTCTGGCTGTTGATGGGTCACGCACTGAGTTAACAATCAGGAAGACTTGATCCCAGCTTTAAGGAGCTTACAATAAGAAAGACAGCAAGTCACAACAAAAAAACAACGACTAAAAAGGGTGAAGTAGGGGAGAAAATATCAGTGGGAGACATACGGTCCCATAAGTTAGTAATTTGCACAACCTCTTCTGGTTTTAGTTTGGTTTCTTCCTAGTCCAGCTGTCATATCTCTTAACTATAAGTCACATTATGAGTAGGAATTACCTGGTGTTATCATGAAGAATAACAAATATCTGCTCTGTGCAGATATTTAAAACATGCAGCTGAAGCCTGTGTAATAATAATAATAATAATAATAAAAAGTCATAGGGTTTGGCAAAAAATAGTAATGTTGTTTTCTAAAGAAACCAATTTCATTATTAAGCATAGTACACCAAGGTGATGAATCAGGTGGATAGAACTTTTTAAAAATTAAGGCATTATTTCTTTTTCCCTTTCTTCCTTCATTGACAGCTGAAATTCCCTTTAAATACCAGAGTACCTGAATGCTGCTTTTGTGGGTCACACAGTTCAGACATATAGCTGAACTGAGCATTGAACTTAGCTCTGTAACAGAGAAGTTTAGTAATGGAGTTTGTAATTTTTCCCCACCTCAATTCTGGATGATGCAGAAAACAAGTAAAAATGTAACACAGATTCTTACAGAAAATAGATTCAAATTAGAGTACAACTTAAACTACTTACCCCCACCCCCCACCAAGTTATATAAAATAAATATGTGTAATGCTACCTAAATAGCCTGTATCAGTTTTTAAAGACACCCCCCCCCCCCCCCCCCGTATTTTGACAGTGATAGGTATCAACAAGCATCATTGCCAGATGTTCCCTATAGAAATGGCTGTTCCTGGTGAGAGTAGGGCAACTACCCAGCTGCTCACTGCAGTCTTCCTTGTTCATGTGCCAGATCCGTGAGAAGGGGATACGAACCTCCATCATTGTGCAATCAGATAGGTCATTTTCCCTTCTAGCTGCCACCAGAGATAACTCCAAGTCAACCTGTGCATCAGTGAATCAGGCTGCAAGTCCCATGGAGTAGACAGAGACTCCTTCGGTTTGAGGCATCCAGATTTCACAAAAGATCTTAGAATCATAGAATCACAGAATATCCTGAGTTAGAAGGGACCCATAAGGATCATCGAGTCCAATTCCTGGCTCCACACAGGACCAGCCAGGTCAGAACATGGGACTGAATGCATTGTCCAGATGTTTCCTGAACTCAAGGTCAGTGCGGTAACCACTTCCTGGGGAGCCTGGTCCAGTGCCCAACCACCCTCTCAGTAAAGAACCTCTTCCTAACATCCAACCTAAACCTCCCCTGTCTCAGCTGTCTTCATGCACTTGGAAAATACAGCTGCCAATAAATCTGGGGGTCATGATATGCACATCTGATAAAACACATCCTTGGGTTGTTGTACTCAATTGTACATTGTCCTCAATCCTGCATTCAGTTTTGGTACTGGGAATGATATCTGGTCCTTCTGGCAGTACATAACCACATCCTGGTTTGTGAAGAGGACATGTAGAACTTTAGGAGCTGGCCCTCCAATTGGTCCACTATGTCTCATACTCAAATAATAAAAGACAGAGAGATTTAGAAGTAATGACACACCAGTGCTTTAACTGACATCACCAAGAGCAATTGCAGCCTTAATGACATGTATTTTATGTAACCAAAGTAAATAAACAAGTAGAAAGGAACAAAGTCTGTGTGCTGTATTTAAAATGAGATGATGTTAGCAGCTGAATTTATACACTGACATCTGTACAAGGCTGCAAAAGAAACAGCTTCCATTGTGCATCACGCCTTTCCACCACATTAATTCCATCATAAACCTCTTCTGTATCACACTTTTACTGCCCTCACCATGCACAAATTAGCTGTAATCTGGTGACAGCAGCCAAATGCTTTTCCCAGATAACAAAGCAGAAGTTTGGTTGCACAACTGCTTTTTGTAAAAGAACGAAAACATTACATATCCATAATTAACTGTAATGCACGCCTCTGGGCCAGTTTTGAAAAGGGGGAAGTGATGCTATCAAGAAGCACCTTAATCCATTTGATAGGAGCCATTAGGACATGCTTTTCAGAAATGCCTGAGTGATGGAGGGCACAGTGCAACATCCCCATGGGCCTGTAGCTGGTGTGTTTGGAGGTGACTGCAGCTTTCTGCATCAATACACGATTCATAGACAGTCATCACCTTGGTGAGCACTTGGTCAATTCAGACAGAACTTCTGCTGGAGTACACTGGGATTGTCTGGCAGAAGGTGATGTTTACCCCACACCTTCTGGTGGCTCTACGGTGGGGTGGGAACTCTGGCTACATGGGATCTTGAACGGCTGGGATTTTCATACTTTGAAGAGATCCATCTTTTTCCAAAGCTGTGGTGTCTGCTATGAGAGCAGCCATTAAAAAAAAAAATCAAATCTTTGGCCTTTACAAACTGAAACTTCATAGATTTTCATATGCAATTCCAAAAAGGTAATGGTAGCTGCCTTTTTCCTTCCTCCTTGAAGGATGCTTCTATGTTTTTAAGGTGTCCAAAACCAATAGTTAAATCTCTAAATCCATTAGTGTTCATTACTATAAAGAGCACATTAAATCTTCAACCCTGTTATTTTTAAAGGCATATTCTGGTGAAACATGTTGAATTTAATTTTATTACTGAATTGAGCCAAGACATTTAATGTTCAGAGAATTTTTATGATTACATAGAAGCAATCACCAAAGGTATGTCCTCTTAAATAATAGAGAGTCTAGACCTGGGACTAATTTTAAATATCCACTTTTTAAGGGAAAAAACCCACAAAAACAATCCCTGAGAAAAAATTACCCAAACCTGCAAGTTTTCTGAAATTACTAAGTTATTATTCACCAGTTATTACTAAGTTGTAAGTGATAGGACAAGGAGAAATGGCACAAAGCTGCTCCAGGGCAGGTTCAGATTAGATGTTAGGAAAAAAATTTTCACAAAAAGAGTTGTCAGGGCCCGGAACAGGCTGCCCAGGGAGGGGGTTGAGTAACCATCCCTGGATGTGTTTAAAAAAGGGGTAGATGAGGTACTTAGGGATATGGTTTAACATAGGATGGGAACGGTTGGACTCGATGATCTTAAAGGTTTTTTCCAACCTTGTGATTCTGTGATGGCAAAACCATGACGTGGACAGCAGATCACTGATGTAGGCATAGGGCAGAGATCTATGGTGTTCCTTATTCATGGTTTTTTTTTTCATATTTTTAAGTGTATGCAGGTCTTTTAAGGTTGGACTGAGACTCAAGTAATCACATCTGGGACCAGATGCAAGGTTTAAGATGTAATAACACTGGAAAAAAACCCATGAGTTGGGAAGTGCCAAACCATTTTCTAGTTTCTCTCAATTTCTCTGGCTTGCAGAAGATAATTAACTAAGAAATGTAACTTTTTTTTATAATAATTTTGGGTTGTGTTTTCAAACCACTTTTATTTCTGTTCAATTGCAGTGATTTCTCATTGTGAAATGTTCTTAAATTTTATTATTAAAAAACTGCTTGGTACCAGAATAAATTTGGATTGGAAAATGGTTTGAAAAAAAAAATTACTTCTATTATGGCTTCAGAAGTGCAAGTGAACCAAAAATATTTGCACAGAGGTTGAGATCAGCCCAAAATACTTAATGCTCAAGGAAGTTATGAAAGAACACTTGCAGTAGGCCTATGTGAAATAATTTGCATTCTCAACCTGTGCCACACAAATAAAAGAACTTCTCTGCTCTTAAAGATGACATTAGCTTCATCCCCAAAATAGGGCATTTGATAGTCGTTCCAGAATTAACTACTCTTTAATATTATGCAATTCCAGTTGTTATTATTAGTCATATAAATGACAAATCAAGCTGGGCCTTTGAGTTTTAGATCTCAAGGAAGACCCACAAGCTCAGATCCCACAGTTTGATTGCACATGGTATGAAAAGAGGTAGTTCCCTGAGTGGTTTTGATACCCTACCTTTTAATTTAGCTGAGTGCCCTTTGTTCTCTCCCTTTCTCATGCACACATTCATTGCAACTTCTTTTTACATGAAAGGTTTTCCGTGCCCTTCTTTTGTCACCTCCCTTTGCTGAAAATAGATTTCCCTTTACCAGCATTTGTAAATTAACACAGAACCAATTCTGTTTTCATGGCTATCTTGGTTTTGACTCTTTCTAGGAGGGATGTTTTCTTCTTTGCCTTGGCAGCAACTGCTGTATGTCCCCTCTGTTCCTGTGACAATTGTGGCTGCTTCTGTCAGGACTTATTTTGACATCTTTAACTGTTGAGTGTGAGACTCGTTCAGGAAACCATCCCTTTTCTCAGTGAGGTAAACCTGCCCATCATGAGACTTAGCAAAAGCTCAGTGCAGAACTGCAATCTCTTCTAATTCCTACTAATAAAAGTAGTGTAACTATTTCCATACAGGTTTAATTTATTTACTTGAAAAACTGTTTCGTCACTGTTTGTGATAATGTCGGTACTATTCTTGACGTAAGGTGGGGAAGTGCTTAAATACTTTGGTGAAAGAGTCCATAAAAAACCCTGCAGACAGACAGATAGCTTCCATGGGCAGCTGGTTGCTGAAGAAAGAGGTGATTACTTTCCGAGTTGTTTGCTTGCATGAAAGATAACATTATCATGATATTTTCTCAGCTGTGCTTAAGTAAAAGGAAACCACTGGCCTTTGCCTTATGGACATTAATTTCCTCCATTATCCCATCTCCTGATCCTGATTTTTCCTGATGATGAGTAGTGTCACCAATTATTTTAAGTATAGCTCAACTGAAAGTAACAGTAAACTTCATATCTGTGTTTCCTTTCATTCTTTAGCCTGGAACAGCTTTCTTGTGTGTTTGTATATTTCTGTTAACCATAAACACTACTCTATAACTTGCTTATTTTGCGTACTATTCACACTGAGTGACTACTTTTTGGGTTAAATTCACTCTTAGACAGAAAAGTTGATGGGTCAGCACCTCACCTCTTTCTCATGCTGTCAGTCACCTTCTGGGCCAGATTTGTAATTGATGTTAATTTATATAAACCCCTTGTCTATATAAACTGACTTCACAGAATCACAGAATCACAGAATCGTAGGCGTTGGAAGGGACCTCGAGAGATCATCGGGTCCAACCCCCTGCCAAAGCAGGCTCCCTAGCACATATTGCGCAGATAGGCGTCCAGACGAGTCTTGAATATCTCCAGAGAAGGAGACTCCACCACCTCCCTGGGCAGTCTGTCCCAGGGCTCTGTCACCCTCACTGTGTAAAAGTTCTTCCGCATGTTGGTGTGGAACTTCCTGTGCTCCAGTTTACAGCCATTGCCCCTTGTCCTATCTCCACAGATGACTGAAAAGGGGTTGACCAATTCCCCCTGCATCCCATACTTAAGATATTTATAAACATTAATTAGGTCCCCCCTCAGTCTTCTTTTCTCCAGGCTGAACAGCCCCAGCTCACTCAGCCTTTCCTCATACGGGAGCTGTTCCAGGCCTTTAATCATCTTCGTAGCCCTAGACTTGTCTACCTTGATCACCTACAAGCTCACTTTTAGCCTTCACCTGAATAGTTCTGTCATGATATTTAACTCACAGTTGACCATTTTTGACAAATACAGGTTTTAAAGCCAGAAGGGAGCTTTTCATCATTTAATTTGACTGTACTATCTGCTATTTACTGGGGACTTTGATGTGAACTCTGCAGAATTTTTGAACTCCATGGAAAACAATCAAATCAAAACCTCTCTCCCATGATTTTGAATCTGACAAAAAAAATAAATGAACCTTAAACTCAGTGCTAAAAGCCCAAGCAGAAAGTTCTCATAACCTGGGAGTGAGAACATCTGTTTTGAAGGGTTTAAGGTGCAAGTGTCTTGCACCTTCGTCACCTAAAGTGATGGTCACCCAAAGCAGATATCTAAGATTGGTGTGTAATAAGTGTTAAGACTTTTAATATCAGGTTCAGATTGATGGGAGTGTTTCCAGTCTTGAAAAAAAAATTAAATACGTAAGAAGAAACCTCTGCTAGGCTAAGCGTGATCCCCAATGTCCTACCATGTTATGGTTTGCCAGGAGAAGAGTCACACAACTACTAGCAATTTCAGCCTCAGAACTGCTTTGTTTCTCTTATGAATTCAAGTAGAAATTGGCACCAGCTCAGACTTCTCTTTTTACATGAGGAAGAGGAGAAGGGAGAGGGATTATTTGGCTAATATTGTGACTTTTTGTAAACATATCTCAATTGTCACTTAGGTGTTGAAGAGCTGTCCTCAAGCAGGCAACATACTGGAAATTCCCAAAGAGCTTTCTATGTGTGTAGTACTACCTTCAGTCTCTTTCTACACCTCAGTTTTCTTTGATGGATGAACATTCCATATCCTATGCCCTCTGCTCTCTCTGGAGGAATTCCATCCATTTTTGTTGTAGGTCTCAAAAGAGGTCTGTGGAAGTGGTTTATGTGATTTGTAAGGAACATAGAAGCCTCCCTGGACTTACAGATTTTCTAACAACCTGAGTGGGTACAAGGCCAACACTGGAAAGTTTTATGAATGACTATTTGTAGATATGCAAGTTTTTACATCCCAGGACCAGTTAGGCAGACAAAGAACTTTTGCTCTACATCCCTTTAAAGACTCAATGACTTGTCCAAATCATAAGTCCTGACCTGTTGAGGCAAGTTCTCTTCCCTTCCTCTGTGTCCAAGGGGACTGAGTTCCCACAGCCAGCATAGCAAGCTTGGTTCACAAGGAATGATGGAAAGCCACAACATTTTTTGTCACCTGCATATAGTCCTGGGATAACCTTCAATAATTATACTCCAATCTTTTTTACAACTGTTGTTTAAATAATGGGCCTTTTCTTAACGATGATCATCAGAAAGGAAATGTCACCACAAATACATTCTAGAGGAAAAGAGTGAGTTGAGTGAAACCACAATATGCTCAGTCTTGGCTATATAGTCTCATAAAATTTTTGCCTCTGGATGTTAGATCAGATAATAGCACATAGATAGACAAGCCATATTGCCTATAATAAATCCTTCAGTACTGGGTGCATTAAAAATACAATAGACGGATTAGATGGTTTTATCCATCTACGTCAGATAGTAAGAAAAAGTAGACATGAGTAGCTGAGGAACTGTTGAGGCAAGAGGCTATGTGGACACTGCATTGCCTTGAAAACAAGGTCTGCATCTATGGAGAACAGCACTGAGGAAGTCTCTTGACAGAATGAGTCCAGACCTTGGAAATGTCAGTCTTTCTTTGAGACAAGTCATTGAATGACCTGGACATGAAAATCTTTCTATGCTTCAATCCGAACATCAGATTGAACACCATATGGGAAGGAGCCTCGGTTGCTCAGGGCCCAGCACTTCCAGGATTTGGGACAGGGAGTTGTTCCTAGTTGCTGCTGTAATTCATTGAAAGTCAGAGGAGGAGAGGAGGTGAGCTAAAAAATGATGAAGTAGACATGATTAATTAAAGCTTTTTATTTTTAAATCATTTCCCAAACTCCAATGGCAGCAGTCCCAGGCATCCCTTCATCTTTCTCTCTACTCTCAATCCCAGAGGATGCAGTAGCCTTAGGTAGCAGATGTTCTGAGTAACCAAGATGTGGTAATACAGATTCCCTACCCTCACCTTCCAATCAGCCTGCAGCTGAACATCCACCTCCAAACCTTCCAGAGAGAAATCTCTGTGCTGTTCTTTTTTGTAGCTGGTCTGGCTTGATCAGGAGTGTCTCAAATACAGAGAGGAGATTGGCGTTGAATTTTGGAAGTTTTGTTAATGCTTCCTGCTTTCCCTTTCTTTTTTTCTGTTACAGCTTTCTGCAGTGCTGGCCAGAAAAGATGCAAATTGGGATTGATTGCTGCTCCTCACATCAAACTGTAAGTGGTTCAGAGGAAAGACTGTGACGTTCTTTTTGCCTGTTTCTGCACAGTACTATCTATAGATGTAGACAACTACAAGGCAATATTAGTGCTGGTGGTAAAAATAAAATCTATGGGGTTCTATGTCACATTTTTTTATTTCCCCGTAATATAATCCTGGGAAAAAATAATAATAATGAAAAAGGCTGGAGGGTATGTGATTTGTCTGTCAAAATCATGTGTACCTCCACTGACTAATCACTCAGGGGTTTGCACTGATGCTCTTGTCTCGTGCTGCTGTTTTCCTCCAAATGTTTACTGTGGGCTCAGACTATGCAGTTCAAGTTCCTCTGTTTTAATAAGTTGCTGCGCCTTTACCTGAGGCTGTGATTGAATATGTGGGCAGTTACTGTGGTTCAGCTGACGCTGGAAACTTATTATGCGGTGTTAACTTGATTTTGATTTGCACCTTGGGGGGTTTATTTAACTCAAATATTAATTTTTATTGTGCCAAACTGAATCAAAAGCTCCAAATTTCACTCAAGTGAAGAAAAATCCAAACCTGTGGAAATTCCAGAACAAACAAAATTGACAGTGCTAGGTGGTAGGCAGAAATGCTTTCAAAATATGAGATGGTTTTATTGTACCTGTTGGAAAACCAAGTCTGAATTTCAAGGTTGTATAGAATTAGGAGATAAGAAATGTTATTGGAGTTTTATGTTACGTAGCATACATTTCACAATAGTCCTGTGCCACCCTGACTCTACTAAAGATTGATTTCCTTGGTGCACCAAAACACTTGCAAGGAGACCAAGGTATATAAGGAGAATAAGTTGTCAGGGTGTGGAAGAATTTGTGGAGCATCTTTTGTGCTGGTCATTGCTGACAAGATGCATCTGGTCTGATCTGGTCTGACTGTTTTAATATTCTCTGTAAGCATTTTTACTGGCTGGGTACAAGGCACGATCCTCCTGATGACTCTTTGAGAGGAAGGTCCTAGGCCTGATGGCACAGCTCCGCTGATGAAAGATTCAGACCCAAATGCTTGTGCTGCATCTTGAAGAATCCCAGCTACTGAAAATAAATGATAGATCTTTCAGAGATTTTAAATGTGTTTTTCTCCCAGCAGTGACACTAAAGAAACAACCACTGTTTTACCAAAAAGCATCATCATCACTGCTGTAGTCTTTGTATTTCACAGAATCACAGAATCACAGAATAATAAGGTTGGAAAAGACCTTTAAGATCATCGAGTCCAACCATTCACATCCTAAACTAAACCATATCCCTAAGTACTTCATCTACCCTTTTTTTGAACACATCCAGGGAAGGTGACTCGATCACCTCCCTGGGCAGCCTGTTCCAGGCCCTGACAACACTTTCAGTAAAAAATTTTTTCCTAACATCCAATCTAAACCTGCCCTGGCACAGCTTCATGCCATTCCCCCTTGTCCTATCACCTGTCACCTGGCTGAAGAGACCATCACCTACCTCTCTATAACCTCCCTTCAGGTAATTGTAGGCGGTGATAAGGTCTCCCTTCAGCCTCCTCTTCTCCAGGCTAAACAGCCCCATCTCCCTCAGCCGCTCCTCATAGGATTTGCCCTCCAGCCCCTTCCCCAGCCTGGTTGCCCTTCTCTGGACTCGCTCCAGGACATCCATGTCCTTCTTGTGGTGAGGACCCCAGAACTGGGCACAGTACTCGAGGTGCTCCTTGCTATTGTAAAGGATGACTTTCCTTACAGTATGTAACAAACAAAAACACAAATCCAGGACGATGTCTGTTTGGTCAAAGGCCATAATAATCTCACAAATCTTTGGTTTAGCTAAGGTAGTGTCATAAATAATCCACTGTGATGGTATAGGCTATAGCTAGAACTATAAATATTTTCAGAACCATCACTCTAATTAGTTCTGGCTACTAAATGCTCTTCCAAAAAAAGAGAGAGTAATTACAAGTGTTAACATTCTGATGCCAGATCTCCATCGTTACAATAGGACATACAGACATTTAAAACAGAAGGGTTAGGTTGGGAGGGTGGGAGTAGTTTTCTGCTGCAAGGCTCGAATAGACACGGTCCCTCCCCCAGGCAGTCTGGGGTGGGGCTGCAGCATCCTTTGGCTCCTTCCTCCCATCAATCTGCCCCCGAGAGACAATCTTCTCCCTTCCCCCAAAGCACTTTTAATCTGAAAAGTGAGTGGGTGAAGCAGGAGTGGAACGTGGAGGGCAGATGAATTAATAGTGGGGAGGGCATGTTTTCACATATGCTAACCCATGTGTACAATTCGTAGGAGTAATAAGTCAATATCTCTGCCTAGTGGGACAGAGGGTTTTAAAGGCATCATGGCTGGGCTGGGAGGAAGCTTGAAGACAGAGCACAAAGACAGAGGTTGTGCAGGGAGTTTACATTCCAGCACTTCTTGTAGTATCTATTATTACAGTTCTGGCTTGTCTAAAAATGTTCAAAATAAAATGATGCTGCCTGGTACAGCATGGGGTGCAGTGAAAGATTAATTATGCTGTTCTGGATTTGATTTTGGTGTCCTTACACACCCTAACCTCATGTTTCTTGATTATTTGAAGTACATATGAACTCACTGTCTCTGATTATTGTTTGGTGTAAATCAGGAGAACTCATCTGACTTTATTAAATCTTACCCGATCTGAGTGAGAATTTGCCCATTTGTGTTCACCATATCCATTAGATGCCTATTATATACTGAAAGACAATTAAAGAAACATGTCAGGCCCCTGATATCAATAACTGAGAGGACACTAACACATGCAGGATACACTTCAGCATTTAGAAAATGTTCTGCCAAATTAGTAAAGAAATCACAAGTCATGGAAGCCAGAAAAATCTCAGAATGTGTTTACAGGCTCCTTTAATTCAGTGTGATTTCATTACTTTGCCAAAATTAATCACTGTCTTCAGCTCCTGTCTTGGCTTCTTATTTACTGCTAACTTGATCTCCTTGGTGAGATTTTATTGCTCCCAACCATCATACTCCTTTAACATAAGATCCAATATAGATTGCAAAGAAATGAATAATGTAGAGACCAAGCAAATAGGAACTTAAGGGTCATGGGTGACTGTTAAATGTAACACCTATTCCATTAAATGTATAGTGCATGTGTGGCTTCGATCCTTATATATGAAATAATTGGTTTATGTGTTCTTAGCTACCAAGAACGAGGAGTGCAGGTGTAATGGCTTAGCAATGCTCTTTATCAAAATAGCGATCTGAGAAAAAGCGTGGTCTGACCGCAAGCCCTCCTGCAAACACACTATGCCCAGCGCTACCAGCCTGGTGTTTGGTCTGAACCCAGTGTTCCCTGCTTTGCCACCTACAAGTGGCATGAAGTCAGTTTTGGTATAGGAAAAGCTGTTCTTTCATGGGAAATGGGGAGAACTGAGACAACTCTGGTTCAAAACCTGTGTTTGGTTTGGGTAAGGGCTCTGAGCTGCTGTATAACTAAAAAATTCTCTTTGCTGTACTGAGCCTCTTCCCCCTCATGATTTGTTTTGTTGCTGTTTTGGTCCTCCATTGCCATTTTTAAAGGATGGAGACTGTATGTTACTCTGTATGGTATCTAGCACAATGGAGCCCTGATCCTAGATGGAACTTTGAGCCACATTGCATGTTACTTAAAAGATCACCCTAATAAATGCTTGGGTGTACTCATGGCAAATGCCCAAAAGTCACTCCTTCCTTTGTAAGATCAGACTAATTCCATCTCATTAAAAAAAACCCAACCCACCACAAAAACCCAACCAACCAACCAAAAGGCCCATGAAAATCATAGCAGTGCAAAATACTTTAAAGTATTTTGAAATAGATTTGGCATGGGGAAATTATGCCAGTTGCCTCTGCATGTTCTGGCTAAACATATCAGACAGGTGAGAGAAGTGCTCATACAAGGAGGAAGAGTTGTAATGAATGAAAGCCATATGGCTGAATCCTTCAGAAAATACCCTCCAGTGCATCAATGAGAAAGTGGGAGTTAACTTGGCTCAGACAGGGAACCTGTTCTGGTATCATAAAATATAGATAATGATATTTAATCACTTTCTTTCCCCATGTCAGCACTTCTCCCTCAACAACTTCATTGCCTCTGATTAGTAGCAGCCCATTTTAATCGGCTAGTGATGATAAGCCCCTTTGATATAAATAAATGTAGCTCCAAATGCAGTGAGGTTGTTGCTATTCCTCATCCATAGCACAATAAGCACTATAAGTATGACTGAGTTTAGGACACTACTGCACTAGTACTAGAAATGAGGTGTAATAAAAGATACTTCTCTGTCCTGAAGGACAGATCTAGCTAGGAAAGCTCAAATAGAAGTATTATTTCAATGTTGAGAGGAAAGGGAAGTTATGGAGGTAGAGCTTTGAAGCCTCAGCTATGGCCATCTTTTCATCCTGTTCATAGTCACCTTGCAGGTACTAGGCCCTTCTTCTGCAGGTGCTTTGAGATCCTTCAAAGAGAGTCTATGGAGAAGGGCCAATGAAAATCATCACATTACAAGATTCGAAGGGAGGGCACAAGTTGAGATATTGTTACAGCGTGAGCAACTTGATAGCAATCTTAGAAGATATATTTTGCATTGATAGGTACCAGCAATCAGGTCTTGCAAGGGCATATAATTATTGTGTAATAATTTCCCATTTGTCATACAGGGTTACATGCTTTCATAAGGTGTGGAGTTGCTTTTTACACAGCAGCCACATAGCCTGGGGCACCTGATCCCGAGTTAAACTGTTGCAGTGTAGAATACAGTGATCTCCGAGTAGACAAATACTCCATTTCTGCTACCACGTGATGATCTTTGTTTTTATCATGCATGTATCTTAGGTCTCAGGAGGCTCATGGAGATGCTGATTTTTCTCTTTCACACTCTGCAGGTGAACTCAGTTAAGGGAAAAATTGTGTGTCCCACAGTCAGACACTTCGGCATTCTTCCAGCTGTAACACACAGAGGTGGTAACTCAAAGGCAGGTGTTTACAAGGAAGAAATATGACACATAGTTGAACAAACCCAATGTGCTCCACCATTAAAATGAAACTTACAGTCTAACACCAGAGATGTTTGGAAATACTGATCTAAGTAAACAGTTCCATGAGCAGCAGACCAATGAAGCAGCCTTTTGACTGAGCCATGATACCTCCTTCTTCCTTCTGTTTGACCGAGAAGAGACAAGAGATGTTGCAGATGGTCCAGACCTGTGTGGGTGACTGAGCAGCTGACACTTCTTTAAGAAAGAAATGGAAATAAACCTTGTGCCCCTTTGATGTTGGCAGGCTGAAAAAAGTGGCTTTTCAAGCTAGATGCAGCATCAGTACATGTTTTATACAAGCCTCTTCTGAAAAGTTTGTTTCTGTTAGGAGTTCTGTCCTGCTATCAGATTTGGGTGAAGCTGGAAAAAATGCATTAGGAAACCTCACATAAGCGAAGTTTCCTGGAGAAAGCAGGGTAACCAAAAATCTGTAAGTTTTATGGGAAGTTGTTTCCCATTTTCTTGGGGAACCTGAACAGATTCAAGCGTATCAACAAAGAAAGAAGATCAGGGAAGGTGTTTGGGCAGAAGGACTTGGTTGCTCACATGAGCAGCTGATTCAGCCTTAGGACATCGTTCTTCATGGTGAGAACCTCTAAATAGCCAAAACGAAACCTGTGATCTTCCTGCACTATTTCCACTCCATACATAAGTCTCCACTGTTGTTACTGCTTTCCTGTACTCTACTTCACCATAGCAGTTGCCATTTCTCTACTTTTTTTACCTTCTCTACAATTCAGCTTCCTCTTTGAGGCCAGGATGTTGAAATTCTGCAGGAGGTAAGAATCTTATGTTTGTAAATACTTTTTCAGGATATTTTCAAGGCTTTCTACCCTCCTGAACAGAGGCAAGAACCTGAAAATACATCTCAAATCAATCCTATAACTTCAAAAACAAATAGCAAGATAAAAGGCACTTTCAGAGCTGAAAGAATTATTATTTTATGCTGGTAATGCAGAACAGAGTTGCTGGTGTTACGGACTTGCTGACTGAGATTCTTGGAGGGTATAGTTGTGGGCAACGAAGTAGAAATCAACAAAATACACTGACTTGTACACATTGGTAGGCACCAACTGGCTTTCTGTCTTTTTCAATGTCACTGGATGACATATCCTCTGTTTTGCCTTTGACTACACAGAGAACAAATAAATTCTAAACCATTACACTCGTCAGCTTTGAAAGAGTGGAGTAAATACTGGACACTCCATCTCTCTTAGAGGTATCTGGGCTGAAATTCTGCCTTTTATTAAAGTCCATGGCAAAGCTCTTTGACTTAAATGGATTTTGTTCTCAGTGTCTTACTCTCTCTGCTCCTGACTTGTCCAATATGGCCCTGCAGGTCATATCTTTGCAAATGCTCCCCTCCCACAATTACGTTTGCCTTGTCTGTTTACATTGTCATTTATTTTCAAAAGACTACACTTCTTCTGTGTTTGTACGTAGGCCCTCAGCTGGGACTTGAACTGGTGCCTTAATGGTTAGCAGTGTTATCTTGAAAATCCTTTCTAACATAAAAGATATATGCAAAAAAGGATATTTGCTCATTTTTTAATATAAAAGGTAAATGCAAAACACTTATGGCATTGAATAACTGTCACTGGAACATAATTTGGATAAACACCCTAAGGTAAAGCTTTCATCTGAACTAGAGGTGAGTCTGAACTTATTAGGAGCAGCATCCCATTTTTGAGAGGTTCATATTTGCATCCATGATTCTATCTGTGATCTTCAACCTTTTGAGTCTGCAAATTTTGGCTGGAGACTTTCCAGGAAAGAGGTATTGCACCTCCCACTGTAAGTTTTACAGGAAAAGTCTTGCTCTTGAGACTCTGGAGGGAAGGACTATCCATATCTCATAGAACTTCGGCTGGATCTCATTCTGAAGACAGATAAAAGTGTTGAAAGCTCAGCTGGGTATGTCTGCATGCACTTCCATCATACTTTTGATTAGAATGAGATATAACATGAGAGTTTGGCCTGTCATAGCCTGTGGTTTCTAGTCTAGCAAGTCACATCTTTGTGCAATGTAGACATATATCCCTGCATCAGTAACACCACTACAGCTCAACAGTGTGGAGTTCCCCTCTGGGCACAAGCTAATGAAGGTGAATCAGAGCTTCATGTGGACTTGAAATGTGCTAACAAACCTTTTCAGGCAATGGGCTACCTACCTTGCAAACAGCTTCTTCTGTTTCTGGCTGTGTGCCGAGGACACCAGGCAAGCCAAAGATTTTGTGTATCTTCATCTGGTGCTGTGTACTCTGCTCTGGGAGTTCCTCCTCATGCTGAAGCTTACTTGAGCTTCCAGAAAAGATGTCTAGTATCAAAAAAAGTGGACTTGGCAATAACAACAGTAAATGCCTTTCGGTTTACATGCTAATCAGCTGAAGGTATTGTTGATACACAGGACCCATAGTAAAAGCAATTAACTCCATAATGAGAGAAACATAGTGAGTGAAGCAGCATGTCACCTTATCACGTCATGAAGTAAAAGACTACATTAACAGTGTAAACAGCTGTTACTGCATCTATGTTCTGTGTATTTGTGTATGTATTTCTGTGTATTTTCTAGTACGTTTAATTATTTCTGTGCAGCTGTCATGGGAAGGAGCTGGCATTCAGTGCTAGATTTCTTAGACATGTAACAAAGATTACAAGTGAAAATCAATAAATTCCTTCAACTTTGCCAAGGCAAAGTCTGCAAAAGTGTAGTTCATTCTGTAAGGATTCTCTTACTTTGTATCAAATTAATCTTTCAGAGCCCTCCTACCCCTAAAGAAGTCAAGATATTCTATGCAGATACACTTCTCTGTCATTATCTATATACATATAGCATCTAAATATACAGATCTAATGGTGACTCATTAAAGAAAAGGATGCTTATTGCCATAATCACTCTTCTGTGCAAATTGAATGAGTTTAAACATAAAAATGTACTGTAAGTAGCTCATTCTTTCTCAGAGAGCAAGACTTTGCAGATTCATAAAGAAGTTTGATAACACTGAAAAGCTTGGGGAGAACAAAAAGCAGAGAGTAGTGGTACAGGTGACAGAATTAAACTGCAAAAGAAGGGAGTCTTAATAGTCCTTGTGAGGACAATCTGGGAAGAGTTGATCTGTCTGTAAGGTGTAGAGCATTGGAAAAAGGTTTTGTAGTCTGTCCTGGAAAAGAAGAAAAAGAGAGACAGTTTCTGGTGAACAGAAATGTGATGTTTCCAAGACAAGGGCAGCCCACCAATGATGATTACATTTGGGTTTTTTCTCCTCAAAACTCAGACATGATAAAGTCAGCCATACTCTTTTCATTTAATAGTTCAAAGAGGTTATTCTTTGCTCATTAGCTGATGGCACATTGCAAATTGCTTAAACTGATTTGTACAGGAGAAAGAGAGATGGGGTCTTCTCTCATAGATCGTTTCAGCACACAGACGTTGTGCTGCCTTGGAGTCAGTTGCAAGAAGGGAGGATCCCACAGGTGATGGAGACAGCTGTTGCCTTGAATCAGATGACTGGTCTCCAGCCCCCTCTCCCTGGCCTTCAGAGCCCTGAGCTCTCCTTCCTACATCATGCATGTAACTAACTGTGGGATGGTTTGTGCGTGTGTCTTCTCTCTCTCCATATTCCCGTATTTACAAACTTCTGCTGCAACATTTCTGTACCTCCAAGACTAGAACAAGCTCTTTGTTTCCTCTTCCAGGTCACTGGGTTTACCTATCCTAGAGATATCTTAATATCTATAATGTCCAGGAGGTAAAATGTCATTCACAGCAGCCACTTACTCTCAGAAGTAGAGGAATCTGTAAAATGTCTACCTAGTGCATTGCAGTAAATTCACTTGTTTCTGGGATGAAGTGTCATAAATAAAGGATCAGGGAAAAAATCCAAAACACAAACTTAAACACAATCCTGTCAAATTGAAGAAGACTTGAGAAATCACCAAATGTCCTGATGGAAGTAAAACCTGTCTGTCTGGAAAGTTTGAGGGAGGGACAGTGGTGTGCAGTAAGTTAAGGTGCAGAAAGGGGCCAGAAACAGCTCTACATCAAAGTTCTAAAGTGGAGCGAGAAATTAAAAAACACAGATTCAAAAGCATTCTTGGATTCCCAAATCTAATTGAGATCCTTGTTCAATATTAGCAGAAAGTTACTAATTCTGTGTATTTTTAAATTCTTGTATGACCCATGGACTTGCTCAGAGTCAGAACTGAAGTCAGTAGAGAGAGGCATTTACAGAGGAGCCACCTCAGCAGCAGAATAGTTTACTACAGCTTAATCAAATGGGTATTAACATGCTTTTAAGAAATAATATCAATGCACAGAAACAGAGAATCAGCTCTTCTTTTAACATTTGGAGAGCTGAGAAAACTTGAAGAGACCAAATAAACTTTTGAATTGCTTGTGGAGCATCCTAGCATTTTGTACAAAGGCAAGCAACGCCAGGTCCAGTATTTTTAATCAGTTCTGGTTTGTTTAAGGATTGTGCCACTTTCTGTTTACTTTTCAGGAATCTTTTAGCAGCTGATTCTTACAGGCAGAGACGTTTCTGAAAGCCAGCGTCAGTGTTGCATATGGGCAGATCTGAGGAAAACAAATTTAAAATCTACACTTGTGCCAAGAGGCTACTGCACACGTGTTCAACAAGGGAAAAAGCAGAGTCCCATCTGATTTATCTGACCAATCCAGTTCTTAGCTGTGAAGCTCCTGTGTACATTGGTATCGTCTCAGCAAACCGGCTGCAGATTCCCTGGGACTGAATTTTCTGCCAGGTTAGACTCTTTGGAAATTCCTTGGTGTGTATATTTTCCAAGGCATAATTACAGACTATTAGATGTGCTTCTCATACACTCATACACACAGACATGCGTAACTGTGTTATGCAAATGTTGACCGTAACACAAATCACATTGCTTTGCTTCATGCCTATTTGCATTTCCTGGTATCTTCAAACAATGGAGTCCAACCTAGAAATGGGCTTCCAGTAGACACCCTTGTCGTGGACCTGCCAGCTGCCTCTAATCCCATCAGAAATTTAGGAGGAGTTCAGATATTTCTCCAAACAATGGTGGTTGGCCCCAGCACTGACTGGAACTCCTCATTTGCTTTCATTATCTGATGGGTAACAAGTCTGAACGGCTTGCTGTGTGTGACTAAATCCACCACAGGAGCTCCCAAATCCCAGCCTTTTGGAAGTGAAAGCTTCCTTTGGCCACAGTTCAAGGTTTCCTGTCAGGACATTTCAAACACTCCCATCACAGGAGTTATTGCTCATATGGAAACAGGTATGTTAACACATTCCTGGCAAATCACCAAGCAATGGAGCGCAGGACTCAGTGAAGGTTTTGACGGATTTGTGTTCAGGTTTTTGAAAATCACTTTTAACAACTGGTGATCAGTGGACATTTATGTATTGCGCACTTCATCTGTTTATGTGTGGGCAGTTATAGTATGATTTGATCACATATATACTATCATGACCAACTTGGGGATCAATTATTTGAAAACAGAGGACTTTTCAGTCCAGCATGCAAATGTTTAATAGGATTTGAAGCCTGCATGTTGAAGCTAGCCAAATACGGACTGAAAAAATAGACAAATTTTTACCACCGGTGGTAAGTCAACAAGAGAACAATTTCCTAAGTTTATTGTGGATTGCCCATCATTAGTAAGCTTTTAATTAAAATAGGAGATATGATCCATCTTATTGGTTTGCAGCCTGTGCTTGAAGGACTGATACAGATACATGGGCTGATGATTCAAAAACATTGCAGGAAAGCTGGTCTAACAGTGGGTCTGAAATTATGCTTGAGGAAAGATTCCTGGGAACTTTTAAGTGATTTGCAAATAATAGTAAAGCAGATTCAAAACAATTCTGAGTAGCTCTACTTCCACAACTGGACCTCAAGTACAAATGAGACCAGCGACGACCTGTGGTATGCATGGAATCTTTTCAGGTGACTGCAGGTAGACACTTTTTTCCTTAAAATCTAAGATTTACAATTTTTTCAAAGCATGAAGCCTAGAATATTGTTACATTATTTACTTCCTTTTTTCTTCCTGTTTTTGCATGTAACATTCCAGTTCTGGTGAGGAACAGAAACACATGTAAATTGTGAATGTAAAGAGCTGGAGGTGTTTGTCAGCTTTCAGGATTGGGAACCTCCTCAAGGGTTATTTACTATATTTAGGTACATATTCTCTCTTTCTAGATGAGTGACTACTTAACATGAAAGTGTCAGTGTCTCTGCCTACTAATATTGTATTCTTCATTTCTGCTAGTCCTAAAATTATCTATAATGATCTTTTGGTGCTTTAAACCTTGTTTTCTCCCTCATGTGGTTAATCCTTTATTTCAGCGTTAAAATGTTGGCACCCTTTGGCTGAGAAAGTGCTATTTAAATGAGTTGATATACTATTAGATAGGTGGAGTCGTAAATGATAATGGAACGGTGTAGTCCATATCAGGATATGTTAAATTCACTGAAAGATGATGACTTTAATGAGCTCAAATAGTAAATGAAGCCACTAGTAAATGGAGCCATCTCATGTATGGAGCATTGCTGAAACTGGTGGTGTATAAATAGAACAAAGGGACCCATCCCAGCCCTTGAAAAAAATTATTGTTTCAAAGTTAAAAGCAAACGTTAAAACAGCTTTTTCCTCATTCATCTAGGTCTTTTGAATGTACCAGAAGACAGACAGAATCACAGACCAATGCACAAAATACTTGAGGGACCAGTTTGTCTCAGGAACCATCACTGTCTGGAAGGACTTCGTCTAGCGAGTTGACATTAAAAAATAATGCTGAACAGATGACTGAAAAGGTTGTACAACACTAAAATTGATACCTAGGGGTTTTGGGGTTTTTTTAAATGTTTTTATTTCAAAGGATGCTGTTTCTATGTCGAGATGACTTGATCCCTATGGGTCCCTTCCAATTCAGTATATTCTATGATTCTGTGACTGAAGTCCTCTTTGTAGCCTGACTTGGGCTTGTGACAACTGGGGTAAAAATGTTATAGCTGAGAATTCATATAATTGAAATTTTTAGCAGTATTTTCCTGATAGTTCAGGTAGAGTGATGGGAGGAGCAGTGCAGGAAGGTCTGGGCTCACCTTCTCTCTCCTCAGGGAGTTTCAGGCAGTAGGTGGGTCGGGTGATGGACTGCAAAGAAAGCCTTGGAAGATTTGGATCCTCCTTGGGTTGCCCCAGGTGATCAAGTCCCAGTGAAGCTTGGGAAGCTGCATCCAAGCCTGCAGGAGATGGATCAGCAGCTGTTTCACTGGTCCGCCACCTGCAGAACTTGCACTGCTGCAGGTTTGACATTAAAAGTGAAATAAGCCGTTTTTCCCCTTGTAGAAGTTCAGATTGTTATTCAGGTTCCCGTGGTAAACATATGCCATGCTGACATCAGTGCCAGATGGGAGATGCCATGTATAATTTTAGATGATAATTCAGAACTCATTGTGAAACGTAGGCATTTATAACAGCGACTGCCAGGAGAGAGAAGAAACATGTATCATCACGCTCTTTCCTCAGAAAGGAGAATTTGCCCAAATGCCACAATAGGGATGAATCTGGCCAGCTGCCCTTACTGTGGGGGCAGCAAGTCTCATGGCTGCAGCATGCCAGGGACTTGTTTCTCCACGGTCTAGGCAGCAATGGGGAGCTACCAGTCTCTCTAAGTCCTTCCTACCTTCTAGCTATGTCATGCCCTGCCAGACTGTGCTGTCTCTGGAGCCCTCAGAGCCATGGATAGGGTTGCATGGCATGGCTCGTGGGTCTGTCTTGAAAAAATATTGTTTGCTGGAGAGTTAAAGAAATTATTTTCAAATTAAAATTGCATCTGTGAATTATTTTCAGCCAAATAAGAAAACAGATGTTTAGAGAAAATAAAAACCTTTGAATTTTTCACCTTAAAAGAAATTAGAAAATTGGAAAAAATGGTAGATTAAGAACATGAAATAAAATGAAAGTAAATTATTAGTGAAATGAAATAAAAACCTTTGTTTCTGGTAGAACAAGACGTCTTAGTTGTACAACACCCCTCCTCCCAGTGATAGTTATTTGATTTTACTGAACAATTACACAGGCAAATGTGAGACAACTGCACAAAACATTTAAGTTCCTCTTCTTAATTGAAAAGTCCACAATCTGCACAGTTCTGAGTGCAACTAACTGTTCTGTAACACAGTTATCTGGAAGGACATACAACCAGGCAAGAGTCCTGACCCTAAATTATTGTATGCATTTTTGGTAACCACCCAGCTCTTAACAAAATGACTGTGTTCCCTGTGTGCTATGTCAGAATCTGTTGTATAATGTTACTTATCCTGATAGGTATCAGTCGCAATTACTGTCTGCATTCAGGTAGATGTTACTATGTCACTTGGAACTATAACAAAGAAAGCAAAATCTTTGAGTGAAGATTGCATCTTCCCAGCATGGGAAGTGAGTGTATTGTATGCTTCGGGACATTCATCTTTTTCCTTTAGGGAGGTATCCTGGGCACGGTCTGCCACATTCAGAAAGGCAGTTGCAAATCCATGAACTCTTTCTATGCTTGCTCCTGGTATTAAATGTGCAGACCAGTGTCTGTTGCTGGAAACTGTTGTTTTTCAGATGAAAATACTATAGAGGAGCTACTAATATATGTTGGAACTGAGATGTTAACCTTTTACTTACTAGACTTAGACTAAAATAACAAGCCAATGGGAAAAATGCTGTATGCATTTGTGCTTTACATTTTACGCAGTTTGGAGAAATGCAGCAGTTACGTACTGTGCTACTCTCTGTTGAAATGTAACATGTGGCAGGCTTCATGTGAGAAACTGTATTTGAGTCTAAACTGTATTTGAGACTCGCTGCCCCCACAGCAAGGTAATCCAACACTGTACCTCTTAGTTTTGCAGCCCCTTGCCAGCTCCCAAGCCTCGTGCTCCTCCTTCTCCTCCCTGCTGCCGCTTGTGTATCCAATTATTTATGCCCAGTGCCTTAAGGATTCCCTTTAGGAGGAGCTGTATTGTGTTTTATCACTTGTAAGGTGAGCGTTTCTGTCTGCAGTCTCTGAGCTCTGGGTTTCCTTGAGACCTCCAGAGTCCTCTAGGAAGTCATGATGGACCAAGTCATTCACTCTATAAATCAGAGTTTTTCCCTGTAGACCAGTGGAAGCCCTCTTAGGAGTCAGGACATGTTTATACCTGCCAAAGTTAAAAATACTTTTTGTTGTTGTTACCTCTAAGAACTGTGTTCAACTCAAATCTACATAAAGGCTTTGGGAAAACACTTTTCTCTCTGTCAAATAGGTCTTGGGTAAGCATCTATGAAAGAGTTAACAAGGTCACTTTCCCTGTGTCGTTCATTAGCTCTGTGTCTGTCACAGCCATAAATTATGAAAACCAATGCTTAAAATACTTCTAGGATTCCTCTGTGTTGCCCACAAGCTCTGTTGCATATGCAATAATCACACCACTCAGTACAGGAGAGTAATTCAGACTGTGGTTATAATCCGTCCATCTTTACTGGTGGCATTGCATGTGGGGCTTCTGTCCTTCTGTCCTTCTGAGGCAATCTCTGTCTATCTGGAATTTTCACCCTTTTCCTTTTGAACTGAGGCATTGCTTTGGTCTCTTTTTCATCAGCTCTTGCCACTGCATGACTGTTTCACAGGCACAAAGAATCACTGAAATTCTGGAATTTAATTTGAAGAGCCGCCTGTAAGTTAAGAAGCACCAGAACACAGCTGAACTGGACACTGCCTAGGACAGAATCTCTTTCTCTTCAGAGACAATCTCTTAATTGTTTGAACTGCATCTTGCACACTAAAAGTCCTACTGGAAACACCTCTAGCACTAAAAACGTGCCTACAGTCCTTCTCTGGCATGGATCCCCTCTCACTAAACAATTTTTCTGTCTAGAAGAGGGGGCAGCTGCATTTAGGCTGCCTGTTGGGAGTGAGCAGTGGGCTGTGCCAACTCCAGGGGAATTATTTAGGAATGTGTTACTTCTCACAGGCCAGAAATGAGCCACGAGCCATTCTACAATTAAACGGTAGAGATGATGGACTTCTGGTGTCCTGCAACGCTCCATGGGACTGCTTAATTTACTGGCACAGAGATAGGCTGTTACCACTAGGAGTTAATATGAATACTTAATGCTAACAGGCAGGCCACTGGTACTTTCACTTACCTTGCAATATATCTTAGTCCATGAGCGGTAAACTGGGTTTGCCAATCAACAAGACTAGTTCTGAGTCACAGCCAAGATTACTTATAGGTTTTATTGACAGACTGTCTAGTAGAAAGGTGAGCCAGAACACAGCGACCCCAAATCAGATTTTTCTTCTCCCAATCACACGGTTTTCTGACATGGCTGCAGGGTCACACTCCTTCTTGCACTCTTTATGTGACCATTTTAGATGTCTCAATGTGGACAAGAGATGTGTGAGAAGTCACCATGTAGCTTGCTTTGAAGGCTGATGGTTAGACCATGCCTTGGAACAGTGGGAGATGAAGGCTTGAAACCCCTCAGGCTGAGGAGGGCCTGGGGACCCAGTGTTACCAGCGGTGTGCTTCCACCATTAGAATGCCATGCAAAAAGTGGATGGAGTCCCCCTTTCAAACTATATTGTTATTGTTTTTGTTTTCAAAGGCAGTACTCTCAGAAGAGGCCTTAATGCTGAAGCACTTTCACTGTAAGGCCTGGGTTCAGGCCACAGAAGGATGAAGCTTTTGTCTACTGCCCCTTCTTTGTCCTCCTCACTTTCCTACCCAAGAGCTCAAGAAAACTCCTGGCTTAGCACTTAGGAGCCCTGACTTGCCCTCGGGAGGTGTCTGATCTCATTCTTGCTTGTATTAGGAAGTCTGGGTGTCTGAGCTTTCTACTAGGGCACACTACCTGCTTCTTAGACATCTGAGATAAATCAGGCACCTGAAGATGGATGATGTCAGCCAGACCCACTCCAAACTATAACTTCTATATACACAGGGTTTTATTATACCTGCTGTAGAGCACCAGTGGTTTAAACTGGCAGAGTTTGCTTTGGGGGGTTTTATTCTGTCCTGGATTTGGATACATGTGGGTGAACACAGATGTGTGCAACCCTGGTCGCACCTCTAAAACGTGGTGGCTTCCATGACTTCACACTTGACATCACTAAATGTGCCCTCAGACTAGCAGCTAGCAAACTAACTGATCCATCAGGCAGTCACTGGGGCCTGAAATTAAATACAAAGACAGTCCTAAAAATCAGGATCCTGAATGTTTCAGACTAATTTATTCTAGAAAACTGGATTAATAAAGAAGTGGCTCCTATGTTAAAACATCATCTGCCAGGGAGTAGTCCACAAAGAATTACAGTATGTGATTTTTATCTCTTTCCCACTCCTTCTCATTCACCAAAAAGAAGGATTCATGCAGGAAAGTGCTGACACATCCTTAATCAAAGGTGTGTGAAATGCTCACATCAGTGTAATTTTATTATTCTGTTGCTGGGATACTTTAATAATAATAATAATAATAATAATAATAATAATGGTGGTGATGATGATGCAAAATCTTATTAAGTCATTGAAGGATAATGCTTTGTTTTTCTACATTTATTTTTTAATTTATTAAGGAAGCCTGTTAACACTACAAGAACAGACAGTATACATATTTTCTATAAAAGGGCAGGGAAATTCATAACAAAATATATTCCCGTGGTTGGTACAGTAAACACCCTGTGGTTCCAAAAAGGATCCAAATGCTATGAGCACCTTGGAAAACATCAAACAGAGACTAGAAGGAAGGGAGTGTGTTACATGAATGTCACTAGCTGATGGGGATACGGTGATAGATTGAAATCTAACCTGCTCTTTGGAACTGGGTTTGGGAGGGTTCTTTCCCATGCTGTTCTCTGGCAGGGTTCAAATTTGACAATTATTTGTTTAAACAAACAAGCACACAGAGAAAATACCACCATTCAGGAATGGGACATCATGCAAGTTTGGCTCCAAATGCATTGCCCAAAGCAGTTTTGGATCAGTTGACTCCTCAGCCTCTTCTTCCCTGTTTCTGTTGTGATAAAGCAGTGGTGCTCCTGCTTGTGGCCTGTGCAAGACTGTGGTGTTTAATCTGCTTGTTCACTTAAATTGACTTCTGTCTGGATATACAAAAGTTGTCTGAGTCTGTTTTTATCTTGCTGACAGTCAGCCTCATAACTTCTTCCTAAGGGTGCCACCCAAATACTACCTCTTTTACCCTGTAACAGTTCAGGTGTTTGAAAAAGGTTTAAGTTCCAAACATGATAAACACAATGTGATATAGAAGATGCTAACCCTTGTTTTCTAGATAGTCTCTTGACATAAGCTAATGTGGGATTAGTGATCGTTTTTGAACAAACTTCAAAACCTCAAATGTGAAGTTTAAGTGATTGCTACTGGGTTGGGAAGTGCTTTGGGGTCCCCCACACAGGAATTTGGAGGGACAAGCTCTGTAGGAATATGTTACCTCTTAAGAAGAAGCAATTTGAATGGGGTCAAGGGAAGAAGCAAAGGTGGCTGGACATCATATGCTATCAGGAGGAAAAGCATATTGGAAGAAATGAACCTAATGGCAAAACTGAGTAAAATCACTGAAATGGAATTTGCTTGGAACTGTGGTAGATAATTAGAGAGGCTTAGGTGATACTTAACTCTATGTATGAAAGCAAAGGGTCAAGGAAAAGAGTCTCAATCATAAGGAAGCTTTTTTTATGACAAGATCACAGAATCACAGAATCACAGAATCACAGAATAATAAGGTTGGAAAAGACCTTTAAGATCATCAAGTCCAACCATTCACATCCTAAACTAAATCATATCCCTAAGTACCTCATCTACCCTTTTTTTGAACACATCCAGGGAAGGTGACTCAACCCCCTCCCTGGGCAGCCTGTTCCAGGCCCTCACAACTCTTTCAGTAAAAAATTTTTTCCTAACATCCAATCTAAACCTGCCCTGGCACAGCTTCATGCCATTCCCCCTTGTCCTATCACCTGTCACCTGGCTGAAGAGACCATCACCTACCTCTCTATAACCTCCCTTCAGATAGTCGTAGGTGGTGATAAGGTCTCCCCTCAGCCTCCTCTTCTCCAGGCTAAACAGCCCCATCTCCCTCAGCCGCTCCTCATAGGATTTGCCCTCCAGCCCCTTCCCCAGCCTGGTTGCCCTTCTCTGGACTCGCTCCAGGACCTCCATGTCCTTCTTGTGGTGAGGAGCCCAGAACTGGACACAGTACTCAAGGTGTGGCCTCACCAATGCAGAGTACAGGGGCACAATCACTTCCCTAGACCTACTGTGCCCCTGTACTCGGCATTGGTGAGGCCACACCTTGAGTACTGAGAAGATACTGTGACACTTACCTAATGCTGAAGAGGTGTTTGGGGGGAAACTTCACTGAATCTCTTAATAAGAGAATGGGTCACATTGAAACTCAAGAGGGAGACTACCAAGAGACCCAGAATTAACCCAACAAAGCAGTTTTAAATTTGTCAGCCAAATTAAGTCACAGTGACTTTTATAGTGATCAGGTGGTTATTTGGTAGCCTGGCAAAATATCCCTAAAAGTTCATGGTCAGGAAAGCATATGAACTTCAGCTCAGAGGAGACCAGCCCCAGGCATTTCTCATGGATGTCCCTGTAGCAGAAGACACCAGGGCTGCCTGCCCAAGGTAGTCCGTTTACTAACTTTACACTAGATGCTAGTACCTGAGTTGCCGTGTTGCTGAAAAGAGAGGCATTAAAACAGGAGTTGCTGTGGTGAAAAGTGTTTATCTTTACTGTAGAATATATTTGCATTTCAAGGGTAGGAAAAATTATAACCTGTAAATTGCAATACTTTATTTTAACAGTGCTGTGAAAACAAGCACTGGGTTAGAAGTATGTCAAGCTCTTACTTTCCTGAAGGTGTTTTGTTGGAAGAAGGGAGGATGAAAATCCTTCAGGACATGCCTAAGGACATATATCAGAGGATGGAGACACTCTCCACAGGGTACAGATGTCAGAGAGTTTACCATAAGTCTGCTTTATTCTACCCTAAAGCTAGAAGCAGAGATAGGTAAGTAGATAATCTGTTAAGCAGCAGGAAGAGTGAAAGAATGGTAGAAATGGATGTTAAAAACCTCTCCCTGTGTACTGGCATGTAAGACGGGAACATTTTCTACTGTCAACAAAGTGAAATGTATATATTTGTGTGATAACAGGTTTTTTTCTAGGTGGATATTCCAGCAGACAGAGTTGGAAGAAAAGAACACATTTATGCTTTTGGAAGACAACATGTCTTTGGGACATTGTATAGTGAAATATTTTACCAGAAAACATGACATAATATTTTCTGCATATGGAGTGTAAACGTTTATCAAGATGACAGTTTGTTTGGGGGTAGAGAAGTGGAAGTTCACAGACGAAGGCTCTAGGCCAGAGAGAAATTCTGGGCTAGAGTAAGCTAAGAAAAACATTCACACTACGTAGTAGAGATAGCATACTTGGGAGAAGTCTAGATGTGTGTTATAGCCAGGCAGTCTACTATCAAAGAAGAGCTGTATAGAGCTTTACACATATCTACTCAGTTTACATCTCATCTACTCTAATGATCAGTCTAAGAGCACTTTGTACAGCATTGCCCACAGAAGTGGAGAACAATGGTATTTCCATGTGGAGAACTTTGGGCTGCCTATAAAAGCTAAATAAACCAAATCAAACCAAAACCCCTTCTTTAAGTCAGCAACAGCATATATAGTAGTTGTGTACTAAAATAAGTTTACCTTGAAATGGGTCTGTACCCAATAGCTTCTCTCTTTCCGCCCCCGCGCTGGGTAGTTGTCCTGCCTCTGACCCCCTTCTCCCACTCAATCTGTTCTTGCTCCTCTCCAAGTCATCCTGGCGCTGCTCCACATCTAGTAGTGAGAAAGATGATGCATCTGGTACAAATACTCCAGGATTTATTGTTGCAGTACAATATCTCTGAGGTGTTTGGATACTGCAATGATGGCCCTGAAAGTGAGCTAGTGTCAGAAACTTCCAAAAAAAAGTATTTCACTCCCTTTTCAAAGTTGTATGGTCTAAACTGGAGCCCACTGCCTGACAGAAACAGCAATAAGCTTCTAAAATTTCTATACATATCAGGTTGATGAGGAAAGCATTAAAGCTGGAGCTATAAAATCACTAAAAATCTTATTTCTCTCCACCTGTAGGAAATGTCTTTCTTTTAAAAATGCATTTCTGCTGTTTTTCTTTTTTTTTTTTTTTTTTTTTTTTGTCTCTTTTCCTGGTTAATTACTTGCTTAATTTCCTTTAGGTTTTTTTTTTTGCTTTCCTTCCAAGCATAGGCTGAGTTTTGAATACTAATCCAAAGGGATTTATTTTTCTTTTCTGAATGCAGTCTCCAGAGTATTTGATGACTAGTCTCTAGAACATTTTGCTGACAGCAGTCAGAGGTCAGCACCATGCATGTCAATATTATTTTAAAAGAATCTTGCCTGCTTTCAAGAGAAGGGTAGGCTGGAGTTGCCATATCTGTAGTTTGGGCTGAGGACCCTACATAGTAAATATGTAGGCGATTAGCATACAGCAGCCAGGATAAATATGCTCAGGCATCTGAGAAATGTGTCGGAATCACATTATGCCATCTAAACACACCCTAAGACATCCTGGCAAAACCACTCCTTAAGCCACTCTACTTGTGGTTACCCTGAGCAGCTCACAGCCTGACAGGCATAGCAAGCTGTGTATGGAACTTTGGATCTTTTCCGATCATTCGAGTTTCCTATGTTTATTTGTTTCCCTCTGGAAGAAGTGGATTTTCATTTTCTCATCATTCTTCTCCTAAAGGTTTAGTGTAAAAATCTTGCCTACTGCTTTTATTGCTTTTCCACAAATGCTGTTACATGGAACAAGCTACATATTTAGGGAGAAGAAAAAAAGCAGTAGTGCCTGCATGGAGTCTCTTAAAATTAGGCAGGTTTTATTCTTACCTAAAAATGGATGTCCTCCTCCCCCGAGATCTTTTCTGTGCACAGCACTATGCTTATCAGCAACTGCTTGGCTACATCAGTCTTATGTCTCTGTGGCTCTGGCTTGCCATTGCTCTGGGATTCCTCAGCATTTTACTTGCAGTATTTATATAACCCTATTATTATATATAATTATATCTTATTAATGATCAGTCTGCTAGGTGTTAACATTTGCCATTACAGGAGGCAGGAGCTCTTAAAAATCTACCTTTCATCTAGCTCAAATTAATCTGACATACATGTATAACTCAGAAAAAGCTGACTCCATGAAAGTTACCTTATGCAACTCCATCACGCAATCTGCATGACACCTCACAACTGTACAAATATTACCTCAAGCTGACAACACTAGGGAGACATTTTGTTCCAAAATAAATCTAGGTTGTACAGGGATTAAGCAAAGATACATCCATTCTCTTTATTTTGCCATGGTATCATAACTTTATGCACTCTGTTGACTAAACACTCCTCTTATTTACACAATCAAAATCCTGCAAGTTCATTGTGATTCATTGTACATCTCTTACTTTCCCTCCCATTTCTTCTCCACTTAAACAGGTAGTGCCTGACGAGGGCCTGATCCAAAGGGCATGAAGTCATTACTAAGACGCAGAGAATTCGGGACCTCGGGGGAAAGAAGCCACCCAGGAGGAGTAGTGTTGAGGAGGAGATGTGGCAGAGGAACCAGGGCCATTTAAAAGTCCACGGAACTTGATGGGAAAGGAAGGGAAGTGTCTGCCCAGCCTCCCCATGCTGCAGGGAGGTGCCGCAGGGTTGGTACAGTGAGCAAGCGAAGGCTATGCCGACATGTTGCTGCCCAGCCGTAACTGGGAGCTCTCTGCTCCTCTCTGCAGTTTCTCTCCTTCTTCATTATGTTCTTCTGAACTACCCTCCAAATTTCCCTCTTCCTGCTCCACCTTTTATTGATCCCATGGCCAAATTCCTTGATAGAATTTAAAAGTCTTCTCCAACACTTTGCTAAACTGCCTGCTTTACTGTGAGGGCTTTCCCGGGGGGCTGTTGCAGAGTCTGAAACAGCTGCTTGTAAAGAAACACTGTTCAGTGAGGGGCTGGGTTTTCTGGGTGTTGCAAGGAAAACCATGACATAAATAGCCTGGAAAAATGGAGAGTCAGCATTCAGGAGGGACTTGTGTTGTGTGCCTCTAGGAAAAAGAGGTCACTTAGCTAAGACACATAGTTTTGAACCTCACTATGCAAGGAAAACCTCTCAGCATGGTCTTCCTTGTTGTCTTACTTAGTGCAGGATCTCTTATCTGAGTCTTTGCACAGGGTGAGGTGTAATCAGTTTATAAACCAGACGAAGATATAGGGGTGTTGGGGGGAGCTAAGCTACTACAGCTCAAGTGAAGGTGAGTGGTAGAAAGAATAAATAATCTGAGGTCTAGCAGATGAACATGCTGTCTGTGGCTGTGTGCAGTATTTTTCAGACTGCAGATCTGTAGCCAGTCAATAACACATTCCCATGAATTCAGCATTTCATGATTGACTCCACCGGGCAGGATCAAATTCCATTAATGCATTAGCACTTATCGATACAATTACAATGGATTGTCAATTATCACCAATACACCTGCAGACTGAAAGCTTTGCTCTGAATGCTGAGGGTCAGAGTGTAAGGACATGTCTCAAAGCAAACACTCTCCTAAGAGACCGAGTTCTGTGAGTAGTATTGGTTGGGTGAAGAACAAGTTTCTAGAGGTGTGAGGTCTACTTTGCAGTACCCTTGGGGGACAGAAAGATTTTTAAGCAAGATAGACATGTGTAGCTTGCTTGTTGTCTGAATTCCTTTTGTCTCTAAACGCTTTGTTCCTAGTACTAAATAAACAATAGTTTCTGATCACTGCATATGCCATTGATCATAACTTGCTCCAGGGAGGAACCACTGGCACCGGATCAGATCTTGGGGCTAAGCACACCTGACATCCAGGCTCTTGTGGCCTGCGATCAGGGCTCAGATTCAAACAAGAGCAGCAAATGGGTCAAAGCCTGATGCTTGAAGGAATGCAGAGTGGGGAAAGTGTGGGGAGAGGGAAAGTTATCCCCCAGACAGTGACATCTACAACGAGGGCATTCGCTGGGGTCTGCTGGAGTTGCTGGTTGTATTAGAAGCTTAAAAAAAGCGATATGTGCTGTTGTTCATGAAGCTGCTCCTGTAAATGTTTAAAATACTGTCTCTAAGTATTGTAGTTATTAATTAATAATAGGCATTTATATAGCACCATAAAAGTCCATGGTGTTTTACAGATAACAATATTCCTAACTGTCAGGAATATTAAGTCTAAGCACTTGGAAGGCAGCCAAGTGATACAAGCAGATAAGGTCTGCAGTTTATATTTTCAGTTTGGTTAGGTCCTTTTGATTTTTCTTCTAGAAGAAAATCACTAAGGGCAGTGCCTTCATACCTCCTATGACTGAGACCTTTGAGTGACCGAAGAAAATGTATACAAATACCCTTGAAATGTTGCTTTTAAAGGAATCATGGATGATTGTATGCTATCCTGATTCTGGGTATTGCTACAGTCCTTGTGCACAGCAGAGTAAATGACAGATCTGCAGGGACCTCTCTCCAGTGGTGGCTGTGAGTTTGAGTGAATCTACACTTTTTTTGTGCTTTGGGCACATATGTTCATCTGTGAAACAGATCTATCCAGGAGAAAAAAAGAAGTCTGGGGAGATGAAAGATAACTCTTAAAACACCACTGAGCCAAAACAATAGTCCATACTGGAGGTGTAACTTTCTGCTACTGTCTGTGTCCCCTGGCATGAAGGAATCTAAAGAAAGAGCAGGAAGAAGATGGATACATGCACATTTGGCAAGAGCAGCAGCTCGCTCTGGCTTAATGACCCCAGACAACCTGGGGCATAAGAGTGAAACAGGTTTAATTAGGCAGGTCTAGGGAAGTTGGGAGACATGGCACTGCACAGAGATGCTGCTTCTCAGAGTTCTCAGAGAAATACGTGTCCTTTGCCAAGCCCAAAGGGGAAAGGTGGAGACCTGCTTTCCCCATGGATGGCAAAGATTCAGAAGCTACATGGCATCTGCGCAAGTCCCGCACCAGGCACACACACTCCAATCACAAGAGAGAGGTGAGCAGGATACTCCTGTCCACGCTTCTGCATTTCTGGGGCCAGAGAACCTGTTAAATACAGCATACCCCAAGTTGTCCTCTTCCTCCCTGCTACAGCAAAACTGCCAAGGCTGTGCTGACTTGGTAAGATCCTGGAGAAGACTTTCATGGTGAGAAGGACCTGTCATCAAAGCAAAAGGAAAGTGGGAGAGATCGGCCTTCCCACTGCTGCTATAAAGAAGAGAGCTTTGCTCCTTCTCCTTGGCTGGAGGGCACACCAGCATTGCACCATTGATTCTGGTGGCTCATGAGCTGGGTGGTGAGGTGTCTCTGTCTTGCTCCCACATATTTTACCCCTTCTGTTAGGCTTTTTTTCCCCTGTTTTCTCTAGATTGCTTCTCTTTTCTCACTGCCTATACCTAAAGTATTTATTTTAGAGAACTATTTCAAAAGCAGAATGAAGAGTGACTTTTTCTGTGCTCTTTGGTGCTCATGATTTTCAGGGTGCATGGTCCTGTATGCATGGAAAACTGGCCAGGAAATGTAATGAGCTTCAGTGAAAGCAAAGCTAGCTGAACGCTAATGAAGAAAACCGGTAAGGGTGTTCCTCCAAGTTCTGCCAAGGTTAGAGGCCGCTGTATCATAAGACAGCACGTCTCAACCTGGTTAGCAGACTGAATGGACCTTGGCAGAGGATTTGAGGAGCTCTGGCCTCACTGAATTCAGAACTGGGTTCCCGTTCAAAATATGAAGAAAAGCACACACAAACAATAGATTTCTCACATTTCTTTAAAACTTAAATCTCTGCCTCATAGAGGTCTAAAATGTTTAACTGGATTTTCTTACTGTCTGGTTTTGAGCTGACTGTGAACCTCATGCGATGACTTGCTCCTGTGCATTCCAGTGGTTTAAGTAAGTAACCATTTTTTTCAAAGTATTCTGAGGTCAGAGCAAGAATTCCAAGTCTTTTGAGGTTCTACCTCTAAAAGGCAATTTTTAAAGAGAAGAAAATTCATGTTTGACTTCTGTCTTCAGATTCTGCTTCAGTAAGTGTTCAGGTTCAAGGCCCAAGCCCACATAAAGGGTTTTAAATACCTTTCTCATCTAAAAAGGGATTATGCAAAGATACTACTTCCTTACCTTCCAGATCTGGGCTCTGTACATGTTCACACTGATGACTGTTTACTCCATCAGATACAAATAAAGTGTTTTTTGTTTACTGTGTTCCGTTCTTTGTATTCCTGCTGCTCTTCATGTACCTCTGGTGGCTTCATGTACATGGTGGATTTCACTCTGGTTCCTGTCTCATTGGCAAGATCAGTGATTTGAGTTTGTACAGTTGCAGAGAAACTCTTCTCATCCTGGCTGTGGTACCTTGTGCTGTGGTGGCCTTTGCACAATGCCCTTCTGCCAGGTGTGGGGGGGTATGGCAGAAACAGAATCATGCAGTCGGATATTCATTTGTTTGGTACAGGTCTCTCTTTAGTTCTTTCATTCATACTGTATTAAGACTGTAATGCAATTTGAAATAGCACCCCTGTACCTTTGACAGGCACAATGAGCCATGGGTTGCTTTTGAAAACTTAATACGCCTGGGAAAATAAATGGCATAAACTATAAACAAAATACCTTTCAGTGATGCATTGATAAGAAAAAACTGGTATTACGGCTCTCTGAGAAATAAGTATTATTCCCAGTAGTGATATTTTGCATATTTTAGTCAGGACTGGGAACCACGGGAGATACAGTGCTTTCCTGTCAGGACTTGATTGTAGAATTTGTACATAGTGAAAGCATGCCAAACCCTGCCCTTATTAACTGTTTGACTATTCCTACAGGCCCATACATATAATCTATCTGGTTGCAAAACAGGAACAGTTGCAGGACAAAGAACATATTGTTAAATTAAAGAGTTTCACAGTTATTGCCTGCAGTATGCAGGGGAAAAAAAAAAATAAAGAAATGTAGCAGGAGATTGTGAAGGCATGTATATAAAGCTGAAAGAAAAGAGAATGCCGCCTTCAAGGAACTTGCTGAGTTCCTGCTTCTGACGCAGAGAAAGTAAATGAACAGCTGGTTTAACCTACTTCTTTATAACTGAACTATATTGCATTTATCTTACTAGCTGGCAGAATGCTTTGATTTAGAACAAATTGTCCACTGAAGAAATGTCTGATGCAGTTTGGTGCTACACCTGTTTTCTTACCCCAAGCCCCAGAGTTCACTCCTGCTTGGTGGCTAAATGGATCCACAGATCCTACTTCATGCCTGTCTCTGCAGAGGTCTCCCTGGCTGTGTATTTGCTGTACCTGTAGAAAACAGTAAGTTAATTTTATTTCCAGTGTGCTCACTCTTTAGAGAAAAATACTCTGTGACCAAACAGTCCATTGCTCCCACATCTGTGATCGCATCCAATTTGCATTGGTTTTTATAGTATTTATAGTTGCTTTTCCATATTACTTGCCATAATTTTATAGAGCTTTGCCTGCCTCACAGTTTTTGGCATTAAGCAAGCAGGCGATTTAACAAGTAGGGACGAGCTTACTTCCTACCACTATGCTAGGAGATATTTCTGCTCTGCCCCAACTCTATGACAGAGTCAAAATTCCTGTTTCTCTTGGTTCCCAGCTCCTTCTAAATGTGTGCTGCAGTGGGATCTGGGCCTCGGTGGTTTCTGCTGGCTCTAGTGTCTCCAAGGGACTGTGACCTGCTGTGCAGCTGCTAACAAATGGTAGTCCAGAAGTATGTATTGAACCCCAAAAGCAGAGCACTAGCATCGGTAGGGATAATGCTGGCAAACAGGAGTTTTGTGAATGTTCTGTGAAATCTTAATTTGGTGTCAAGTTTGAACCCACATCTCTCAAAAATCTGGGATACATATCTAAGAGGAGAAAGCCATGTTCTCATACCATTTAATATAAATTATTATTCCTCCTTTGCACGTAATTTATGATCTATATCTTGAAAAACCCCAATCCTGATGTCACCAAGGAGGATTAAATCTGACCAGGTTCTGCCACTGTAACTTTGCCTGTGTAACTTTGAGCAAAGCAGTGCAGCTTGCACCACCAGTTTGTTATTAGGCACTTTCAGAAGACTTTGATCATCACGGATCTATTCTACATTTAGTTGCATCAGCAACAGAGATGAAAGTCTTCTGGTCTCCCTACTGTTCTTTCAAGTTGTCTGAAGGCTTTCTAGCTGTGCACAGCAAGTAGTTTGGCCCACATATAGTGGCACCTTTTGCTGGCTGCTGATAGTCATAAACTTAATCTTGCCATGGTGGTTTATGCTAGTGGAAGAACAGGCCTGATGCACTGGCAAATGTTTCAGTGGTCAGCAGGAACCACGGTCCCAACAAGAAACCACATTTTCCACTGGCTCTGTTTGATAATGGATCTATTTTTTTCTTCTTTTTTATTTCAGCATGGATATTTTATCCCAAATGACCTTGCACTGCTGAAATAGGTACATGACATTCTGCCAAAATATCAGACTTCAGGGAAGTTTGAGAAATGGTCTATTTGGATAAGACTGTTGTATGTGGGTGTTAAGTTCTTAGTAGGTTCCAGCTGACCTACAAAGAATCTCAAGAATGGAAAAGCTGGTCTCCAGCATGGCAGTAGAGAGTTTCATTTAAGGACAAGCAGATTGCATGACTGCAGTATTTGTAGGAAGAAGAGGGAAAAATAATTAAGATTGGAATATGAATTAAAAATTTATGTCACATGATTTGGCTGAGGGAAGAAATTCTAGTAGTCTGAGATCCCAAAGGCCCATCCGTTCCATTTCATAAATTCTTGTAATCCCTAGAGAAAACAGGATTATGAAAGAAACCTCCATACCACTGGACCAGCCAAGGCCCCATATTAGGTATTCAGAATTAGGGAAGTAAATAAAAATATTTAACTTCCAGAGAAATGAAGTGGCACAGAGATGTGATTTTGGACTTCAGTAAACATCTAAATATAATATCAAATGAGGACTAGTTTTAATACAGGAAAGATAACAAAAAGGAAGCTTAAAAGTTTCAGGATTCACAAGAAATTCAGTATTAGTGCTGCTTTGAACAAGAGACTAATGGATTTCTAGAGCTTTCTTCCAAACCAAATTCATCTTTGAATTTATCAATCAACTCTGCAAGAAAAAAATGCTAATACGAAACATCAGGGATTGCTCTTGACACACATTGTCAAGTTTTTCATTAGTGACTTTAACATAAACAGGAAGAGTGTGCAAATGAAATTAGCTGTTGACACAAAGCTGAGAGTCATCATCAGTACAGCAGAGGATCAGAATATGGGAAGCAATGAAGAATTTTGATGAGCAAGCTAATAGAAATGTATCTGTGTGTAACTATATGAAGTGCAAGGAAGTGCATAGCAAATAATCCCAAGAATTTCCACTATAAACTGTGGTCACGTATATTGAAAAGGACAGAAAGTAGTGAACGCTAGTCAGTCACAGGCTAATTAGGTATCACTGCTGTGATGTGGTTGTAAAAGCATAAATGCCATATAGCAGATAAGGTATTTTAACTAGTGATAAGAAAGTACTGATATCATTGTTCTCAATTAAAAAAAACACAACAACAACCAACCACCAACCACAAAACAAACCAGGAGTGGGAACAACAGAAAATTAAAAAAGAAACATTTCAACTAAAGGCAATTTTTGGCATGAGAACAAATGGCCATCAGCTGATAACAGGTAGAAATACTGTTTGACAAAGAAGGTACCTAACTTCAAGATTTTAGGACAGTTTCTCATTGTTAGCAGCAAGAGCAAAACCTTCTAACATTCCAAACTAGAGTTTGCAGAGAGAATTTCTGAGTGTGGCTCATTGTGATATCAGGGGTAATTTTAGATGATCCAAAAGGTCCCTCTTAGGGCCATAATAATATTAATTGGCCTTAATTGGCCCAGGTGCACCTGGGATGTCCATTCATTACCTTCATCCACTGAGCTACGAGCTCTGTTTAAATTTGGGTCTGGGCCTTCAGTACTTACCAGGATATATTAGGTATATGTAGGTAGACACTGGGCAATCTTGCAGTTGTATTTCCATTTTCTCCTGACTTGACTTCTGCTTGGGCTCTGAATCTGTTTTGCTTTTTGCCTTGTGGTGGACTGTTAATAGACCCTGTTACTAGCACTTTGCTCTGGCTACTGTGTTTAGATGTTGTGGGTGAAAACACAGGCTGTACCAAGGTCACCATCAGCTTCTAGCTCATCCTTCCTGGAGGAGTAATCCTACTCTCGCTATTGTTCTTCACGTGTTCCTTAAATAACTTATGTTCCAAAACCTTACAGCCAGTATTGATATTAATGAGTTGAGTCTGGTAATCACAGAATCACAGAATTGTAGTGGTTGGAAGGGACCTCCAGAGATCATTGAGTCCAACCCCCCTGCCAAAGCAGGTTCCCTAGAACAGGTCGCACAGGGAGCCATTCAGACGAGTCTTGAATGTCTCCAGAGAAGGAGACTCCACAACGCCCCTGGGCAACCTGTTCCAGTGCTCTGTCACCTCACTCTGAAAAAGTTCTTCCACATGTTGGTGTGGAACTTCCTGTGCTCCAAATGCTCCTTGAAAGGATGGCTTAGTAGTCTGTGTCACTACTCAGTTACAAGAGTGAGTGCAAAAGGGTTGCACAAGGTCATCACTTTAAGTAGAGAACTCAAACCCAATCTGTGTCTACTCCTCCAGGCACCAGACTGCATGTCTTCCCTCAAGAAAGCCTCACTGCCTGAGCAGGGGGCAACATGCAGGGTATGCCTGCCCATGCTTAACGAAAATGTATCAGACTTCGCCTACAGCAGTTTGCTATCTGAAAAACTGGCATGTCACCATAGTGTGAGCTCTCCTTTCCCCAGCTTTGTATTTTGCTGTAGCACATTTGATAGTGTCACTATGAATTATATCATGCTATGGCACATCAAGACCATGTCCTGAAATAACAGGATATAGGGAACATGGTAGAATACAAAGAATCTTTGGGAAAGTAAAATAACTGATTTGCAGTTAATTGATAGGTTAATCTATTTGTTTGAAACAGCCACTAAACTAAAACAGCAGGTAGCAGTAATTTAACATTTTTGCACTGTCACGGAATATGGTTTTATCCTGATGCAGTTTATTTTTAAAATTTTGAAGACACTCAAATACATACATACAGTGCTGTCAAGAGCCAGAGCCTCATGGGATCCATAACTGTGGTGAATAGCTACTGGCCAAAAATGTCTCTGACCCAAAGCTTCAAACAGAGATCAATCCAAGTGATCTCAAATGCAAGTGAACAGTGGAGCCATACTGACCACAGTACTGGATTTTCAGGCTCAGAATCTGAAAGATTTTGAAGTCAACAACAACAAAAAAAAGCACATGGAACCAAACTTTGTAGGCTTGATCCATTTGCTCATTCACAGAAGTTTTCTCTCAATCGATTTGAAAATAAATCCTGATGTTGTATCACTATTTCAATCACACTTATCCCCTAACCTACTATTCGTGAACATGTGATTTCAAAAATCTGGATTTTAATTCTCATCAAGGCTGGCTTATTTTGTCATAGTATTCACATTTTGTCTTCTACTATGAAGTCGCTGTGATAAACTCAGATCTGTTTAAAATCTAAGTCTAATCTATTATTAGTATTATTATGCATATTGAAATACACTGATGAATTGAGCATTAATATAGTATGAATCATATTAATTAAGATCAATCTGAAGTATGCTTGCAGATTGGAATTGTTGACAGATTGTTGGGGGTGCAGAGTAATGCAGTCAATGCTGTACACCAAAATAGTACAGTCATGTGAACTCCTGTCATTGTTGGGTGGCTGAAGTGATTTAAAATTCCATTTACTTTCTTCTAGGAAATATACCTGCAGTATTCAGCACTCGACTCCCAGCCCATATGCTACTGTTTACATACAAAACAGTGACCTGGGCATTTACTAAAATAAGAGACAGTGCAACTGGCCTCTCCAGTTTCAAAAAGTCAAGATGTTGCTTGTGTAGCTGGAGACATAACCAGGATGACCTGTTTTAAGAAAAGCGGGGAAATATAACTGCTTTAGCCACTTGCTAATTGTCCTGATCACTGAATATGTGTCTCTTGATTTACAGAACAAAACTGCCATTTTAGATTGGTAATTATTTGCTGCATTTAGTTTGCCTCCCAGCCTGACTACAACCTTCTATAATATCACATCCCAAACACTAGGATTCCTGGCAGCTTGGATGCAAAAGTGTAAGAAACATACTGGGACTTTCTTCGTACTAAAATCTAGACCTCATCTTCAGAAAATATCTACTGGAGTCTGTTGAAGACAGATGAAAGCAAGCTCTGGCTGTGCTTCTAGCCAGCAGGGCATGAATCAGCTGTGATCCAGAAGATGCCTGACAGTGTTAGTATGGTGCTGAGTCCAAACTTACCTTGGGCTTGGCCAGACACTACTGCAGCTAGTTGGCTTCTGGTGGTATTGGACAGTGGATTTATAATTATACTGAACTATCCTATTGCATCAGATTCTCCCCTCGTTTACACCAGTCCAGCTTCATGAAGGTCAGTAGCTTTGAAGTGGTAAGAGAAATATTTGGCTTAGTTCCTCAATTTTATGCAAATACCCTACGTAACATCAAAAAAGGAAATTTGGAGAGGAGGTGGAATAGCATTCAGAAATCAAGACCAGAAAATGTCTGCTTGCTGCTGAAGTAGATAGTACTGATGAGCAGTAGCTATAGTTGAGCTGTTAAAGAAAGTTTTCCCCAAAAGGTAATTCACAGTCTGAGGTTCAAGGAAACCATACCAACTTTAATGTATTTACTTAGCAAGGACTGAATGCAGAACTTCCAGTGACGGAACAAGGTTATACAATTAGAATAAGGGATAAAATCCATGTTTAAACTTCTTCACCATAGACAACAAATTTAAGTATGATGAAGTTAGCAGGTACTTCATCCATCAGGGTATTTCATGTCACCCAAGCTGGGCACCTAAGGTTTCCCACATAGGTAGTGAACAATTCAGGTGCTCAAACACAGGAGCGTGTTGCTCTTCACTGCCAATGTAGTGAGTTTACTGAACATTTATAGGTGTGATTCATTTCTGAAAGACACTGAGTGGACATCTAGCTAACTTCTGGGAAACAGCAGGCAAAGGTATATGTCTGGACAGGCACTAGAGTCTTTAAATGTCCTGATGTATGCAGGAGTCAGAAGAGTGAGTGTTGTTTTGATGCTGTCAATATTAGGCACAGTCTGAGCACATCTAATAAATCTGGCCTCTCTGAGGTAGCGTGTCAGAGCCTCATTGTCTGCCTCTGAGCTGCAACAATTTAGACACCTATTAGGGCAAACCTGGCTGTTCCTGAGTGTACGTAGGAAAAAAGGTTGAAGCACCTCAGGAACTCTGAGCTGAATAGGTTTTTCCCTACCTCCAATGCCACAGTCCTGAATACTGGACCTGGAGGTTGTTCTCAGAGGTGTCCTATATTAATTTCAATCCCTGCATCTACTTGGTGAGAAGTGATTCAGCGGATGTAAGGAAGGCACAGAGCAGGGAGCTGTTGACAGATGCCAGTGGGAGAGTACAGGGACTTGGGTGCAAAGGGCATGAACGAACATGGCCCCAGGCACTCCAGTTCCACCAAACACAGACATAGCCCAAGTTCTCTGGCTAGCAGTGGTGGCACATTTCTACACCCCGTGACTTGAGCACACAGGCACTGCAACACGTATGCTAATAGGGATGAGGGAACCGTTGTTGGACTTGCAGTGATCCTGGCTGGAGATTAAGCACTAATGTCTTCTATCTGCCTGCCTACGTACTGTGTGGTTTTACTTGACACCAAACACAACCAGAAAGGAACCCCCGCAGTCCAGGGTGTGAGGCAATTAGCCAAGTTGTTCCTCCTAAAATTGGATTTGATTGTACAGGTCTTTTTCATTCCTTCAGATCTCATGCTTGAGAATTAATATGGCAATTATCGATCCCTTCTGTATACCATGGAAAAGAAGGTTCTAATCTTTAGAAGTGGATTTTCTCTGATGACACATAAACAAAACCCTGGAGGGAGGAAGGTAAGGCATAAAGAGGTGTTGACAAGCTGTACACCACTTGGTTATGCAAACACAGATGCGGTAAAGGGCAAAGAGCAACAATTTTGCAAAAGTTGAAAGTGTGGGAACACTGGCGGTTGCTCTTTAATGATTATAACACAAAGGAATGCTGGCAACTTCTCTCATTGACTTTATATTATCAAGCTGAGTCAGTGATGAGTAATAAGATACACTATTGGAAATCTTCTTTAAAGTACCAGCCTTTTATTTGACACTTTAATCCTCTCACTGACACATATAAAGCTTTCTATGAAATAGTGTGGTGGTCCTAATACCATCAGAGAACCTCTGTTTGCAAATATAGTGCATCGTTGTTTGTGGATAAGACTCATCGTGTGCTGCCTTCTGTGCTTGCAAGGAAGCTGGGATTAGGAACATGAAATGCGAATGAGTTCTCTGGGTAATCTTGTCAAAAGTGTGATTTATGTAGCTTTCCTTCCATGGGTGCCCAGTTTGACACATCTATCTTGCTCTTGTCTTCTAAAAATCAAGTCCTTTGAAAGAGCATTTTCAAGCTGACATCCACAGTTGTGTCTGGGTACTGTAGCTGCTCAGTCTCTGCAACAGCATAGCTTGTCAGCCTAGTTCTGATGTCAGCAGTTTGTGGAGCTCGGTCTATAGTACAACATTTGTGTTTGAGGAGAAAAAAAAAGAAAAAAGAGAGAAAAAAAGAGATATTTTTTATGTGCAGGGTCCCCAGCACTGGTGTGGTGGTACAGACCCTGCTCTCACAAGCCAAAGAAGTTGTTTGTCACGAAAAAGATAACAGATTCCTGCAGCAACTCAAACACATTCCTCATCTATTGATTTCTACCTCTGTAGTCAGGTCACAGGCTGGCATTTGTTGCAGACCCCATCAGATTTGCACAACCTATTCTTATGGCTGTTGACCTTACATGCCCCAAAGTGCTGATGAGCTGAATAGATGTCCCAAACACAATCATACTGGTAGAAAATAACAGTGTATGTGAGTACATATGGCAGAACTAACACAGGGGAAGGATCTGAGGGAACACATGCTGTCCTTTTATGACCTATCCAACGGAAAGAATAGATAAGAGCCTTTGCTGCAGACTTCCTTTCCACTCTGGGACCGGTTGCAGGGATGATGAAGCTAGTCAGTTTAGAAAAGCTTCTTTTGGAGAAACTGTAATGCAAATCTTCCTCTTCAGGGATTTAAGAGGACAGGATTTTTCTTCCCACTTTTTCTGTGGATATTCTGAAGTTCCAGCTCAATAATTCAAGCCAGGACATGCAAGGAACACGTTCCTTGAGGTATGCTCAAGTGAAAATCATTCCATTGCTACATCATTCAGGCAAGGATCTGAGATACATACAAGCAGGGAGGCTTCCATGCTGCTTGCTCACCAGCTTTTTCTTAGGATTTGGCCTGAAGTTGCTCTCCTCTACCTTGCTCTGTAGGACACAGAGACATCTAGTGGCTGAGCAGTCCTGAACACAGGAGTCCGGGATCATGAATTATAAAAGGGAGTAGGGATGCCCTAACTGGGGATGAACTAAGTTCATCCCCTGAGAGTTGGGCTGCCCTCCATGGGTATCTTCTGGGAAGGAGATGGTCACTTCTGTGGGTCTTAGGTTGCTAATGCTGAAGAAAGTGTGATATCATTTTCTTAAATTCTTAAATTGAGTGTTTCTTTCTTATTCAGCCAGGCCTTTGAGCAAGGTCCATCAAACGTACTCTTTGGAGACCAAGCATCCAGCTTCACAGAGGTTGGAGATAGTTTTTTGGTAGTACATGAGTACCTTGTTTTTCATTCATCCATTTCTCATGGTCTGTGTCCAACACAAAGGATTAACCTAAAAATGGAGTTAAATATGCTCAGTCCCATGGCCTATTCCTTTCCCTGCTCCTTCTCTAGTTGCTAGAACTGTTGCAGTCCGGGCTCAGAGCCCTTGCTGTAGCACTTGAGAAGAGCTGAGGAGGTGTTCCCTGATACAATGCTGCCCACTCTGCTTAGACCTGCCTGACTCTTCCTCTTGGCTCTTGCTCTACTGGACTCTAGACCGTGTTTAATTCCATACCTGAGGGTGTACTAACCAGAGGAACCAGAATTTGTGAATAGACTCAAATCCACACTATGCTTCCTGTGTAACCACAGAGGACAAAAGGAATTGGCACTTCTTGAAATTCCTTGCTCAAAATTGTTCCAGTTAGAGCAGAAATCAGGGAGTGTTAGATGATTTGAAACCTTCAGGCTTGTATTGAGGTGTTTTATGTAAGAGCAGTAGAGGAAAGCCCAGTGGTACAGTGTCCTTCCTGGTTATTTCTTTCACACATTGCAGGGATGATTCTCAGTTCCTAATAAAATTCTTAACATGATTGATCTTAAAGAGGTAGAAGTCTCTGTGACTAACCACATGGCAGAGTTGAGCCAAGACTGAAAGCTTTTCTCAGGAACATCCAGATAAATAGATACTCATCACTTGGGGCTGTACAACACATACATTTGAAATGCAATACCTCAGCGAAAAAAATATGAAAGTCAAGAACTTCTTGTGAGAACCTCCCATAATCTCCGCCTGCTCAGGTGGGCTGGTTTTAGCTGGAATAGGGTTAGTTTTCTCCACAGTAGCTAGTATGGGGCTGTGGTTTGGATTTGTGTTGAAAAGAATGCTGTTAACACAAGGTGTCTTTGTTACTGCTGTGTAGGGCTTACCTGGAGCCAAGGCTTTTTCTGCTCCTCACCTCACCAGTGAGGAGGCTGGGCGGGTACGAGGAGTTGGGAGGGGACACAGCAGGGACAGCTGACCCCAACTGACCAAAGGGATATTGCATACCATATGACATCATGCTCAGCATTTAAATCTGAGGGAAGAAGAAGGAAGGGGGAAGGATCTCCAGAGTGATGGTGTTCATCTTCCCAAGTCACCATTAGGCTTGACTGAGCCCTGCTGTCCTGGAGATGTCTGAATACCTGCCTGCTCATGGGAAGCGTTGCTTTGTTTTGCTTGCATGTGTGGCTTTTGTTTTACCTGTGAAACCATCTTTATCTCAACCCATGAGTTTTTTTACTTTCCCTCTTCTAATCCTCTCCCCCATCCCTCCGTGGGGGGACTGAGCAAGCAGCTGTGTGGGGCTCAGCTGCTGGCTGGGGTTAAACCATGACATGAAGTCAGGCACATCTGTTTGCCCGTTTTGGAGGTGGTTCTTCAGGTTTTACCCATAACATTCTTCAATAACAGATGTTAAGGCATCTCCTGAGACATTTTTTGAATAAGAACTTCCATCTGGTGCTGCCTCCTCAGAACCTGTGACTTTGCTTCTTTGTCTGCAGGGTGGTTAATCCTAATGAGGCAAGCACAGCAATTCGCTGAGCAGAGATATATGCTTATCAGATCCTATTACTGAGCTGATTCTCTTTTATAATTATTTATTCTGACTTCAGTAGATGAAGCAATGTGAAAACACTTAAACCCAGAGCTTTTATTAAGCAGACACAATCTCACACTCCTGTTAAGTGAAAGCTGCCTATATGGAAATGGCTAACTATACTGGTATAGTTGTCCCAGTATATCCTGCCAGTTAAACTTCCCATGCCCTTCTTATCTCAAGATAAATGTCCTGATTTAAATTACATTGATATGAGCTCCATAGAAAAGAAATATTTTTATACTGGGACAGAAGTGTCCATAGAGGGAGAAATTTACTGGCGTAGCTAAGCTAGTATAATTATACTGGCATAATTATGCTGGTAATTTTCCCTGTGTATACAAGCTATGAGTCTCAAATTGTGCTTCACTGGCAGAAGAACCTCCTTTGTTGGAGAGATTCTTTAGATCTGAATCAGGTCATTAATAAATGCTTCAGCATTCAATGCCTCAAACTTTATAGAGTTTTACTGTTTGCCTCACAGAGGATACCAAACTGTTTTATGCTTGTAACAGACTCTACATGAAAACTCATCCTCTGCTGATGGAAAGCCAGCTCAGGAGAGAAGTATGGCAGTTACTTCACATCAGCATCATCAGTAGTTACATGGTCTTGTGGAGAGAGAGAGCTCTGTTGGGAATCAGCAGACATCAGGAAATGCCAGCAGCCATCTACACATGTGGTTTTGTTTCTTTGCCTTTCTATGTCTTCTCCCACTTTATATTTCCTCAGTCTGTTTTGCTCCCTGCTAATGAGGTTTCTGTTCAAATGGGGACCATTACATGTAACTTGTAATACATACACAAACAATAGCTGTGCGTGACAGTTCATGAGAAGATATGAAGGCTCGTACTGTAACCATGCAAAATGGCATAAATAATTTGGACAGAAATATCTTCAGTGACAATGAGTCATCAGGACCACGATGTGCTGCCTCATGTGGAAGATAACCATGTCAAGTGATGAGGCTGTTAGTACAGCTTTTGCTAAATATAGTCATATACACTTATCAATTGAGCTGGGAGTATGCAGAAAAGCAAATTAAATGGCTTAAGTGATCATTACACAAAAGAAAGCTAAACAAATATGGTAATTACATTTTCTATAAATAGCGATATAAAATCACCAATCAGTGCATTTCTTTATTAGTGATTATTACAAAATGAATTAGACTTTATGATAGGTTTTACAAAATCACAGAGAAACTGTAGTTAATTTGGACCAGCCTCCCTCTCATAGAGGACTACTGCCAATACTTGCTGTCAGCTGTGGCCTTGTCAAGTTATGAAAATCCCCAAGGATGGTGATTTTGCAGCATCTCTGGATACCTTCTCCAGCGCTGCCCTCCTAGTAAAGCTCTTCTTTCTGTTTGATCTGATCCTCCTAAGCCACACCTCTGTCTGTTGTTATACCACCTGCCACTACTGAGAAGGTTTTGGCTGCACTGTCTTTGTTACCTCTTTGTTACCTTTCGAATTGTTGTATGGTATGATTATTCGCTCCATGGCCTCCTCTTCATCAGCTAAAACAAGGCCGGTTCTCTCAGAATCACAGAATCACTGTCGTAGGGGTTGGAAGGGACCTCCAGAGATCATTGGGCCCAACCCCCCTGCCAAAGCAGCTCCCTAGCTCATATTGCACAGATAGGCGTCCAGACGAGTCTTGAATATCTCCAGAGAAGGAGACTCCACCACCTCCCTGGGCAGCCTATTCCAGGGCTCTGTCACCCTCACTGTGTAAAAGTTCTTCCACATGTTGGTGCGGAACTTCCTGAGCTCCAATTTACAGCCATTGCCCCTTGTCCTATCTCCACAGACCACTGAAAAGGGGTTGACCAATTCCCCCTGCATCCCATACTTGAGATATTTACAAACATTAATTAGGTCCCCCTCAGTCTTCTTTTCTCCAGGCTGAACAGCCCCAGCTCACTCAGCCTTTCCTGAGTGATGCTCCAGGCCCTTAATCATCTTCGTAGCCCTTCTCTGGACTCTCTCCAGGAGATCCCTGTCTTTTTTATACCAGGGAACCCAGAACTGGACACAATACTCCAGGTGGGGCCTGACCAGGGCAGAGTAGAAGGGGAGGATCACCTCCCTAGACCTGCTGGATGCACTCTTCCTGATGCATCCCAGGATCCCATTGGCCCTGTTAGCCACCAGGGCACACTGCTGGCTCATGGCTAACCTGTCATCAACCAGGACCCCCAGGTCCTTCTCCACAGAGCTCTTCTCCAGCAGGTCATCCCCCAGCCTGTACTGATACAGACGGTTATTCCTCCCCAGGTGCAAGACTTTACACTTGCTTTTGTTGAATTTCATTAAGTTTCTCCCTGCCCAGCTCTCCAGCCTGTCCAGGTCTCTCTGGATGGCAGCGCAGTGCTCCTGCGTGTCAGCCACTCCTCCCAGCTTTGTATCATCGGCATACTTGCTGAGGGTGGATGCTATTCCCTCATCAACGTCGTCAATGAAGATATTAAGCAGGACTGGACCCAACACCGAACCCTGGGGAACACCGCTCAGCTTCTTGTATGTTTTGTTGCCTATCTCCTGGACTGTTTTAATGGCTCTTTGATGGGTCAGTGGGTCAGCTTCTGTTTCTGCACATCTAGTTTGAACTTGGAGTGGGAGGCATCCACAGTGGGACACTATGGTACAGGTGTAAAGAGGTGGGCTATAATTTGGCCTATTGGACACACTCCTCCTAGTCTTGGCCAGTGTGCGATTTTGCCCTATTTGCAAGGACAGCTTCCTGTTGACTTCCAGTCTGGTATCTACTTGCCCTTTTCACCAGGCTTCTCCCAGTAGACTTCTCCAGCCAGTGTACCGATCCTTGGGACTGTCCAAGCCAAGTGCAGAACATGGCACATTATTCATATTCATAACATCTTTAAGCTTATCAAGGTGTATCTTGCGCAAGGTTCTTCCTTTCAGTGTGTAACTCACTCCTAATTTCCTAGCATCTGCAAAATTGCTGAGGATTCATTCTGTCTTCTTATCCAGATCATTGATACTCTTTATATCAAGCCAGCAGCTGGTGTGAAAACATTGGTAACCTCTGAGATCAACAGTCCAGGCAGCTTTCAGGATATCTACTGCTTTTGACCCTACAGCTGAGGCTCAGATCCCTCACTGTGGCACTTGAGAATAGCTGAGAAGGCGTCTCCTGGTGTAGTGCTGCCCGCCCTGCTCAGTCCCTCCAGGCTCTTCCTCTACTGCACTCTAGACCTTGGCTTGCTTCCACATGGAGTGTGTACTTGCACACAAACAGAGCAGGAGAAGCAAAACCTGAGGTTAGACTCAAATCCACACTATGGTGACTGCGTTGGTCCATTCACAGAGGGCAAATGGAGCTGACATCTCACACAAGTTGTTGCCAGATATGCTCCCAGTTGGAGTTACACAGCCTGGGCACACTGAGCAAGAAGATTTGGGGTTTTTTTCATTTGTAATTCCTCTCTTCCCTAGGCAGTGAAAGATTTACAGTGCTCAGGGTTAGATCCCCAGCTGGGCGGGCCATGAACCACAGGCAGGGTCTCTGTCTTCCTCTGCCATTAAAGTCTCCTAGACACTAACTTTTCATTGTATGGACTGTACATTTCTTTCAGACTCAACAAAACAAAAGCCTACGCAGGAACAGCTCAGATTTTCTATTTTGCTTTAAGTGCTGCTACCTTTCTTTTTTTTTTTTCTTCTTTCTCTACTTCTATTCATTTCTTTTGTTGCTAAATATTCAACTCAAAGTAAAAAATAACTTTAGGCTCAAAAATTTTATTTGAAATGTAAAGTACTTCTATTGTTACTTCTACTACTATTAATACTACTGTTAATACTACTACTACATTGCTTTTCAGTTCTAAATGGGATTTAATAAAAATGAAATGCCACCGCAAACTTTTTCACTTACTAATGTAAGTATTAAATATTTTCTGAACCCCCTAATTGTACTAATTGACATTTCAGGAAAACAACTGAAAAACGACTCATTACACGGGATGTTTCTTTCTCTCTCCTCCATATAATTTGTCTTCTTACAAAGATCTTTTGTTTTTTTGAAACACAATATTATGTCCATTTTCTAGATTATTCTGTCCATTCCTATTGATTGAATGTGAGTTCAGGCCTTCAGTTCCATCTCATCAGATATTTGTGTAACAGCACTTACTCTTGAAAGTTTAAATCATATTTTACAGGTAATTAAAATGAAGATTTTGTAGTTTACCAGTCTCAAGAGCTTTTCTTTTTTCAGATGATTTTTCATATACCTAGATTAATTAATAATATAGCTACTGTTATCACTGACACCTTATAGTCTTAGACAAATAATACTTATAAGTGATGTGTAAAAATTTCTCTTGAACTGATTTCCTTCTGGATTGGATGGGTTAATCTTAGGGGACACTGAGGAGACTGTAGAAGGGACAAGATGGGGTAGATAATCCTCGGTTTTATAACTGTTTTTTCCATGCTGTGTTTAAACCATTTGCTGTTAGGCAAATGTTTGCTTTGTTGTGAGCTGGCTTCTGTACAGGGATTCATCCCACACTCCTAAAAATCATTCAGGACCCCTCAGCTGTTATTGAATTCAGTGAGGACTTAAGTGTGTGGAGTGCCAGGCTGCACTGCTCACTGGCTGGCAGGAACGTGCATAGTTGCAGACTGGACAAGGGGACAAGCCTGTGTAGAGACAGGCTGTTTGATTCTTCTCAGATCAGTATGGCTTGCTGGGGAAGGACATAGAATCATAGGATGTGTTAGGTTGGAAGGGACCTTTTAAAGGTCATCTACTCCAACCCCCTTGCAGTAAGCAGGTGGCTCATTTACAGCTTCTCATCCATGAGTATCCCATAGTCCTTTTCCTCAGAAATGTTTTCTAGCACATCATCTCCTAACCTGTATGGATAACGGGGATAGTCCCCACCCAGGTGTAGGCACTGCATTTGGTTTTGTTGAACCTCATGAGGTTCACCTGGGCCCAATTCTCTAACCTGTCCTGGTCCCTCTGGATGGCACCCGGTCCCTCTGGCATATTGACCTCACCACCCAGCTTCATGTCATCAGAAAACTTGCTGAGTGAGGGTGTACTCAGTCCCACTGTCAATATCATTAATAAAGATATTAAACAGCACTGGTCCCAGTATGGACCCTTGAGGAACATCATCTGCAGTGAGGAGGTTTAGTGTTGGACTCACTGCTTTTGCATGAAAGTTGAAGTGACACCATGGGGAGTGCATGACTGAAGCTATCATGTTGTATCAGCTGTGTGTGTTGTATCTGCCCTACAGACCTTGCTCTAGCCTGTGGCCCTAGCAGTGTTTCAACAGATGGGAAGAAGCTGATTTGAGTGTTCATCAGGTGTACTCAAGCCTTGTCTACTTCCCTGGTACTACATCAACTCACCCCTTCAGAGCATGAGGTCTTTTTGGTGCTAGGGGCTGATTCAGGAGTGGAACTTGAATGCTTTCCATGAACTGCTACTAGTGAATGTGCCCTGCTCTTGGTATAATCAAAGAGATGCTGGAGTAATTCAAATGCCAATAAAGGAGCTGTTACCATACCTACTAACAGCATCCTTTGCACCCAGAGTTAATTTTGTTCAGACTGAGCCTTTGTTTCTTCCTTTTCCATTAAAATCAAGTGTTTGTTTCATGTAACTTATCAAAAGCTTATTGGTGCATGGTTCTTCTTCCCCAGGTGCAGGGCTCTGCACTTGCCATTCTTAAACTTCACAAGGTTCCTGTAAGCCTATTGCTCCAGTCTGACAAGGTCTCTGAATTGTGCCACAACCCCCAGGTGTATCAGCTACTCCTCTCAATATGCCTGCTTGCAGCCAGCAGTGACTGTGCACACATGTGAAAACTGATTGTGACAGAGTTATGTATTTGGAAGAAAACGTGTGATGTAGCGATGCCCAGAAAGCGAGCGTGAACCTGTGTGTACCTAAGAGTCTTTGCAGACTTGGCTTGGGACTTGGGTTTTAATTTCAGCTTTGATGCTGGTAGGTTGAAGGTTTTGGGTAACTCGCTCCCTTTGTCATCTCCTCTCTCTCTAACTGTGTTCTCCAGTTGGAAAGTGAACTCATTGATGCAAGGACATCCTCTCAGTGTATGTCATACAGGATTATTAGACTTGATTAGGCATTTGTCTTGATTCCATAGATACTCTTGTGTTGCATATAATAATACACATCTCCCTGTCCTGATGTTTCTTCTTTTGCTTTTCCAAGAACCCCTTACGGAGCACAGAAGCAGGTTAACACATGTGGCTAAATAGGCTTTTTCTATTTAGACTTTAAGTCTAAATACTTTAAGTCTTAGAGCCAGACTGTCCCCATAATTGATCATTCATGAACTCCAGCACTGTTTCCTCAAGGAATTCTAATTCAAAGTATATAAAAATGCTTTGCAACTCTTCATGCTACTGCTTTTTATTTGATGCCAGACTCCATACATGGAGCTGTTAAAAAAAGATCATCCAATCAAACTGTACTGCACAAAGTGTCAACTTTGCCTCATTTTCCCAGTCTGCTTTGAATGAGAAGAATGAATTACACCCTTTAAGCATTACCTAGCAGGAAGACATAGAGAGCTTTAATTTAGGCAATAAATTGTCTTTCAAAGTTTATTTTGCAATGCTGTGAAGAGGAAAGCCATTGCACATAGCTAAATATTTCTTTGGGTTTGTTTTTGTTGGGTTTTTTTCCCCTCTCTGTTTACCTTTTTAAGTCTGGCTTGCTCTAATGCTTCTTGTAATACAGAAGACTAAATAGTCTCCTCAGCGCAACTCCCACAAACAAATCCCACTTGGTCTAAAAGCTGTTAGGTGTGGGAGTAATTTGGTTAATCTATCTGCCATTATCTGGGCCAAGATTTTACCATCTGTGCTTATTAATGAAATAAGACTATGCGACGGGCATTGCAATTGATCTTTTCCAGGTTTAGGAACTGTGTTAGAACATTATGAGTCTCTGTAATAATGAAAGCACAGTTCCATTATCAGACCTGACTCTAAACCTTCCCAATAAAGGAGCTGTCGGTTCTTCTATAACTATATTTTCTGGTTTATGCACTGGATCTCTTCTAAGGTTATTTGGGGCTTAATCATGTTCTCATTAAAAACCAGTGTTGTGTCTTTCTTCTTTGTGAAGACTTTTTATGTCATTTCACATGACTTAGAAAATCACATCTCTTCATTTCAGGGTTTTCCAGCTTTGGTCCTTGGAAGACACATTGTGTTTGTTATGGAAGCATTCAGCAGCAATGCAGGGAGATAGTCTGTGGGCTAGTGCTGGGTAGGACTAAGGCACTATGCTAGCCATGGGCAGGAGACCAAGTATCCCACAGACTTGGACCAACTTAGCCCTGTTTTAAAACAATTTGGCTTAGTTTTTCTGTGGAAACCTTTTTAAGGGAAGTATTTTTAACTCAGATGAAGTCAGCTGAGAATAAAAAGTGAACTTATTGTGGCCAAAATCCCCAAATTATCCAGCCTTGTCCTTTTATTAGTCATTTGTCCTCATTTAATCCTTTTGGAACCATGATCTAAAAGAGGGCGGGGGGGAAGAGCTAGTTAGGAAAAAACAACTCCCTCAGAAACTTCTCTGTGGCTTGTTAGACATACACCCAAATGTTTTCAAAATGCATGAGATAGAGCATGTCCACATACAAACATATGTGTGTAACATTTTTATTGAGTATTTAAATGAGAGGGAAGCAAAACATGTCTCTGGTGAAGCTTTTGCATGTGTTTATCAAAAAATGTGGATCCAGAGGTTTAAGTGCTTATTTCAAGTAACCAAAGAATAACCTCTTGCAACGACCACAAATATTATTTGGGTTCTCTTTCTCCCTGAACATGTAAACTGACCTCTCGCCTTTTCTGTTGATGTTTGTAGGCAGCTATCAAAAAAGATTACAGGGGCTGATACTGTCGAATCAGAGTAGCTGCACAGAATTTCTCCAGTTAGTTCAGCAGAATGCATTGACCATGAATTTGCTTTCTGGTGGTACGAGTTGGTTTGATACTCCTTCACAATTTAATTATGTCCTGCCAGATCCACTGTGCTGAAGCAAAAAGTGTCATTTGCTTTTCCAGCACTTGTGATGGAACAAGAGTTAGACAAAAAGAATTAGTTAATTTTGTCCAGTGGCTTATCTACACAGAGACGCCAGTGTATAGGGATTTGGTGCTTCTAGGAAAACATTGCCAGCCAAGAAAAGAAGGTTTCAAGTCCAGAGCTGGACAAAATATTTGCAATGCAACAGTTGACTCTTCAAAAAAAAAAAAAAAAACAACCCCAAAAAACCCCAAAACCAAAACAGAAAAGTCACGGGATCCTGTTGAATTTGATAAAAGTAAAATGAGAAACAAGTGAGAACAGGAATTTATACTTTTTCATTTTACTTCAGTACCTCCAAAACTGTTTCCTTCAATGTTAAACTTGTTTGTAATGGTTATTTATGTTTACATGTAACTCTTGAAATAAACATATAACTGTATAGAACCATGCATTATATTTAATATATGCATATTAGCATTACAGGTGTGATATTTTTTTTTTAATTTTTCTGTGTGTTTTGGTGCTGTTTTCAATAAAATATTTCAGACTGAAAAGAAAAAAAAATTGCAGGGCTTGAAGCTGTGTCTCATTTATACCAAGAACATAATAATATTTTCTATGACTGGAGAAGACACAGCTCTACAGAGACCTTATAGCAGTCTTACAGTACCTGAAGGAGCTACGGGAAAGATGGAGAAGGACTGTTTGTCAGGGAGTGAAGGACACGGGGTGATGACCTTAAGGTGAAAGAGATGAGATTAGATTAGATATTAAGAGGAAATACTTCATTGTGTGGGAGGTGAGGCACTTGCACAGGTTGCCCAGAGAAGCTGGCAGTGTTCAAGGTCACGTTGGGTGGGGCTTGAGGCAACCAATCTAGTGGGGGGTGTCCCTGCCCAGGGCAGGGGGGGTTGAAATGAGATGAGCTTTGAAGTCCTTTCCAGCCCAAACCATTTTGTGATTCTATAATTTTTGAGATATGCTAGGATTTCCTGTGAAAATCTGCGCTCAAGACCAGCTTCGTCGTTTTTCTTGTCTCAACATCCTTCCTGTACTGAGGGGGCCCAAAACTGGACGCAGTACTCAAGGTGCAGCCTCACCAGAGCTGAGTACAACACAACTATCACTTCCCTACTCTTGCTGGTTACAGTGTTCCTGATACAGGCCAGGATGCCATTGGCCTTTTTGGCCACCTGGGCACACTACCCACTCATGTTCATCCAGATGTCAACTAACACCCCCAGCTCCTTCTCCTCCAGGGAGCTCTCCAGCCACTCTGCCCCAAGCCTGGGGTTATTGTGACCAAAGTACAGGACCCAGCACTTGGCATTGTTGAACACCATAAAGTTGGCCTCTGCCCATCGATCCAGCCTGTCCAGGTCCCTCTGCAGAGCCTTCCTGCCTTCCAGCAGATTGACACTCCCACACAATTTGGTGCCATCTACAAACTTACTGAAGGCATACTTGATCTCCTCATCCAGGTCATTAATGAAGATGTTAAACAGGACCTGCCCCAGCACTGAGCCCGGGGGAACACCACTTGTGTCCTGCTGCCACTTGGATTTAGCTCCATTCACCACAACTCTCTGGGCCCTGATACCCAGCCAGTTTTTAACCCAGTGAAGAGTGTACCCATCTATTCAATAAGAGGAAATGTGGGTGAATTCTCCTAGCCCTTTCCTGACATAGTGTCCACAGTCTGAAGGAACAAAGAGTGGGAAAATACAAAATGACTCAATCAGGATGGCAGATCAATAGGGCAGCCTAGACTAAAACTCAGGCTTCTAGCAGACTGATGGTGTGCTGTTTTTAATTACACCTGTTAACAGTAATGCCTGAAGCCTGACATATAGGTCTGCTACTGGTAAGGACCTGCATTGTATGTACATCGTTATTTCCTCTGGAAATGGTCTTAATCATCATTGCCCATTGAGTCCTAAACACTTCTTGATTTTGGAGAAGAATTTTTGAATTATCAAGCCCAAGCTTCTTAGCCAAACTTGATTCTCGTTTGGTTTGTTCTTCAAGAGATCCTTGCATGCTTCATCCTGAAAAGTGCAAGCTTGGGGTGACTTAAAGGTGAAAAGTACTCTCACTGACAACATAATCATCATCTTGGAAGGAAATTAATAAAGTTCACTAATGTCCTTACTGTAAGAGTGACCAGGTTAATAGTTATCCCCCGTCCTTTATTTCTTTTTGGAAGTGAGAAGAAGTTCCCCTACAGCAGATTTGTCATTAAGATCATGATATTAACAACTCACTGAATACTGGGAATTAATTAGCATGTTTGGTGGATATTTTGATCTAGATTCTAATCTGTATTTTCCCTAGATAGGAACACAATAAACTTTCAGACTGTGCCATCTAATATTATGGACCCTAATTTTTAACTCACGTCTTAAAAAATGCTTGAGAACAATACAAATTTTTATTTTTTAGAATTATTTTAAAATGTAATTTTTCAAAATGTAAACTTCAGATTTGGTTTATTTTCAGAATGACAAACCAGATTGTTTTCATTTACAAAGACTAAGGAGCCTGAAAGCTCCAAGTATTTAATTTATCCAAATCAAGCTGAGTAGCTTATCTTGACCTGTGATGTACATTTTATTTTATTCTATTCTATTTATACTACTGAATTCTCAGCAAACCCTGCCAGGGTTTGGCTTCTGCAGTCAACTTTAATCTCTTCGGAGTGGCCAATGTAATGAAATCTGTCAGTAGCTGTTGCATACAGTAAGGGAGTCTGAGACTTGGCTCTGATTTTGTGGATGTTGCTATAACTCAGAAACAACTTAATTGAAATCCCAGCAGTAAAAGGCAACCCATCTTGTTCTGAATCCAACATGGATTTAGAATTTCATTTTTACTATTTATGACAATATTTTCTTTTTAAAGTTGGAAAACCTTTTTATATTGAGCAATTCCATGTTGTCTCACAGTAAATATTTCCAGTACGGAGTCTGTCTGAAAAAGCCTGATTAATTCCCTTCACAACTGGTGAGGAAAACCAGGCATTAGTAGGGGATTCAGATGCATGTCTGAAAAAGGTAAATCTCACACCCTGTAGTTGCCAATTTCTTTCCAATATCTATGAAAGGCGCTTAGGTAGCTCATTCAGATGTAGTTATCCACATTACAGATGGCTCACTTTAGACGAGGGAAGTTACATTTCTTTTCAAAAGAAACCTGAGTTGGTGTTTTCTCTGCCTACTGCACAGGCGAGTAGGATGGTTATTTCTTCTCTAATTGGTGGCTTTTGGAGATAACAGAGAAGAGAGAATGACAGTAGAGGATGGAGAGCTGCTATTGTCCTTTGCAAAGGTGGCATGTAATAGCAGAGATCCATTGTCATAGGCAACTTACAAGCTGAGATCCAAGGAAGCTTCAAGCTACAGTGGACTAACTCCAAGACTGTTGATACCTTGATCCTAATGAAACATTTAAAAGAGATTAATGCAAATGTTATATAAAATTTCCTGTTTCTTAAAAAGGAATACCTTGATGGGGAAGTTAACGGAGCAGATAAGCTATTGTGGCATTTGGAGAGAGCAAGTTGCAGTATACCCTTTGGTACTTTGCTTCAGGAAAGAAGGGTTGTAGAAATTGTTTTCAACACACTTGTTTTCCATAGCTTATTTACCTGTGTGAGGCATTATTTAATTTATAGTTAACTTTTTGGTTTCTGGATTTTTTTGTTTTTTGTTTGTTTTTACCAGCATACAGGTCAGTTATAAAACATAGTGTCCTGAAGAATTCAGTTTTGGATTGAACACACAGAGAAGATGGAAGAGGTAGGACAGGAAAAGAGAAGTTTTTAGTGACATAGTGGGATCTTGTCTTCAGCCTGCTTATTTTTTTGCTGAGTACCATGGGATTCTATGGTTGTGGCAAGCAAGCAGAGGTGAAATTTCACCGCATCAGAGAGGTGCAAAAAGTTGTGCTGTGTTATAATTGGGCAAGCAGAGGTTGTGGAACACATCCAAAAAGAAGTATCATGACATTTCAGCATTAAAACATTATAACTTTTCTTCTGCAACATTCATTGACAATTATAAAGTTTTTTGGATAGTACAAGAACTGTGATGTTTCACGTGGAATAGAAAACATGGTCTCTTTCTGCAGTTTTGTTTTGGAGTTGAAACATTATGAACAATTCTAGGTGAGCAAAATAGACACTCAAAGAGATTAGGAAACATAAGAGAACTGACTGCTATTTTTATCTGTGAAGTGATGGAATGGGAGGACCATCCAATAATATGAGAATGAAAGGCTGAGGGTGTTCCATGCAGTATTATTTACTGCATACTTTAATGAACTATGCAATAGTCAGTGTGCTCTGGAAAGTTCAGCTGCCTCCTCACTCCCACTTTTAATGCCCATGTCCAAATTCAGATCCTCAGGACAGCTTCTCTGTTATCAACTAAATCTAGAAGCATCTACAGCCTCTAGGTGCCTAGCCTGAGTTTTTATTGTGAATACCCAATGATCTATCTGAATAGAGATTTGAAGAAGGCCATCCTCAGAACATCATAGACAAGGGATTTCTTTGCCTGATCCCCAGAAAACTCACAAAACATTCCCTGCAGATCTCTCTTGAAAGCCATGGTTTGGTGACTTCTCAACAAATGATTAATCCTCAGTTAATGTGGCCTTAGAGTGGTTTCAATTTCTTATGTTCTTATTTGTACTAAATACCTGAATGCAAATTGGAGCTAGAAAGAGAATTCACATCTCCCTTTCCCTAATTCGGTAACATAAACTAAACAGTGACCCAGAGAGCTGTCCCTTCTCTATTTTCTCTCAAAGGACTTTTGATTACTTTCCTTCCCAACATGTGACAGTTTCCACATGTGTGTTTGGAGTAACAGTGATATCTTAAGATCCACGTCAGCCTTGTTCCTGAGGCCACCTTACCAGAGGTGGGAAAGGTAAGTCCTCTCAGGCAGTGGATGAGTGAAAAGCTCCATAGCTACTAAGGAACTGGCTGCTTTGTCTGAGTAGTTTCATGGAGGACCATGTAGCCTGATTTGACTTTTGTTTTTAAAGAACAGTGTTTATTTGGGCAATCCATGTATTTGGTCTTCCAAGGACAAACAGATCATTGAAGACCTGAACGGTCTTTGTGCTCATGGCCTTTGCTAATGGGATTGTTCTGGAGTGATCTGGCAGTTTTGCCACTTTCGGTGTTCTTTGGTCTTTAGGTCACTGGCACAAAGAGTATTTCTGATGTCAACACAGAACAAAGTTCCCAGTGGTCAGCTGCCTGTTTACTGCAAACTCACCTATGGCTGAAGCCTGCTTAAAAGTAGAAGAAACTCAAGTACAGCAGGACAGTGAATTCTCTGTAGCATAAGTCTGTAACAAGCCTTCTCCCATGCAAGAACTATGGGCTTGTCATATAAAATCCTGTTTCTGCCAGGATTCTAGGCACCCTGGCTGCTGGATACCCAAATTTCTTGATCAGTAAGAGGAAGCCTGTTTAGACTCTATTTTTATTGAGCAAACAAACACTGTCTTCCTCACAAATATCTGAAACATCTGGCTTGGCTTCCCATATTGCACAACTCTGCAGAGAGTTAACTGATTTGTGTTTCGCTAATGCATGCATCGATTAGAAGAAATCAAGAAATAGATAATCTGTCTTTTCCCTTAGGAGTGTGTCCCAGTGGTTTAACTCTCTACTGCCAGGTCTTGAACTGCTTGTTTTCAGTTTGAGGAACAGCTAAGCAAGCACGGTGCTTTTGGTCCGTCATGGCAATGCTTTTTCTGCAATTGTCACATAATTTTGCTAGGTCTTCTCTTTACCCTCCACACGCTTTCTTTATATATATATGTATGTGTGTGTGTATTTAAAGTGTGGGCACTAAAGCTAGATAGGGTGCTCAAGCAAAATCCTTTCCATACTCCACTGCTCATGCAACAAATTCTCGGGTTTTTTGCTAAGCTGTGAACTTCTCCTTCCTATTATGATACAATTTCAAACTCCTACTGTCAAATGCTGAATTGGATTCTGTTGCACAGATATAGTTCAGAAACTTTATTTGTCTTCCTTGAAGCAGAAATTACATCCATAAGAAACAGCTAAAGTATTTATAGCAAATAATCTGTTTCATTAGTTTCATTCTAACTCTGTTTGCTGTGCATTTGTTTACAACTTTGGAACTGTTTGCCACATATTTTATGCATGAATATTTCAATCCATTTGCTGCGCATGGGCTATTTGCGCCAACTGTGTCTCTGGCTGTTCCATTCTCTTGTTCAGTCTAGTTGGCATTTTTAATGAAAAATAGACACTGTCAGGGACTGCACACTGAATCAGACAGACCTTTGCTCCGATCTGCTGCAACTGTTCTTCTATTTGTGTGTGTCTATTTTTTGGAAAAAAAAAAAAAAACATCAGAAGTAAGGCTTCATGATATGGAGTAGTTCAAAAGAATTTACAACAGTCAGAGAAAAAAATGTTAATATACCCCAAATTGTCATTGTCTGAATGAAACGTTTCTGTTCTTTGCAATCAGACAATTTCCCACTTCAAAATTTTAGTAAATGAAAATGAAATAATTTTTAAAGAAATGAGTAATTATAGAAATTTTGAAATGGCTTTTTTGTTTGTTTGTTTGGGTTTTTTTGGGGGGTCATGTTTTAGGGCAGGAATATGCCACACAACTCCAGTTCCATCCCAGAGACATGACTGGTTTTTGGAGTCTTGTTTGTGTGTATAGCCAAAACTATTATGTACGGCAGATGAGAAACAGGCTTCAGCATAGCTACATTAGCTTCTGTGTGAAAATATATTTGATGCCTTATGGAAGGAAAAAAACGTTCCTGAGAGCTTTCACAGGGAAAGTCACAAGCATTAAACTATAGTAATTTTCAATATTTTCATGAAAGAAGAAATAAATAATTTTAATTAATACTTTTAAAAAAAGCATTTTCTAATACTAATGTCTTAATTCATATTAGGGAAAATCTGGAGGCCACTGCCAGAGGTGTAAGCCTTTTTTTTTATAATTAAGATGCTGCTTTTAAACTACTGTGCTCAATACCTGGACCTGTGCCCTGGTCTCTGGCCTCAGGCAGATTACCTAAGCTCTGTACCTCATATTCTTCATGTAGGGAGGGAAATTAACAATTTATATCTTCTGCTCCTTTTTCCCTGGTGTTTTTTTACTGTACTCCCTTCTAAGGGAAGAAAGCCTAGATTTATCTTACCTATCTTTCAGCACTTCAGGTGTCTAAGCTATTTATGTATGGAAGGCAGAGAACCACTTCCAGAGGGCAAATGTCTGACAAATGTCTGAAGCAGCCTACATAACACCCCACTGATTATAGGAGAAGCCTCAAGTGACATTGGTCCTAGATTAGACTTCTCAATTAAACGTCTTAAGTTAGGTCAGATGAATCGAGGCTGGACTGTCTCTTATTAATAAACACTACTTGTCACAGAGGGTCTTGATTTCCACAAGTGGAATATGTATACTGACAAAACGATAATGCTTGTATCTAGCAAATTACAAAGTTAGTTTCAAAAGTGTGCAGATGGCTTTTCCTTTTTTCTTTTTTCCTTTTTTTTTTTTTTAACGTCTGGACAAAGACAAATACACAAATCAGCTGAAGTGTACAGGTTCTTTTGCTATCAGGATGCAATATTTAAAAGTACATCAAAGTTACATAAGTAAAGCCTGAAATGTCAACTTGATTGGAATCAAAGTCAAATGGACTCAGGAAAAAGTTTATTGTCCACCCGCATTTCTAAAATGCTCTGTTCTTGGAACTGGGAAGGAAAATTATCAGGAAAGCTTCCCCATGTGACAACAGTTTGTCAGCTCTTTCCTGCTTTCTTTAGGGCACTCAATCTTATCTTTTACAAATGAGGCTTTCAAGGTTCAAAGGATGGCTCTTCAAAATTCTGTGAAGTCAGGTCACCTTATCATCCCTCTCCCATTTGAGCCTCTCTTACATGGGTTTTCTGTAAAGGCTGAACATGCAGGTTCAGAGCACTTGATTTATTTCTCTGTCCCTGCCTGCCCTGGGCTCGTAGGGCTGTACAATAAAAGAGGATGATGGCAGAGCTCTTTTCCAGCAAATGTACTTCTGAGAGTGTCCCTGTTGGGAAAATGTTCTCTTGCAAATATTTACTCCACTTTTGACTGAACCCTAAAAACAAAGATTCCAACTGTGCAGGCTGAACTGGCTGGAGGCCACCCTGTGTTATCGGCATGTGTGTATTTATGGGAGACAGGACATTGCAATGATTTACCTCTGATTTCTGGCAAAGCTGGCACAATTTTTCCCCTCAAAATGGGCTGAAAAACTCAGTTTCTCTCATTGTCTTAAAAAAATCATGTCTTTCCTTTCTGTTTTAACCTCAGGTCAGGGCAATTCCTTCTTGCACTGTGGAAAGCAAGCACAGCTCCATTCTCATCCCAGCCTGTCTCCCAGTGGTGGATGACAAGCCATGCTGGATCATCAGCTGTGGCTGAGACCTCCCCATCCCGCAGGCATTTGCATCTCTGAGATAACAAGTAACACAGCTATGTGTGAACACACGTACATACATACATAAGGAATCTTAGCAAGGCAAAGGATGTTTGAGTTCTTGTTTAAGTTTGGCCAAATATCAAAGAGTTTAAGAAAATGCAAATGAAGGAAATCCATAACCAAACCTAAGCCTCAGGCTTCTGAAGTCTTTGAATTGAAGTTCTCAACCTTCACACAAGCACTTGGATGTTTCCTATCTAAAATCAAATTGTTCCCATCAAATCCCTCCCATCCCACCTGTCTAGACAAGGCCTGCAAAGCACAATGCATTCCGTCCTACACAAACTTACTGTCCCATACCTTCCCATACACACACCAGCTTTCTTCTAAGATCTCTGTCATAATACCAGGTCATTTCCCCTTGGTATCTTGAATGGCTGTGTGTCAACACCTTGAGTCACTCACAATACAGGTGAGTAGGGGAAAGAAAGTAACATGACTGAAATGTAGGAGTTCTTCCAAGCGGCGTTCAGTCCCCATGTTTATCATAAATTGATCTATTATTCATGACTATGTTTCATTGTCTTGGCCTTAGAGTCCAATACATGCAGAATAACAACACTCTTTTCCTTCTTACTCTTTGTCTAACTTTTCTGTTCATGTTTGAACTTTCGGGGCTTGAAGACTTTCATGTGTCACAGGAATGAGCTCTGCTTTAGACATTACTGCAGAACTTATGGTGATGGCATGAAATGATATTTGGATGGGAGAACCCAAAATCCAAAGATTTAAGTCATAGAAAGGTGATCTGCAAGGGCTGTTTGGATGTTTTTCTTTCTTAATTATTATAATCTGACATAATGTAAGAGTAAAAGGAATCAGTTTTATGGCATCTCACTAAGGGCCTGCTGTCTTTAAAAAATTATGGCTTTATGTGCAAATTGACGTAATTTTGGTCTCTACTTATCTCCCTGTTTTTCTCTGAAGCTACACATTGAAGTAGTGTTTCTGTGTATTCAGAGAATTCTGTTTCTGTTTACTGGAAACCTAAGCTACTGTTTTCCAGAAATAAACTACTTTTAAACAAAAATGATATATGAGAAAGAACTTGACCTCTGCACAAATATCCTTGTCTCCATCCAGCTTCCATAAAGCTAGTGGAAAGCTTCTACGGAGAGCTAGGTTGGATGCTCTTGTGTGTAAACCAAGATATATAGCCTCATAACTTTTTCTCAGCATGTCTTATTTATTCAGTGTATTCCATCGTCTCTTTCCACAGGGACCCTTCCAATCTCCTCTGTCAATAATGCCAGTCATCAAATCCCAATGGCCAAATTGCCACAACCATAATTGTCACCTCCTTTTTGCTTTGCTGTGCTTCCTCACCTGCCAGCATCAATATATTTAAGACATAGCCTATAAAAGCAACCAGGTAGCATGCAGAGAATAGCCAAGTATGCTTTTTGCTTGTCTTGTTTTCATTTCTGTTCTCTTTTTTTTTTACCTGACTGCTTTGCCTACATTAAGACCCAATCATGAAGCTAGACGTTATTCTACTGGGGCAGAATCCAGCACAGACTGTGAGCCCTTCAGGCAAGGAATGGCTTTTCTGTTGAAGTGCCCAGCATATTTTGAAAGAAGAGTTTAGAATAATGACTATTGATGTTGCCACCACACAGGAGAAGACAAATTATTATCTGTGTATTGTAAGTATTTTTTCCCACATTGCAAAAATATAAACAAGAGCAGGGGATGTGTATGTATGTCGTGTGGTACGATAACTGCACAATCAATTACTTGTGCCTTGCATTTCAAATGATAGGCAATTGCTGCACACCCACTCCTTTGTGTCTGATTGCTTAATTCATTTACTTAATTCATTTAGGCAGAAGAGTCCTTGATGGTTCCAGCTGTCTGGCTTTCTAGGCTAGAGCTGTGGGCAATCAATTAGCTCCACCAGTCCAAAAAGCAGAAATGCATACATGCAGCCTTCAAATCCTACTTATAAGGTTAGTGCAAGCCTTTTGTTATAGAATGCAAAGTCTGACCAGAGTGTTTCAATCTCTTCACAAAGCCATCACTTCCTTCCAGGATTCTAAGCCTTGTTTTTCAATAGTCTGTAGTAAGAACATAGAGTGGACAGATGTCAAGGTGAAATGACTTAAATGTGCCACACAAAGGAATGGGACATGTGCAAAGCAGCTTAGATGAGATGGCTGTTCACGGGAGCTTCCTACCTACCTCAGTTATGAGATGGAGAATGTTTTTGAGAACATGCTTGCACACAGTGAGCCCTTACAGGCTTTCCACCCTCAGTGTCACATTGGCTGACCAAGTCTGCCTACACAAGGACCATATTGTGCCTGTCTGGACCTTGAATCAGGTAGAAATTTGCTATTCCTGAGTTATGGAACATGAAAAGCTTTTGTCAGTGTTAGGATTATCTAGTCCCATCCTCAAGGACCACTGTTCACAGGTTTTTAAGCTCTAAGCTGACTCCAGAGCTCTGGATGAGGATCTTGGGAAGTTTACCGGTGTGTCAGCAATGCAGACAGAGTTTCTGGGGTCTCCATGCCCTAGTGCTGGAAGGGGCTGCTGGGTGACCTGTGTGAGGAGAGGCTGGGGCTGCCCTGGTCCTAGCCAGCTCCAATGGCCCTGCCACAGGACATGGCTGAGCCCCTCAGCTGAACTGGAGGTGCTGGGAGGGAAAGGGGAAAACAGGTTTCAGCAAGGGCCAAAGGTGGCATAGGCAGAGCAGGAAGAATCCCTCCAAGGAGAGAGCAGCAGCACAGAGACCCCGAGGCCACAGGAGGAGGAGGGGGGCAGGAGGTGCTGCAGGCCAGGATCCCCTGTAGCCCTGTGGAGACAGACCAGGGAATTTAGGTACCTGCCTAGGGTGAGCCATCATAGATGCAAGCTAACTTTCCCTTTGGAAATGCCTGTCTGTCTCCACTGACTGTGGAGAACCTACAATCTAACTGTGAATCTGAGCCATCTTAAAACAAGGCTGAATGTCACCTGAGACATACCTGTCTCTGCACCCAAAAAGTGTTCCCACAAAGAGCATGCTACATACATCTATTTATTGTCTAGACTGTTTCACAGCAACTTACCCCCCAAGCAGATATAGTCTTAGGACTGTACCAAGACTGAAATATTCAAGAAAAAGTTAATTTGAAAGTGTCAGCATTCCCACAGTATTTCTGTCTGGCTGATGGGAAGGAGTCCTACAATAGCTAGATAGTAACTGCAGATGTCTGCTGCATGAGATTATTCAATTTCAGGAAGTGATTTGGCATAACAGTGTCACACCATTCAAACACTGTTTGTGACAAGGTGAATACCTGCCTCTTTGAAGACAAAAACCTCAGATCCTTTGTGGTACTTATTGGAGATTAATGCTTCAGAATTTCTGTAGCACTGAAACTCCATTATCGCATGGCAATGCTTTACTTGATCAGCCCTATCTGTTTAAGTGTGTGTATTTGCTATTCTTTTTTTACTTGAATTGGTTGCTAACAACTCATGGCTGTGTAGTGAACACCTTACAATTATCCAGCACTTTTCATCTGGAAGCCTTAGGTCTTTGCACATATTAATAGTTATATTAATAATTAATAATGTTAATAGTAATGCCTCCTCCTTTATCAGTGTGGGAACTAAGATACAGAACAGCTACTGAGTACCTAAACAAGGATATCTGAAGTTGGGTCATGTTTAGATGAGAGGAATTGGTGTTGCTGTAATTACTGTATAATTGCATTGCTGGAGACACCCGATGAAGATAGACTGCTCCAGTCCTAAACAAGGGAGTTGTTTTGCTGGACTACTATCAGTGATGTCAAAACCCTACAGATTTATCTACCTTTGGAGTATGGGCCAAAATCACAGAATCACAGAATCACAGAATGTTAGGAGTTGGAAAGGACCTCTAAAGATCATCTAGTCCAACTCCCCTGCCAGAGCAGCATCACCTAGACTAAATTGCACAGGAACACATCCAGACAGGTTTAGAATGTCTCCAGAGAAGGAGACTGAATGTCTCCAGAGAAGGAGACTCCACAACCTCTCTGGGCAGTCTGTCCCAGTGCTCCGTCACCCTCACAGTGAAAAAGTTGCTCTTTATATTCACATGGAACTTCCTGTGCTCCAGCTTGCACCCACTGCCCCTTGTCCTATCACTGAACATCACTGAGAAGAGCCTGGCTCTGTCCTCCTGACTCTCACCTTTTACATATTTATAAACATTAATAAGGTCACCTCTCAGTCTCCTCTTCTCCAAGCTACAGAGGCCCAGCTCCCTCAGCCTCTCCTCATAAGGAAGGTGTTCCAGTCCTTTAATCATCTTGGTGGCCCTGCGCTGGACTCTTTCAAGGAGTTCTGTGTCCTTCTTGAACTGAGGGGCCCAGAACTGGACATAATATTCCAGGTGTGGTCTCACCAAGGGAGAGTAGAGGCGGGAAGGACCTCTCTTGACCTACTAAACTCGCCCAACTTTCAGACTTTCAGATCATTCCCATGAACGAATTTCATAACTACAATCCTAACTTAGAGCTAAGTGAGGACTATATTAAAGTCTCTGGTAATGAAAATATGGTAGTGATTACTGATGCACATCTGTCCTTGGATCAGGAAGAATCCATTGCATTGGTGACTGCTGCAAATCTGCTAAAAGGTGGAGTCCAGAACAGGGACCTCAGGAAGAAAAGGATGGTGGACTCAAGTTTATTGTTCCAAAAATGAATGCCCTTGGCCATCTCTGAAGAAAGCTCAGCAATAAAGCATTAAGCGTGCATCTAAGCACCCTTTGAGTAGGTTGTCATGAATGGGAGTGTAATTTGAGGGTGACAGGGAGAGGGACAGTTTCCAAGTACAAGCCACTGCCAAGGGCAGTGCAGAAAAACCAGCAAATGATCAAGGCAGGCCGGTCTCTGGTGGCGTCAAAAGGCTGTTGGTGAGAGAGAAGGTCCGGGTCATGCAAGTAATTGTCTGATGTTGGCATGATGCTTAAAGAATGAGAAGTGTTCCCAAAGTGCTATATATTTCTTATTATTCCTACCCACTTCTTATTGTACCTGACACCAGCTCAAACAGACTTTGTAGCATGTCTTTATGCCGTCTCTCCCTTTAAGAAGTTCTCTGTGCATCCCCCATAATCTTCCCCTTCCCAAGCAGTCCTGTGGTGTGTGTGGATAAGCAACACATGATTGCAATAGGTTAAAGAGAGTAATTAACAGAGACCACATCAGAGCTCTTGCAAAACACACTATGTGTTTATTCAGCATCAGGTCGGCTGATTCTAATGAAAGGGCACTGCACAGCAGAGTGCAGGACCCCAGTGGTCAGAAATAGTTCCACTTAAATGTTATTTACCTACAAAGAGCTCAGTTCTAATTAGGGGTGTAGGAGCAAGCCAGGGTGAAATCAAAACCTTGCCCTAGCCATATCCTCCGTGCTGGTGCCCATAAAGGGTCTTTTAATAGACACACAAATGCTCAGTTGCGTTTGGTTTGTATGCTTTTCTGCTCCTCTAAACTTCCTCCTTTTGGCTGGGACTGGAAGTAGGAGTGAATAAAGATCATTACAAGATTTGGCTTTGTGGAGTTTCCAGAAACCTCACACACAGGCAAACAGACACACACAGACACACACACAAAAGTGCCTGATCTCACAAAACACTGTAGAGCACCGAGGGCAAAACAAACTTTGATTCCCCATGCTAGGCTGGAGGCAGTCAAAGTTACAACCTCCTTTGTTTTACACAATCCATTTTAAGTCTATTTATGATATTTATGTGGACCCTGCATACATCATACATATTTATTCCTCCAGCATCCAAGTAAATGAAGAGTGCTATCCCCTACTAGAGATGAGGAACAGAGACTGATAAAAATGTTAAAATACTTATAATATACAGACAACTTTAAAGGCAGCCTGATGCTCTTGAAAATTAAGTTTAGCTGCCTAAAGGCTCTGACTCACAAGAGCAGCATATTCAGATGGGGACAAGTAAAGGGTTATAATATCTACCACTCTGGCTTCTCTACTGGACATGTGCACTCCCACCACTAAGGCAGCAGCACAGGATGGACAACTCCATTTCAGCTGATGGTACTATGCTTCTGCTCCAGGGATAGTCACCCTTGGAGAGAAGTATCTGGGCATGGTAAATCTCTCAGGCTGTATTGTAAGAGAGAGCCAGAGAAGGACCACATTCTTTGAGGGTACAGGGGTAGAGAGAAGAGGAATGGGTAAAGATGCCTTTACCACTCTACTGTCCCCAGTCATGTTGGTTCTTCCTCCTGCCTTGTATCATGTTTCTGGCTGAATTGAGCCCTCTATTTATAAGACAGACCTTCAGGGTCTAAGCAGGTGATTTCTCTAGTGGATGAGCTAATCAAAAAAGTTCCCACCTGCTACTGCAGGATTTATCCTGTGGAGGTAAATCCTTAGAGGAGGCAGTGCGATGGGAGTCATCTGCCAACTGCTTGTAATCCCCAGGGTGAGAATCCTTGGGCCAGACAAAAGCACAGGGCTTTTCCAAGCTGTCAGGAAATTTGGCAAGACAATGGCAGGGATAATGAAAAAATGTACTGATTTGTGCTTGCACTTCAGACTTACACCTCTGAGCATATTTGTCAAAAGGTTCATGAACCAGGGTTTGAAGAACACTTTTCTGTCCTGTAATCTGATAATTCCCCATTTATAAGCTTTTACACCATGTTTCTTTTTGTGCTAGAGACAGGGAAGTGTGAAATCTGGCAGTTCTCCTTCCCAGGATGCTGCATGAACTTTCTCTTCGGTTAGTTAAGGATCAGGCTGGCTCACCCACAGGTTTCACATTGAGTCTGAAGTTCAAACAATCTCAGAATCTCAGAAAAATGTCAGTGATGTGCAATGAAAATGTAAATTGGTGGGAGATAACCAGCATTTTTTTATTGCACTGACATTCATGAGTGTCTGGGAGTCTGTGCAAGCATTAGCTGTGCCTGTCCCAAACACTCTTTGTGCAGTGAAGAGTACAAGATCTTCCTCTTTTCCCCCAAATCCCTAATGACTATGAATAGGCTACATGAAACCCATCAATGTGCAAACAGCAATGTGACTGCCTAACTCATAGGGATCTGCCTATAATTGGCAGGTTGCCTAATGAATTGAGAACAGCCCTCAGGAGAAGGACTTGGGGGTGTTGATTGATGTAAAGTTCAACAGCACCCAGCAATGTGTGCTTGCAGCCCAGAAAGCCAACCACATCCTGGGCTGCATCAACAGCATTGCCAGCAGGTCAAGGGAGGGGATTCTGGCCCTCTACACTGCTCTTGTGAGACCCCACCTGGAGTTGTGTGTCCTGTGAGACCCCACCTGGAGTACTGCGTCCAGCTCTGGGGTCCTCAATACAGTAAAGACATAGAGCTGTTGAAGCAAGTCCAAAGAAGGGCCACGAAGATGATCAGGAGGTTGAAGCACCTCTCCTATGAAGACATGCTGAAATAGTTGGGCTTGTTCATCCTGGAGAAGAGGAGGTTCTAGGGAGACCTAACTACAGCCTACCAATACTTACAGAGGTCCTACAGGAAAGTGGGAGAGGGACTGTTAATCAGAGAGTGCAGTGATAGGACAATGGGTAAAGGCTTCAAGCTGAAAGAAGGTAGGTTTAGGTTAGATATTCGGAAGAAATTCTGTATTATGAGGGTGGCGAGGCACTGGAACAGGTTTCCTAGAGAGGCTGTGGAAGTGCCATCCCTGGAAGTGTTTAAAGTCAGTTTGGATGAGGCTTTGGGCAACATGGTCCAGTGAAGGGTGTCCCTGCCCATGGCAGGGGGTTGGAACTAGATATCTTTGACTTCCCTTCCAACTAAAAGTATTTTATGAGTCTATGATTCAGTTTAATCTGTGAGTTCCCAAGCTTCCAGCTGAAACCCCAATGTAGTCACTATGCAGGCCTCTGTGATGATGCAGAATTAGATGTTTTGCCACCTAAATTCTTCCCACAGTCTTGGAAAGTGGCAAGTGAGATTGGGTATTGGTTTGAGACCTAGAAACACTTCTGTAACCTCATAACCCAGTAGGGAGAGATGCACTGTGGCCCCATCTCTCCCTTCCCTATCTCTCGTGGAAGACTGGATGCAAAGCAGCTCAGTCTCAAGGAACTCCTGAAATATAATCTTACAGCACATAAAAAGAGTCAATATCCATTTTTAACCTTTTCTTCTCTGTCAACCTAAGCATCTCAGGGGTTTTTCAATTGTCTCAGGTAGAAACTTGACTGATGTTCTTTTATCCTTGCCTCCAAAAGTCACACACCTCTGGAGCCAAGTCCCAGTTCACAAGTGATTTCATCCATCCTCCCCTACTTGCTAGTTCTCAGCAAAGGAGGTTTTCTTTGGTTCCAGCAATGCCACCTGAATGCAGCAACTTCAGCTGTAAATATTCCTGGGCCAGAGCGACACAGTCAGTCTGAGGATTAGCATCTGGCAGACCTGCACCATAGCTCACAGAGTATTCCCTGTCCCCAAAAAATCTACCTGTTATATAACCACGTGAGGAGACCAAAGACCATCTACAACATCGCCATCTCCTGACATATGTTAGCACTGCATGGAGACACCATGGCAGCCCGCAAGAAAGAAATGGCAGCTAAGATTAACTGATTTAAATATTTAAATAAAATTAAGCACCGAAACTTTCTCTGTCTCTCTCTCTCTTTTTTTTTTTTCCGTTTTCATTCTGAAGTTTTTAATATCCAGTTACCAACTACTGGCTTTCTTTTTCATGGAAGACCTTTACAAGCGGACAGGTGGACAAGTGGAAATCTCTCAGCAGTGTTGGCAAAATACTTCAAGAAATTCCAAATTGTAAGCCAGAGAGAGAGTTTAGAGTCACACATCGAAAACCTCTGCCAAGTTCCTTTCATCTGAAAGCCACATATTTACCCAGGGCAAGAGAGATGTGCAGCTGGCCTGATCAAGCTATGAACTTCGGTCTTGATTCAAGTGGGCTTTTGAATGCACAAGTTGAGCAGTCATCTCCAGCCCCTTATGAGCCAACTCTGATGACATTCATTTAACGTAAACTCTGAAATGACTGTCATTAAAAAGTTGTCACTTTTAAATAAGCATACCAATATCTCTTACAATGAATGCTGCCATACCTTAGATTTTGTGGTACTGATGGTGTTGTCAAGTGTTGCAGCAATATTGACATCGCTCCTATTTGTTGACTCTTATCTGAAAATTATTATCCATGACTTGTTAGAGTATAGGAAGAGATTATACAACAATGAGGTTGAGTATTTTTTCTCACAGGTATTTGTGTTCGTGTGGCTAGCCCTGCTAAGCTTATCTGCTCATTTGTCATTTCCTCTGAAAATCAATTTCTGCAACACCTTCCCCCCTCCCCCAACCCCTGTCATTAATAGGAAAAGGAAAAAAAAATCGTCCTCTGATTTTCATCTGAGTTAAGGCTTCATTTCCTTTCCCTGTTTGCTTCCCTCCGGTTTTCATGTGTGTATCAGTACAGAGTCATTGTGAAAGACACATTGTTTGTCCTGATGCAAGAGCCACAGCACCAGCCAAAATGACGCTCTCTAAAGTGAAATGGAAAGAAAATTACTTTGAAGCTCAGGAAGACACAATTGTACAATGTTTCCTTCCAACTCTGTGGCTTTCAGTGAGGCACTCCCAGTGATTTCTAAGGAATTATCATTTGCTTTTTCAGCTTCTTCATTGTTGGCTTTTCCCCCTCCCCATCTCATTCGTAATGTGAAAACTAAATCCTGCCATGGACTTTCTATAAAACATATATGAGGAAAGCAGTTTATGACAAAGCCTTTTATAGAGCTGTTTCTCCAAACAAGAGGGAGATGATTCAACTATGAGTGAGCAGCAAGCGGTTCATGGGTAGTCTTTTTGGTCCTTGGTAGTCAGATTCCATCTCTTCAGCCCTTCTTCTGCACGTGCTGTTGTCCTAGAACAGGTGGTCTGCCTGAGATATATGATAGCAACATGACCAAGTTCCCTCATGACAGCTTTGCACTGCCAGAGCCTTTGGGTTGATTTTTCTGTAGCAAGTCCTCACAGAGGTTTTACACACAGTGTTTTGAAAACTCAACATAATTTTGAAAAAAGCTGTAATCTTGTAGCATTAGATCCTGGAGACCTCAGACAAGGGCCTCTTGCAGACCTTATTGGCCTACTAGTCAAGAGAAAGGGTGAAAGTACAAGTGAAAGGAAAGCGAATTGTCTGGATTTCACAGATGCATTGCTCATGCGTGAAAGGTGCACAAGGAATGAATGGCAGAGCCAAAGTCTGAACCACTCATTTGGAGGACCAGTCCAGCACTTGAAATAAAAAGCTCCAGTTTTCTTTTTTCCTTTTAGCTGGAATAAATCAAAGCAGCAATTGAAAGTACAGGTGCAAACTCAAAACCCTGCAGTGGTTCTGTTTGGAGAAGTGGGTGTAGAAGTACTTGATGTTTCAAATGCAAATACTGTTCTGCAGCTCAGCTCAGAAAGAGATAAACATCACTGTTCTGTGGAATTCAACTTTGATAGTCCAAGAAAAGAAAAGAAAAACAAGTGAAAGTGATATCCTGTCATACCAAGAGAAAGTGATTGAAGATGTCATGGGGCAGGATGATAAAGGGGCCCAGCATCTGCAGCATCAGCTTAAATCACCATGTGCTGTGGGTGCTCAGCACCTTCAAAAATCTGGCCCTTCAGCATCTTTCCCTTAATCAGAAGTGCTGGAGCATTGCCAACCACTAAAAGGTTGGGTTAGGCAAAAGGAAGTTAGTTTAGCTTGTTGAGTCAAGTGATTTCATGTAACTTGCTGGAAAGGAAGGCTTTTTTTGTTCTGAAGGGAATCAATTGCCAGTGATTAAAAGGTACTTTTAGAATTTATATATTTAATTAGGAATCAGAAACTTGATAAGGCAGAAGGGACAGAGGGGAACATTCAGTGCACTGCTGCTTTGAGCATGTGAGGAACGTTTTGAGTTTGTTGAGAAATGAGGAAGATGGTCTGGGAAAAATGTTTTCAAGACAAAAGAAAAAGCATTTTATCTCACTGATGAGGAGGTATTGGTCTGTGGAACTGAAACTGCTCTGCTGCCTTTCTCCCACATCTAGAAAACTTAGTTGCTAAGCTAGGTAAGTGCAGATTGTATCTACTATTGAGCACAAGTTTCTTTGGGCAACAAGTCTCCTTCACCTAGAGAGTTTCTTCATAATGGGACGGAACCATTCTTCATTCATCTTGAGGTCTCTTTCAACTCCAGAGCTCATGCAGATATGCTTCGGAGGCAGTCTGGACTACATGGGAGATGGACATGTTGGATTGCTGCGATTTGAGGTTTAGAGAAAGGGAGAATATACTCCTCATGGGTTTTCTTGGTGTAGTTTTCTCCCAGAAAACTTCATGCCAAGAAAATGCCAAAATTCTACGTCCATCTGAAACAGTTTTGGGTTTTCTCTAAACCTTTGATAGAAGAAAGTACTGAAAAATTATCTTGCGTTTTTCTGCAACAATTTTTCTGTGAAGGAAGATAATAAAAACCAAAGTAACTCTACTTTTTTATTTAAGACCCTCACTTTGGATATTTTGAAGGGTTTTAAATATCCTTTTTACCTCCAATAAGGCAGGGATTTTAAAACTATTACCTCATTTTGTGGGTGAACACTGAGGGTCTATAGGTATTCTGGTCTAATGCTTTTCACCCAGTCCCGTTGAAGGGCTTTTATTTTTATTTCAACCTCTAAATATTCATTCAGAGTCATGTGCATTTACACTTACATTCCAGACAGAATTGTAGCCTGCCATAAGGGCACTCACGTGGAAAAGAGCTCGGGTGGGTTCTGGTGACTCTTCCAGCGACTTTTAAGCATAAAAGAGTACCACTTCAGAAAGAGTGGGGAACTTCTGTGTCAGCACCTCTTGTGAGAAAGAAAAAGTCTTTGATTCAGGTAAACTCTGAGCAGAGAAAACATGTTTTCTGCATTGCAATGGGTTGCCTTAGTGTGGAGAGGCCAGAACAGATTCGCTCACCATGGGGGTAATTTTGTGAACAGTGTTCATGCCTCCTTGTTTCTCCACCCCACTCTGAACCAACACAGTCCGATTTAGCAATGTCAAGATATACCCTTCTGATGCTTGTGAAACGGTTCCTTGACTTTCTATTTATTACACTTCTGCATTTTATGAAGAGATCACCTGAACTATGTCTTGTGGCAAACAACTTCCTGAAAAAACCCCTTTGAATTAGAATAAACTGTTCCTGTATCTATGGCAATGGTCAGTTCCAAGGCGGTTGCTTATTTAAACTTTCAGTTTTGTCTCATACTTGTGAGATCACTAAAGCAGGGATGAAAAGGGGGCGGGTATCTTCTACCCTCAGTGTAACTCTCCACAGTGAATTTTCTTCCCTTTCTCTCTCTTGGCCATGGTGATAATGTGGGATAGCTGAGAAAAGGAAGGTGAGAAGACATACACAGGCTGATTTTCATCTTATTCCTCAGATTCTTGACTGAGCTTATCTTTCCAACTAAAACTGCAGGACGTATTCCTGAAATAAAGAGCACGTATCAAAAGAAAACGCCATGGAGTCAGTTAATAATTAAACAACAACAATTCGAAATGCACCCATATAGGGATCTACCTGATATCACAAGCCTTACATATTTGATAATTGCACAGGCAAGCATTGTTTGATGAATGGTGATACGTAAAAAAAAAATAAATCATGTTAGGAATTGTTGTGAGAGATTTCATTTTAATAAAAGAATGTATGATCACACAAGCTCTTATATCATATCCTTTCCCACACAGACTCCTGAATACTTCTGGCAAAAGCATTAGCTGTTTACATTTTCTTTGTTTTCACTCCAGCAGTGTGTGACTAATCCTTGAATGCAAGCGCTTGGGGTGACTCTGTCAAAAATGGCTTTGGAAGGGTTTGCTGTTTGTCGACAATGATTGGGAATAAGAGAAAATCACTTCCTCTGAAATGCAGCATAAACAGAAGAGCATCAGAGCAGCTGTACAGGGTCAGCCTAGAGACTCTCCAGCCCAGCATCCTTTCTCTGAGGCTGAGTAGGCACAAAAGGAAAGAGTATAGACTAGAGAGTGAGAGCAGGTTAAGTATGCAGTGATCCCATCCTCTTATCTGCTTTCAGGGACCTGTGGCCCAGGCATTCCCTGAGTTGGAAATGATGTCAGTGTTAAGACCAGAGTAAAGAATGGTGTTCATAGATGCAGGCTGGTACTGGCACCGAAGTAGATTCTCTTGGGCTTGTTTTCTAAACTCCAGCCACCACTTGCCACTCCATTGCCATGCTGCAGCGTTCAAGCCCTTGCAGTGACCTCATGTTTGTTTAGTTTATCAAGGGGAAAAAAAATGTGGCCGAGTCAATTCAGTAAATTAATAGCCTCTTAGCATAACATAGCCCTGGGCATGTATTGCAGTTGACAATGAGGAAAACCCTTGCTATTTCAAATAAAAAATAGAAGTTGTGTATTTCTTATGGGCTAGAAAGCTTAAAATCCCCAAATTACATTTTGCATGCTTTGTTTCAAAGAATTGAAGTGTTTCAGTAGAAGAAAAAAAAGTCAGCACACATAAGCTAAACTTCCTGATTTAATCATGCCTTTCAGGGCTTCTATGTTCCTAGTTTCCCATTAATCCTGGAGAGTGGTCTCATCTATCAGGATGCCCTCAACGTTTCTTAACGTAGTTCAACTTGTCAGGACCTCTGCTTTTCTTTAGTAGCAATGGCACCCAAAGCCTTGGAAGTCCTGGAAGGGTGTGGTCTGCCAAGACTGCCAGGCTGCTGGCAGTCTGAAAGCTCTAAGTTTCTGAAACTGAGGAAAGCATCCATCAATCCTTTCTCCCCATGTATTCACCTCAGAAACTCCAGCTCTGCAGGAGAGCAGAGTCTCCACTCTTAGATCTGTGTTTTAACCTGTAGTTTGTTTACTAACCTTTACTAACCCTTTAAATTTTAGACTCTGGTTGTGTGAACCATATGCAGAATGATACGTATGTGAATGTCTGGGTGTAGGTCTCCTACATGCTCTTAGCAGAAGAGTATATGGAGACAGGTTTTTATGTCCTTGAAATCATCTATGTGTACCCAGCATATTCTTCAGAAGACCAGACCAGAAGACCAGGTGGCCATTCTGGTCTGACGAATGTGTATGCTGTTAAAGAACAATCTGAACAGAGATACAAAATATTTGCTCCTCTTGAATGCCCATTTGCTCTCATTACAGGCATTAAGGTAATGTCTAGTGGTAGTCAGAGAAGCAAAGATGGGATTTAGTTTTTTAGGATGTATTTTTATTTCCTTCTTTTCATGAGCTTGAAATTACATGTATCTTTTTTTGCTATTACGAAGAGGCACAGTCAGGAAGAGCTAAGGTCCCTGAATACTGCTTTAAGATTATATTTTACCCTGACATTGATGTTTGGCATGACTTAGATTCTTTCTTCTCCTGTAACAGCAATCCATGGTTTTTCTTTAAACAGCATTTTGAGAGCTAGGGTGTGGAAAAGTGTTAGAGAAGTACTGAGAGTCTGACTAATCACTCACGGATGGAGCATGCAGGTTTACTGGTTTCTATTCTTGCTCTGCCTTACTGCCATGTGTGGATTTGGCTGGATCCAGTGCTGATCTGTTAATTTGGGTAGATTACTAAAAACCTAATTTAATGACAAAAGCAAAAATTAGACTGAAAAATATGTTGTATGTGAAAAGATCTGCCTAATGCTCTCTTTTAGTTCTTTCATAAACTAGCTTCACCCCTTACTGTTGGCCCAGGAATATCTACTTGTAAACCGTTTAGCCACATACACTTTTCAAGTGGTGACAATGCTCTCTGTGTCTATTGTGTGTAAAGATAATTACTTGCAGACATATTACATTTCCTGGCCCAGAAGGTGTTTGTGCTTTTTGTAACAAAGGAAGTAAAACACAGAGGGAACAGGAAGGCTTAGAAAGCATCCCAGTAACAGCACAAACATTCTGTACTTTGGAAAGCCTGTTTTCCCTTTTCATCAAAATGCAAATTGTAAGTACCTGCTTTCCTTGACAGCTCATCCTGACCAGCAGCTCTTAACCATTTGGTATGGAGGTCTGATACAAATCTCACCAAATCATTAGAGACGCCTGCAGACCACACTGAATTTGGCTTGAAAGGAATGCAATACATGCAGCTCTTAAATGTCTTAGCCCACCTGGCTTTGCCATAGAGGCTTGTCAGGCAAAACAGTTAGGTCAGTGGTAATAATGTTACTTGTATCTTTGGTGTCTCTGCTCTGATGTTATCAGTGAGGAGAGTAAAAACTACCAGGTGCAGCTTCCTCAGACTTTGTTGCAGCCATCCACAGCACCACCAATCCCAGTCGAGCAGAGTCAGGCTACTGAGATTAAGTTGGCTATAAATGAGGAGAGGATGTGTTAGTGGTGGGAGCTTCAAGTGCAGTTTGAGGGCCTTAGAGGTCCCTTTTGCAGCTCTCTGGTGCAATCTCAGGCAAATAGTTTTGTTTGGCGGCTGAAAAGTTGTTTACTTGCTCAAGTTCCAGTTGGAGTATATTTCAAGCTCCCAAATCCCCCCAGCTGATATGCAGAAATATTTTTTTAACTCTGTGGTGCCTCACAGTACAGAGATGCCTAGCTTTTCCCTACAGGCTTGCCACAGTGCCTTGGGTCCCACGTGCCCATGTTGTAGATATCCGCAGGTGCCTTGCAGTGAAAGGAGAGTTGAGTTTATTCGAAGCCTCTGGAGATGCTGATGATACATAACATCAGGTAACACAAAGGAACCTGCCTCTCCCTGAAAGAGACGTCACCACACCTGGACTTAGGGACTGTATTAGCAGGACAGTAGCTGAAACATGACAACCTTTTATTTTACTGTCATTTCATTAATCCCTCAGGAAAAAAAAAAATAAATTAAAAATAGAGTGAAACTTCCAGGACTGAGGCAGCCTCATATATCTGTCTCAATGACAACCTTCGTTTTCAGAGGTGCTGAGCAATTGCCATCCAGCTTGTACCTACAGCCTGAACAGGAGGATGCATTGTCTTGCCTGGCTGATTTAGGTGCCATTTTTACTCCTGACAGGACTTGACAGTTTAACGTCTCTAACTTTGTAAGAGGCTTTTGTATTTAACCTCGTTACACTTTAGGCATTTTTCTCTCACTTGGATGTACTTTTCTTTGTTATGTACCCTTCTTAGATGTTGGGGTTTTTTATCATGACAGCTTGTTATTTCATCTCCTCAGAAAACTCAGCTTTGAAAGAGATGGATAATCAAGTTCATCTGAAGTTGTGCCCCTTCCTGGGTAGTCTTTCTGAAAATAGGGAAGTTGCTCTGAACGCAGGGCACTGCCCTTGGGGTGTAGGTACAAATCCACCATCAAGAGCAGTGGTTTCAGACTGTAGGGAGGCACCTGTGACAGGGCCGTGATCCCAAAGACAATTCAGAGTTAGGAGTAAGACCTCACACCTGGGGTGGGGACATGAGTGTAAGAATAATTGGCCAAAATGGCTCTGACATAGGTGCGGAAAGATAAATTAGTGATGTTCCAGTGCTGTCTCAGATGTTCTCTGAAGAAGTTCTGGGAATAATTTCTATGAAAGACATTTACCCATGGGGCACAGTGTAATTACTGATTTGGGAAATAGGGATGATTCACTTATGTAAGAGACACCCGTACTATTAGCATATAAGATCCACTGCTTATCATAGCTTTTCAGTGGCATCGTGCCTAATTAATTCATGACACCTTAATTAATAGGTATGCAAAGAAATATCCCCACATGACCTAAGCATTATGCCCTACAGACTCTGTCTAATGCTGGTGTAAAGGAACACTTCCCAGTTTCTATAGGAGTTCAAAGTGTGTGCAAAATTTAATTGTAACTGTGGTTATTTTACCTAAGGGTGGTTTGAAGATACTGGAGAGAGGACCTGAAACCAAACAGTGTTCAAGGACAAAGGGATCATCAAATACTGAAGATTACTCATTCTACACCCTAGCTTAGCACATGGTTTCCATCACTGTAATGGGCCACACTGAAACTCATAGCACAAAATCTGATATGAACATCAGCCAAGTGGTGTCAAGATTTTTGTATCAGGATACCTGGATGTCCTGGTGGAAAAAAACCAAGAAATAATAAAAATTTTCTTACCATTTCACAGCTTCATATTAATGAAAAAGAAAGTTCTGCCTTATCAGGCTAGAATCTGTCACTAAAGAGTTTAGGAAATATTTGCCTTTTTTGTGTGTGCTTAATGTGCAGGTGAGACAAGAAAAGTCATGGATTTGGAAGAAACAAGACATACATGGAGTTTTTTATGGTGTCCAGTGATGAAGACAGTGGGGATAAGACAATGAAGGCTAAACATTACTGCAAGAATTTCCGGGCTGTTTTGGCTCTCAAACACTTCATGCCCCACTGCAAAGAGTGAGAACAGTGGAACCTTGCTTTTAAATCTCAGTATCAAGTTACTGCAGTGTTTGCTAAAATACCAGTTTATGATGAAGTTGTACATATCCAGCTTAAGGGGTTTTAAATACATAATTTATCATTGTTTTTTTAAAATGTTGACATAAATATTTTACTATTTTGTGCATTAGATGCTTAACAGTGCCTCAGCAGTGTGAGTACTGTGATGTCACCTTGGAGATGTGAGCATTCTTCTAGCTTGTGTTTCCAATTGTGCCTAGAATGACCAATCTCAACCTTGTTCTGGCTCAGTGAAAATCCTTGCCTGAATTCTTGACTAAATTTTGAGGGTACCTAGCCATAGTTATTGTACAGTAGGAAAGCCAAAATATAGTACAAAAATACAACAGTTCTGTGTAGGTTTTGACATGCGTCTTTGAATACAGTAAGTTCAGAGCAAAACCTGGGAGATGTGATCCTAAGCAAACTGAAAACATTATGTACAAAAAGTTCCTTGGGTGAGATTTGCTTATTTTTCCTGCTTACAAGGCACTTAGTATGTTTTTGCATATTTGGTCAGTGCACTCAAAGAAAGGCCAAAGAACTGCAAACCAGTGGTGTTATTTTTTTCTCCCCAGATACTCTCGAATTCCCTAGCTAGGTCCAGGATTTTAGTTTCTATCCCTCCGGCTAAGGAAGATTGGATAGTTCATCCATGGAATGTATTAATACCACTTCTTAATCATCCAGAGCAATCACTGTAGGTTGTGCAATACACAGCACTCCTTTTTTCTGCAGGGGCTGTGCTTACTGACAGCCAAGGAGAGAGCAAGACTGCAAATTAAATCTTGGTACCCTCGTATGGAAGCACTATCTCATCACAAAATAAGAGCTCAATTTGGCATCTTTTATGATCACATGTGTGAGAATATAGCTTAGAACCAGGCCAGCAGAAAATATTGAGGCACAAAAATTGGTTTTTTGTCTCGTATAAGAGGGTAGAAAAGAAAAGATGCTTTGGATGAGGACTTAAGAAATGTGGGTTCAGTCCTGGAACCAGTACAAAATTCCTGTGTTGCCTTGGGCAAGTGACTTTGAAATTCAATTCTCTGTTTGCAAAATGGAGGTAATAAAGCCTCATAGCAGTGTTGGAAGGATAACTCCATTTGTATTTACGATGTGCTTGGATACTCCAGTGCCAGAAACCTTTATAGCTGCCTACCCTATTACAGGACACTCAAGTTCATGGTTATTTTGGTGAGGACACACACCAGAATGCCAGCAGGAAGTTGGCAGTCTCTTGCTTGAAATTAGTTGAAAAAACGGAATAACTACCTTTTGAAAAATGCAGGTATATCAGCTCTTGTCTTCATCCTAGACACAGGTAAAAAGTTGAGCTAGCTGCATGTTATATAACTGGCTGTTAAATGAAGTACTATGCTCTTCCAAGGAAAGGGACTACCATCTCCTGGGAGGTGTGGTTATATGCCAAGCAAGTTGATGTGGAAAAACTTGACTATGAATGATCAAGATCTGTGACTTCCACGAAGCTCTTCAGTCATGCAACTGGAAACTGGATGTGGGCATGAAGTGTGATTCCAAAGGCAATATTCTATTAGCAGTTTCTTTTTATAAATTTTCACCAAAATCTATGTCTATTGGCTTGTTTGTTGGTAGTGTGTCATTGTCTCCCCACAGATAGGCTTGATTTTAGAGGTACTGTCTGACATGTTGAGTTGAGGTGTTAATTTTTCAGTATTTTTTGATTAGCCCTCAGTCCTTTCATGAAGATATTTTTTTAAGCCATAGTGGTCTTTTGGCATTGGGAACCATACTGCCATGATATTAAGGCCTGATTTATAAAGGAGATGAGATGAGATCAAGGGAAACTCTCTCTCTCTCTGTACATTTTCATGTTAACCCTCAATGGCAGGTAAAGGGTACCTCCTGCTCCTGCCCTATGCTACCTGGAAAGTTTATGAAACCATCCTGTATCTTTCCTTTAAATGTTTTATCACTGCTTGGAGCAGTTCTGGGTCTTGTGTTTCAGCACGTTTATTTTCTGTGGGAACAGTGATCTGATTGCAGTGTATGTGTGTGGGTGTGTAGATTATAAATTATAGGCTCTGAGCTCAGGTGCACATCTTGGGAGTGACTTCTAAATAGTTGCATGATTAACAAACCCTTCTCCTTTGTGGAATGGAAAGCAACCTCTGTCTCAAAGATCGTTGCTTTGCTTCAGGAATTATCCCCCGTGGAGCCTGAATGACTTGACACTGGAGGGGAAATATTTGTTGTGTTATGAATGTGAAGCCAGATAACTAGTGATATACGGGATGATTTATAGTCAACAGACTTTGGGGGTGGGAAGAGCAAGAACTTTTCAGGAAACGTAGGGGATGTGGCATGTAGGACCAAAAGAGACGGCTTCTTGGGGCTGAAGTGGTTTAAGAAGGTCTTGTCCCCAAATCCTTGTTGTTGTCCTTAGCTGAGTAGCAAACATGCCTTTGACAGACTCTCCTCTTCATTCAGTACAAAGCCAGAGAGTTTGTATCAAGAAGCCTGCATAGCTCAGCTATGTTTTTTGCAGTGGATGCAGTGTCTTCATGCAGTTATTCAGGGTGGCTTAGCTAACTGCCCTGGAAGGCCAGTAATGAAGAACCAATAATGAGGCTAGATTCAGGGAAATAATATGACCTCACTCTTGGCTAGTTTAAGACAGGTACTGAAATTTTCATAGAGATGCCATATAGATATCTAGATAGATTAACGATACAATGGAAGCCTTTTTGTCATTATGACATCTTGAAACTTGCTACCACTGTTAGTCCATCTGTGTCATGGATTGCAGAACCAGGCCAAGAAATATTTAAGCAGATGGCTCATAGATTTAAAGGAGAATAGTTGCAGTTTTTAAAAAATTAAGCACGTGTTTAAAAGCTTTCCGAAATGCAGACCTAATCTAGTTAGTTTCCATAAAAAAACCCAATGCCCAGCAAGCTGCAAAATAAAAGGCTAGGAAAATAAAAACAGAAAAACCCCCTAACAACCCAACAAAGCAGCATTCTGATCAATTTTCCTTTTCAAATTATCTTGTTGCAATTTTACTGTGTAATCTAACTGGCTGGTCCAGATAAAAAAGATGAGGACATATTTATCAATTATTTCTATGTAACATTCCAAGCTATGGTCTAAAGCATCTGTGCCTGATTCTGGAAACCTGTTCAGAGAACTTTAATAATGGCTTTTCACAGACAATGTGCATCCTGCTTCCTCACAAAATGGAACCAAATATTTATTATTAGTAGGTAATAGATAATTTTATATGCAACTTTCCATTAGCAGCGTTGGTGAAGAAACAGGTAAAAGGAATAAAGTGGTAACACGAATTGTATGGAGTTAATGTGAGGACCCTTACCAACAACTAAACATTTTGGAAGCAGTGTTGGCTTTGACATCGAAGCAGTCTGCCCTTTAGAGCAGTGGAGAACTGGTTGGTCAGTGGAACTTTGGGTGTTACCATATCATCACAACATTGGTGTCTACATCTGGATGGACAAATTGCATACTATACTCTACCAGCCAAGGCTTCACCAGCTGCACTGCAACCAGATAAGTAGTTTACATACATCCAAACACCTGGAATATGGTTTGCTTTCCCTAACTTTAAACTCTACAAGGTAGGGATTTTTTTCCCTTTTCTTTCCCCCCCAGTTCCCAGCCCGATCTGTGGAAATTTACTAAATACAGTCAGTGGGTCCTGGTAGTGATCTGTTGCATCCTAAAGTAGACATGGGGTTTTGGGTGGACCCCTTGTACTTTATGTGCCACGCAGATTACAGTTCCTTATATTAATCCGGGATCATCTTAAATGTAGACATCTTTGTTGAACATACCTCATCTTCGGTGAAAAATTTCATCCTTACAATCTGGGTAAAGTTGATCTTGCCCTAAAACAGGAGTGTTCTGACACTCAAGGTCCTTTCCAGATTAATTTTATCCTTTCAAAGAGAAACATTCAGGTAAATAATTCCTACCATAAATAAAGCTTGAAGAATGTTGTAGAGCCTCAGCTCCAGGAACAAAGTGTTTTTGAAAAAAACTTGGGCTGAAAATGTGAAGCCAACACACCTGGAGATTTCAAAAGTGCTTGAGTTTTTCAGGCTGTTGAATAAGCCCTTAATCTTGATTTTTTCCCATTTGGCACTAGTAGTGCCGTCATCCCTAATCTTCATGATTTAAAACTTGGCATACATCTGTGGCACCTGAGAAACTAGAAATAATGGATATGGGGCTCCATGGAGGAAGCCCAGGCAGGATGCACCAAAGGGATGCATGCAAACACTTCTTTGGAAAGCAAAAAAGAAGCCATTGTGCAACAGAGGAACAATACCTCCTCTTCTTCCTTTGTTTCTAAATGAAGGTGAAGGCTACTGATAAGCTCTGCTGTTGAGATTTCTGGTGCCACAATGGTTTAGCTAACGCATTATCTACAGGTACTAAGGTGGGAATGCACCTTCTGATCATGCACAGTCACAAAGCCAATGCCAGTGGTGTCAAATGCACTTGAGGACTAAGGTGGGTCTTTTTATGGGTTTTCTCTTTTGGGTTCAAGAGGGGACTCATAGTTTCCACCTAAACAGCCATTGAGTTGCCAGCTGCTCTTCTGCTTCCCACTCAGATGCCTAGGACACTGGCATAAAAAATAGATAATTCACAGGGTTTTGTCTGACTTTAGCACAGTAATTTTCCACTCCAAAATGTCAAGAGATTCTTTAGCATCAGTAAAATTCTTTAGCATCAGCAACCTTTTCAAAATGGGTGCAAATCAGAACCCTGGAAAAGCCTGATTCAGAGGAAAATCAAGATCCCGGCTTTCCTGATGCTGTGAGTTGAATAAACTTGCTTTGTCCCTTTTCTGAAGCTGCTTGACCACATTAGAGTTAAGCATGTTACAGACTACCTAGGAACAGGACCTGAATCCTGGAACCCTAAGAATATAAAAAACATTTTACAAGGAGGGAGTGGGGAACTTTTATCTGCATGTAGGAGAGGGTTAACAAATTAGAGATAGAAGTTCCTTGAGAAAAGGAGAAGGATATATAGGGTCACACAAGGAGTGACTTAGAAGGGAAGAAGTAGAAGGTTGGCAGAACAATGCTGTGTGAAGTAAAATTCTGGCTGGAGGTGTTTTGATGGCAGACCCGAGAATGTAAGGGAATATGGGATAGAAACTGGAAGGAGAAATGCAAGTGAGAGTAGGAGAAAAGTGGGAGAGGGGTTGGGGCAGGTATAGCATGGGGAATGCATACAAAAGCCCCCTGTCACAAGGGGTGAAAGTGGGCATTAAGGAGATAGGATGGAGGTAAGGACACATGTAGAAAACCCTGATGGCAACGAAGAGCAGGGCCCATATGGAGTGGAGACATGGGGTGGGAGACTGTAAAAGACATTTCTGACAGCAGAAAAGGGCTTGCAGGAGTCCTCTGAGCTAGTGTGGCCTAGTTCTTGTGTCACACATTGAACAGCAATTCTGATGGGAGAATTACAGCAGCCCTAGAGTGGGACAAGCTCCCCGAGATTCGTAAGGAGAGAGCTTCACAGCCAATGTCCATCCTGTATCGCACCCTGCACTGCATCCAGGCTCCATGACATTTGCTTACACCATCTGAGCCCACATTCCTTGCATGGAGAAAGCTTTGCAACTGGAAGATGACAGAATGGCCCAGAGTAATGAGGGTACGTGAAGACAACCAGAGTTCACTGAAGGAGAGCAAGCCTCACAGTGAAGGCACCATTATACAGCAGGAGAAACAGCCAGGGGAACCAGCAAGGTGGAGGAGGCTGAATTATTCTTCAAAGGTGCTGGCTGCAAGGCATGGGAGAGGAGCCAGCAAGAGAAGCAAGAGAAAAAGGAGCAAGACTAAGACATTGGCATGAAGGGTGGAAGGAAAGCTCAAGGGGAGATTTTTCTCTGTTATGGATCCTCTGATAACAAATCATATTCCTTTAAAAAAAGGAGCAGGGGGAGAGTATTATTGAGGACAAGACTAGCAGTCTAAGTTGGAGAAGAAAGGAAGCTCTTTAACATCAGTCAAGCTCCACAGCTTGCTCAGATAAATAAGCTGCGTAGCAGTGCTCCTCCCTGCTGTCCAGCTGCTGCAGGCAAACACAGTTCATTTCCTCCTGTAACTTCTTCTTTCTGGGGTCAGCAGTGGCTCAAAGGATAGAATGTTCTTCTTTCAAAACCCACGGAAGGACCTCAGAGTATGCTCACAACCCTCCATCACCTTCCTGCCTTTTTGTTTGACCTTGAGTACTAAAAGGACAAAGGAGGGTTTATCCCTTTAGGCTTTCCAATGAATTTCTCAGGAAAATATTTTTGAGGCTTTACACTTTTTTTGTTGTTGGTGGTGGTTTTTTTGGGGGGTGGGGTGGGTAAAGCAACTTCTTTTAAATTTTGAATTGAAAAAATTGTTAGAGCAAGAAGTGGAGAAAGACAGGAAAGCTGAGCAACTGCAATCAGCAGGGAGCAGGGAAGCTTCCTCTCCCATAATATTTTCTCTCCAAAAGAGAAAACAGCCACAAAAATGTAAGAAAATATTATCTCTTAACCTTCTTAATGACCAGAACATTCTCCAATGATGAGTAATGTTTCTGAGAAAACCTGAACTAGGAAATGATGAAACTTTGATGCAATTTATGGAATTTGTGGAAAACTGTGAAACAGGACTAGTCACTGTTGGGCAATGAAATTCTTGACTGAAAAAATAATATAATAATACAGTAGTGGATTCATTGAAATTTCTGAATATCCTGTTGGCAGAGCAAGACAGATTTTGTCCCTGATAACAGAGGACAAGGAAGGAAAAAGGGAAATATCACAAGAACTTAAATTATGTTATAAAGCAAAAAATAAAACTTCTTGCCCAATAAATTGTAAAACGTAAACATAAAGTAAATGAGAGTGAATAATCTAAGCTGGTCCTGCAGACTGCATGTCCAGTGGACACAGAGAGAGGCACCTTCAGAAGACAGTTTTTCCCTCCTCTTCATTGCCTGTTTGAACATGGAAGTTTCTCTCCACCAACCCAGGAGGCTGAGTGATTGTCCTTTTGCAGCCCCACAGGCGGTCATACTCCTGAACTCAGCTGGCTTTGCTTTATCCTTCCATTCAGTTCAGTTGTGCCCCACTATTTAGTTTTCTGAAGACTATTCACTTCTTGTGGTCTTGTTTTCATGAAATTTTTAATGGATTCTGGAAAAAGAAACTCTCCTCCTGGTACCTTTAATTGACTAAATATGCTACTGCCTTCGGTTCCAGTTTAGTGTCTTCCTCAAAACAAAAATAAAACACTGAAAACCTTTGTAAGTCAGCATTGTATAAACACTTATTCTTGGCCTCACTGAGTTAAAATCACCATGCAGGAGGGCATCGTGTGTGTGCTCCCACACAACTGAGCAGTCAGAGCAGATTAACTGCAGTCTATAGCCCACTAGGTCTATTGTTAGCAAAGGAGAAGAAACAACCTCTCTTTAATGATGAGGAAAAAAGCCTCTAATCTGGCCCACAAAGAAGAAGGGTAATTTTTGTCCCATATGTGTCTTGAAGTCATATGCCTCAGTGGGAATTAAGTGCACAGACAGAGCAAGGGAACTGCAGTGGCTGCTGAGTGTGATGGGATGTGTAGCACGAGCTCAGCATCAGTTTATTTTTTCCCAGCTCTGTGACACTCTTGTGCAACTTCAGTGTGATTCTTCCATCTTTAGAGTGGAATAGTGTTGTTTTAGGTTGAACCAAGGATGACTCTAAAGAACAAGTCTTTTCCAAGAAAAAAAAGTCTCTACCTAGAAGTTAGTGTTTCCCTGTGAGAGGTTTCTGAGGCTTCTAAAACAAGAGGGTTGGAAAATCTTAAAGCACGTTGTGACTTTTTAATTCCCTCACTAAGATTTCTTGCCCAAAATCTAGATTGGGCTTGTAATGAAGAATTTGCTTTAGAAAGTACTCAGCTGTGCTCCACAGTGGCTAACCAACAGGGATCTCCCTGAGACCCGGAGCTACTGCGCCTCTGGTTAGAAGTAGAAGCAGCACTTGGGATCTTGGTGCTGTTACCTCCTGGGAATATCTATCAGCTGGGAGAAGGCAATGCGGTGCCTGTTGGCATGTAGGTGTGAATAAGGAATAGGATGAAAAGGACAAAACTTTATGCTCTAAGTAGAGGTGTTATCTCCAGGGGGCTGTTTGCCTGCTGTTCTGCTGTTGCCTTTGACACGTTAATTAGCTCTACGGATGTTTTCATTCATTAAATCTTTTCACTAAGAGAAGTTTAATTGATGTAAATTATCCAGGTGAAAACCAAAGTCTGTTCTTGATTTCCAGGCTTGATAGATACTCAGAATTAAGTACCCAGCATTCCTCTCCTTTCCTATCCTGCTCTCCAGTTCTGTTCTGCAGATGAAGGATCTGGTTGTCATACAATCTCCTCACTGTTAGGTGGAAAGATCATTTAAAAGTAGGGTTCTGTATTTACTCATTATAGAGCAACATAGTAAGGGCTGGGAAATAAATGATGTTAATCTGTTGTCTTCAGTAGCATTGTCCAGGTATTGAAATACCCATTTGAAATCATTCCTCTGGGACAGGATACCCTATTTTATTGGTAGTGGACATATGAGAATACATGGGCCATCAGGCAAGAAAAGTGTCTGGCAAGTAAGGGAGGAGTCTAGAAAAGGAAGAGGACTATAAAAAGATAATGTAAGAGAAGATTCTTTAATTCTTCAAGGCATATTGTCTTAAGCTGGGAAAGTGATGCCTTTGTCTGTGTAAAGACAATAGCAAGATGAGATTTCCTGCTTGTGAGCATTTATTTCTACCTTTGGGGACCACTTTAGGAAATAAGAGATTCGTGATAGCTGTAGGACCTCTGCATCTGTCCCTCTGGCTTGGGAATTGTGCCTTTCCACACAGATTTCACAGTGCCTTTACAAGGAGTGGTCTTTGAGCTAAGATGTCAGGTTTCTCAGCTTTTTTTTCCTCTTTTGCTTCCTCTGTGCAATTCTTCAGCCGCTTCTCAGTCTTTCAGTAAAGACAACCAACAACTTCTGCTACCTGCTCCTGTCTCACCTTCTACTTTTTCAGTCAGTAATCATCACTTCTCAGTGTTGTCTTCTTACATGAGGTAAGAAGACAACACTGATCAAGGAGAGACTCTCAGCACCTTTGCACAGACACCATTGCTACAGAAACACTGTAATAGGCTATTCATCCCAGGAAACAGGAACACTTCCACATCTTCTGCAGGGACTGCTCTTTCTGACTGGAAGAAGACCTTTTAGCACAGCAGACCTTTGCTTTGGGCTGGCAGCCACTGAGCTGTGCTACCATCAGACCAAGAGCATTTTTTTTTCTGCTGGTGACATCTCACCAAATAACACGTGAAGAATAAGAATTGGCTGTTGGATTTCTGCTTCTTCTCAAGCGCCTTCTTAACACCTTTACAGACTGAGGACTTGCCCCGTCCCTGGAAGTGTTCAAGGCCAGGTTGGATGGGGCCATGGGCAACCTAGTGTAGATCCAAGCCTGAGGTTGGTGGCCCTGCCTGTGGCAGGGGGGTTGGAGCTCTATGATCCTTGGGGTCCCTTCCAACTCATACCATTCTATGATTCTATGACTACCATGGCACATGACAATGTGGGGTTTTATTGTGCAGGCTTTGTTTTATATCCACTAGAAGCTAGACTAAACCTACTGCCTCACATCGAATGGCAGATCACCCTGTCCTCAGCAGGACCCTGAGTTGCACCCAAAGTAGGAAGCGGAAGTGGGGGGAAAAGCTTTCTTCCCCACCCACACTATTACTGGTCAGCTCATAGACCTGCTGTTGAACAAAACCCTGCATGCTGCCACTCGTTAACCAAGTGGCAACAGTTTATTGCTGTAGGAGTGCCTGAAAAATGCTTCCTGTCTCCCATGGCAACCTCGAGCTTGCATGGAACAAATTGCAAGCAAATCCCGCCATAGCTATTCACGTGCTTTGTGATTTGCCGCTCAAGCCTGCTGCAAAACCAACAGCAGAGAAAATGACAACATCAGAGCACGCTGGCTCTGACAGATACACATTGTTATCTCCCCGGTTGTTAGTCTGTGGTTGCCTCTTCCTAACAGTTGACTTTGTGAGCTGGTATCGTGTATAAATCTGTAGTTCCATTCAAGGGTGGAAATGGTAGAACAAGCGCTAACTGGAAAAGAACTGGTGACTCATAAGGCTAAACATTCTTCATATTTAGCAGGAATAAATATTGATGCTAGAGAGATTTACATTTAATAATGGCTAAAAATTGCAGTACGTTAACAGGGCACTTGGTTCCTTGTGCACCCATGACTCCTACTGACTTCGCAGGTAGTTGCAGGGGTGCAGGAGAAGGTTGGATTTGGCATTTCTGAGTTATGTTCTGTAGTCCCAGGGATTTCTGGGGAAGGGAAAAAGAAAGAAGGATAAACTGCCTTTGGAATTTGCATTTCATTCTTTAGAAGTAACTAGTAAAGGGAACTATTTTGCTATGGTGTTATACTTTCCTTCCCATTGTATTAACACAGTCAGGCTGACTCGATTTTCCGGTGATTTCAATATGCAAAATTTTTTTACCATACAAAAAGAAAAAAGGGGAAATCACTGGACATCAGTCAGTGGCATCCTGGCCCAAATTCCACAAGCACATGCACGCATCCTGACCTAAACCTATGCACTTTATCAGTGGGAGGCATTAATACTCGTCCTTCTTCATGAAGAACAAGCCTAGGGTTGGGGAAGGACGGCCAAAGACCAGTGCAGCTCCCCAGCTCTTCTGGGATCTTGATTCCGTGCTCACGCCTGTCCCTGTTGTGATGCAATCTGGCAGCTATCACATGTCCTTGCAACAAGGATGTACCACTTTGAGCTTTTTGCAAGAAAGGAAGGAAAACCTCGAATACTGAGCTCAGGCCTTGACTTGCAAAGGAAGAAGGAAAATATAGTTTTCAAATGTTTATAAATTTGTTTTATAAATTACAAAGGGTTTTGTGCTTTTCAAAAGGAAATCCCTCAAATGCACTGGTGTTCAAACCACAGGGTCCAGTTCTTACACGGCAGAGAACTGCAAACCTCCCCAGAAGCTAGAGATGTTATGCTTAAAAATTGTGACATTTGGATTAAGAATGAGTAGAGTACTTCTAAAAACATCAGATTAGGAGACACATTTTGGCCCTGGCTTAACTGTTGAATATAAACACTCAATGTACAAAAAAATGTACAAGCCCCATTAATTTAAGGACACCTGTCAGAGCCAAAGAGCTACTTGCAGGAGGGTTCACTGTAGGGAATCAGTAGACAGTGAATCAGCTTATTTGGAGAGCTGGACAATTCTGGTTCCAGTCCCCTGTTCCCATCACTATCAAAATACTTTGTCTCATTCTTATGTCTTTCAGCCACACTTGAGCTGGTTCAAGCATTGTCTGAAGCCCAAGGGAGTCTTAATGTAATACAAATTGAAATAATAAAACCAATAATGATAATACTACTACTACATATTAATTGCCATTTAACTTTCATCTTAATATTAGTCACTAACAAAACCCTACCATTTTCCCCTAAATCCTGCATAAGCTATCCAGTGCAGCCTTGAAACATAAACATCCACTTACAGATGAAACCGATTTCATTAGCCACTTCCTATATGATAAATATCCTGGTGCTATTAATGTCCTGCTAAGTAAACAGTAACAGTGTCTAAAGGAATACTAAAACAAAAAAAATATAAATCTTTAAACAGTAGTATATTAACAAGAGTGGCAATGCAGTTCATCTATCACATGCAAATACTTTCTTTCATGTGGTCAAAATTAACCCGAGAGAAAAATAAATGTATAAAAAAAGCTTTATTTTTTCCTTACTCTAATATCAGTGTTCACATTATTGTGTCCTCCCTGAGTACTTTCGATAGTCGAAATAGGAAGTGAAGACATGACTTTTCTTTTTCATTAGTTTTTCTACTAAATAAAATCCATGCAACAGACTGTAAGCAATGTCTGCCCTGAGTAGTGTACAGTTTCTGTAAGACAGAGAAACAATATTAGGAAATCCCCCAAAATAATTAATTTTTTAAAATTATTATTTATTAGTTGTCTGTACTTTGTATACTGCTATTGATGGAATTCTACCATATTAGGGCTCTTTAAACCCCCAAAGTCAGATTAGAATCAAACATATGCTTATGTCTCCTGGCCAGAAATGTTTCCCTAGAAATTCCCTTTCACCAGGTCATTTAACCTCCTCTTTTCCCAGCTCTTTGCCACTTCCTGGAGTGCTGCAAGGATAGGTTCACTGGCAATCTCTTATTTGCTATGTAGATACATAACAAAGAGTTGTACAGACTGCTGAGACCACAGAGCACCCCTCAAATCATCCTTCTGTCTCATATTCAGCAGGGTTCACCTGATATATGCTGTTCAGCTTTGATATTATGTAGTCACACTTAGAGCTTTTCATTAGGTCAGAGTCCCTGAGCATGAATATTGGACCCTACAGAGAAAGGGGCGAGAGAATTTCAGGGTCTCTCCTGCACAGACTTTCAAAGAAATGCCACTGAAAAGATCAAAATTAGTTTCCAGTAATTCAACCCCTTTGAGCAACACCAAGATGGGTTATCTGAAAGAAGCACCTCACCTAGAAATGGCTGTTTGCAGTACAGTCTCCCTCGGTTTCTATTGATGGTTTTGCCTGATCTGTGAAACAAGAGTCCCACATCCAGTCCCCATTACTAGCAAAAGCTCAGTCTGACTCTGTGCAAGGAGCAGTGACATGAACAGGAGACAACTGGGATCTCTGAGAATTGCATATGTCTTTTGCAATAGATGAGTTATTAGGTCATTAGTCACATTTTTACTGACTCTCCCCCCGTTATACTTTCTTCTTCCTATTAGAAACTGAACCTTTGTTTGTCCTGCGACTGAAGTGTAATGAAATTGCTGTTCAGTGGATAGCATTTGCCAGGAGTGACCGGATGTTTGCCTTCTGTTAAACATGAATAAATATTGATAGGCCTAATCCTAATAATCACAACTGCAATAAAAAATAAACAGTACGACCCTGTTGTTAACGAGTTATTGAAGATCATATGCATTTATACCATTCAGGTATAATGAGCTTCCCTGTACATCTTGTTTTCTGCAATTGCTAGAATCTTGTTTTACTTTAAATTGCTTCCTATAAAACACAGCAAGAAGCAATGCAATGTACTGAAAAGAAAATGCATTTAAATTATAATTTGCATTTTTATCTAGCAACAGCTCTGCCTTTCCTTGTCCCCGTCTTGCTGTGCCATTCACACCTGTTAATTTAATAGCCAGAATCCTCCATCAGGGGGAATTACAAGGAAGATATTGCATGCAAGGACCAGCAAGAGGTCTTGAATTGTACCTGCTTCAGCAGCACATGTTATGAGATGCATTCTCTGGCTTAACTGGGCCAGGTTGATGTAGCTGCAGTGGAAGAGTAGGAGAGTCCAGAAAGATGCTTTGTGATATGAGCTGTAGAAATCTCCCACTTAGGAGTGCAGAAGGGTGACACAGAGAGTCATGGCATGTGGGCAGCAAATTCAGACCTAGCAACAATATGCTGGCTGTCTTGGCAGGATCGTAAGAAGTACTGAATTGCTCTGGTTTTATAGAGTCAGGGAACGGTTTGCACTGGGGAGAACTTCAAAGATCCTCTAGATCTGCTCCTCTAGAAAGCTGGAAGCAGACTCAGATGTCTATAATGGAGGGCTTGCCCAGCAAGTTAGGAGTTTGCAGTGGGGACAGTGAGAAAACAAGCAGCAAATTTCAGGCTCTTCCTGCTGTGTAGTCCTTCACCTCTGGCCAAGGCTGGGACATGCTGCTTCATGTAGAGGCAGCATGTCATGTTGATGGGACTAGTTGAGTAACACCTCTTTGATGGACAATGAGTTCTTACCAACAAACTTTTATTTGAAGAACAAAACAACATTTTGGCACAGTCACCTTGAAGGAGTGCCAGGATCTGCACGGAAATCTGCTTCTTGGCATACTGCAAAAACTCAGGTTGTGTGCTACAAATGGCAGGGTGACGTAAGCAAGCAAGGAACTTTTAGTAAGGGTTGCCCTTTACAAGAAATGACACAGATCAAGGCCCTCCCTTTTGATGCATTCTCCATTAGTTCCTGTTGTCCTAACTCCAACTAGGACTGAATTTGTTCAGTTATTTTTGCAAATTCAAATTCATATTCATGATTTCTCCCTGATTGTGAGAAATGTTCGGGTTTGCAGCTGCACCCAAACCCTCTTGTTTCAGCACTGAATTTAAGTAATATCTGCATGTAATTACATGAAAAAACCCTTTAGTAAAAATTGCTTAAACTGAATGTGACATATGCCATTTCAGAATCTGGCCATAACGAATTCTCCTGTTTTGATTCTACTTAAGCAAAGTATTAATAAATTAACCTATGATGGGAAAGGGTTCTGTTTCTCTTAGTTTTAGGTTTTATGTTTTCTATGAAAATGTACTGAAAATACTTAGTAGTACATGCTGCTTAAACTATGCAAATGAGCACATTTGTCTTTTGAAACTGCCAGAGTGTTTCTATTCTCAAATGGAAAGAAAAAATAATGAGAATATCAGGTTGGTTGAAAAAACATGAGGTTTGACACCTACAGACTTCTGTGGCCGATCTAAAAAAGAGAATAAGAAAGTTCTTGCTTCATGCTTTTCCGCTCCTTTTCTGTGTGCATGGGCCCCATCTGACTGAGGCTGAGATAAAGTGTTATCACATTTGTGTCACTACCATTGCGTTCCTGGTACACGTAGAATATCAGAACACACAGAAAATAATTGGGCTGGATTCCAAGTAATTACTTTGTTTTCCCGTCACTACATCTGTTTCATAGTAACTACTTCTTACTTGTGGGAGGGGCTTCACTGAATCTGGGCCAAAACCAACCTGCTTTTCCCTCAGTGTGTACATACATCTTGGCTTTTGCGTCGTTCACATAACCACCTGTTTGGGAATTCATCCCAATTGCTTCCTTTGCTGTAGATAAGGCACACATCAATTTATCTATTCTGCTGGCTTTGGATGAGTCATAAATCTTGGCAGCAGAAAACCTATCTTTTCAACTTACATGGTCCAGCAATAATCCATGAACTAAAATATATTTAAGTCTAGCTTCTACTCATTAAAGATACTAGTCAGTTATACATCACACCAAACACCAGTTTCAGTATTACTGAGGTGTTTTAGTCATATACATGAAAGTAAGAGATTAGGTATAGGAGCTGATTCTTTATTTCTCAGAGAAATGTTCTCTTGACCTCCACTCATCCTTGGGTTTCTTTAGATTTCTTCTCCAGGTTGCCTCAGATCCCAGTAGTTTTGACTGTGACTTCTTAGTGACATCAAGATCAGGCTACCCATGTCATAACTAACTGCATTACTGTTGGAAATCCTACCATTTAGCTGTTAGACTTGGATTCATCCCACATCTAACAGCCCATCTTGGATCAAAACCACTTTAGTCAAGGTTAGCCTGCTGTGGGAACACCTTGATTGTGTTGGGGTCAATTTAAAGCCCAAATGTGGTCAGGAGCATGTTACCACCCACCTTAAATCCCATCTCTAGACTGGTCTGGTCAGGAGTTTGTGATAACCAAACTGTGAACTTAGCCTAGCTGTTACTGTCTTTTGTAAATCCTAGAGAAAGCACAAATAACAGTTAATAGACATCTTCACATCTTTCCACGTAGCCCAACAGCATCAGAGCAGTGAAGGAAGAGTTTCTAGAATATCTTTTCTCAACATATTAAATGGTATTATCTCAGTAAGCGGAGCAATCCATGAGCTGAAGTTATGCAGGTGCTTTGGTTCTTGTTTCACCTAGCAAATGCAAAGCATTAAGCACTCAAGTAGTTCTGTTGCTTCCACATGTGTAACTGCTTACTTGGGCAATGGTCTCCTTCATCTGTCCATAACCATATACCATATCCATCTGTGGAGCTCGTATTTACGGGTCAGTTGTTAAGGGCAGAAGCACCAGTGAGTACCTTCATTAAAAAAACCCAACCAAACAACAAAACAAGCAAAACACACAGAGAATCCCAGAATCACAGACTGGTGGGGGATGGAAGGGATCTCTGGAGATCATAAAGTCCAACCCCCCTGCTAAAGCAAGATCACCTAGAGCAGGTTGCACAGGATCACATCCAGGCTGGTTTTGAATCTCTCCAGGGAAGGAGACGCCACAACCTCTCTTGGCAGCCTGTCCCAGTGCTCTGCCACTCTCAAATAGAAGACATTTTTCTTCATATTGAGATGGAACTTTCTGTGTTCCCATTTATGTCCATTGCTCCTTGTCCTGTCACTGGGCACCACTAAGAAGAGTCTGACCCCTTCCTCTAGACATCCAGTGTTTAGGTATTTATAAGCATTAACTAGATTCCCTCTCGGTCTTCTCCAGGCTAAACAGACCAAGCTGTCTCAGCCTTTCCTCATACAACAGATTCTTCAGTCCCCTAGTCATCCTGCTAGCCCTCCACTGGACTCTCTCCAGTAGCTCCCTGTCCTTCTTGAAGTGAGGAGGCCAGAACTGGACACAACACTCCAGATGTGGCCTCACCAGGGCAGAATAGTGGTGGACAATAACCTCCCTCAACCTGCTGGCTATGGTCTTAATGCACCCCAGGATACAGTTGACCTTCTTGGCCAGGAGGGTACATTGCTAGCTCATGGAAAGCTTGGTGTCCACAAAACTCACAGGTTCTTCTCCACAGAGCTGCCTCCCAGACAGTCAACCCCTGACCTGTGCTAGTGCCTGAGGTTATTCCTCCCTAGGTGCAGGACCCAACACTTGCCCATATTAAACTTCATTAGGTTCCTCTTTACTTAATTCTCCAGCCTGTCCACATCTCACTGGATAGCAACACAGCCTTCTGGTGTGTCAGCCACTCCTCCCAGTTCTGCATCCTCAGCAAACTCGCTGAGGTTACACTCTATCCCCTCACCCAAGTCACTGATGAATATGTTGAATAAGGCCAGACCCAGGACTGACCCCTGGGGCACATGACTGGCTGCAGGCCTCCAGCTAGACTCTGTGACACTTATCATAACCCTCTGGGCTCTGAATACAATTACATTATCCAAGAGAAACATCATTAGCTTCTATAACGAATGATCTTTTGAGGTCCCTTCCAACCCCTAACATTCTGTGATGATTATGTGATTTAACCAAATCATGCCTAAAACACACACTAATACTGGTGCAGAGAAGTTCACATGATGGTCTGTATGGCTTTCTTGAATTATAAGTGAAGGCATCAGGCACTCTGAAATACATTGCCCAACAACAGGCAAAAGATATTTCCTAACTTTACCGGGAAAGTTTTTAGGCACAAAGATTGTTCCTGTTGAATGTAAAACCTGTATTGCTGTCAGCAGGAGCATGACTGGTGTGATGAATCTAGCTATTTTTTTCTTCTCCATGTTAATTAACTTGCAAGACAGAAAAATGATCCTCTCAAAAACACAGTAGTTGGTTAGACCGTGTAAGCAAATATTGATCCATAGGTTTATTTTTCTTTCAATTCCTGTGTCCCAGTGTCAGAACAAGTGTAGACAAATTAATGAAATGCACTTTTCAACGGCTCTATCATCTGTGTGAAGACCCTCATTGTTCAGTGCTCAGCAACCAGTTGCAGAATGATTTCCAAATATCAAGTGTGACACTGATGTGGATACTAACCCCTTCAAGACTGGAGGTTTGATGTTTCGAGGGGATTGAGTCTTGCCTTTAGCATATAGCCAGCTCAGTCTCCTTCCCCAGACACAATCTGCTGGGGTTAAAAGGAAATCCCATGGGTAGAACAGGAAGCAAACAGAAGACACCTTCAAATCACCTTTGTGTCCTGCACCAGGGAGTAAGCCCTGCTCCAAGGCAATTTGATGTGAGCTGGCTTGAATTTATTCTACCTGTATGATGCAAACACCAGACAGACAATCCTGGCTTTCCTGAGATCCTAGGGTTTCTGCGCACAGGGAAGTGGTTCATTAGCACAGCTACAAGCTGGGCAGTGAATGAATTGACAGCAGCCCTGAGAAGAAGGTCTTGGGGGTGTTAGTTGATGTAAAGCTCAACAAGAGCCAGCAATGGACACTTGCAGCCCAGAAAACCAACTGTATCCTGGGCTGCACCAAGAGTAGCATGACCAGCAGGTCGAGGGAGCTGATTCTGCTCCTCTACTCTGGTGAGACCCCATCTGAAGTACTATGACCAGCTCTGGGTTCCCCTGACATAAGAAACATATTGAGCTGTTGGAGTGAGTCCAGAGGAGGGCCATGAAAATGATCAGAGGGCTGGAGCACCTCTGCTCTGAAGACAGGCTGAGACAGTTGGGCTTGTTCAGCCTGAAGAAGAGAAGGCTCTGGGGAGAACCTATAACATCATAGGTCATACTTAGAGCATTTTGAAGTTGAGGGTACTAGAGCAGCATCCTGAAGCTAAAGGGCTGACACTGTGGGACTGCTGAGAAACTTTTCAGTGACGAGCTCTAAAAAGTAAGCACTGTCTCACACCTTTGCATCAATATCACCAGCAGCACTTCCTCCTTCCCTGTCACAACAGAACTCTGAGAAGAGCGTGGGACCTGTTTCATGTTGTAGTGTGCTTTTTCTTGGGCATGTATGTACTATCATTTGTAGGCACACTGCAAAGATCCCGCCTCAGTGCATACCTCCACAAATGTACAGCTTAAGCGGAAGGGGTTTGTTTCACGTGAGGTGCTTAGAGTTGACCTTGCATCTTCACCTGCAGCCACTGTGAGGTTAGTAAATAAGGCATACACTGTTCCTCTTTCAACATCCTGTGGGTGCATCCTGCTCCCCTACACTGCCAGCAGCCATCTGTGTGGCTGCAAAGCTCACCTTCATTCAGTCCTTGACCCTCCCAAATCTGATCTGTGCCTAGATCTTTGCTGTCCTGTTGTCCTGGTTTCATCTGAGATAATTTAATTTCTAGTATCTGTTATAGTGCTGGTTTTTAATTTTAGTATGAGAACAATGTTGACAACACACCGATGTTCTTACTTTTGGCTAGGTGGCTGTAGTGTATTCACTAAGTCAAGGACTTTTCAGCTTCTCATGCCCTGCCAGGTGCACAAGAAGCTGGGAGAGCACAGTTAGGACAGCTGACCCAGACTGGCCAAAAGGATATTCCCTGTCACAGGATGTTGGGCTCCATATGTAATTGGGGAATCTAGCTGGGAGGCAGATTCACTGCTTGGAAACAGGCTGGGCATCAGGGTGGTTTTCTTTAGCATATGGTGAGCAATTTTGTGCATCACTTGTTTTATCATTAATATTGATATTGTTATTCTCACTGCTATTATTATTATTCTCTTCCTTTGTTATCCTATTAAACTCTCTCTATCTCAACTCTCAAGGTTTTCTCCACTCTCCTCTCCATCCCCTTGGAGGAAGAGGAGTGAGCAAGCAGCTGTGTGGTACTTGGTAGCTGGTTGGGGTTAAACCCTGACAACAGTTACACTGCAGAAATGCTGAACCCTTCTGCGATAGGTGTATGAACAAGTGGCACACAGAACGGTGTGAGGTTTAACAAGACCAAATTCCAGATTCTGTACCTGGAACAAAGCAATGCTGGGCACAAGTACAGAGTGGGAGAGGACCAGCCGGGGAGCAGCCCTGTGGGAAAGGATCTGGCTGGCAGTGGGCTTAATGCATACCAGCGGTGTATCCTGGCAGTCAGGACGGCTAACCAGTCTGGGGTGCATTGACCACAGCTCCCCAGAGCCTTCTCCAGGCTTAACAACCCCAACTCTCAACCTTTCTTTATAGGAGAGGTGGTCCACCCCTCTGGTCATTGTCATGGCCCTCCTCTGGACTTGTTCCAATAGCTTCATGTCTGGTACTGGAGAGCTGAGCTGGACTCCAGATGGGCTCTCACAAGAGAGGAATAAAGGGGCAGAATCAGGTCCCTCAACCTGCTGGTCACACTTTTGATACAGCCCAGGATACAGTTGGCTTTCTGGATTGTGAGTGCACACAGCTGGGCTGTGTCCATCTTTTCATCCACTAACATCCCCAAGTCCTTCTACATAAGGCTGCTCTCAATCCCTTAATCACTCAGCCTGTATTGATGCCAAGGGCTGCCCTGACGCATGTGCAGGACCTTGCACTTGACCTTGTTGGAACTCACAAAGTTCAGATGGGCCCATTTCTCAAGCTTGTCCAGGTCCTTATTGATGGAATTCTCTCAAGTGTGTCAACTGGATGACTCAGTCTATGGCAAGGACTCATATTGGAGATCTTTGTGGAGAACTGTTTCTCATGGGAGGGACCCCACATTAGACCGGGGAAAGAGTGTGAGGAGTCTTCCCCTGAGGAGGAAGAAGCAGAAAAGACAATGTATGATGAACTGACCACAACCTCCATTCTCCATCACCCCATGCTGCTCTGTGGGAGGAGTTAGATAAATCTTGGCTGAAGTTGAGCCCAGAAAGAAGGGAGAGGTGATGGGGGGTGTGTGTTTAAGATTTGGTTTTATTTCTCATTAACCTACATTGATTGGATTGGTAATAAATTAGTTTAATTTCCTTGAGTTTAATCTGTTTTGCCTATGACAGTAATTGATGAATAATCTCTCCCTGTCCTTATCTTGACCCACAAACAGTTATGTGTTCTCTCCCCTGTCCAGCTGATGAGGGAGTGAGAGAGCACCTTTGGCTGGCACCTGGTGTCCAGACAAAGTCAATTCCCCACAACATGATATCCAGTCATAGACATGTGGTAATTGTTCAAAACTGCATCAGGGGAGGTTCGGATTTGACATTAGGAAGCATTTCTTTTCTGAGAGGGTGGTCAAACACTGGAACATACTTCTTAGAGAGGTGGTCAATGTCCCAAGCTTGTGTTTAAGTCAGTGTTTAAGAGACATTTGGGCAATGCTCTTAATATTATACTTTAAGTTTTCATCAGCCCTGAATTGGTCAGGCAGTTGGACTAGGTGATTGTTGTAGGCCCTTTCCAACTGAACTATTCTGTTCTGACAAACAGATATAATTCTCACTTCAAAAAATCTTAGACGTGAAATAGCCTAAAACTGCAAGAAAAAGTGTATCTGCATCATAGTTGGGAAGCATAAGAAACAAAGATATTTATCCAATGCTATGAAGGAAATCTATATCAAGGCCAAGAAAACAACTTCACAAATTCAGTCATTGCTCTATGTTACTTGCTGAACTTGTTCCTTGATAGCATGCAAGAATATTTGTCATCCTGTTCAAATCAGTGAAGCCAATGATAATTATTTTACTGCAAAGGATGCTCAGAATCTAATCAGAATTATATTTTTACTTTCTGAAAATAATATTATACAATATGTTTGTATTTTTATTATATGAGGACAGGCTGTGAGAGTTGGGCTGGTTCAGCCTGGAGAAAAGAAGGCTTTGGGGAGGCCTTCCAGTACCTGAAAGGGGCCTACAGGAAACACGGAGAGGGACTGTTAGAAAAAGGGAGGGCAGCAACAGAACAAGGAACAGTGGGTTTAAACTGAAAGAGAGTAAATTTAGGTTAGATATTAGGGAGAAATTCTTTACTGTAAGGGTGGTGAGACCCTGGCACAGGCTGCCCAGAGAAGCTGTGACTGCCCCCTCCCTAGCAGTGTTCAAGACCAGGTTGGATGGGGCTTTGGGAAACCTGGTCTAGTGGAGGGCGTCCCTGCCCATGGCAGGGGGTTGGAACAAGATGAGCTTTGAGGTCTCTTCCAACCCAAACCATTCTATGGATCTGTGATTTTTTAAAAATGAAGACCAAACTCTGATGCATTAATTTGGACTGTTGCCTGTCATTGAACTATCCCCCAAATAAAGAAAAAACCCACCAAAACCCCACAACATAACATCTCAGCAACTGAGCTCTTAACCCTAAAACCATTATGGGTAACATATTACACACGTCATCTTTTGATACCTCCACAGCATTCTCTCTTGCTAAAGAGTATCTGCTATGTGATAATATCTGCTGTGCAAGATTCAAGACTTTCTTTTTTTGTTTATTTGTTTGTTTTGTTTTGTTTTTTCTGTTTTGCTTTTATATTTTCAACCTCTGCTCTGAGGAGACTTTGTGGAAATTTGCTCAGCTTGCAGGAAGAAATTGCAGGAGTTGCTAAAAGCTAAAAATAGCTCCGGAGAGGGCTGTCCAATATGTTAGCTTTAGTATGAATCATGGAAAAGCCTGTGAATATTGTCAACATGCAAGTTATATGGCTTTCTACTTCATTTGGGTATGCTTGTGGAGTGTGCAAAACAGTCTCATGAAAAGCACTCATTGAGTGTATTGATATTGCTGTATATCTTTCAAGCAGTTTTGGGACACTTATGCTTCCTTTTGGGAATTAACTATGCTGTATCTTGCAGGAACTGAAAGGAAATAAAACTGGACAAAACTTATCAAACCCTTTTGAATTTCTTCCATCTCAGGGGAAGGCACTTTGGGAAAAAGTGTGAAGCAGTAAATATTCTAATTTTTTAGTAGGGTTTTTTATTCTGACTCATATGCCTTTTCTTTAAATGAAAGAAGACATGAATAGAAGATAGATACTATGCAGATAGTTCAAGATACAACTATAGCAAGGTGCAAGAAAAACTATCTGAAAAACTGTTCTTAGAAAACAGTTATTTGCAATTCATTTCTACATGGAAGGCTGTACTAAGTGTGGATCTACAAAGGGCAATTGTAAAATTTGAAGTTCTGACATGTATATCTTTTGCAATAAAATGTACTCACTAAATCTCAAATCACAGTAGCTAGAAGAGGCTACAGGTATGATAGAGAACAAAATAACATTCACAAGGATCTCGCCAAAGTAAATAGGGTGCTACTTAAAATGGAGAAGTGCTGAGCTTTACACTTTGGAGTGATCCCTCAGGAGCATTCTACTGCACACATAGAAATAGGTATATGCATTGAGAGGAATAAGTAACCAGGAAGCAATTATGTCAAAAAAATATCTTGGAGCTAGACTGCATCCTCAGCCACACATGAGGTGGCAACATCTGCTGTTGGGGAAGAAAAGGGATAAGGTTCATGTTTCTCATTAGGATCTATATTAACTATTGTATCTACTGAACCTTCAGAAAACTGTAAAAGTTCTGTGTCCATCCTGACAGCACGTTCAGAAGGTGGTAGACCAATTGACAAGCATCAAGAGCAATGCTGTGAAAAATATCTGCTGTCCACAGAAAAAGACCTAGAAAACATGAACTTGCAAGAGAAGTTTGATACAATTTGGGCTGTAACCCTAAAGAAGAGTAAACCAAGGTAAATGGTAGCAGTCTTCAGTTATAAAGAGATCGCTATAATAAAGTAAAAAATTATATTTTCCATGTCTGTGGAAGACAGAAGAAGAGCTAACTATCATAAACACAGCAACAGAAAATTAAGTTGAACATTGGACACACTGGATATTGGGACAGCCTCATGGTCAGAATACTGAAGGCTTGGAATGGATGACTTGGACGAGTAAGAGAGACTGTGGCAACATCATCTCTGCAAATACTTAAACAGCCAGGTGAGGAAAACACAACCTTTGGAGAAAGGGTGTGGAGGGGGCATTTTGTCATGTAGCTTCCTTTCTGGGACTTGACTTGCCATGTTAAATTAGTAAATTACAGGATGCTAATGTGTCAGTTGGAATTGACCGTTCTTACTCCAAAGGGTTTACAGTAGCAAAAAGTCAATGAGGAGTTACGATGGGTTAAATCAGGCAAGGCTGTGCAACTCTGGCCATTTAGGGCAAATTACAGTTCAGAGAGATCAACACTGGAGGTTTTGTGTTTGTTTTTGTTTTCCTTTTTTTTGGGGGGTGGGGAGGGGAAGGAGATCTGTGGTAGCAAATGGTTTAAAGGGGAAGTTGAAAGGGAAGAAATAAGAGGGTTGACAAACCAATTTGAAACAATTATTCCACAGATTCTACCAAGACAGAAATCCCAGGAAAGTCCCCATCTCTGAATCTACAGAGTCAGCCTTTCACTAAATGCATGTATGTAAACAGTGTGCAGAGCTTAACACACTGTAATCTAGGATGAGCATCTATCACAGACTTGCTGAAGCTGCGGTTTCCTAAAGAGCTGAACCGAATTATTGGTTTCTCTACCAAAAGGGAGATATTTTGTGGCCATCCATTTCTGACTGCCGACAGCACAATCCCACCCCAGTACTATGTTGGTTCTGATGTTCAGTGTCATCTCCATGGGCTGACCCAGCAGAAAGCTGCTCAGTTTTATGCTGGGGTGTTTTTGAGCAGACTAGTGAGTTAATGAGTTTGTGGTGGAGAGCTCCTAGTGAGCTCCAGCCTCAAAGTAAGCAGCAAGAGCCAAGCTGAGAGAATGGGGCAGCTCCTCCAGGAACCCTCTTTCCAAATCAGTGAGTGATTAGTTTGGGACTGTGTGTTTGTGGAAAACATGTCTTTGCTTCCATGTAGGGAAGCTCTTGTTCTAGCTTGTAAGACAGCCAGAGGAATAATGCAAAAAAAGAGGAAAATGACTAAGAGAGCTTATGTTGTTATAACATAATTAATGCAAAGGGAAGAAAAAAAAAAGAAAAAGAACATTGGGAGTTAGCTGGACAGGAAGATGGAAATATGCTCCTGATTTGAGGTTTCTGTTAAACTCCCTTAACTGCATGGTCATGTCTTGGCAGCTGTTCAGACTTCAGGAGGCATTGTGCAAGGCTCTGATAGGAGGGGTTTCCTTTGATGAGCTGGCCATTGTGACTTTACAAGAAACAGTACAGTACTTCCTCTCACCCATTACAAACCACAGTTTTCTGAATGAATTTTCTTCTCTATCGGTTTTAACAGTTTAACCCTTAACCTTTCTGACTCATCTTTTCTATTCTAGTACAGCATGCAACCCAAGGTGAAAACGAGGACAGCCTACACGAGTGAGATTCTGCTGCTTGCAGTTTGGCAGGGAAACTAAGCACTTCACAAAGCAGTGTTTGTGCTGATAAGCAGTTTGCAGGTCTGGTAGTGTGGTATGAGAGAAAAAAGATCTCGCTTGCAAGTCAAATGAAGAAAGTCAGGCAGCTATTGAACCTGTTGGTGATTCATCTGTACTCTCCCATTTGTACTAATTGCTAAACTCTGGAGGTGTGATGTGGGCAAAAAGGGTAGAATGGCATAATTAGGGAAATGACCCTTTTATAACCAGGGGAATGAATTTGTTTGAAGGTGAGAAAGAGGACCAAGTAGTTAATAGAGTGGTCAGTCATACTGCTGTAAATTCAGTAGTGACATTAAAAAATGTGTAACATTAGAGTACCTACTGGGGAAGATACTCTTGCTGCTCAAGACAAATACAGGGTTTTTTTTTAAAATACATGTGGCATAAAAAGAGCTCAGTAGGGACAGAATCAGGATGTTCAAAGGTGGAGTCCTTCTTAGGGTCACTATTGAGTGTTCTGAAATCAGACTGGAAAGTAAGGAATCAAAGCCACAAAGGCTTAGCAAAGGGTTAGGAAAGGCCTTAGAGTCCTCCCTTGCACAATCAGCATAAAAGTCACAGTGTGTGAAGAGCACTGTCTTTTACCTTCCTCATACCTATGTCCAAAGGGGAATAAAAAGGAGACAGGGATATATCTCATTCAACCATGATAATGGATGGTGCTAAGAGTCCCGAGCAAAGGCTGAGGAGATGGCACCTTCCCAGGACACTCTCAGGGGATACTAAGACCAAGCAAGCTCCCTAGGGTCATGTTCCAAGCAGTTTACTGCTAAAAGAATGAATCAATATGTGACTGAAAGGCCAAGGAAATGTTTGCTTCCTGAATCAGGTGATGGGATCAGTACTCTTCCTCCAAATTTGGAAAAGATCTTTTTTTTCCCATAAATAAAGATTAAATAATTTGATGTAAAAAACCCCAATAATAAAACCACATGCATTTTCCACATAAATACAGAGAAGACTCAGAAAGTCTGTGACCTCCCACACTGTTGTCCCTTGATTGAACTGATGGATGAATCTAGCCCAGGAAGGTGGTGGATGGAGTGGGCAGGTAGCAGACAGCTCTTTCTGCTAAAATAAGTCCTGTTTCTCTGGGAAATAGGTTACAGCTTTCAGTCCATCTCTTTAAAATGTCACACAACAGCTGGTATGAAAAGACAGCATAAAATCTCTCCCGTAACACCTACAAAACTTTCAAAAGCAATACGATCTGTGATATACTGCTACTTTTGTTTGTCAGACTGCTATTGCTTTGGTCCTGGTCACTCCATCCATCTGAACTGGCTTCTTGTCTCTCATCTATGGGAAATGATTCATACAGTGCTTGCAAAGAGCTCGTGTTGGGATGTTGCAGTCGTGGGGCTCATAAAGGTTACTTCTGTCTAAACTGCACTGCTATTGGACTGGGTGGCTGCAGTACCTTCAGTATGTTGGGAAGGGACACGTTTAATAGATAGCGTGGACCATGTCAACATCTGTCAAGCAAATCAAGTACTTTTACATGATTTGGGTTTTTTTGTATTTCCCGTCTTAGAATTTTTCAAGTTATATTTATGATCTAATTTTGCCTTTTCTTCTGTTTCTCTTCCCTATTTGGCTGCTGTCACCTGTGAGCAGGGCACAGTGATGCTGCACCTGTCTACTGTCATTATAAGGCCTTAAACGTTCACCCTCTTCTAGGTTATATTCTGCACAGGTGCGGAACACAGGCTGCAAAAAGTAGGGACATTTGTATTAGCACATGAAGTCCTCCAGATGCTACTGTGGTTTTAATTTTGAACAGTATTATAAGCTCTTTAGACAGTGAAGTGCAGCTATCATTTATCAGAAAGAAAAAAAGAGTCCTGTGAAGAGAAAGCATCTTTTCACTCAGTTTACAATTTGACGTAGGTATTTGAGTCATAGCTTGTCAAGACTGATGAACAAGGTACACTCATGTCATTTTCTCCATACAGAGCATCTTTCCTCTATGACTCTCAAAGCTCTTCACTAATTGTTTTTCAGTCAGCAAGTGAAGTACAGATGGTCAAGTTGTGCTCCATTACTAGCTCAATGCCTCTGTAAAACCAAGGGGATGTGGGCTACCAGTGAATAAAAAATGGTTAGGGAAGGGGCAGCATGGGGCAGTTGATCAACAGTGTTTACATGGTGTGTGGCATGATCTGGAAATGTGCCAAATAGTACTATCTCAGGTGAGGCCTGGGGGGTAGTACATGCTGCAGATTTTCTTGTAGGCAACAAGGACATTTATTGCTCTACTGTGTTAGTAGGAAAAACACTTTGCCGTGTAATGGTACCACACTGGTCTTTCTGAAGGTGCTTCTGGTCTATGGGACTACAGGTGAGATGAGACTAAATCGCCATGATTCAGGTCAAGATGAAAATTAATAGATCTCAGTAGAACATACTGCCTACACTTCTCCAAGTAGGCGAATGAGAAAATGCAGCTTCTGCTTTGCATCCAAGCAAGTAGCTGTTACACAGTAATTAAGTACATTATAGTAAGGCTACAGGTGTGGGACTGGATGCAAAAGGTTTCAGAGCCAGACACTGGCTACACCTCTGTTGAGCTCATTTGCAGACAGAGAGGAGATGAAGTTTTGTTTCACTAAATTAGAAGAGTCCCCAAAAGGGTGTGTGACGCCCTGGTTTGCATACAGCTGGCACATACTCATCTGTAGCATCATGGAGTGCATCCTAGCATTACCTGGTTGGGTGAAGAAGGACTCTGACTGCCATGTCAGAGACAGACTCTGTTTAGTGGAGATACAAGCTGGGAAAATGCTCTGACCTGGTAATGCAGGAGAGTATTGGACCTTGCATCATCCTGCCACAACTTCTTCCTCCCCAGCTTTGCTGAGTGCTGCTCAACCACAACCAGGGACCACGCACGCAAATCCCACAGCGCGAGGCAGGTGCTCTGGGGAAACTGTGCACAGCGTTGCAGAACAGGAAAGGGAAGTCTAAAGTATGAAGACCAGAAGCTATGAAGCTGCACTGAACAGCTGTTTTGAGGAGGAAACATAATAGAAAGCAGTGAAGAAAGCAAGCAGGTTTCTCTATTAAAGCCACTGTGGCTAAATTAAAAGGGCTAATGATTGTAATAACATGGTGCACATGATGTTATAAAATGCTGTTAAGCTACAGGCACAACAAAAGGCTAGAAAACCACGCTCCAAGGCATAAGCCTGGTAAAGTGAGGAAATACCAAAAAAAAAGCCTCAACCCTTTACTGTGCAGTTTTGGGCAGGAAACAGCATTCCATTGACTGGGGTTTTTAAAGGTAGTTCGGGTGGATAACACTGGGCTGCCTCAACTTTTTCTTCTTTTTTTTTCTCCTGCTTTGTAGCAGTTTATGAACAGTTTGATAACTTGGCTTCAACACATTTTATTAAATTAAACAGTGGGATTGCAAAGTTTGGTTTCCTCTTAGCTTTGCTTGACTCTTTTTAGGATGTGTTTGGTTTTCTGTTCTGTGTGATTTTCTTTGTGTGCCGTTACACAATATGTTGTCTGCTTTGGAAAAGTCAGACTAAGAGGCTGACTGCTGGCTGCTTGTCTACCACCACATACTTGTGCCAGCGAAACTGTTTAGGGAAGGTCACACAATAATATGCCTCACTGGAATAATGCTCAGAAAAAAAATAGGTAAGCATCACCTATGTTTCCGGTAATCACACTTTCAGAGTATGGCCACTCTTAACACCTGAATGAAGGAGCTGAGTTTATTTAAAAAAGGCCTTCTTTCTCTGTAGGGTGTAAAATAGTCATTGGCAGTAAGTAGCTGCTAAGCAACTTTTAGTGTTTGGCTAAATTTCCCTGTTCTTCTCAGAAATGCTTACTTGGCCTTTTGCTCAGGAGTGTGTAGGATCTTCTCTGGTGCACACATCTTCCCCCACACCTGAAGGAACAGTGCTTATGAATCTTCCGGCTCCCAGTCAAAGCCTGCAAGCTCTGACCATAAAACATCCTTCTCAGACCACAGGAGGTTAAGCCCCGGCCATAACTAATATGAAATGTAGGGTCGCTGTATGTCGAGGTCATGAACCAGATTCAGTTCCCTCCTCTGTTATGGTGTCTGAGAGAAGTTATTGACTTGTTACAGCTGAGCTGATCCAGCTGACTGCTGCCAAAAGATGGAAGATCCATTCCCTCCTTTCTTGACTCCACTTTCTGAACACAAGGCTTTCCTCCTTTCTTTATATGCCTTGGTGTTCCACTGACATTTGATTGAGCCAGTTCAGCTCACAAAACCAGCAGAAAAGTATTCACACTTAATTTTTCCAGGTTAGTTCTCCGCTGTTTTTGTGAGCTTCATTGGTTCAGGAAAAGCTCTTATGATCATCAGCCCTGGGAAAGGAAAAGGAGATGGTCTGGGGAGAGAGAAGAGCAAGAGCATACAACTTCACCCTCTCTGAAAGGGAGTCACTTCTCCTTCTGTTCATGAATAAAATGAGAAATAGCCTTTCTTTCCTTCCTCAAAGGGTTGCTGTGTAACAACATTAAAGACTATCAGACTACAGCAGGGAGGGGGAAATGGATGCAAGTTTTCCCCTTGAGCCTGTCCCTTCTTAACTATTAATAAAGGCATTATTATATCTTTTAGCATTTTTCAATAATTTTCTTTAAATAATGTTTATCTTGGAAAGTTTCTTTTCTCTTAAGAAGTGCAAGATTAGTTACACAGATGTATGCACCATCCCAAATGTATTTCTAGTAGATGAGTTCACACTTCTGCCTTCTGGAAGGAAAGAAACATTAGAAAACTAAACCCACAAATCCTGTTGCTTGAATCCATCTATCAAAGTTTAGCATCCTTTTCAATTAACTTTAACTTGTGGTGCAGGACTTCTTTTTTCCCATTCTGATCTCTATTTTTGTGTGTTTTGAATTAAAATATCTCCTCCTTGGTTCGAGATTGATGCCATTTCACTGTGAGGCTTTCAACCAATTCTTTCAAGGCTTCTGCTGGTTGCAGACTGACAGCTAATTGAAAAGCAAACCAGACTAATGCAGTTACATGGACTAGTGCAGTTACACAGCTCATCACTCTGCCAGTGATGAGCAGAGGTCATCAGGAGTCCCTGCAGGAACTGACAGAGCTTCTCCATGTTAAATAAGGTTGCAAAAACTTCCCCAAAAGACCAGAGCCTGCAATGAGCACATCAGGCAAGTTACTGGCTGTGGAGCATCTAAAAAGGCTGAGTAGTGAACTTCTGACTGTAATTCAGCTCCATCCTCAGTTGTGATCTGAAGCTAATGATGACTATGTTGCAACATGCATTTGGAATGATGAAATGGACTTAAAAGCCCAAATTTTGCAGCTGGTTGTGCTAAGCTATCTCTTTGGTGCAGTGAGGCTGCAGTTGTGTAAATTCAGTCTGGTTCTTCAGTTGGGAAGGAAATGCTGCATGCAGTCATCCAGAACTGTGTGAGTTGCTGTGCCTGAGAACACTGTGTCCTGGGTGGCACATGTGCTTCTGGGCACTTGACTGGGTGAGAGCTACAGCTGCACAAGGTATTTTGGTTCCATGGAGGATGCTCTAGTCCAGGTCCAGGTATCTGATGAAGCGAGGATCTTGCAGTGGATACTTGAGCCCTCATTTGGAAAGCACTGCCAGCGTTTGACTTCAGGAGCTCTTCTCCTTGCATACCATGTGAAACAACATGCCTGAGTCTTTAGCTTTGACATTTTCTTCTGTGCAAGTCTGTTTCCTTGGCACAAAAGGAAAAGTCATGCCCTGATCATCTCCCAGAGTATAGTGCCTGTTATCCCTGACTCATTGGAAAGGTAGTTGGTAAAATCCTCTGGAACAAAGATCTGTTTCACAGCTGATTGGTGAGTCATGGCATGGACCTCAGCAGAACTGCATGGATAGAAAGTCACTAAATCAGCTGAGAAATAAACTCAATGGCTTAGAGTTGCCCTGTGCTCTTCCCACCAGAGACAAGAGGTCAATTTCCCATCTGAGGTGCCCTGTTACCACAACCTCTTAACTCCTCACAAGGCTCCTGGAAAGTAAGGAAATCCGACTGGTCCCTGTTATCGATGAGGAACTGACATCTTGACTTCTACTGGTGCAGAAAAATCATGGAGTGTGATTTTCATACCAGTCTGCTAGGCCAGTTTGTTTAGGCTGGTGAATACTATTCAATCTATTCTTCTCCCATGTAGGAAACAGGGGTGCAAGCTCTTTGTTACTCACAGCCTTTTGGTCTGTAACCAAGATTAGGGATGAGCCCAAGGCAGTGGTGTCACAGCAGAGATGAAATGAACATACAGGAGCAAATCTGCAGATGCCTGGTCAGAAAACAGCAATATCAAAACTTTGGGGTGCTATCACCAAGACATATGATTTGCCAGCAGATTCAAAAGGTGTCAGATATATTTTTCCCTTAATTTTGTTATTTTGATTTTTTTTAACCTTGAATATTTCTAGCATGGGATTGCTTAGCTTTCAGTGCCCAGGTTACGGCGGGGAGGGGGTGTGTGTGTGGGTTGTTTGTGGAGCAAGGCGAAGATACAGTTAAGTCCCTGCCATCCATCAATCATTTCTAATGTCCCTGTGACATAACATCATTCTGTGTGGAGCTACCTTAGCTCTGCAGCACATGCTAAGGGAGAGCGCGGTGCTGCCCTTGAACACAGGACATGCACTCAAGCTAGTCCTGAATGCTCACTGCACTGAGCATGTATGCACAGCGGATGAATGAACTCACGGTTTGGTCCCAGCTACGCTCTGTGAGTTGGGTTGTTCAGGGTACTGGTCTCTCACGTACAGCTGCCAGTTCCAAGGGCTAGCTGTCAGAGACTTAAAACCCAGCTCATAATACATCACATCATGCCAAAAATCCAAGCTTTCCTGCTGGGGCATAATTGGCTTTCTGCTTGCTCATGTTACACAACACATCACTGAAACAAAGACAGAGCAAACATGAACTAATGTGTCAAAGAAACTGGCAGCAGCACAAGTATAGGTCAAAGTTATCTATCTCTGTCTTTCCCCAGGAAGCAGGAGTGGCGTGTGGGAAAGAGAAAAACTTGTTGAGTTGAGTTTTTTTTTCCTTTCTTTCAAAGGTTTTAATTCTTCTGCTGAAACATGTCCAGTAAAGGGGTTCTTGAGATTCAATGCCTAGCTTACAGGTGCGGGTATTTGTGTGAGCATGTGGTGCAGAGGGAAACACTAAGTAAAGGTGCCTACAGAACAAGACTCTCATTTCACAAAATGAGTCTCCAAACATGGAGGATTTTGTGGAGTGATTTCCCTATACACACACTTCATTGCTGCTTACTTTCTATCCATTTAACAGCTGACAATTGGGCAAGCAGAGCTGTTTTCAGCCTGCTTGCATTCCTTATATAACATACTTAGCACAACGATGAATTTAGTCTAACTTAACCTATCTTTCCAGAATTTATGCAAAGGGAACCAGCCCTGTTTGTATGTGAGCCCTCCTATTTGTGACTCCATATGATGTGATTTGTGTTCAGGTGTTTTTCAGAGTTTAAAATCACTTCCTTCCTGAAGATAGAAGGCATTAAGGCATTATTTATACGGGCCATAATGTTGTGGCTCTTATTCCGCCATAAAAAGGCTGAACCATCTCTCCCTTTTGCAAATCAGTTTTATACTATGATGGGGTTGTTCATAAAACTGAACTTTGGGTAATGTGGACATTTCTTTTTACAAGTCAATGTACACACCTTTTATCATCAATGGAGGAGGCAGGCAGCCCCCATGGAGAACTGGGAGCACCCTCCAGCTCCATCTCTTTGTCTGGGTGAAGATACCTATTTGCAGTCTTGTTGAGGCTAGGATACCTATGGTTAGCTCCATAGGAATTACTTTTATGGTTGCATAAAACATGCTGCACACATTTTGGGAGGAGGCGAGGAGCAGGCAAGGATTCTACCATCATTACTTCTACGGGGGCTGTGTCCTTTTCAGTGGTCTTTGTTCTTCCTGTGAGAGACCCGGAGATCTCTTTCCCAAGAGAAATACTCTGTGAAATACTTCCCAAGAGCATTTCAAGAGTATACTCACCAATGGCAACCTCTCCGTGAGGTTGCCATTCAGCCACATTCCCCACATTCCAGTGTAATAGCAATAAGTCTATTCAAACCTTTCCCTCCCCAGGTCTAATGGAAACAAACTCAGAGGGATAATAATCCCAAATTCAAGTGCATGATCTATTTCTAATATTTCCTCCTAGAATCTGGATGCGCTCTCTAAGGAAACACTGCTTTCTCACAAGTGGGAAATTGAGGTTGTGCAAAAGGAGGTGCCTGGCAGTATTAAGTTGGTGACAGAATATCACCAAAGTCACTAGAAGTTCTGCTACTAACTTCTCAGGCAATATGACCATTCCTCTAACACACACTCAACTTCATTCATGGAGTGCATCTGAAAAAGCAGAACAGCAAAAATGTAGTTCTGTCCACTTAAACATACCAAGCCTAACAAGGGGAAAGTATATATAGGGAAGAATGCTGGTCTTGTGGGTAAAGCACGAGTCTCTGACTCAGGAAATGGGTAGTGTTTTCTGTTTCATCACAAGCTTCTGGTATGAAGTGGTCCTGATGCTCCTTCTGTTGCTTCACGTTGGCAACATGGGATCGGTGCACTCCTACTATTGCTTTCCTATTAGTTCCCTGTCCTGGTTTCAGCTATGATGGAGTTAATTTTTTTTTTTTTTAGCAGTGGATGGAATGCCACGTTTGGGTGTTAGCATGAGAATAGTGCTGATAGCACCCTGATGTCTCCGATTTGTTGCCGGGCAATCAAGTACCTTTCTCAGCTCTGCATACTTCCTTACTAAAGAGAAAGGAGGGGACGCAGCCAGGACAGGTGACTCGAATTGGCCAAAGAGCATATTCCATGCCAGTTACGTCATGCTCAGTTTAAGGAGGGACTGGGGGGAAGAGGGGGAGACAACGCCAGGACGTGCAGTTTCTGGGGCGGTCGGGTTGTCCGGGACGGTTCTAAGTTGTGCGGCCTGAGTTGTGTGGTTTGGTGAGAAATTGCATTGTGTATCACCAGTTTCATCTATTTTGTGCTTTAAACTTATGTTATTGTTATATCTAGTTTTCTGTTATTGTTTAGTAAACTATCCTTATCCCAACCTGCGTGGTTCTGGTTTCTAGGTTGTGGTTTATTTTTCCTCCTTTCTTCCTTCCCTTTTCCCCTTCCCCCAACTTCCCTTCCCCCTTCCTTTTAAAAGTACAAGCGACTGTGTGGGGTGCGGCCCCCGGCTGGGGCAAAACCACGACATTCCCTCTTGAAATTCTTTGATGCTTTGGTCTTCTAAGACTTTAGACTCCTGGGGCAGCAATAGCAGACTGAAGTAAAAATAAAAATCCTAAATGGAGTTTTCATAGGGCTTTCTCTTTGTTATTGAACAAAAGTGGGGTTTCTTCATTTTTTTGCAATCAGTGTTTGCAGAGCAAGCACAACCAAAGACAAGTAAGTTTCACTATGTGATTTAAATAAAAGTCAGTTTTACAGTTTTTCAGCTTCCCTGCACCCAGTTCATTTTTAATAACACAAGTTTTGTCTTCATTTGCTAAGTATTTATAAGTTCCTGACTTGTGAGTACTTTGGAAAGTGTCCCTCTTAGTACTCTGCAAAAGCCTGCATGATCTTTGAGCCTTTAAGCTCCACCTCTGGGTGACAACAGTTTTGTAATGAATGGAGCTCAGGGTTCCCCTGCTTTGCAAAGTTGGAAAGCTCGAAGCCTGAGAATTGGCACTAAAATGGCATGAACTGATAGGAAAACAATACAAATATATCTGGAAATGATTTCTCAAAGCATTTTGCTTTCAACAAATTACTGCTTTTGGCAACAGCAAAGCTGACCCTTCAAAGCTAACTTTGAAGTGTTCCCAAGCTTTCAGTATGTCTCCATTCTCATGCTTTCATTAGGACCAGTCTCAGACCTTTCATGGTTGACCTGTTACTTGTACTTGACTTTTTGTTTGATTTTTCTCCATAAATAAACTAGCTTTTACTACCTGCCTTGGAGAGCCCAATGGTTAGGCTCTCTAGACTCTCATGGATTCAATAGCCACAAAGATGACTCAGTAGACCTCATCCTCAATCCAGTGAGACAGATGGCAAAAGCTGCTTTGACCACAAATATGAGGGCTAAGGCTGGAGAGATTCCTCTGTAATGCCCTTGCCAACTGTGAATAAAAAGGAAATACTTTTGACGGAAGAGTCAGTCCTGAGTATTTGTTTTGCTATCAACTTTGATGAATGAAGTGCATTGAGCTTTCCACTGTCATGCCCAATCTATGTGAAAGGTTAGCTTTTTAAATGTTCCTGCTCACTTCCTTGTTACATATTAAACCGTAATCTCTTCTATGTCATTAGTCATGCATGCCTTCACAGTGAGAGAAGGACAGGATAGTTTTGAGGCAAAGAAACCGTTGGTTTTACTCCTCATCATCTATTCTTCACTTCTTTCCACGAGCTGGAACACGATGACTCAAAGTTAAACCATTTTTAGAATGTTACCCCCTGTATCTTAGGAAAATGTGTGCTCTTGAGTCCACTGATCTCTATTTTCTCCACACCCAATGTGTATTTCCTGAGTCAAATATGGTCTGAGTGATTGACCAGATTTCTTGCTCACCCTCATTTTAAAAATCAACAGTTTTCACCCTCTCTATCTTTCTCCCCCTGTGTAATCCTCTTGCAATAACCATGTTTGATTAACCTAAGCCTGATAAAAAATCTTTTTGAAGTCAGTGGAAATATGCCCACAGTACTCAGCAAACTGTGTGGATCGGGCTCATGCTAGAGTTGACTGGAAACTTTCCAAGGAAGTTGTGACTTGGTTTTTGTGATTTTTTTTTGTCTTGTAACTTTCCCTGTAGAATGTAATGATTCATTGTGGCTGGAACTTTTCTGTGACTTTCATTGCGAAGCAGCATGCACCCCCTAAACTTGCAGTCCAGTCCAACTTCCTGCTCTACCCACTTCAAAACAGAATATAAATTTGCTTTTATTTCTGGCTTAGATGTGTAGTTAAACCATGAGGTTTTCTGAGATGCATCTTTCTCAGGCTTTTTCTCAAGACTTTTCAAACTTTATTTAAATAAACTTTTGTTCCTATTTGTTTAATTTAATTATTCAGTGGTTAGAGCACTCACCTGTAGTAGATGAGAGTGAAATTTAAGTTCCTGCTCTGAACTAGGTAGAATATGGCCTTGAACTTGGAATTCCCACATCACAGGAAGATGTTCTCACCACCAAAATGCTGTGGGTGATTTACTATTCTACTTATGTGTGAAAGATTTTTAAGTTTCCCGGGTCTCACTGCGGAGAAGGAATACTTATAAAACCACACAGATTTGCATGGGTTACATGAACTCCTTTCTCTATAGTTCTGATACCTGTCCTGTGCAATACTATATCCATTCTGGTAATGAAGATCCCTTCTACAAAGACACTGAGGACAAACCATTAGGTAAGAATGAACTTGCCCTTCATTGTCAGCAGGACAAAGATCCCAAAACTTTCTGGTGGAAGTATGGCTGCAGTGACTGCCAATAATGATACAGTTTTTGAAAGATGAGGTAATCCGTTGAATCCCATAAGCATCAACTGCATCTGTAGGTACATCTACATAGCATACCTATCTAAGAAGTTCCAACAACATCCTGCACCCAAGCACTCAAGCAAGCACTGGGACACAATGTGGGACACAAGAGGAAATAGCCAGCCTCTTTTCAATGGTCTGTGGAGACAGAGCAAGGGGCAATGGCTTCAAGTTGGAGCAGAGGAAGTTCTACACCAATATCTGGAAGAACTTATTCACAGTGAGGGTGACAGAGCCCTGGGACAGGCTGCCCAGGGGGGCTGTGGAGTCTCCTTCTCTGGAGATATTCAAGACCTCTCTGGATGCCTATCTGTGTGACCTGTCCTAGGGAACCTGCTTTGGCAGGGGGGTTGGACCCGATGATCTCTTGAGGTCCATTCCAACCCCTACGATTCTGTGATTCTGTGAAATGTCAAGGAAGAGCCACATCCCTGCTCAGCCTTCCCGCAGATCATGTGTAGCACCACGTCACTGCCTTTTATGTGTGCAATAGCAAGTGTTGCCGTGCATGATAGGACCTATCCAAGTAACCTCTCCAAATGCCTTGAACAACAAACATTAAGCTTTTTCAGGAGCAATGTCTGCTCACCTGTCCTTCCCCACCATTAAAAAAAAAGTTTAAAATTCTTAATGATATTAAACCTGCTCTTTCACAAAGAGCACTTGCTGCAGGTGAGTGGGCAGATAAAGTGTAGATGGTAATCACTGATTTATTTTTCCTATTGTTCAGGAAAATGTGCTGGAAGATTTAATTTTAGTATTTCATGCTTTAATGCAATTATGTTTTTTTAAGAACAATGATAACTATAGATATACTGGAATACTACCTGGCATTTTACAACTGATCTTCCAGTATATAACCTCTCTGTCCACAGCGCAGTACATAAACTGAGTCTGGCCTTCACTGTATCTGTTGGTACTGGCTTTTGGTCCAGTTTCTACCTCACTGAACTTTCATCCAGGTGTTTTGTTTATTACAGAGAACAAGAGGAAAGATGTTGGAATTTTTGTGGGTTTTGTCCAGATTTCAGCTTTTAACTGAATCACCTTCCTTTAGTTTTGTTTGGTTATTTCCTGATCTTCTTGATACAGACCCATCCAGCAACATGCTACCATAATTACAAGTTACTTTCTAGATGTCATCAAAGAGCCCTGCCTCAGTCCTTACCAAAGCTGTGGTTTAGCCTGTGCAGAAGCCACCATAATTCCCATGTTCCTCAACTAAGCACTGGGAAAATAGGTTTAGGCTTAGGTCAAGGGTTATTTCTTCAAAAAAAAAAAGCGCTGACACCTGCTGCACACTGACAGATTTGTTAAAATTCAGGTGAAAATGTCACCTTCCAAGCAGTGTGCACAACATGGGGTGCAGCTGTGCCACTGTGGGACTCAAGGGTTGGGGTCCAGAGCTGCATCATCCCACATCATCCTGAGCAAACCTATCTCATGACCAAGTGATGGAGGGACAAGAATGGGAAGAGGAGATCATGGTTAGGCCTCCTTCTCCTCAAACTATGCAAATTGGCTCTCACACTGAAGTGCCATAGCTCTGCTGAATCAAGCAGGGCTATGCTGCTTTACACCCGAAACCTGTATCTCCAAAGTAAATATCTGCAGCTAACAAGATCTTGTTTGTCTCTGTTCATCAGGTGGGTGGTAGCCTCAGAAACAGAGAAAGCACCGATCACTGCTGTTGTCACGTAATGTCTCACAGACCAACCTGACACAGTAAATCCCATTACATGTTCAGTAGAAAGACAGAGACACATTTTCCACCTCCAGCCCAGTTCATTCAGGACAGTTGTGTAATTAAGCTTTCTTTTTGTGCCGAACCAGACTTGAAACAATTCTTAGGGGTTGAAGCACCTTTCAGTAAATTCACGGTTAAAGGGGAAAAATTGGTCATAGCAATAAACTTAAAATAATATTCTTCCAGCAGGTACGTTACACTGTGTACTTATCTCCTCACCCCAAACCACATCACATGCATTCAGATGTGTGTCGGAAGTAAGAATAGCTATAAACATCACAAGTTATGTTGGGTGGTTCACCTGATTTCTTTAGGCCTGACTCTCGTACTAGTTATTCTGGTAAAACTCAACAGTATCTGAACAATAATAGCAGGATAGATATTCGGCAGACAGTGGACAATTAGGCCCTTAGGGGTCTGATTACTTAAATTATGTATAAGCTTACATTCACATCTTAACAATGAGAAACTAAATGTGTGGGCACTTCTGTGGTTCAGGAAGTACGAAGTTCAGAAGAAGCATCAGAAAATATACACAGGAAGGAGGATTGAAGTGGGCTCAAAGGTAGAAAACAGAACTTCTTTTATTCTTTACCACTGTTTTTACTAAATGAGTTGGGGTTGGAGGGAGTAGGAGCATGGGACAGAGTGGGGGAAGGGACACAGACACCGTCTTCATTAACTCACTTGTTTTTCATAATTTAAACAAGGGGATCTCCTTGTCACGCTGGTTGATTTTCCAGTGCTGAAGACGTCAACCCCTGCCAAGACTCATCAGTTTGCTGTTGCTATTTGGGGACTCTGGGAAATTCTGCCTACTTACTGGAAATAAATATTTATGGAAGAAACTGAAAAAACGACCTGTGGGTTTTTAATATAGCACCCACATACTCCTAAAAGCATAACACTGCTTAAGAAAATGGACTATTTTTCTGCAAGAAGAAAACACCTACTAGAAGAGAAGTGACACTGTATTGTGGTCAGAGATAATGATTTATTAATTCCTTATTTCCATATATTTTTACCATGCCACCAAATAAAATTCTTTGGAGTGATAGTAGGCTTAATAAGCCCAAAGGTGAATTTTGTTTCGGTAAAAGATTTTGTGACATGCAATTGGATATTTACCTCAACCCGAGAAAGCAAAATGTTGCATAAATGTAGCACTTCTTTAAAAAAAAAATGAACTTATACGTTTTGAAAAATATGTGGTTTTTAATAAAAATATGGTTTTCAGTAATTTCTCTGCTAAAGACAAATATGGTCATTGTATAGCTGAGTAAAAAGTTGGTTGTTCAAATATTATAAATAGTGTGGGGTTTTTTTAAGTCTAACTTTCAGACATTGGGCTTTATAATTTATGCTTATACAGTACTTAGTACAATGAGTCCTGATCTTGTGATGAACACCCAACCACTGGTGTGATAATATAATATAGATTTTCTTTAAAGTCCTACAATAGAATTTAATAGAGAAGTTTATCTCTGCTGTGGAGCTTAATGAGCAAACTCATAAAATGTGGAGACATGTTATAATTCTCTATTACAGTTGCTTAGATTTTATGTCTTTTTTTACCAGGGACTGTTTTATTTCTTGTTTTAACTATTAATTTAACTATAGTTAAAGTCAATTGGACTTCTCTAAGAGGTGGATCATTTGACATTTCAGTAGTAACATCAGAAGTCTTGCAGGGAAATTCACCAATGCGAATCTACTAGTTTCAGCAAATTTCAGCCAACCAAACAATGAGTTTCAAAAATACCACTTGGAGCCAATACTTTACTCTGGTTTTGATTCTTGAATGTCTAATTTCTTTGAATATGACAGTCTAGAGAAACTCTGTAAATGTGACTCCATGCAAATCAAAATCTAAGAATGTTTTCATTGTGATCTGTGAACTGAAACTGCTGAGTTTCACATCTCTCTAGATTTTAAACTGCTAAACCGGGGGATTTTCCTGTGTAGGTAATTTAGAAAACTTGATATAACAACTTCAGAAATTTTTTTTTTTTATATTGACAATTCTATTCTGGGCCATGTATCAGGCCTCAAAACTCGTATTCATTTGTCACAGACTTCATGACAAAAAGCTGGGAGAGCTTTTATAGAATGGAAAAGTCCCAAAAAATATTGGAAAAAATGGTCTTTTACTCCCTTCAGATGAGACATGGACAGAATGTCTTGAGCTTTAATTATGGCCTTATGCACTGGAAACTGTTCTGTAGCGTTTCATCTTCCAGGAGCATTTGGAAGACATTTAATTTGACTGAAGATATTCCAGTGCCTTTTAATACCATGGTGAAGAGTGTTCATATCACTGACTGTAGGCATTTAATAACGCTGTCCAGCTACTCTCCTTATTTTGTTTTTGAGTGGCATAGAGTATAAGTAAAGAATGAGTAAATTTTTCAGGATTGCTCAGATTGTGGCAACAGCAGTTCTCCTGGGGCCTCATCTGCTACCTTGAAGTCATGACCTTTTCCCTCAAATCACAATTTTTACTGGAATTTTTAACCACTGGGTATGACCATTAAGAAGAACAAGTCAAATTCCTGTTTACAACCTGAGTAGATGCCCAGAAATTTTGTTCTGTGGGAATTAGAACAGATCAACATTTGATTTTTTTTCAAATTAGGGTAAAAAAATAGAAAATGGAATGAAGTATGGTGGCATGTGACTTCAGTACCACTTAGACATTTATAGAACCATAAAAGCTTTGGAAGGGAGTCTGGAAGTCATCTGAACAACCTTCTTGAAGCATGAGGGTAGGTCAGCTGTGGCTTTGTAGCTAAGAGTGGATAAACTCTGTTGACAGATGTATCATTTGGTCTGAGATGATCACTAAGAATTGTATTTTGTGTGGGGCTCCTGGACAGTGGAAAGATTCAGTCTAGCAAGAATGATCATCCTAAATGGGGTAATGGGAACTTGGACTCATCAAGTACAGGAGCAAGAAGAAATTCTGTGTCCTGGGTCAAATGTTTCAATTTGCTTGACAAAAAAGTGTCCCTCACAGATTTTATTTTTAAGAATGATGATTTCTAATGAAACTATTTTCCATGCAAAATTCTGCACTGCACTGACTAAAAGGCCAGTGCTACTGCTGAACAATGCTTCTTCAAAAATAAAATGTTAAGACACACTAATCTTAACATGGATTAATTAAAAAAAGAAAAAATCTGGAGAGGGAAACGTGAAAAAATAAATCAGGTGAGCAACTAACATATTGAAATACAGCAAAGACAAGGACAAAGGAGTTTTGACTCCTACTTATTAACATTTAACTAGTCACCAAGATCATTTGCTCTTTTTATAGATAATTAACGTGGGAAACCTCCTTGGAAGTACATGGTTGTTGCGAGGGCCTCGTTGGGCCCGGTACATCAAGTTTATCTTCCTTTCCACTTCTACTTTCTACCCTGACTGTGGTGTCCCACAATTTCCCATGTGAAGAGTTGCTTCAGATCCTTGTAATATACTCTGAGAAGTGAAACCCCTGTCACCTGACCCAAATACCTTATGTGAGATCTGCTGTTGAGGTTGAGAAATAAGGCCAGAAGTAGCACATGATGACACTCTGTTGTGGTATGTGTGTACTAGAACAGACCTCCTCACTGCTAGTTGCGCCACTTCCGCACTCTTCCCTTTCATGATAGATTAGTCATCAAATCATGAGTGACAGACCTTTCCATGTCGTGGTATTTCAGTCATCTAGCACCAAGGGGAATGTGAAAATAACTCCAGTTTGCAGCACCTGTTGCTTCAAGTGCACATTGCAAGTTGCCAAATAGCACTCTTTCCTCTCTCTCGCTTCTTTTTTGGCCAAGGTTACAAACTAATGAGTGCAAGACTGCCTGAAAAAGTGCTGACACGATCTTCACATTGCATGGGCTAATGAGGTAGAAAATAATTGTTTCATGACATAAATTAATTAGTAGTCCCAGAATTTTGAAAACAGACACTGTATATTCCTGTGATTTAATCAGGCTCGGGTGACCTCCAAGCATTTATTTTTGAAATGAAGGGGTACAAAGCACAAAAAAGCAAAAGCACTGGCAGAGCTTCGATGCAATTTTTCCATTAGTCTAATTGGCTGAGTTTATCAGGGCAGTCAGAGAAAGAGCTGACAGACAGGGCTGCCTCTCTTCATGCAGCTAACTCTTCACCTTGCAGAGCACCATCACGTTGCACTATGAGCTGCTCCTTGTCAGCGTGGAAGATAGCAAGCTGCATGTCACCGTCCTTGCCCCCCTAGCACCATCACTGTGCGGCTGAGTCTGCAAACACGCCTGTGATGTTTTGATAGCGATGGTGCTCAGGCTGCAGCTTTGAGTCTCCTTGTGGAAGAAGCAAGGAATAGAGGAAAGGACAACACGAAGACCTGCAGGAAGCCTAGACCCACAGATAACTAACTTCATGTTCCTGTCCTCCTGTCACTTACTATCTAACATAGTTATTTGCCACCTGGGAGAGGATAGTGAATACTGCTTGCCCTAAAGGGATGCAATGGAGGTAAGGTTCATAATAATGAGGCCCAAGTAATTGCTTAGGTATCTAGAAACAGCTTTGAAATTAGGAATGTGATGCAGAAACCTCTGCCTTGATCCAAATTCTCAGTCAGCTTCCGCTCTTCCTATTCTCCCTAATCACCTATTTTATAATGCATTCCTGCCAGTGCAAGTCAGGTACAACTCACTGAATATAGGACGATTTCAGCCTTATGCAATTTATGTTTTCCTACTAATGTGTTGGCTTTGAATCCTGTGCCTGCCACCTGATGGTTTCTTGTATTTGGGGATGAATGCACTATCCACATCCAAAGCTGACTGAAGTATCTGCATGACAAACATAATTTTCTTCTGCTACATAAGCAGAGGGGATATTCTTGAGGGAATCCTTCTTCAAGGTACAGCAGAACCAGAGGGTTTGAGTACACATTCAGTTCCAGAAAAAACTCCAGATGGAAGCATCTTGTAGGAGAACAAAGAGCTGAAGCATCATTTCTTTGCCTGTGGGTTCAACTCTTCTGTTATGGTTCCAGGATGTGCCCAGGGTTCCTGTGAGAATAAGCAAGAAAGAACAATGTTGAGTGCCAAATTTAATGCCAGGTGGAAAGTGAGTTCATCTGGTAGAGTTTTTTAGGAGAAATACACTTCTAGTATTAAAAGATATGTTGAAAGCATATAGATGTTCACAGCTTTGCTGTATTTGTTGCTCCAACACACAATAGGATTGAAAATACTGGTAGATATGATCTTGGAATATTTATTTTTCCATGAGAGAAATCACCAAAGCTGTTCTTTCTTTAGTGAAATAGTATCTGAAAGGAGCAGCAGAGTTGGCCATCCTGCCTTCAGCCCAGCCAGCACATGCACAAAATGGTTGAAGATGAGCTTACTTTAACCATTTTCCTGAACAAACTTCTTCAAATGTTTTCAAGGCCTTCACATCACTGTTGTTTCCTTGAATAAAAAATTTCTTTCGAGTCCAGTATATGCAAGGAGTGTATTCTGCAGGGAACAAATCTGATCTTCATGTGATATCCAACACTCTCTCTGCAGGTGACTTCTGCTCCTCCAACCCCTTCTCTTTCACTGAGTATCTCCATGTTAGCACTGGGCACTGTGTATTATCACACCCAGTGAAGGCATGGGGACTCTCACAGGTGTTTCAGTGCATGTATGGGCATGTTGAAAATTTCAAGTAATTTCTAATTAAAAATTGGTCCCTGTGGGCTTTGCTAGGAACTTGGAGGAGAAATCCTACATGCCTTCATTCCTATTTGCATAACAATGCTTAGGAGAGCCTTAGGCTGTAATTTTGCTTTTCAAGCTCTGCATTCCCCATTCTTTCCACAATTACATGGAAACCCAGTTTCCTCTTTCTTCTTTTGTGGTCCTGCCACCCCTTGAAATGAGTAAAACCCCTTGCTGGCTGAAGAGCTCTGAAGAGTTGAAATCAATAGTTTTGAGCATCACCAGTGGGACCCCTGACTTGGGAGGAAACACTGTGTTCTGTCAGTCCTGCCTGAGGAATGGGAAGAAAGATAAAGGAGCCTCTGATAGGATCTGATGGAAGCCCATGGGCACCTTGCAGAAGGGAAGGGTGTTGTTCTGCAGTTTCATTCATGCCCTTGAGCATGAAATGCCATTTTCAAGAGCAGTTCTGTGAAGCCCTGTATCTTTTCCCTTCCACTCGGGAGGGACCATTGACCTTCTGACCTCAACAAAGCACAGGAATCCACTGGAGCCAAGGGTCTGATTGTCAGTCCTCTCTTCCCTCCCTTGCTTTGGAGCAACACATGGCAACAGATCACAGAATCACAGAATAACAAGGTTGGAAAAGACCTTTAAGATCATCAAGTCCAACCATTCACATACTAAACGAAACCATATCCCTAAGTACTTCATCTACCCTTTTTTTGAACACATCCAGGGAAGGTGACTCAACCCCCTCCCTGGGCAGCCTGTTCCAGGCCCTGACAACTCTTTCAGTAAAAAATTTTTTTCTAACATCCAATCTAAACCTGCCCTGGCACAGCTTCATGCCATTCCCCCTTGTCCTATCTCCTGTCACCTGGCTGAAGAGACCATCACCTACCTCTCTATAACCTCCCTTCAGGTAATTGTAGGTGGTGATAAGGTCTCCCCTCAGCCTCCTCTTCTCCAGGCTAAACAGCCCCAGCTCCCTCAGCCGCTCCTCATAGGATTTGCCCTCCAGCCCCTTCACCAGCCTGGTTGCCCTTCTCTGGACTCGCTCCAGGACCTCCATGTCCTTCTTGTGGTGAGGAGCCCAGAACTGGACACAGTACTCGAGGTGTGGCCTTACCAATGCCGAGTACAGGGGCACAATCACCTCCCTAGACCTACTGGCCACACTGTTGATACAAGCCAAGATGCCATTGGCCTTCTTGTGCAGTGCCCACTAAATTACTGCAATTGGTGTGTGGAACCATTATATAGGTAGCTCAGGCAGATATCTGAGAGGCTTGTATCCTCATCCTCTTATCCTAAGGAACTGATGCAGTTATAATCCTGTCTCAAGGAGAATCATCAAGCAGTTTCCCCAGGTCAGGCTTTTGAATGAGACATCAAGATGGGGCTTTGCAAGGAAGAGAAGAGCAGCACAGATATTGAAATACTCAGGTGACAGAGTGAGATTCTGGAACAGCATTCAACTTGGTCTGTCCGCTTCTAATTTGTCCTTGTTCACACCTCTTGAGCATTACTTCGTGGCCTTCTTTTCCCTAGGGAATAGAAAGGGCCTAAGTGATATTACTGGGAACACACGAACTCAGCCCTAAAACTACAAATATATCCATGTATCTGGAATATTGTACGTAGTTCTGGGATCCCTGACTCAAGAAGGACAGGGAGCTACTGGAGAGGGTACAAAAAAGGGCTACAAAGATGATTAGGGGACTAGAACATGTATTTTAGGAAGAGAGGCTGGGGAACTTGGGACTTTTTAGCCTCAAAAAGCAAAGAATGAGGGGGGATCTTATCTATACTTATAAATACTTGAGGGGTGGGTGTCAGGAGGATGAGATCAGTCTTTTTTCAGTGGTGCTCAGTGACAGGACAAGAGGCAGTGGACACAAATACAGGAAGTTCCACCTAGGCGTGAGGACCAACTTCTTCACTGTGAGGGTGGCAGAGCACTGGGACAGGCTGCCCAGGGAGGTTGTGAAGTCTCTATCCCTGGAGATATTCAAAACCAGCCTGGATGTTGTCCTGTGCAGCCTGCTCTAGGTGGTCCTGCTCTGGCAGCGGGGTGGACTAGATGATCTCCAGAGGTGCCTTCCAACCATTACCATTCTATGATTCTGTGGTTCTGTGATCCACGTCCATGTCAGTACAGATGTGCAGTGTTTTCCCAGATTAGGCAGACAGAATGAATGATGTTGAAAGTGAGAGGTTAATGCTTGGTGTCATATATGTTAGGAAGCTGGCAAGGATGCAGCCCTGTCCCCATGGCTGTCTACACATCTGAAAGGATGCACTGCACTGCCTAGTGCATAAGCATGGGCTGTCTGGTGAGTGCTCTGGCTCCCAGCTGCAAATACACATTCAACAGTGCCAATGTGCTGTTAGCATACACTGATACCCCTTGCTGCTCCCTTCTGCTGCTGGCCGGATTTATTTTACTATGAGAAAAGTTTCAAGACTAGCCCAAGATTTCACGCACCGCTCTGTTAGGCCTGACGTAAGCTGCAAATCTCATCTGCGACCCTGGTATTCCTGTAACATAAAGACAGGCTTTGTTTCTGCAGGCATCCTGTTTAAGAATCAAAATGATTTTTTATTCACTGCTTTCAGAAACGAAGGTGTGATGGGAAACCATGATGGGTTCCTGGCAAGCCTTTTTTCTTTCTAGCTAGACTCCTAAGCATTTATATGGCTTACAGTTCCACTACTGTGGAGAACAGACAAACCTCACAATTTATACATGAGGTTCACTGAGCTGTTCCCCTCCCCAGCACTATCAATGCAACAGCTATGCACTCAACTGCAGGACAGGAAGACACCTCTTCTGTGTAAGACCCATGTGCTAGAAAATGTTGAGGACACAGCCACCCAGCCTTGTCTCAAAGTTATTTTGGTGGTCCTCAGCTGAAGACTGTGATAGTAGAAAGATTTTAGGATTGCAACTTCTCACCCCTTCTTTTTCGCAGAACACGATCCTGTGTGCCATGAATCTACCCTCCACTGCATGCCTTGTTGTGTGATTCAACACAGGAAGCCTTGTACTTTGAGATTGGTTGGGAGAACTGTTTTCAACCCTAAAAATTAACCCTGATTAAATAACATCCTTGGTTTTAACCTCTGGATGGAGCCTCAGGAGTACTGTAAGCTGACTGTTATTCCGAGCATGGCCCTGGACTTCCTATGTGACCTTGCACAGCTCATGTAGTCTTCCTCTGTCTCAGTTTCCTCATCTAGTGATCAGGAATGTTATCACTTCTCCATCTCTCAGCAGCATTTAGAGACAAAACGTACTCCGAATGGAGGTTTGGGCAAAACACATCACCTGTGCTGGCTTGGGCTGGGATAGAGTTAATTTTCTCTCCAGTAGCTAGTACAGGGCTGTGGTTTGGATTTATGCTGAAAACAGTGCTGATAACATATGGATGTTTTTGCTGCTGCTGAGCAGGGCTGACACAGAGCCAAGGAGTTTTCTGCTCCTCACCCCACCCCACCAGTGAGAAGGCTGCACGAGGAGTTGGGAGGGGACACAGATGGGACAGCTGAGCCAGCTGACCAAAGGGAAATCCCACACCATATGACATCATGCTCAGCAGGTAAAGCTGAGGAAGAAGAAGGAAGTGGGGGGCGGGACACACACATGGGATGGGGACAACCAGATGAGACATTCGGAATGGTGGCATTTGTCTACCTAACTCTCCATTACATGTGATGGAGCCCTGCTGTCCTGGAGATGGCTGAACAGCTGCCTGCCCATGGGAAGTGGGGAATGAATTCCCCATTTTCCTTTGCTTGCAATCACAGGTTTTGCTTTACCTGTTAAACTGTCTTTATTTCAACTCGTAGAGTTTTCTCACTTTTTCTCTTCTGATTGTCTCTCCCATCCCTCCACAGGGAGTGAGCAAGCAGCTGTGCAGGCCTTAGTTCCTCGCTGGGATTAAACCTCAACCTCATCCTATGGGAAGATGTAGTAAGAAAATGGTAAAATTCTCTTTGAAAATAGTGTCTGAAGCTCTTCTATGCTAATTTGTATTGCTGCTTGAAAGATGCAGTTTTCTCTATCTTCTACACGGTTTTCAAGACAGTTTTATCAACAAGTGCCCTCTATGATAGCTCAGTTAATCTCAACCTTTCCTGTTCATGGGATTGACATTTCAGAATCTTCATGCATGCAATTTGCAATTACTTTTCCTGGAGGACAGGGAAGCCCCTTTCAGTCTGAAGTAGTATGTATGCAAACTCCATTGAGATGATCTAGAATTTACTATCTACTTATCTGTGTAAGGCTCAGAGGTGAATTTAAAAGTAAATCACCCTTATTAACCTTTGGTCTGATGAAGATTTAATTTTTCTAATTATTTTATTCTTTTCTGTTTCTGCCTGAGAACGTGAAGCTGATTCACTGGGGAGAAAGGAGGGGTTTTATTTGAAGGCTTACTTTTTTCTTCAGTAAACATGTCTCCAAATTATTTTTCACTGGAACACAAGTATTTAATTTCCTTCTCTTAGTAAAATTCACCTTACTTTTCCAATAACCTTCATGAAATTCTTTCTTCTAGTCACCCATTTAGCCATGTGTTTATTTTTCTTGTGAAACCCCATTGTATTTTCATAGCTCCTGCTTTGGCATGCAAGGTTTAACATAAAGCACTTATTGATCTACTTCTCTCAGTGTATCAGCTGACATCTTAGACTAAACAGATTTCTCCTATTTTGAATTTCATCTCTGTCAGCAAAAACCAAAAACAACCTTCCTAATAACACGTGTAGTTGTATTCCCAGCTCTGTTCCTTGGTAGTGCACATTTTCCATCTCATGTGTAATTTATTACACCTAGTGTTTTGGAAAAACTATCACTGAGCTATAGGAATTACTGCAAGATGGAGAAGGTCTTTTGTTTAATGGACTGGAGTGAAGATACAGGAGATTTGGGTTCTGTCCTTTGCCTGTAATTTCTTACGTGGCCTTTGGTAAGTCACTGGGACAGAGAACATGTAATTTGTGATCTGTTTGTATGGTGCCTGTTTCAACAGACCTGTGGCCTCAGCTAAGGCCCATTATGGTAGAATAACTGACAAAACAGTCCAGGGAATGCAGCTAATTAGAGGCCTGGGCAGTAGTTAATGCCACAAGAAAATATATAAGTGTTTTTTTAGGCAGGGATCAGATGCTACTAAGTGGTAATCTGAGGCTTCACTTCCTTCAAGGACAGTGCTGTTTCACTCAGTAAAGAGGAAAGGGAAGTCTGAGAAATAACCGGCCTTTATCACACAGAGGATCAGCCCCCTGGATTCTGTGAGCAGGAGCAGACTAGTGTGTCTGCTTTCAATGGGATGCAATCAGTTCCACTTCATCGCAAATCAAATGGTCTATGGTGTTAACTGGAGTTACCTGGAGATGGGGTTGGCCCAAACCCAAGATTTCGCTTTCACAGAATAGTGGGGGAAATACCCCAACAAACCAAATAAAAAAAATAGACAAGGCTTCAAAAGCTGTTTTCACTCTGCACTGAAGGTAGGAAAAAGAAACAAAACCCCACATTTTTTCCCCCATGAAACATTATAAGAGCCAAGATTAGGCATGTGCACTCATTGGAGCATTCAGCTATGGCAGCAGATTCAGTGGTTCAGGTGTCATCTTAGCTTCATTTGAAGAAGAGGTGTGAATTATGCTTTTCTCCAGATTAAGTGGGTGCCATAAGCACTGGTCTGTCATTTAACATCAGTCTCTGTCTTCCTGTCTCACATTTCCTCCTCCACCTTAACTTAAACTGTGAAACAGTTTGGCTTTAACCCCAGGAACTGTTAAGACCAAATCTATCTGACCATACTCCTTCAGGGTGATGAAGGCCTGTGATCATGGCAGAGGAATATCCAAGTTTTGATTCAGTCTTCCTTGACTTGTTGTCAGTCCCTGTGTCATATGATGACAACTGTGAACCTCTCTTGTTTTAACTATACTGTCAATGTGGAGAGCCAGTGCAGATTTCTTGGGCATGTAAAAACCTCTGAGGCTAATTAAAGAGACTGAGATGCTTCACTCTTTAGTTAGGGTTTGTCAGAATGAAGTTAATGCACATTTTTATCAGATCTGCAATACCTCATGTCCCTGACTCCAAAGGTATGTTTTCTTACCCTGAAACACATGTCCAAGTTACATATGACACAGTAAGGCCCTAACTGGAAATATGCAGTTTTGAGAGGCAGATTTTGATGTTCCTGCTATTTTTTGCTTTCAGTCAAAAAAAGTACTCAAAATGGAGGCCTACATTGGAAAGAGTATGAAAAAGGAAAGTGAGTTTGAGGAACAGGAGACGTCTGAAGAAAATGCCAGCCACTTGCAGACACATCAAAAAAGTAGCTGGTAGAGCTGTAGCAGGACTAGCCTGTATGTGATAGAAATTGATGGGGATATAAATGTAATTGTGTCTCCATCTGTCCTTAGTACCCTGTTTCTTTAATTGGTCACTATTGTCTCATTGGACAGAGTTCTCTCCTCACCTCTCCTGTGGTTAAGACCCAACATCAAAATGCGTATGTGGAAGGCAAAACCCCTACTAGAGGTTTGATGGTCAACCTGAGCAAGTTCCTTCTGCCTATAATGCTGTGAGTAAAGCTGTACTTCTGATTTTAAAATGTGTTTATTCACCTAAAACCACTTCCCAAGCACAATTTTCAGTGATTCTCTTGTGGTAGTCATGGTAATGGACCATTTGTCCACAAAGAAAGGAACCCATTTGACCTCAACTGGAGAAGCTCTCCTGTAGCTCTGGTCTACAGTCAATTCATTTCCTGAGTTATTAACAGGTGTTCTGCAGTACTTGTTTGAGATAGATCTAATTTCTCAGTAACAATCACAGCTGGAAAAGAATCAGGTCATATCAGCGGGATAAGTCCTCTGGTACTACCAACACAGAGGTGAAACTACCGGTTTTAGTCTTCTTGTGCTATGAGCAACAAGCAAATGACTTTGGTGATCAGTGTGCTCCTTTCTCAGAAAGGAAGAGCAGCTTTGTGTTGCTCAACAGCGACACCATCTGACTGGTGAAGGGCAGCAGTAATGGAATTGATGGGAGGGTGAGAGGGGAATGGACTTCAGTGAAAAGGAGGAGAGGCTCTCCTAGACGAGACAAGGATCAACACTAGAGAAAGTATACAAGTAGGACAATAGACTTATATTTTAGTTGTGCTAGGAAAGACTAGTACAACCCTCTCACAATTTTCACAGAAGTAGCACATGTCCCAAAACAAAAGTTAGTTTTGCTCTTCAGACTTGTGACATCTTCAGAACAGTCATTGGTTCATTTTAATTCACAGCTAGCATTGACACAAGTCCGAATTGATCTGCTATCATAGACAAGGCCTCACATGAGAAGGTTACAAGACAGTGAAAGGAGTTTAGATAGCCAAATACCTCAGTTGGTTGAGTGACAAATGACTGCTAGGTGGAGCACAACAGGCAAGGCACATAAATATAACTGGTCACTGAGAATATCAGCCAAGTAAATTTAAGTAGGTATTTGATAAATAAGTTAGCAGGTTTTAAGCCTTCACAATTCTTTTAGTGCACTAGGAATTCCACAGTCTAAAGCAGGTTTCACCTGACCAATAACTACCTTGGAGTTTAGATTCAGTGGAGAGAATTGAGTGGTTCTATAGCATAATTTGTTTAATATGTAAATGTGAGATAACAAAAAAATCAGGTTAGATGACTCATTTCCTAGAAGTTCCTATTTCTTTCCGTTGACTACCAAGAGAGCTTAATGGGATCAGTGCAGATTCAGATTAGATTCAGCAGATCTGTAGAGTGAAACACTGGATGCTGAGTTCCTGAAGCCTGCATTCATATATATATTTCACAGATCTTTCATCAAACTAAATGTTCATCGATTGGAAGAAGGAAGAGCAATGCCATAAGAAAATCTCAAGCAAAGACATAAAAGAAGTCAATGCCAAGAAAAATGTGGTGTGTTTCATCATTTTTTGGTCTGGTGACTGCTCTGAAAACAGTAAGAAAAGAAATTCAGTAAAACAAAACATTTCAGGATGGAAAAAAAAATGTATTTATTTTGGGGGATTTTTAGCCTGTCAAAGATTTTTAGGCAGAATTGAAGTAATCATGCAAATAAAATATTTTTATTTTGGGGGATCCATTTCTTTTTCTCATCCTTTCTTTCATCTGCACTGTTAATTCACCAGTCTGACAAAACAGTAAATTGATGCAACTCAATTTCTTTCAACAGTTCTTGGCTTTACGATTAAGTAGAGCACAGATGTACATTTCATTTATTTCCTAACAAACGTGGTGACTTTTTTTAACACATGGATTTGAATCAAGCCCTGTGGACAGTCCAAAAACAAGAGTTCATTAAAAGGTTCTTCACTTTCACACAGTCCTGTTGCAATTGTTTTGCCCTCACATGGCCGGAGGCCTTGTAGGAAGACATCAGTCTTTCTACTAAAGAAGATTTCCAACTGGGGCAGATCTGCTCTTGCTTTTTTAGGAATGTAAAACAGGTCCGTGCCCTTCAGGTTATGAGTCCAGTCTCTTGCTATTGCAAAGAGCCACTCTGTATGTCTTTCCTAAAGTATTTTCCAAAGTCCTCAGGTTGAGATCAAGCATAAGTTCTTTGTACTCCCTGTCATATAACCTTTCTCTGAGGTCACTATGTTAGAGAAATGGCCAATGGAGTTGACCATTAGCACTTTGAAGGAAAAGACTAATTAATGGCTATTACATTACAGTTCTCATCTCATCAGAAAATATGAGCTAAGACTGCTTGATAGTACCATGACTCTCTACAAAGACAATTCGCTTTGGAGAAAAGGAGCAGAGATAAAAATAACACAGGATTTTCACTTCACTGTCTTGATCCTGACGGAAGGGTCATCTGTGACAGAGAAATAGGAAATACGTGGACTGCACAGTGTCGAGTAAGACAGATTTGCAGTCTTAGTTGCTTTTACTGTCCCATGTCTGCCAGTGCATGCCATAATCATTAAATGATTTTTTCCACGCATGGAGAGGTCCAGGAAACATAGGCATCTTTCTTATCTCTCTGATAAGCTCTGGCACTCTCCCCATTGCAGATGATTTCCTTGCAGACTTCTGAACACATTAAACAAAAGAGAAATCCAGCTGGTCTAACACCAGCAAATGTACTGACACAGGATCTTCCTCTCACTCATCGGGATATCCTGTTGGTAGTAGCCATCAGACAGGCATTACTAAATTCAGGTCACAGTCCAGTGAAAAACAATTACAAATGTTTAGCACAAGATACTTCACCCAGTGTCTTCAAACGCTACAGCTGTGCACACATTCAGAGAATTATAGTGTTTTAGGAGAAGATGAATGTCCTGGCAGAAAGATGAAGCACCAACTGCTTAGGCTTCTGAAGCCAACTATACATTACAGTCAATTCAGTATTTAATGCTGCATAGTGGAATCGTTCTTGTAGTAAAGTCAACTTTTCCCCTTGTGTGGAAAGGAAATAAAAAGCCCTTAGATAGTAGCAGAGCTTCCCTATAAACCACTGTGGCAATTTTTGACTGCTACATACTGTAACACAGTATTAGACCTGGAGCTGAATAAACTGTTAAGAGTGGCTAACATGTTCACCACATTTATGATGTATCTGGACTCAGTGCTACCAGTCTCAATGAAAACCTAGGAGTTTTTTTACAGAGGATAAGGATGAAGGTGAAGGAAGTTTTATCTCCAAATTTGTGCCAAACCTTGAAGAATGTACAGTCTTATTGGAGTCTCTTTTCTGTTAAACACCAGGTAGTTCACTGTAGGTGTACAGAGGATTTATCTCTAGTTTGCTCAGTGTATGGAGTTAAAAAGAGAGCAGCTGTAGGACTGACTGGTTCAATCACCTGTTGCAGTCCTCTTTTTCTGTTGGTGTTACTTTTTGGGAGTGTTGCTGAACTAAACAGGAAAGAGTCTGCTGAAGTTTCTGGATGTATTTGTTTTTCTTTAGAAATAAGGTTGAAGCTCTTAAAAAGGTTTATTTGGAGATAAGACTTCCTCTAGGGAATGGCAGAACAATCAAAACCTTTTCCATTCTCTCTTTCACTAAAACACAGCGTTTGAGCTAGTTGCGTTAACTTCAGGTTTTTTAAAAAAAATCCAAGTTCCTTCCTGACTAAGGTAGAAACACATAAAACACTGGGAGCAAGATTTATTGGCTATTTACAGACTACTTTACATTCCATTTTGTCCTGGCAAATCCACAAGCAAAGTAATTGTGTTGGCATGTACATGCATGGCCTTGTTTGCAAAGGGTATGGCCACATATCCCTGTGCAGCCCGTTTGATCGTTTGGTTTATTGGCACACCCTGGCTGTACATTTCCCCTTGTTGTACCCAAGCTGACTGATGAAAAAATTCCCAAGACTCCCCTGGAGCCTCAGTTTGCTCTTGTCCTGACTCAGGTGGAGAGTGTTTCGGAAACTTTTCCCAAAATTAAATGTTCCGAATTGATTTCAATGTTCTGACTGTTCAGATTTATCACTACAATCCTAAAAGCTAAATCCTTTGATGGAAAGGAGGTTAGAAAGTTGAAGCACTGCATTTTTATGTTTTCCCAGAAACTTCCAATCTTGCAGATCACTTTCCTGTGGAAAACTCTTCTTGTGGAAAGTTTTCCATTAGCCCCAACAGCAGTAAGTATAGTGTCTAGTTCATGCACAGCAAATTTTCCTTCGCATGTACACTCATGTGTGCCTCTGTCTCTCTGTCTCCATGTTGAGCTCTGTCCGTTTGATAGGAATCCCAAACAGTGGGTTAGTCACTAGATGAGCAGCCAGGAAACATAAGTTTTGCTTTTGTCACTGACTTGCTGTATAATTTTGGCTATTACTGTTTCCCTTTGAACCACAGCAAGAACTGTTTCTTTAGACCTCAAGCTATTCAGCATGGGACGTTTCCTTTGCTGTCCAATGGGTTCCTGGCATATATATGGGGACTAGTGTCTTTTTTTGGCTTCTCACCACCATTGTCCTGCAAGTAACTATGTGTATTTTGACTGATCTGTTCCCAGTGTTCAGTTCCTGGAAGCCACTTGTCTCTAGACTTACTCTGCTTTACACTTCTCATGGTATTATTTGACCATTTTTGACCTGTGAGTACCTCAGTCTGGTGAGTCCATACTGATGGCTGTGCTAACAGCAGCTCCCACATACAGCAGCTGCTGGAGAACTACAAGGAGAGGGAGTGCTCTTGAGACTGATGGACAACAGGGGTGTCCTCATTTCCTGAGAAGTCATAGGGTCTTGTCCCATATGTAGCATCCCTGCCAAACCACTATTTTCTCAGCTTCTAACCAGGCCATTCATTCAGATTCTTCTGCAGGTAAATGTTTGACAAATTTGCTGCCACTCTGCGCATAGTACTCCAAGAACAGGCACTTTCAGGTGCACTGTAGCACTACCTGTAGCAGTTGTTGAAAACCAGCCATAGCACCCAGATGTCCCTGCTGCCAACTTCCAGGCAACCTCCGCACAGAGAAGGGGACTCTTATCCCTGGGAAATAACAAGCCATTTCAGCATGACTGCTTCTCAGAGCCCACCTGACACCCTCTCTCCACCTTGACCACATGCCTTCCCTGCAGCAAATGCAGCACCTGGTTACATGAAGGGAGAAGCAGGTCTGTGAGTGATGGAACGAATGCAACACGGTTTCCTACTGATTTGTGCCCCTTGGTTGTCTACCTGACATCTAGCAAAGCCTGAGCTTGGATCCTAGCCTTTCCCCACTACTGGGGCACTCACAACATCACTCTTCTTGGCATAATCTGGGGTCTAATAAAGCCTGAGTTAACAGAACAGCCTGCTTCTCAGTTGGGTGCACACATACTCTGCATCTATACTAATAAATTAAACAATATTAGGGAATGTTCCCAAGAACTGGAACTTGACCAACTTTGCTGTTAAATTGTGAGAATATTGGCCGGTATAGTTTCGACCAGAGAAAACTAGCGCCCTGTTAAACAATTCCCAGGAACTGCTGAGGAGTTAGAAAAGTCCATAATCCACCAAAATAGGCATTTGGACATGGTCACCTTTTGGGGAGGGCAAGAGAGTTTAATAGTATGGAAACTGTTCTGTGCCAGTTGGCTTCAGGAGCAGAGAACAGTACGAGGCATGTCTAATTCACTACTGTAGATTTAGCCATAGTCTATTTTTGCTCCACCCAGTTTCTGATTTTCATAACACTTGTGGGAATATAATGTCTTTGAAATGACCCTTGTTTTGTGTGATTGAACTGAGTGTTAAAAAGACGTGCACCCACAGCCCAAACCACCTAGCCACCGGCACATCCACACACCCCTACACACTTACACATGTAACACATGTGTGCACATGCAGATATACATGTGTATACTTAAACACACACATGCATTTAAAGAATTTGAACATGTAAATGTCGATTCCTTACTATAAAGCCTTGCAAAAAATTACAAGATCTTATCACATGACTCTCTATATATGTGGTTGAGAAAGTATTTCCCAAGTCATGAGGGGAGCGATTGACAGTGTTTCAGGGGAAGTTTTGCCTTTTTTTTTTAAAGTAAGGGATGAGTTTTATTTCCTAGGAACAGCTGGACATTTCTATACAGCTAATTTTTAAATCACCCAGGACATTTCTGGGACACACTGAAACTCTTGGTCCCCTGGCTGGTTGCAGGATGTCAGAGTTTGAGCTGTTTGGAGCTGGAGGAGCGACTGCTGTGAATGCTTTTGGCCTGACTGCCCACGTCAGGGTCCCTGGTGGACCTGAGTGCCTGGTCTGGGTATTGCAGAGAGCCTCGTACATCCCTGGGCAGAGAGTTCTACACTGTCAAGTGATTCACCAGCAGCCAGGAGGAGCCCAGGGCAATGTCATATGCCTTGTTTAGGCTGTGCAAGTTCGTACAGGGCTGTAAAAATAACAGGATAAGATTTGCAGACCCCAAAACAGCATGGATGCCGTGTCTGTGGAAAAAGCAGAATCTTAATATCCCAGAGAACTTCCAACAAGGTGAGTTAAACCAGGCAACACTCAGTTGGCCCATGTACCATGACTAGATATTTCTCCATATTAGCTGCATCAGGAATTGTTCTGAGAGTCCTCTGTTGTGCTGATTTGGAGGTCACCAGTTTTACAAGCTGACATACGGTTACGTTAGGCTTACTGAAGTCAGACTCCTCAGTCAGCTCATCTGCTTGTACTTACTCTGCAAAACCCAGGTCTTCCCGTGGGTTTTGGGGTTCCTCAGACCCTGCATAGAAGATGAACCTCAATCAAAACAGAAGGAAAGATTCCTTGGATTGGGTGTGGATTGCTCAAACTCATCAGGCTGCAGTGAGGATTTTCTCCCTGAGCCCTTATTTGTTAGAACAAGGAGCAATAACCTGCACCGTGAGCAGAATACAATGAATTTCCCTGCTTACTGCGATTGTAAGCAAATCAAGTTTTTGAAGGCAAGTTAATGATAACCTTTCCTCTACAGAACTCAGCCCTGAAGACACCAACTTGGAACAGATGGGTAATGTGCTGGTATTTTGCAATATGTTCAGAGAAAAAGCTGCACCCAGAATTAAAATAAGGCTTTAGGTGCCAAATAGCAGAGAAGGGTGTTTTTTGGTTTTGTTTTATTTTTTTTAAGCATATGTTCTTGTAAGCAAGCAGAAGAATTCCGGTAGCAGCCTGGAGGGGACAAGCGCCGGCTGTCAGGCAATTCCTCTGACATGCAAAAACCGGTGATTTACCAGAGAGCAGCACCCAGTGAACTTCCGAAGGCCTGCAGCCCCTGAGATGTTTTGCATATCTCTCGCAGTGCCAAACTAGAGCTCCAAACTCTGGATAAAACATCTGTGCTCTGCCCACACGGGAGGAATGATGGGGGTGACCCGGAAAGAAGCTAACAAAGACAATTGTTCTTTTTAGTTTCATTACCAGGAGTGTCCTAAAAGTCACTGGTCTCCATTTTTTATTTTCAATAAATTTTTGTTCAGGATTTTGGTTTTTTTTTTCACTTTCTTTTGATTTGTCTATCATATCAAGTTTTATTTAAGCAACGGATGGTGATTTCTGTGTTTTTTTAAGCCGGGGATGTGACAGTTTCACAGAATTCCCTTTTCACAGTCCTTGGTCCGGTAGCTGAATTAAAGATGAATACTTTTATGTGAATTAATAAACACTGCAATAGGTCTTTATTGTTTGTTCTTCTGTTCCTGAATCTTTTATGAAATGCTGTGTAGACAAGTTTACAATCGTTGTTACCCAGACAAGCTGTGTAATGTAAAATGAAGCAGATGTGTTCAAAGAGAAGAACAGCATTTTCACTTGTTTTTATATATACATTTTGGTAAGAAAGCAGAATACAAGTTGAAGCTATTTATGCCCCTTCAAAGGTCGCTATTTTGTAAAGTTGATTAAAAAAATGACTGCAAAAAGAACTGGATAAGACAAAAATGAAAAACTGGACTTCAAGCACCTGCATGAACTTCATATGATCTAGATTAATACAAGCAGTTTCTGCAAAAGAAAATAGTGACAGGTACATCTTTTGAACACGTCAGCTAAGACTAGATAAAGGAACAGTAGTAGTTACAATTTATCAGGTTTTCTAAAGGACTCAGAAGAATCTTTGCAGGACACTTTTTAAAGAATTGAAATAGTCATTCATGAGATGTCAGGCTCTTTCATAAATTTGGAACTGTCAAAAAAGCTCAAAACAAAGAATAAAGACTTCATTTTCCAGGACAGTACAATGTTAAGCACTAGATAGCCCAAAGGACTGTATTACACTCACTGTATTTGTTAGGTACCTTGGAAATTTGAAAGAAGCAGCTGGTAGTTTTCAGTGAGGTAGCAAATCTGGAAGGTTATGTAAGTATTTACATAAGTCCTGTTACTAGCTAGCTCCAAAGAACTTTATAGAAGTGTAATAAAACCAAGTGAGTTGTTATGATGGCCAAAGAGTTTCAGTGCAAATACAAAGCTAATGTACTCTGGAAGAAATAATTTGAACTGTGCACTGTGAGGTTCTTACACATTCAGGAATGGGATTTTTATGACCTTAGACTCTAGAAATGGTTGTGAGAATGCCTGCAGAATATCTGTCTTTGCAGATATTTAAGATCATATATGAGAAATATCTCTCAAAGGTTACTTGATCCCAGTTGAAAAACTTGGGAGGGACAAAGTGACTCTTCCTAATAAAATATGATTTGGCAGGTCAGTGTAAATATTTTCTGTATAAATAGCAGCATTCTGAAGAGTAATTTAGTCTGTTAAGAGTTTTATATATATGAATATACAATACATATATATATACATATACACACTTACCTGGAGAGGTGCACAGACACACACCTCAGAACAATACTGCTTTCTTGTAATCGAGTCCTTGTGGCTCACATGCAAAGGGACTTGGTACAAAACTACCATTTCTGGGAAGCATAACTAGCAAGTCTCCTGACCTGTCCAAAATACCGCAGAATTTTAAATCAAGTTCATTTCTGGCCCAAACGTGTTCTGCAGTGTCTGTCCTCACTCACAGGATTACATCACTCTCTGGATTACACCAACCTCAACATAGTTGTCCTCTGCTGAAATGCTTCTGCAGAGCATGGGCAAAGAAACAACTGGTTTGTATTTGCCAGCCTTTACTGCTGGGGATTTTCACAGGAGAAAAATTCCCAAATGAGAGTAACGGTGTTACAAGTAACATTATAAACAACACAAAATCGATGACTGTTGTCTCTCACGGTCTTACACGGATATTTTTTCATCCTACAAATAGGGGTCAATTTGTTAATTCTCTATCTGTATCAATCATTTTGCAAGTTATATATGTGATATACACGTTTTTGTGCACATATTTGTAGGGATTTTTTGTTCTACCTACATTAGAAGTGCAATGACAGACACAGTTCCTGTATTACTTCAGGAAGCAAGACAAGGAAACCATATTAAAAGCTAATCCAATATTATCAATATTTTCAGGTTTTATTAGGTAATAAACCCGCTCATGAGTCAAAGTTTGTGGTACAGGTCAGCTTTTCCATTTCTATTAATTCTGATGTAGCTCTGCCAACATTAGCCAAGTTGCACCAGTGTGTAACAGCTGAGTAGCTGGCTTTTAGAAATGGATTTGTTTTCCTACCTTGACCTCTAGCTGTTAGAAAAAGAACTAAAGCTAGAAATAGTTGTTCCTGGAGTGCATATTCCTCTATATTCCATTTACTTTCTCCATCAGTCACATTTTCATTGTAAGTACAAAGCTTTAGGCTTTTATACAAACCTCATTACTAAGTGTGTGCAACCTCACTTCTGAAGCAGCACTGAGTTTATAAAAACATAGATGAACTCCATCAGCTAAAGGGAAAAAGATAAAAGAAAGACTAGGAAAACATAAAGGACCTTGACCAAGACTTCCATAACTTTCCTTAAAACCATGAAATGCTCCATATTATTTTGAATGTTGGTAGAATGATATCAAAAGGATTTTTGTTGCCACCTGTGAGTTTCGGCATTTTGATGGCTACTTCTGCTATGACACCTGGTGTGTTCTGTGGGTTATTATTGCAGACCATGCTGGAAGTAGACTGGAGCGTCAGCATTAGACACACTCAGGTGCAGCACTCTGACTCAGCCATTTGCAGTGGGGAAAATTAGGAGAAAGAGGGAAGCTGGTTCTTCAGTAGGTTGAGGATCCAATTCTCCAGTTTTTTCATGAGGGCAAGTCATGAGGTGTTCAGTTTTTGTCTTGTGGAACAAAGACCAAAGTCTTACTGAAGAAAAATCCCATGATTCTTGCTGTGCTGTACTGGCATAATGCCCTCCTTTCTATTTTTTTCCCAGTGTTTTTATTTCTTATCTTCTTGTAGCTACTGATCAGTTCAAGAATACTGGAGCATGCTCAGAGAAGCTTTTAAAGGCTACAGGTGAGTGAGTGCAGAAAAATCTCCCACAAAAATCATGGCCATAGGAAGGGTGAGGACATGGATTTATGTTTTTGACAAGCACAGAATAATTTGGAGGTGTATAGCCCTACCCTTGAATTCAGTGCCTAAGGTTGTTCTCTGACCATTAGAACTTCATTGTTGCTACTGTTAAATTGTTAGAATGGCCCCTGGCATGATTTTCCCCAAAAGTGCCAACTACCAAACAGGAGTGTCTGACACAGGCCAGACATTCCCAACAGACTGTTTGCATGCAGCCAACATATTTTGGTAGGGAAGGGAATTCAAGAGTACGGACATGGACTCCCCAGTACTAGGAGGTCTTGCTGCTCAAGAATGGTCCTAGACATAGTGGTGGAGTGCAGAGACATGTGCAACCTACATGATCATTCACTGTCTTTGCTATACTGATTATTTCACACAGAATTTAATTAACTTTGAGTGAGGGTCACCCAGCTGCACATTTATCCAGAAAAATTAAAAGCCTCTGGTAAATTGCTGAGTACCCTATATAATCACTTTCTCAGCACCATGTCTTCATAACTTCCATCACTTTCTTTCAGAATTTCCTGCTGAAGCAGTGGGCAGGGGCTGATAGCACAAAAGAGTTGCCAAGCAAATCTTAGACAGCTGTTTGCTCTTGATTTTCATAAGGGAACTTGTGTCCTGGCTCAGAGGCAGCTCAGCTCTTCAACTCCATGCTCTAATTTCTTTTTTTTCTTCTAGTTGATTTGAAATGAGCATTTCCTTGATCACTATTCACCTAGACCACTGGGTCTTTTTGGTTTTTTTAAGCTGAACTGAATTATCTTTTTTTTTTTTTTAAGTTCTCAGGAGTTTAGCAGAGGGTATACAACCTGGGAATGTGATTTTTTTTTTTCACTAAAGCTTTATTTTCAAGGCAAAACCCCACAACTCTATGCATCCACTCTCTCTCTTTATTTTTCTTTTTGGTACAGAACGGGAGAATACTCAGTCCTTAAATCAGAACCTCACAGGTCTTCAATACATTATCATTATATATTCACTAGTACTCTCTAAGAACTTCTCTAAGAGACAACAAAAGAAATAACAAGCAAGATATTCCATGCTTGCTTATACCTAAAATCCACTGATCCTCCCTAGACACAGTAATCCATTTTGTTACAATTTATGAATGGTAATATAATTGTAACTCCCTCTTTATAATTTCATTCCGTTGGGAAAAGAAGTCACTGTTCCTCATTGCTTCAGATTTGTGTTTTATTTATGAAATTCTTGCCTGTTTCAATGTGCCAAATAATCTTCAGAAGCAAACCTGTAGAACATTTGATTAAGCATCATTGTTTATTTGGATAAGAAAGTAGTTGCACAAGGCACATTGGTCAGATGATATAAATAAAGGTCCTTCTGTTCATTTGAGCAGTGTCTTCACAGTCCAGCACACTGTTGCCTTGTCCCTTACACAGTGTAAGGACAAAATTACAAAGCAAGTGCATACAGTGTATTTATGAAAGTTAAAAGGTTGCTGGTCCAACAGTACAGCTCTAGTTCCAAATCACATCTGTTTACTTACTATGCTCCAGCCCTGGACTGCGACAGGACAGTCTGGAAAATAATTTGTGCAGCTCCAAATGTTTTAGATTTACTGTGGTCTGCCAGAAAACTGACAGGACAAGTTAAAGATAAAGAATGGTAACTTAACACAGACATTGTTGCTGTCCTTGAAGAGATGTCTGCCAAACTATTCCCACTGAAAAGCAAAGTCACAGTATATAATACTTCACTTTTCCATAGGGCAAAGGAGCCTGCACTGCAAACCTTGAACAAAGTCTCACAACATGCAGACAAAGTAAGGAAGTTATGGGAAGGTAAGTCCATGTGTGATGGAGATAGAGGTGCAGCCAGAAGTTCATACCAAGCTGGTAAAGGAACTGCAAGTCCTGACTCTCCATTTCTATCTCTAGGCATTCCTTTTTCAGCTGAGTAACCTGAGGAGAGATTCATTAATCATCACATCTCTGGTGAGATCAATTCCCATCCAATTCAGCTGAGAAAATGAACTGTGAGGAATCCTGGAAAGACCCTTCCAAAGAAGTGCCAAATGCCCCCTCCCCATTTGTTTCTCCAAACCGACCTTTTAGTTGAAAAACAATGCTGTGTAAACAGCATAATGCTTTACAGTGTTAGACTTGGCATAAATGTCATTTACAAGAGTTTTTAGGTCCACCATGAAGTTTCAGGTATGGAAAAGATGAAGGGAGAGGTCAGACTTCCATCCCTGATAGGTGGACATAAATTTCTGTCAGGGCTTTGAACCCAGGATTCCTATTGACTTGACTATCCCAAGGATCCTATTGCTTGGACTCCTCTTTCATGAATTATTTCTCTTGAACTCTTTCTGTCTTTTGCATAATCATTTCAAAAGTCTCATTTCACATCATAGAAGAAAGGCTAAAGCTGTAAAAAAACCCCAAAACAAGTCTGAGCGAACCATTTTTTCTTAACACTAATATTAACCAATTATGGAACCATGTTCCCACCTCTACTGACTGGACAACATAAAAGAATTTGACTTTGCTTCTGCCTCCCAGCTAACAGACCTCTAAATGCAAGCAGGAATGCTTTTTATTTACTGCTTCAAAAGATCTTATACAAAAGCAGAAAGGGTCCAAACAAGCAACAACGTATTTCCTACATGCAGTGAAAATGCTCTTTTTCAGACTCACAGCAGCATCAATACACATTCCTAGTCATTTCCCTACCGCTTCTTAGCTATCTTTTAGGTTCTCTGTTCTTACTATGCTTTCAGCAGTTTTGCCAGACATCTCTCCTCTTAGTGGTTTCACAGGCCCCATCAGGTTGCTGTGTTTGTAAATAAGCCACTACACAGTGCGATGCTCTAATGGAAGATGGGATTACACCCTCCCTGTATCAGATGTCACAGAAACAGCTGGTATGTGGGCAAGAAGATGACCAGTCATAAAGACTTCCTATAATTTCTTTTCTCCAACAGCCAGAAAATGACACTTTTTCAAATAAAAATCATATTAGTACTGAAATCACCACATACCTATGTATTTTTGATGATCTGTTAATTCATATCATACAGTCTAAACTCTTCCTTATTAGCTAAATTGTTCGTTTCACATTCTGCAAAGTTTCTCATCCCACCACTTAATGAATTAATCACAGGTTAGTCTGTCAGTGAAATTCATGTTTTCAAAAGGCTTTCAGAGGTGATTTTAAAAATGCACTCAAGTCCTGGCAGGAATTCAGAGATTTTTAAATAGCATCACACAGACCTGATGGGAGGGTTTTAACAAGTGATCTTTTGGGTGAACAGATGTGAAGCTCAGCCAAGACAGAATCAATTTTATGAGTCCCAGCTGTATGATGCCCAAACTCCAAAGGATCCCTCCATTCTTGGACCATGGCACTATGTTCTGGCTACTGCTCTGCCATGTTGCACCCAATTCTTCAGTTCTACTTACAAAGCAGACCTTTAGTTTCTCTCCTAGCTTCCAGGAACTAGGTGAGCTGTTTCTTCAGATTAAAGAAGTACACCTTATTATTTCCAACTTTCAGTAAACTGCATGTAATATCTGCAACTGTTGGAGTCATCTTTGAGTTCTGGCAAGTAAGACCCCAAGGAAGGCAGTAGTCTTGAGAAGTTATTCTATTCTCATTTGGACTTCCATAAAGGGGAAAATTACATTTCCTTGTTCTCCAAGTTCTTCTTGTAGACTGTCCTTGTCTTGTCATATTTAAGTGTTTCAAAATCACTTCTCACTTAACATAATCTAACTTTATCTTCTGTAAGCATCTGCTTCTCTCCTTTGTTTGAAAAGGGCTGATAGAAACACAAATTATGAGCTTAGACCAGATGCTCTTCTTTTAGATGGTTAAAATGAAATCAATCCTTCTTTTATTGTCTAAATACCAGTTTCCTCTTTACAAAGTTCAGCCCCATAGCCATTAAAAGACTATATAATTAATTATATTCATAATTACACCATAATCTAGTATTACAGTGGGGGAATATTGTGCCAGAGTTGAAGGAGAAATAATTTTATATAAGGGTTTTACATGTTGTTGATTTTTCTTAGCATCTGATGGGGCTGTGATTAGTGGAGATGCCACACAATCAAAATTATCCCTAAGATTGTGGAGTTTATGTGTATGTTTTTACATCGCTTTAAGTTGGCCAGTGGTGTGGAGGTGACCTTCCCCTGTTCACTGCGTTGCAATGTAACTTGATAAGGTCATGTAACTTGATAAGGCACAGGACTTCTTGCCTTATTGGCTTGTTCCATGGTTGATTAAGTCATTATTCTGTCTGTAATTGACTGTGGACAATGAAGGGAAATGGTGGAACAAATAATTCCATCATCCAAGGACTCAACATATGGGACTCTTCCACTAGAGAGCAGTTTTAAAAATCCCTGCCCATCAGGCAGGTGGTGGCATTGCATATTAAATGTTCTGTGATGCCTTCTCACCTCAGCTCCTATCCTTTGTAACAGCTGGGACCTGGGAAGTGCAGGGGACAAACATCTAGGCAAGAAGTTCCCAGGCTCTCATTATTCCACAAACATCTCTTGCCAAGCTCCTGAGAAATAGTGCTAGAGAGAGGCAGAACAGAGAGCACTGTACTAACAAAGAGGTTTCACTATTTCAGGCTTCATATATGTCTGGAGCTACGAGCAGCTCTAAATTTTCTCAAACATCTCCTTTATTGATTATTGCTACTTGGCAGAATGGCAAGTGTGCCTGTTCCTGATTAGGTGAGGAATACATGCCTGTAATCACCAGAGATCTGTCACAGATGTCCACGGAAAGCACATTGTGCTTATTCTCAGCAAGTGTGAGCACTCCAAGTCAGCTTTCTAGACACGTTCCAGCTATTAAGATGAAGTGCATGATCACTGACTGGAAATGGAAATATAAAGGCAGGAGAGAATATGAAATTAAGGGAGGATTACAAATTCTGAAAGGAGTTGCAGGAGTTCTCCCAGCATCACCCAGGCAATATATAGGTTGGCTAGGGTTTGATGTAATGCATGTTTATGTGCATCACTATCTTTCCAGAGCCTTAAATTAGAGACACAGAATTTAGAATAATATAGTCGAATAAGACAATCAAGTCCAACTGTAAAGCCAACACTGCCAAATCACCACTAAACCATGTCCCTAAGTGCTACATCTACATGTCTCTTAAATACCTACAGGGACGGTGACTCGACCACTTCCCTGAGCAGCCTGTTCCAATTCGTGATAACTCTTTCAGTGAATTAGATAGTTTATGAGCAGAATATAGGATAAAAAAACCCCTATGCCAAGTCATGTGCACCCTTTGAGTGCCATTCTCCAAAGCGGTGGTCTTGAGCGTAAAGCCTGCAAACAGAAATTGCTCCCTTGGGCCATAAACAGGGCATAAATGGACAACAGATTGGTAGCAGATGTAAAAACCTGTGTGAAGCCAGTATCAGTTTGATGTTTCATTGGATCTTGCCCTGGTGATTGCATTAGTAGGCATTTTAGGATGATGGAATACGCATTTTTCAGTGGCAGAGCTGTTTTCTTCAGAGCAATTTGCCTGTGTGTGTCTCTTCCAGCCCAGCTAGCAGTGCAGAATGAGATAGGTTTACTGAACGAATGTGTCCCTCATCGGTTTCACAAGTTTCAAGAGGAGGCAGTAAATATGCTTTAATTGCATATTGTGTTTCAATTATTGCTGTAAAGCCATTTAGAGCAAATATAGTATTGCTGTGCTGAAAGCCTCCAATCTGTGTTTGCCCACTGGCAGTGGCAGCCAACTGTATTCCATTAACTACCAACTCTCAGCTCATTTGCTCGCTGTTTTGACTGCGCTGTTTGCTCCTACCTCGATCGCTTGTTTGATCTTTGGGATCAAACTGGGAACTAGATCCCAATCTCGCAGCTTTGTCCTTTGCTACTGACAGGACAGCAAATAACATCATCAGGGTATCGCCTGAGAAAAAGCAAATACCTTTGGGATCCCTTCCTTCCACCTGTGCAGGGAAAGAAAACAGGGGAAGGGACTCTTCACTCACTGAATAGCTCCCACTGCATCCCATGGGGGTGCCGAGCCAGAGATGCAAACCCAAACCAGCACATGATACAGCTGCAATGTCACCCACGAGCCAGAAGGACCTTTTCACTGAGCTGTGCAAATGGGGGAAGGCAGGGGGAAAAGCAGGCAGTTGGCTCTTCCAAGTGCCCTATTTCATCTCGCGTATCACAATTCATGCTGGACTTACTGACCCACTTACTGACCATGAATTGATGGGGTAGAAAAGAATCAAGACAGTGTTACCTTCCCCTCTGCTTTGGGGCACTTAGAGCACAATAAAATCAGTAGTTCTGCTCAAATGCTTAATGTCATACATTGGCTGGAAGCCCAGAAAAGAGCTTCTTTAAGTGCCTGCCTTGACACCATAGAAATACCCATGCACTGTGTGGTCCCTTCTGCCACCGTGTCACTTCTCACCCAAGGTGACATTATCCAGTGAGCCTACACCGTGGTCTGTAGGGAGTCATACCTATTGAGGCAACGAAGTAGAGTCAGGATGGCTCTCAACAACGTGTAACTTCTCACAGCCATTCTCAAGTTCTGTCTCAGGCATGGCTTTACATCTGAAAAATGTGTGTACGAGTGGGTCAATTATATATAAACCAGATGGCTTATATTTTTACAGTCTAAAATTATACCACTCCCCAAAAGAGTCTGAGAAGTGGAAAGAAATAGATTATGAGGAGCTGTACTAGCAATTCATTTGTCATTAAAAATAAAATAGAAATTAGAGACAAAGATTGCTATTACATTTGAAATCAAGTTGAGAATTTTTGCCAACATTTTCACTGTGGATTTGCTTATTTTCTTGTCATTCCAATAATTTGATTGAGTTTCCAGAGCATCACTGATGTAATTTTTATTGAAGATGTGCCAACTAGCTCTACAGTCATTGGGACAGTGGGGAATTCTGAGCATTCACCAGCAGCCTGGAGTCTAAACACTCTTGTTTTCTGTGTGTGTTCACTTGATAAATTCAAAGCAGATATAGTCTGTCTGATTTTCCCAAGCAGGCCTCTGTATATGAGAACCAGAAAGGAAAACGAACTCCAAGCAGGGAGCAGATTTTGTCTGGAGAACTTTCATATGCCTCCAGATTAGAGTCTTGTTTATCTGGGGTTTGGGTTTTTGTGTTTTCTTTTTTTTGTTGGAACAGCTGTCTGATGTGGAACTTGCCCCTCCTACAGCCGAGATCATGCCATGATACAGAATAAAACTAAACAAAAGCAAATAATAAAGGAGAGAAAGAAAATTCCTTGGAAACCAGGGTAAGGAATGAAGGGGAGTTGCGTTCTAAGTTATGTAAAGTGATTTACATGGGCTACAATTTGGTTAAACATGTTTGCTGGTTCCACAGAGAGTTCAGCTCCACTGATATCTCTGTGCGATAGCATGGCTAGCTTTCAACATTGCATTTAAGGTATTTATTGATTCAGGGAATCCAGAACCTTCTGTTTTCATTCAGTGTTTATTCCACCGTCACTTGGAGAATGCTTCTGCTGTTGATCTCTTTTAGCCTGGTCTCTTTTAACAACATTACACTAGATGAAGAATCTGACCAGATTCAGAATTTAGACATTGGGAATTCATGTTTACAAAAATCCAAGCATGAAAATTAAAATCTGCACCCAACCACTTTTCCCAACCATGGGGAAAAGTGCGAGGTCAAAGATTGACTATCAGATACCAACAGGCAGTGTTGCAGACCACGTTCAAAAAGTCCACCTAAGCTTGACTAGCTACCAGAATGTAGGACACCAGACCCTGCACCATGAGAGTCCTCAGCCATATCAGCTTAGATGGAACCTCATCTCTGAGGGGAGTGTAAGAAAAAATGCACAGGATGAGTACAATTAGCACGGCCTCTCCAGAGCACAGGCAGGGAAGCTGAAGGTCAATAAAAATGATGAGCTCTTCTTCTCTGTGCCTGCAGTAGAGCAAAAATGTTACCATCTGAATGTTTCTAAGGGATTTAAAAAATCTCATTTCAAATCATGTAGGTGACAGGACTTTTCCCAGTTCCTTGAAAATGGGTGTAATTTAATTCTGTGAAGCACCTTGAGGCTTGTGAGGGGTATATGTAGGTATTAATAATGATAATAATGCTAGACTTATGTAAATTTTAACCTTTCAGGCAGTACCTTTTCAAAGCCTTTTTTCTTCTTCTGCCAAGTGACCTCTTTGGAAATTTTAATGAAATAAGGGTATGTCACAGCTAAAATAATTTGGTTTAGAGTTTTGGATTAATCTAGAATTCCTGGAGGGAGAGTTATGGGCCAGATTCAGTAGTCCGTGTATGGACAAAACTCACAGGACCTGGGGGTAAAGAGGCGAACAGTGCCAGATAAAGTTTGCTTTAGCATCAAAGAAGACTTCACTCAGACAGTGACTATGACCACTTCTGTCTTCTTTCTGTGAATATTTGCCAAAATGAGGTTTCATTCACAGAAATATTAGTGGAAAGAAGGCATGAAAAATATTTGCAGGTGTGGGTGCGGGGGTGTGGGAGTGTGTGCCTAGAATATTTACACTAGAAGTTTTCACATGGCCACCTTGAAGGCGAGGGGTAGATAAGAAATCCACCTCGGGAATGTATGCAGCGTCATGGTGTTTATATGCCCGAGCCACTAGCTGCCAGAGGTTTTGTCTGCACAACAGGAGCTGGGAAAACTTTCCAGATTCTGGATGAAAAAGTATTTTAAAAGACTGTTGGGATGAGAAATAGGTACTTGCAAACTTGTCATCCCTCTTCCAAAGCTTGGTTCTCATGGGAAGGGAATCATGCAGGCTGGAAGGAGCACACAGTACATCTGCTAGATCCTAACCTGAGAAGCAGAGCCTCACACATATCACACACCCAGGCTCTATCTTTCCCAAGCAAATGTTCCTAGATCTAGTAACACAGAGCAATTTCCAGGGAGTGTCTACAGTAAAAAAAAGGTACTTCAGACTTTTCTTTAGACATGCACATTCATAAAAATATAAAGGATTATTCAAAAAAACAACACACCAAAATCACCAGGATAAAATAATCAATTGATTATTTTTCTTTCCAACTGCAATACAGAATGAGCTTTGAACCACCTCCGCTGTAAGGAAAATGGATGCAAAATCTCTGAGTTTTCTCTCTCAGGATCCCTTCAAGGATTCAGTGGATTTGCCTTTGTTTCACACACAGTGGGTTGTTTTTTCCCTGAAGTCTCTATGGAAAAGTCTGTGACAGCTAAGCATAAACCTGGCGTATTTCCCAGGAATCACTGGAGTAAGTGCCAAGCAGAACAGCTGGGCTTTTACCTGTGCTTTGAGCCCACAAGCCCTGAGCCCCACGCCTGCGCACGGCTGAGCAGTGTGACAGAGAGAGAATTACGTGCATGTGTAAAGCAGGCAACACTTGAGAAAAAAGCACTTCCTCCCATTAATGGAATACTCAGTGTCCAACAGTGCCAATAAAAATCACTTGAAAGAAGGAATTTAATTCAATGATGTTTATAAGAGTTTTTCACAATTTTTTCAGTAGCTGAACCATGCTCTCTATGCACATCCCAAATATATTGCCTTATTTCTCACATACTTCTCTGTGACTTTTTCTATAATGTTGTCAATTTACAGTGACAACAACTATTTTATTCTGAGTTTCATCTGTTAAAAGATGACTGCAGAGACTCTAATTCACAGAGTAAAAACAACAGCTTTAATGAATTGACATAGAGGAATATGTGCATAGATATACAACCAGTATGTTTGCACAAACACTGCTTACTGTTTTGTTCTAGCAGACTCTCCCATCCACACTCAACAACAGAGCACAATCCTTCATTAAATATGCAATTTTTGGAAAGCATGCACTAGAAGAAACAGATTGTAAATGTAATTAAAGTAATCATACTAATTCATTAAGAACACATTTTTTTTCCTTCTCTCCTTGAATATTTATTTTTTACTGGTAATGAAGCAAATCTCTCTAAAGACTTCACAAGGAAAAAAAAACCAACACATTATGTAAAAGAGATAACTCTCGTGGGCTTTTAATTATGTTGTGTTGTATTATTGTTTTAAATGTTGATGCCTTGGAAGCCACAGCCCTATTCTTTATGTGTAACCCAATCTAGTTAATACTGGATTTGCCCCCGCCCGTGGTCTCATTCTTCCAAAAATGTAACTACCGCTGTCATTGATATTCAGTTCAGTATCTTTTCTGATGCTAGACTCCAGATTTCCTCTTTCTCAGCATCTGTGAAGTGGCAATCCATCAACTCCCACAGACTTCTGTTACACATGCTATGGCCTCTGTGCAGTGACTTCCTACAGCAGTTCCTTCTATTCTTCCCACTCCGTTACAGCCCTGGCTTAGCTCAGATATTCCTTCACTGTTTTCATTCTTGATGTTGTCTAACTCACGGGTTAAGTGATTCTCCAGAATTTTACTCAATCAGTTCACCTCCTACTTTTTCTTTAAAAAGCCCACCCCTTATTACTATGCCATTCTTACTCCCCATACCATTCTTTGCCTATATTGGTGCAGTTGTCGTAGTCATTGAATCATCCCTGCATGCTGCAGTTCCTAAAAACTCACAGGAAGCAGAATAAGTGAAACTGGGGGAATAAAAATACTGCACAAAGACATCTGCCAGATGTTGCTAAGTGTGGGGGGAAATGGACTGTTTAAGTCAAATTGGAAAGAAAAAAAAGAAGAAAAAAGAAAAAATGATGCTAATTTTGTTGATTGAAGCCTTTTCAAAAAAGGTCATATTTTATTTTCATTTAATGATTTTTAATACCAGAAGCTTCTAGAGGAACCGATAATGATTTTCTGCAACACTTCATTCATACAAAATTCATAGCTAGATACCGTGTTATTCTGTGTCCCACATGTACCCCTTAGTTTACCTAGAAGTTCTAGCTTTGTAAGTAGTGAATTATAATAATAATGCACATGTATTTCAAGCAAACAAGATCATTTTCATATATTTTACTCTGAAATTTAGAATAAAAAAGTTGTTCTGCTCTTGTCTCTAATGGAGGAACTTTTATATATATATTTTATATATATTTATATCTGTTAAAGGGTTGTATCTGGCAGAAGAAATGTTATGAACTACCTCATTTGTAAGCCATTTGAGACTCAGACCTTTGCTGTTCAATTTATATCATTTTATTCGTTTTGTTCCTTGTATAGCTGTTACTTCTTGTCTGGAGCTCTTACGAGTGACTGCAGTATAAATACATAACAATAATAATAATAAAACAGCAACAATAATAGTAATAATTTTCTTTAGTGTCTGATGAGGCTTTTGTTGATTTATAAATCATGGGAGACGACAAATCAAAGGTCCTAACAAATGAAGCACTTTATGTCATTTAAAGACATGCTGCCTTGCTTCTGCAAATAAAACACTGGCATGTTTGTTGGTTTTTGGGGGTTTTTTTCCTCGAACCCATTAAGCTGTCACATGTGTTTTCTGCCTTTCTGTGTTGCTTGTCAAGCTTTTTGTGTATCTGTATCTTGGGGACCAGCGACAATGAGGACGGAAACACAGGAAAAGGCCTGGCAGTTTAATGAGTCCTGGATAACATATGCCCTGCCAAGGGGAGCTCATGCATTTTCATCTGAGTCTGTCCTTCCCCCACCCCCAAGGCCAGGGAGACGATGTGAGCACACTTCAGTCGTGACCACATCATCAAGGGAAGAACAGACCCAAGAGATGGCATAAGTGGGGCAAGAAATGTATATATCTATATGCCTATATACTACCCCTGTAAGGGTGGAGTTAGAGACCTTTTTAAGTTGGAAGGGTACAAACATTGTCAGTTCTTGACTGCCCCACCCCTGAGTAGTAGTGCTGGGATTGAACTCTTTACTATACACCAGAGTTTTGTTCTGGAGGGAGCAAGTTAGTTTACTCAAGAATGAACTAATGTATGTTTAGTGTAGGTGGTGAGGATGCCAAGACCCAAGACTGAACTAGTCAGATAAAATACTTGACAGAAATAGACACACCCTGTGAACCAGGTCTTTTTCATCTGCATTTGTGCTTTTGTCTATGGAGATACTCCTCCGATACAAACCTGCTTCAAACCTGTCAGTAGTAATCTTCCAGTTAAAACCAGTGATCACTGTGTTTGGACCCAGGAATTGGGCTGTAGTTGTCGCTTAACTTCCAGATTAAAGAAATATAAGTCCCAGTCCAGATGCCTGTGTGATTCATTAAGGTACAGAGGGAATCCTTAAAAATGGCTTGCAGAATATATCAGTCCCTAGGCCCAAAGTTGCAGACACAAAATGTGTGGATGGGTAGCTAAGATACTCTTTGGGATGCATTAAGATTGCACAAATAGTAAAATGGTATATTTTTCTTGAGTAATTTATGCCACATAAAATCCATGCTGGTGACCGCTATTATAGCTCTAGCAATGTGGTTTCTTTGGCCACCTGAAGCCTTGTGTTAAAATGCTGCAGACCAGTGCATCACACAGCTACATCTGCTTATTCTGCATGTTAAATAAATGGTCTCAGCTCCAGGGTGTTTGATGCCTGTAATTATATTTGATAACAGTGAATAATCTCTTCTATTATTAATAAGCTTTCAATGGGTGAGGCTCCACAGGCTCTTCACTTGAGTTTCCTGACCTTCTAGTTGGCAGACAATGAATCCTGTATCATAGTGCCTATTAGGAGAGGTTTATGGTGCCCTTTTTCTGATTTAACCAGCATGAATGAGCCATCGCTCCTTGAAACACTATGCTGTTCAGAGACGTCTGCATTTGCCTTTGTGAGCCCAGCCACTTGCTAGCCTTTCCTTCCTTCCTTCCTTCCTTCCTTCCTTCCTTCCTTCCTTCCTTCCTTCCTTCCTTCCTTCCTTCCTTCCTTCCTTCCTTCCTTCCTTCCTTCCTTCCCTCTTTCTCTCCTCTTTCCCTCTTTCTCTCAATCTCTTCCTCTCTTTTTTCCTCTCTTCCTCTTTCCTCTCTTTCCTTTCTTCTGTCTTTCTGCCTGTCTTTCTCTCTCTTCCAGTATTCAGAATATCCCATGTAGAAAAGGAAGGGAGGAATGCTAAATAGAGTTTATACTTATACGATCTGGTTTATGTGTCCTCAAAGCCAACTGTAGCAGCAAAGCTGACTCCCACCTCAAGACCCAGTGTACCTGTTGAACAGGATCATCAGCTCCTTGGCTAATGTCTCTTTCAGTTTTGAAGAACCCCATGTACTACAAAGGTATTGGTAGCACAGTTAGAAAATATCCATCTAGCCAAGACATTCCAAAACAGCTGATGATACTGGAATCCTCAAATCTGGGAAATTCAAAATACCTCAAATTTTGAAGCCAGGTCAAGTACTTACCCCTCTACACCAGTATGGTGCATATGGCACCCAACATTACCAACTTTTTCCTACCTTATACTTCTGTCCACTTAGGAGCTAATAAGGGCACGATTTTTCACATGTAACTAAGTTAATTAGCAGTCTATGCCCCATTGACAATCAGTAAACTGGCAAAGCTGGAACAACTTTTTTTGAGATGCGAGTCCCTGAACTTCAAAGATGCTCTAGTTCTCTGGATGTGGCAAATGCAAAAAACAAACTGATAACAGTGGTAAACCATAATTGCACTATCATGCAACTTCCACGATATATCATCACAATATAATAATGCAAATATTTACCAGCTCAGCAGTTCAGATTTTAATCCAGTTTAAATCACAGAAAAGATGCCAAGCACTTGATTCTTCCATTCTGGGAACTTAATGCCTCTGTGGCTCATGGAACACCTGTAAAATAACTGCTGCAGCTGTGAAAAAGGGCATAAATATTATACTACTGTGACTTGCTTAATTCCAAGCTCAAAGTTCTCTGCACTTTATCAATAATGAGACTATAGCTGTGGGTTAGATAAGTGGGACAAGAATTACTTTGACCGTTTTATGATCAGTAGAAGTAGACATCCAGCTATTTCAAAGGTACCTGGAGATTTTCCATGCCTCAGCTTTTATTTGCTCAGCTTGAGATACTGCGTGTTGAAAAGTGCCAAGAAGTGGGAAGTGACACTGAATGAGAGCTGATAGTGCAAAGCTGCAAGGGCAGTAAGACACAAGCTCAGGGGCCTACAGTGTATAAGCCCCATACCTAAAGGTACAGACTGGAAAGCTTTGAAGTCATTCATTACATGACTTGCCCTAGATGTCTGCCTAACAGGCAGAGCTGGTAGTCTATGGGATTCCCTACAATCATTGGCTTTTGTATACCACTACAAAACATTGTTTTTTCCATATAATTAGCATATTGCTGAGAGCTAACACGGATGGTTTGCAGAAAAGAGGCAGGAAAAAACAGACCCAAGAAGAGCATAGCAACACAGTGACCGAACAGCATCCCGCCATCACTGTAACAGACTTTACCATTGCTTAAGGCAAAGTCCATTTCTTTTTACATTACCATTTGTCTTTAGGTTTCCTTCCAGCAGGATGCTGAGGTGTGATCAGTGCTTTTGTTTAAACACAGCTGCTCAGAGCCATCTTGGTACAGCTGCAGCATCTCCACATATGAGCTATGCAGGTGGTGTAGCCTCAGCTATTTTTTTTCCCAAATGTCATGGCTACTCCCCTCCAAGAACTGTAACACAGATCTTAAATCTTTGCCATAATGAAGTGGTAAACACTGCCGTCAAACCTCATGAATATTCACATCAGAATAATTCAACTAAAGTCCCAAGGGACCAAGGAGCCAATTGAAAGCACATATATACAGTTGTCTGTTTAAATGATGGATCTGAACAATACTTCACCATCCAAATGACTCAACATGACAAGTAAATAATTGCTTGTGATTGCAACATGCACCAAAGGTTTAGCTATTGATTCTTTAGCTTGCCTGTTGTCGTTGCTTAAATATTGTAGGAAGCTGTCAAAACAGGTTTCATAGAGTGTATCTGTGCATATGTGGGTGTAAAATAGCCTATTTTTTTCAACAAGGAAGACTTAAATTAGATTTTTGAAAAATAAGTGCAATTTGTTGGGTTGCTGTCACTGAAATGTCTAAAAAACAATTTGTTACAACTTTAATTAGAGTTACAAGACTATTCTTATATATCAGTACTGGCTGGTTTTATTTAGTTAGTAAATCCTAGTCTGCCACAGCTACTGGATTAGTGTATGATCTGGTCCTTAATGAAGTAGAGACAGACATCATTAAAGAATACTTCTATTTAATTTTTAAATAAAGATTGAAAAGATTTTCCTCCATTGTAATAACTGCATTCATTTTTTGTTTTCAATACATGATATAATAGGAATACATAATTTGTGAATATGTAAATAACATTCTGGGAAACATCTACATTTAAAAGCATAGCACATACACATATCCCTGTGCAATATTCATGCAAATTAATTCAGTGAAAAATTCAATGCCCATTACAACACATATCTTACCTCCAGGCAGAATTATACTGCTGCCATATCTTTTCTTTGTTCTTTTGCTTCTAAAAACTTGATTTTTTTTTTAATTTTTTAATCTCAGATTCCATTCAAAAAGTAAGAATAAGTAACTCAGTCTCTTTTGTTGCCTCCTCTTTAGGGACCTGGTATGGTAAAGCTTTAAGAAGACATACCTAACACATTTGGGATGAATTTTCACTTGGAAATTTCTCTACAACTCTACTACTACTGCTCTACAGGACTGTAGTGACTACCTCTCCATGCTCTAAAGAAAGCCGTGATGATACAGACTAGCCACATTAGCTTCCAGAGGGCAATAGTGAAATGCTATGGAGGTCTCCACTTAAATGCCTTCATTCCAGGTATGATTTCCTGTCACCTGAATGTCCCAACACACTTGTAAGTAACCAGAAGAAGAATACAGTAGAAAGATAACGGCATAAGCAATAACAGGAAACACACCAGAGATAAACTATTCTATTTTAAACAAAACCTCCTTTAGACACAGTCCACTGTTTTATCCTTTTCGCATTACTCATGTCTGTAGCTCCAAAACAGAAAAAAAGAGATTTACTTTTATCAGCCCCATGTGTCGTGGCCCAAAGTGGGCCATAAAAGGGACTCCTCTATCAAATGATTCAGCATAAATGTTATTTTTTCTAGCAAAATAAATATCTCATATTACGTATTACATATTGCATATTACATATTGCAATAGAATTGGTATTAGGTGTCTCATAACCAATTACTATAACTGCCTAAAAATGCAGGTTTAGATTGACAAAAACAGTTTGTGGAAGCTTTGAAAAAAACCTAATGTGACAGAAAAATTAATTTCATCACGTTTTCCAGCTCTACAACAGCAAATAACACAATGTACAAATACAGATCAATGATGAGTGCCATTCCTCAGGGGTTGGGATTGGGACCAGTGCTGGGTAACATCTCTGGCAACTACATGGACAGTGGGATTAAGTGAATCCATGGCAGTTTTTGAGTGCAGGCTACCCTCTCTTTCTGTGGGATTCATTTGTGCAACACATCTCAAAAATTATAAAATCATAGAATCATGAAATGATAGAATGGTTTGGATTGGAAGGGACATCAAAGCTCATCAAGTTCCAAACCCCTGCCATGGGCAGGGAAACTCTCCACTAGATGAGGCTACTCAAAGCCCCATCCAACCTGGCCTTGAACACTGCCAGGGAGGGGGAAGCCACAGCTTCTCTGGGCTGCCTGTGCCTGTGTCTCACCATCCTCACACCACAGTAAAGAATTTCTACCTTATAACTAATCTAAATTTACCCTCTTTCAGTTTAAGTCATTACCCCTTGTCTTATCACTACACTCCCTTGTAAAAATGTCCCTCCCCATGTTTCCCATTGGCCCCTTCAGGTACTGGAAGGCTGCAATAATGTCTCTCCAGAGCCTTCTATTCTCCAGGCTGAACAAGACCAACTCTCTCAGCCTGTCATCATAGCAGAGGTGCTCCAACACTCATCATCTTCATGGCCTTTCTCTGGACTCGCTCTAACAGCTCCATGTCTTTCTTGTACTGGGGACCTCAGAAGTGGATGCCGTACTCCATGTGGGGTGTCACGAGAGTAGAGTAGAGGGGCAGAATCCCCTCCCTTGACCTGCTGGTCACACTGCTATTGATGCAGCCCAGGATATGGTTGGGTTTCTCAGCTGCAGGCACACATTGATGGGTCACATTGAGCAATCAACACTCCCAAGTCCTTCTCCTCAGGGCAACTCTTAATCCATTCTCTGCCCAGCCTGTAGTTGTGCTTGGGATTTACCTGACCCATGTGCAGGACCTTGTACTTGGCTGTTTTGAACTTCATGCCATTCACATGAAACCTTTCATGGTCCATCTGTATGGCATCCCTTCTATCCAGGTGTTGACCACACCACACAGCTTGCTGTCATCAGCAAACTTGTTGAGGCTGCCCTCAATTGCTGTGGGTACACTCAATATATCAGGCTGTGTATTTGTTTCATGGCATTTTCCAGGTTCCAGGTCAACGTCTCATTCTGTCTGTCCCCTCACTTGGTGTGTACATTTGCTAACACCTCAGCGTAGAGAAGGAGTTAAATACACACAACATTTCAACACATTGCTGAGTCCATTCTACTGAACTACATTCACCAACTTCTGGAATGGGTCCTACAATCACTTTCTAAAGGCATTTTGCAATTTTTAAAATCAGGTTGTTATGCAAAGAGTCTTTATAACCTGGCTTTTTTAGAATGCCCTTTGGCAGATCCAAGTTAAACATAGAATTTTTTGTATTTTGTTCTGAGTAGAGTCTGGTGTAACTTTATCACAGTAAAGTATGACACCGTCACAGGTGGAGATTGTACAGCTGTTGTCTACCCAGTACAGTTTGTCCTATTTCTTGTCTTTACTTTTACAAAGTGAGGCAATTTGTTGACTCTCAACAGACAAAAGTAATGCAACTGAGATGTTATGAAAGGCTTATCATGAGCATGTTACCACGTGAAAGGGATATTTTTTTTCCTTTGCTTTTTTTCTTTTGTGCATTTGAGTGGTTTTGGATCATTAAAGTTAAATTGTAGTGTTAAATGCATTCTTCTCTTAGATGATGCTACAGGAAATGTTTTTTTCTTTTCCACCTCTGTGCCATCAGATACACCTGGACTGTTTTTTAAGCCTTTCATATAGGACAATAATCGGATGATAACGTTATGCTAATTTCCTATTGAAAATGGACCAGATGTCTACAATCTATTAAACACCCCTTGGTTCCTTATTTTGTTTGGAGCTCACACTTCTGTTGCAAATATCTATGGCAAACTGTCCTCCTGGACCAATCTATCATTTTAAAGAGAGGACCAAAGAAAATAGATTAATCAAAAGGCCTGCAGTTATTGTCTTCCCCTGTTAGCTCCAATTCATATATCATTACAGAAAAAAGCCTGTCAGCACTGTGGGATGTTATCTCTTTGGAAAAAAAAATATTTCTTCAGCATAATAATTCATTTTTTTTTTTTTAAATCTGATGACAATACACAGGATTAAAATACTGGCTTTCCTAACGTTTCTATATCAAGGAAAACCAAGTCAAACAGTAAAATACAGCATTTTCAGAAAGCACAAATATTTTGCTGAGACAAGGCTGCAGCACATGTATACAGTGCTGGTAGTTTCATATAGCACTGTTCATTTTAATGCAATGTCAGGACATAGACAGGCAAGATATAGACTTAAACTATAGATATGCAAAGGGCTTTCTTACAGATTAACCAACATGGTAAAAGAGGAGGAGGAGCAGAGATAATTACTTCAGAGTGACCTTGGTGTTCAATTTCAATCATTTTTTTCATAAGTGCAGTTTCACTAGACGGTTGATCTAAGATCTTTGAAGTCACTGGCAGGAGTAATGGTCTTTGTTTCATGTACCACCTTTATTAACGTGAGAAGATGCATATTTCTAACATGAATTTGTCCCTTTGTTAGGAGAACTAGGTAGGAAGGGCTGTATTTTCAGCTGTGTGCAACATATAAGCCTCCTTCAGCTAGATCCATCTCAGCTAACCTTAGACACCAGATAAGCTGCCCTCCATGGATGCCTGTGCAGGGCTACTGCTGCTTTAGTGCTTTCACCTAGCCTTAAAAGCTAGCTGAGATGAAGGTCTGCAAAGCCTTTACCTTCCTCCATCCAACCTGCCCTCCTTCTGCTGTCTCTCAGTTGGAAGCCAGAGATCACTGCTACATCATTCACCCAGGGACATGGGTTTTCACGATAGCTATTGTCCTCAGCAAGTAATTGTACTAGCTTGCATTGTAGCTGCTGGTGGGAGTTTACTTCTGTTGTGGTTCAGCTGGATGACATCTCTTTACTCCTGTGATCTGCTCATAGGTCTGGCTTGAGTTTGACTCACCAGCAGCAAGCAACCTGGAAGCAGCAGCTTTTATGTGCATCTCAGTCAGGCCCAGGGCCTGTTGGTCCATCACTGCAGGCTGTTCAAAAGCTCTTTGCAATTATCTTTGGTTTAATTTCCACAGCTTTTTTGGATCTGTTGTTGTCTTTGACCTGCTCTACATTCATCTTTTGCTTCCAAATAATGCCTCTGCATGAAATAAAAATTTGGGTCTGTTTTTCTCTAAGTAGATGCCTCAAGTTTTGTTTCCTTTGTCAAGTATAAAATCATAGAATCAAAGAATGGTTTGGGCTGGAAGTGACCTTAAAGACCATCTAGTCCCAAACCCCTGCCATAGGCAGGGACACCCTCCACTAGACCAGGTTGCCCAAAACCCTATCCAACCCGCTCTGGAACACTGCCAGGGAGGGGGCAGCCACAGCTTCTCTGGGCAGCCTGTGCCATGGTCTCACCATCCTCACATCACAGTGAAGAATATCTTCCTTATAACTAATCTAAATTTACCCTCTTTCAGTTTAAAGTCATTACCCCTTGTCCTGTCACTGCATTCCCTGACAAACAGTCCCTCTCCAGCTTTCCTGTAGGCCTCTTCAGGTACTGGAAGGCTGCTATAAGGTCTCCCCAGAGCCTTCTCTTCTCCAAGCTAAACAACCCCAACTCCCTCAGCCTGTCTTCATAGAAGAGGTACTCCAGTCCTCTGATTAGATTCATTGTGTCCTCTGGATTATCTCCAACAGCTCCATGTCTTTCCTGTACTGGGGACCCCAGAGCTGGAGGCAGTTCTTCAGGTGGGGTCTCACGAGAGCTGCACAGAGTAGAGCAGAGCAGCACAGAGCAGAGTAGTAGAGTAGTATTTTATGACAGTTTACCTATGTACTTTTTGTTTCCTGATTACTGTCCATGCACAAGTGTCCATTAGCTACTCCACTTTGAGAAACTGGGATGATTATCTCCCATCTTAATGCCATGCATTTCACAAGAAGTGAATGGGTCTGCTCCGTGTCTTCCCAGAGCTGCCCAGGATTACAGGTGTATTTGATGGTGAAGCACAGGAAATTTTTGGACAGCCTGTTGTATTTCATTTCTGTCCCCATTAAGGGGGTTTATTCCTGGACAGCAGAACACATGCTTTAGCTCATCTCAAACCTGGCTTTTACTGTTCCATGTTTCTTTTCTCCCTGACACCCGCTCTTTCTTTTGCTGAGGTTACTGCTGGGTTGCTCTAAACATAACTATATTGCAGCCATGCACCACCTCATATAGGGGGTTCTGACAGTCTTCACTTTCATTTTGGATATCACCGGAATATAAACTACTATTAGACTGCTCACCAACATCTGCCAGATGCTAAGAACTCTCTAGGGTGAGGCTCAGTTTACATAAAAACACTTTTGTCACCAGGTTGGTGCTTTTAAGTTTTAGACCAGTAGGTCTGTGGAAAACTTTGGCCTCTTGACTGGATGCCTCGTTTAGTTCAGTATGCCAGAAATGGTTTTAGCATTACAACTAGAATTTTTGCCATTAATAAATCTAACCTCAGTCATCTGTAGTGGGAATTAATTTCTTACCAATTTGCTGTTCAATTCCCTATATTATCTGTTGCTATGCCCACTATTGGGCCATTGCTTTCCTTTGAACTAGTCTAAGGAGGTCCAACATTCATACCTTTGCAGCCTTTTAATTCCTTTTAAAAAGTGAATTCTGCATTTCAGTAACCTAGTGGGGTAGCATAGGGTTAACACCTGTTTCAGTGTACCTCCAAGCTCCATTGCCTTTTAATTATTGTTGAACTGCTAGAACAAAGCCCACAGTGATAATTCTGTCTCCTCTGATCAAGAGAGAGAAAAAGGGTGATGTCAGATGCCAGCCTTGCATTTCTCTGTTGCTTTTGAGTGTGTGCATTATTAGCTCTCAACTAGCATATCCCACATTTGATTGTCATTGGTCTGAAAATAATTTTATGGAGTGTCTGCCCTAAAGGAGTGCTTGTCACTAGTGATGCATTGACTCCACAGTTTGGATGCAAAATGAACTTTCCATGAGAAATATTGTCACCCTTTTCGGTGGTGTATGTAGGTTACCACATCACATTGCATCTGCCCACTTCTTTCAGTAGAAACCATCATGAGTATTTTGGCTTCTTTCTTTCTTAACTGTCATACTAAGATGTTATGTGGTCCTGTTCCCCAATTTGTTTGCACCGCTGGTACCAGTTGGGTGTTTTGCTTTCTTTCTTTATTCTGGTTTCCACACCCGTGCCATTACACCCTACTGATTCCAGTACCACCTAGCCCAGCTTTGCTCTGTGGTTGGCCACAAGACTGCTGTAGGGTTCTCTGCCACCCTAACTGCCTGGCACGGTTTTATTTATTTTCCGGATGCATTTGCTTTCCTTATAATCTGCAGGCATTTTTCTAGAGTAAGATCAGTTCTTACCTCAGCTATACTCAGGCCCCACCTAGAGTACTGTATCCAGTTCTAGGCTCCCTGGTATAAAAAAGACAGGGACCTCCTGGAGAGAGTCTATTGAAGGGCTATGAAGATGATTAAAGGACTGGAGCTTCTCCCCTATAAGGAAAAGCTGAAAGAACTGGGGCTGTTCAGCCTTGAGAAAAGAAGGCTGAGAGGGGATCTTATTGATGTTTATAAATCTCTCAAGTGTGGGACACAGAGGGAAATGGCCAGCCTCTTTTCAATGATCTGTGGAGACAGGACAAGGGGCAATGGTCTCAAGTTGGAGCACAGGAAGTTCCGCACCAACATGCAGAAGAACCTTTTCACAGTTAGGGTGACAGAGCAGTGGAACAGGCTGCCCAGGGGGGTTGTGGAGTCTCCTTCTCTGGAGAGATTCAAGACCCTTCTGCACAACCTCTCCTAGGGAACCTGCTTTGGCAGGGAGATTGGACCCGATGATCTCTTGAGGTCCCTTCCAACCACTACGATTCTGTGATTCTGTGATACCTGGGTACCATATGGCCCTCAGCAATCTTGTTTCTAATGAGGACATATTTTATGTTCCCAGAACTGCACGACACCCTTTCAAGTCCTTTGTAAAAGACATTGGGATGTAATGTTGAAAAGTGCTGTGAAGCATCCTTTGAGCTCTCCTGTTATACTTCATGTTGGGTAAAAGGGGTTTCTCACACAATGATCACATTTCAGTTGGGGGGGATTGGTGATATCTAGCCAAGGAGGTGAAAACTTCTTAAACTTGTCTCAGTTGATCATTTGGGATGATCTGTCCTTCCCCCTTAAGTTTCTACAGCAGTTGTACTATCTGCTATTATGTCTAGCTACAAAGTCATGCTCAATTCTCATTCTTTTCCTCCCACGAGGTAGTGAAATGAAAGTTTTGCTCTTTTTAATTTTATTTCACTCTCCCTAGGCAATCCCTTCTACAGACTAGGTTCTTCTTTCCAGTGCTCTAAGGCTTTGGCAATTTTTTTTTTTTTTTTTTGTCTGGAAGCTCTTCATTCCCATTCATCTGGATTCTTCCTTTCCCCTGTTTCTAGTTACTAATTTGTTCATCTCCTGGTTAATCATCTTTCTTTTCTGGGTGTGCAGCTAATCACCTGCCAAATGGAGATGCCATGTAAAAACATGTGGTGGTTCCTTGGTTCTAAAACAAGATGGATTTAAAAGATGGCTTTTTACTGTATTTCCCACATCTGTAGCTGACATTCTCACCATCTGAGCAGGCTGGCTTCCTGGGATCCCCTTTAAAATACCTCACCTGCATCTTATACTTGTCTCCAACAATGCGGTTTACTGCAGGTCAGTTCTTGGACTGAAATGGCAGCGTCTGGAAGGCCTGAGAGTTTAAGAAATTTTCTTTCCTTATTTCATCCTGAAACTTCCCCATTTTAGTGGGCCAAATCTATACAACAACTATTCATTATATATCTTAAAGAAGCTCATGGGCTTTGTCGAGGAAACAGTGTTGAAATGTCCACATCACAGAGAAATGTTGTAATAGGCTCTGCTGATTTATTTGCAGCCTTTGTGGGAAGAAAAAAAAAAAGCAAAAATTAAGCAAATTATTGCAGGCTGCTCCAACCTCCTAAACTCTGGGCAGCATCTTTGGCTCATTTTTTCATGTGGCATGGATGGAAGTCAAGGATCTGGATAGTCTTCCTCAGACAAAGAGGTGGAGGGTGTGAAATAGATGTGACCCTCGGCCTGCAGCCCTTCTGCTCATCAAGGTCCCTCTCTCTCCAGGGTTCAGTTATGGCATTTTCTGTCTTTGAAGCAAGAACAAGAACCTCACAGTTCAGATTTTGGTCAATCTGTAGCTGGAAGCATGTGAAATCCCAGCATTTATCTTTTTCTTTTGATACAAAACAATAAATTGGCTCCAATTCATTCATAACTAGTCTCAAGTTTAATCAAAGGACTCGAACCTTTTGACAAAACATGGGCTGGATACTATATCTGTAGGGAAAGCTGCAAACAGCTGAATTTTACTTTGCTTTGCACTTCCTAACAAACATTTCACGTTGTTCCAAAGTAGAATTTTCATGAGCTGAAGGGATCATCCTGATTAAAGGTTAAGGGAGAAGAGATTATATGACAAGCTTTGTTACCTCCTGCTATTTCTATTTGTATTCGAATGCTAGGGAGAAAGGAATAAATGATATAGTAAGAACATATGGTTTCTAAAAGGAATCCTTTTAGAAAGTAATGTATTAGCTAAATAGTACTGCATCTTGCCAAAATGACATTATTATAACATCATCCCTTACAATTACTAGCACAGCTGAATCAATAATGTGGATAGAATAAAGAAAAACTGGCTACAATGGAACTATAAATTCCACAGAAATTATTGTACCAACTTTCCAGTGGTTTGGAATAAGCTTCCTAAACCTTTCAACCATTTCAGTAGATTGTCTGCCCCATGAAACAATTCTGTTAAAACTAACGTTTGCTTGTGGCAACATTTTTCAGCTAGTAGACACGAGCCCAGGGAATTTGCATCCCATGGAAATATAGCTATGTCAGGAAAAGGTCAGTTTTGCCAGCAACCTGCATCTATTGGCTTAATGTATCCTAGAAGGTTTAATCCCAGTTTTATATAAATCTGGGTCAAATCTGCATTGTGTGACAGATCTTGAGCTTATATGAATTAACAAAGAACAACTGAAATTAAAAGAAGAGTAATGTCGTTTAGCTCTAGCTGAGGAACCATTCCTTGTTTTGATCTAAGTGCTATTTCATTTCCATTTTATATGCCACAGTGAATAAAATTTGGAACATATTAAAATTAATTGCTTGAATATATTTGGCCTGTAAAGTTAGACTGACAATACAGTAATTCTTTTCAACACTTCTTGCTGTTAATTAGTATGCCTGTAGCTCAAAGGAACAGTATTTTGGTGCATTTACTTCTTGGGTAGATGTCATTTGACCCAGCCAGAAGCCAAAACAACCACACAGCTGTTTGCTCGCTGCCTGCCTCCCAGTGGGATGGGGGAGAGAATTGAAAAGGAAAAGTAAGACTAGTGCATTAAGGCAGTTTAATAGGACAGGGGAATAAAAATTAATAATAATAATGATACACAAAACAAGTGATGATTAGCACAATTTCTCACCACCTGAAGATGATGCTTAGCTAGTTCCTGAGCTGATCTGTCTCCTCGACAAACCCCCAGTTATAAGTGGAAAATGACTTTATATGGTATGGAATATCCCTTTGGCCGGTTTGGGTCAGCTGTCCTGGATGTGCCCCCTCCCAGTGTCTTGGGTGCCCCCACCTACTCATTGGCAGCCCAGATGAAAAGTCCTTTAATGCTTGGCAATAACTAAAAACATGAGTGTGTGTTATCAACATTATTCTCATCCTAAATCCAAAATACAGCTCTACACCAGCTGCTAGGAAGAAAATTAACTCTATCCCCGCCGAAAACATTACCGTAGATAAACCCCAATTATAAAGGATTAAATAATAATCAGTTCCAAAAATGTGAATGTTTTCCCATATGTAATGAAGCTGATTCTATTTATGAGATTGTACTGGGCTGGTTCATCTAACAGCAGTACACACTGGCTCACAGGTAATTGTGGGCTGAAAAAAGAGAGATGATTTTCGGCTAGCGCAGAACTCCACCAAGCTCCCTGTGCTTCAGCGGAGTTGCAAACGCTCAGCACCTGTTTCATTAGGCCAACAGATGGTCTCAATTTAAGGAGACCCATAGGCGAAATAACCTTCATTTACTTCAGGCTTTTGTGATGTTCCATGTTGCTGTGCTTGCCTTAAATGTTCTGCGGATGAAGAAACTATTTTCTGTTATATAAAATAAGCAATGTATGCTGTGTTAACAGATCAGAGCACACAGATTCACTTCACTTCATTTATAAGTCCAGTTCAAAACTGGTTGAAACTAATAGAAATTTTCCCAGGGGCTTTTACTTGGCTTGGATCATTATGTACGGACAGATCTGGCATTAATATTAGTCCTTTTAGTCTGTGTGCTTCAGGAGACTGGCTCTTTTGTAGAAATACCAGCTAATGTTTGGGCACTGTACCCTCCTCTGCTTGTTTGTGATCCTATAATGTATGCATTGTTCAGGTGATCTCACCTAAACACAACAACAGCAATTGTTTTATTTTTAGATTAATTTCTTGATAGAACAAGGGATAATGGTTTAAAGCTGAAAGAGGGTGGATTTAGACTAGATATAAGGAAGAAATTTTTTACAATGCAGGTGGTTCAACACTGGCACAGGTTGCCCAGAGAGGTGGTAGATGTCCCATCTCTGGAAACATTCCCGCTCAGGCTTGACAGGGCTCTGAGTAACCTGATGTAGTTGAAGATGCCACTTCTCATTGCAGGGAGGTTGGACTAGATTGCCTTTAAAGATCCCTTCCAACTTAACTACTCTATGATTCTATGATTCTTGATCCACATCACGCTGCAGGTACAGACACTGTCCAGTAAAAGAGCAAAAATAAGCAATAGAAACAGAGACAATTTGGGATAGAAATTAACTGGAAACAAAAAATACTATAAAATAATATTTTAATGTGTTTCCCAGTTTCTGAATGGAAAAAAATATTCAGAAGTACAAACTTTACTCAGAGGTGATTCTATATGCTTAACACACAGTTATCCCATGATGATATACAAATCCATTTTGTTTCTTGATTTCATGCCATGAGTAACTATCTACATTATAACATCTGAGGTCTGAGTTGGGGCTATCCATTGTATGATTCTTTGTAGAGCTTATAATATCTAAGCCTTTACTTTAGGATAAAAGTCCTACTCATAATTCAGACGAACACAGACCATGATGAATTGTCAAGGTTGAGTTCTTCCTACTTCTTTCGTGCTGGCTAATTGACGTGACTTCTGACATTGTGGTAAAATATGCTTATCTTTTGGGATTGAAACAAAAAGGACAGTGGATCTAGTGGGTGGAGGAAAAGCCCTCCAGTGGAGCAAGTCTCAGGATTCATTACACTCTATAAACAGTGACATTTCCGGATCAGCAGTGCAGGAATGTTAAGGCATATCATATATTTGTCTGCTGACATGAGAAGATTAGACTCAACAATCAAATTAAAGAATTGCCAGTCCCACCATTCTTTGTTACCCATGGATATAAGAATATAATTGTTTCTTCTCTTGCACATCCACCCCTAAGCAACCCATCTGCATACATCAGAAAGATTCAAACAGACTTTTTCCCCACTAAAATATAAACATGTAAGTAAATGATATCCACCCCACAGTGTTTTTATATTCATTGGTAGTAGTGGAGATTCATATTTAGGAAAGGGAATTGAAAAGCTTTAATGTACCCATAAATATTAAGTAAACAGTCACTACCTTTCAGGCAAAGTGGTTAGGTTGGTGAAATGACACTTTATGCAGTTGTTGCAGACTGTTGCTTGCTTTATGAGGCTTCTGAGGAGTCCCAGCCAAGATGAGGACCTGAATGTTTGAATGATCCTGCCTGGGTCAGAGATGCCAGGGCCCCTCTCCAAGAGTTCAGAGCTGGTGAGGACTTCTGAGGACACTGTTGTAAGTCTACTTGCTTAATTAGTGTCTGCCCTGGTGCCCAATGGCTACTGTAGAAGGAAATAGGAATTTCAGTTCTGGTGACAGACAGGGCAAAGAACTGGTAGGTGAGAGAAGACCTGAAAAGGTGCTTGAAATGAAGGAAAACATTGAAGCTGAGACCATTCAAGACCAGGGCATCTATATATTCTCTTAGGGAACGAGGAAACACCTTTGACTGATGCTTGGAAAATAGGGCCCCTTAAGGCAGACACTGAAATGTGCAGGTGTAGGTGATGCTTCTTCACACCTAAAATTGCCAGGAGTCAATATTTAAATTACTTCAATTTCTGTGATGAAAGCTGTGGTTTACTTTATATGATTTCATAATTCTTTAGAAACTGGCAGTTGTTAAACTTTTGGTCACTTTTGCACAGACCTGAATTAAATTTCTCCATGAGTTTAAGTATTGACTATTTGTTACTATGATGACAACAGGAATATCTGTTGTTTAAAATCACAGCTATCTAAAGGTGGGTAGCATTCTGATGCTCTGGAAGACTGAAAGTGACATGGCATTTTCTTATGTCTTAATGAGCACCCGAATAAGAGGCTTTTAGTGAATCTTGGATCTTAGGAGGCCACACAAAGTCAGACCTCTGTACTATGAATCTACCCCTTGGCTAAATTCTATCTGTAGTTTAAGTTTTCAGTTTTGATTCATCTTTCAACTTTGTTCATACTCAGATTGGTGAGATGTTATGCTAAAGCTGATTCTGAGCCACATTACCCTGGCACAGAACTGAAGTACAATATCTGTTAGGATGTAATATATGCTTTTTCCAAAGAGCTCATAATAATAACTGAGTCCCTGTGTAGACCAGGAAACCTACAGTAACATTTCCTGCCTATCACACATGCACCCAGATGTTCACTGAGTTTGCTTTATGAAAGCAATCAACCATTTTTATTAATTCAGTGTAAAAATAAAAAAGGTTGCAGAAACATAAGGTGCTAATAAATGATAAATACTGGTTCTGTCTCTGATTCCAACATAATTGAGAAAGATATAAATAGGTCTTTTCTTCAGGATTGAGGTATGATATCCATTGACATGAATGAGAAATAAAAGTTGTTCTGACTTCAGTGAGGGTGGGATCAGACTACAGATATATAAAAAATGAGTCCTCAAAGGTAGAAAATTTTACAGAGATAATGGACAAGCAAAGCACTGACTGAAAGGTCTCCCTGGAGGCTTTCTGACACCTCTGTGATCCTAACATTTCCAGTAGAACTATCGTGATTTACAGATTGAATAATATTTCTTCCTTCCTCTAAGTCTGGTTTGTCACGTGCTTACCTATAAAAGAAATATTTTCTGTGTTTAAAGGCTAGTAATCTCCCTCAAGATATCCCCAGGCCTTTATTCATCCTGATTAGATTATTGGATAAATATCTTTCATAAGGACAGAAGGAAGTATTATGACCAGCCATTGTTATATTATGAATAATACAAGAGAAACAATATTTATCCTACTGTTCCTGTGTAAAACTTAAATACTACTCTCATGGTCATTCTTAGGAACACATCTCCCCTTAGCCTTTTCTAATATGACTTTCAAGGAGAGGTTGAAGGCTGAAATATGTCTTCTGTAAGTTATATCTTGTGCATGTAGACTCTGTAAAGAGGTATTTCTATTCATGTCATTATGTGGGAAGAAAGGATTTCACTCAAGAAAATAATTTCAACAAAATAATTTTATTTATTAAATTATGCTTCCCAAGTCAATCCATTTTTTTCATCATTGATTGTTGAAATGATTCTGTTTGTCTGTACTCACTTGTGCATCAATTTAGTAAAAGGGCATACTGGTTCCTGTCCTGTCTGGCCTTTTATTGAAGTAAAATTAAACAATTTCAGGATTCAATTATTAATACCTTCCATCTATAAACCATGTCTTCATCTATAAACCATATTGACATTCAGTCTAGACATCTCAAGAGGCGATTCACTTCATGAATATCAATAAACAGGTTGTAAGGAGACTGGGAATATTAAATTATTTCAAAGTGTTTGACAGTTGACAATGTTAATACAATAATTAAAAGCTCACATCCCCTAAAAAAAAAAAGAAAAAAGAAAAAAAAAAAGAAAAAAAAAAAGGAGCTGCTCAGCATTTCCATGTAGAAAGCAGCAAAGTCCTTTACACCAAAGGTGTAAATCAACAATGCTGTGCTGTCAGTACTGGAGCCGTGTGGATTTCCACCAACTCTCGCACCACCTTCACAAATAAGGAAATACTCTTTTTGTCCCTAACGTGGCTTCAAGAACTGGCTTAACCCCAGCTTATGGACAGTTTGGCATTGACTTTTCAGAGAGAGGGAGGTAAAAACTCATTTGAAAATGGAAATCCTACCCTGCTTAACAGCTCTCCTTTGAAAAGGAAGCCGCAGGTAACCCAGTAAGCTGAAGACCCGGCTGCCCACTTGAGATGCAGTTTGGAAAGGACTGAGTTGGAGAGCAAATGGTAAAAATTCCCAGTGGAGTCTTTCTGTCTCTCTTGGTGCAGCATGTGTAAAGCTTCCCTGGATAGGAATCCATCAACTCAGAAAAGCTAATGATGAAAGACAGCAGATTTCTGTCAGGCATTTGTCTTAGCAATGACCTTCTGTGAGAAAATAGAACAATTGACCACAGGAACACAAATCATGTCTGGGGCCTCTTTGAAATTGCTTCTCGAGGTGTCTGGAACCTAATATCAATAGTCTATGTGTTTGAAAACTGGGAAAGCAAAGAAAAAAATCATCAAGTATTTATGGTTCTTAAAAAAAGGCAATGCAATAAATATAATGCTGTCCTGTGGAGGATGTCCCACTATGTTTTAGTTTATCTTGCTAATACCACGAGTTTAACATTCATGCAGATTTTCTTGTGTAACAGACCAGATCACCCAGTGCTTCCTTCTCCCTGCTGCTTGGACCAGAGACAGGCTAACAATTTGGCTGCAATTTTCGGACAGGAGTTGGGCAATTATACGGATAACAAAGTTCCTTAATTACTATTGTTAATACTAAATAAATCTTGGGAGAAATATTCAGCCTTAGGTACTGGTTACAATGTTTCTCACTGCAGCAGGATTAAAACCTGATGACATTTAATTTGAGCAAATAGAGAGTTTTTCAGCCCTCGCTGTTGTAACCATTATGCAACATGTTAATTAAAACCAGCTCTAATATTTTCTATTTGGAACTTAATTAACAAATACTGAAGACAATGCCATGTGTGCTTATTTTGCATGTAACCCACATCTCCTACAAAAGATTGCTGATAATTTCAGTCGTAACCTGTGGGTGCACGAAAATGAACCAGGTTGTATCCCAAAACTGATGACACTTTAATAATGTGCAGAAATAGCCTGAGGTGTGAACACACTCCCACGAGGAAGGCAGCTCAAACCGAGGTCGAAAGGTGCATTAAGGCTCACCTCTGTGTTATGTCAGTGCGCCCCAGGCTCCCACCGATGCATTTCCTACCAACCGACCCCACTGTCTCCCTGATGCTTCCCTCCTCCTCCCTCTCTTCCACCCCCCAAAGAGATCGCAGGAATGCCAATACAGTGGCCATCTCAATTAGCTTGGCAGTTTGGGGTCTGCCCAGGCCGCTGTTTCTCAAATGAAGTTGCTGTCCTGGGGAAGAGGTACTCTTCTAGACCGCCTCATCTAGCCCAGGAAGTTCACAGTTAGGCAGTGCACAACTCAAGGACCTAGGCTGTGATGTTTTTAATAATTTTTCCAGCCTGACGCTTGTAGGTAAACATCAACAGGACCTTCATCTTCCTCTCAGAGGGGTGTTCAAGTGGAGACAGGGCTGACCTCTGATGTGTGCCCTTTGAACACACATGTAGCACTGACTTGGCTAGAAAAGGAGCAAGAGTGCCTGCAGCATCTGGCAGTATCAGTTTCTTCATGAAATACCACTGATACAGGATTTATCACCTGCTGCATACTGAGTGATCCTCAAAATCCATGCATTCTCCCCAGCAACCTGTGCCCTGCCAGGGACCACTGGCAATTGCCATTGCATGGAAAAAGCAAGAGGATACCTGACACTATCAGTCCCCAGAAGGACTGGGCAGTAGATTGTCAAAGCAGCCCTACTATGTTGAAGGTACCCCTAGGTCTTGTCTGGGGTGCTCATCCATCCTTGTCCCTTCCCTTCTCTAGCAAAGGGATGACAAACACACCACCGGCCCTGAAGTTTCTTTTAGATGAAGAGCTATATGTATCCCCGATTCCCCAAACTCTTCCAGGGTTGGTTCAGGTTTCTGTCTTAGCCAGAGTGTTTTTGAAAAATTATTGGTTGTCTATAGTTGAAACATGCTAATTACTGTCCTGGCATCTGCCTTCACTGCAGACAAATCATTATTCATTGTGAGAGAAATGCTGCCCTCCAGCTGTCAGGGCAAGTTATTTGTAATCCTGACCAATTTATACTTTACAAATGAACTTTATAAAAAAAAGTATCATAAAGAAGAATGAACACTGCTCATAATCTGTAATCAGTCAGGATTAAAAATTACTTTCACCCAAACAGTCAGGGGATGATACTGGCTTTTGAGGTGATTGTAAGACACCATCTCTGGGTACACCAGTTTTCCATTAGACAATGAATGTAAAAGAGACTTAAAATGTAATCGTAAAAAAGAGTTAAAGTGTATTTAAGATAAATATTACAGTAAACTCAACAAGGCATACTTCAATTTTGTTCATATTTCAGGTGAGTGATTGTTTTAGAATCGTGGATATTTTCTTTTAATTAACTGCATCCAGTGGAGCACTGACATACCAGTTGGGTGTGTCCTTGTTGCATATACATTTATTTCAGATGCGTTAGACTAAAAGTGGTCCTTTTTCTTGGTGCTGATAAATGTAGGGATGTGCATAGATGATGCTGTGTGAAAACACTGGCTACTGAAATGCAGAACTGAGTCAGAAACATGTGCAGCATGCTTACTGGCCCCTTGCTATTCTTCCTACACTGCTTTTCCTTCCTTTTGTATGCACTCATTGAATTAAGCACGGAAAAGCATGTCCTGGGAGATATTTTGATGATTTAGGAACTTTAATGCTACCTTGTAATTTCTTAGTCATGTTTTTCCCACTTTCCAATATAAGACAATAAGGTTAAGAATAATTTGCACACTTAAATCCTTCCTTTTCAATTTATATTTCCACTTAAACAAGGCTGATAAATCACTCTGTAACCAGTAGTCATTGTGGGTATCTTCTGACATCAGGCTCTCATGTGACTCTCCCATGCTAAGAAAAAACAATATGTCAAGGTCCCTGTCACTCTTTTTGGCTGCAGTAGTGTATTGACAGCATCTAAATGTCCCCTTGGATTGACTGCTGGCAAGCTAGGGGCTGGTGAAGGTCTTTTCTCAGGATGCTGGGGCAGTTCAGAGATCTTTTTATGAGCCTTTAATATTCTCTCCTTTTACAGTATAGAGAAAATCCTCTTACTGTGTAGATCAGGTTATTTTACTTCAAGTCTGTAGATAACAGTAAGTTCTCCCCCTGATTTCAGTCTGAACCATGATGCTTATAGGTTTTCTGGTTAGAAGGAAGGGTGGTGTTCAGAGGTGATAGAGGATTTCCTAGTTCATATGGTGCTGTAATTGAGCAGGGGAGAATTTACACACACTTTCTTTTCCAGTCCTTAGGAGACACAACTCTTTCTATTTGCCTCTGTTAAGTTGAAGGACATTGATAAAACATCACAAGAAATAGTCCTTCCCTTATTTTTGGAATTTTATCCAACCGGCAAAGCGCCAGACAGACAGAAATTCCCTGTTAGATTAATCATCTTGCACTCACTGATTTGCCATATTTGCTCTGCGTAGTACATAAGATGGATGAAAATAACTTATGTATCAGTTAACTAATATGGTTATTGGTACTTGGTTTTTTTATTGCAAAAACACCTCTGAAACTAATCACAGAATCACAGAATTGTAGGGGTTGGAAGGGACCTCAAGAAATCATTGAGTCCAACCCCCCTGCCAAAGCAGGTTCCCTAGGACAGGTCGCACAGGTAGGCATTCAGGCAGGTCTTGAGTAACTCCAGAGGAGACTCCACAGCCCCCCTGGGCAGCCCATTCCAGTGCTTTGTCACACTTACTGTGAAAAAGTTCTTCCACATATTGGTGTGGAACTTCCTATGTTCAGGAATGATATTAGAGATACAGGATGATATTAGAGATACAGGATGATATTAGAGAAAAAGCATCAGTTTGGGAATATCAAAGCCTATGTGCCTATCAGTCAAAAAACTAGCTCCTAGTGTCTTGAAATTAGACGGTCGGGGAAGCACACTGCCTTGGAATTAAGCAGCATCTTTTAAAATGCTTTAAATTCCCAAAACACTTCAGAAAACTCTGAGTTGTATCTCAATACCAACTGCACAGGGACCAGCTGGACCAGCAGACTGTGTATGTGACTAAATTTTCTGGAACGTCTAAACTTTTCAAAACAGTTTTAATTGCTCAAAGGAGGAAGGGGAATAATTGGGGGAGAGAGAGCGCTCATATTTTCTGAAGGTAAGTGTTTTCTCACTGTCTCAGCAAATCAGAGACTTTTTTTGTTTCTCTGTTCAAACACCCTGCCTTGGTTTGGAACAAGACAGTCAATTAGGGTAGGTAGGTAATCACCAGGGATTAGATCCACTTGTAATTGGGAACGTTAATTTGACAGGAAACACTTTCTTTAGGGGGGAAAAAAAATAAAAAAAAAAAAAAAGAAAGAAAAGAAAAGGAGAGAGAGTAGTGCTGAGCTTTTCAGTGCCTGGAGCAGAACATGTCAGTGTCTCGGTTCCAAGGGTGGGGAAGTCCGTAAATCAGAGGGATCGCTGCTTTCTGTGGGAATACTGAACCTGTGCTTCGGTGACGCATGTGAGAATTTAAGAATCCCAGGAGACTTGAAATTGTTTTCAAAAGGTGCACAGAGCTTCATTACTAGAGGGGTTGTTCATTATCAACCCTGAAACGCGCCGTGTTGATCTTTTTGTGGGATACGATGTGAATATTAGGTGTCAGACACTGTGTATCAGACTGCCAGACCTTCTGGGCAAAACATGTTGCTTTTTAGCAAGATGTCTCATCAGAGGCAGGTTTTACCTCACAGTTTACACTTGCTGTGGGGTACCTTATACCAACTGTGCTTTCACACTGTTCAGCTGAATCCTGTGTGGTGCATTTTCACTCCAGGGCTCTTCTCCTGGAGAAGTTAATGGGCTGAAGGGTAGAGTGAGCAGTTACAAGCCACAGTTTGGAAGAGGAGTAGTTACCTCATGCTTTGTGTGCACTAAGAGCATCCACAGAGCCCATGAGTGTACTGTAGCTGGCAAATCTCAACCCCAAAGACCTGTATCAGCTCTGAAAGCCCTCTTCATGAAGACAGGTTTGCAGTGATGATTTTGTATGAAGCCTTGAGATCAAATGATGCAACATTTGCCACTCTGATATGGTTCATGGGTACTTGGCAACAACAAAAAAGTGGGCAGAAGGCACAAAACACCCAAAATACAGTGACCTCTTTATTTAAAGGCATTCATTTTTTCTCTCACTATGAAGCAAGATGGAGCTCAAAATTGGGCTGCATTTGGCAGGGCATTGCCAGCAGGCTGAGGAAGGTCATCCTTCCCCTCTGCCCTGGTGAGGCACATCTAGGTTCTGTGTCCAGAGCTGGGCTCACCAGTACAGGAAAGAATTGGACATACTGGAGGTCAGAAAGAGAATGAATAGAATTATAGAATCATAAAATAGCTTAAATCGAAAGTGACCCATAAAAATCATTGAGTCTAAGTCACTGGTCCTCAGAGGACTATCTAGCACTAAACCATACGAATAAGAGCATGGTCCAGGGACTGACCAGCTGCTCACTGAAGAACTTTTTCCTAATGTCCAACCTGAACTTCTCCTTACACATCTTCATTCCATTATCTCGTGTCCAATTGCTGGTCACCGGAGACAGATCAGCACCTCCCTCCCCTCTGCCCCCCTTGAGGAAGTTGTAAGACTGTGATGAGGACGTACCTCAGCCTTGTCTTCTCCAAGGTGAGTAAGACAAGTGACCTCAGCCACCCTCCAGAAATCTTTCCCTCAAGGCCATTCATCATTGTGGTTGCCCTCCTCTGGACACACTCCAGTAGTTTGATGTCCTTCTTATATTCAGGCACCCAAAACTGCACACAGGACTTGAGGTGGAGCTGCACTACTGTTGTGTAGAATGGGACAATCACCTCCCCTGACTGGTTAGCTGTTCTGTGTTTGGTGCACTGCAAGACCTGGTTTGCACTTTTGGTTGCCAGGGCACATTGGTGACTCATTCAAACTGCCATCAACCCAAACTCCCAGATGTCTTTCCATGAGGCTGCTGCCCAGCCTCTCATTCCCCACCCTGTATGAATAACCAGGATTACCCCATCCCAGGTGTAGAATCTCTCATTTCTTGTTAAATTTTATATGATTGGTAACTGCCAAGATCCCTAGTCTTTCCAGATACCTCTGCAAGGCCGGTCTACCTTTGAAAGAGTCCACAGGTCCTCCTAGTTTATTATTGTTGTGAAACTTAATGTACATTTGATTATGTGTCCAGAAAATTTATAAAAAAATAAGTAAAAAGTACTGGCCCTAAAATTGAGCACCAGGGAACCCCACAGGTGACTGTCCACCAGGCTCATGTAAGCCCATTTACTATAACTCTTTCAACCTGACCCATCAGTCATTTGCTGGACATTTTGGACTTTCTGTCCAGAAGGATACTGTGAAAGACAATATCAAAAGCTTTGCTACATTCATACTCACCAGACCTACTGTCTTCCCTTACTCAACTAAATGGGTGGTATTAGCACAAAAGGAAATTAAGTTGGTTAAGCAGGACTTTCCCCTCATAAACTCATGCTAGCTATGACCAATAACTATGTTGTCCCTCAAGTGTTTTTCAATAACTCCCAGGATAACCTTCACAGTTTTATCAGACACTGAAGTGAGACTGACAGGTCTGTAATTACTAAGGTCTTCCTTCTGACCCTTCTTGAAAATCAGGACAACATCTGCCAGCTTTCAATCAACTGAGACCAGTCCAGACTCCCAAGATCATTGAAAAATAATGGAGAGATGTTCCACAATGACTTCAGCCAGCTCTTTCAGTACCCTGGGATGAATTCCACCAGGACCCACAAACAGTCACATCCAGTTGGAGCATCAAGTCTCAAACAACTTCAGGGACAGTTGAGAGTTTATCATCTCCTCAACACAGGGTTCTGGGGGTCCCAGGGCTCACCATCACTGCTAAAGGCAGAGGTGGAGAATGAAGGGGAGAGACAGCATTGTCCCTAAAGATAAATTAGAAAGTTATGAATTATGCCGATGCAGTGCTGAAACTACCATCTTTCCCTGTACTGCAGGTGCAGGATGTGATGATCAGTGTTTAACCTCTTGAGATTAAAAGAAAAAAGAAGTCCATTTCTGCAGGTGATCATTGCCTGTCTTGTGTGCTTGCCTGGTCTGCATACAGCTGGTTCCCACATTCTTCCCAAGGGAGCTGTGACTCAGAGCGGGGAGTGACAGGAAAGTAGTGGATCCCTGAGGCAGAAAGGTGCTACCTCTGAGAGGGTGTCAAGAGCTCCAGCCTAACCAAGGAGAGGGATGGTAAATGGCAGGTGACAACCATGGAGAGCACAGTGGAGGATCAAAACAGCAGAGGAGGAGACCATCCCGGTAATTTCAAAAGGATGTCAGCATGGTCCTGCACTTCTCTGAGGCTCATATTAGGGCTGGGTTAAAAGATCATGCCTGCAGCAGCCCTTCGGTCAGAACTCTTGTGCAAAAAGACTCCCAGCCAGCTTCAGTAACACAGAGGTGTGTTTCATTCACTCTGTTCCTGGTAGCTGTGGCAATGCTGGAAATTTCTTCATTTCTGCTTTGGTCCCACAACTGCCTGTTAAACAACACATGCAAGATGTGTAGACACGGAACAGGTACTTTGAAGAGTGGTGCAGAAGGTACCCAGCACAGGGACGGTGACTGTTCAAACACCCCCGCATCCTGGAGCATGCGTGAGCTGCCGCGGCTTGTGCTGGCTCCACTAACCTGAGTTTTCAGAAGACATTGTTGGGGAGTCCTGATGGCAGGAGGAATGTTCTAGGGCAAAACTAGGACAGGATTACCATTCCTGCTTGCTTCACATTGATTCAAAGCATTTGGCAGGAGACACGGTGAATCACTAAGCTTGCCACTGCACAAGAATTACACTGGCATGATTATGCCTGATGGTTCGTGATGCTATTGTTCCTTCATAAAAAGTCTCCTCCCCATACCAAACACAAAGAAACCCAAATCCAGGGTACACCAAACGTGATGAAAGCTAAGGATTGAAAAGCGGTGCCTTAACAAGAATGAAAAGAGGGGTTTGTCAAGAAGTGGAGTCTGTTCCCTCAGGAAAACCTGGTGTTGCAACACAGGTTTATCTCTTGCTCCAGATGCTTCTTTGCACAAAACACAACATGCCTCTGGTGTGCATAGCATTTGCTTAGCTGGGTACAAACTATTCCAGAGGTGTAGTTAAAGTCTGAGGAAGGGGAGATGTGGTTGAAAGCCTGAAGCCAGAGGACACAGAGTCCTGATTCTTTGGTGTTACAAAGAAAGGGGAATTCTCAGTGGGAATAACCTATGAGTTTCTCTAAAGAATGACCTTTTCCTCCCAGCACCTCAGTAATTCAACCACCATCTGGTAAAATCAAAACATTTCTAGTAAGTTTTCCTAAATTAAAATTTTATTGATAAATTATTGAACCTAAATAAGAATGTTTATTTTTTTAAGCCATATGTTTCATTTTGTATCAGTGCAATAAATCATCATACTTCATTACCCTATTAGCATACTGATTTATGTGAGATGCAATCTAGGTCCCTCTTCACTTCTATTGCCTGGGCTCCTGAAGCACTGTGCTTCTCACAACGCACTGTGGATTTCCTATGACTCATGAACGGCTACTCAGATTTCTAAGAATGAAAAATAAAGATTATTGAGTACTAGCTTCTCCAAGGCATCTTCACACTATGGGACATTAATGAACATATTACCTGGGGGAAAAAAAAGTTTTACTGTTCACTAAGTAAGAAGAAAATATTTACATTTTATGAAAAACCAAAACACATAATCTCACACAAAATTCTAAAAATACATAGCAACAAAAATTTTGAAAATTTCAAATTTGTGCTCTGATCTAAGACAAAACCAAAACCAGATGCTTGTATCCTGCAGGACTGGTCCAGTGTTCAGTTTGTTCCTTGCTTTAATTCATAAAATAGCACAATCACAGAACAGTTTGGGTTGGAAAGGACCTTCAACATGATCTAGTTCCAACCCCCTGCCATGAGCAAGGCCACCCTCCATCAGACCAGGTTGCCCAAAGCCCCACTCAACGTGGCCTTGAACACTGCCAGGGAGGGGGCAGCCACAGCTTTTCAGGGCAGCCTGTGCCGGGGCCTCATCTCTCTCACAGTAAATATTTTCTCCATAATATCTAATCTAAACATACCCTCTTTCAGTTTAAGAACATTACTCCTTGTCCTGTCATCCCCTGACAAACTGTCCCTCTCCAACTTCCCTGTAGCCCCTTCAGGAAGGCCACTAGAAGGTTTCCCTGGAGTCTTCTCCAGGCTGAAGAAGCCCAACTCTCTCAGCCTGTTTTCATAGCAGAGGTGCTCCAGCCCTCCAATCATCTTCGTGTCATCCCCTGGATTCACTCCAACAGCTCCATGTCTGTCTTGAACTGGGAACCCCAGATCTTGAGGCAGTTCTCCAGGTGGGGTCTCACCAGAGCAGAGGGACAGAATCCCCTCCCTTGTCCTGCTGAGCATGCTGCTTTTGATGCAGTCCAGGATATGGTTGCCTTTCTGGGCTGCAAGTTTGCATTACCAGCTCATGTTGACCTTTTCTTCAGTCAACACCCCCAAAATCATACTCATCAGGGCTGCTCTCAATAATATTCTTTGGTTTAAATGCTGGTATAATCACAGAAAGATCATTGGATACTCATATAATAATATAATGGAAAAAAATGTGTCTAGAATGAGATGCACGAAATGATCATTTATTTTCAATGAACTTATACTCTTGCTCCAGTATGTGTGCTAATAATTAAATAATTGCTTTCAAAATATTTTGGACAAGAAAATATATCTTAGCTTAAACATATGATATTCTAACTCTACAGTCCCAAATCTTTCTAGGTGGTTTTGTCAGGAGTAAAACCACGTCCTTTTAAAGTCTTTCATTTGAATAGCACCTCCCAAGTACCTTATTGGAGAGAAGATCAACTGCTTTGCTAAACCCTGCCATCTATCACATTCAGAAATTAATTTGGCCAGGGTGAAGTCATCCTAACAGAAACAATTTGGGTTTTATCTGTTTAAGCTGTATCAAAAACATTTCCTAATACATTAGGGAACTATATGACAGATTTAAACAATTGCATTTCTAGAATAATTCCTCCAGTCATGATGTTAATACAACCTGGTCTGCTACACACAAGAAAAAAAGAACATCTGAAGTGAGTGCGTCTTCATTTGATTTGCAATTATGGTGTGGGCAAGCCAAGAGAAGCAGAGCAGGAGCAGTGTTCATGCTGCTTATGGGTTCCATCCACTGTGCAGGAAATTCTAGGTGAGGCTAAGGTGAACTTCGGATACCTTAAAGTGTCCATTTTACATGTTGCTATGTGTTATTTGTTCTATGAGAACACTCAGTATCTAATATTCCTGGTGCTCTTTGTTTAAGGCAAGATGGCCACTGCACCAAAAAGTATCCGGAACAGAAAGAACATAGAATTATTTTTTAAGACATTCAACAAGCCACTGTCCTGTTTTATAGATATAGAAAGTCATTTTGTAACAGGACCAGAATACTAAATCTAATATCTTAAGGTTATTGCTGAATTATGGAATTCGGGCTCAGCTACACCTAACATGTGAATGTCTTGTTTTGTTTGCCCAAGAGAAAATGCGGATCAGAGCAATACACATTCTTACAAAAATAGGAGCAAATCCTGTACAAATCTGAAATATCTTCATCCTTATTTCAGATCAAGGTCTAACAGGAAAAAGCACAGGCTGAAAAGATTGGTATCATCAGTGTAGGAATACTAGAGAAACAACTTGGGACAACTGCAGAAGGGGCAAGATAATTGTTGCTGAGTTCATTTTCTGTCTCATTTACTGTATGAATGCATTATGATGAAAGCTCACTCTTTCTATCCTATAAATTGGTGTTTTTTATATGGACAATTAACTGGACTGCACGTTATCTGCTAAAAATCAAATAACCTTGGAGGAGAATATGCTAACTTCGACAAGAGAAGTGGCAACAGTTGAAGTGTTTTCTTTACATGGATTCATTGTCATAAGACTTACTCTTTTCAGTACATCAGTTGGCTTCATTACAGTGTTCTTGATAGGATATTGTGATTAAACTGCAGGATCCACAAATGGTTCAGCAGCAGGGTTATAGAGTACTAAATTATGAAGGACAGAGTGTTAAAACTATCAAAAGATAAAGGAGTAAAAATATCCTTTTATTATAAATTAACAATGAGATGTTAAACATTAGATCTGCCTAGAAAAGCAAATCAGGCACACTGGGAAGCATATTAAATAGATATAGCCCACTTTTATGCAGCCCTGAAACGTGGTAACTCAGTGTGTCTTCTTTGCCTGGTGGGGAGTCCAGATAGCAAATGTAAATGTAGAAAATGCTAAATTTGCTGTAGACTTGAAAGATATATTTTGTTTTATGAGGTTTAAGGCAGATAATATTATTTGCAAACCAGGTTATATGTTGTTTAATTTAAATTTCCAATAACAAACAGGTGCTGATTACAGGGTGAGGGTGTCCTGTCAGCATCAACTATAAATTCAAAATAAGCCAAAACACTTATGTGTCTAATTCTGCAGGTACTCATACACATGATTAAGCACACAGATAGTCCTATTAAGGCCAGGGAAATTCTCTGCGCTGGACTGATAATCAGTAAGATCTTTGTGAAACATATACTGTCATTTCCAGCCTGATCTGGAAAAATGAAGACTCTGGGTACATCTTTCATGAGAAATACCCTGAAATATGTGATCACAATGGAAGACTCACAGGGAAAGCAATTATTTTTTATTGTCATGATTATTAATTATTGCTGTTAAGTGTTATAGGAGATGCAAAGGTCAAAGAGTTCTAGAGAGATTCCACTCTGAAAGATTAAGCCTTGCTTAACAATAGGGATAAAGATGTTATATATGTTTCACTCAAGAGGTTTTGTTTTCTGCAATTTAATCTACATATGTGGTATTATCAAGAGTGCCAAGCCATCCAAAAGAATATAGCCTTGGACAGTTTGTGTCCAAAACCAAATGCTAACTATGGGTAGGAAATTTCCTGTCACAGTATTTCTCACTCCATTATCTGACCATTTTATTGCAATAAGAATAGTATGAACAAAAACATCATATATTTTTTAAAAAAATATGTTATTATAACTTCACCCACGCACATAATTAGACCTCAGTTTATATAGATAATTTGGCTACTCCAAACAGATCGCATTTTTCCCAAGGGAAAAGAAGTTTCTATAGATTTATATAATTGTTTCTAAATTATCTCAGACATTTTGAAGCCTATAGCATTAAGATTCCAAGGATAAGGAGTTTTAATTGCAAGCTGCCAGTATACTTATACTGGTACAAACAGCATAGCATGCTTAATAAAAAAGTTGCTGTTTTTCCTAAATAGTGTCTGAAATTTCTGAAGGACCCCTTGTCAGAGCTGCTCACAGCACAATTTCTCTCAGTGCTGGAAAAATTCCAGCCTAATATCCACCTCCTTTTAAATGTGATTGAAAAATGGATCAAGAAAACTTGTTCATTTACCTCTTCCACATCAACAGGTAGTCACGAGGATTAACCAGACATATCAGTGCTGGGTTATACATAAAAAGGCCTGTAATGCTTTTAATTCACAATTTGTGTAAGTTCAAACCTTACCCAGATGACTTGTTTTGGTAACATCAAATTCACCATTACACTTACACTTTATCAAAAGATCACATTGGAGTTTAAATCCTGATAGTTAACACTTGAGATCTATCTGTAAACAGCAGAGAACTTAACAAGAAAACAAACTAAAGAAAATTAAGAAAAAAATTTTAAAAAAACCCTGTTGATATTCTCTCTGCAGGAAATCAAACAGTTCAACCATTTTTATCAAGAAAAGAGATAAAAAGCAATTTTCACATGGAAGTGAAATTTAGAGAATGTTTTTTAACCATAATTTCTTTCTAGAGAGGGAAAAAAGAGCTCATCCATATCAGTGTCACTGAAAAAAAAGATTTGGGGAGCCTGTAGTGTGGTTTTCAACAGCCACAACATGGCTGTTTTCTCTATAGCTGAAGAGTGGCATTCCTCAGGGGTTGGTATTAGGACTGGCAATTCGACATCTTTCTCAGTGACATGGACAGCGGGATCAAGTGCACCCTCAGCAAATTTGTTGACAAAACCAAGCTGTGTGGTGCAGTCAACACCCTGGATGGAAGGGATGCCATCCAGAGGGACCTTGACAGGCTTGAGAGGTGGGCACATGTGAACTCCATGAAGTTCAGCAAGGCCAAGTACAAGGTCCTGCACATGAGTTGGGGAAATCTCCAGACTGTGTGAAGAATGGTTTGGGAGCAGCCCTGAGAAAAAGGACTTTGGAGTGTTGATTGATGTAAAGTTCAACATAAGTTGGCAATGTGCACTTGCAGCCCAGAAAGCCAACTGTGTCCTGGGCTGCATCAAAAGCAATGTGGCCAGCAGGTTGAGGGAGGTGATTTTTTTTCCCTCTGCTCTGGTGAGACCCCACCCAGAGTACAACACTGACCTCTGGGGTCCCAGTACAAGAAAGCAACATGGAGCTGTCTGAGCACATCCAGAGGAGGCCACAAACACAGTCAGAGGGCAAAGCACCTCTGCTATGAAGACAGGCTGAGAGAGTTGTTCTTGTTCAGCCTGGAGAAGAGAAGGCTCTTCTGCAATAAGAGAGACCTTATTGCAGCCTTCCAGTACCTGAAGGGGCCTCCAGGAAAGGTGGAGAAGGACTTTTTACAAGGGCATGGAATGATAGGATGAGAGGTTATCAGCCTTAAACTGAAGGGAGGTAGATTTAGATTAGTTATTAGGAAGAAATTCTTCACTGTGATGGAGGAGAGGCCCTGGCACAGGCTGCCCAGAGAAGCTATGGCTGCCCTCTCCCTGGCAGTGTTCAAGGCCAAGTTGGATGGGGCTTTGGGCAACCTGGTCTAGTGGAGGATGCTTCTGCCCATGGTTCCAGGGGTTTGGAACTTGATGAGCTTTGAGGTCCCTTCCTACACAAACTATTCTGAGATTCCATGATTCTATAATGCTAAACAACCAGGTCTCAAACTGAGGCCTGTAACATCTCAGATTTCCCATGTGGAGGAACCAGAGGAAGACAAACAGCTCAGATGATGGGCTACACAGGAAAAACACCTTTATTTAAATAGGGTAGTTAGTGTGCATGAAGGGTAGAAGCCTTTAAATGAAAGGCATTCTGTGACCAGGAAAACACTAGAGATGGTAAAGGGGTCATTTTGTTAAGTTTTTCAGTACAAAAACTTTGTAAGCATGCCAATAAAAATGTTTAGGTATTGATCATCAGCCTCTAAAAAAAATGTCACTGGATATTTTAATAATATCTTTTATTCTAAACCATAATATCCCCAGTACACGCTTTGGATAACAGGGTCTCTGAGAGGGCCATTGCAAAGGCAAAAGTAAAAATTAAATTGTATTAAGAAATTAGCACACCAGCAGAGCTGTTCCCCACACTTGGCGACTAGTGCAAAGATGTGCAGAGGTAACAATTGTTCCCTTGTTACATGTGCAGTGAGAGTGACTCTGGCTGGTGCTGCTGGTGCACAAAGAGCTCTGGTTTGTGTTGACGTGAAATGGTTCTTTTTAAAATTTCTGATCAAACTTCGGTTCACACTAGTGTCTCACGTGTTATGCAGAGATGCTCTGCTGGGCATTTCTTGTATTTTCATTTTTTGGGGAGAGGTGAAGGTTTAAATCTCTGTGGGAGATATCATAACTAATTCTCACACATAATTGCATATGCATAGAATAAGTGAGAATCCCTCTCACAGAGCAGAAATTGGATTGAGAGGAACACCTAATAAAATTACATATGATTACTGAAATCTTGAGTACTTAATTACATTTTTTAACCCATGGCTCTTAGACTTCCCCAACGGAGCTATAATCAAACCATGTCCATACTGGAGGAGGGGAAGAAAACAGCATTCATAACAACCAAGATGACTGCAGCAAATGGTAGTGTTTTTTACAAGAAATGCCAACATGAAAATGCTCAAGGCCTCTCTAGCAAGTCATAAATACCATGCAAGATCAGGATGTCTAAATATTTTAACTCTCTTTGCTGCAATGCATTTCCTGGTTAAATTTTGCTCTGGCACCATTCAGATGGCAGGGTTGTTAATGCTATGGTCTGACATCATGGTCTCAGCCAGGCCACCTTGTCTTCTTTGGGTGCAGGTGGCTGGGGTGTGGAGCCAAGCTGCCCTGTCAGTCTCCAGGCTGATACCACCCAGGCTCCATGGATACTGAAGCAGGAGAAAGGATCAACCATTTTCTGTTCTTTCCAGAAAATGGGAAAGAGATAAATGTGCTTTCTGAAAGTGCAACATCTTCAAGGGGAAAGGAACAGTCAGCCTCATGCCAAGAAAGTTGGAGACAAAGAAATGGTCTCAGGCTAGCTAAAAAATCTTCACTATGTTCTGGGACTGTCTTTTTCTCCACACTGTCTCTTTCTCACAGAGGGTGTATGATGCTGTTCAAAATCTGCTATATAGGGGATAAAACCAGCCTTACCTCCATCCTTGAGGCTGATTAAATTACAATAATTTACTGCTTCCTTCTCTATGCACTGCTTCTGTTGAGTGAAGCAGACAGTGTACTCACTCAACAAAGACAAACTTTGAAAGGATCTGTCTCAATAGAAAACAACTTTGGTACATGAAAATCTAAACAAAGCAGCAACATGCCCTGCACAAAGAGGCTTTAATGAATACTCTTGTGAAGGCATTTCTAAACTGTAAAGCAGGTTGTCTGATGAAAGCAGCATTGTGCAAAACAGACAGAATATCAGTGTGACGTGGATACATTCAAAACATGGAGAGATAGCAACTTAAAGAGTTGGGATTGTTTCATACACCGAGGATATCTGTGCTGGCAATAATCTTCCCAAGCATCTGAATGTTAGGATGTTTTATTAGCCGCCTTCTTTACTTACATCACTTAACCCATAAAAGTTGTGTTTACTCTTTTCCTTGTAATGTACACTTGCTTTCCTTCCCCTCCCTCCACCAGACAAGAAAAAAGGACTGGTTGGGGAACTCTTTGTACATAGAGTACACAAAGACTTTTCCCGATCAATATTTGACATTTCTACACTCACTAACATTTTGTATTTGTTGTTCTCAGAGTCTTCACTTGTTTGTATGTGAAATAAAGCATGCTCTGCTCTTCAGACTGGTGAGTTTGAGCAGCATGTGTTACAGACTGGTACCGACTGCCTTCAACTCGGACTGTAACATTAGCTGATCACCAGATAAAGTGTTAACATCTATGCTGTGTGCATGTTTTCATTTTGAAAAACAGCACAGTCAAAATATTTGCTAGAAAGTAAAAGGACTGTTTCAGCACATGGGGGTAGTCGAAGAGTCATTTAAAACAGGGGCTAATGCACATATTGGAAAAGAATAAATTACTAAGGCAAAGTCAAAAAGGATTTGCAGTTTGAATGCAACGTCAAACCTAATTTGCCCTTTCTTTGTATGTGCTTCTGAACTGAGGAATGACAACAATGTAGGTTTCTGACACTGGAGAATTGTGCCTCTTCACATTTTACACACTAGTTCAATGGATATTCTCATGTTATAGTTATTTATAACAGTTAACTGTCACTTAATGAAAATGGGTATGAAAAGAAAAAAATGTCAGCAGTATACTACCTATAAACATAAAAGTTTGGGGTTTCTCTAAAGCTAAAACCCCTTCATGAACAGATTAGCTAACACTGGGGGTTTACTCACAATACTTTATCCTTCAAGTCCAGTGTCCCTACATAGCACTGTGAATGTGAGAGCAATGAGAGCTTAGCTTTGTTTGGGGTGAAATGTCTCAGAATGGTTATAAGAACAGTTAAAATGGTGTTTTCCTGAATATATATATATCAATCTTATTAAAGAATAAAAAAAAAAAAAAAAGAGGAAGGAAGTGACAGAACTTACATACTATACTGTCAAGTTCATTCATTCACCTCTGAATTTCCTGGTTTAGCAGCATAGAAACCATCTTAAAAAACCCACCAGATCCTATGGTTTTCTTTAAGAAATTGCTTAGAATTAGCAGGATTATTTCTCATATTTATTGGGAGCCTTCTAGACTTAGACACAACACAACAAATTATGATTTGCAATCTGTTTACAGTATACAAACAATACAGGTCACTAACCAGGAGGAGGCAAACTACTGCAGCTGATTAACTGGAGACAATAGAGGACAACCTAAAACTACTGTTGATACTTCTACTCTGTGTTTTTGCTCTTTTCGTTCCGATTTGCCACACAATAATAATAGCAATAAGTAACTTGGCATCTCCATAATGTTATTCTTCCTTAGAAGAATGGTTGGAATGGTTCTTTTCAGGTTTGCTTCAGATAAAACAGGTCAATACCCAGCAGACTGAGGGCAATCACGCCAAACTACTCATTCGTGACTTCATTTTCAGGTGTGTTCTTGATGTTATCAGTTGCACACAACCCTAACTTCACCTGCTCTTAATACCTTTGAGTAAATGGAGCAAGAGGAAGTCTCTGGATTGGATATGAAATACCTCTCAGAGAATATACTCCTGACCTTTTGTTGGTGCTGTCTTTAATTTACTGTTTGCTAATAACTGGTCCTGTATGTTAACAACCAAGCAAAGAGAAAGCCAGCTAATAAGTGGAATGTGAAGATAAACAAGGTTTTAGAAAATACAAACAATTCCTTGCCCATACAAATAATGTGTGCATCTACCACATCATTCCTAGGCTGAAAAATCTTCTGCAGTATAGGTGTAAGTCACATCAAGTTATTAAAAATATGTCCGATTTAACTATTGCACATGTTCAAGGTGTATGTAACACAATTGTGTGTTACTATAACCTCCTTCCCACAAGGCTTGAACTTTGTGGCAAAAATTTCTTTTGGCCTTGTTGGAAAAGGGCTGAGACCTACACAAAGGACTTTGAAAAATCTAATAATCTGGGTATTGCATACAAGTTTTTTGTAAGCATGCAATTAAGCATGTGAGTACTGAAATAAATAAGGTTGGGCTTACTGTGAATTTGTGTCATGGTCAGATGGATTCCCAGGGGTCCTTGGCAGTGTGAGCTTAGACTGAAACTTTTGGCAGAGAATTTAATGTTGCAGCATTTTCCTTAGCTGTCATGTCAACAGGCTCTCTTCTGCATGGCCTCACATCCTTCCATTTCCATTGATCCTGTAGGAACATAACAACTATTGGATTGCTATCATGCTGACAAATGTGGGGGAAAGAGTGGGGCCTCTAAAATAGAAAAGCAAGATCCTACAAGCCTTGATTCTTTAGGAAACCAGTGTTAAAATGCATATCTTGTTTACTTCTCTATGCCTTGGACTTCACTTTTGCTAGTATGCTCAGGATAAAATACAGAAAAGCCAGATAAATTACAGTCTTGGTTGAATTCTTCTTCCCTACTTACCAGAGGACAACCCAGACTACTTCTGTTTCCTCAGCTGAAAAATGTGCACTTCATCATATCTAGGAACAGAAGTTGTCAGGACACAGTTGAAATACCTGGACCTACTTTTAGATGTAGGAAGGTATCTGAAAATGCTGCATATTCAAAAAGGCAGCCCATAGGAACATGTCTTTTCTTTGCAAGATCTTTGTTGCTAGCACAGAAAGATAGTGGAGCAGGAAAGGGTATTGGAAGGAAATTTGGAGTTAGGAATACATCTCTTGCTTTAGCAGGTTGAACCCATAGGAATTTCAATAGGGCAGCAAAACCTGTTGCTCACAGTGAGATAACTTTGAAGAAACTGTTGTGAATGGAGACCTATGGGAATTTCCTGTCCTTTAAGCAGGTTTTTCTTGTAGAGGGAATAACCTGGCCCCTTACTACCCCTCTCTTTCTATTTCTCTCCCACGCATGCAGAGGACATAAATATTGTTGAAATGTCAGTCTTTATCATCATCAGCTGTTCACAGTCTCTGAGCTATAGACTGCATTTTCACATGCAACCCCTTCTGGTATCAATCCAGGACATTTCACTGAGCTTAAATGTGTCATCTAATAAAGTAGCAACCCTTACTTACCTGGCAGAATTGTTGAATAAAGTCAATTTTATTAAAAAAAAAAAAAAAGTTTGCATCTGCATTGTTTGAGTTTGAATCTCATTTATATCCCAAATAGAGATCCTGGGGGCAACTCGGCTCATCTGTGCTGGCTGTTTGGGGAAATTAACTCTGTCCTGGCAGAACCAGGACAAACTGACACTAGAAAATTTTGTTATTTCTATACAAAAAGGCAAGAAATTAAAGAAATTAATTTTCTGTATGCTAAGAAAAAAAAATATTATTCCAAGACACAACTGAAATATAAACCTTTCTAGTGTCTTCTAGTGGAAATTCCTCTTTGTGACAATGACATTTAGAAACTTTGAAATAAAATAGCACAGATACCACTTTTTTTCCTAAATATTTTTATATTGAAATACTTACCAGTGTTACCGTTGCCTGTAACTCATCAGTTCTAGAAACTGAGATTTTTTTCTAATAAAAAACAGTCAACTCTCCATACTCTTCAAATTATGTCACTTTACATTTAATATTATATTAAGGTTTACATTAATATGCAAGTTATTAATATGCAGCCACTTATCAAGAGGACTTACACTGATTTTTGTTATATGAGTTGGGCATATCAAATCAATGTTTTGGGTCCTTTGAACATCAGTGACCCCAAAACACAGTCCAGGCAGCAAATGCAGACGTAAAATTTCATAACTGTGCTCAGTTCCAGTCAAGTGAATGAGCTTTGGTTTTAAACCATCTCTTCATGAAAGCCTGTCCTCTTTTCCTATTCAACATCACTCAGCACTTTCTAATAAAGAATTCAAAATTAAATGAGCCAAAAGGTGAGGATTCAAGATATTACATAAGGTTTTATACAATAAAATCAAAACTAGTCCACAATGCAACTGTTTTCTTGAAAGCCTGTGCTCCTTCCTACTAAGTTCTTTAAATCTATTTCACTGAAAAAAAAACCCCTGAATATTCAAAATCAACATATTAACACCCATCAGGTTGATACAAGGACTTACATCCCCAGCCATATTTTCAAAGACTTGTTTCCACACTGTAATAAGGAGATGCTGAACCAAAATTCTGCTTGAAGAAGGACTGGAAGGATACCTTTTTGTTCCTCATGTGCAGATGTACTTGATGAGACATCTACAAAAGTTCATCACTCCCTGTTCATCAGAGTGTCGTGATAGGACAAGAGGGAATGGCTTCAAACTGAAAGAGGGTAGCTTTAGATTAGACTTTAGGAAGAAATTCTTTACTGTGAGGGTGGTGAGGCACTAGCACAGGTTGCCCAGAGATGTTGTGGAAGCCCCATCCCTGGAAGTGCTTAAGGTCAGGTTGGATGAGGCTTTGGGCAACCTGATTTAGTAAGGGTGTCTTTGCCCATGGCAGAGGAGTTGGAACTACATGATCCTTGAGGTCCCTTCCAACCCAAAGCATTCTATGATTCTATGATACAGCACCTTTCACAACACTAAGGGTTTAATTGATCACTCCTATTAAAAGACAGTTCCAGAATCTTACTACACTTGAGTTTAGAAACCATTTTCTCATTTCTAGACTTAATGTGTTATAGGATAATATTAAGTTATTATATTTGTATTAGCATAAAAAACATCCTCATGCTGATTCCCAACATATACTTATAGCCACCCACCTCAGCTCATCATAGAGTTCATTTTCCTATGATAAATACTTTTCACTAGGTATCAGGAAGATTTCTCCCTACAAGATTCAAGTTAAAAAGTCTACCCTGTACCTGGACCATGGGGCTTGGTCTGATGTACTGAGCTGTTTCACTTGCTTGAAATGAACTATCCTTATTATTTGATAATTAAGGAATAAGTAAATCTTGAGCATGTATGGAAACTTAAGGGAATAATATGCAGTACCTTCTCAGTGATGAAGACTAACTTTCAAATCCAGTTCAAAAATGTATCCAATTTGTTTATCTCTTTCTTCCCTCCTGCCATAGCATCATAATCAGCTGCCTTTGATATTCAAAAGCTAGTGAGCAAGAGAATTAAAGATAATCATCAGTTAAGATGATAATCACAGGAATAAATTGGGAGTACATTAGATTGCTTTTTATTATTCCACATAATTGAAGATCATTTCTAAAATTGTTATTTATGTCTTTATGCTGTAAAACCAATGACTTCTATGTCTTTTGTATGGAGTATGTAGTAAATGCTTTTCCCAAGTACTTATGTAACACATCAAGCTTGGGTCTCTTCAACCACATCTAAATAGAAAAATGACTGAATTAAAAAAGATATACTCTTCATATGGCTGGTTAAGGCTGATGAAAACAACTGTTGAGAAAAGCATTCTCATTTTCATGGTCTATAGAGACAGACTATATCTCAGCACAATAAATCAGTGAGTTTCCTTTTTAGACAAAAGAGGTTTGGGACTGCATTTTTACTAGAGAAGCATTCAATGCATCTTTGACATACATTTAACTGAGACAGATCATGCTGAGATGTCATGAATACCTCCAGGTTTCATTCCTGTGACTTTATCTCATTCTGATCTGTGTTGGTGTAACTGCAGCTTGACAGCATTTACAGCAGTGGAGCTCTACCTAAGCAACACCTGAATAAGTAAAGTTATGAGCTGGGTCTTTGGACATTTTCTTCCTAATTTAAATTTTGCATGAGCTCTGAAAAATTCAGACTTACTCTTAAAATTACATTTCATGAGGTTTATGTCCAAATAGAAAATACCACAAATGTTCTGTGGTTTCACCACAGATCTTGCACCAGTAATGTTTGTTTCCACAAAATCGCTACAAATGTTTTGAAGCTCTCAAGATGGGAAGAATATGTAACAGAATAAAAATGCTGATATTGGATGTGAGCTTTCTGCTCTGTCCATTTGGTGGGATGTGTCTCATTGGTCCTGGGTCAAGTCCTGCAAGTTTTACTCAATTATGATCTCAACAGCCATCTCAGTATATATTACCCTGCTATTTGACTCAGTGAAAATCATATCAGGAAAAGGGCTAGATTTCCTAGCCGCAAAGAAGGACCCATACGAGATGGTCACAAATCCCATCCTAATAGCAGTCTATAACCCTACCTCATTTGCACATGAGGCTGTATCTTGAAAGTCTTCTAGCTGACACAGAGCTTCCCTGTGGTATTAATGATTATTCATCTGAATGAAAGGTCTGTAGGAACCTCCACAGCTCTCACAGAAGAGAAAGTGAGGAATGAAATTCAAAGCCTCTCCCCATCCCTGTGTATTCATCTGTGCCTTGAAATCCAGGCCAAGGATTTGGCTCATTATCAGCTATAGCCCTATTAGTGATTTCTTTTACAGAGAATGACATGCATTCTGAGCACACCTAAATCCATCCTGCCCTTGCCCTGAAGGTAGCTTATTCTCTTCTTAAACCTGCCTTTGGAGAGTTTGAACAAATAGTAACTCAGACTAGTTCTGACCTGTTTTCCTACTGTCTTAATTGTCTTGCCAATTAGCTGGGCTTCTAAAATTTTTCTCACATGATTCACATATGTCTTTCTTCTGCACAGCATGCCATTTCTATGTGTGTGAAATGAAATGCATGGCAGGACTTAGCCATGCTCTTTCCCTTAACTGAAAATTAGAATATTCCAAACTTCTATTGACATTTGTCTTTACTGCACAGTACGGTGCAGTTGGGTTTATTTGTCATTTTATATTTACACAGGGTCTTGTGCATCAACAATATAGCTATTGCTTTAATTTGGTGGGGAGTTCAGTAGTGATGAGTTTTAGATGGCATACCTACTTCACCCAGAGCAGTTGGTACCTTATGAATTTTTAAAAGGGAACTTCTTCCTCAGTAAAAAGCAATGAAAATGGAGCGATACCACTACAAAAAAAAACCTTTAAGTCTAAAATTTAACAATAATAATGATTATGATTATAACGGTGTATTAAATTCAAGGAATGAGCAATCAACACGATTATGGACCCCTAAGAGATTTCTATTAGCCATGTCATGTACCCATCTGAAAGGTGACCCATCATTTTAAGTACTGTGCTAAGTATCAGAGTTCTTAAACCGATCTACAGGCTAAATGGAATAGACAGAGGCTCATAAGTTAAGTGACTGCTTCAAGCCACATGTGAGGTCTGTGGCAGAGACAAAAATAAAAGCCAAGCCTCCTAGATCCTACTCCAGCAGTATATACACTGTGCTGCAGTGTCTTTCTATATCTTCCAAGATGGTTTCCAGACCCCTATGTGCTGTGTATACACAGCTACATCTGTGTTGGAAGCACTTCACATGTCATCCCTGAAATGCAGCATGGCTGCTTAAAAATGCACAAAAGCAACACGAAGAGTAGAGTGCTAGGAATGAACAACTTCTTATCCAGCTGGAATTGAAAAGTCCTCAGTTTTTCAAAACAGTAAGCTAAAAAAATGTGGGAAAATGTGAGTTTCTCAGTGCATAATTCTTTCTCTGCAGAATATTAGTCACAAAGATTTGGAAGGAGCTACTCACTACTCACTATGGACTATTGTTATTATGCAGACACATTAAAACCAATGTAGCAAGAATATCTGGAATGGGGTAATGTCAGGTTTTCAGAATTTGTAAATATCTTCTCCTGACCTGTTTCTCACTGATAAAATAGGGCGTCTTATCTGAAAAATCCTAGCTCAGGAATGGAGTTGCCATTAGCTTCAGGATCAAGCATTCATTAACCTTGTTCAAAGGCAACAGTCAACTCCACAGGACAGTTCTAAGAGAGTAATAAGGATCTGATATGGCTATGTGTATGTCTAGGGGTTGCATAAAAACAGTCTGTGTGTTGGTAGATAATTATTTTGTATGAGTTCTGGATGTTGGCCCAGATAAACAAAGGCATTTAGGAGTCAAAGCTACAGTTGTTTAATGCTGAAATGTTTTGCAAAGCCTTTCCAAGAGCTGTCAACTCTTTTAGGCTGACCTGTGGCAAGCTGAAATAAGATGGTGCATGCTTTATTTATGGTGTTTCATTTTTATCTGTTCATATATTCATTGTTTTGATAGACAGTGCTATCTTTGAATGATTTTTGTGGAAAGATGCCTTTCCATTAGTAAATTGCTTTTTGAGATGCAATCTCTTCAGCAACAGTCAGATGTTGACCCCACTCAGGAGAGTACCCAAGGAGTGAAAAGGCCTCACTAATAAAAACTCTCTGCTGTCTCTAACATTTGAATATGGTTGTCTTTTAACCTCTCCTTGTTATCCTGGGAAGAGGGAGGAGTTTTTCTATAATGAAGGCTTCATAATACTAATCATGAAGTGGAAAGGCATGAAAACCCACTTTGCCACACAGAAGTAGGACAGACAGCCCCAGAGAGGCCTCTATGAGAGTCATCCCCTTATGGGAGGCCCAGAGACCAGCAAGGACTAAAGTTTCTGTTAAAGAAGAAGAGGTACCACAGACCTCAGAGCCTGGAAAGAAGTACTCCACCTCCCCATGATCATCTTTGATGTGATGGCAATCTTACATCAGGTCTACAGAGAGCTTGCCAATTCTTAAAACTTTATCTAGCATAATGTATCACCTAGAAAGAGATTTCAGACATCTCTCAGAGATTTTTTTTTCCCTAACCTATACTCATAAATGCATTCATGGTTCTGCCCACATAGGATGATCTAAGTCCAATAAAGCTCTTTAGAGTCAGGAGCCTTTCACCCTACTGCTTAGGGGAGGAACAGGATTGCCCCACTCCTTCCAACCTGGGAGATATGTGGGGCAGGTCTGAGTGCAGCAGGCAGGGTCAGGTAAACAGAATGCAGCACACGGCAAGCAGGGCACGACTCTACCCTGCGAGTAAGGATGCAGGCTGCCTCCCTTCAGCTAAATGTCAGGTGGACCCGTCTCCTCAGCAATGAAATTCCTACTATTCCTAGTACAGAGTCCATCCTTTAAGGAATAATTTAGCCTTTAATATAATGAAACACAGTCATTTGGTGAGAACCACAATGAGTCTGAGACTAGCTCCGAGCTATTGAGTTTTAGCTCACGCAGCAGACAAAAGAACAGGGGTTGTGCCTTTTTTTCAGTGCATGATTTAAAGGGTCAGAGATGAGATAGGACCTCAGGCTTCCTGTCATGCATGTCAGTACTCAGACATCTTCACTCAGTGCTTTTGCTCTGGGACAGCCAGCTAGTCAGAATGTACTAAGTAGCAGCCAGGACAAAGCTAATATGGAAATTTACAGCTTTGTGATGTGATCTACTTTATGTCTTCTCCTCTCTCTTGTCTCAAGCCGTATTCACTTCTTAATTATCATGGCGAAACTCCAGTGTAACTTTACTGAAGTCCTTCTACATTAATTCATACATGTGTTGGTAAGAATTACATTCAAATACAGCTCTCAAAAAATAGCATTTGCATATCTCACTAGAGCAAATGAATTGCACTGAGTCACCATGAAAATTGACTGGGTAAGCTAAATGCATAGTTTGGCTTGAGTCAGCAAGCAAGATACTTTGTCTCCACTCCCACAGACAGAAATCCACACCAAGATTTTTTGGTGTGCAAATGAGCCTGATTTACTTTGATTATAAAACAGACTCATAGCTTAATAAAAGAAACCAAATTGCCTTAACTTGCATGTGCATGTGGAACCTCCATAAATTATGGTCAGGTATAATGAATGGAATAAAGCCGCAAAAGTTACATGAAAGCAAACGTTCCAATCAAGCTTATGCTATGGTGCAAATCTGAAGCGACTTCACCAATCCCAGTTAAATTTCCCTGAGTTTACATTGGCTTCACTGAAAACAGATTTTCCTTATTAGCATTCAGCTGAAACTTTCACATGTCAGGCAGCATCACAAGGCTGATTTTTAAAGGGGCAGTTTTCTCCACACTCCTGTAAGATTCTTATTCCTTGCTCAGCCTTAAAATAACATCTTGGAAAAACATCATCTGTAAATGAGACTGGTAAACCTTGAATGTTTTGTGTCATTGTGCATGTGTGATAGCCCTTTGATGTATCTAATTTTCCCCTTTCATGGGTAAAACATACCCAGCTTCCAAACATTGGTAAAGATTAGACTCCACCTGGCTTTCTGCTTCCAGTACTCATGTCAAGGAAGGCACATAGTAACTCCAATGAATTATGAGTGTTGACTTTTCCTACCGAGTGTACAGAACGTGTCTTTCAAACTTCCTCAGACTATGTAGTTGGAATGAAAGCACAAACCTGTTTTAAAATTCAGTAATCATCACAGTCATTGTTCAAAGTCTCAGACTGACAAAAATGACCGAAAATCTGTGAAACTCCAGCCACTGCATATTTAACATGCCGAGGGGCTGGCACTGTGACCTTGTGCTAGACGCTTGCTTCCCAAAGAGAGAGCGAGCATCCCTGCACACGTAGGCAGCTGGGTGCTCTGGTAGGAGTGCGTGAGGCAGAGGGCTGGTGTAAGCCCACCCTTCTGGAGACGAGAGTTGAGAAATATCCCCTGAGATCTTCACCTGAGACGACAGCCCCTCCAGTGACTATAACTCTGCCATGGCACCAACTGCATCTGACACATTCTTCAGTGTATTAATCACAGGGGAAGGTTTGTGAAAGGTATTTGTGTGCCTGGCATAGAAATGATTCCTGCTGTTGACTTGTGAATTAAGCAAACTCACAAGCACACACTGTGTTCTTCTCTAACCCTAGTCTTTTGATTCAGACACTTTGAGCCCTTTTGACAGAAGAAGATAAACTTTAACTCTAGTTTCATGTCTACCTATGGCTACACATGGGAGTAACTGGTGGCAGAAATCTTGGCCAGAGTCAGACCAAGTAAAGTCACTTCAGACTCACTTTTCTCCTTCTCACACACAGGAATGGTCTGTAGAAGGATGTCTTATGACAATGGGTGTAACACATAGGAATATCAGGAAGAAAATTTTATTTATTTTCTGGCATAGACAGATCTGGGGTAAGGGTTAAAGGAGAAAACTATTTGGGGGGAATCTTGCTAACCTCAGAAGATGCCCCTGGCTCTCATACATAATGGGAAATTTGAAATGCTGCCAAGAAAATAAGTCCTGGATGCCAGCAGCTTCCTTTTAGAGAGGTGAAATTTTCACCCCATGCAGAGTTGGGAACTTTGACAGGATGCAGGAACACAGCATGAACTTGAAAGTGCTGGCATCTTAAATAAGCAAGATGCTTTATGGGAAACAATACCTAGGAGCCAGAAACACCTGCCCACCACTGCCAAAATGGGCTGCCACAGTTCCCCCTGTGTGGTGTCTGCAGCGGGAAGCCCAAGCCAGGAGAAGCTGCCTACCCTTGAGGAAGGTATTGTGAACAGTGCTTGTTCACACTCATTTTCCCTGAAAAGCATCTATTTATTGATGTTTAAAAACACACAGTTGAAGGTATGTGTGACTGCTACATCCTGCCCCTCTCTGAGCAGTTTCTATCACAACAGAGTCTGTGGTTCAGGCCACCATTGCACAATGGGGAGTGCAGGGCTCAGTTCTAAAGAACAGATTTGTTAAGGAAAAACACAAACAAACAAGTCCCTGGCAAAAGCAGGGTTTGTGTTTACTGTTTCTCCAGAGTTTCCAGCTAAAGAACAACTTGAACCTTACTCTGTCTTGTGGTTTAATGTTGTTTTCATTGAGCTTAGCACTATGAAGGCAGGTTTGAAGCTGTTCTCCTCTCACCTGAAGTCATGACTGAGGCCCTTTTCCAGTGCTGGGATGGGAATGAAGTAATCAGCCAACTTCCAAGTTGAACACGTGATGGGGACTATCATTTTAATCTGCTCACTATTTCCTGGAGTTCAGACATGAAGCAACAGCTAAAAGGAGTGGCCTGAAGGACTGACTCCTCAGAAGTAGAAAATTGCTCTTTCTGAGAAAAAAGAGAGAATGAACAAAATTCAGATGTTTAGATATAAACCTACAGTCCATCCCCCTTTCCCAGCCACACAAGACCTTCACTGGGGCTATATTGTGGGTGAAACGCTTGGGAGGCAATGTGAGGGCAGACAGCAGTGGCAGATCTGGGTCCCAGGCTAATGACAGACCATAACTTCCCTTGCACCTACTCACTAACAGAAAAAACACAGTGTGATAACAACCATGCCCAGCTGAACCATGCCCAAACATCTCCTGAGCAAGCTGGTTAGGAAAAGGCAGGGGGAACAAAGGAGCAGGAAAGCGGGGCTTGAGCTGGGAAAGATTTGTTAAATCAGTTCTGGATGTCAGGCCAAAATGTGTCAAGTAAGGGAATTGTGAGATGAGGGACAACTTGCAGCAGCTTCTGGGATTTCTCCGTTCTGAGCCAGGAAGGAGTTTGGAGCCTCAAAGCCACCTCTGTCCTCTTCTTGACAGAGCCAAAAAGAGCAGCAGTACACAGTGAACTGGTCAGGAGACTATATTCTACTCTCTTTCATAGTCTGAAATTGGTCAAAGCATCTGGACGTAGCCAAAACAAGATCATAGATGCAATGAGAAGCTTTTATCTCCTAGAAGAAACCTGTAGGGCAGGACAGACAGAGAGAAGACAGACATGTACCCTAATACTGCAGATTTGCTGCAGCAAAAATATCTCATCCACAAGTACAAGGACAGCCCATCGCTTAAGCCTTTTACACCTTCTGGAAAGTATTCAGAAAAGATTCCTGGTGATAAAACTTTTCATTTCCTCCAGTTAGGGTCCTTAGATGATCAGATCAGATTTCATATAGGTAAATTGCAGCCAGCTAGATAGAAAACAGCAAAATACTTCAACTGACACTTCCAATTTCAAGTTCAACTCAATGTCACAGAAATAGCCTTGCTTAGAATATATCTGTGAATCAAGATACCAGGTGCTTCAAGTATATCCAACAAGATCTATCTAAATAGCGGCATTAACAATATGATACATCGTCCAGAGTCTGCATGAAGTAAAGCAGAAAGCAGAGATGTTCTGCTTTGTTCTGCTTAATTCTTCAATGGAAACTTTTCATCTGTATTTCTAGACTTTGGGATTTTCCCATGTAAATGTGTGGCAAACTCTGCCTCATAAGTTTCTGCAGCAGTTTTAGTGTGCTGCAAAAAAAAGAGCTATTAAACATGATGAAGAAAAGCAGTGAGTCCCGATGTACAGGATCCAAACAACTTGTTTACAGACAAGTAGAGAAACTCCCTCATGGTGGAAAAGAGAGAGATGGCAACAACACTTTACATAAACATGAGATACTAACCATCTCACTCTTCTAGAAAACATCCATGACTTAGTGAATGGTTGAAAAAACATAGTAGTTGTGTTGCTGAAAGAAAGATAATGTTTGATTTAAACACAGATGCAAAAATACCTGGACAGAAATTGAGGGTCTCACATTGTTGTCAAAATAAAGTGAGATGACAAGGAGGACCTACCACAGAACATATTTCCACTTTATTCTCAATTACAGTTTGCAGTGTACATGTAAACAATCATGAGATTTGTTTGGTAGCTAAATCTTACCAAACTAATCCTGGATGAGTTTACAATGTAGAAAGCACTCAAATAAAGTTCTGAATCAGGCTGCTAGTGAAGTTTGCCCTTCTGCAGAATGAAGCCCTCAGACCTGCACATCCATTCTCAGATTCCAACTATGACTGTGAGGCACCCTTGTACTGTTGTTAGTCCATTTCTTTTCTTTATCATTCAAAGACCAACAGGCTTTCTGCAAACTGAATTTTGGGATCTAGAGACCATGCAGAGCCCTCTAAAATGGAGGAAAAACTTCTCCATCTGTGTCTGTGCTATCAAGTGAATCAAAAGAAAATGAAAGCACAGCAAACCTTATCACTCATACACCTTATATCAGTATTGCTGCCTCAGGTTTGGCATTGAATACTTGTGGTTTCATTTTACATGAGGGATACATATGACTAATTGTAGATGTCTTGAGTGAAGGCATCTACATCTGCACAAATCACTCTGGGCTCCTTTCATAGTGAACAGCGAATTAGTCAATGCAATTAACACAGACAGCATGCCACACAGCTCCAAGAGATGAGTATCTTTGGTCAGATGAACTTGTATACTGTATTGACACAGTCACTGATAAAAAGATAACAAGAACGTATGATAGGCTTGAGGGAAGGGATGCCATCCAGAGGGACTCTGACAGACTGAAGAGGTGGGCCCATGAAAAATGCATGAAGTTCAACAAGACCAAATGCAAGGCTTGCATGTGGAGAGTTCAGGCAATCCTCAGTACCACTACATGCAGGGTCATGAATGTTTTGAGAGTAGTCATGCAGAGAATGGCTTGAGGATATTGGTAGAAGAAAATTTAAGTATGAGCCAGCAATGTGCACTTGCGGCCCAGAAAGAAAACCACCAAAACCAGTGTGACCAGCAGGTCAAGGGAGGTGATTCTGCCCCTCTACTCTGCTCTGGTGAGACTCCCACCTGCAGTACTGTGTCCAGCTCTAGTGTCTAGTACAAGAAAGAAACAGACCTGTTAGATAGGGTCCAGAGCAGGCCACAAAGATAATCAGAGGTCGGAAGCAACTCTTCTGAGAAGACAGGCTGAAAGAGTTGTCCTTGTTCAGACTGGAGAAGAGAAGGCTGCGAGGAGACCTTCTATCAGCCTTCCAGTATCTGAAGGGACCTGCAGGAAAGCTGGAAAGAGGCTTTTAACCAGGTCCTGTAGTGACAGGACAAGGGGCAACAGTTTTAAATTTAAAAGAAAGTAGATCCAGATTAGATCTATGAAAGAATTTTTTTTCTATGAGAGTGATGATACCCTGGAACAAGTTTCCAAGAGAACTTGTGACTGCTCCATCCCTGGAGCTGTTCAAGGTCAGATCCGATGCAAGGTCAGGTTGGGTCAGGTTTGAGTAACCTGATCTAGCGAAAGATGTCCCTGCCCATAGTAGGGGAGTTGGACTAGATGATCTTTGAAGATCCCTTCCAATCTAAACTATTTGTGATTCTATGATAAGTAGAAGGAACTACACTGTTGCTACCTGATGCTAGGAGAGATGGATGCCTTCCACAACCTGTGTGCTAGGAAGAGTCAAGACTGAGGTACCTAGCAGGGAACAGCTCAAGACAGTTCAAGTCCAGAGCTCATGTTAAGGTATTCAACATACACAGAAATTTGCTGCTCCAAGAGACAGGTTTGGTTTGACAGAGTGTTATAGGTGCCAGTAAGTCTTGATAAATTTGTTGGTCCAGTCTTAAGTGACAAAGTACATGCAGCCTCATTATCTTCAGAAGACTTTTGATCAGATACCAAACGTGCACAAAATAAACCAACCTTCTACCTTTTTGGCATTGTGTAACTAGGTGTTTGCTGTTACACCTGAACTGTCTATGCCTGCTTTAGCCTTAAAAGTCTCTTCTGATCCCTGTACCTTTGAAGATGATTGCATTTTGAAAACAGCAGCACTAGAGATGATAGTTTTGGTTCCTAATGCCAAGAAATAGTAAAGCTTTGAGGAATATTTGTAAACACATCTGTTCCACTGGCTAGTTTTTCATCAGTGTTGTGGGTTTGCATGGCAAGGTTTTGGTGGTGGTGGTGGTGGTGCTGCAGGGGTGGCTTCCACAAGAAGCTGATAGAAGCTTCCCCTAGGTCTGACAGAGCCAATACCAGCTGGCTCAAGGACAGACTCACCACTGACCAAGGCCAAGCCAATCAACAACACTGGTAGCACCTCTGTGATAACATATTTAAGAAGAAAATCCCCCTACAAATGTCTGTTTTTTGCCACCAGAGAAGGGAGTGAGAAGTTGTAAGAAACTCTTCAGACACCAAGGTCAGTGGTGAAGGGGGGAGGAGGCACTCCAGGCACCAGAGAGAGAGATTCCCCTGCAGCCCATGAAGAAGACCATGGTGGAACAGGTTTTCCTCTACAGCCCGTGGAAGATGATGAGGAATAGAAAGCCCACCTACAGCCTGTGGAGAACACTACACTGAAGTAGTTGGAGACATGAAGGATGCTGTGATCTGGTGGGAAGCCTGCATTGGAGCAAGCTCTTGACAGGACCTGCAGCCCATGAAGAGAGAGGCCAACACCAGAGCAGGTTTGCTGGGAGTATTTGTGACCTTATGAAGGACCAGGCTGGAGTGGTCTGGGCCTGTAGGTTGGCACCCCATGGAAGGGATCCATGTTGGGGCAGTTGGTGAGGAGCTGAAGCCCTGTGGGAAAGAACTTATGTTGGAGAAGTTTGTGGAGGACTGTCTCCTGTGGGTGGGATCCCACACTGGAGCAGGAGAAGGGTGTGAGGAATGACCACCCGCAAAAAAGGAAAACAACTTGTTAGGAACTGACTGAAACCCCCATCCCCGTCTCCCCCGGTGACACCTTGGAGGGAGCAAGGGAGAGAAATCATGAATAAAGTTGAGTCTGTGAAGAAGGGAGGGGTGGGGGGAGGTGTTTTAAGTTTTGGTTTAATCTCTCATTATCCCACTCTGTTTACATTGGGTACATTCTTGCCGAATGATCTCTCCCTGTCCTCATCTCAACTTCTAAGCCTATCAATATATATTTTCTCCCCTGTCCAGCTGAAAAGAGGAGTGATAGAGCATCTTTGGTGGGCATCTGGCCTCCAGCCATGGTCAAACCCCCACAATCAGAGTTAAAGGACAAAATTGCATTCAGTGGGAATGGAAGTGAGCAGGTAACCACTGAAATAGCTTCTGGTTATAGAGGGCAGGACAAGAATAATGAGTTCAGCTTGTGGCAAGGAATATTTACATCAGACATTAGGAAATACTTTCTAATGATAAGAATAGCAAAGCACAGGAATTGCCTGAGGATGCTGTGACGCCTCCACACTGGAGGTCTTTAAAAACATGCCAGATGTACATGTATCAGGAGTGGCCTTGGGTATCTGTACCTACCAAGTAACCTTCATCCAATCGGATGCTGCCACCATTCACACTAGTTCCCTATAACGTCTTTTTAGCATTGTGGAACTGAAAAGAGAAAGAAACCAATCAGTCTTTTTTGATATTATTCTTAGCAGGAAGCTTGCCAGGATGCAGGGAAGTTTCCAGAAAGATCTCGGGATCTGGAAGACCTCGAGTTCCTCAAGCCAGCAGAAGTTTATAATAAAATTCACTTGCTTCACTCAGATGAGACTCAAGGCCACAGGCAGTGTTTCTGCGAGTAGGGTCTGAGGTAGAGGCCATGACCTTCAGTCCATTCAGTCATCTGATCTCTGCATTCCAGGACACTGCTGAGTAGCATACAAGGGAAAAGGCTGGAAAAATCTCAACATATGGAGATCTGGCACAAGAAGCAGTGAAGAAGATATGTCATTGATCAAGCAGGAAGGCAGTTAGATCCACCAAGGCAGGGATAGATAAGCCTTTCTTGAGCATCAACCACTTCCAGATTGCAAGTCTAAACTCAAATCACACCTAGAAAATATCAAGCGTGTGGCAGGCACATTTCAGCCAACACACAGGGAGTCCAGTACGCTCATGAGCACACTAGCTTGGGAAATCCCAAACCTGATACTGGCTGGTAAAACGAAATTTCAAAAAGGGAAAAAAAAATAAAAAATAAAAGACAATTTCAGGGTTTTCACCCACAAATGGAACAACAGTTTAACAAGATAAAAGGCATCTCAAACAGTACTGCATCTAGACAGGCAGAAGCAATTATGGGAAAAGGCTGTTATAAAAGATACACATACAGAAAATCTGGTCACCAATAAATAGTGTGCTTCAAGTGCTTTAGCTTTTCTCCTGGCATCCCTCTGTCAGGCAGGAAGGACTTCTGGGACTGATACAGCTGAACCAGACACAACATTTATCTCTAGATTCTCTGTTTCCTTTTGTAAAAGAATAAATAACGGGGCTCACGTATCTTTAAATTTTTTAGTCTTAGTTATTTCCTACACATACGCTTCCTCTTCCTCCTCCATGAGTAGATAATTTCTCACTTCAAGTTGCTGGAGGGCTCTGCCAGTTTATCCAATTTTACAAAATTTTAAAATGAGAAGAAGAACCTTCTATGTAGGTCCAATAGCCAGGAAAAACAATGGGCACATTGACTTCTGAGTATCAGTATCTGTGGTATATGCCATACATAACTGATGAACAACCTTCAGCCTGGTGTTCACTTGCATGGTAAGATATTCTTTTAAAAATAACTTTTTAAAATATTCTTTTTAAAAGAATTCAAGATCTAAACACCTGATTGTTCACTGACCAGGAAAAGAGGGAGACAGTCTCAGTTTTCTACATCACTCATTGTAATGTCTGAAGACAAGTTTTAATCTGCTCTAAAATCTGGAATAATCATATGAATACCATACATAGTGAAGAAATTGCCAAGAACTCTTGACTCCCTCTCACAGATATTTATAGGGGGATTATCAGAAGCACTCAGTGCTAGCCAAGTACTGTTCTACTGGAGTAAATGGAAGCAACAATTCCCCACAAAACCATCTGAAAAGTCTTGACTAATAATTCTGTGAGGAGAATTAAGCTTAAGTGACATTTTCATTATTGCAATTTCACTGTGAAATAGAGTCATTTCCAGTGAGGTCCCCAGCCCAGGTTAACGTCACAGTGAATAACAGGATAGGACCTTTTCCCTCATCCCATATGTAGTGTCTATGGCAAGAATTGCCCATGTGTCTCCTTTGCCCCGCACACAACATTCAGTACACTCTACACAAACATGGCTGGATTAATTTCTGTATAAAAGGGTGTTCAAAGGAACATGGGCATCAGAAACAAGTGTGCAAAGCAGAACCCAGAAGAATTGCCCATACCATAACTCCATCTAGCTATTAACCCATCTTCTTTGTCAAAAGCTTGAAGCAGCCTTGCAGTGAGCTCACCTTGAAAATGCACAGGATTGTCACCTGGCCGGACCAAAAGAGAAAATATTCTCCTATTAATGTGCATATGAGTGGTGTCTAATAGTGTTAATCAGTGTTGCACAGGAAAAAAATAAAGTGTGTCCTGTAAAAGATAATAGTAAGTAGCTGATGGACAGAAGGGTTTTGTAGTGACTAGTTAGCCACCCCCTGTGCTGCCCACTAATGCTTCGGACAGTTCTTTCATTAGGATAAGCTCCACACTAAGCCATACTGCTTTTTCAAATAGAAAACTATCCAATTAAGAATCTTATTTCTTCTGAGCAGTCAGCTATGTAGGCTTAACTGAACTGCTGATGATGACTAAATCATTTTAGCCTTTGTGATATATTTTTACTGTGTGCCTCTTGTGTGAGACGGAAATACTTAAACTGATAATGACAACAGGGTGGGCAGGTATGTGTCAGGCAAAATGCTGTGACTAAACTCCCATTTACAGCGAGGCAGCAAGCTCAGGCACTGGCAGGAGAAACATCTCATTGAATCAGCACTTCCCACACCAGTGTGTGAAACTGAAACATGCAGCAGCATTGCCAAGTTTCGCAGAAGAGAACAAAGGATGCCTGGAAGTTGAATTGGATCCTAGTGTTTAAAACCTTGCTGTGTAGGATGCTGCCCTACTTCTGATTCTTTGGGTAGCTTATGTTGCATCAGCTTGGGTATCTCTCCACAGCAGTCCTCTGTATAGCGCAGACAGACAGACTCCTTTCTTTATTCATCCTTTTTTCCTGCATTTTGCTGTTCTCACACTCTTTCATCCATTTCTAGGATGAGTAAATAAACACTGCTTAGTTCCTTTTGACCAGCAATAATAGTCTAAGCCATGGGAGTGAGAACATTTAAATTTCTCTTTCCATGCTTTGCAAGGCTGAAGGGGAGGATGCTTGCAGGGAACTCTGTGATCTTGGCTTTACCCAGAGAAAAATCCCTGCTCACTGAGAAGGTTTTGCAAAAAGAAATCATCCTCTGAGCCTGGTACTGAGAAGCTCCAGGCTGGTGTAAAACTACGCCTACCAAACATGGGGGGAGCCAAACCTTTTGCAAATGGCAGCCACTTTAATGCCATTTGAGAACATACTTTAGAAGTTCCTCTAGGAGACTGCACATGTCCTGACTGGTGAAGCAATGTGGTTATTACAATTGACCTAGACTTAACCTTTGATCCTTGGAGAAGAGCTCTTAAGTCATTTTTTATTAGTCATCTCTTCTGGGTCATGCCTCTGCATCTTCCTCTGTCACAATCCTTTTCTAACTCACCTCCAGGACAGATGCTGGCTGGCTTCTGGCTGTATATGCCAAGGGAGAAATACACTCTGCCTACTTGTGCTAACACCCCAAGGGCCCTACTTATCTCTCTGAAGGAAGCCTGGGAAAGTCTAGCAAAAGCAGGCAGGGCTGTGTTTTATACCTCCGCAGCCTCTGATGAGAATAAGAGATGCAGCATGCAGTGTGAAGTTGACTTAAGGTGTACCACAAGCCAGCTGACTCCGAGGACACCCTGAGTGCCTTGCATGCCTGCTCAGACCCACCACTACTGCGTCAGTCTCCATGTGCGGGGATGTCTACATGTTCCTTGCAGACGGGGGTCCTTCCAGCCCATGTTCAGAGATGCAGGTGATAAACCAATCAAACAAGGATGTCAAAGCCACACCCTTTGCCATGTATTACAGGAGATACAGAAAGAACTACAGAGGTACCGACCCTGTCGTCAGGAGAGCTCAGTGTCTTGTGTCCTATTTTGTGCTGCTGCTAGGATTTCCTCACAAGTCACAGCCTCAGTTTAATTTTTTTCTGATTACAAAGCTACACTGGCTTCCCCAAGTTCTTTTCCTTCAAAAATACTCTTAACATAGTACAAGAGTGAAGAGCCTTCATGACCCTGTGATCTATGCAACAAGGTCTCCAAATAGCGAAGGGCTCAGACACAGGCAGATCTTGGAGAGCTGAGAACAGCAGCTCTGGGAATATCCTACAGATTACTTATCCTTGAGAGGATGGGACCATGCTGAAGGGCTGCAGAGAGCTGCAAGCCCCAGAGGAGTTTATTAGTTTTCTTTCTCTTGTGTTTTGGGATTCAGCACAACCCCCTGACAGCCTTCTGATACTAGCCCTAGCCCAAAGTGCTCCATAACAGTAGGCATGCCATCACTGCTGTGTTGCACCATAGGCAGACATAGCCTTGTGTGGGTTCACTTGCAGACCTTGAATTCTTACTGCTCTCAGTGGTTTCCTAGTGAAACTAGCCAGTTGCCACTCTTCCTGCCTTGGGGATTAAGAACATTTGTCTTGCTGCAATTTTTACATCAAAAGCATAAAGCCTGGTCAGTTCCTACTAGTGACTCTGCTCATGTTCGGGCCATGGAGATCTCAGCATCTTGAAAGTGTATTTTTTAAAGACAGCAATATCTTTACTACCACAGCACACAGTGAGAGGAAAATATGAAAAACTCACCAGGCATATAGATGGCTATAAACACGACGGTAGCATTGCAGGCTGTGATAGACCTAATACATAAAACATACAGGATTAAAACATGCAGCACCTTGACCCAGCTGTTAATGGAACTGGGATTCCTAACTGTTGTGACATGGGTTGTTAGTCCAGAAAGAAGAAATAATTCATCACTGACTGCACACCACTGGCCTTATATTTTAAATAAAAGGAATGAGAAACACTGACAGATAAATGTTAGTGTCCCACCTTGATTTTATTACAGCAGCTTCAGCTTTCAACCCAGTCCTGCTCAAGGCTTTTCAGAGACAGAACAGAGTTGAGCTGCCCCATTGGAGAGGGGTGAGAGGGGTCTGCTCTGGCTTCAAGTGGTGGATGTGACAGAGAAGAGGCTGAGCAGGGATGGAGGGCTATGCCGGAGGAGAATGCAGATGAATTTATGAGAAGGCAGTAGAGTTGCTCTTCCTTCCCCTTCTGCAGGTATCTCAAGTCCTCCCATGACCCCCGCACTCCTGTCCCATGTCCTCATTACACAAACTAAGCACCAGCACCGTGAGCACATCTGCACCCAGCAGTCAGATATCTGCTTTGCCAAGCACCTGATGCTGACCCAGAGTCTGACCCACAGGCTGTAATGGGAAAAGCAGTTTCCCTAGCTGAGCACAGTGTCTGAGAAGCTGAGGTTTGATCTAGTGCTTGTTGAAATAATAACAAGGATTCACATTGGTCTTGGTGGACCAGTGAATCAATCCTCATGTGGCAACATGCTTGTTTTGAGTCCATCCCTGTAAGGATAAATCACAATGTCAGGTGCTTTGGGTTTGGTGTTTTTTTTTTTTTTTTTTTTTTTTTTGTTTATTATTATTGTTTTGGTTATTGGCCATGAGAAATAACCTCACCCACATCACAAACATATGCATCAGACTTACACATTTTGTTTGTTTTCCTGAAAAGCAACACAGGGCAAAGAGCTGCCCTGTTTTAATGTGCTGGGTCATGGTCAAAAGAGTCAGCTATTATTTCCCTGTAAGGGATAGTATTTACTATATGAACCAACTATCAAATTCACCTGACAAGTTAATCCATTAACCTAACCTTCATCTAATAAATACCAGAGAGAACGGGATCCCATTGATCTCAGCTGTCACAGGGATTTTGGACCCTTTAAACTCAGTACTGCCGGTAGCGAATGGGTCCATCAGAGTTAAACCCATCACGTACGCTGTCTCTTTTCTCACATCTTATAAATAATTCCCTGAGCTGTTCTTATCTGCTCCAGCCACTTCTTCTCTTACTTATTTGTTTGCACTCATCCTGTGGTCTCACACTGTGCCTATCCCTGAAAAACTTCAGTGAGCTCTTTTCTGCTTCTACAGGGCTTACCTCATCCAAACTGATTGCACATCCTTAAAGAAACCATGTCATAAAATATCTCTATGTGTCTCCTGTGGTCATTGTTTCTGGGCTTTGTCAATGGAACAAGAGTCAGGCCCAAACCTCCACCAATGTTCATGGAAACCCTCTTACTCGTTTCATTGGGAATTGTCTTTGTGGCAGCTCATCTCCCTGCTGAAAGGCAGTATAAGAAAGGCAGTTATGTGCTCAGCAGAATCAAGCCTCATCTGGCTGTAAGCAAGCACTGAATTTATATCAGAATTACACAGTTTGATTTTAGTTTGAAAGTAAAAATTGCTTTATGGGACTGCATTAGACCTTCCCTACCAGACACAGTGTTCAACCCAGTGACAGACCAGGTGTTCACAAGGAGAAGAGATTTTTGGTCAGGACATGAAGAGTTGCTGCAATGTGGGAATTGAATTTCAATTGGGAGGAATAGCAGCAGGTGGATTAACCCCCATGTAATGCAGGTTGGCTTGTAATCCCATCTCTAGCTACCAAATCTGTTTGATTTTATCAAGACACTTTTTGTCTCCCAAGAGTTATTTTCCCTTCTCCCACCCACCCACTTTATCCATGGTCACTCCCTCTGCTGCTCTGTAACTTTTGGGTCATATGTGGCACCCATCAGTTTTTCCACACCATTTCAGACCACAGGGTAAAAACACACAGCGACTACACTCAGTGAGAAGAAAGCAGCTCCATTCTATTTCCTGTGAGCCTCAAGAAACCCCCCCACAAATCTGATTTAAAATTATAGCTCTTTGAACTTAACATTACTTGCTTTCCTAAAAACACGTGTTCTGAACACAGTCCTTGTTTCATGCAGCTTGTGGAGTGTCTCAAGCCTAACTTTCTTTTGCTCTAGCCATATAAACAATCTTTTGATAGTAATAAATATGCAAGAAGCTGTAGCTTCTCATTCTTTTGGGAAGACTTATCTCATACCTTCCCTTTAGGTTACATTTTTCACCTAGGTCTTAATTTGTAAAGACATAGCCAAGGGTTCACTACTACCACATTTGTTAGAACAGGGAAGTTTGGAAAGTCAGTGCTGACACCACAACATTTGTAAAGGTGATTAAAATATCGGAAGTATCAACAACAGCTTGTTAATAAAGGTAATTGGGGGTGGGGGATGTGTGTGTGTGTTTTTGTTTTTTCCTTATTAGAAGAATGGGATTTCTGTTCCAAACGTCCTTCTCCATAAATGTAATCTGTCCCATTGGGTCTGTGCTACTATAGAATGGACTTATTTTCCTTTTGTTTTCCTTTTGTTTTTACTCTTTTTAAAGGAAAAACATTATTGAAAGGAAAAGGGAAGCTACACAGAGCATAAATGTCAGGGGTATAAAGGAAGCCATCCTCAGCCACCCCTAGTGACTAATAAATGCCAGTAAAATTCATTCCACATCTGGAATGTGGTCTGTAGAAAATCCGACAAGTATAAATCACCACCCTTGATCAGAATATAAATCCTGCCGCGATGCAAATAATGCATCGCTCGTGTGTTTGTGTATTTTACTGTGGTATCAGGAGGAGGAAGGAAGGGCCAGGTGACAGGATACAGGGAAGTTAGAAAATAACTTTGTCCATTTCAAGAAACAATACACTGCTTCCACCGGAAGAAGAATATTTTTTAGAAAGGAAATTTACTCTCTCCTGCCTCATCATTACTAACTCCTCCTCCCCCAACTTAGAAGCCTCCAGCAAGAAAGAAATTAAGATATCTTGAACTCTGAAGTCAGAAGGTCATGAAATACCAGCTTGGCTATGCTGGCTACATTCACTTTTCCTTTGTACAGCAGTTATTTCACATCAGATGCAAGTGCATCTCTTGCTTCATCTCCTTGGAATATTTACTCCTTCCCCCCTCGCTGCAGTTCACCAGCAGGTCACGCCAGCAGCTTCTCACTGATTTTCAAGAGACAGGGTCTCACAGAGGTGACTGTCAACTGATGCAGTCAAGCTAACACTGTCTTTCTCTATTTTTTTCCCCAGGACATGGCAAGCTTTGGCACACAGGCTTGACCCAAAGCCCTCAGAAGCTGACAGAAATGGAAAGCAAAACTCCCTCCAAGGGTTTCGCAGGATGGGTGTATGGCAAGTGAGACTTTTCTATTCTGACTACGAATCAAACTGTGCTATGCAGCATGGTCACATCAGCACAGCTTTAGCAACTGGCCCCAACTCAGCCTCTCTCCCACAGATTTGCTGTCTGATGTCTTCCTCATAGCTCCTGACTCACCCTGAAGTATTCTAGATCGCCACAGGGGAAAAATACAATAATTCTTAAAATTCATGACGAAATGTTAAACTGTCGACCTGAGCTTTAGGCATGTGTGAGGGAGGGTCTCACAAGTCACACCATGCATCTCCGTTCTGAATTTCCCAGGCATTCAGAGCTTACCACTTGTGCAGTGTCCATGCTTGCAGACAGAAGGGCTTCCACTTGGCAGGACAGTATAAATCAGCAAAGCTCCTCTGAAATTCTTACACTTTTTTCGTGTACATTATCTAAGAAGGAAAAAGAGATTTGAAGAAGCACATGGCAGACATTCTTCGTGCCGACAGAGGCAAATTCAGGACCCAGAAGGATGAATATAAATAAATAATTCCATTCTAGCTTTATGTCATCAAAGCTGTAAAGAGAATTAGGCTTTAAATAACTAAAACAGTAGTAAGAAATGAAAATGCTTTAGAAAAAAATTCAAATCATTTACATAACAGCATGATATGTAAAGTAAAGCCACCTTCATGCACAACTGCAGTGGACTGAATCTTGGACCAGTGATAATTTGCAGTGATCCTACTTTTGTGGGATAAAAACAGAGCATCTGGGTATAAAAGGGAAACTGCTGAGATACTGTATGAAGATTACAGATTCCCCTATTACCTAGAGACAATTCCTATTATGCAGCAGAGAAACTTCTCAGTCAAACCATAAAAGGCCTTCCTTTTCTATCCTCCTAAAGGGTAGGTTATTTATTATAAAAAAATATTATTTTATTTTAGGACTCTTTAAACACCAGTATCTTGATTGGAAAACCAACAGAGGAAGGAAACACTTAATTGTTTGACCTCTGTGTTTGAGCGTACCTTCTAGCCTTAAGGGTGAGATATGAAACTGTCCTTGAGCCAAAGACTAAGGAAAATTTACCCACAGCTTAAGTACTGTGATTCAGTCTACAAACTCTAGGTAGTCTAAAGAAACACCCCAAATTAGAGACATCGAGTCCTTGATGCAACCTGTCATTCTGTCTGGACCTGGTCCTACAATGCAGCACTAATTATTACTGCAAACATGCCACTCTGCGTTTTGACTTTATGTTCTTCTGGGATGAGGTTCCTGTATTTTACTGATACCATAAGAACAGTCTTAAGGTCTGATGCAAATACACAACAATACCAATGCATTTTGATCATCCCTACCTTAAATTACAACCCCCTCTCCTCCTACAGGAATTAACCTGGGATTCTGGAGGTTGTTTTTCTTTATTTATTTTTCAATTAGATATTCATCTTTCCTTGTTATTGAATCAAGGAATCAAGTTTTCCAAATTGTTTCTCTTTTTAAATTTTATTTTCCTCAATCCCAAAACTAAACTTGGTTTTAACAACAAAACATCCCCTTTAAATTGGAAATCAAATAAAAATCTTTGCAGAACATGTTCAGCCAGATATACCATTCTGGGGCTTTTTCCTTGTCTTGTCATTTTTTGAGCTGTACTTCATCTATGTCTAATCTATGATTTTATACCAAATATTTAGTTCTCTATAAACACAATAATTTTTCCTATGAAAATGTATACAGAAAATAGTATTTAGATTAATAAATGTAAGGGAAAAAATATTTTCCTGGAAGGATTTGTTTTTATAACATATGGCCTTCCAATACACTTTGGGGTATGTATTTCAGCTAATGCAAGACTTTCAAGAAGGCACAAGACACCATTGTCCTCAAATTGCCATGGACACAAACAGAAAGGGTCCTCTCCCACTCTAAATACAACAATAAATGGAGACAGATGAGTGAGTAGAAGGAAACAATAGCAGATTCATACCACGAAACCACAGCAGCGAAGTTAGCCATCTAGTTGTCCAAGCACAGTTGTTTGCTTGGCTGTGCAGTGAACTGGAGCACTGCAGCATTTCCCAGAGACACTCTGCAAAACAACTACCAAGCTGCTGCATTGCCGTAACTGAGAAGACATCATGCCAAAATATGGGGCAGGAACACAGGGTAGGAAAATAGGAATACTTCAAACTGATCCTGCTAGTGAAAACTGTATTCTGAAACCAGTGTCACAGTGTTTGCCTCTGACAGGGATCTCCTGCTCCCCATTAGACACCACCATGTCCATACAAGGCTACTCATGGATGTTTTCCATGGGCATGTTCAACTGTTGAAGCAAAATTTGTTCTGTCTTTGAGACAGCTTATGCATCAATAATGACACATGCTCCTGAATCTGCGAAGTCCTGCCATAAGTGAGTAAGTGGGGTTGTGATGAGATTTATATTCATACAGATAACAAGAATATCCAGAACTATAAATATTGCTAACAGATATATCCCAGTTGTTCAACCTCATTCTTCAAAGCTTAAGTCAAAATCTCACTATTAGGAATATAGAACAGACCTACTGGACTTAGAAGAGAGAAGAAAAGAACTGTTACCCCTTACCTCTCAGCTATAAGATTTCTAAACTTTTCTCTAAGATAGTCACACCCACACCTTGGTGGAGATTTGGAACCAGATGCTAGATGGACTTCTGCTCTGCTCCAGGATGGCAGCTCTTGTCTTCTTGTTTTCTTTTGTCTATATAGGTACCTGTTGGAATGCTGATCACATAATGAGTCCCATACTAATGCAAAAGGGATTCGTCATGATCATTCCTGAACCCGACAGGGTCTTCAAATATTTTCCAAATGAAAACAGGAAGCTGCCAAAAAGAAGTGGACATCTCTGATCCAACAGTCAATTCTTTTGTTTGAAACCAAGAAAAGCACCATTCAGGACTCTAATTGATTAAAACTGAGTGCAATTGCCAGAGCACCAATAATTGCTGGCAGAGGGCAACGGTCACTCTAACGCGTTGTCACTTCAGAGGAAGCTGAACACTAACAACCAATCAAGCAGCATTAGTTAAAAGCAACCTTTTAATGACCCCTGATTTCTCCTTCAGGAAATATTTTCTACACGATTCATATTAGGTTTTCAGTGTTAGCCTGTAAATCTTTGAATACCTTATTTATTTTAAATTTTAAAATATGCTGAACTCTACTGCTTCATTCTGGCTACTCACTCTACCTTCTGACATGCTTTCCAGATGAAACCCAAGAATCCTGCATCTCATCTAAATTTATTCCAGACTTGTCGCTTGTTTGCAACTACATTTTTTACAAACTCTTCTACAGCTGCAATTAGGTATTTTTGCCTTGTTTTGATTGATTACTTACCTCTGATTAACTCAGACTCCCACTTGACTTAGGTCTACATTTTCATTCACTTACTTACATTAACACACTTTATGTCCCATAAACTTTGTTTTCCTTATAGCCTGAAGGTTGAATTAACATGCAAAGCCTGGAATCACCACTCTTATCCACAAAGAAAAAAAAAAAGGGTCTGTGAAAGCAGACTACTCTTTAGGTCACCAGGATTTTTCTTTCCAAAGGGATTATTTTCTCTATTGCGCTAAAACCTCTGAAAGTCTGACATCAGCTTTATTTTATTTTACTTTGGTGACACATTTCTTATGTCTAGTTACTCTCCCAAGTGATACATGCATATTAAAATACCATTTTATAAACCACAAATCTATACTACGGAATAAAACCTATAAGACCTATGCCTTGCACATCCAACATTCCCATGTTCTTGTATATTCATACTTCAGATTGTGCCATGGCCCTGACACTTCTGGTATAAAAAAGACAGGGATCTCCTGGAGAGAGTCCAGAGAAGGGCTACGAAGATGATTAAGGGCCTGGAACATCTCCTGTATGAGGAAAGGCTGAGTGAGCTGGGGCTGTTCAGCCTGGAGAAAAGAAGACTGAGGGGGGACCTAATTAATGTTTATAAATATCTTAAGTATGGGATGCAGGGGGAATTGGTCAACCCCTTTTCAGTCATCTGTGGAGATAGGACAAGGGGCAATGGCTGTAAACTGGAGCACAGGAAGTTCCGCACCAACATGCGGAAGAACTTTTACACAGTGAGGGTGACAGAGCCCTGGGACAGGCTGCCCAGGGAGGTGGTGGAGTCTCCATCTCTGGAGATATTCAAGACTCGTCTGGACGCCTATCTGTGCAATATGTGCTAGGGAGCCTGCTTTGGCAGGGGGGTTGGATCCGATGATCTCTTGAGGTCCCTTCCAACCCCTACGATTCTGTGATTCTGTGGTAGAAAACTGAGACATGGTTATGTCCCAGCCTGGAGTAGGTAAGTCATTTCAATACAACCAGACTGAAATAAGAGACAAAAGTCTCTCTCATATGGGACATTTGAAGGACAGAAGAACCTGAACGGGGATTTTGGCTGCATCTCCAGGTCAAGCACTTCCCTCCCTACCAGAAGAGGAGGGAATACAGGTTTTTAGTCTGGAAATAGGCTTTTGGTGTGATCACTGTTAACTCCACTGCATGTGGTGCCATTGCCAAGTCTTTTGATTGCTGCCTGTGGTTTGCCTGTATGTGGAGAAAAAAAGGTAGTGGATCTGTCAGATTTTTGCTGGAAGAATTTTTAAAAGTGCAAAAAAACTTTTTTAGTCCTTTTAAGTCCTTGTTTTCTTTTCCCAGGCTGGCCAGAAAACAACTGCAGGCTGTCTCCTTTCCTCTGTGGTCTTAAAATAGCATCAGATCCTTTTCTCTGTCATACTCTCAACGGTATCGAAGTGGTGCATTCCCCTCTTCAGGACTCTCCTAATGTTTTAGCTCCTTTGTCGGTTGAAGTAGATGATGCATTTGGGATTAATTTGTAAGGTTCAAAAGCTTTTAGATAAAACATCTGTTTTGTTAGAACAGCACACACCATCCTTTGTGTTGGGGAAGGAAGAGAATATCGGGCTACTGCAAACTCTCTATATAAAGGGGAAGCCGTAATTTTTCTGGGGTCAGAGTCCAGAGGATCTAGACTTTGTTCATTCTCTCCTGCCTCCAAACAGAGAATCAGGAAACATAAACAGCTACAAATAAAAGCAAAACCTACCCTAGAGAAACAACCCTGGATATTTACTCCCCACTGATCTAACTCTGCATTAGACCCATGCAACTAACACTGAAGTCCTCCAGCAGCTACTGCTGCTCATGTTACTGTGGAGGAAGGCACCTACCATGTTAAGAACTGCCTTTGCAGCAGAGACTTTAAAAATCAGACATGAATTCAGATCCAGGGAAGGATATGGGACAACATGCCAATACTATTTTACAGTGAGAAAAGCAGGAATCTTTATACGAGGCAGAGTACTGGAGAACGTCAGGTATGTACATAAAATAAAAGGTTATTGCAACAAACCCAGAATGTTTTGCTAATCTTTGCTTAGAAATCAGCATGAAAAATTCATCATTGCAAAGTCAGCTGGCCCTGTCATGTCTATTGCCCAATCTATTTGACCCAGACTATGATAAAAAGGAAGACAAAAGAGATACTCATTTCTGATGGACTTTCCCTTGAGAACCTGTTGCCAGTGGGGAAAGGTGTGGTTCAGCACAGGGTTTGCAGAGCTCTACAGCACAGACCCCTACAGTTCTTCCTTCTGCCAAGTTTATCTCTTTCTTGTCCTCCTCATCCACTGCTCTATAGATCCAGTCTGTTGGGTTTTAGCCCCATTTAATCACAGCTCTTGTTGTGCTCTGGCTTATCATAAGCCTGGTCATTCTAATTTTGACTGTTCCATCTTTTACCAGAATCACATTGATGCCACTGAATCTAGATATTGACTAGCTCTGTAAGCCTTGTCTTCTCCATCTCTTGGGGTGTTTAAAGGAAAACATCAGCTATGAGGAATGAGAAAGAAAAAACCTGACAAGCCAGGAACAACAAAAACCAACCAACCAAACAAAAGAATGGGACCAAGGGCTGAATCCTGAACACTGAAGGTGAGGCTTGTGCAATGAACTCTCTCCACCTGCTCTTCGGGCTATAGTTCACACCATTATATGACATTATACTGCAGCCTCCTTTCTGCTCTACGATTCATCTATCAGATCGTAATTTCCCAAGGGGCAGGTAGGAGAGATGCTGGATCACTGGGCTTTATCAGCCAGGCAACGTCTCCGAGTTCATGGGACCCAGGCCTCAAAGCCTTGCTTCTCTGTTGCACTCATTGGCAGGCTCCCTACCAAGACATACACTAGATGTGCAGTTTGCTTTGGTACTTCCACATGCTACGATTGGACAAATTTGAGAAGTCAGGAGGCACAATGAGCATTAGGGGCGGTAGGTAGATCATCGCATAAACACCATCAGACAGAGAGGAGAATGGTGGCTTCTGCTTTCGGAGAAAGCAGCTGGAATCAAGACCAGAAATTTTCTGCAGCTTCATAACTCAAACTTCACAGAAACCTCAAGACGTAAATACCATACAGTGTTACAATTAAAGAAGTGCAGCATTTTGGGTTAAAATTTCACTGGGAATTGCAGTGCTATCATAGAATCACAGAAAGGTTTGGGCTGGAAGAAACCTTCAACACCACCTAGCTCCATATTCCCCAGCCATGGGCAGGGACAGCCTCCACTAGACCAGGTTGCCCAAAGCCCTATCCAACCTGGCCTTGAACACTGCCAGGGAGGGGACAGCCACAGCTTCTCTGGGCAGCCTGTGCCAGGGCCTCACCGCTCTCACAGTGAACAATTTCTTCCTTATATCTAATCTCAATCTACTATCTTTCAGTATAAACCCATTGCCCCTTGTCCTGTCAGTGCACTTCCTGACCAACAGTCCCTCTCCAGCTTTCCTGTAGCCCTTTCTGGTACTGGAAGGCTGCAATAAGGTCTCCCTGGAGCCTTCTCTTTTCTAGACTGAACAAGCCCAACTCTCTCAGCCTGTCTGCAGAGGAGAGGTGCTCCAGCCCTCCAATCATTTATTGAGGTCCTCCTCTGGACTTGCTCCAAAAGCTCCACACCTGTCTTGAAGTCTGGACCTCAGAGCTGGATGAAGTCCTCCCAGTGGGGTGTCACGAGAGTAGAGTAGAGGGGCAGAATCCCCTCCCTTGACCTGCTGGTCACACTGCTTCTGATGCAGCCCAGGATACAGTTGGCTTTCTGGGCTGCAAGCACACATTGCCGGGTCATGTTTTGCTTCTTGTCCGCCAAGCCCTTTTCCTGAGTCCATTCTCTGCACTTCCTGTAGTTGTGCTCAGGATTGCCCTGACACACATGCAGGGCCTTGCTGTACTTCATAAGGTTTTATCTATGTGTGTGCTTCAACTCAAAGACACAACGTATTAACAGTGACTTTCCACAAATAGGGCTGTTAGAAAGGCTTCAGCAAAGTGGTAACATGTATGAGGTCTCCCCAGGAGCAAGGTCTGCAGTGCATCCTTGGGAAAATACATGCTTCCAACTGGCTTTATCGAGAACTTCTCTTTTGGATTCATGGAGAGCACACAGCTCTCAGGTCTTTCAGTTGGTTGCTCTGACAGTGGTTTGTAGGATCGTATTTGATGCAGTATCACTGTATCTTAAGTATTTATGTACCCTGATGTCTTAAGGACGTGCTATTTGTCTTCTCCAAGTGGATGTATTTCAACGTTCAGAGCACAGATCCTAACACAAAGCCAGCAAAACTCCATTGCTCTGTGCTTTTCCATAACCAGTTGCACTCCGGCAAGGTGGGTATGGAAGGCTGCCAGATCCTAGTGGTTGCCTTTCACGCCTTTATTGTATATGTTATTACAGTAGTTACAAGGCAATGAAGCTATCAGCCATATACATCAGCTGAGAGCTGTTTATGTAGCTCAAGAACCAGTTTAACAATAGCTTGTGCGTGTGCATTTGATTAGCAGTTCAGCCATACACACTGAAAAAAAAGGAAATGCAGAATAGGAGTGAGCATTTGCCACTGCAAGTCACTGTGATCCTGTAGTGCTAGGTGAATTTATACGGAGACTACCTGACTCCAGGAGCTGGTGGCCAGCAGAAGAGTATGAAATAGTTACATTAATGTTATCTCCCCAACAATATTTTAGAGATGAAAGACAAAAGGCCAGGAAGTCTTTAAGAAGGTGCTTTATCAGCTATTGCAGTCTACAACTGGGGTACAATAATATGCTCCATAAGCACTTTTTTGCCTTTTTAGGGTGGTCAAAGATCATTTGCTCCTTGCAGTAACTTACCGAAAGGAATCTAGAAGCACAGAATACTAAATTATCAGTACAGTACAAAGTTATGTATTATTTACAAGCACAGTGTGAGCTGTCAGGTCAGTTAAATCAATTATTCACCATTTGTTCAATTTAGCTTTGTATAAATCTTCATTTTCTCACTCAGCAAATTCCAAATTTACTACAAAGCCTTATGCCATGTCTGTAATGAGAACAGACTGAAAAGTATAAGAAGGCAGACAGCTTACTAAATTTATAAGCAATTGCTTGAAAAAAAAAAAGATCAATGTCTATACTTTATTTTATCTTGAGTGTGATTTTTGTGCATAAATCATATATGATATATATATATAAATTTACATCTTGAGATAGAAATGTTCAATTCCACCCATTTTTTGACTGTCATATACAGTAAGAGATTAAAATGTTCCCGTAAGGACTGAGTAGAGGAGGAAGTCACAGACATTTAAGGCTAGAAAGGACCATTACAGACTGTGACCTCTTGGTTCGCATGCACCATAAAACGTCACCCAGAAATGACTTCAACTAGCCCATGTCTTCTGACTGAACTACACCATATTGGAAGAACTTCTTTTTCTCCCTAATTTGGCCATAAATTCCTGCTTCACATCGGTGGAAATATGTGTATAGACCAAGCTAAAAAAGAAAAATCTGCTTACTTGTGTAACCAGAGAGCCAGCAGTCAGGCTAGATCCAAAATCTGATCTATTGCATGACTTACAACTGGAGTGCATTGCTATGAAAAGTTACTGCATTGGAGATTTAGGTACTATATTGCTCAGGGAGCATGGAAACTGTGAGATTATCTACCTTACTTGAGCACTTCAACCTTACCCAAGAAAAAAAATTGCAGCTGAGAAGTTAATTTAATCTCTCTTTTTTCCATGCCTGGCTTTTCCTCACTAGGCCCTGGCACTGTCAATGGACTCAGAAAAGGGGGAAAAAATAATGCATGAAAACAACTGACTTATTTCTTTATTGATTAATAACATTGCTTTATTGATTAGCTGAGCAGTGGGAGCTGGCCATATATACTTTGCAATTGTGAAGCGAGGTGAGTTGGCTCAAACCACACAAAAGCTCAGACCAAAGGCTGGTCTGCTTTTTCGTTCTTTCCGTGGTCGTTACCTCATTGATTTCTGTAGTGGTCATTGTTTTATTCACTCAAATGTGTACCGTGAGGCTGCTGGTGCACTAAATGAGATTTTTTTAATTCTTTTTTTTCTCTCTGTACTTCTCTCTTGAGCACATAATTCAGTTAGGAGAAAATACTAAACCAGAACTTCCTTTTTCCTGTCTATGTACAAAATTTGAGACAAACAGAATTCTTCGGAGAAGTTCAGGTTTTGCATTTTTACCATGCTGTAGGACATAGTTTTAACCTCAGCTCCTTCAGACAAAAAGTTTCCAGTTGTGTGCCCCCTGAATTAGGCTTATGTAAAGTCATTGCTTCTCCAGGTGTTTCTGTGATGTGCCAGTGTGTCAGTATGTCAGTTGTGTTTGGGCAGAAAAGCATCAAATGGGATGAGCCATCCACTGCTGGAGAAGAGGCTGCTTTCAGCATCACACTGTCACCACCTTACCGTGTGGCAGAGCAAAGCCTGGGTAAGCAGCATAAGTGACATTTGTGCACTCAGAAATTAGATATCATTACAGTCTCAAATCTTTCCTTGAAGAGGATGGTTTGGAGAGGTCTTTTGGAAGAGGTGTTGTATATTCAAAATTCATGACAGCCTCTACGTATTCTAGAGGAATCAGTATGGAGAGAGGTGTTCACCTTAAGGCATGGACGGTGTTCTGTATCTTACTGTGTTAGTGACTTCCCACTTCTGAGAAGCCTCTCACTTGCTCTGTGCCTTTCATTTCCACATCAACATGGACACATTATTCTAAATTTAAGGACATAGTATCTGTATTCTGAAACACAATTTTTAAATGTTATGGTTCTGCTTTCAAGCCTAGGGTATTTAGAAGAAAAAAAACCAAAACAAAACATTGGACGTCCCAGCAAAATATCCAAAGCCACCCACAAAAAAACAGGTTCATGAAATCATTAATTCTTTAGAAGGACATCAGGTTAGTTAGTTACTGAAGTCACTTGCTCCAGAGAGGCCTCCTGCAAGATTTTTATCCCATGGAAATTGCTATGTCAAAATATGTTGCAAGTCTGACATTTTTTCCCTGACTATCCATGCAAGAATGTAATCGAAGAAAAAACTAAATTAAACATTTATGACAGAAACTGAAAGCTGAGATAGTAGCTAGCACTAACATGCCAACTTTCCAGTCTGGTACCTTGCAGACAAGCTTTGTCCCTGACCATTCTGCCTGTGTTTCTTGGCTATTGAAAAAGTTTTGTTATTAAGGAAACACCCCTTGTTACTTAGGTAGGAATTGATTCCTTCCCTGCCACTTCTAAAAATTACTTTTTTTTTTTTAAAATGGAAAAATCTGCCTAGCCAGATGTTGAAGCATGTACCATGTTGTGTTGCCCAAGGAGAAACCAGCCTCAATGTTCATTACAGGACTACCAGTCCCTCAAAATCCTCCTAGAAAACATGAGAGTACCTGGATTGTGAAAGCTATAGCCATTTTGCAGCTGCTTCTCTGGGACAATATTAGTTGAAATATGTGCAGTCTGGCACTGCTGCCTGGTTCCTAGTGAGCTTCTTGGTGAAAGTCAGAAGAATGGCTTTTAAAATAGCTGTCAGTGGGAGAAATTATTTCCAGCACAGTGCTTCCCAAAAATAACATCATGGTCCTGGCTACTATTTCAGACTGGATTTCTTTAGTTCAAATACATGAAGCAATCCAGAAAAGATGACCCACACCATGACCCAACCCAAACATTGTCACCTGATACTGGTTCTTCAAATCCTGCTTTGCTAACCAGTAGCTTGGACTTGTTGCAGGTCCCGAAGAGGGAGCATGGGGAAAGATCAATACTCCTATTTGAAAGACAACTTTGATGGAGATGGAAAAATGGTCTTGGCTACTTGGGCTCTGACCTTTAGGAAGTATTGGAATCAAGGGATGCATTCCAAGCAAAAGCTTAACAAGCAGACATCTGAGACTTTCAGTCCCCTTCACATCTTTTAAAGAATGAAGGGTATCTCTGTGAGGCATGATTAAAAAAAAAAAAAGAGTTACAGAAACAATTAAAAGGAAGAACAATCCTGAACCATCAGGAAAAACAAACAAACAAAATTACTTTTACCATGGGTTGTTACTGCTGAGCATCTACAGCACAGTGTAGGAAATAGACCACTGTCCAATACATCATGTCCTGTCCTGACCCACAAAATTGTTGAATTATCGTGGTTATTTTTCTCACTCTGAGTTCTCTATGGTCTCTATTCAGGCAAACTCACGTTGTGATGGGTGAGATATTTTTCCATGAGCCACCTCTCTCCTCTAAAGTATCCTCTCAGGGCATCTGTAGCTCATCCAGCAAAGGCTGAATATATAAACTCTGATGTAAAAGCATATTCACAGAAGTGTTTAGCAACATAAAATCATCTGAAGATGCTATACAAGAATAATAAGTTGGTGATAATATTTTCCAAATAAAACCACTCAGGATAAAAATAACTTTCTCTTTTTTTATAATGTCAAATTAAAGGACAAGCATTGGATCAGCAGACTTTCACAACACATTAAAAATCCCAGAGACACAATACATCATGCAGGAAGAGCTTCCTACCAGATTCATGCAGCTAATGAAATTCTACGCAACTTCTTCCAGGAAAATAGCTTGCGTAGTCTGAAGCTATATCCAGGATTTTTACAAACTGTTCTGCATGATTCATTCAGTGCTCGGTAGATTAGATGTTATTGAATTCACATGAGTTCACGTTAAATAACGTGAAACACAACAGCTGGGGCTACTCATCACTCAAGCACATGACATCCATTGCCAAACCCAAGAGAGACTCAGTGGTGTTGTAATTACCAAACTGGGTCAGTGGTGAAATGGAAAGTGGGGACTGTTATAACACCAAGTCCTTGGATTATCTGTGATCAGAACAAAGAAATCCAACAGAGATTGGGGAGCACAAGTTTCTCTGCTTTGAACTCCCAGTGATTGCTCCCCAAATGGATGCTCACACTTCCACGCTTGCTCTGTGTTTCACCAGAGCCAGGCTCAGGAGCAGAAGCAAAGTGAAAAAAGAGGAGATATGTGACTGTACAACAATTCTCCATCAAAGAAGAGAATGGGCTTGAGATAAATGTGTGGCAGGCACAGGCAGGGCTGACCTTACACTTCAGGAAGGAGGGTGACTACAGCTCTGGGCAATTAAAGGCCATTTTATTCATGTGAGCTCAGCCTCCACAACAAAAGTCTTGAGCCTCTACACAGTGCAGGTGAGCAATGTTACTCTACATCAAGAGGAGTCAGGGGAACCATACGACTTGCACAGCATCTGGTTTGTTTGAACTTTCCTGCCCTGCAAGATCAGGAACAGCTGGAGACAAGAAGAAGCAGCCTTTGGTCTGCTGCAAGACTCAAACTCACAGTTTCTGTCCCACAGCAAGACACCCTCGCCTCAGCGCCCCGCCCCTGGTATGTGCATACTCACTCTTTGTTTTGATAAGCAAATCAGTGCATGCTTTAATGTATTATACCTGGGGGAATTTAACTCAGTGTGCTGTGCTGAGGTTCCAAGAGGATGTAGTTATTTTTGACGCCAGTAATTTCTTCTTTGTTTTTTTTCCAAATAGGACCAAAAAAAAAGGAAATAAAAAAAGAAAAAAATTGGCCAAGGCTGGATTTTTGCCTGGTTTCCCTTCCAAATCATCATTTATCCCTTTGCTTGTCTGACATCAGTGGAAACATCAGAAAATATTCCTCTTGCAAACTATCATAATCAATAGAGATATACAGAACCCAAAAATAACCCAAGATAACACAGGAATCTCTACTCGGGTCTTGCGCTTATCCTTGCCACTGCATTCTGCAATGATCAAACATTTGCCCTCAGGAATGGCAAATAGCCCCGACTCACAGCCACCGAGGGATGCATACAGCTGCATCCCACCTAGGGATCCAACTCACAGCTTATAGTTGCCACTCCACTCAGCTGTTACCCACCTGGAAGCACCTATATCTCGATGCCTGAATTTTGACATAGGAAGTCACCTAAAATCTGTCTTTGTACATATGGAGATGCACTTTTCTTTCAAGAGATAAGCACCAAGGGGTCATAATGATATGGATATGGTTTAGTTTAGTATGTGAATGGTTGGACTTGATGATCTTAAAGGTCTTTTCCAACCTTATTATTCTGTGATTCTGTGATAATCAAGATTTATGCTTCAGAAATCAGTTGATTCCCACTTAGTGAGTCAAGAGCCTCACTCAGAAATCTGAACTGTACCCACTATGACCTAATGACCACCTCATTCTTGTAAGACTGGTTCCTTTAGGATGCTGAGTTTTGGCATTGGTGAATGTGACAGAGGGATTAAAGAAGTTGAGTGACAACATCAATATAATCAGTCTCTCTAATATGCTCGGGTTGAAGCATAATAGTTCAAGTCAGTAGCTGCTGGTTGACAGTAGCAGTCATAGAGAAACACCCAGACCCTTTTTCCTCCCTCCTGGACTCTTTCTTTTAATGTTTGTTAACTTAGCTGCTGTTACAGGACAGGCTTGTGGCAACTCTTAGCTCTGGTTTCCAGTCCCACACCCCCTAAGAACTCAGTGCTGCAGATAGGAGACTTTAGCAGGCTCTTTTAGGCAAAAGTTTAGAAATGTTGATGGCCAGGAAATTTGAGGGCACAGATGTCAAATGTTATCTGCTGTCCCTTACTTGGACAGCTATTTTTATTGCTACCAACTCAGTATAAGTGGGGCAGAGACACAGAAGAGCAAGGGTCCACTTAATGCCGAGCCTGTTGCGTTATAAGACCACACTGGGTCAGGAAAGAGAGAAAAGGAGCCTCCACAAACAGCAAACACCTCACAGCTTAAAAATTACAGTAAACTTTTCCTTTGAAACAACTGCAAGGAGGGTACTGAGAAGACTGAAACTTCGAATATCCCTTGTTCAGCAAGCTGCCTCGCTGGCCTGCGAACGTGTTGGAGCTTGCAGTCCTGGAGCCTAACATGCTTCCTCAGTTTGTTCACTCTTCCATGATTTTATAGCTGCTTTATAAAAAGAGCACGCAGGCACCTTACACTGCTGGGTGTGTGCAGTAGTAAGATTTTAGCTGCCACTCCAAACTGCAGCTGGTATTTTTTTAAAAAGCTGCAAGGTTTTCCTTCAGTTTTCACTATCCCTCGAGGCTACTTCGGGCTTTCCAGGGGCAGAAGGAACTGCAGAGCACCCGGATGAAGAGTTTTTGACTGCTTTTGCATTTTTACTGGAGAAAAGTGTTTGAACCACACCCCGGAAGGTTTTCACTAGAGCCAAGCACTGTCCTCAGATATATCATACATAGGCAGCACTCAGCTCCCCTTCAAGAGCCAAGACTCATGTGCCAAATGTGAGATACGCACAGCCAAATCCTCCTCCCCCAGATATTGCTGCCTCCTGGCATCTCCGTCTGTGCCTCCTGCTTTTACAGCACAGCTCCTGTCTTCCACTGCCTCTCTCCTGCATCAGGACCTGGTTAGTCCCGTTTGTGGACTATCTGCTCTTCCCATCCCCATGACAGGACCTCGCTCCTGGAGTGCATGTGCTGTAGTGATTTGTTTCTTTTTCTCTCACTCTGAGTTGTCACTCACTCATCAGTGAGCCTTTCCCCGTGATTTGACAACAGATAGCACTGCCTTGTGCGTCAAAGGCAAGATCTGTATTTGGTTGCTGGAGGTGACGGCTGGGATGACGACGAGATGACGGTTGCGTTCACGTGTGTTGTTACTAATCCCATTTCATTCGGGTTCAATTTTGCCAACTCCGTCTCTCCGAGCATGAGACACAAGCTTTATGGGTGAGGCTGAGGTGTGCAAGGGCCTCAGAACTCCTTTGACAGAGTCTCACATCCCAATCCACTGTGCAGATTTAAGGCTGGAGGGGTGGCTCTGGCCACCAGATCTGACCTGAATGATGCAAGACATAGAAATCCATGCAGCCATTTCCGCATTCAGCACTGTCACAAGTCATCTGTCTGTAAGAAGTAAAAAGGCTACCATATAGATCAGATAATATGGCCACAGAGAGGTATCAACATAGCAGAGAACAGGGTGATCCATTGCTCCCATCCCTCCACCTTATGCTCTCTGAGACTGTAGTTAATTAAGTTTAATGCCCTTGGATCTAAGCAGCTGCTGTAAGACACATCCCCCCAGCCCTCAGAGTTCAGGGGGGAATTCAGGATGGCTCCGGTGTGATCCTGCTTTTGGCAGCCACTTCTGATAGACTGTGGGGAGGCAGCAGATGAGGAAGCAAGGAACAGGCTGGACTACTGCCCAGGGGCAAAGGACTGCATTCCTTCATGTTGTTACAAGCACAAATGGTAATTACAGGATAATTTGGATTGGCTTTCCAACTGCACTAAAGCCCCTTTTGCAGCTTCAGCAACATAAGGTGACCTAGCTGAGGGGACAGAAACAGCTCGTAAGAAGGTGGCTGCAGCAAGGGCATGGGCAAAGAAGTTTATGCTGACCCTCTCAATGCCTGCCTAAACAGCAGGGTCAGGACAAGTGTATCCAAGTCCTGCTGGTTGCTGCTATCCCCCTGCAGCAAGACAGGTTTGCTGTGTGCTCTGGGATGACAGGCTGAGCTGTGGTCACTGGTGAGCAAAAAGTGTCAGCAACATCTAGAAGTGTGTGTGTGGGGGAAGATGTCCCAGTGTGGGTCCTGCCTAGCACAGAGGTGATGTTGGGCAGTTTTGCTCCTAGCCCCTCTTGGGCTGGGAAAGCCTGGAGGCAGGCTGGGGATGGAGGAAGATGCAGCTGCAGCCCAGAGTGCTCTGGATAATCTCTCCTCAAAGCTGCTCTAAGATCTGGACAGCCCCAGGCTGCCTAAGAGCAAGGGGAAGAAGAAAGGTGATAGAAAGGCCTGTGTGTCCTCTTCCTTCTTTCTTGCCCCAAGCCTAAGAAGCAGACTTGGGTCTGCTGCTGGATTTATACAAAGTGGGACACGTTTCTGCCGAGAACCCCCCTCCTCAGCTCCCTAGCAGCGTAGGAGAAAAGCCATCCTTTCTCACACCTGCTTGCCCCGGCAGAGGGGCCTCTGTGCAAAGATACCCCCACCGAATGCAAGGTCAGAGGCTGTGAGCAATGGGGAAGCAGCCACAGGAGACCAAGCCTTGGAGAGGCAGCGTCCAGAAATCCCGTATATGGGTTGTCTCCTTTGTTTCGTGATATTTAAAGCTGAGTACTTAAAATATCTAGAGCAATTATCTTTCCATTCGGCTTTTAAAGAGGACTTTGGCAATGGGAAACACTAACTTTCGCCTTCTTTATTCATTCCCCCTCCTTCCCGCCTCGCTGGCTGCTGGTAGGAGGGAGGAGGGAGGCCCGGCCGCGCCCGACGGGTCCCTCGGCGGGGACATGCTGCCATCCAGCGGCAGCGGCGCCGCCGGCCCCGGGCACCGGGAGAGAGCCCCGCGGTCCCCTCGGGCCTTCTCTGCCGCCCCCCCCACCCCTCGCCGCTTACCTCGGGGGACGCTCCGGAGAGAGAAGCGGATTTGCAGGCGGAGGCTGCGGGAAATGCCCCCCGCCTGCCCCGCCGCAGCATCCCGAGCAGACGGCGTCAGGGTCCGGTGTTGGAGCAACCCTCCTGCCCGGCTTCCCTACAGCTCAGGGGTTCACAGAAGGGAAAGGGCACCACGCCCTTCCTGCTTGTCTCCTTTTTCTGTTTCTTTTTCTTCGTCCCCCTCGGTTTGGCGAGGGTGGGGAAAGACTTGGTTTTTACAGATTTTTAAAGATTTTAAAGAATTTTTAATGATTACTAAGTGATGTTAACCATGGTGGTCAACTTCATCTCTCCTTTCCAAAGCTGGGGATCCCCCCCAAATCAATGAGAGTTTATCAGCCATAGAGATCACACTCAATGCAACAAAATACCTGAGAAATCCCAGTCTTGATCACTCATCCACAGCCACTTCTGGCCCTTTTATGTCTTTCATACAGATCAGAGGTCATGATGCAAGACAAGCCTGCCAGCACCTGAGACCATGGTATCACATACATCTCAGCATTGGAGTTGGGGGAACCAACTCAAATATTCCTGTGCCATCCTGCCCCCCACCACTCAATCCAGCCCTTTCTCCTTTTCTGTCTGCATTTTGACCCTCCGGTGTATCAACCTGGTTTATTTTCCAACAGGTTTCTTCCTTAATCCAGGTCACCAGGTAACTGCGCTGCAAGTGGGACAGCTTGAATGAGGAGACAATAGGATGTTTCAGGGCAGAAATCAAACCATAAGCTGAGACGCAAGGTGTCAGGGATATGTGTGCTGTGTTGGCTTACATGGGAGCTTGCAGTGAGGTATAGGATGGTGTCTTACAACCGGACTCTTAAGTACAAGGATTTCCGAAGTGGCAGACACCAAGCAACAGCTCAGTACCTTGAACTATCACCAACTTCATGATCCAACTTGCCATCCAACAGAGCACTGCATATGAGGAGATGTCATATTATCTTGCTGGGAAGACATGAGATCTTGCCTTATCTATGAGTGTGAGGCAATAGTCAAATGGATCTTGCATGTCCATCACCAGAGGTCTGACAGTCCTGCATGAAATGATGGATGTAAATTTTACCTGTAACTGTACATACACCTGAAAACATTAATTCCTGATAAGCCAAGATCTCAAATGAAACACAAAGCGTGGGTAATTGAGGTCAGGGATTTTTCTATGACTAATGAACAAAGCAAAGGGTGGGTTTTTTTCCCATCTGTGAACTCTGCACAGTTTTCAGAGCAAGACTGAACCTGGAGAGAGTGACAAATCATAACTGCAAACTCTGGCTGATATGCTGGCAGATCCCATCCTGCAAATTGTGCATGAAGACCAAGGAGGAAAACAGTGTGCCTCACCCAGACCAGTCAGCCCACCAAGGAACAAACCCAGTGCAACATGAAGGGAAGGTAGCCTCCATTAAGGGGAATAAGAGGGAAGGTGGGACAAGGGCACTTTGGGCCATCTGCTGTGCTGTGGGGCCTGCTGGTATTTCATGGAGTGGAATCAGCCAGATGAGAGCTGTGCTCATTCCAAATTTCAGATGGGTATTATGGTAGACCTACATGGGAGGAATGCTCCCCTGTGAAAGAAATTGTACCTTTTTCTTCAAACCCTTCATTGGGAAGGAACTTCGACTGTCTCCTCTGAAGGCCTCAGTTGTCCAAATACCGTGTTTCTCTGCATTAAAGGACTCATCGAGCTGCAGTCTGAAACAGTCTTCTTGTTCTTCATTTTCCTTTGCTTGTCAGCACCTGGTAATGAGGGGTTTTGAGGTCTAGGACTCAGAACTCAAAATACAGTACAAATTCTTATGGAGAGCTTTTGGCTAGGTTGAATTATGGTTTGTCCTTTTTTTTTTGGTGAAAACCCTCAAAACTATTTCCCTGTTCCACAATGTCTCTGGAAGTTTAAATGTAGCACAGCCCATTGTCCTTTAAGACTCCCAAATGAGTGGGATAAGATTGAGGCCACAGGAAGACCATGTTCACAGTGGCTAAATTGGACTCATCCTCCTGCAGCAATTTTCCTGCGTGCACTGCCCTCCCACTCTGGGCAGAGCAGGACTTTGATGGAGGAAGTGGGGAACACCTCAAAGCAAACAGAGGTGTGCTGGGATCATTTTCTTCACAGACAGTGTCGATGCTAATGAAGGAACCAAGGGCTTAAATATCCCCTCACCATCCTTTCCCATCACAAGGAAGACCACACAGAAATGTATGGAAAACTCTAACTCTGCTGAATTCAAGCAGAAGAGCGAGGGCTGTGGGATTTCAGCAGATGGGTGATGATTGGATTTTAATTTCTGCTCATTTCCAAATGCATGTATCTAAAAATCTGCTGATCCCAGTCCTATTTGTTTTCTCTCTGAGGAACAGCACTGTCACGTTTGGGAGCAGAAGAACAGGACATCCTACAGTGCCTCAAAAGGACAAAGGGACAAGGCTATTTTGCCATCATTTTTTTCTCTTCCAATGAGTTTAACTGGGTTTCTGGTGGGCCTGGTGATCAAAAGAGAAGTAAATTCTCTGGGTTTATGTAAAAAATCACCCCCTTCTGCTGCATCCCTCCCTCTGCTTCTCTCCATCTCATCTGAATCCACTCGCAAGCCCTTTCCACTCCACTTAATCCCCCCTCCTCTTCTCATGGTAAAATCACCCCTCCACACTAGGCTTCAGCTGTTTTTTGGAGCTTGTCTGTTCACATCACCGAGCAAGGGATGAAGTAATGAAAATTACAAGCTGTGGAAATTTGATCTCTCTATTCTGTAATTACTGCTCTCTGAAATCTGAGAATATATATTTACTTTAATATACTCACAGAGGAGGGGAAGTGTCCCCAAGGCATAAAGCAAAGAGACAGAAAGCTAGGAAAAAAGAATTTCATGAGCCCATTTGTACTTGATTAAATGTTTTATATATATATATATATATATATATATATATAGTGAGTGGATCTTGCCTTTAAGGCTGACACAAAATCACAGCATTCAACTCATCTTGGTATTTAGAAAGAGTTAACACTTCCTCTTTGCAATGTACTTTTATATATAGTAACTTGGAGGTGAGGACACCTCATCTTCTTCTGCTTTCCCAACACATAATTACCAATGTTTGCCATTTTGTGATGATATATTGGCATTTTGCTTAAAAACATAGATTCTGGAGTCTTGTGAACACAGTTGGAATTGTAACTGCTATTCATAAAATAAAGTACAATAAACTCATTTTGTTGCTCTTGAAATTATCACAAAAAGCTGGAAAATGTGAACAGAATAAACCCTTAAGAGTCAAAATCCAAAATAAATTAAAAGATTTGCTACAATTTGTTTTAAACTTGTCTGGTTCTTTTAGAAATGCCATGATTTTGGGAAAGCAAGTTGGCATATGCTATGTCAATGGTACTATTGCTGTTACTAACTTCTAAAAAGGTCCAAACATGGAGGATTTGATAGTCTCTGTAGAGAGCAAAGTCAGTCTCTGACGTGAAAAGCTTAGACTCTATCTTCTATGTGTTTATAGTTCAGATAAAACCATGGAATAAACATGACAGTCAAATTCATCGATGACCATGACTAAGGGTCTAAAGAAACTCTGGTCTCCACTAGTGCAAACCTTCAATGTTTTTCTTTGCTGGCCCTCCAAAACCTGTAAAGGAAAAGCCCCAACAATTGCCTTTCCAGAACTTAGTGGTTTTTCTTGCTCATAAGATTCTTCCACATATGTGTCCATTATGTCTGTTGTCTTTCTGGCTCTATCGTCCCTTGGATTTCTCTAACAAAGAAAGAAGTAATTAAAAAAAAAAAAAATCAAAACCCACTGCTAACAACTGTCTCTGTTTCAGAGCTATCTGAATGACAAGACTCTTTTATTTCTGATCCGATCTAGTCCAAGAGTCGTTGCCTTCATCCTTTTTATATATTTACAATAAATCTAATCATTGCTGAAATAGCAGTTGAGCAACAACAAAAAGTCTGGCAGCTGATTTGGCTTCAGAAAGGCAGCCAAATCAACCTCCCAGGGTTTTCTCTACTTCTTTTCCCCCTCCAGGAAAAGTATGTCATGAAGTCGTATATCTCGCAGGATTTCAGAACCATACTTTTTGAGCCCTATTATTCCTGGTAACGTGATATCACAAAAGCATGGGAATCAAAATGGAACATTCTAGAGCACGAAGATGTCTACTGAGTACAGCTTTCTGATTGCCAGACAGTAATGGCTGATGTATTTCGGGAACAAGTCCATTATTCAAGCTATTCCATAAATCTCTCACCTTTCTGTTCATGGTACTATGAAGGGTAGGGGCCTGGACAGATGCTGTCTGTCTTGTCTCAGCCCCTCTTTAGTTTTATGAGTGCTGGGAAGACTTCATGAAGAAGCTTTTTATGAAGAAAATGTTCTGATGGTTTTCTCATTCCCCCCCTCCAAATTTTTTATTATAAGAATAATCTGTTATCTATTTTCCACCATCCTTTCTCTCACTGTACTTAGGACATTGATGGACCTAGCCAAGTAATTAACACATGCAGTTGATTTAATTTCATGTTTGTTTGCTGCCTGAAACAAATTTACCCGTCAGCAGTGGGTCGTCCCTAGAGGATATAGCTTTTGCTACAGCTTTTGCTTTTATAACCTTCTGCTGCTATTGAGAAGAAAGAATTTCTAAGTTATTCATTAAAGTTTTACAGTCCAAAAGTTAAGGCAGTCTAAGCAATCTTTGAAGCATTCTGCCTAACTTAAGTCCAGACCCTCAAATAGCTGCAGGGAATTTGGCCAATTGAACTGCTAAACTCAAATCTAAAAAGAGGTAAACTTTCAAATTTTCATTAGCTAGACAACAAAGCTGTAAGACATTCAGGATTTTCCAATGCTCTGCCTTGCCTGTGATTGAAACTTATCTGGAATTTGCATGAAGTTTTTTTAGAGCCTTGTGCTCAAACACATTTCTGTGCCTCATCCCACCCTCTTCCTCCCCAGAACGGGAAGCAATTTATTTTGAGTTACTCAAATCCATTATTCACTTCTGAATGAAGTCTAAAAGTCAGATGCCAAATCCCTCTCTGTCATCAATGTAGAGAAAACAAACACCTCCAGAGAGAGGTTCTTGTCACGTCACCAGCCATAGGTACCTATCTCATAAGTTCTGCAGGGAATCTAGATGACTAGCAAACTAGAGGTTTAAGGTGCACACAGCTTAAATCAGGTGAGATGAGTCCTATCATAAGAGTTCCCTAGAGTCTTTATGTCTCATACCTAAATCCAGCTAGACTATATTCACTTCCACACATGCAGCTTTTTAACTGTTCAAATAATAGTTCAAATAATTGGCTCTGTTAGCAGTAATAAAGAAATTGTTTGTACCTATGTGCATCTAGCATTTTGCTTCAGCTGTGGAGCAAAGGAAGTAAAACCATTTATGAGATATTTCCTAGAGCTTTCATCTGCCTCTGAAGTTCTGTGGGCGTGCATGACCACAGTAAATCTATGAAAACCAGAGCACTGCAAAAGCCCTAGGGATTTCGCTTTCATTGACTAATCCATGGTTAGAATATTTAATATAATACAGTGAAGAACAAGGTTGTTATAAACAGCTTACTACATCCTACTGCTACTGCAGCCACAACACACAGCCAAGATGAACTTGAAATGAAACAGCCTCTGGTCACTTTTCCATCTCCTAGCTCCAGACTTCTTTCTGACAGAAGTTAGATGACAATGCAAGGTAAAGCTAACATCACTGCAAGTTCCCTCCCTGCTGTAGAGAACTGGATACGCTTCTTTTGCAGCTGCTGGGGTCCATCAGAGCAGGGCAGAGCAATTAGGGTCTGTATCTGATGTATGGTTCCCGGTGTAAGGAAAGTCACGGTTGATAGAATCTTTTTTTGCTCATAAGACTCAATACTTTCTTCTGATCTTATTTATAATAGTCCAATAACTGATAGTGCTTCTACCTTGAGTGAAGCTGTAACTGGTTTTAATCCATACGTAGAATCTCACTGTCATTGAAATCAGACATAAAAAACCCCAAATAAATCATTTGTTTCTAAGTAGAATTACTCTTTACTGTATATTCCAGTGCTCAGGCTGAATGCCTCTCCTCCACAAAGATCTAGTGTATATTAAATCTCAAGAGAAGTCATTCCAATCAATTGGATCAATGACACACCAACTGAAACTACATTAAGAAGGGCCTTGATACAATAAACTATGACAACTAGGAAAGGAGCTGATTTTATTGTGACATTGATTTGTGAACTAAAGTTTCCCTAAGTTACCTGCTGCAATAGATTCTAACAGCTACTTTAGAGACACTGCAGAGCTCTTCTGGGTCAGTGATCTAAAAAAGCATCTTTAAGTTGTAACTTTGATAGATTACCCTCTAGTCACACAGCCATAGCAAAAAGGTGGATTCAGTAGACTACCTTTAGTTGTAATTCTTACTTTTCTTGAATTTACACATGTTCTGGTTGAATAGGTCATTGCCCTTTCTTCATACTGCATGTTCTTCAGATACTATTCAGTATTTTTTGATCATCCACCTTCATGATATCTAATACCCTAAGGCTGTTTGTCAAATCACAGCTAATTGTCAAAGTTCCCATTGTTTTGAAGAGAAAGTGAGAGATTATTCATTTCACCTGCCTTGGCCATGATGGACTGAACTGCTTTCTAGAAGTGGCTTGCAATAAGAAAAGTGCTACCTTGGAGTGAATGCCTGCCTTTGTATCTTCAGTTGCTTTTATCTCTTTATAGTCTTCAATCTATTAACTCACAGCCTTGGGATTAACTTTGGGTCATGAGTCATTGTCCTATTATTGTCCTCAAGTGCATATAGGGTGTTGTTTATCTAAGCTGTTGAGTTGCCTTCTAGCCTGGTACACTGACTCTTTCCTATGTAATCAATGCAGTCAACACAGTACTTTCAACATACCTCAGAACACCAGATTCCATCATGTTTGCTGAGTCACATAGTATATCCATTATATTATTAGAGATCCATGTGCTTAGCTAGTATTTCCATGCCTATAACGAGGGATCTCAGCTGAATGGTCAGAATGGATTTTGCAAGCTAGCTTACACCACACAGTGACCAGGTCTTTGGTCCTGACTGAATAGCAGTGCCTCGGATGATAAACCATAACTGCTTGAAATGCACACAATTCTGCTTAGGTGTTAAAGTCAAAAGAGTCAAAGTGGAGGACCTATATTTTGTCACAGATTCACAGGTGAGAGAGGGAAAGGCTGGGCACGCAAGTCTGGAGTCACTTTCGTCTATCTTCCCCTCTGGCTTCTCCTAATAACCATCAGGTCTCAAATAAAAGACCAGCTGGTGGCACATTCCCATAGGTGCGTAACACACAGATCTATTAAAGCAACACCATGGTGTGTGCTCAGGAACACAACTGCACTAACTATTTAGTGGGCACCAGTGCAATGAAGAGATGAGACAATTAAATGCAAGAGGAATACTCACCCATTAGTTGTGATGACATGTCCCTGGCAATGAAACATAAAGGTAAGGCCTTTTAAAACTCCACCTTATGGGAATAGATGGACCTTTTAAAAAATTAAATAAAAATTCCCTGTGTGTGTTACACTATGATATTTCCACAGTAGGTTTTTTTTGTGTTGAATTGTGAAAAGCATTCAGAAAGAAGGTCTAAAGGACCAAAAGGAAAGGAAGGTTGCATGATAAATGGTTAGAAACAGCATAAATGTTTCCTACATTTCCTACAGATCAGCTAGGATAATTCACACCTTGTGTTTCTGTGATACAGCTCCATGTTATATAAAACATGGGGGGTGATAATATCCTCAGATGAATATCCAGCCAGAGTTTTATCTTTGCCAAAATGGGACAAAACCTTTCCAGCCACTTGGTTGCTCTACCAACTGACTGAGAAAAAAACAAATGCTTTCTGATAAAGGACCCTGCAACACAGGATCTAACCATCCAATATCTGACAGCATCCTACTACCTCCCAGGTAATGCATCCATCTCTGCAGGAAATAAGCTGCTGAGAAAGGGTTTAATAAAGTAAGCTGGAGGAACAGGCAAATCTCTAAACATAAAGAAAATGATGCAGGATTCATGACAACTTTTCTCTTGACTGTGTTAACAGAAATAACACAATCTGGAGAAATTCCAGTCAATCACTGCAAACATAATAGTCACTTCGCCAAACTGATTTATCTTAGACTTACTTCTTTGTACATATAAGACACGGAGTGTCCTTCAGGCTTCACAAAACTATGAGGGTCTTGGTGTAAGCTTTATCTTTGTGCCTTCACCACTGTTCACCAGTCAGAAAACAGTATTACAAATGCAGGGCTATGCATTGCAGCTATCTGAAGAAAGCTTGAAGCAGAAATGAGTTTTATCTGGTGACAGAGGGCATTTTAATCAATGTGCATCCAAAAGACTCAAATTCAGGTTAGAAATAGAATTGCAGCAACCAGCAGCATGCACAGAAAAAGAGCAGCTGGCCAATCTATACCCATGTAGCTAGTACTGTTAAATGTAGCTAGTACTGTTAAATCTATACCCATGTACTAGTACTGTAGCTAGTACTATTTAATTCAGAAAGGCTATTATGATTTTATTGTTGTTATTGTAATACAGGAGTGCCTACATATCCCCTCTGAGATCTGTCTACAGCTGTGTTAGATGCTATATAAATAGGATAAGGTAGTCCCTGCTGAAGGCAACAGAAAGATGCTTTGACAGAATTTAGATCAAGCTGCAGATGCCTTCAAGTTTCCAAGTAGCAGCTCCTTCCTGTCTCTCTCTTTAAATTCACATGGGGCGAACTGACAAACAAAAAATACTAATATGAGGTTTAACGTGATACAAAAGAGCTGCTAGAAAAGATGGTGGAAGAAGGACAAAGGCAGGTGTATCCTGCATAGAGTGATGTTAAGCCTGATGCTACTCTTCAGTTTTAAAGTATTTAAGAGCCTGTGGAGCATCTATTTAGCCAGCAAGGTCACTCCATCTTTGAACTCTTCTCAGCTCAGACTTGGGGGTATTGCTTGGTTAAATCTCCACGTTCTCTTGTACTAATAGTGTAAACATTTTTCCCCCTCAAAACAGCCCCCAATGTTTGTCTTTATCATCTTCATATAAACGTCAAACACTATTTGCTTACATTTGCATACAGCCTCTCTGCTTGTCACTATGATTAAAGATTGGGTATCACATCTGCAGAGCACAACCTGAGGGGGTTGTCAGGAAGGAAGGGCTGTTCTGAAGGAAGAGTCAGTCTTTTTCTCTCAGGCAGAAAATGTTGTGGGATTGCTGGCGTGTTGGGTAGGTGCACTTGTTCTGGGGAAAGGGAAAACATGTTCACCAGAATGAGTTACAGAAACAAAGCAAGTTAAAGGATAAACTGTACTTGCTACCTGAGGGTAGGAATCTGCACATGCTTTTCCTTTCTCTGCCACTGACTAATCATGTAATTAGGCAAGTCACTTCGTCCTCCTCCCCAGCATTTCCCCTTCCACAATTTATTTTAATCTGTTTGGGTCCTGATGTCTTCAAAGAAAGGTTTGCCTCCTATTTTTATACTGCACCGAGCACAAAATGACAGCAGTCATTGTTTCAGTGTCTTTTTGCTGTAATAAGAAATGATCTAGAAGGTTATTAAGAAAAGGAAGTTAAGATGCTTGTGGGAATAGATCGGTAATTAGGAAGGATATGAATACTTTGTGGAAAGAATAGGATAGATGCTTCAGGATCCCTTTGAACTGCTGGGTAAGGTTCTCAAGTGGCAAAGGGAAGTTTATTGTCAAGTCTGTAGAGTTCCACTTGCTTCTGGGGACACGCAGAGGGACAGGACTTGCACAGCCCAGTAACATCTGCTCTAGTCCTGGCACTAGGCTCTGTGGTTCTGACCTAAGTGCTTCCCATTCTCTGCTTAATACTTGGATGCCCTGAGGCTCAGAAAGCTCATGCGTGGCTCAGGATGACTCCCCCTGCCCCAGCTAGCAAGCAAGGCACCAAGGCCAGTAGTGGAGCACTAAGAGGTAACGAGCTAGTAGCAAGCTAGTAACAGAGTGATGACAGGCTGTGCCGTAGGTGTTAGGGAACGTGGCCACACATGTAGCCAATACTGTCCCTAAATAAATTCCTCCTTAACCCAGAACATACCGGTTCAATATCTCAATGACAATTCTTGCCATCTCTAGCAGAATTGTCAATCATCTCCTATCAAATTATTTTAGGCCAATATTTTTGAATGTGGTTGTTAAAAAATCTTGTTAATATAAATGCCTGAGTATGAATTCAGATGCATAATTCCAAGCACATAAGGGTTTTTTTTAGAGTATTTATTAATTTATTTACATTTATCAGGGTCAGTGATGTCATGTGACATTGACACTCTCCCTCTGGCATTCAGTAGAACTTAGTTCTTCGTTCTTTTGTCAACTTCTAACTTGCTCTCTTTCCATGACATTGCTAGTCTGGGTACTGTTGAGAAATAATAGCAGAAAGAAGGAGCAACCACCTTCATTTTATTCCAAAGACCCCTGCATGCTGCTTCAAAGTCTATAGCAATATAGACCTGATAACTTCCTTTGTGACTCTGTCTCTCCATTCCTGTGTAGACTATTTTCCATGCCTTTGATAATTTCTGACACCCACCTCCACTCTCCCCCATCTCATTCTTTTGTCATATCTCACTACTGCAAGATATGGACCTCCAGCTAAGGGAATAATATTCTCTGTAATATTTTCTGCTGTATTGCATGCTGTTGCTTTCCATTGGCCTGTCTTTCAGCTAGCAGCCCAGAGAAGGAAGGCAATACTAAGCAAGCCAAGGCTTCCTTCTTTGAGTCAGTGGTCTCTGGGCATGGGCTTGCAGCATCCTCAAAATGCTTCTGTATTCTGTTTTATCTGTGGGACTTTAAAGAGATGGGATTCCACCATGATGTCCTTTCAAAGCAGTTGAGCCTCCAGAGTTGCTTCTTTGCTTTTAACTTCCTGCAGAAGCTGAAGTGACTTCAGGGAGGAGCTGTGTGTAAATGTTCTGACTTTCCCTGCTATGCTTTTATATTAACCCTGATTCACATGTTAGTCAGGTTTCTACATTAGCTCTTTATATCCTGCACATCTTTCTCCTGGCTGCCCAGCTCAACTACTCTCTGATAGTTGCTCAAGATTCGTTCATTGTTGAAGGTTACTGCTCCATTGTCTTGTACCCAAGTGTTCAAGTGCTTCCACTAGCAGTGTGCAAGGAGTGTGCCTTGGGGGAACTCCTTCAGAGAAAATTAAATGCTCCATGGCAGGCTATTAGTTCTTGCCAGAGTTTGAATCTGCGATTGGACACAAAGTTAACAACACTGGGGCTGCTGTGGGACTGTGGCTGCTACCCAGCAATCATCTCACAATACTCAACTAGCCTCCATAGTAATCAACACGAGCTTGTCTCATCTGACTTTATCCACCTGAAATGTAGCTCCCTGGTCTCAGCTGACCCATTAAGTTCTTTTGACAGCCACTAGAAAGCTTTCAAAGGCTTATGCAGCCTGTCCATCTTCGGCATCAAAATTAGATGTACATATAATTAAATATTCCAAGGTCTCTGTATTGTTGAAGCCAAATAGCACATAAGAGGCCTTGTGCCAAATCTTACAAGCTCCAGAACAGAGTAGTTGCATCTAAAACATGCATGCTACCAGTGCAGAGAATCAGTTCCCAGTTCCTCGGTACATGATTTGGCTTTCCTTCATGGACTCATGTTGATGGAGCCCTGGAGTCCAGAAGGACCTTGGTTGTGTTAGAGCTGTGCATTTTGGTCCCTGCTTCAAGACTGCTTCAAGACCTGCTTCTCACCCTAGTTTTTATGGCATAGTTTTTCTGAGGACAGCAGATCCTTCAGCCTTTCTGCTAGAGGTTATTTTGGAGCTGACATATTATTCATGCTTCCTGTTGAAGCTGGACTACTGCATGGAAGAGAATTCAAGACTCTTGGGTGAGGTAAAGGAAGCAGAAATAAGCCTGGCTCCACAGCCTTCTGAGATCACTTACTTGGCAGAGGAGTCCTAAGTTCCAATCTTCTTTTAGTGATTATTCATGCTTTTCTTGCCAGTGCAATATTCAGTGTAAAATGCATATACAAACCCATGGAGCAAACTCTGTAGTCCAGAAGTCATTACCTAGGCATATGCAGTAATCACAAGTGTACATCACAAGTGATGCAATGGCTAAATCCCCTCTAGGGTGTAGTCTGCACTATATTGTAGATCATATATCACATATCATGTACAATAGTCATAGTGGCTAAAAAAAAGGTTTATAATAAAGTAGTAGGAAACCTTATTTTTTAATGGCTTTTCTATAAAATTAATTTACCTACATATATGTATCTGTGTATGTGTCCATGCACATATGCTGTCTATATGCACAATTACATAGGGACACAAAACTATTGGAGAATGTCCAGAGGAGGGCAACGAGGATGGTGAAGGGTCTGGAGGGGAAACCTTATGAGGAGAGGCTGAAGTCCCTTGTTTTTTTCAGCCTGGAGAAAAGGAGACTGAGGGGAGACCTCACTGCAGTCTATGGCTACCTGAACAGGGGGAGCGAAGGGGGAGGTGCTGATCTCCTCTCTTTGGCAGCCAGTGATAGAACCTGAGGGAATGGGATGAAGTTCAACAGGGGAGTTTTAGGTTGGATATTAGGAAGAGGTTCTTTACTGAGAGGGTGGTCAGGCACTGGACCAGGCTCCCCAGGGAAGAGGTCGTAGCCCCAAACTGGGCTGAGGGCAAGAAGCATCTGGACGATGCACTCAGTCCCATGCTCTGAATTGGCTGGCCCTGTGTGGAACCAGGAGTTGGACTTGATGATCCTTATGGGTCGCTTCCAACTCAGGATATTCAGTGATTCTGTGTACTCTATATATAGAGCCTTTTAATTAATGGATAAACAGAGCCACACATTCACAAATGAAGATGCTTCAACAGAAGGAACCGCCTTACAGGCCACAAGATAGAAAAGCTTTTGGATCCTGGGCAACATCCCATGCCCTCTGACACAGCACCCAGCTCTTCCCTGCCCCTTGCTGCCATAAGTAAACTCATAGTCATCCTCCTGAGAAGGATCTGTCTCTGACAAGTTAACAGGAGGTGCCCCCAGCACAATCATCCTGACCACTGGAACTGTCAGTCTGCCCCAATAAGGTCATTGAAAAGATTTTTTGGCTTCTCGTGGTTTGTGATTATTGATCATTTTTAAATTGTCTGTCTCTTTGATGGAGTGCCAGGCTCTGCCAAGAGGCATGGCTCTAGGCTCTGCTTTCTACTTAATATAAGAACTCAAGGCCAAAACTGCTCCTGATAGGTTCCTCATGGAAATTCATTGGCTTTAATGAGATTGTGTTGTTTGCAAATCAGGAAAGTTTTTGGCCTTGAAATCCTGATTGTATTGATTCATAAGCTAGTAACTATAAAGCACATTATGCACAGTCTAGGCATGAACAATTACTCAGGAAAGAAAATAAACTTCCTGGAAGTGATGATGTTGATCTGAATAGTCTTTGGAAAGATGTGCCAGCTAAAACAGAAAGAAATGTATGCCAATCCATTTCTCAACTGCTGCTTGTAAGAGGCTCTGGACAAACAGAGCAGCTTGCTTACCCACAGCAGAGATGCTACAGCAAACTGGGGTTTAGCTTGGGTTTCTAGCACCCAGCTCAGAAGCAAGGAAAGCTGGCTTGTCCTGAACTAGCAGCAGGGTTCACCAGTTGAGGCTTATCTATGCTGCAATGACACAAATTCTACCAGTTGCCAAAACACTAAATTGCCCCCCTGCTTCACCATGCCACAGCATCTCCACTCTCCAGTTACTGCAATTTGCTATGCACTGTGTACTTCCCTCCCCCAGTTTTTTCCTTTGAGAGCAGAGGCAGGAGTTGTGAGAGTGTCTGTACACATGGCTTCACTTCTCTAATCACTTACAGAATGGCTGAAGGCTGATAACTTCCCCTTTCACGTCTTAGTTTAGGTGAGAAGCTCTTTCCTAGAGACCGTGACCTTTACTTCTCTGAAAATGCTATTCAGAATTATGCCGCTGTCTAAATAATGTCTGTGGTTATATTGAGGTGAACTAGGCACCTCGTAAATAATCCCACTAAGTTCCATTACTGGTGAAACAAAGAATAGAGAGAAACTTATTTACGGGAAAGATTTTCGGTTTGAGACACTGCCTCATTTGTTCTCCTTCTCTTGCCCCGCAGTAGGAGGAGAAATACGACACTCACAGGAGATAAAAAGAAAAGAAGAAAGCGACCTTTCCGAAAATATATTAGCTTCATCTTCGCTCTAAGTATTCAGGAACATGCATTTGGAAATTTGAGTATTATGTAAAATTAAGTTTTGCAATAATAGATTTATCTGGGACAAGTGCATTTCATCAGATGTACAACACCAAACTCAGAAGAACTTACCTATTAGGGGAAAAAATGCATCTAACGGTACACAACAAAAGTCTTATATGGTACTAATGAAGACAAATAGAACTCAAAAACAACATATGTACTTCTAAGCAAATGAAATGTTACTTATGCACATTTTTCACTGGAATTAAAAGAAAAAATCATTAGAAACACTGGAATTTTTTTTTTATTTTTACTTTGAATCTTGTGTCATTAAAAGCAATCATACTAGCTAAGAAAATGAGTGGTCTTCGAAGTTATCAAAAAGACTGGTGCTAAAGACTTATCTACAGTTATAGGACTTAATTTACTTCTTGCTTACCACCATTTCTCAGTAGCTTAATTTCAGCACTGCCTTCGCAAAACACAGTATAGGTTTTGCCCAGCTCCATTTCAAACACTTCGGGGAGTGAATTAGCTTCCAGGACTGTGCAGATCATTCTGAACTTTTCTGTGAGTGGTAGTTGTAGTAGTTAGAAAGAACTGTTTTTATTTATTATTATTATACTGCTGAGGTAAGCATATCTGCCATTCAGGAAAAAGTGCCAACCTATTTGCTAAATGACTAATGGCTACGGTTGACTGCAACCTAAAGACTTCATGGACAAATGCATAGCTGCAACAATGGCTTTGTACATGACTTTTCCCTTTGTCATGCCTCTGCTTTGAAATCAGATCTGATTTTTCAGGATTAGAATCACTGCCATGTCAGAATTAATTGTTATCTAACTGCAGTTATGGATTGTCTGGGGAGAAAAAACCCACATCTCTATGCAGTCACCTACAGCTACTGCTACAATTCTGCTGGCTCAGATAAAAGAGATGATGTAGCATGGAGCAGATCCATAACCAGGACACAACTATGAGCAGGACTCAAGATTTTAGAAGAATTAAGATGGTCACAAGGTGGAGGGTGTGACCATGAGAAGAAGCTTGCTCAGCCTGGGGAAAAGGAGATACCAGGAGGATCTAATAGCAGCTTTCCAGTGGTTACTGGGATAGACTCTTCTCAGCAGTGCATGGTGGAAACACAAGAGACAACGGGGATAGTGTGAAATGAGAAAAGTTCAGACAAGGTATAAGGAAAAAATCTTCCATGTTAAGAACAGTAAAGCAGGAGAACAAGTTCCCTAGCAAGGCTGTGCAGCCTTTTGGAGATTTTCAGGCACAGGTGAGATAAAGCCCTTAGAAACTCCACCTGACCTTGCAGCTGGCCCTGCTTTAAGCAGATTAGTCTAGATGACCTGCAGAGGGCTCATCTGACCCGAATTTTCCTATGATCCAATGACCCCATTACTTGGGGTTCCTGGTTATCTTCTATCTGAGAAGGCTTGGCCTGTAATATTTTAGCACCAAACTCATTGATCCATCTCATTGTCCTCCTAAATTATCCTACCTGCTCTAGGGAAGTACTTCAAGGACAGAAGAGTACCTGGTTATGAACTTTAGGACAACAGATCCTTCTATAGGTTCATTTAAGCAGGACCTACATCTCCCCACTGGAGTTTATCAGTGACCTCAAACCACTGATTCTTTGCTGTACCAATTTCATAACCAGCTCTGAAACAACATAAAGGATTATGCACCAAGACATAAGGACACATGCAAGTGTATACCCAATGTGTACCAGGGTCTTGCTCCCCTGTGCTTGGCACAGTTGCCTTTAGGTATCCTACCATCTCTTTTGGACATCTGATAACAGACCAGCAGTTCCAGGGTCCCTCTACAAGATCCCCTGTATCACTTGTGGATATTTCTGTCAAAGCTGAATTCAGATATGATGAAATTTGCATTGGTTTAAAAATCTTATTTGAGCATTACTTATAAGCTACATGAGTGTAAAGCCCTCTGTTCTTACACACCTCCTTGTTTCGATGCTTATCTGCATCACTTAGGAAAATACAGAGAAAATATGGGAAAGTGTGACAGTCCTGGAAACCATCTCATTGTGGTGAACAAAGGTCTCAGGTAACTGCGGAGGAACATCATACAGTTTTTGTCATCAGTTCCCTACATTCAATTAAGTCTGATTCAACTGGGTACCCAGGGATCTCCATCATCTTTCTGAGAATCTGGATCCACCTATAGATTCAGAAACTTCCATCAGCAGCCTTCAGAGCTGCATCTATAGCTGGAGAAGACTTTTACAAATAGAATAAAAATCTAAAAGCTAGCTCATAATTCTGGAATTTATTCAAACTGGTCTTCTTTAGGGTTGAAATGCCAAACTAAATATCTTGCTGAAAGGCTGCTTCTGTATCCAGGAGACCTAAATGCCACTGTGGTTTCTGAGTGAAGATTTTTATCCAGTGTTGAAACTGATGGTCATCTGGAATTCCATTATCCTGCTGACCACAGCCTTGAAAGCCAACACATTTCCACAGGTTCATTTCTGCTACTGTCCATTGATAATCACAGGAAACCATTATTGATGGGGTGTGCAGAATACATAGCTGAATTGTTCTGATTCTGTTTAATATAGAAGAATGTTCTCCATATACACAAATTTATTTACAACACAGGCACAGGAATGACTAGCCAATGAACCAGTTGAGAACAACATTATGCTATCTCTTGAACTTGCAAATTTTCTTCTAGTATATAAAGACTGATTACAACAATTGTTAGTGGATTTATATCTGTCTATACTTTAGAAAGAAAAGAACAAAATAAAAAGTAGTCAGGAGGACAAAACTGCATCTGGATATGTAGGCAAGCATTGTGTTTCCTTTCTAGGGGAGTCCCAGCACTTGCTTTCTTAAACTGCGGTTAAAATGTCTCTTTCAAACAATTTCCTTATAAATGCACATACTCCAAAGGTCAAGCCAAAGCCATAGTGAAATAGGCTTTAAGAGAAGCATAAAACTCCTGTCTGACACAGAGTCAGTAGCAATTGAAAAAGCAAAGATTGTGAGGGTTAAAGGCTAATTACTAGAAGAAATCTGGCCTGCTGGCCTAAGGTCTTTTGAGTGGGAGCACAGTCAAATGGGAGTTGTGGGATTAATTGGATGAAAGACACTGTCACCTTGACATTCATGAAAGTATTTGGGAAGAGCACTGTTTGCTGATATACTGCGGACAGTTCATTTGAACTGTGGAGGTAAGATATCTCTTTTCCACAAAGACTTCACCTTTGCTTTTTAATTGGTGTCAAATACAAAAATTTAAATCTCCAGTGTAGGAAACCCTTGCTATTATCTATGGTTTGTAGATTTCTCTTCCTGTTCCCACCATAATAACCAAAGTAAATATATATCCCAGGGACAAAATATTCAAGCCCTTGGCTTCACAGAATGAAGAGAGCACAACTCACAAGCTCTAAGTCCCTTTGGAGCTCTTTGTGTTAGTGGGAACATAATGAGCAGTTCATTGTGCTTCTTATAACTAACTGCGACATCCACTGATCAGCAGCATGACCTCAAGCCAGGCAATTCCACTCTCTATTTCAATTTACCCAGTAATCGTGATACCATGCAATAGGTACCTTATGGTCCAGGATGACAGTACTTTGGCTCCAGGGGAATCAAGAAAATTCCTATGCATAATAAATAGTTTGCTGCAAAATTTCACTGCAGTCATATTACATCAATGCACAAAATTATCCTTTCCTTCTGCTCCATCATTTAGTCAGTATAATTCTTCTGCCCCATGGCATAAGATATCTGTTCATAAAAGTTTGCACTTTATTTATGCTTTTTTCAGTCAAGAGGTCAAAACAGTTCCTGAGCAATTTGCATTCAACCTTCATGGTACTTTAGAAACCCCATATAGGAGAAGCTTGGACAGTTTTGGAACTGGAAGAGTAAATTAGTACAGCTGACCCTTCCTTATTAGCACTTCAAAAGACCTCAAATCTCCTCCAAAAGGATCAGATTGTCATCTTTTTCATCTCAGCATCACACTGTAGTAGAAAATAAAGGTGATTTCAAGAGAAATTCCCCATCTGACAGATCTGCCTCCTATCCAGCAAGCAAACCTCACTGCTGTGCAGCAGAATGATAAGCATGATAGCCTGGGAAACCTTCAGCCAACAGACCAGAGTTCTGCACACTTCATACTGCTGTCAAACACCACACCAGGTTTCTGCATGATATGATAACCCAGCAATTCCAGCAGAATCACATCAAAAACACTTCCAAGGAGCAAAATGTTTGCACAACTAGAAATTTAGTTTGGTCAAGCATTATGGAAGGACTGGTTGACACAGCACCGCCCTCCCCACCTCCAGAGCTGGCCACTGCAGCACCCTGACTCCAGAAGAAGTGGTGCTCCAGTCTGCTTTTCAAGCTGCATAAAGACACAGACATAAAAAGTGCTTTAGAAGAGAGAATCATCCTCCAAATCCTCAACTGAGTTATGATTCTAGAGAAAAGGACTGGTCACTTTTATGAGAGACATAATTACCTTGCAGTATTCACATCTCAAACCTGCAATACTAAATATTCACTTGAGTGGAGCTAACCAGTGTTTCACTGCTGATGGATGCAAGACCAGGATTTCAGGCACAGAATGTCAATGGCAAGCTATGTGGCTTGATAAGTGAGAACATAGCCAAAGATCCTTTACTTTCTTTTGAATTCAGAAGGCAAAATGCATCTATTATTGCGCATTAGTAAAAGCAAGTGCCTAAGGGAGCATTTAAAACAAGGTGACTTCTACCTCAACAGAAGAAAGGAAAAAGCAAAACCATGATCAAGAGAGAGTCTTTTTGCAAATTCAAAATCCTCAGGAAGTAAAACAGGTCCACTTTATGCTGCTCTAAGAGGGTTTTCATTATTTATCACTTAGAGGAAACCAGCAAGTTAAAAATATGAATGAATTCTCAGGATGTCAATTTAAATGGAAGTTTAGGGTTGCAGTTCAATTTCAAAGAAATTATTTCTTGGACCAGAGATTCACCCCCATGAGAAGTCCTGCTGAGTCCCAGCCTGCAGATCCAACTTGCTATAGCAGCTCTACTGAAAGTAGTCTGTCACAAGAAGAGAAGACAAAGCAAGGCTGATCTTTTATGCACCAAAGGTTAAGGATGTACAAAATCCAGCACCAGAAATCAGGGCTAAAATATAATGTTATAAAACCAAATGCATGCAAAATGTGTGCAGATATATTTAGTTTGAAAGCAGAAGCAGGTCTCTGCCATCAATAGAGTTAAGTTTATTAAACAGTCTCCTAAGTAGTATAAATGGGAATAAAGTTAAAATGGAGCTTGTTCAAGATATAAATGGGATAAGGAACAGCTTCAGGTGCACACAAAATATGCAGCTGCTAGCATGGGTGTTAGATTGGTTAGAGTAGCACAATCAAATGGAATAGACTCCCCTGGCACCATTATTTCAGAGTGGATTAGGAAATAAACCTTCCATCCTTGCTAAGAAAGAGCCTCATTCCATCCACTTGCTGCTTTGCTCCCATGACCCCTCCTGTCCCCACTGTCAGGGTGGGAGCAGCTCTGCCCATGCTGCCTCAGCATGAGAGAAACAGGGTTGGACAATGTGCTGTAGGTATTCCCACCACCTTGAACATGGTGTTAGGTAGACATGAGGCTAGCAAGCAGTGCTGGGAGGTGATAGTTAGGGATAGAGAGGGCATGTGCCATCTGTGTCTGAAGTGCTCAGGAGTGGTGGTGTCACAGAGCAGCTACCAACAAAAAGCTGCCTATACTAATGAGAAACGGGGATTGCCTGTGGTGGTCTTCAGTTCTGTATTTGGTTTTCAGTCCACATTCCTGACATCAGTCCTCATCAAGTCAGTTCTGCCCCAGACTCTTGCATTATGAAAATTAATTTACATATCCAAACAAACGGCCCTCAAAGGGGAAATTCAGGCTGACAAAACATAACTCATAGTCATCCTTTTTATAGCTGTCTTTGCATTAAAGAAAAGATTAACAAACAAAACTGAGGAGATAAAGAAAGAAATGTCGTGGAACCACTGGGATTTTTGAGAAACTGTTCAACCATCCATATACATTTGTGAGGATGATTTTGGGGGGAGGGAGATTTCCCAGTTGACACGTTTCTCCACTTGTGAACATGTTGAAAGATCACTCATATGTTTTCAATGAAGTCACTGACAGTCAAGAATGCTGGAGGCAACAGCTGTTGGAGATTGATTTACCCCAAGGCTATTTAATCTCTCAGCCTCTCATAAGGATGCTTGCTAGGGGGAAGGTAAAGAAGCACAACTAAAAATTGTATTGCTTTCAGCAGCTGTTGTTGTTCCTGAAAGCCAAGAATGGGTCAAAAAAATGTGATGAAAGTCTTGGATTGTTATCAGCTATAGGGGTGGCCAAAGCTTACTGCTTCCTTTGGGAGTTGAGTTTCCTTTGTGGAATGAAATACAGTAAAATTACTAGCTCCAAGAGGGCTTAGTTGCCTGGGAGTTACCGTGAAGTGTATATGTGTCTTGGAATTTCCAGAATTATAAGTATATTATGTCAGTCTGGAGTGATACAGGTTGTGAAAGGCAGCCCTTGTGTGCAGTAACAGGAGCTGGGACAATCAGGCAGCAAGAAAAGATAACATAAAACATTCATTAAAACAGTAGAAAAAAAATGACTGAAGAGCAGAATGCAGCTGCTGTGTGTGTCACTTAGTATTTCAGAATGGTCTTCCTCTGTGAAACTGTATTTTTATTAAATCACATTGTCCAACTGTGCATTAGACCCTCACACCGTAAAACATTTGCCTACCTCATTGAAAATGAACCACATGCATCTCCCAACAGAGATTCTTTTTGAAACCATGCATTTTCCACAGTTTGGTAGTAGAACTTTTTAGAGAGGAAAATTAATTTGGACTGCACATTGAATGGGGAAGGAAATAGATTACCATCTTTGGTTCACCAGGGACTTCATTGCTGTGAATATTTAGGATGCCTTGTGGCTTCTCATAGTGCATCATTGGGCATAAAACTTCTGTCTGTTCCCTCCAGCAATGCAAGCTGTTTGAGACAGTGTTCTACCCTGGGCATTAGCTGTCTAATGCCTGACACCTCATTCATCCCTTCCAAATCCTTCCAGTGCATCACTCAGAATGTATCTACACTGGGGCTTTAGTTTGGATCAAGAACACACTTTTGAAGCAAATCTCCCATTATCCCCACTTACTGTGCTTTGGTTCCCATCATGAGTCTGTCTTAGAGACCATGAGCCAGATTCCTTTCAGATGTAAGTGAAGTGGAAAGTGTGCTTTAGGAGCATTCCTCATGGCAGTGCACAACAAAGGGCTCTGCAGAGCCAGACTAGAGCTTGTTCAGAGTAGAATAACCCTGAAATGTGAATTGTACAGACATTAGGTCCTTAGTACTAGCTGTTTCATCATGCAGGTTCACTCCTTGCAGTCCACAAATTTTGCTGATACCCACAAAGCCATATAAATGTGCCAGTTAATTAAAACTCTCATCATAAAGAAAAAAAATATGAAGAAAAAGAAGAAAATTAAAGAAGATGAAGAAAAGAAAAAAAACTACGAGAAACATCAGATAGTGGGAGAATAGATCTATGGATCTGAAAGTCATAGCTATCCTGAAAATTATTATGATCAGAGGACAATGACTATTTTTCATGTCATTGCAATCTTTTTACATTAGAAGAGTTCTCAGGAGCAGCACACAAGGCAGCAAAGAAAGAATTCAAAGATTCCAACCATAGGTTAGCATGGTCTTAAAATTCATTTGAGTATTCTTCAGATGCTGAAACAAATGTCAAAGCGATAGAAAAGATTATAATGCTGAAAAACAGGTAGCCTGTTCTTGAAGAGTATCTACATACAGTTTACTCCTATGACAGCAGTTAATTGTACAGTGTTTGTAGCCACACCATCTAGCACAGGACTGCATAGGGACAGTCCATCACGGGGCCTCGGGAATATTACTTAGTGCCATCAACTTGATGCACACATGAAGTTTATCCAACCTATTCAAAACTTTTCACTCTGACAAAACTAGTAAAGGTCCATTCTTGGTGAATGGTTTGGGACTACAGAGGAGAAACCATCAAATTACTGAAAATTCCTGTCCCACAATACTTAAAAGGACAGACATGTAATTTTTCTTGTGGCTTTTTAACAGTTCTCTCTCTAGGACAAAGAATTGCAGAAATTAAGAAAAATGAATTATAGACTGTGTCCAACAGAATCCAGAAACAGTTTTTCTGTTTACACCAAAGTTTGGATCAGGTAGTTTTGGTAAAGAACACTTCAGAACATTTGGTAGCTTCAGTGGCCTGATTAGGTAGACATCTGATTCCTTTTTTATCAACTTGCCACTGAGATGACAGGTCTTTTATGCTAGTGATGGAAGCCCTGTAGCATGCAGGCTTTCCCAAAAAAGAAGTGTCATGAAAGATTATTTGATTTTCTAATTGCAATCTTAAAAAAGAAAAAATAAACCAACAAAAAACCCCTGAAGCTTATGATCTAGAGACTATGTGGCAACAATACTCTGTGGAAAAACACAATATTGAAAACAACTGATGCTTGACTTTCACCTTATGGTATTCTCACAACAGACTTACCAAAACTTCTACCAAAGTGCAACCATTTCTGATTCATGGATAACCCTGTCTGTCAGTGTTATATCTCTGATGCCCTGAATGGCTGCCTTTCCAATCAAACTGTTCCTTTCACTCCGTGCTTCAGTAACTGTTGCATCAAGCTGAAAGAAACTGAAATGAAATCAAACTTTTGGCAGTAGAAGGAGTTTTTTGTAGGAAATGTAAGTCTTGGAAGACTTCACCTGAACTTTCTTTTCACTCTGCCACCCAACCTCCTGCCACCTCCACAAGAAGAAATTAGAAGACATCCATGGATTTACCAGGGTTGGAGTGACTTTTGGTTCTTACAGAACTGCAAACCTTCAAGCACAGAGCCAGACTAAAGAATAAAGAGCTTGCAACTATTCAGCAGACTTATGACACTTCCTCCTTGTAATCACTGAGCACTGGAACAGGCTTCCCAGTGTAGTGGTCCCAGCACTGAGTTTGACTGAGTTAAGAAGCATCTGGATGATGCACTCAGTCCCATGCTCTGACTTGGCTGGCCCTGTGTGGAGCCTGGAGTTGGACTTGATGATCCTTATGGGTCCCTTCCAGCTCAGGACATTCTATAATTCTATAATTCTATAATCCTTGTCCTCAGAGGACCACCAGCACAGATGTCTGTGTTCTTTTTTCCAGTAACATAGGCACAATGCAAGGCTTGCAAAGACCTGGACAAAGCTTCTGCTAATCTCACAGCCTTTTCATGGGACTATTTCCCAAACCTGAAAGTTAAGTGATGTGTTTGATCCCAGCTCTGGTGTTTATAGGAGAACAATCCACCTTTGCAGGTCCTGAGGACAGTTTTCCTTTGAAACTGTATTTGAACCTATCTTTCAGCATGTTCTCTCACAGACACCTGAAGAGGCCTTTATGCAGCTCCATCCCCAGTCATCTTGCAACAGCAAGAAAGTGGTTGTGCTTTTTCAGCCACCAGACAAATAAACTTCTACATTACTTGACAACAGTTTTCCTTTTTTTTTTTTTAACCCAAATTTGTCATTTATATTTCTTCAGGGAGGCATTTATATTTCGCCTTTAGATAAAGCCTTGAAATGTTCTGCAACATTGAGTATTCACAGAGAAACCTTGCTTCAGGAAAGCTTTCGTGTAGACCGATAATGAAGTACCAGCACCAACACTGAAAGTATGAAGATGCTGTCATCTGAGCTTGTTCCATAGCACAGTCTGAGTTCATATTCACCTCACCTACATGCTGTATGAAGAGAAGCCTGCTTAAGCAGAGTAACCAGGGGAGGAAAGCAGAACAAGTCCCACTCCTTCAGCCTGGAGCCAGCTGTGCCAATCCGCCCTGGGTGCAGCCTGGATACAGCCGTGGCCATCCTGAGTGCTTTATTCCCACATCACACTAGTCTTTGCAAGCAGCATCACATGTTCAGTACAGGGCAGAGAAATGGACTGGGATCTTTCCTACAAGGGCTCAATGTAAAGAGAGCTGTAAGCAGCAGAGCCACTGGCCTCTTGCTGCTGTAATCACACATTCAGCTCAGGTCAAAGAGCATAGTCCCAACAACAGTGAGTAACAGATGTGGACTTAATAAGGCACTCATTTGTATTGTTAAAAATTTCAGTGTGTTTGTTATCTGGTAAGTTACAGTAATCACTGATGCCATTGTAAATGTGTGAGTTCAAGATACTAAAAATCAGATAAAGAACATACTTCTCAACCCTACCTGCTTTTTTTCCTTAGACCTGTTTTATAAAGCTTGGTTCTGTAACACAAATGCCTTGATCAGTACTAGAGCATGTGGAAAAACGTAACTCTATTTCATGCAGCAAGTCAGGATCAAGGCATAACCTGGCAGATCTCTGGTCATTTTAAAGCCTTCCTACATGCAATCACCCTCCTACTGTAGATGGAAGTCTTGGGGGCAAGAGACAGTTGCTTCTGTCTTGTTCTTAGGTGTGAAAATCAGTAGAGGAATGTGAAAGACTTAGAACATACCATCCCAGAGCAGTAAGTCTCAACTTGCCAAGGAGACTAGTTAGGCAATGACAGATTCCTTCCTCTCATTAGAGACAAGTTCCTCAGCATCAGGAGCCTTCCCTGGAATGTGTCTTTCAGCTCCAAGGTCATTCTAATGATGGAAAAAAGAAATCCTGATGGTCTAAAGCAAAAGCCTGTGAAGCAGCTTCCTCATACCCCACAAGCCACATGTGAAGGAATGAGCAGCAGCCTGTTGGAGACCTTCCAAAGCTGTGAGATGTGTTCTTACAGTGCATGGAATGATCAGCTCCTGGGGCAAAGCACAGAAGGGCAGATAAGAAATCACCATCTCTGGCTGCTGCTTTAAAACCCCTATTGTTTGGGGATTTTTTTCTACAAAACAGACCAAAAAGAACGGAGAAACTTTTTTGGCCCTTTACAGTGGTAAGGATGCATTGGGTGATGGCAGCAAGTGAGGAAGTGGATGCAGTTCCCAGACTCTGATGTATAGCACCTTCCTGGATTCTCTAAGGGACAGCGAGATATACATGGCAAATGAGAAAAAATAGAGAAAGGGTAAAAATAAGCATTTTGATTCACATAGCCTCGTCACTCATGAATGAGGAACACAGAAACTCAAAGATTAACACTGAAAGTGGTTTTCTTCAATCTGTCTCTCTGCATCTAGAGACTCAGCAATTCAGAATCACCAGGTACAGCTATGACCAAAAGCAAGGGAACAAATTGGAGGATAAGAAGATAGCCTTGGTCTTCAAGTAGAACATCATCCCTACAGAATAAGATTTAAATAATCAAGGATTCATAGGAAACATTGTTGAAGAGAGTCTTGGAAATTTAACTAGATTTATCCTCAAGGCCAAGGAATACAATTCAGCTGAATAACTATCTTTACTTATTTGCATGTAAGTGCCTAAGTCATTGCCTATTACACAAGTTTTACGCTTCCTTCTAACATAAGGAGGTTTTGCTTTCTATTGTCAATGGCTGAGTATCCGACTAGACAACCTGAACACTTCAGGTTCTGAAAAGTTCCTCTTATCTCCTGGGATGTCTTAGTCTTAAGGAGAAAAATCCAAAATTTCCAAACTTCCATATCAGCAGATCCCTTTTTACCGAGTGAAGCATTTTGCTGCCGAAAACAAAAAGCCACATTAAATGTGTGTATAATCAGGGAGTGGAAACTTAAACAGGTGCATTTTACCTTCTTACAGTCAGCACTAGTCCCAAGTCGACATCAATGCCCTTTAAAAACAATCAATCAGGGGTCTCTGTGAAGTTAGGTGTGGAGGTTTTCCTCCAAAATACTTCTTCATAAAAAATGTCTTGAAAGAGAGGAGTTACAACTGCGTGTGCTTGTGTGTACGTGTGTCTGCACACGTGATTTCAGACTGGAAGAAAGGGGGAATGCTCTGTCACACAGGGGAATTTCCGTGTCCCAGATTATTGCAAATGGGGTGAAAAATGATAAAAATTAGTATGATGCCTGGTCCTATTTCTCAATTCCTCATGGAGCCTGGAGGCACAAACTATTCAGCAGCTGGGCTGGGAAAGAAAATTCCCCCTCCATGAAACGTTATAGCACAGTTGAGCACATTTACGGTTGCACAAAACTTTTCATGGCATCAGCTATTTTCTTTTGGGAAAGACAAAATACTTGAAAGCACAGCCCTGCTCTGCTGCTGCAATTTTCTAAAGAATTTTTTTTTTCTTTTGCCTGAAAGAATAGCCAGTCATGAATATGCAATGCGAATGCAGACACTGGGCAAGCCAGGAGAACAGAGAGCCTTTCCCAGGGAGCCTTCCTGCAGGATGTCCTGGAGGGGCTGGCCACTTCCAGTGCCCATCAGTTTAAGCCTCCCACTGGGTCTCAGCACAAACTAATGGCCTGTCGGAGATGATCTGAACAAATGTACCTAAGCACAATGCAGGAGTGCATTGCCCTAAAGAATCAATTTTAATAGTGTTTTAAGTTTCTCTTCACCCTCTGTCAGAAAAAAACACGAAGAGACAGCTGGATAAAAAGAGACAAAACACAGGAAGCTTTTGTCTTCTGATATCTAGAGACCAGGAGTGAGGGCTGTTTTGTTTGATTGCTGTCATTCCTTTATCACTTCTGAAATTATGTTGCCTATGTGGGATGTAGTAGAGAAATAGGTTTATTCATCTTTCTCATTCCTTATCTTGAGGTCAGAATGATTTCAGGGTTGCTGGATAACAAGACGACAACCCTCTGACAGGCCTGAGTTGACTCTATGAGCAGGAGGACCATAAATGCTTCAACTCCTTGCATGTTCTCCATAGAATCAAAGGAATAACCAAGAGCATTTACATAGATAGTGTGAACCAAGAAGGCACGGGTATCATGGGGGTCAGAAGAGGAAGAAGCACCTTTCCAGGACAATGCTAATTCTGGGCATTCTAACATTAATCAATATCTTAGGAAGCCCACCAGAAAATTGGGTTTGTTACCCTCTTCCTCATCTTAATGGGGCTTGGGTTGGGAGTCGCTAGTTTATAGGATTTCTCTTTCCACCATAGTATCATCCCAGCTCGAAACTGCTGATTTGTGAAGACACAATATACCGTCCTGATGAAAGGAGTGGTATATAAGATTTTGGATGGTTAATTGATGAGAAGGAGATTTTAATTTTTTTTACACAGTGCTTGATTTTGGTTACACAGCTCAAGACATTAACTTCTACAGCATTAATAGAAGTTGCAGGCACTCAGCTTTTCTAGCAAATAGGTCCAAATATGCCCCACCACATTTGTTCAAATTTTAGAAGCTGATTTTAAGCCTACATTTTTAGAACAGCTCCTTCAACTGACCTCCACTTTACACCACCCACATTTTAACTCTTGCTATATCTTATCACCAAGGTTGTGTAGAAATAAACTCCAGAGGCCATTTCTGAAATTTCTTACCCTAAAGTGAGCCAATCCACTGACGTCAGTTGGTCGAAGAAAATTTTATCTGCGTCTGCATATGAACAAGACAACAGATATCTCTTCTCTTGCCTACAGGGTTTACAGGTCGTGGGATGGGACATTACAAGATTGGCCAGTTCTGCTTTTTATATTCAGCATATTTTTTTTTCCTCAAACTGGAATGCACACGGTCAGAAAAAGTGCACTATCATCCTCACAAGAATATGTAAACCTGAGACACCAGAAAAGAGTTCATCTTACTTCCTTCAGAAGGAATGCTTCAAGATACTAACTGATAGATATCATCTTCCTGTCTGAAACCAACTGTCATGTCCATTACCAGCATCTGTGTGGGTAGAAAGAAGTATTGGAAAAGTCAGAAGGTTAAAACCGCAGGAAAACAGAGAAGTTAGCCTGCCTGACAAGTTGGGCAAGCTTCTGGAACTTTGCCTACCCTTAAGAAAAGACAAACTCTACCTAGAAAAGAACCCTTTCCATAAGCACAAGGATCATGCAGCCAGGTTTCTTTTCCATCTTGCAATGGTACAAGTTGACCAATATCATGAGGTTCTTACTGCTTTTTTTTTTTTTTGTGATTTAGTGGACTGAGTTTGAAGTCATAGTGCTTGACTCCTCACATGCTGTGTGACTGCTTTCAATGTGCCGCTTCAATTCCCACTTCTTATTCTGAAAGGTATTTGGCAAAATACACAGAAATGGTTAAGTGGCTACTCTGGGGCTTGGAAGATGTTTAGATAATTGAATTAACATGGTTTTCAGCACTGTAGATGCACAAAAGACATAATTTTTGATAGTGTGTAAGGAAGAGAATGAAGATGTCAGACTCAAAACCAAGATCGACCAACTCAAACTCCTTGTTCAAGAGGTGTCCTTTCTTCTTTTTTCTTTCTCTCCTCCCGCCCCCCAAGTTACAGAGAACATTATAGTTGTAGTTCATAGAGTCATAGAATCAGAGAATGGTTTGGATTGGATGGGACCTTAAAGCTCATCTAGTTCCAACCCCCTGGCACAGGCAGGGACACCCTCCACTAGCCCAGGTGACCCAAAGCCCCATCCAACCTGGCCTTGAACACTGCCAGGGAGGGGGCAGCCACAGCTTCTCTGCGAAACCTGTGCCAGTGTCTCACCATCCTCAAAGTAAAGAATTTCTTCCTAATCTGTAATCTAAATCTCTTCTCTTTTAGTTTAAAGTCAATGTCCTGTCACTGCACTCCCTGACAAACAGTCCCTCCCCATCTTTCCTGTAGCTCCTTCAGGTACTGGAAGGCTACCACAAGGTCTCCCTTGAGCCTTCTCTTCTCCCGGCTAAATCATTCCAACTCTCCCAGCCTGTCTTCATGAGAAGTGCTCCAGACCTCTCAGCATCTTTGTGGCCTCCTCCGGACTCACTCCAACAGCTCCATGTCTTCTTGTACTGTAGACCCCACAGTTGGATGCAGTAGTCCATGTGGGGTATCACCAAAGCATAGTAGAAGTTCCTACTCATATCTCAGAGCTTACCAGACCAATCCAAGTGGGACCCTGTCTATTGGCAGTCTTTTTTTTATTTGAATGCTGACATTTTTGAAACATCTTACCTCTAGACATAGTATCCTTAGTAATTATCTTCTTCAGCAGTGTTTTTGAAATATTTATTTGCACTTTGTTGCAAAGCTGATGTATAAGACATACTGAAAATATTTTCTGGCATTGATGGTTTGCCATTTCTTCCCAATAGGCACCTTCAGAGATGCTAAAAACAGGCTTCATCAGACTAGATGCGAGTGTAAATAGCTACATTTATGTTCACTGTCTAAGCAGCTTTTAGTCAGTGCCAAGTTGATGTGATTTAGGGTATGCTTTCATAGTAAAATACACTCTGGCATTTGGTCCAGTGAATCACATTCTAAATGCAATTGACTTTACTGACTAGATCTCCACCAAATTTCAGAGGAGCTTAAACACCTCACACACACATATTATGCATCATAGACACCTAAAATTAGCAGAAATAAATCCCACCCTAGTATCTCACTTTCATTAACACACACAAAAAAAGAGCCACTTTCCAGAGAAATCTTTTATTATACTCAAGGGCAAAGATGTTCATGTGGATCCTTGTTATTAAAAGCTAAAATGTACATTTCCATCATTCCTTGCAGTTGGGTACATTTAACTCAGTCCCAACACCATTGGACCCTGTACCTTTCTCTTTCCTCCTCTACAAAATGCTGATTGCAGCTTTAAGAGGAAAGCTGGTCAAAACCACGAAAGACATATTTTTCAGCCCTAGATATTGAGCTAGGATTATCTGAAGTCCTTCAGAGTTTCTCCAAAATGCTCATCCCTGTGTTGGTTGTCTTTCATTTTTTTCCCTTTTTAAAGAAGTTGGCACTACTTTATTTCACATATCCAGAAGAAGGGAAGCAAGAGAAAACACTCCCAAACACTGTGATGAGTTCCCCTCATCAAAGAATACTACTGTCAACATCAGACTTTGATCCTTACAGCCAGCCAGAAATGTTTCAGAAATATCTTTTTATTCAAATATTTAAGAACTTACAGAGAAGATCCGCAGCAGGTGACATAATTTAGAGGTTGTACAACTCAGGTCCACTATAAAACACAGCGATCTCCTTATGGTTAGCTGCATCACACTTCACTCTTAGAGCAGAGTCAAAGGACCTTTCACACTGGTATAGATCTGGGATAACCCTGCCAAACTCAACAGAATTAAAAGCCTGTGAAATAGAGTAAATCACAGACACAGCAACTCATTTAATTTTAGCAGAGCTACTCCAGGTTCCCAGCAGTCTAACCAATTGCTTGGCCTTGTTCCACTTTCCCTAAAGACTGAAGCATCCATTTTTTTCCCTATCAAATATTAACAGGAGCCTATGCATTGCTTGTCAGAAGATGCTTAACAAACTGAGCATCCTTCAGCAACTCCTCTGCCACGCAACCCCAACTGCAGCTCCAAGCTTTGTCTCTGTCCTAACCCTAAGCCTAAGCCTAAATCAAGGTTTTGGCCCAATGTCAACCCTAGATCCTCAGGCATTGTTCAGAAGGAGGAGTTTTCATGGGAGACTTCTCTGTGGAGCCTAGCTCTTCCTTTGGCAGCTCCCTGAAGCCCCACTCCAACTGAATCATAGAATGGTATGGGTTGGAAGGGACCCCAAGGATCACAGAGCTCCAACCCCCCTGCCACAGGCAGGGCCACCAACCTCCAGGCAAGATCTAGACAAGGTTGCCCAGGGCCCCATCCAACCTGGCCTTGAACACCCCCAGGGATGGGGCATCCATCACATCTCTGGGCAGCCTGTTCCAGCATCTCACCACTCACTCTGTACAAAGCTTCCCCCTAATATCTAACCTAAACCTTCCCTCCTTCAGCTTTAATCCATTCCCCCTTGTCCTGCCATTGTCTACCCTTTTAAAAAGTTGATTCCCCTCCTGTTTATATGCTCCCTTTAGGTACTGGAAGGCTGCAATGAGGTCCCCCTGCAGCCTTCTCTTCTCCAGACTGAACAAGCCCAGCTCCCTCAGCCTCTCTTCATAAGGAAGGTGCGCCAGCCCTCTGATCACCTTTGTGCCCCACCTCTGAACCCTCTCCAACAGTTCTACATCTTTCTTGTACTGGGGGCCCCTGATCTGGACACAGTACTCCAGATGGGGCCTCACGAGGGCAGAGTAGAGAGGGACAATCACCTCCCTGTCCCTGGTGGCCACCCCTCTTCTGATGGAGCCCAGGATACCATTGGTCTTCAAGCTCCAAGAGCAATCTGTATTTTATTCAGGAAGAAACTAAAAGGTGCTGAGGTGAGTGAGACAATAGAAACAGAAAAATGCACACAAGAATAAGGTGAAAAAAGTAAAAACCAGACAAATATCAACAAATGTGAATGGCAGCTGAGAAAAGGTTAACTCGGAGGATAACAGCAGCAAGGCAGCGTCCTGACAGCTGTACTCCATCCGCTCACGTATTTTTCAGTCATTTATCTTCTAATAGATGACACTCCCTGTCATGCCCTTCAAACCTCACAGGTTTATTGCTGTTTGCACAGTGTAGCTTCCACCCCCAAAGGCTACATGCCTGACAGGGGAAGAAGTGTACGTAAGTAAGATTTTCCCTGTCTCGCCCCTGGCAGGAGGAGGCTGCACGCCTTCCATGCTGAAATCTGACAGTTAGGAAAACTTGCCAGCTACGCTGCTGGGATGCGGGGCCAAAACGGTAGCAGTCTAGCGGAGGACAACGAGACACAGGGAGTACGGCTGCAAAGATGACTTGAGTTGTGGCTCTGCACAGGTTGGGTACAAATCCCCGGCTCATGGGAGAGAAGGCAGATTGCAAAGTGATTTGGTGCCCTCTAACGGCAAGGATGCCTTCAGCCATCATTTTCTGCTCAACACACTTTAACCCCTGAGCGGTCATTGTCATTGCTCACAAGCTCAGTTCACGTGGCAAAGTCCTATTTTCTACCAGCAGTATCTTAGTTGGCTCGTTTAATTGACAGGACATCTCTCCCACTGGCTAATTTATATTTTCATTTATCATCTGAGCTTTGTAGATGCTGAAGCATCTCATGAATTCAAATAGGTAAGATCCTTCCAAGTTTTATGCACTCAGTGAGGACGTGTCTACCCTGCCAGCTCTGTCACACCAGGAATGATTTCTGTTTACTCTGTCTAAACTGCATCATAGAATCATAGAATCATAGAATGGTCTGGGTTGGAAGGGACCCCAAGGGTCATACAGTTCCAACCCCCTGCCACAGGCAGAGCCACCAACCTCCAGGCATGATCTAGACAAGGCTGCCCAGGGCCCCATCCAACCTGGCCTTGAACACCCCCAGGGATGGAGCATCCACCACCTCCCTGGGCAGCCTGTTCCAGCACCTCACCACTCTCTCTGTAAAGAACTTCCCCCTAATATCTAATCTAAACCTTCACTCCTTTAGCTTTAGTCCGTTCCCCCTTGTCCTGTCATTATCCTATTGTGCCAGAAAAGTCTGCTGATGCTGTGGTGGGAACATGCATGTTTCATCTGCAGTAACCAAAATAAGCACTGGGTGGTGCAAAGCCTGTGCATGTCTCTTGTGCAGATGAATTTGGTGAGCTACAGAGTATACTTCTTACAGATTCAGATTTTAGCAGAGTGCAGTGAGCAGTTCAGAGTTCTTCATAATCACTAAAAAATTCACTTTCTAGAGTCAGATCATGGGTGCTAACCTCAAAGAGGCACATTAACTGCCCACTAATGAGGCCAGATTGCCTGGGAAAAAACGGAAAATCAGAGAGAGAGAGAACTATTTACATAAATTTAAGCTTTTCTTTCTGCTGCTGCTCTCTTACTTCAAGCTGGTGGTGTTGTCTCCAATAGTTCTCTAACCACCAGGCTATGGTGAGAGCTTTTTAAGGTACATGCACATGGAGCAACGCAGGTAGATGCAAGTTTCTGTGCACTGTGCCCTGGTTGAAGAGAAACTAACTGCAAACAGGATGCCTTTTGTTCACATGGCTTTGTGCTCAAATTAATCAGCCCTGGAGGAGTAAGAGTAGGAGAGTCCTAAGATGCTAAGTGGATGAGTGATAAATGTAACAGGCCTAATTCAGCTTAGAGAAATCCGAAGTAAAGAGCATAAATAAAAGCAAAACCATCACTATCTAGATACAGTGATAGCCTCTAAATCAGATTTCACCACTTGTAAAGTGATCTTGTGGTGATTGTTCCTGCACTTTCTCTGGAAAAAGTAAATTGAATCAGTGAAGAAAGTGCAGATTAAACAAAACATCGTTATGCCATTATGTTCAAATACTTTGGTGTGTCTAGAGCTGTCTCTGTGGCTGTGGCTGATAATCACAGCTCAGCAAATGACAGTAGAACCAGAAAGCATGCAGAGAAGCATGACAGAGACAATCAACAGCACAGAATAGTTTTCTATTTGTCAAAGATGCACAGAATCGTTGAAAACACGGAGAGAATAGTTGAGGGACACTATCTGATGGTTTTCCTGTCACAAGAACAAGGGGCACCAAATGCTTTTAAGCCACAGGTTAAGAAACAGAATGTGATCCTTTTTTCTGCCCTACCCTCGCCCCCCCCCTCCCCCCCCCCCCCCATACCACATATCCACAGTATGTTGAAATTAATAAACACAGGATTTTTGGGGTTAAAGAGGAGCTGGATGCATGTGTGCAGGATGGATCCATTAACTTCCATGGAAGCATGACAGACCTTGAGTTCAGGGATTTCCTATCACCCGTGGCTCAGAGCTGGGAGGAGGAACAGAGGAGTTGTTCATGATAGCAAGGAAAAGTAAAGGTAGCTGGAAGTTTGATTTGGAAACCTACAGCTCCTGTGATCTTCCAGATCTTCCAGCATTGTCACCTATAGCACTGCTGAATGTCAGAAACAGAGCATGTGAGGGTGACCTGTGGCTGAAGCAGTAATGAAGGTAGGTCTCCCCGGTGGTTTGAGACATTTAACGCTTTTCCTGAAAATCCTGAGACAGAGGAAAAGCAGATGCATATGTGGTGCTCCTTTTGGCAGTTACCAGTAATATAACAGCTTGGCATTGCTCAAAATACTCTATGTTGAAGCCCTTTCCTAGAATGCTCAGGCATTCATACAATTTAAAGCTAGGAGATGTAATTTCTTTTCCTCTGACATCCAAATACTGCTTTTTCTTCCCATCTGTCTTTGAATTTTGTCTAGTGACTTCTCCTCAGTTTCTGTCTGTCTCCCAGAAAGATAATGAGTTTGGATTTGAGAGTATCAAGATTTGGCAGATCTACCGCTCTCTTCAGCTCATTCCAGTGGCAAATCTCCTTCATTATTAAAAGCACTTGTCTAATTATCATTTGAATTCAGGATTAGGCTGATAAAGATGAGAGGAAAATACATTTTGGAGCAATAAGCTATTAAAAGAACAGATAAATAATTTAGAGACATTTCTTGGTGTAGTTGAATATATTCTGGGAGCATGGTTGCTTATAACCTCTTCACTGTTACATACCTGCACAAGTGGTATTTTGGGAGGTAAAAATCCCTGCATGGCTCTACTGCATGACAGCATGTTAGAGTGCTTTTCCTTCTGTGTTTCTGCTTAGAGGCTCTTACACAACATATAGACTGAAATATGGCAACATCTCCTGAAAGGAGCATATAAACAGGAGGGGATTCAACTTTTTAAAAGGATAGACAATGACAGGACAAGGGGTATGGATTAAAGCTAAAGGAAGGAAGGTTTAGATTAGATATTAGGGGGAAGTTCTTTACAGAGAGAGTGGTGAGATGCTGGAACAGGCTGCCCAGAGAGGTGGTGGCTGCCCCATCCCTGGGGGTGTTCAAGGCCAGGTTGGATGGGGCCCTGGGCAACCTTGTGTAGATCCAGGCCTGAGGTTGGTGGCCCTGCCTGTGGCAGGGGGTTGGAGCTCTATGATCCTTGGGGTCCCTTCCAACTGAGACAACTCTATGATTCTATGATTGTGGCATTGCAGCCACACCTGGGTCCATCACAAACAAGTGCCTTAACAAAATATTTTACCAAGACTCTCATTGAGGAGTTCATTATAATTCCCAATAAAGAAGAAATTCGGTTCATGAGAAGAAGGGGAAGAAGAATGAGACAAGGAGCTGACAGCTTTCACTTTGTACAGGAAATTGAGGCCAAATCAGAGCATTTGTTCTAAGACCAAAGGAATTTGTTCCCTCTGCAGTTACTAATCACAGGAGACAACCAGCAGAACTGAATGTTGCAGAAAGTTACTATAAAGACAGTTTCCGTTCTTGGAAAACCCTACGGACCTGAAGAGGCATTAAACAAATAGTATGGGAAAACCAGAATAAGGAATAGGATCCCTCCCTCTATGCAAAATAAACAGAGTGCTCAGCTTTCTTGGGTGACCCCAATGCTGTTTCAGAAAAGGGTGTTTTAAGGTGCTGCTTCATGCCCAGTCCTAATGAAGGGGGAGGAGGGAACCTACAACAGGCACATCCAGACAGTTTAAAATGCTGACGTATTGCTTCATGTGATGGTGTATGGGTGCCTCCGTCCGTGCCTGGCTTTACTTCAGACCTGGAACAAAGCACAGATTTTCTGAGTCAGTGTTCACTGACGCGTATTTTATGTGCTCGAATTATAGCAATCCTGGAGGCCAAGCGCTGCAAGGTCTTCTGTTACCATGATAGCTGCACATCTCCCACGTTTTGAAGCAGCCGCTCAAGCTGCTCCCAGCTTTTCAATGGGAGTTTATTTCTCTGGCAATGACCACATGGTGGTGGTGTATCACCATGAGTTCCATGCTCAGGACTGACTCCCAGCAACCACAAACTCAGTGAAAGGAGCTGGAAATTTACAGAACGGCACATTTGCAAGGATCCTTGCAGAGTGATCCCTCTAAGCTCACTTTACCTCTGAATTTATAGTCACTGCTTAACTGCTTTGCTCAGAGGGTTGTGTGGTTTTCCAGTCAAAAATATCCTAGAGTTTTTCTAACAACAGATGCATCTCTCAGCAGGTGCCTCCAAATACAGCAATATTTGGAGTTACATACAGAGTTTTTAATTTATTTGTCCATCTGATTCATCTCCCAACCTGCTTTTTTTTTTTCTTATTAATATTTTTATTTAAATAATCCTTCGATACTCTATCCACTTACCTGGGGGGGGGGGGGGGGGGGGGGGGGGGGAGCGGGGAACTTATGGGAACTTCTTTAGAGTCAAACAATGCTGAATGCTCATTCTTCCTAATTTCTTCCAAAATCTCTTGCTCCATAAAGTTTTTCAGCCACAATTCACCAAAGGCAGGTGATAAAAAGAATATGTACTGCATCGTCATTGTGCTTGTCAGCCCATTCACAATATAGGCCTTAAATTAGCTACTATATGTCCTTGACTGAATGTAGACAGTGACAGCCTGATCTAATATGCAGTGAAGTCAATGGGAGCTTTTCAGTTTTCCCTCACTTGACCCTGAATCAAGTTCAAAGTTGTCTGGTTCAGGAACGAGATCTTCTTTGTACAAAGATGATTATTCTCCAATATGGATGTAGGTTACAAAAAAATCCATTAGGACTTTGTGCACAAAAAGAGCTGTATATAACAAAGACAGCATGTCTCGAACCAACAGAGACATTAGCTCCAGTTTAATTGGTTTGAAACAAGGGCAGATCATCAACAGGGACAGGAGAACTGGTTTGGATTTAATGAGAAATGCATCATTCCTGCTCACAAACTTTCACTGCAAACTAACCCTGAACTTACAGTCTCAAAACTGTTTTAATGATCTTTTTCCTTGCATTGTCATGAGCTTTTCTACTTCTGTTTTGTCAAGGATGATGGAAATGCCCACCACCACAGAAAGAGGGCTCTTTTATCAAAAGCCCTCTTTCTGTGGTGGTGGGCATTTCCATCATAAGTAAGTGACTACATGAAGAAGATCTAAGAAATGCAATGAAATACTGTATTCCTAGCTATTTTCTAGGCCAAATGCACACAGGGTCTGGTAGTTCCGATAGGTCACTCTAAACATTCTACCTTCTGACTGGAAAACTTGTCTGTGCTTTGGAAGTGTAGTGTGTTTGGTATCACAACCCTCTTTTGGTGTAGACAAGTTTCACCACACCTGCTTAAAATCTGGATTTTAAGAAAACATTAATCCACATCAACCTATCTCAAATACTTATTAGATACTTCAAGTTCCCATGCAGCTGCTTCACACCCGGGAAGAACTGAAATTCCCCAGATATCTGCCTTATTTTTTGCTGCTAATTATTTGTGGATCTACCCAACTCCTCATATTATGAAGGAGATAGATGTCTACTTCCTCCGACTGTCCTGAATTTAGGGGCAGCCTCATTCCTATTTCCAGAAAACTCTTACTGGATCAGGCCTCTCTGGAAGGCTGACATGCAGGACGTTCAGCCCTGCAGCTGAAACTCAGTGAGTTAGATCTCTTAATGAGATCTGGGATTTTCAGATTTGCTCTGTTTTCTTTTGAGTAGATCTTGATTCAAAATCTACCACTCCGAGCAGGTGCTGAACCTGTCCAATACAGCATTTTGAGGAGGTCTTCCCTATTAGAAAGATGTCTTGCATAAATTATCTGAATATCCAGGGAAAATAAATGGAAATAGCTCTAGACCCCTGTGATTAATGTTCTAAGCTGAGAAATACTTAGGCCAGTATTTCTTCAGAATCCACCGCAGCTGAAGCAAGTGGGTTATTGGTATAGTTGGAAAGAAAGTATATAGCTTGAATAGCTATAGGTGTAGGTGTATAGCTGTAGGTGCCCAATTCAGATCTGTCAAGGCTTCTAGAAGATGGATGCTGTAAAACATCTCAGTTGTCCCTCAATCCCTCAGCTTAGACAGAAAACATAGTTTAGAAAGTAGAATATGGCAGAAATTAGCTAATCATATCTGTGTCTAGGTTTTCTTGTCCTTGTTCTCTGAAAACTCACAGCCTTCCTAGAATTTTGACATCAAGTTTGTCCAGAAGCATTAGCCTTCTTAGGAGGTATGAGATGTTAAATCCTCTTTCTGAAGATACTCTGTCCTCTTGTTGTTCTGTTCTTGATCCTTCTCTAGTCATAATGTAACCATTGCAATGTTCAAAAAGCAACAAAGTTCTTCCATGCTTATACTACAGAGTCTAACAAAATAAATTGGGGTGCTACCTGCAACAAATCTTCTCCTGACAGTCCCATAATGCCTTACTGACGATGATTATTTCAGAGACACAGAAATACTCATGACTTTCCTGGTAATGACAGAAGATCAATGTCTTGTCCAGAATTACACAATGAGACAAGTCAAAGTGGGATGAAAAACCCACTCTTCTGCTTAGTAGCCTGTATAAACACAAGTTGAGACAGTGTTAATCCAAGTGGAGAGCTCAGAGTTCCTTACCCGCATCGCACCAACCCCTACACCCTTTCCTTCTCCATCTTCCCCTGGCACAGTAGACAAACTCCCTGTCCTCTAGTAGCATTCCCATTTGGGAAATGCAGACTGCATCTGCTGCTTCTGCCTGCTTCTGCAGCTTGGGTAAACTCGAACACCCCCTCCTCTACCCCCAATCTCTCCTCAGGCCTCAATTTATCCACTGGTGCCTGCCCAAAGGAGATCTCCTGGGGCGCATTCTGCTGCTGTCAGTTATCACTGCCTATCGCACGTGTTGGGAATGGGTTCCAAAGGTTCAATGATCCCTTAACAGTGTAGGTGGAGGAAAGAAGTGGAACCAGGCAAAACCTGTGCTTTGATCCTGAGTGAGCCAAGGACAATTCACTCAAATCACTTGACCCTTTGTGCCGGAGGCAACCCAGCTGGGAAATTGAGAGAAAAGAACAATTTCACTGCAAATCAAATGCAGCATCTGAGCTGAGCTCTCATGGGCCAGTGAGCTACAGTGGCTAAAACAGCTCAACTGAGCACAAGGTCTGATTAAAACCTGGATAAGGTGGTAAAATTAACAAAATTTGTTCATCTTCATAAAAATGCTTAGCAGAACCTAAGCTCAGGAACTGCTCCATATAGTCAAAGCTAGCATTTTCTTTTCAACACCAGGGCCTGTTTGCCAGCAGCCTCCAGAGGTCTTATCTAGAAATAGAAATTGTTGCTTACCAGTCAGACTTTTCCCTGGACTAACATCATGGCAGCTCCCCTCTTCTTTCTGCCATAGGAAGTATACCAGACCTGGGAGTGTCTCACATATGTGGATGAGTAGTTATGGGGTTTTTTACATGGCCAACAGGAGATTTCCTCTCACCTCCAGACCCATAATGAGCAGAGAAAAAAAAATACATCAGCTAAAAATGACTAGTTGACCCCCAGTGTGCTTTATGCTGTCATGTGGCCCTGAGCATTTTCCTCAAAACTTCTTCAGCTCTGTTAAGTAGTGGTAAGCCACGAGTTCTGCTTAGGTGAAATTTTGAGGTACATTCATATCAGCCTGTTCTGACTGCAATCCATCTGATATCTTCTTGGGCTAAACAGTTAACTCCTCCTCTCAGCCTTCCTCAGTAGATTCCTGAGTGTTGATAACAATGAGCCTCTGTACCACTTACTTTCCACCAAGAAGACACACAATTAGATCAAAGTGAATCTTTACTGAATATATGTAAATCAAAGCCCGTGTGTTGTATAGCACATACCTGGCCTAACATTTGGCATCTCTGATACACAGGTGTCTGTATCTCAGATAGTATCTGGTCTGAGAATGGTCAGGGGACATGTAATCAGTACAGTCCACAGGTATTTTGATGTGATTCATCTGACCAATGTAGAACATAGACTTGTAGAGAAGTGAACTGCATACTCAACATCACTGAGTCTGTGAAGCAGCCCCAGGGTGGCTTGCCCAGCTGTAAATAAACTCATCCAGCCACCATCAGGATTAGTGAGTGGAGAACCTCATGAGACCCCAAACTGTACAGAGCTCTGGAATGTCATATTCAGTCCTTTACACAGCTGTCAGTCAGGACTGATGGTAGCATGTTTCAACCTGCACAGACATATTTATCAGACAAAGTTTCAGCTGTGTTGAATAAACCTGTCCTGTGTGACTGCTGTAGCATCACCCAGAGGGGAGCCTTTACAGCATCCAAGATGTAATATTTTTAATGGAAAGTAGAAATGGTCAGTGAAAACAGCATCTGTGGACCTGCTCTCATTTTTTTTTTCTGTTGTGCTAACTTCTTTTTGACACTATATCACATGTTAAATGTAGTATCTGGAGGCAAGAGATTGACTTCTGAGCCCTACCAGAGCCCCAGCTGAGCATCAAGTGCTGTGCTGCAGAGTCCCCGATTGCTCCCTGGGTGCTACTGAGTACTGGGGTTGAGCTGAGCAGCCGGTGCCTTCCCTTTAACATCCTGCTGGAAGAACTCCTGCACATCAAGCCATTAGACCGTCTAATAGGAGTAATAAAGCTGATATCAGGTACATTTATTTTAACTGTACGATAAGGCACAACGTTAAAGCTGCAAAGTGCCAGCCTGGTTTTCAGCAGTACATAATACGTCTTGCACTTTTTACAGTAACCAGCAAGGCATAAACATGTCAGAGAAACTACCCAGGATGCAGAAATATTCCTTGCAGAGCCACATAAGGAAAGGGAGACACCATTGTTTAAAATCAAGCATGCACAATTAACAAGAAAAATATTGCCAATAAAAAGGGGAAAGATGGCCAGTGAGTATAATTAGATGGGATAGTTCAGGATGTGGGTTTGGAAGGAAAATGACAGCTAGAAGTAACAAAAGCACTTTCAGGAGAACCAGTGTTTGTAGCTGCATCTTCATACAACGTTACGTGCAAATGGAGTTTTATAGAGGTCTCTTGGCTAAAGCTCATGGCGAGTGTGACACAGAACAGTTGAGTGAGATCCCAGAATGGTCATAGACTTGGTTTTCTATGGGAAAGGGTATCTGTTGTTATTTATCTCCAGTGAATGCTCAGACTAGAAGGTGTTTAGGTGTCATGATCTCAAAACTGGGACCTAAAATGTAGCCTGTCAAAATTCTCATCAATTAATTGCCTAGATATTTCTGAGGACCTGGACCTAACTGATTTGGAAAAGGACATAGGTAAGAAGTAGAGACTGGGACTATAATACATATCACAGTGTCCAGGTTTTTTGCATTACTCTTTACCCATGCACTTATCAGCTGGCACAGCTACTCACAGCCCTCATCTGACCCCTGTTTCACCAGACAATACTGTCTCCCATGACATCCTGATAGAAAAGCTAAGAGATCATGGGATAGATGAGTGGACAGTGAGTTGGGTTGAGAACTGGCTGTCGGACCGGGTTCAGAGGGTCGTGATCAGTGGAATAAAATCTGAATGGAGGCCTGTGATTAGCGGTGTTCCCCAGGGCTCGGTGTTGGGTCCAGTCCTGTTTAATATCTTCATCGACGACCTTGATGAGGGAATAGCATCCACCCTCAGCAAGTACGCCGATGATACAAAGCTGGGAGGAGTGGCTGACACGCAGGAACACTGCGCTGCCATCCAGCGAGACCTGGACAGGCTGGAGAGCTGGGCAGGGGGAAACCAGATGAGGTTTAATAAAAGCAAGTGTAAAGTCTTGCACCTGGGGAGGAATAACTGTCTGTATCAGTACAGGCTGGGGGATGACCTGCTGGAGAAGAGCTCTGTGGAGAAGGACCTGGGGGTCCTGGTTGATGACAGGTTGGCTATGAGCCAGCAGTGTGGCCTGGTGGCTAAGAGGGCCAGTGGGATCCTGGGATGCATCAGGAAGAGTGTGGCCAGCAGGTCAAAGGAGGTGATCCTCCCCCTCTACTCTGCCCTGGTCAGGCCCCACCTGGAGTATTGTGTCCGGTTCTCGGCTCCCTGGTATAAAAAGGACAGGGATCTCCTGGAAAGAGTCCAAAGAAGGGCTACGAAGATGATTAAGGGCCTGGAACATCTCCTGTATGAGGAAAGGCTGAGTGAGCTGGGGCTGTTCAGCCTGGAGAAAAGAAGACTGAGGGGGGACCTAATTAATGTTTATAAATATCTTAAGTATGGGATGCAGGGGGAATTGGCCAACCCCTTTTCAGTCATCTGTGGAGATAGGACAAGGGGCAATGGCTGTAAACTGGAGCACAGGAAGTTCCGCACCAACGTGCAGAAGAACTTTCACACAGTGAGGGTGACAGAGCCCTGGGACAGGCTGCCCAGGGAGGTGGTGGAGTCTCCTTCTCTGGAGATATTCAAGACTCGTCTGGACATCTATCTGTGCAATATGTGCTAGGGAGCTGCTTTGGCAGGGGGGTTGGATCCGATGATCTCTCGAGGTCCCTTCCAACCCCTATGATTCTGTGATTCTGTGACCCAAACCCCTGGCCCTGACATGCCTATCCCCATGAAACCCTCTGAGGCAGGAAAACATGAACTGCCCCATTTGGAATAAAAGTGCGATATGGCCATACAGAAATGCTGTGGAAAAACAAGCACTGGACCCCATGCCTTTCTTTAAAATCCTTTTAACCGAACTGCTCATCACCCCATTGCATTTAGGAATACAGATCATCCCTAGACTCTACATCACCTTGTTAACAAACAGCTCAAACTCGGAGGGTTCAGCTCCAAAAGGCATGCATATGGGAATGTTCAATGAAATCCAAGGACTGTGTTGCAAACAGCTGGCAAATACACAGAACTGCAGGCAATACAGCAGTGAGGACCACAATCTCAGTATGGATAGTGTCTTTTATAATGTAAACGGCCTCAGTGCTTTGCAGTAAGAAGCTATAAATGTTTTATAACACTTTAATTGAAAGCACATAAAACTGAAATGATTTGAAAGAAACAATCCATGAGTGTATAGTCAGTGTAGAAGAGACATAGAAGCAGATTTGTGTCAAATTCTATTTAAAATATGCATTGAATGGGTTGATCTGGAAAATCCTTGAATTGCCACAACAGGCCTGGAAGAGACCTCAGGGACTCAAGTAGCCTTGCGCTCATATCCCCAGAGCAGAATCGAAGAAGCTCACAAGATTGTCTTAACCATTGATTAAAGCCTCCAGTGAGAGTGTCCTGGGATCTTCTTAGGTAGAAAAAAACTCTTCTTCCATGGAAAAGCTCCAAAGCTCAAGGTCAATCTACAGTATACCAAGAAAAAACTTAAATACGTGAGGTACCTTCACCAAGGGGCTTCTGTCCTTTTTCCTGACTTTTGCTCTAAGTTATACTCAGGGGCAGCCTCACTGAGCATTCATCAGCTGACGACATCTCTTCATTGGTAGGTGTACCTGGCCAAAAGGCTCACAGGTGTTTTCAGCTGAGGAAACCATACCAAGAAGAAGATTTTCTATCTAGAAAGAAACGTGTCTTGTCTGTAAAACTGAAAAACCGCAGTAACATTCAAAGTCAGTTTTCATCCCTGGAGGAAGCCTGTGGTGTCCCCTAGGGAGGGGCAGGACAGATTTGGTCAGTCACAGGGGAGCACATCTGTGCTCACAGGCACAGAGAGACTTTGATGTGATAGATCTCAGCCATCTGATCTCTATCCCAAACTATATTAAAAAAAAAGGCCTGAGGTGGTAAAAAGGGCAGATTTTAAGTTAACTTGAATAGGATAGCCTGTCTTCTAATTTGGTGAATTAGTAATGACTGTTATTGAAAACAGAGCTGAACTACTATTAACAACTCCTCTATTATATTCTCCTTGTTGATTTAAGCAGTAAGGGATAAGGGCTAGCAAACATGCTGTGCTGCCAGGCTGAGCTGCCAGCTCTTCTTGCCCTGCCACAGGGCAGTGTAGCTGTGCTCAGAGCTGCACCAGGCCTGGCTGCAAATTTTACTTTAGCCTGCTTAGTAACTGTATATTGATGAGTTTAATAAGAGAAGCTCTATTAGTGATTCTGCAGACTACTCATGTTCTGCCTCTTTAAGCAAATTTGGTGGGTGAAGAGGTACAAACTTAGCTGTCTTTACTATGGACACATTTACTGTGGCCATTGTTACAAAGCATTTTGCTAAGTTGACTGTAGGACTCGAGAAATATCAGAACATGAGAAAATTAGAGTTACTTTACAGAGTCAGATCACCTCCAGCAGTTTCCTGCCTTTGCAAGTGGCAAAGAGGGTTCTTAGGGAAAAGATTAAAATGTAGGGGGCAAACATACAGTACTACCTCCCCAAACATTTTATTATCTGCCAACAGTTAGCAGGATAAAATCTTTGTGAGACAGCAGACACGTCTGTATATTCAGTAGCTGTCAATGGATTTTTCCTTCCATAAACTCATCCTGTTTCCCTGTGGTGTGTTGCTCCACAGCTCAGCCACACAATACCTGAAGAGCCGTCTCTTTCTGTACACTTTGAACTTGTCATTTGCTAGTTTCATTTGATGCCCACTAATCCTTTTCTTGGAAGAGACAGGGAATAATAATTACCTATGTACCCACTTCTGACCACTCATGGTTTTATAGACCTCTATCATATAACCCCTCAATAGTCCCTGAGGTCTTGTAATCTGCTTAATTGTTCCTTGCAGAGAAGTTGTTCTATACCTTTATCATACTTGTTGCCTTTCTCTGAGCCTTTCCCAGTCTTATTATATCCCTTTTGAGACACAGGGAGCAGAACTGTACACCAAGATGTGGTATTTATATAAAGACATATTCGCCTACTCTGTTCCTTACCCTTTTCCTAAAAACTCCCAGTATTACATTTGGTTTTTTCCCAAATGTGTTTAGCACAGAGACAATTTTTACAAAGATATTATCTATTATACCCTGTGATCTTGTTCCTGAGTGATAAAGTGGTATCAACTCATCATTTCATACAGAAAGCTCAGGACAATTTTTACCCATGTGTGTTATTTATTCACACTGACTCTTACCACCATTTTATTGCCAGGGAAACCCCTTTTGCAGTTCTTCCAAGCTGGATCTTTTTTTCATTATCTTAATTTTTTTTGTATTTCTTTCCTGGATCATTGATAAACATGTTGAGCAGAACGGGCCATAACACATCTCCTTGTAAGTCTCCATTGGTCATGTCCCTTGAGTATGACAAATGATCAATTATTCCATTTTTCTCTTTCTGCTTTATCTAATCCTTTGTCAAAGAACTTATGCTGAAATTCTCATGTCTACATGAGCATTTTTATAGATTACATCAGCCAGAAGAGTTATTTTCAACACTAATTTCTGCCTGATAATAATTTTAAGTAAAGAGAAATCCAGCATTAGCCCTCAGAGGTTACTATCTGAATGGCAGACAGCCTGGCAGACAGCATGAGAGCATTACCTCAAGATAAAGATCCTCTTCTTCTCAACACCATCCTGTTCTCTATCTACTTCTCATCTTTGGAAAAATCACGGTATCACAGAATAACTCAGTCTCAAAGGGGGTCTCAAGAGGCCATCCACCCTGCTCAAAGCATGTCTCTCTTTGATGTTTGATCCAGTTATTCAGGGCCTTGTCCAGTCAAATTTTCCAAAGATACCACACATATTGAACCACAGTATACATGAGGAGAGAACTGGAGTAAGATTAATCGGAGCATATACATTTGGAGTTTCTCTAACATAAGACACAGATGCATTTCCCTTTGGTCTTCGGGGGTAATGTTCCTCTCCCATCTCACATTTCCAAAAGTGTTGATGCTTTGAATGATACATACTAAGACAATGTTGGTGGAATGCTGTTATCTAAATACAGACATTTGCTATCTGTCATGTCCTAGTGTGTTCTTCTCGGCTTCCAGCTTAGGCTTCTGAAAAACACAGCTGTCTTGTTCACCCTGTATTTTATTGGTCAGCCCTGTGACGATTTCTTAGATATAAATAACATAGATGTTTATGTTTAGTGAACTAAGTCATCTTCACTTATCACAGTATTCCCCCTCCTCCCATTTTGTTTGTTAAATTCACTCTAGGCAAAATCCGCTTAGGTTTGGCTCTTCATCTAAAGTGGAGAGAAGATGATTCAATCACACCTCTCTCCTCACAACATCACCACTATCAATAGACACAGGCCATAGATAAACTTCTTGTTTCTCCTCTGGTGGAAGAGTATAGCTTTTCCACTGCAGTATACCCATGTGTGTCACTCTGCTGCACAAGAAAGCAATGCTGATGTGATGGACTAAGCAGAAGGATGGTTTCTAGGGCAGTTGGAGTCTGGTCCCTGGCTCAGGAAGGACTAAGATCCTGCTTGTCCTTGCCCTGTGCAGAGGCATCATTCACAACACGCATCCCCAGCCCAAGTCTTAGATACAAATAACGTTATCAGAAGAGAAACTATGGGGAGCTTGTCCCCTTGCTTACGGGTTACCTCACTTACAAGCTAAAAATGCAAAGGCAAATGGGAAGCTCAAGAACCACAAAGCAAACAGTTAACATAAATGTTGCTGGTGGGTCCGAAGTATTTCTTTTTGTGTTTTTTTTCTTCAGGACTTAAAATATTTATCAATGCCTTCTGCACACTTTGTAAGCACAGCAGGAGCATTGCCTTTTTTAAATTCTGACAGTCCGCCTGAAACTCTGTTCTACTGTGCAGAAATCAAATCTTGCTGCAGATGAGAAGTTAAATGAAGCCTGCATACTGTGAAAAAGGTTGTACTGGCCTCTGAGCAACAGGGAAACTATTTTGTATCGGGTGGGTTTAATTAAATGGAAGTTTGTGTTTACTAATGTGAGTTTATCTGTGAAAGAGTAGAAGAGGGGAGTGTGAATGTTTATTCTGTTCCAATTGGGTTATGCTACAGAAACCAACTTAGAAATTTCAGTCCTTTAACTTAACGCACTAAGCAGGGTGTTCCTTCCCGTTTCTCACAGATGAGGCAACCCCTTTCAGAGAGTACCTGAAGTGCCTCTTAAAACCTTTTTTCTGTCCTCTCACCATACAAAGAGAACACTTCTAACACATTTATTCGCAACCCGCATTTGCCCATTGTTTTCATGATGGTGTTGTCCCGAAGGCCAAGGAACACCTATCTTCCTGATGCTTGCCTTCATGCTGCAAGTACGTACAAAAAACATCTACCAGCCTTCATGGTGCCTGCAGAGCACACTGAGCTCTCTATTTCCACAGTCCCTTTTTGCCCCTTTCCAGTCTGCATTAATCTTTTTTGACCGTGACTCTTCTATCACGGAGTGTCCAAATCCCTTGGAATGAAGAATGTTCTTAAAGATAAGCAAATGCTTAAATCAATGGAAAAAAAGGCAAAGGAGAGTCAGACATTATGATTGCCGTGTTGGAAAATGTTCCTGCCTTGACAGCAAGTGTGTTCCCCGACCTTGCAATGCCAAGCTGGTCCACTTCTGTGGCTGCAAAAGTTAAGCTTTTCCTGACTTTTATTTCTCATTATAATGCATCGGGATCATCAACAAGGTCGATGCAGCTCAGCTGGCAGTGGCAATAATTTTCAGTTCAGGGCCAGATCGGAATTTCCCGTTGTTCATTCACTGTGGTGAAGAAATACTCTCAGATATCCAAGAGACGACTTTACAGGAGAAGCAATCCACCTGCATGGGGATGGGTAGTCAAGACCTATCTCCAGTATCCAATCCTGTTCTCAAACTGAGTAGGAGCCAATGCTTTGGGGAAAAAGCAATCAGTATAAACCTATGAAAATACTGACAAAGCAGAGGCACTAATGTGGAGAAGCCTGACAATGAGATTTGTTAGGCTCTGGAATCATTTCCCAAGGTTATTGATAAAAACGCCATCCATCACTTAGGTCTTCTAAAACTAGTCAAAGCACTAGAAAAAGTACACTTTAGGAAAACAATGCTCTATTATCGGGAAGATGGGCTGGATGACCTGATAAATCTTTTCCATCTCTCTTCTTTTGTTCTGCTGAGAGCACTGAGAGGTGTCCTTTTTTTCCAGGGACAGATCTGCCAGAGTTGGATGTTTGAGAGGAGTTATTTCATTCTGGATAATTCTGAAGCGAAGTTTTCATAACAGGTCCCTTAAAGAGAAGATTTTTTTCAACATCCTTTGCAGAGATACTAATATTCTCCGTTGTAAGTGTTTGAAATTGTCTTAAACACCAACATGTTCTCTTAGCCCCTCACCAGAAGACTGGTGAATTTGCCGATAAATTACAAGATACAGCTCTCTACAATACCTGCCTATCTAACATTATCAGTGCAGTAAGGGGAATAATGGATGAACAGACACTTATACATGATAGTATCTGCTGGGAAATCAGTGTAGAGATTACTTCATGGTATTCTAGTCAGCTCCCGATTTTAAACTGGTGCAACAGACTTAATCCCCATTTTTACCTATTCAAAAGGCAAAGCAGGACCATGCCATGATAGTCCCATCAGGTCTATCCAAAGTGCTATCAATAGACCGAGCACAGCGTAAGACAAGTTTCTAGTAAAGACTTTAAGGTGATTAACTACCAAAGGTAGGAGGCCAAAAATGGCTTCAGAAGAAAAATAAAATGCTAGGTCCTTCTCTTGCCATGGACCTTTGCCTTAAGAATAATTCTGAGAACAGTTATGAATAATTAACTCTAAAATGCCATTACAGTAATGTGACAGAAGTTAACAGCCTCATATGTAATATCTAATAGAAAAAATATCTCCTTGCTGCAGAGTTGTAAAGGTGGTTCAAAAGTCCTGAAGAAAGAATAACTTTTTCCATTTAGTACTTCAGAAATTTTTTTTGAGTAATTTTATAGATCTTCCTTATATTGTTCTATTTTTTCCAAAGTGAATTACTCTTGGAATCTAGTTGGTTATCTTGAAAGTGATAGCAATCCTTAACACAGAAGGCATCAAGAACCAGACGGTGCTGAGCTACAGCTGTGTACACTGTGACTTTTTTCATCTGGAATAAAAGATTTCCCCATGCATACGGCTGTGTTTACTGATTTGCTTCTATAAAAAATGTAAAACAAACTAACAGTGAGACATCATCTTTGCCTGGATTGGCAGAACTAAATCCTGATTTAAACAGCTGGCATCCTTTAAGACAGCAAAATATCCATACTAACACTGCCCAGCATACCTGTCAGATGCTTCTTCCCTGAGCATCCTTCTTTTTCCCTTCCCCCCTATGTGAGTATTTACCTGACACTAAGTGCCACGAATCCAAGTGTTCCTCCTCAAATGCATCAGTGAAAGAGGAATTTCTTTGGAGTCATTTTACTGTCTGCCAATAACTTGCCATAATTGTGTCTTCACAGATTTTCTTACTGGTTTTATAACCTTCCTGCAACCTGGCACAAGCCTGGTTAGGGAAAAACTTTGATGCTTTGGGTCTGCAAACAGCAAAGGTCTCTGCTCAGATCCACTGATGACAGAAGGATCCCAGATCTTCTTCCTTGCTTCCAGAAAGCTAAGCATAGTGACTACATGGCAATATATCTGACAGATAGACCCCACCTGAACACATAACATCATGCACAGTGATGCACAATGGAGCTCAGGCTGAGCAACTAAAAGCACATAACCAGAGAGGTATCATCAGCAAATACCTGCCCCAGCTCCCACGGCGGACAGCAAAGGGCCTGTGAATGCCATCTCTATTATCCCTGCTGGAAATATCTCCAATGTGTGTTGTTGCTTGACCCTCAAATTAACTACACACTAGGCTGGCAAAAAGACTGTGCAACCTGAAATGGCAGTTCCTTGATAAGGAGGGGGACTCAGCAGCACAACTTTGGGAAAATATGGGTTTTTTTCTTGCACAGGTCAGTTGAATAAGCCAGTTAGAGCACAGCATCCAGTCAAGCACAAGGGAGGGACAGAGGCAGCACTTTCTGATGCTTGCATTCCCCAACACGACCCATGACCTGAGATGCTTCTGCCGTTCCTAAGGTCATTCTTTCTTTAACCACAGCATTCTGTTGAAGAAATCCACTTATACACTGCTTGTATCTATGGTGGAGTTAACAGAGTGAATCATGGGGCAGGGTTTCCATGGATCTAACCTGGTAAAAGAATGGACTGAGGCACGGTGCAGAGGAGCTTGCTTTTACGTTGCCCACAGCTCCTAGCAGGGCTCTCACATTGCTGAGCACAAACAGGAACCATCTCTCACACCAAGCTGAAATCACATCCATTATAACAAAGAAGGACTGAGCGGCAACTAATGGAGAACCTAAACTGCAATAAATCACAAGAACCGGATGGTTTATTTATCTGAGGATCAGGGATGAATAAAAGCCCGGAGTAGTGAAGCTGCAACACTCCAATACACAGTGGATCATTAACAGCAGCTACTACAACTTGAAGCTGCAGTGTCCAACCCCGCACCAGGCTTGTCATTACAGCCGTGACAGTACCAGGAGAAATAGCTGTTAACATCTCTGAAGGCAGAGCTGTAAAGCACTGAGATGTGTTTAATGTGACAGGGACATACTAACACAACGCTCGTAAGGGTAAATCATGCCACCATCACCTCTCAGGGTGTTTTAAGAAGGTTGAGAGAGTGTGTGTGAAGAATGGGGGTGTGGGCTCATCAGGATCAGTCCTTGGCATGGAAACTTTAAAGGGCTGTGATGAAGCTGGTCCTGGACACTGTTGGTAGTTGCAGCTCCATGGTAAGGATGACCTTCAGAACTATTCTCAAAGGCTGCGTTTGAGGCTTAGGGCAATGCTGTGGGCTTGAGTCTGGTGTTCACCAATGTAGTGGAATTTAAGAGGCAAAAGTGGCACAAGCCTCGTTTCTTGTTCATGAGTTGGGTTCCCTCTTGGAGTATTTCTTTTTGCCTCTGTCTTGCAACTAGTCACAGGACTTTACCAAAACTGGTGTTAGCCACAATGTAAGTGCAAACCCTAATTTTCCTTCTGACTCTACACAATGTTTAGCAACCTGTTTCCCTTTTCTCATGGGAGATGGAAAAACCTCATCCTAGGTATGGGAGATACACATAACCTGTAAAGTGTCTGAGCAGTCGTGATTGACTGTGATTTCAGATTGTGGCTTCCTTTCTCTGACTGTCCTTGAGGGAATCTCTTTACTGCTGTGGCACACTTATTTCCTTCTTAGTTCTTGTGCCAACTCAGGCCACAAGACGCAAAAGTCCTTGATCAAGTACAATGCTATGTTAAATCTACTGCTAGTACAAAATCCTTTAGAATATGAGACTGCTAGTGGTGTAAAAATGAATACTTGTCCTGATAAAAATTTTAAAAATAAAATAACAAAATATAATTGTATCAGAACTAGCATGGCCAGCAGGACCAGGGAAGTGATTGTCCCCCTGTACTTGGCACCAGTGAGGCCACACCTCGAGAACTGTGTTCAGTTTTGGAGCCCTCACTACAAGAAAGACATTGAGGTTCTGTAGCATGTCCAGAGAAGGGCAAAATAGCTGGTGAAGAGCCTAGAGCACAGGTCTTATGAGACGAGGTCAAGGGATATGGCATTGTTTAGTCTGGAGAACAGGAGGCTGAGGGGAGACCTTATTGGTCTCTACAACTACCTGAAAGGAGGTTGTAGCCAGGTGGGACTTGGCCTCTTCTCCCAAGTAACAAGTGATAGGACAAGAGGAAATGGCCTCAAGATGCATCAGGAGAGATTTAGATTGGATATTAGGAAAAATCACCAAAAGGGTTATCAATCATTGGAACAGGCTGCTCAGGGAAGTGGTTGAGTAACCATTCCTGGAGATATTTAAAATATAGGTAGCTGTGGTGCTTAGGGACATGGTTTAGTGGTGGTTTTGACAGTGTTAGGTTAAGGGTTGGACTCGATGATCTTAAAAGTCTTTTCCAACAAAAACAATTCCATGGTTCTGAGAGAATTTCATCCAGGAGAACATGGTGGCAACATCCCCGCCAGGGTTGCTAGTGCTCTGCAACAGAGGGATCTATGGTCTGTACAGATGGCCCTGGGCTTCCTGTAGATCTGGTGAGGTTTCCAAATGGGCCCCATGGCAAATTTTTCAATGGATGCTGCTGTAGCTGCTTTTGTCTATCAGAGACATGACAACATCAGAAAAGCCAAATATCTTTACACTCCCACAAAAGTCTTTGTCTGCCCCTTTTAGAAAAATCAGTACAAGAAGTCGTATCACAATTGCTTTTTTTTAACAAAAGACTTGTCCCCAAAGTGTTGGAAAGTCATATTTATTTACGCCTATTTTAGCTTTAGAGTTTACTTCTTAGCATCAAACCCTACCATTTCTCTTCCATTTCTACACACTGTGCTACACAGCTGACATATTGCTAACCCCATGCCAAAGCACAAGCTGTAATAATGCTATCAGGCCAGTATTTCAGAGAGTTTTTTCTCACTAACCTGTGTCTGGCCTTTAATTGATAAACAGCAAAGTGGATCTGATAGCGGGGTGATGTAGAAGCCTTATATCTCTATATAACTTCAATTGATTGCCCCTAAAATTGAGATAAAGTGATACAAGACCACAGTATCTGATATAAGAAAACACATTACTTAGCACATGAACAGAATGCTGAGGCAGAGCACGGAAAGGTTAGACAAGTGGAAAAAACAGGAGGAAATGTGGAAGAAAAATCTCTGTGTTGAGAATCTCAGTCGGTCTATCAGAATTAGTCATGCAGTTGTGTACAGATTAAAAACATCTTGTTTGATTAGTCTCAAAGCTTAGTAGGGAATTTAGCCACACAACTCATTAATTTCAATGAGTGTGTTAGTGGCTAACTGCCTTTGTAGACTTTGAAAAATTCGGAGTCTTGATATCACATTTTTCTTCCCATGAGTTTCTCACGGATCGAGAGCAGCGACAATGAAGAGAAGTGCTACTACATGTAAGACTTTATCTGAAGGAATGCCTAATGCGGTGGGGTTTTTTTTCAGCTACTACTGCTGTTACTAAGAAGAAGATGAATTTAGAAATACTGCTATAAATAGAAGGCCACACTCATGACCATGTGCTGTGAGTCATCGCTGTTAATTATTCAGATGTCTTTTCAAAGATACCTGGGGATTTGAAAAATGAACGGCTGTAGAACTAGAGTTAGTTATCTAGCATTGTTACTAACATATATGCATGTGTATGTACATTTTCTCCCCATTTGGTTTTCTCCTGTTTTTAGTTTCTCTGTGTCAATAAAAAGAAGGAATTGTATCCCATGTGAGAAGGGGCTGATCACACGACTCCGAATAATAAGCTGTGCGTGCAAACCTGCTGACGAATCCCTCATGCTACTCTTTATTGTATGCAAAGTATTTGTCAGATGCTCGTGACTAACAAATTGATTTTTCTAGAAATGATGACCAGTTAATGGACAGCTATTAATTCAAAAGGAGATGGCATTTCTAATGTGTGTTCTCAGAAGTAAAATTGCTTTCACAGCTTGCTTAACTACCATGATCAGACAGGGATGTTTTGCTTCTGAGCCTGTTTTAGTTGTATGGTTTGTGTTTGGTTTTTTGTTGTTGCTTTTTGGGGTAGTGACAAAGTACAGATAGTAAGAGCAAAACTTCACAGGAGTAAGGGTCTCCTTTGAGGATGGTTATACCAAACCAAGGATATTCTCAGGAGTCATTATTTTATTTGAAAAATAAAAAACTAGAGGGAATATTCCCCAGCCAGGAGTGGAGTTTTCTGTGCTTTTAAGTGATTGCAGTGGTTTCCAGACTGATTCAGATCTGGGGCAGCTAACATCTTCCCAAACCATTCCCAGGTGCAGCTTGGCACTTAGCATCAGCCAGAGGCCATTCCCAGAGGTTTTATATGTGGAGCCATGCAATTTCAGAGACTTAGGGACCAAGACATTAGCAGAACAGATGTAATATGTCCCAGACCATCTGCTCTCACTGCCCAAAAATACAATATATTTAATCTACTAAGGTTGATGCAACCACTATCCCCAGGAAAGCTTCTTACCATGCAGTAACTCTGCTTCCCAGACTGGTGGGCACCACTTTCTTCCTATCCTCTCTCCAGGCCCTTGGGATGGTTGTGTTTTCATTTGCACCTTTACCTGTCCTTGCACTCTTGTTCCTGTTGGGAGGAAGCAAGATTGCTCTCTTGCTAAACTGACATTCAGTCCACAGTCCAGCACCTGCATAAGTTGTAAGGGGGACTGTGCAGCAGTCCATCTTGCTCTCAGGAAAAGGTTTAGTGGCTCCTCTTTCCAAAACTTTGTGTCTTCCAATTTATACACTAAATTTGCATACTTCCAACCTGACGGTTGTACTTGGTGATCAACAGTTGGACTTGATGATCTTAGAGGTCTTTTCCAACCATAAATATTCTATTATACTAATATCCAGCACGGTTTTACAAATCAATCTGAGACCCACCAGCATCTTATCCCAGTCCTAAAGTGCCTCCATTGAATACAGCAAATCACCAACTCATCTTCACTCAGCTCATTAGCTCTAGTAGGCACAGGCCACCTCTGTTTTGCTCATTATTTTTCCTTGCTACCATCCCCATAGCAAATGAGCTTTATCTCATATGTGTCAATATGAGTAATATATGATAAAAATCACAAATAAGAAAAAGAAAAGCTGTATTGCCTGTTATCAACTATTGTCATGGTGTCAGATACATTTTGTGGACCATGTGCACAATGAATAGCACTGTTTGGCAGTACAGACTTTCTCTGAGATCAGAGGACAGCCCATTACTTTTTAATAAGGAATTTGCTGAAATCCAAGATCAGTTGCACTAAAATCCTAAACTTCCTCACTATTTAAAAACACCCTCTTGCTTTCACATTTCATACAATCATAGAATATCACAAGTTAGAAGGGACCATAAGGATCAACAAGTCCAACTCCTGGCTCACACAGGACCAGCCAAGTCAGAGCATGGGACTGAGGGCATCATCCAGATCCTTCTTGAACTCAGTCAAGCACGGTGCTGTGACCCCTTCCCTGGGGAGCCTGTTCCAGTGCCCAACCACCCTCTCAGTAAAGAACCTCTTCCTAACATCCAACCTAAACCTCCCCTGTTGCAGCTTCATAACCACTATCTAACTTCACTCCACACTACACCTCTGCTCTCTTAAAACTTTCTTATGCCTGTTCTTAACCCAATATTGTCTTTCCAAAAATGAATGTATGTCATGACTGCTGGAGATGTTGGTAAGAACAGAGACTTTACAAAGAGCCATTGTTGCACAGCCAACACAGAGGCAAAATTTTGCTTCCTTACAGCTCAGGTTAGTCAACAAAATCCATCCACCAACTAATCCATGCCTTGCAATGGCTGAGGTAATAACAAACCAATGTGTCTTGTTTAATCCTCATCTATGAGGCAGATGCCAGCAGGTTTAGTGCAGTAATCTCCCATATATAGAAATATCAGGTGCCAGTAGTGTCCCTAGCAGCAGGCTGGGGTGTGCTCTAGGAAGCGACTCCCTTCCCAACACTTGTTCAGAGCCACATTCAGAGGCATCACCAACAGGAGCTACTCATCTTTGCCAAGGGAGATCCTGAAGGGCTCAGAGCAAAGAGGCACCAATAAAAGCAGAATGCAGGAGCATATTCCCCTCTGTGCCTTTTTTTGTGTGTGTCCAGAGCAACTGACCTATGATCTGATATTCATTTCCCTGCATCTTTGAAATCCATGATGTAGATCGGGGTTTAATTCTGGGCTAAAGTCTCATTTTTCCACCCTAGAGGAAATCTGGAAGGTCTCCTTGAAAATTAGAGGGTCATACTTGACTTAGATCCTTATTACGAACAGCAAAATTTGTCTCCTGAGTATTTTATAACATACTGATTTTTTTTCTTTCTTTTTTCTTTTCTTGTCTTTCTCTTCTTTTTCTTTCTTCTGGTTATGGTAACTCTAGGCATTTGGAATCTTCTAGTAACTTTTTCATCAGAACAATTTAAAGGAACCAAATCATCCTGTAAGTTGCTACAGATTGTTGCTATGAATTATCCCAAAGCCTTTGTGCCAGCATATTGATTGCTTTAAAGTCAAGTGAAAAAAGATGCACGGCTTCGAAGAGTCATAAAAAACCCTCTATAAGAGCAAAGAGATTACTCATCCATACCATTTAAAAATGTAGCTTGTAGGTACATGGGTATGATTAGTGAATAAGTGCAGCTCTGACAGTTCCAAAATTGTGACACATACACGCAGCCAACCGTCTGTCAATTCCTTAAATAAATTGATTGTCTAGAAGGAAACCTTTCTGATTAGTAATAGAAGATTCAAGTAATGATTTTTTGATTTTTTTTTTTTTGTGGGAAGGTATTAGGAGTTGATTTGTAGTCAGATTTTATAGCACTAACCAAACCAAGGCATTGTTTCAAATACTTAGAACCGTTACTGTGGCTGTATCCTTATTCCACAGTGAACTGCCTTATAATATATGATTTATAATTGTATAGATCCTCAATGTGCCCTAGCCAGACTGCATTCCTCTCTCTGCCTGTTGACTCAGGCAGTTGCCTTCTCTTCCATGCTAGAATAGTGCTTATTAGTTCTGATAGATGTTATTCTTTCAAGTTGTTGCTAGTTTGACTTTCTATCTTGGTCAGGAGGAAAATGTTTGTTGAAACCAGAGCTGAGAGCAAGCCCTTTGATGCGGATCTCTAGCCCTCATGGCCACTGCTGGTTGTTAGGCTGCTCTGCTCACTGGTTCTGTGCTGCTGATGAAGTCAGCGCTGAGTAAGGGCCAGTCTGAAGTTACTCCAAAACCTCTACAACCCAGCCTGGCCAGCTGTTGAGTTACCTTTCAGCCAACATCTGAAAGCTCATCAGCAATGTTTGTGAAAAGAGACTGAGCTTTTGAAGAAGTCTACTCTGCCTAGAAATGTCCTCTCAGTCAGAGCTGGCATGCCTATGAAGAGAAGATGAAGACTGTAACTATGTGCATGGTCCTTTCTGCTTGGGGATGCAAACCAAAGACAAGATCTCTTCTTCCTTCAGTGGGAGCTCTAACATCTAATGCATGTGGACACATATACCTGTAGTGGTGGTAATTTGGAGTTGTCTCCCACCTCCAATTTCTCTCTCTTATCAAAAGAGACACTGGGGCACCAAAGGATAGCTTATCCCAGTCTGCTAGCTAGAAGTTAGGTGAGTCACTGTCTGTGTGCTGACTTAAGAGGGCATCCAGAATGCCAGTTTAGACTAGATACCAGTTACTACAGGGACATAATTAGATGAGAGCAATCCTATCCCTGCTGTCCACTCTACCGAGTGTCATAGCAAAAGCTGCAGCCAGAACCATCAGTTTTGGAGGGAAGAAACAAGAAATTTTCCCAGAAGAAAGGTCCTTACCTGACAATATTTGGGGAAAAAAATGTATGACTTGCATGAAGATGAGGTTTGAGCCCCTTGAAAGCAACTATTTGCCATTAATACTGGGTATTACTTTGTTCTGTACAAACAATCTGTTTCTGAATTTCATGACACTCTTTAAAGTTTATATCTCATGGTAATGACTTCCACAGGCTAATTGTGCATTGTCTGAGAAAAAAGTCTCGCATCATTTTTTCTGAATATATTTGTTATACCAGTTGAAGGACTTCACTTCCCACGATGTTTTCTTTAATATTACTGCTAGCTTGGATTCTGCAGGTTGGAGAGAGCTGCTGCATGGATGGAGTGGGCTAAGCACAGGACTGGAAATAAGGAATTTATGAGTTCCTTACAGTTCCTCTAAAATCAATTGCCCACGAAGGGCTCTTTATTAAGCATTTGTTTGCTGCTCTGTTTTGCTCAATCTGTAATAATTTCTACGTGTACATACATATACTTTTCTGTCATCACAGCACAAGGACAGGACCACCGGGCACTGTTGGGTACAGATAGCTTTTTCCTCTGAGGCCCATTTACTAGCTGGATTTACCAGTGTGGGAGGCCTGCCTTCCACTGGTGGAATAAAACCCCAATTATTTTTTATTATCTGCAGATTTATGATAAAACGGGCCACAAGGACACCTCTGAAGTACTAGGATATCCTCCCAGGAAAGGCCCAGTTTGACGTCCAGAGATTGCAGTGGCAACCAGTTTATCTAGTTCACTGCCACAGATTAAACCAACAGAGACTGGCATTTGCTTTCCTTCACATGAACATGTTTCGTGGGGCTTAAAAATCAATCTGGAAAGAGATGTTTAGTGCTAAAATACAGGATCTTTCTTTCTTTCTTTGTGTTGGGGGGTTTTGTGATCAGGAGAGAATCTCTCAGGAAAAAAAATGGAGATTTGGCAAGAAAAAATTTTAAAGACTTAGTCATTAATCTTCATTAGGTTTACCAGGGTTATTGCAAGAAAGGTAAATATTTATTCTGTGCATTCTTTAGAGAAGTTTACTTGCTCTGTGTTCTGGTCTAGTATTGTTTTGCTTCTCCCAGCTTTCTAAGCTTCAATTTATTTGACACCAGCCAATTACCTAACTGTGCTGCCTTAACCTTTATTTGTGCTGATCTACTCAAGAGCAGAGATAGTCACTCTGTGATAGATCATTGTGCTTCCAGAGAGGCTGTTGTAAACCAAATGATGCCGCATTGTGTGTTGCCTTCAGCATTTCCTGGCACTGCTGATAATGGGCTATCACTTTCCCTCGGCTGCTGGTATCTCTGCCATATTTAACGTTTAGGCAGATAATCTTTGGGGCAGGGTCATACACCTAGAGTTGCCAAAGGCAACAAGGAGTGGTTCTGCTTCATGCTGAGCAGTGGAAACTGAATGGCAACAACATCTGAATTTAGATTTAAAGCCCAAAAATAAGCTGAGGCAACCATGGTACTGCCCAGCTCACAAGAGGGCTGCACCCGAAACCATCTCCTAGAGCTGGAAGAAAGCACTTTCAGTTCCCTCTGCACCTGAATGAATCTGGATTAAAGAGGGACATATCTAAAGTCAGTATCTCCTGCTCTGGAAGGTGGGTTGGACTAGATGATCTCTTGAGGCCTCTTCCAACTCCTAACGTTCTGTGATTCTGTGATCGCCAGAATGTGGAGGTGTCCAGGAGGGACACTGCCATTGGTACCCTGCCTGATGCTCAAGCCTGACTGCAGTGTGGCAAGAAAGGACAATCATGGCTAAATTCTGCAAGATGGTTAGGAAAGCACAGAGGCAATCAAGAATCTGAGGTTTATTATGGTTTGACTTTCACAAACCTTTGAAAACACAAGTTAGTTTTCATTTATCTGCCACCTTGACTTTCGAAATCACAAAGCACATTCACCCACTGAAGATAACAAACCTTAGTTTTGCTATGGCAGCCAAAGCAAAGCCTACAATGGGTTTCTCATCAGGACCCAGTCTGTCTCCAAAAACTCAGGCTTGGATTGATACAAAGAAATTCCTGGGTAAGACCTTTGCCATTTCTGAAAGATAAGAACTCAAAGGTACAGCAACCGAGTTTGTGCTGGGGCCTCCAACTGACATTTCTTCACCATTTGATCCAGAAAGAGAGTGCGGGAGAAGCAAAAGACAGCTTTGCCTGACCCTAGTAACCAGAGGAGGAGTTTTGGAGGAGTTATGGGCTAGTTTCCTCCACCCACATTCCTGTCCCTGTTACAGTTTCAGCAGCTGAGACAAATGGTTGGATACACTTGAGTGCACAGCACTGCAGTGCAAAGGGGATGCTGCCCTCCTCCCGGCTCTTGTGTTATTTCAAGGAGGAGGAGGGGATGGGAGGGAGAAACAGCATAAGAATGTGTGAATGGCTTTTTCCTTTCAGAATTTTTGCTTACAGAGTCTTTCTTTGAAAAGCTGTCAGCTGTGCACCGTGTTATGCCAAACAGCTTTGCAAATCCCTTTGCATGGACAGCAAAGTGCTGATCCAAACACTGCGAAGATACAACTGGAACCTTATGATCAGATTTCCTTAAAATTTGATCATGATTTGCTCAAAACTGTAGCACAGGCACCATTGCTGCAGCCCAAGTTCTGGCTTGGGTCACCTGCATGAGAACTCTAGTCAGAGTTGTACGACTGTAAATGGGAGCAGGGCTTGGCCAGAAAGGAGATCTGCAAAGCAGACCATTGCTAACTTCAATGTGACTGACTGGGGTCGACCCTTGGGTATTGTACCGAGACATTGCAATCCTTACACAACCCTCTGTGCGTGCTCTGAACCTGCAAGCAATTTGTGAGGGGTACACTTCACGAGCCTCTGAAAGCGCAGACATTGTGAGATGAAATATGGCTTTGTGCTCAGCAGTGACTGGAAATAGAGAGGGGATATATGCCATTCTTCTTGATTTTAGTTTTCTCAGTGAAGCAAGGTAACAAGTCAGGTGTCAAATGCAAACAAGGGTCATTTCCTCATGCTTTTCCCTTAGCAGCTGAGTGCTGGGCTGACACTTGACTGAAAGGACAGGCTCAGTTTGCCAGAGAACACGTTGAAATCTGAAGTTATTCAGTTGAAACCAATAAAGAGACTGGGATCAAAATCTGGCCTTGTGCCTGGCTGTGGAGTCCTTTCTGAACAGACTAAGGAAAAAATAGCTGTGGATGGCAGACCATGTCTGCAGCAGAAAGAATTTGCCAGTGAAGCGAACTTCTCATTTTGAAAGCTTTTTAACAACCTGGTCTCAGATATTTGCAGTGCCTTTAAATAAACATCAAAACTGTAATGAGCCTACATGTTAGTTGAACAAGTGTGGAAATTAGGACACGAGATACTTGCACTGTAGCCAGGAGATAATTATTGGTGATAGTCCAAGCTGAAGAATAGCATCTATTGTTTCCAGCAAACTAGTTTTCATAAAACAACATCAACTTCCTGTACTCAAAACACTCTCATCAGCAATGCCTGCAATGATATGTAGCAAAACTGTTAATGAATCAAGTACGTAGGGAAAAAAATTCAATCTTAAACAAACCGTAAAGGATTAAACCTAATCTGCAGTGTTATCTGTATGTTTAAAAGGTCTCTGTACTGTATAACTTTCTATCTAGCATTAAGTAAGTGCAAATATATGCTGGTGAAAGACACTGGATTTTCATTCCAGAATGACTAGATTTTATGCATATTTATACACAGACAGAAGTGTAGACATTAATTAATGACCTCCTTAGGTCGGGAGGCCTGCTACAGCTAGGGACCCCATTAAAGGGCATGACTATGAATAGTTCAAGGTTTAGTCTAACGGGGTTGGATTGTAATGTGTGCTAGGTAAGAAAATTAGTGGCTAGCAGAGGAATTCATCCTTATTTGGGCACCATGTGAGTCAGTTTTCTCAACATGAAATGCAGCCTTCCCCCCAGATACTGATGTCTGCAACTGTGTTTTGTTTGGTGAAACAATAATTGATGTTGCATAACACACACCAAAAAACAAGCTAAAAAAGCAATGATAGCAAAGTGGCAAATGCCACACAGGGGGTTTAGGTCTGCAAGCAGGGAGAACTAGCTTGCCAGGGCTCATTTGTAAGCATAAATTCTTGAACATCAAAATACTCTCTCCAGTTGGAACTTTCCCGGGGAGTTACACTAATGGGATAATGAAACTCACATTGGCATTTATACTTCAAGTCACATGGAAGGTGTGAGAGTGTCCTGGGGAAGAAAAAAAAACATTATTTGCTTTGTTTTACATTTCTCCCTATGTATCTGCCCTTGGCAGCTTTCAGAAGCAGAGGCATGGGCTGCGTGCTCCTCCATATGTTCCTGTGACTCCTCACAAATAACAAGCTGCCACAAAAACGGTGTTGCTGGGTCTCACAGACAGAGAACCATAAGGCCAGGTCTGGACTTAATATTAAACCAACATAACCAGGAGTCAAGGCCCAGTGTCTTAAACAGGACTATGGACACCAGGGACCCCACTAGTCCCGACGTTCCTAAAACTCTCATGAATTTGCCAGGACCTCCGTGCCAGTGAGATTGGAGCAAGGTGTTGCACGTTTGCCTGAATGCTCTTTTTGTCCTCCCTGTCAGTCTGTGTGACACCAGCAGATGCTGGGAGCAAAAGGCCAGGCCCCATGTGGTCTCAGCTACAGGAGCTCCATGGCAGCAAGCAGAGCAGTGCCAGGCTAAATCACTTCACAGATTGTATCATCAGGACTGGAGAGGATTATTATAAGTGCAATTTTTTTTTTTTTTTTAATCCTGCTGGCCAGAAAGCCTCCCTGATTTTTCTTTATGTTAGTTTGCTCTTTCTTTTTTACTTTTCCAAGGTCGTCTTTTGGTAGGAAAAAAGTGGTCAGATAATGATATGGTACATATGGCAGAAGGTGGCAAGATCAGAGATGGTGTAATATGACTGTGCACAGAGGATAAATATTTTCCAGGGAAAAAAAGTGTTTGCTGTTTAATCCTGCTCATCTACTCTGCCTGCTCCCACCAAACAGAGAGATCCTCTTCTCACAGGCTTTTCCTGTCTCTCTGTTTTTATCCACTGTCATATTGCAACAGCTCTGGGAAAAACACTATCATCACCCCCTTTTAATCCACTGAGTAGTGGACAGAGGTGCAGAGTCTTAGAGGTGCAGAGTCTCAGAGGTACAGAGGCAACCACCTCTGCCTTTGGGAGCCCTTGAGGAGCCACACTAGATGTGTCTATACAGAGGAACAAGAAGGGTTGGGACAGCTCTGGGATCTAATCCCCAGTCCTCTAATACCCAGACAAGTGCAGAATTCATCTTGCTTCTCAGCGTCTTAAAGAGGTGGCCTCTTCCCTGGGACTGCCCAAGGGTCAGCCCCTCCAGCTGTAATTGCAGAAGGAAAGATTTTCATTACAGAAAGGACGGCTGCCTGATGTACATGGTAGCTGCATGAGCACGGGAAGGAAGGAGGGAGCAGGAGGAGGTTGCTCCCTGTTATGGTTTGCAGGTTAAATCACTTTAGATCAGGGTGAACCTTTTAGAGCCTAACAAATACTATAACTCTCCTTCTTTTCAGATATGAAGGTAGGAGAGTAAAGCCCACATATCTACCCAACACAAAGTTTCAATGCTCTGAGCAGACAGGTTTCAGTGACTATTTTTATGGGAAAGGTGTGTGGGTGTGTGTCTCTCTGTGTGAGTGTGCGTAGGCAAGTACAGCACAGGAATACAATAGGGAAAAACTGAATAAGCTGAGTAAGCCAGCTAGAACAAGCTGACTAGAATGAGAAGAGGGCAGAGAGGATCCCAGAAATTAAGATTGGTTTGGGGGTGCTGAGCTGGAACTGGAAATGGTCTCTGATTTCTCCCATGCTCAGGGCTTACTATGTTCTTGCAAATACACAGACAGTATTCAAGATCCCTAGCTCCAGTTTCTTCTCCTAATTAAAATTGCCTATAGTAGCTGAGACTGGGACAGTCTGTACAGGTCAGAATGGATCATACTATCCTTGTTTCTATTTCAAATTAATATATTTAAGCATGTCACAACTGGTCAAGTCAATGATTTACCATTTTATCCTCCCAGTTCATGTCTAGACGCTAATTCCTACTCTTCAGTTATTCAACTTAAAAAGAGCACTGATAAGGGGTTCAAAGAGATGGTCTTGGAAGAGCCTTGACCTTAAGACCATCAATATCTCCTCTTGTGCACTATGCCATGCTGTACTTAGAAGGAAAGGCAGGAAAAACAACCCATTCTTCCTCATACCTCTGTGCATAGGGAACCAAGCAGTGTAAACCTGCATGCCAGGCCCTTTCACTGAAAACTGTCTCTAGGAGACTTATCAAACCCAGATGCCTTAGGCAATTAATGCAACTTCTTTATGTTCCCAAGGGTTTCCCCCCTCCCGCCCCCCAGCAATCTCTGACACACTCACAAACACACTTATTCAAAGGTATTTTTTCTTATGTCTCTTGATGCGTCAGGATGGGCAAATGAAAAAAGACAAAAGATTAAGAGATCACAGCAATGACAGTCACGGGTATGCTGGTGTCAGGGGATCACAACTGAATACAAGTGATGTCTCCTGTTGCACTGCACTGGAGACATGGTAAAGACACATGTACATGAAATAACATCATCTTATATGTAAGGATATTTCATCCCTTTGTGGTGTAGCAAAACCAGTGAACTAGGCAAACCTTCCAAACAGCTTGTAGACAGCTTTGTTGATGAAGAAAATGGAATGGATGTGCCTTGTAAATTATTGATATCACATATCACATGTGCACTTTTGACATGGCTGTTTCCCTGCTGTCGTTCACTGCATGCCATAATCCCTCCTTTACCTGCCAGATTTCAATCTGTTCCATGTAACCTTTGCTATTCCTCCAGCAAGGGAATTCAGAAGCATCATAGATTTTGTACGAGAACTGCGTTTTATAAATCATTCCTGCAGTTAGCCTTCTGGCAAGCAATCACTTAACATGTTTTATCCTCTCACATCGATTCTCAGGAGTTTGCAGGTCTCAGCCTCAGTAACATCTTCCTGCCTCCAAATAAAGAACAAGAAGCTACTGAAAAGTGAGGAAGCCAGACCTCCAAGAGTCTTCAGGTATGAACAAATTTTTTAGAAGAGCTCAGACGTCTTTAAGCCTCTGTACAGGGGTCAGATGTTCAAAAGTTCCCAATGCCTTGATAGTTCCCACTATAATCCTTTTGGGTAGAATTTAAAAGCCCATGTGTTGATTTATTTGGAGCCTCTGGACTCAGTAGTGAGAGTTGAGCTCTGAAAAATTCAACTGTACTTTACCAACAGACCCTACTGAGGGAGGAAGGAAGGGAGGAAGGGAGGAAGGGAGGAAGGGAGGAAGGGAGGAAGGGAGGAAGGGAGGAAGGAAGGAAGGAAGGAAGGAAGGAAGGAAGGAAGGAAGGAAGGAAGGAAGGAAGGAAGGAAGGAAGGAAGGAAGGAAGGAAGGAAACTGCACTAAAATGGTACTACTGCAGAAAAACACTGACTGGAAACTTTCTATCAACATTTGGGCAAGTGAAAAAATAACTTGGTAGGTTCCAGTCTAATGTATAGGTAGTTGTGTTGACTTCAGAATTTCAACTTAGGCAAAACTCAAGTAGTGATTTCGTTTGAAGCAGGGATCATAAAGGCCACCATTGATGTTACAGCTGGGATTACCTTGCAGGTCTTCTCCCCTTGCTTTGCTTCCCATAATGAAATTATGTCATTTCAGCTGGTTTGGCTGCAGGTTATTCTAAATAATTTGGTAAATGCTCTGGTGCTACTTACTGTGATTTCATTGTCGTATACAACACAGCAGACTGATCAAAACATAAGAGGGGCTCAGACCAAAACCTGAGGTCCAAAAGAACCACTAACCATATGGTATCAGTTTGATAAGCAAAAGTTGTCACAGTCCAAGTTCAATAACCAGGGTTATTGCTGCCCCTCTTGTCCCAGGATGCTATACCCCAAATTTGAGACATTTATGAGTATGAATATAAGATTCTTAGGTTATACTTAGGGTAACACAAACTCATTTGGTACAGAATTTGAATAATTTCTTTTAAATGAACCATTGTTTCACATCTACACATCTTAAAATCAGCAGATGAACTTGAAATGGGGTAGAGGATAACCTAATGTTGGATCTCCTCACACCAAGGATACTAGTGACAGAGTAATGCCTTGGACATTAGTTGCTGAACATCATCAAGGCCCCTTATAAAACAAGAAAGCTCTGTAGGTACAGAATAAAATGACAGCTTGTATCACCACTGCAGAGAATCTGGAAGGGTATGGAAGCAGGAGAATTCTCTCACAATCCAGAGAAAATGGCTGAGGCAAGAAAAACTGGGTGCTGTAAATAGCAAAAGTTTGAAACTCAGCTTTAAGTATTTTTGTGAGTAATATATCAAGCATATAAATCAAGAGGTGTTCAGTGTTGCCAAGGTTAGTGAAACCCTTTATGATCTCCTGGGTACCATCTAGCTGTATAATCTAAAACGACTTGGGTGACCTGCTCGTTCAAGCACATTTTTCTCCTGAGATTTAAGTGACAGGAGAGACTGTAGTAGATGACTGGTTATATCAGGAGAGATAGTGAAGTATTAATGCGGGACTTTGCTGAAATTTGTGTGGGATCCAGTGTGTATGTATAGATAGCCCCATTCAGGAATGCTGAATTCATACTGGGATGGGCACAGAAAAGGACTCCTACGTTTACCAAGGGATTCTCACTTACTAGAAGAGAAAATAACATGGGACAGAGTATTGCTGTCCCTACTAAGTCTGCCAGACAGCAAATACCACCAAGGGATAAAAAGTACCTAAGGGACAGCCTGAGGGATGTGTTAAAAAAGTGATCAAAAGCCTCTGAAAGACAAAGCCGCTAAAAGAGCTCAAATCTTACTGAGTAGAATTGACAGCACAACATGGATGCAACCAATGTCATCTACCTGGACTTGTGCAAGGCCTTTGACACAGTCCCCCATCACATCCTTATCTCTAAATTGGAAAGATGTGGATTTGATGGGTGGACCATCCAGTGGATAAGAAACTGGTTAACAGACCGTAGCCAAAGGGTGGTGGTCAATGGGTCTATGTCCAGGTGGAGGCCGGTGACAAGCGGTGTCCCCCAGGGTCTGTCTTGGGACCGGTTCTCTTTAACATCTTTATCAATGACATCGATGATGGAATTGAGTGCACCCTCAGCAAGTTTGCGGATGACACCAAGCTGAGTGGTGTGGTCGACACCCTAGAAGGAAAGGAAGCCATCCAGAGGGATCTTGACAGGCTGGAGAGATGGGCCCGGGTGAACCTAATGAGGTTCAACAGTGCCAAGTGTCAGGTGTTGCACTTGGGCCGGAAGAATCCCAGACATAGATACAGACTGGGAGAAGAGCTTCTTGAGAGTAGCCCTGCTGAGAAGGACCTGGGTGTCATGGTGGATGAGAAACCTAACACGAGCCAGCAGTGAGCTCTTGCAGCTTGCAAGGCCAATGGTATCCTGGGCTCCATTAGAAGAGGGGTGGCCAGCAGGGACAGGGAGGTGATTGTCCCTCTCTACTCTGCCCTCATGAGGCCCCATCTGGAGTACTGTGTCCAGATCTGGGGCCCCCAGTACAAGAAGGATGTGGAACTGTTGGAGAGGGTTCAGAGGAGGCCACAAAGATGATCAGAGGACTGGAGCACCTTCCCTAGGAAGAGGCTGAGGGAGCTGGGCTGGTTCAGCCTACAGAAGAGAAGGCTGCGGGGGGACCTCATTGCAGCCTTCCAGTACATGAAGGGAGCTTATAAGCAGGAGGGGTATCAGCTTTTTAAAAGGATAGACAATGACAGGACAAGGGGGAATGGATTAAAACTAAAGGAAGGAAGGTTTAGATTAGATATTAGGGGGAAGTTTTTTACAGAAAGAGTGGTGAGGTGCTGGAACAGGCTGCCCAGAGAGGTGGTGGATGCCCCGTCCCTGGAAGTGTTCAAGGCCAGGTTGGATGGGGCCCTGGGAAACCTAGTGTAGATCCAGGCCTGAGGTTGGTGGCCCTGCCTGTGGCAGGGGGGTTGGAGCTCTGTGATCCTTGGGGTCCCTTCCAACTCATACCATTCTATGATTCTATGATTCTATGATTCTATGAACAATCAGCCACTATAGGAGATCAAGTCTGAGAACATCTAAGGAACCTGAAGGTGCACAAGTCCATAGGACATGATGAGATGCATCTGCAGGTTCTGAAGGAACTGGAGGATGAAGTGGAAAGACCTTATAGCAGCCTTCCACTGCCTGAAGGGGCCTACAGGAAAGACAGGGGAGGGACTCTTTATCAGGGGGTGAAGTGATAAGGGGTAATGGGTTTAAACTGAAGGAAGGTGGATTTAGATTAGATATTAGGAAGAAATTCATTATTGTGAGGGTGGTGAGACACTGGAATAGGTTCCCCAGAGAAGCTGTGGATGCCCCCTCCCTGGCAGTGTTCAATGCTACATGGGATGGGGCTTTGGGCAAACAAATGGGTTGAAAAAAGATGAACTTTGAGGTGTCTTCCAACTGAAACCATTCTATGAATCTATGATCTCCTGCACTAGAGCTTGGGACCACACAACAGACTGATGAGGTGGAAACACAGATCTTAGTCATTTTTCTACCTAAGATGGAGGAAATGGTACTCTCATGTCTTCCAGAAGTGATGAAATCACCCTGTGATAATTCCATGGGTGGGGAGCATTCCTTGCTTTAGCTGATGAACAACTGCCTTGCAATCAGTTATAGTACTTGCTTCAGAAATAGCATCTGTTTTTACCCAAAACCATAATTCCATGAAATATACATGCAAGCACTGAATATATGTCACAGAACCCAGCACTGCTCTCCCAGAGCCCCATTAAATGGGCTACAGAATTAAAATCCTTCTGGCTTCACAGATCACACATTTGGTTTTTGCACAGTGGCCCATGTTCATCAGGGAGGAAGATAGTCCCACCAAGATTATAGGTCACAGTTGGTGGAAAAGCATCCCTAGAAAATAAAAGCTGCAGCACCTCTCTCAGGCAGGTGAAGGTCTTGGTGCAGGCTTGCTTTCTTTCCATGCGGGTTCTAGCCAGAGGGCAATAGCCAAAATACAGCTGCAGATGCTTCCAACTCCTTCTTCTCAATCAGGCATATTACCTCAGACAACACAGGGTTCATGGTCCAGGTTTTGGCCTGATGCAAATGGAGAAAGGACATTTTGTTCCACTGATCTACAAAGAGCCTGAGTTATGTATGTCTCCTCAGACAGCTGCCCTGATCCGAGACAGAGCGAACCAGGCTGTGGAGCATCCTGAGCAGGCCCATACTTCAGAGGGAGCTTCAGTTCTGAGTCATGCGAAACACCTACATCATTTATAGAAGTACCGTGATGTCTCAGCACGGCAGCTGTGGGCTGTTGTCTGAATATGTTCAGCCAATGACATGGAAAAAAAAAAAGAAAAAAAATACACACTGGATGTGAATAAATGTAGCATGTTAACACAGGGAGATGTAAGCATCATTGTCAGGGCGGACAAGAGTCTAGAATGACATTTCAGAATTACTAGAGGGGAAAATAAAGTAGTTGATTAAAGGACAGAACCAACGCGCAATAAAAGACTATTGGCCAATAGTCAGTGTGGCCAATGGGTGCTGCTTTTTCCATTGTTCTGCTCTTTTCATGCTTTCCTCTGTATCAGTGGGAACTTCCCCCACCTCTGCTTACATGCCCCCTACCATTCTACCCTGTTCTCTCTAGATGGACACAGCAGGCTGAAAGTGGAAGGCAGATTTCTGTGCTAGCCACTTCTTCATTCAAATTATCTTTAAGATCGTTGAAAACTGAGGTCTAAATAAAGGTGGAATACAGCCTGAAGAGTTGTAATAAAAATGCCTAATGGCTTCTGCAGGATGTCAATTAACCTGTTTCATGAAGGGAAGACAGTTGATAACTCAGTGAATATTCTATCCATATCAATCCTACAAGAACTTAACTATTTTATATGCCACACTCTAGAAATCTCCCACTAGCTTTCACCCTCTAATGTCTATAAAATAAAGGCAATACATATTCTTAGCACATAAGCAATAAATAAGAAACGTTCAGAAAGACAAGTTCTTATACGATGCACATTAGTTACCACAATACAAGAACACAAATCAAACCCAGCAGCAGAAGAGCAGATGAGTGAATGATTATTCTGAGCCCCCAATGATATGATACATGAAAGGCATTAGACAGATTGATTACAGCTCAGTTGACTGACAAAACTCTCCACTCCGTCCACCATTATAATGATTCTAGCCAGAACTATTTCCTTGTGAGTGTGCACTGGTGTGTGCATCTGTATGCATGTGTGCTTGTGAGCTTTGTCGCAAATTATTCGTTGCCATTTCTTTATAGTGTAAAAAAAACATCTAACTTGTGGAGGTTCATGCTTTAGACTTCACTGTGAATACACTTGCAAGGTAGGACTCCTCAAATGACTGATTTTCAGTACATCTGACAGTCATTTCAATTAACACATTTATCAGTGTATTTACAACATGCAGAGGGAAATAAAGACCCCGTTAAAGACAGAAGCAAGATAAATCAAGCCTCTCACTTAGATTAAAACAGAGGCAGAACTAAATCATTACCGCATGTTAATATTGAAGCTAAAAGCAAAGTAAGAATAGAAATGAAGATTGGATGTTTATGCCATTAAGGAGGATATTCAGAGAAAAACCAGCCAGGAATAAAAAGAAAGCAAGATCAAGATCTTTCGCTATATAAACGTTGTCAGTTCCATTTGCTTCAGCAGAGCCCTGCCAACAGCCATTAGTGATGGATCTGACCTGCAGTCTCAGAACCTGTGTATTTCAGATATACCTTGAGACCAAGGTTTAGAAATTATTCCTGGAAACAAAGAAAAAGGAGAAGTCCTGCATGTGGTTGGAATAATTTCAGGCAACAGTACAGGCTGAGGTCTGGCTGACTAGGAATCAGCCCTGCAGAAAAGGACCCGGGGTGCTGAGGGACAAGGAGTTGAACAGGAGTCTGCCAACCAGCCTTACAGTGACAAATGCCAACTGTGCAATGGGCTGCATCAGCAAGAATGCAGCTGACAGTTGAGGCAAGCTCATTTCCCCCTCTGTTTTGTACTTGCAGATATTACATGTCTGGTGTACTGTGTTCAGTTTTGGATTTCCCAGTACAAGTTCATCAAGTTTGCCAGAGACCCACTGAGATGGTTACAGACCAAAGCATATGATGTACAAAATGAGGGTCCAGAAGCTGAGCTTGTTTAGCTGCAAGAGAAGGGAACCAGGTTAATATTTTCAACTGCTTAAAAAGAGTTTTAAAAAAGAGGTGAAGCCAGACTAAGAGCTGACAGACACAAGGCACAGCAAATGGAAATTAGAAATACCAATTAGTTCCAAGGGAAAAATTCTTCACAGTGAGGGCAGTCAAACATTACAGCAGACCCAGAGAGGCTGTGAAGTCTCCATCCTTGGAGATATTCAAAGCACGACAATACAAAGGCCCCAAAGGACCTGATCTAACATTGATGCCACCCTGTTTGGTCCCTTTGAATTATATCTTTGTATGATTCTAGAAAATAATAGAAATGAGGTATAGGGAAAAAAAATCAGAAATGTCACAGCACACAAAGAGATTCAAGAATCAAGGAATATATAAGGCAGACAGAAAAGAGGTGCCTACATTGAATACTAAGCTAGACTGAAAGAATAATCATTTGGTTATAATAGGCTTAACGAAGACAAACTTCATCTCCCTTTGGAAATCAAAGCCCTGCAGGCTCCTTATAGTGAGGTAAATGAAGACAAGAATAACCTTGCACTCCAGTCACACTGTACTTATTCATTGCTTATTTAAGACGTAGCAACCTATTGTATATTGCTGCAATTTGTATAGCTAATTATATAGAACTACAGTTACACATTGTGGCTAATTGCTGGAATATACATCCTCTGAAGCCATTAGGAGTGTTACCACTGACTCATTTGAAGAGTCTAATTTAGCCAGCTGAATTATCTGACTCATCTTAGTAGGCTCATCTCAGCAGGCTCTTCTAATGTTGCCCTTTGGAGGAGCTTCTCTCCATACAAAGAGCCTGGGGACACTAATCTAAGGGAGATTCCTGGTTCTCTGTGAATATTGCCCTTTCTTTCCTCCTTGATAAAGATGGGGATGGTAGTAATTGCTTACCTCCACACTTGATGTGCGAATCAGTTGGTGTAAGAGCAATTTAACAGCAGGAATACCAATCTATATATTCCATTTGCCAGAGTATAAAGCCAGCCTTGTTGAAAGATTGGAAAGATGAGTTGGAGGAAGGTTTGCTGACCATTTAAAAGCCAGCTTGTCAACAATATCAATTAATATGTTGGTTTTAGGGGTGTCTGGATACCCTGGCAAAGAAACAGTGTTTAAAGGACATCCAATTAATAAGGATCTGCAGATACTGATGTTAAGATAGGCAAAAAACCCCCTAACAAATATTGAACAAATTAAGCTACTCTGTAGTAAAACAGATTCAATGAATGAGGGAGTGTGCAGAGTTTTTCTGTTTGTGATTTACAGTCACTGAGTGGTTACACAGGTACTTGGGTTTATGAAGCATCAAAAATGTTTGAAGAAGCACATAAAATAAAATACAACATTCTAAATGTATTCAAGAAACAGCAATGTTTGTGAGGTCACATACAGCCACTGCAGCTGTGTTATATCTTCAGTATGATGACATATTCTATATTCTTACATACATTCTGTTTTACTGAAACAGATTGGTTGCTATACCTTTATAATAAATGAATAGGGCAGAAGGAGGGACACAAATATTTCATTTCTAGAGCAGAATTAGCACTTTGGGGAGCAAGTGAGAGATATGGAGAAGAAAGAGTTACAGATGGGGAGAAAAGTGTGAGAAAATTAGGTCATAGCAGATATGGCCAGTGGTGTCAAAGACAGTCGAGGGTAGAGTGCTAGTTAGGAAAAGATCTTTAGTCACCTTGGTTAGGGCAGTTCCAGCAGAGCTGAAGGAAGAGATTAGGGAGGGCCTAGGGTGTCCAAACTTTGACTGTAGGTACAGCATTTAATGTCTGTAGGGTTGAAAGCAATGGGTTTTGATAAATTAAGACTAAACCAGGGCTGTATTTTATATAAAAGATGTCACTGTGAAAAGAAGGAGCATGGAGGATGGAATGAGACTTGGATAAAAGGAAAACAGGCAATAGGTTGGGATGGTGACAATGAAGAAAGCAGTAAGGGTTAGAAAAAGTGAGGGTTACTGAAGGAATGAACTGACAGTTATATTTTATCTGATATGCGATATCTGATATGGAGAGGTATCAGTGAAATCTTGTATGGAGAGCAAAGTGGAGAAAAGGACTCCTGCAATGACCTGCCTCTAGGAATGTTTGATACAGTTCACAGGAATGAACCTCAGTAGGCTTCACCTGGAGAAGTAAAAAGGGGATAAGTAAGAGAAGAATTAAATTCAGAGATGAAGAAAGGAAATCACCACAGGATCCTATTTAAATTACAGCTGGGACAGCCGTCCTGGAACTACCTCGCTCACCAAAACCTCCATGAATGGCACATACCAGTCCTGTGCTCTGAGCATCACCAAAGATGAGATCCAGGTCTCATGGCTGAGACTTTTGGGCTGCTTCTCTTTGTCTGAGGGGACATTATGGGCAGTATCATGACTCATTGCAAGCCTTTTGTTCAGGCTTTCAAAACACTGGAGTCATATGGATGTTTAGCAGAGGTGAACCTTATTTTACCTGAAGCTGGGCAAGTTTGGCACAGACAGATGGTCAAAATGATGAATATCCACCATTTGCCATTTACCCTTGAGCTGTCTTGAATTGCTTCGGGTTGTTTGGACAGCCTGCTTCACTAGGGCACACTCAAAGACAGCCAAGTGCATTTTCAGATACAGACAAACAACAAACTACACCTGTACTACATAGAAGAAGACTGCAGCAGCCTAGAGGCTGTTTTCCAATTTGTGTGTTGTCTCTGGCTAACTGGCTCCCATTAACTAACTTTGTTCCAGTCTATTTAGAACCCTGCATTCATTTAGGATCTCAGCACCATGGCTGCCCACCTTCCTGAAGTGTGCCAGGCACACACACTGGTGCTTGTCATGACAGGACAGCTTTTGCAAAGGCATTGCTGCATGCAGACCTGAATGGGGTGTTATTCATCCCTTTGAACTACGTTGTCTCTGTTGGCTGGGTTCCCATTACAGTCACTGGAGATCATCAGTGCAGCCATAAGGCATGGGGCAGATTATTCTAAAGTAGACACACACATTTAGGTCAGATGGATCGTGTCCAAGGGGCTATACACAGTACTGACCGGTTGTCTGTAAACATGGATGAAGCCCAGACATCTGCTTTAAAGGTAAATATTTATATTTTAGAAATCCTGATTCAAAAAGCAGCATCCCACCATTGGGTCCATATTGTTTGCCCCATAATAAGGAGGAGTAAGGTGACACGTGGCAGTCAGAGTGGTAGCCCAGGTCTGGGGAAGTTCACATAAACATCTAGGAGGAAGAACAAACTCACAGCTGTACAAAGGGACCAAGAGTATCATTTCAGTCCTGACCCCACCACAGACTCCATCTGCCAGCTCCTCTGCAACAGTCACTTCATTGTTCTACACTTTCGCATCTCACACGCCTGGAATGACATTCCGCTTGCAGGACTGTTCATTGACCTGCGTAGACAGCAAGCTCCTACTTGCATCTTATGGGCCTTATATTTTATTTCAAAACTCTAGTTGCCACTGTGATATGAGTAAATAATGGAGAAGCCACGGCAGCTAGTCAGGAGAGCTTTCAGTCCCAAGAGTGTTTGCCCTTTTAACTAACAATACTATGTTTTCATATTGGATTTTTTTTTTTGGTGTGTGTTATTGCTATTGCTGGTGAAAAAAAGTTATTTACTTCAACGTGTTTTCTCTTGTTTAAAAAGTAGAAGCTTAACCCTTGCCCCTTCATGAGTAAAAGTAACCCTACAGCGTACATAATAAATATTTCAAATGGATAATTGGAGGAGGAAGGAAAAATACCATGTCACAGAGGGATAGCAAGAATTTTATTTCAGGGGAGTGACAGCTTCTGTTGTCTCTGCCATCAAGTAACTCTGAACCCAGGAGGACTGCTGCATGTAAATGAAGTCAAATTAAATATAGGTGTCCACATCATGCACATCATCTTCATCAGAGTGGCAGATTGGTCCCATCAGCACAGAAGCCAAGTGGTGGATGCTGAGTGCTCCCTCCCATTAGAGATGGTCCTGTGAGGACAAGGTTAATGCTGGTTAATGGCACAATGGGGAGTAACTTGAATTGCACCTTCCCTCACTGTCTTAATTTTGGAGTGGATTTCCTCCCTTGGTACTGTCAGGCTAGTATGCTCCTCCAGTCATGGAATTTATTTTATCTGTGTTTCAAATCGCAAGAGAGGAATTGTATGCTGAATACGTGAAGAAGCTGTCACCATCCTACCAGGCAGCTACTCCACACCTGTCTTGAACTCAAACTCTGAGTCTGAGCACTGGTTGCAGAGAAGAGGTGTGATGCCAGCCTGGCAGGAGAGAGCATCCTTCCAGAGATGCTGTTTTCCACCTTTGCTTCTCAAGTAAAAGGCAGGAGTTTGGCTGTGGTTCCACTGTGCGCTCCTGGCTGTCAGGAGAGACACTTCAAGTTACTGTCCAAATATGGGGGTTTTTTGAGGGAAACTGAGGCATGAGTAAGTCTAATATTTTATTTGCCTTCTACTGGGAATTTGGCAGAGCAGGGAACTAGTCCTGGCTCTCCAAAGCCACACTAGCACTCTGGCCACAGACCACCCTCACTTACCACAAGGATCAGACTTGCAGTTACACTCCTCTCAGAGCTACACCAATACGTACCCTGCTGCAAAGAGCACCCCCAGATTTTCCACACACTCTGAAATCCTGTTGACTCCCCATCAGGGGCCATGACTTTCCATATTCCCTAAAGCTCAGTGAGCCAAACATAACAAAGTGCTTTGAGCAGCAGAAGGCCAGCGTAGCTTAGAAGTGATTCCTCCCTGTGCAGAGTGAAATACATGTTTGAATTACTTTTCTGATCTGGGAACTGTGTAAATCACTAGCAAGCTACACAGTGACAGTAACTGTATTGAAAAAATTGATTAACTTAAAAAAATTAGAACACACCCCTGAGGGGGATCTTCTCAAACGTTATTAATTCAAACATTTTTTGCCCTCTACTTGTATTGAAAAAGTCTAAATATAAACCCATTTTTGATACTTATGAATGGCTGAAATAAAAATTACTTTTACTAACAAGTGATTATGTAATATTAAAATGCCATTATCACATTTATCTGTTTACCAGCTGGAGTTCTAATTGAAATTTGCTCAGAACTCATAATAGCATTAGGTCATGTTATGCTTACAGCATTAAGCAATGATTACATCTGTGGCTTTTGTTTTTAATTAGCTTTTTTTCAGTTATGTGGGAGAGATAGAACCTTTCAAGATCGTAATTCACTTTTGATTACAATGGAAAGAGAATAAACTGAGTCATCCTACAGAAAAATGTGCGACTGTGTAATTTACATTCCTGACTCCGGGGCTGTTAGCTCTGACTGTATTTTGATTTCCTGTCACTCATCAGTTATGTTAATTGGGTTTTGATGGCAACGAGCTGCTGGCGTTTGCACATTCGGGATCTAAAATGATTTTTTACAAAAAAAGAGATGAGTGTGTATCACACCTTACTTTTTTGGTGGCAGGACAGAAGGATTGCTTTTAATGCAGAGGACTGAAAACCAGACCACTTTGTATCAACCGCGCGGCTGAACGTAGCTGGGGGGGACTTTTAAAGAGGGTCTGGAATGTAGAGGTAGCTCTAGTTCAGGAAGACATCGAGCCTATGCCCTCATCATTCATCCCAGCCTACAAACAGACATACGTGATTACTCACCTGCTTTAGGTGAAACATCTTGCTGAGTCTCGCCCTATGGAAAGGGCAAGCCACTGCAAGCGGCAAGCCCACAGGCAGCACATCCCATGCCCTCCTCCGTGGGTAACTGAGGCTTATTATTAATCAACTGACTCAAGCAGTTCCTGGACTAGAAGAAGTGCCCCCACCATGCTTTTTCATCAAACTCTTGCTTAGCTTGTTGTAAATACCCATGCTTGGAAGAAGAGATGAGTAACTTTGTGAGCCAAAACTGGGAATAATCAGCCTTAATCTCCAGAATGAGCAACTGCCGGCAGAGTCGAGCAACCCTGCTTGTCTTTCTGCTGCCACTTGGAGCCTGGGGACTATCCACAACCCAGCAAAGCTCCCACTCCCATGCATGCTCGCTGTGCCATGCCGAGCCGTGACACACCTGTGCTCCCAAGTAACACACAGGGACAAAAGAGAACCTGAGCATGGCCAGCCATGGGGATTTGGTGCCCTTGTTTGCTGGCCAAGTGCATATGAACATGAATTAGATGGAGTTGATGGACTGCAGTTATAGGCAAGAGCAAGTAATTTATTTCTCACTACACCTATGGAAGTGCGAGATACGCAGAGTGGCAACAGTAAGAAACCGAGACTGATAAGCTTACATGATAGTGATTGGTATCCCTGGAGGGGTTACAGGAATTGTGTAAATTGTAGAAAATAGGCTCAGAAGGGATGTTGAGATGTAACATAATCCATCCCCCTGCTGAGATGAATCAAGAGGAGAATTGCGCATAAGACACAGTGTCTGCAATTCTCTTGCTCTGCTCAGAGCCAGAGGAGCTCAGCAGTTTTCATGGGTCCAGTTGGAAAAATCACTTTTAGGATTTGAAACAGGAACTGTAGAAATAATTCAAGGTGGAGTATCAAGAATGATCTTAGCTCTAAAATACCTCTGTAGCATTCAGTCAGTCATTGTAAATGAATATAACCAGTTAATACCACTTAGAGGTGAAATATGTCAGCTGGGATTCAAAGTACCAGACCTGACTTCCCTCCCCTACACACCAGAAAATTTTCCTCCCGCTTGCTGTGCCTCACTGTGCCCACACAACTCTTTCTCTGTTGACCTGAGCTACTGCTCCAATGGCTCAGTCCGTTCTGATCTTTATTGCTTGTTTCTGGAAAGACGAGGCGATGTGTTTTCCCAATGCTAAGAGTATGTGGTAACCCTTACCCAGGGTATTTTCTGTGCCCTCTGTGAGCACAGGAACCTTGTCCGTATCTCTCACTGTTGCTGGTTAAATGCATCCTTTCCCTCCTTGGGGTAGCTGATCTGCAGGGGAATGGCTATGCCAGAGAGAAGGATTGAGGGGCTCTGGATAGGCTGTTAATTTGTGCCAGGATGTGATGCTCACCCCACTTGCAAGGGAGGCGAGGGGCCTTCCAACGCCAGTGATCCCATGCCATGCTCCTGTATGGTCTGCTTTCTGTGACTGCTCAGAGGTAATGGACACTGGCTTCAGGGTCCTGCTTGACCTCAACAACAGAGGACTTTATGCCTCCACTTGTACGAACTGGTAGCTCTTACAAAGCCATGTGAGGTCCAATGCAGGAGGTTAGTGACTTTGATTTTGCTTTTTTATTTTTTAAAACCAAACATTAAGTTCTTTGCTCTTTATATCAATTGCCCTGCAGGATCTGTGGTGAGCTCCAGGCAGCCTGCATGGGACAGATACCTGTGCTGGGGAAGTCTTTTCTTAATGATACCCAGCACCATCAGGAGGCCATACAAGGATGCAGACGTGGACAGCGGTCCCATGTTGCACAGCTGAGGAGATGCAGGCACCCTCACAGGCTCAGAAGACTTGAGATCAGACTTCCCACGAAACCACGTAGGCCTGAAGTGCCTGCAGAGGGGGTCCTGAGAACAGAAAGATCAAAAGTGATGCTGAGATGGGAAGAGTCTAATTGGGGATAAATGTGGCAGCAAGAGAAGGCAGTTTCTGCCACTGCTTGCAGCCACAGTATCCTTCACAAGATGGGCAGGTAGCAAACAGCCATGTTGTCACGGGAAACCTTTCCTGCTCTTGCTCTGGATTTTGTTCTTGTTCTTTACCACTGAGGAGGGTTCTTTCAGTGAAAAAAGAGGGAACAATAAGATCCGACAGTCATTATTTATCAAGCAGTCAGCTTACCTAAGGTGCAGGAGTCATTCTTACTGCCAGTTGACCTTTGGACAAGTAACACCAGGACTCAAGCCCACCCTTCCCACAATGCAAGGCAGTAAGTAATCCAGCAGCCCAAACACTGGCCATGCTTGGGATTTAGCAAAATTCCTCCTGGGACTGGAGCAACCTTTCACAGGCAAAATTTCACCAAAGTGAATGCATTGTCACAGAAAGTGCTGGCTCTTTTCCTAATGTCAGGCTAAAAAAGAGAAAATAGATTTAAAAAATCTAACCCAGGCTAAACATCAATGCAACACCGCTAAAGCAATGTAACGAAAATAAGTCTGGCCCAAAGACTCAGAGATTAAAGCGAGACTAGAATAGGCCTTTAATTACTTGCATTTTTACTCTTTAGCAGCCTCAATAGGACTAAAATAGTTCCCTCCCCCTCTTCCCACTGTGTCAGTAGGACAGAGGCATGCACGAAGATTCGCGCACTTCCTAATGTGCCTTCTTAGGCACAACAATACCTCCAAGCTCTCTCCTCACCCACAGCAGGCATTCAGCATGGATCAGACAGACCCCAGCCAAAACAAGAGGCACACAGGTGGATTTCTTTTTTTGTCTCTGTCCCTTTTCTCCCTTCCTTTTTTCGGACGAGATGCAGATGGCAGTCACTCCCTTTGCTGTGCGCCAGTGTCTAGACGAAAAAACTCCCCACAGCTTGTGCAATTTTCTGAGCTGCCTTCTGCTCACCTCCACCTCCTCATTTTCCTCTTTATCTGCTTTCCGTATTCTCCATGCTGCTATCGGTCCTGTGGAAATGAACACATCAAAGCCAAAAGTAGTCGTCTTTTCATGGCTCCTATCTCCTCCCTCCCCCCTCTCCCTTTAACATTAATATTAATAGCTACTGTACCTTTCTTCACTGTTGCTTTCTTCTTGATCCTCAAGGGAGTAAGTCTTTTCTCGGACTTTCTGCTACAGCGAATGCTGGTTTGAAGGAATGCTAGGGCATGCTGGGAAGCACAACACCGGTGATGCCTGTGATACAATATTGGGCCAAGCAGCAAAGATATTAAATGCTATTGTACTTATCGGAAGAGTCAAGCATGCTTTCCTCCCTGCCACATATGGCTGGATTCTTTTTTCCTTGTTGCTCTCCTAGCAAAAATAGCTTTTTAATCAGTTCAAAATCTCCAAGGAGAAGAAACAATAAGTAAAATAACCTTTTCCCTGTGCCCTCCTTGGTGCTTTTTCCACAGGGCCGCTGCCTGAGTAGCAAAGAAGCCAGTGCTGCTTCACGCTTCTTGTCAAACCGCACACACACAAATACAGGCTACAGGGGCACACATCGCCAGCACCCCCACCACTGCTATTATTTAAAGCACTGAGTTAACGAGCTGTCCTGCCCTTCAAGGTTTGCCTGCCTGTTGCTTGTCCCCGGGGCCATGAGCTGAACTCCTCACACGTGCGTCAGCCCAGCTCCTGCATTTGTATTCTGCGGTGCGGTCGCATGTCTGCAGCGCTAGGGAGAAATCCCCCAGGTTTGATTTCACTCACACACGTATGATGGAAATACGGCAGCGTGGCCAGCGTGACGTTTCTGCTCTGTGGGGGCTGCACGCCATCCACGCTGAAGGTTGCTGCTTAGGATCACAGCGGTGCCCAAAAGGCAGGAGGTGAATTTCTTGATGCCGTTGTCACAAGAAACAGGTACCACGGTAATGACAGAACTCACTGTAACCCTCAGCATGAGTTATTCCAAGTGTGATTTCTGCCTGGATGGATGTCAAGGTTATCACTTGCTCCCGTCTGGACACTGGGGACCCGCTCCCTTTGCAAGCAGGGTTCCTTCAGTGTGCAGGAGCAGGCTGTGCATCCAAGGAAGGAGGGACTGAGGCACAAAAATGAGACTCCTCTTACATGTCTCTTGCAAACGTGCTGCAGCTGGACACAGCAGCGTGTAATCCCCCTCCCCTCTCTCCCACACTCCCCAGAGCTGCTGCTGGTGTGAAATCAGTTGCTGCTGTAGCCAGGAGAAAGACCTCCATGAGCAGCAGTAGCTTTGCATCATCTTGGGAAAGGACAAAGGGAGATGAGGAGATGGAGTGGTGATGGATTTTTCATGGCCTGATCCCATCTTTTCCCTTCTCCTCTCCTTGTGAAGACTGATAGACACAGAGTAGTGGCACTTCAGTCTCAGTGTAGCCCAGGGAAATCTCCCCTACCCCAATCAAAATGCTGCAGGACTGCAGTGTGCTGTACTGGCAACATAGCCATGACCTGGGAAGAAAAATGATGGGGGAGAAGAATGATACCCCAAGTCATCGATGGGAGAGAAACACCACGGAGTTCTGCAGAAGCCCACTGCAACCAAAGGAGCTGCAGGTTGCAGAGACACAGGTCAAGCTCTTTTTACAGCCCTTTTTGAAGACTAGGAAGCCCCGCATAAGAATAGTCCTGTGTCCAGCAGTGCCAGCCTTAACCATTTCAGCTCCAGCCAGCAGCACCACAAGGCTCCAGCAGGAGAATGGGGGATAGCTTGCCACAAAAGTCAGGAGAGACATTAGTGCTAACAAATAAAGAGAGTCGGGGGGATCTATTTGCTTGTCACAATCATCAGTTTGGTGGTTTAAAGCATGTGCAACAGCTTCAGACTCTAATAGACATGCCTTGTGTTTGTAAACATAAATAAAGTTTCAGGCAGTGATTAGAGGATGCTTTTGAAATCTCTGCAGGGAACCTCACAGTAAAATTCAAATGAGGTCACATGCTTTGTTGCTTGTCTACGAGAGGCTCCCAAAGGTCTCCCTGCTCCCCCAGCTTATGAGCCTAATTAACCCCCTGCACCTTGTTGCCAGACGTGGAATTTTAAGTACTTATGGGGATGTGTGGCTTCCTTACCAGCATGTCAAACTCTTCATATCACACTCTAAGCCTTGCACTTTGTTCAGTGTGGCAGGGGGTGGTCAGCTATCCACACACTGAAAACCTCAACTGGAGGGATCAATTTACTGGAATTCTTTGGACCAAGGGGGATAAAATTTTCCCTGGAGGGTCTAACAGGTTTCTATAGCACTCTGGAGCAGGAGGCTTCAAGCCTGCATTGTCCTGAGATGTTTTAAACTACTTCACAGGAATTAACAATGCCCATTTCATACACACAATCCTGCTTTAACCAGCTCCCCTGAGCAACATGGATGGTGTGCGAGCTTTTCTGCATATTCAGCTGGCAAGGGACAGCCTGAGGTATCTATGCTGTTCCCACAACTCTTTACACATTCCTCATTAGAGAACCTGGACTGAAGCAACAAAAACAGTAACCAGGAAAAAAAAATCTAGGAGCAGCAAGCAAAGATCCAGAAATTGGACAAGGAGATTTGGCACAGGATTGTGGTTGCTGTCCCTGCTCTTGTCTTTCTATTGCAGCAATGAATCCCTGGCTATCCTGGGACTTGGTAATGAGGGAAGGGCACCTTTGCTTACCCTGGTGCTCCCTCTGTCACACCCTGGTGTTCAAGGGTTTCATGGAGCACAGAAGCCACAGAGCCAAACTTCCTCAGGTGGGGAGCAGCTCCAAACCTTTGAATCCCACGTCCTGAATGGGTGCTCTAACCCAGGTCAGCAGGCAAAATGGGGGCATCCACATTTTCGAGACTCTCCAAATATATGACCTAAACTTAAGAGAGGTTTCAAACTCTGAGGCCTAGGGCAGATAAGCCCAGCTGACAGTCTCAGACACTACTGTCCTGGTTTGCCTCTTGGTTGGCTTGGAGGACCCAGTGCTCTGCACAGTAGATGTCATAAATCACATGGTTAAGCATTTATTTTCCCCACCATTCATTACATGGGGGATTGAGGAGTTGCTCAGTAATTAACTGAATTTATGTTAATTTTACTGTACTGAATTTACAGTACTGTGAATTCCTAAAGCCATGAGCCAACTTGGAGGAGCTGCAGTCTCAGCATCATCCTAGGTCGCTGACATGTGTACCTGTGCATGGTATAGTTTTTCATTTCAAGGAGAATCCTTATGTACTGGAAATCCCCCTGATTGCTGTCAGAAACAGGCACACAAAAATCTTTCACTGAGTCGCATACTGCCTTGTAGAGTGGCCTTCATGACTCCCATTTTCATTGAAGTCCACCTTGTGTTCTGTTGTCCCATATGTGGAGAGAGCAGCAGATTTTTCTACGGCCAGTAATGCTGTTAAAAATTCAATCAAGTTTACTACCACGAATTTCAAAATGATCAGGAATAAGCGGAATTACAAGGCTATCTTTGAGTGAAAACCTTAACAAATGGCATCCCAGTTTCTTTTTAATAATTCAGGGACCATGGCACAAATTCTGATGGTACACAAACACTGCGGATTCCTTGAATGCTGCAGCAATTTGCTATGTATGTATTAAGAAAGCCCTTACCAACAGTTAGTGTTATTAAATGTTGACAACCAATAACAGCCACAAGTAACTATTCTAGTTGTTTTTAAACATTATCCAAGACTTCACTGTCCTATTACAGTCTGTTTATGTCAGTCAATTAACAATTTATTTCAAGTACCTCTTAGTCCTGTGACCTACCGAATAAAGCATTTGCTTTGACTGAGGAGTTTGCATCCAAAAATCTTACTTATGGGTGACTTTCCCTTTCTCTGATTCAGTTTCTGCAGATATAAAACAGGGATAATGATAATGAACTCCTTTAGTTATACCATTAGGGAATTACTAATAAGCTAATTATTATTTGGGAATAAAACTTTATGTGAGAAACCATTTATTAAAGCATCCCCACGGCTTATTCACACTCCATAAGCGATTTATGAATGGAGCCTTAGAGGGAAGGTCGATGAAAAGTACTCCAGTGTCAAAGCAGCAAAGATCCAAAGGTCATGGCCACATCTCCAGAAAACAGGTGTGTATCGAGGCATAGATATGTGCCAATTCTCAGTAGTTCTTCATCTTTATGTCACTCCTCAACCTCTCACCTGCTGTATCTGCTGAAGGAGGAGGAGATGAGAAGGATTCTTCCCTGTTCAGCTCCCTCAGCAAATGAGTGACAAACACTTCCCCTGCCACTGTTTCTGCAGCATTACACCCATCAGTAACAATGGAAAGGGTGAGGAGAAACTGTGCTTGAAACAAGGATACTGGGTGCAGATGCAGGGAACTCCCTCACAGGTCCTGGAGCACCTTTTAGACTGTGACAGAGGTGAACAGCCTACAAAAATCTCCTCGTCCACCTCATTAAGCTTCTGCACGGACAAACTGAAATGTTACTAATGTCTTCCTTTTTCTTTTCCCTTCTGCCTAGTAACCTCTTTCTCTCTAGGTTCTCCTAGTCACACATTCCCACTTCAGCTTCTGCAGATCACTTAGCCTGCCCAGCTGCAAAATTTGCTTGGACTGCAAAACTTTGAGATCTGACTGAGTGCCAAATATGGCTTTTTGGCTCCTGCCGTCTCTCAAATAAGGATTTTAGCCTCCATGTTCACTTCTAAAAATAGGAATTAATTGCTGGAAATTACAGCAAGGTTGCAGGCTAAAAGAAAATATTGCGAGCATTCTTCCACAGTTCAGCTTTTTGCACTGTCTAGAAAGAACTTCAAGGAGTGTCCAGCCATGTGCCGTGATGACCAATGACACATGGATATCAGAAATAAATAAAGGACAAGCAGAAAGAGAATCATTATTTGCATCGTGACAACAACAAAGCAAATGCTTGGTCCATGGCTAGGCAAGATGTCTAAACGTAAGCCTGATCTCAGCCAAATCTGTTGCTTAACTGCAACCTACCATTGCCCTAGAAGACACAACTGGGTGCATGGCAGGTGTCCCCAGTATCATTATAAGGACTTTCCAAAATTGTGAGTACAGGCTTGATAAAGACAGGGAGTTACTGGGAAACAAACCCTGCTGAACAATCCTTTCCTGTGCAAAAATGTAAAAATAATAATAATAATAATAATAATAATAATAATAATCCTACCTCTTCAAACCCTGAAGGCCCTTTTCCCTTGCATACAGTGATCTGTTCCTGTTCATTTAATGGCAGTCACGGTCAAGGGCTCCAGCTGACAAGAAATTGCATAGCTGCAGCAACGAACAGAGTGGTGATAACCACTACAGGATGCAATCTCTAGTGATACAGGCCAAATATGGTTGCTACACAAGGAACAAGCTCTTTTAGTCAGAAAACTGCTACATGAATACACAAAAGATGCTGGAGTGTAAGTTTCACCCATCTCTGTCTTACAGCCAAAGGTCAGGATCAAACTTCGTGTTACGAGTGGAACATGAGGTAGAAATCAAATTAAATCAATGTTCTTGTGTATTAAGTACTGAGTCAAGAACAATACTGTCTTAGCTGGAGTAGGATAGAAGCACACCAAGGGAAAAGAAACCTGAACCCCGTGAGGAGCAGCCTGCATTTGGGGAATTAACTCTTCACAAAGTCTTGATCTTGGCCTTTCCTCTTAGCCAAAAGCATTACCTCAAAATCTGTGCATTGAGACTTCACAAAGTGAACTCCATACTGTCAATCTGTAGGGATGATGAAGGTCTAGCATTGGTGGAAAGTGGCTCAGATGAAAACATGATTCATTTCAAAGTTAATACGTGTTGAATAAAAAGTGACACTCGGCTTCACCATAAAACACTGGCCTTTCAAAGCTCAGTAGTACGAGAAGCAGCAAAAAGGGTCTGGCTTTTCACAGAGGCCATGTGCCTCAATTTGTTCAAAGCTGAGCAGGCTGCTTAGTGGGAATGGCCCTTTGGAGAGGAGGCGGTGGAGCAGTGTGCAGCTAGGTTAGCTGCACAGCCACCTGATGGATAACTTTTTCCCAGCAAAGGAAGGAAAGGCTCTGATTCTCCTTTCATTTACACCAGTGTAACTAACGTGGATGCTGCAAGTCAGCAATGAGAATCCAGCTTAGTTGAGAGAAAGAGTTAGTCCAGAGAGAGAGAAAATTTGTCATCCTGAAACTCTGCTCTGCAGGTGCTTCCACTGTTACAAATGTCTTACACAAAGGCCCTAGCAGTATATGATTTAAATCCAATCAGGCCTAATGACTGCTGTAAGGAACACAGCCGCCTTCTTCCCTGGCTCACCGATGTGGTGAGCCCTTGTTTCTTTCTGTCAGGAGTCCCCGCAGCACTCATGGTAAATGACTGGGGAGGGTCGCCTCATGCAACCTCACAAGACAAATTATATGAAGAATTAAAAGTGAAAAAAGCAAGCAACTCGACCAGGACTTGGAAGAATAATAGCTGCACTGTGTGCTTTTCACTCACAGCTTAAGTTCTTATGACTGAATGGCTGTTGGAAATACTAAGGGTTTGATTTGGCAAACCTCTTACATGCAGAATCCCTGAGAGTCAGGACCCATCTGTCCCAACAGTGCTATTCTTACCAGCTCTTTTCACAGTATTTCTGCTTCCCTTTTACCATTGCAAGACTATAGACATGCCAACAGCATATGTGGGCAAGCCCTGGCTGGCATCTTTTCCCCCAAGACAGGTGCTTACATGACAAAAATCTAAATGAAAGTACAAACGCCCTAAAGCTGGAAATCTTACTCAGGTTCCCATCCAGGGCCCATTTCTCTTGAGAGAACTGGTTTTCTGTGCTTTGTAGGCTGGAAGCAGTTATGCAATGGCTTCTGCCTGAAGGTCTCCTCTCTTGGGGAAATTACTTCTGGATAGTTATGGCCTTAATGATGCGAGCCTTTTGCCATGCATAGTTTTGTTATGTTGTATTTAGAATCATAAAGTCATAGAATGTGTTCGGTTAGACGTGACCTTTAAAGGTCATCTAGTCCAACCCCCTGCAGTAAGCCAGGACACCTTTAACTAGATCAGGTTGCTCAGAGCTTCATCAAGCCTGACCTTAAATGTCTCCAGGGATGAGGCCTCCACCACCTCTCTGGACAACTTGTTCTAGTGTCACATCACCCTCACAGTGAAGACTATGAGATTAGACATCTTCCTAATGTCTAATATCAACCTACCTTGCACTAATTTAAAAGCATTGCCCTTCATCCTACTGCTATATGTCCTTGCAAACAGTGCACTTACACTGTGCTAACCATGGTAAAGCAGGGGAAGCTGGAGACTCTGTTCTCTGCTGCAATATGCATCATTAGTAATGCTGAACTCCCAAATCAGTTGTTAGGAAGCTAGGGCTTCCACAGCTCTGGGTGGTTACATCAGTGAGCCTTCAAGAATTGAAGGTATCATCTCTCTGGTAGGGGCCAGGCACAGGGGATGTAAAGCATAGCTCATTGGCTACGGTAACCCCAGGGGATACACCAGATCCCAGCCTTCTTAAATCTGCCTTGGTGACAACACATCCTTCTGTACAAAACCAAACAAATGTTGACATATCTTATCGCCAGACCTTGAAGAAATGCATGTCCAAAACCATTAGCAAAGCCTCCATCCTATCTCATTCCTCCTGCCTAATTTACTGTCCTCCACGGATATTCAGCTGCAGTAACTATGGAGGCTGAGCTGAAAACCCACCCAGAGCCCTGTCCTGTGCAGACAGGCAGCGCTGGCGGTGTGCAAGTCCTAGCCTGTTCCATACTGACCTACTGCTGTGATGAGACCTCACACTTCTGGCCCTTTTGGGTTCTGTAACTAAAGGACCTAATTTCACAAAAGGAGATAGGGGTGGTGCATGTGTGTGCATGTGTGTGTGTGCATGTGTGTGTGTGTATGTGTGCTGTGGTGCCAAGAAAAGATCTGAATAGCGATTCCCTAGAATCTTCCAAGCTGAGCAGACATCAGAGCTCTGTGTAGCTTTCTGAAAATTTGCCCATTGTCCTTCCAGTAGTCATTATCCTCATTCCTCAACACGTTTTTCTAGTGTTTGGGGAGAGGCAGAATATTCCAGACATCCAGTTCCCCTTACTGGGTTCAGCTCTACCATTCAGGTTCCAGTCTGTACGTGCTTGCACTCAGCTCTATGTCAGAATTGCCATCACCATTAGCAAACTTTGCCCCAGATGACAGCAAGGCTTTCCCCACTCATTTTTGTGTGCTTATAAAATATGCCCCGTACTTAAAACTAGATTACCCTAGCATTTCTTTTATTTAAAATCCAGATTTCATTTAAAGTCCAGATCTAAGGACTTCTATCTGTGCTGACAGCATACCCTGTGCTACTTTCAGAAGCACAGAAACTGTGCTAGTTTCAGGGGGACTCCTCTGTGCTAATGAATGTACCAGTGTCTAGCTGAAGGTTTTTAGTCTTCAGAAATTGCCTGCAGCAAGGTCCCCATGCTCTGTCCTTCCCATGATCCCCCTCTCTCTGAAGGAGAGAAGCTGTCCTCTACCCATGGGACCCTGCTGCAACTCCTCTGGTCAAGAACGCTTCTGCAAGAGAAGCTGGTCATGAAAGTCACCTTGTACATCCTCTTTGTCACTTGCCACCATATGCCTGAGAATCCTGTCTTGTACAAATTCCATGGTCCTTACGTAACTTTACGTTAAAGCCACAAAGGATTTTTTTTTAAACTGGTGACTAAGCATTCATCAGAAAATGAAATGATGTTGGGGGAAAGAGTGTAGGATCTACCCTTACTTTAAAATTCAATTAGCAGCACAACCATGATGAACAGCCCTGTGGTTATGTAGATTTAGTAAAGTCATTAAGATCTCAGATTACATGTGGTGCTATTTCCCCTTACTCTCCCTTTTGCTGCCCCCAGCAATCCTGCATGTTTTCAGCCTATCACAATACAAACAGAAACAAATCACCAGGGGTTAAACAGCCTAAATTGGATTACAGTCACACTGTTCAGAAAATAGAGTATAGCTGGTAATTGCATTCCATTGAATAAATATCTCTACATTAGTTTATATCACATTAGTATTCTGACAGTGATTGTTCTCATTGTAATTTGCCTGTCCAAGAATAAGTGTAACAGAGCTCAGAATCTAAACAACTGATGTGTTCTGAGTGCTGGCATTTGTTTTAAAGATTAAACAGCATCCTGGTTGGACATTAATAAAATCCTAGATCAAAAAAAAATCCCAGACCCTTCTTCTTTCAATCTTGCTGAAGAGTTATGAGCCAAGTAACTCAAGGCCCAGACTTGTTCCTGCTGAAGTCAGTAGGAATTCTACTAATCTCTCTTCCTTCAGGACCTTCAAAATTTCTTTTATTCATAACACATTAGCCTCCTAAATTTTCTGGTTCCAAAATATTTATGGATAGTCTGTGATGCCTATTTTTATGTCAAAGAATTCCAGTCTAAAATGGGACCAGCACAGTTAGGAGTAAATCTTACCCTTTATCACTACTCAGGTATTTTATCCCAGCTTCTAGATAACAGCCTGTCTTAGTTAGAAGTCTCCACACCTCCCTCGCCACCAGCCAGCTTTACTGCAAACACTGACTGCAGTCTCCAAGCAGTTCACTGAGATGATTGTCAACCACTTTGATTTTGTTCAGTGCCTGCTGTTCTTCACTTTCTCAGGGAAAGAGACAATGCCCTGGCAGGCAGATAAAAAAGGATATAAAACAACAAAGAGCAATTTAGCCAGGCACTTCTCACAGTTTCTGGGGTCATGGGAGACACATCTCAAGTTTCTCAGTTTCTTTGTTCCTACAGTTGACTTTGTGACCTCTGATGTTGCCCAGGGGAGTTTAAGGACCTCCATCTCAGCAGGCTGACTGGCTGGCAACCGAGAGCATCACCAGTGTTCACAGGTGTTGTAGTGTAACCTTGGTTGGACATCCAGGTGTTCACTAAGCCACTCTATCACTGCCCTCCTCAGCAGGTCAGGGAGGGGAGAAAAATCAGATGAAAAAAACATCCCCAAACTTGTGGATCAAGATAAAGGAAGTTGAATACACCAAAAGCAAAAGGTCACCTGCTAGAGTAAAGACAAAACCAAAGGGTCATTCTCTACTTCCCATCAGCTGGCACTGTCCGTGCTGTAGTACGTACAGTGGTTGCTCCAGAAGACAAATGTAAAAAACAAATGCCCCTCCACTTCCTCTCCCTGTCTCTTAGCTTCTTGTTGCTGAGCAGACACCATAGGGTATGAACTATCCCTGTCGTCAGTTGGGGTCATCTGTCCCTGTTGTGTTCCCTCCCAAGATGTTGTCCACCCCAAGCCTACTGCTGAGCGGGGAGAGATGTCAGAGACAGCCCTGATGTGTGCCAGCACTGCTCAGCAGGAGCCAAAATACCAGTGTGTTACCCACACCTTGCTGACTCCCAATACACACCCCAGCTCCGTGAGGGTGCTGGAATGGGGAAAATTAACTCCATCTCAGCCAGACACAATGCAATGGGCCAACAAGCTCTGTTGTGGAGCCAAGAAAGTAAGAGAAGGCAGGAGGAAACAGTGGCAGTCAGACAGGTGGAAATACCACTTTATTCCTTGCTGTCAGGTTCAAGAACAGCCACACTACCACATTGAACACATTTCTTAATGCAGCCCATAGTCCTCCCCTGAAAGAAATACCCGATGGATGGATATCTTACACTGGGCATTTGTACTAATTATTCCTTTCCCTTGGCATAGGTCCAGTAATTAAAAATGTCCCAGGAGAACTACACCATCCTTTTCTCTCAGCCACTGAGCAGCAGCACAAGCTATAAATGACGTGGAGATTCAGTAGCACTGTGCAACTGTCCCAAGTGCCTGTCTATCTCATCTGTCATGTCAGAATGTTCTAGGCATTGACATTTCCATGTTTCCAGGAGAATATCATAATCATGATGACTTCTTATGGCAGTACTTTTTATGGAAAAAGTTTTTGGGGAAAAATGTCACCTTTCTTGCATTAAAAAAAAAAGAACAGTAAAAAAAAAAGACTGTGAGGGCAAAGGAAGAGGGGACTGACATAAAAGAACAGAGGTGAGTATGACGATCGAGACTTAATTAGCTGCACTTGTATAAAGTTAAGAAACTGGTCATTGTTTACAATCCGAACATAATATTTGAATAAGGCTATCAATAATGGACAGCCGCTGGGAGGCAAAACCTACCATGGCTGGCATTTTCCAAAGAATTATGGGACCTTGGAGTCCAATTTCCACAGGCCTCCAGCCTGTAATCTTATTGATAAATCACTTCCATATGTAGGACTTGATACTAAACATTGAGAACAACCCACATTTTACTGCCAGCACCAAGTATATAAGAGAAAAAAAACACACTGCAAAATTGTTATGAAACTGGAAACTGGGAGCAGTACAGAGTTGCATGAAGATGAAATACAGCAAGGACCCCAAAACTTTACTTTTTTTCCTAGCAGCTGACAACATAGATGCCAAGGACAGAAAGTGGCTGTAGGCAGTGGTGACTGACAAACAGATATGAGACAGAGTGCCATGCAATTGCTTTCAGCAGTATCTTATTCTGTCATTGCTGGTGGAAAGACCTTGCAAAAATATTGCCATTTGTCGGCATCATGCACGATCTGAGAAAGTCAGAGGGGAGAGGGACAGACAGAGGCCACTACAGTAGGGTCCATCCAGGCACAGGGACCAAAGAAGCCCTTTTGCACTACAGAAACAGCCCATGGTCTTTGGAATCTGGTAGGCACAGAGAGGACTGGCCGAGAGGATTAAGGTTGGTACATTAATGGTGATGCTGCCTGAGGAATCAACATCACACCCTGGAACTTTTCAGAACACTAAGATCCATTATTTATTGCATATTTTTTTGGTAAATACATCTCGAGTTCAAGCTAGGGACTTGTATTTGAGGCTGCGAAAATGAGGATGGATCTGCTCTGCACAGTCATCGTTCTACCTTCTGCCAGGTTTCCAAAGAGATAAAGCAATCCTGCAACCTCTGTGAACACCTCTCTTCATTTAAGCAAAGGGCTGGATACCTCCTACTGAAGCAATTCCACCAGTCTCCTTCTGCTGAAACGTATCACGTCAGCCCAGTGATGGTGATAAAAGCTGGGGCCATGCTTCCCAGAATGGGGAATAATGCAGCACTAATTCATCCTGGTTTTTAAAGGGGAGAGCTAATAACTTCGGTCAGAAATTTACGAAAAATGAATTTAGGGCACTGACCCAAGACACAGCAATTTGGAAGCTGGAGGAGAGATAAACAGAACCCATTACATGGCAGCAGCATTTAACTATAGCGAGAATGCTGATATCTGACATCCGAGTCTTGGCTCGGTAGCTACAGATATCATAAAACCACCATGTGCAATTAGACACAATCTGTGATGTGTATTTCATAATAAGGCCAGAAGTACCACAGCACGGTTACTGACTTCATTCACAAACTACAAGGATGATCTTTCCAGGTCATAGTTAAGGTCATTGTCTACCAACAGCAAAAAAAAAAATCTTCTGATTCCTGACAGGTATTTGCAATCTTCCCGAGGCTGAGTTAATTAGTCAGATTTTATTTCGCTTATGACATTAACCTTGGGGAGAAAAAAAACAACACAGAAATAAAGTGGGAAAAAATTCCTGTTCCAGAAAAGCAAAACCCATAAATCTGATCATGCTGCATTTTTGCATTAGTATGCAAACATAAATCACATTCTAAATTTTTACTGGAACACAGTAGCTGGTTTTGCTATTTGCATTTAAAACAGCTTAAAACCCAAATACGTTACTGGTAAGTACTGCTTTCCTTTTTATTTTTTTTCCTTTGAGTTACAAATACAAAAACTTTAGATCTGACCCCTCCTTCCCCAAAGCCATCATTAAAGTCACATGCAAACCTGATCCTACTGGAAGCACAATTTACTTGAAGCACCTTCGCTCTACTTGGCTAAAGGAGCAATAATCCACATGCTGGTTTCTGCTTATAAGCCATTTCTAAGAAACAAATACCTTAATCTTAGCAACAACAGGGTTTGGTATTTCCAACCAAAAGCTTTTAACAGAGAAACCTTTTTGGAAAAAGTTAAAACCTAAGCAATCAACTTTTCAAAGCCTCTTTTGTGGAATGAATAAGGCTAGCTTAAAGAAAGCTAGAGGCCCCAGACATGCATGGCACTCAGTGAGTCATTTCAACAGCGAAAATGCCACCCGGTTGTCCTTCCTCACAAGTGCTGGTACAGCAGTACCAAGGAGACCACAGACTTTGTGAGCCAAGCTCTCACATCTTTGCATACAAGAGTAGTGCCTTCTCATAATCCTGTTTAGAATAGAGACAACCTCTGGTCATCAAGTATGCATTTATTTGGGATGTATAATGCATATATTTCATAAGACCTGATGCTGCAGTCATTTCAGTACTGTGTTGAGCCTGGGTTTCGGACTTCAGCCAGTCAGTATGTGAAAATTTCCAATGGGAAAAGGAATTCATTAAACCCTTGACTGGATGAAGAGCATCACTCTTCAAGCCTGTCAGTCCTATCATGAAACAGTGACAAGGTCCCCTGGGTACCATCACAAAGCGACTAAGAGGGTGCTATTCATCATGGATAGAATCCTACAAAGTATTTACTGCTGGGTGAGAAACAGGGAAGCAGTTTTGTGTTTTGTAATCCGTTCAGATGACCCGGTATGTCTGCAAGGATAACAAAATTGTTTCTGCCTTTGAAGTCCAGGAAAATCAGATTTTAAGCAAGGAGAACCTTGAGGGGTTTTACTGCTTCATGAAGTTTCAATTCGAGCAGGAGATTTTATCTAGTTCTTACTGAATCAGACTCCAGGACAGAGTTAAAAGAAGCTGTAAACGAGATTCGCTGGATCTAGTAGGCATTATTAATAAGCAGATCTACTGTGCCTGGTGAGAATCATAGCAACATAGTTTGGGCTGAAAGAGACCTGTAGTCATCTAATACAACCCTCTGAGCAAAGCAGGTCTACTTAGCTCAGGTTGCTCTAGAATTTATCCAGTCCAGTCTTTAACCCTTTCAAAGGTGGAGATTACACAGCATCCCTGTGCAACTTGTTCCATTATTTGACCACCCAGAATTTTCCAGATTCTAACTTGTGTCCATTGGCTTTGTCACTGTCCTCACCCTGGGGAGCCCAAAACTGAAGAAGCACTTCAGATTTTTCAGTCTTACAAGTGATGAACAGAGGGGAGAGATCACTTCGCTGGACCTGCTAGCTATGCTCTCCTTAATACAGTCAAGGATGCAGTTGGCCTTGGAAGGACATGCTTGAGATATTGCTATTATATGGCTTTAATTAATCTGCACCTAGAACTGGCAATATTTCGCTTCTATGCTTATAGAAGAAAGTGCAACTGAGACTCTTAAAGGCCACAAATTGTTCAGAGTTTCTCAAGGATGAAGAGTGAAGTGAACAGGAAAAAAAGAAGTGACATTTCACAAGACTTTGAATCTTGATGAGTTTCATAGGTATACAAAAGTGTTCTCTGTGACACAGTCATGGAGGGACTTCTTTAGAAAACAAAAAAATTAGACGAATTTCTAAATTTTCCTGTTGTAATCAAACTGCAGTTCATGAAATCTTGTCCTGAAGACACCACCTTCACATGGATTTTATCATTAGACCTCTGAACAAAGAAATGGCACAGACTGTAAGAATTCTTTTGACTGATCTTCTACCCTATACCAACAAAATAACACTGTCCTGCTTATGATTAGATACTCTTAGGATCAGTAGACTTGAAATGCTAAAAAAGGAGAATAACCAGTAGAATTAGACCATTGAATCAGTGCATTCCAGGAAGTTTGGGTTGGGCAAGTTGGCAGCGAGGTGGATTGAGAACTGGCTGAATGGCAAAGCCCAGAGAGTTATGATAAACCACACAGAATCTAGTTGGGGACCTGTAGCCAGTGGTGTGTCCCAGGGGTCAGTCCTGGGTCTGCTCTTATTTATCTCATCAGAGACATGGAAGAGGGGACAGAGTGTACCCTCAGCAAATTTGCTGAGGATACAAAACTGGGAAGAGTAGCCAACACACCAGAAGGCTGTGCTGGCATTCAGTGATATCTGGACAGGCTGGAGAGCTGTGAGAAGAGGAACCAAATGAAGTTCTGCAAGGGCAAGTGTAGGGTCCTGCACTGGTTATTCCTGTAGGGAATAACCTCATACAACAGTACAGGTTAGTGGTTGACCTGCTGGGAAGCAACTCTGTGGAGAAGGACATGTGAGTCCTGGTAGACAAGCTCTCCATGAGCCAGCAGCATGCCCTCGTGCCCAAAAAGGCCAGTGGTATCCTGGGGTATGTTAAGAAGACTGTGGCAAGGGAGGTTTTCTTTCCCCTCTACTCTGCCCTGGTGAGACCACATCTGGAGTGTTGTGTCCAGTACTGGGCTCCCCTGTTCAAGAAAGGGAGCTACTGGAGAGAGTCCAGTGGAGGGCTGCCAGGATGATGAGGGGACTGGGGCATCTCTTTTACAAGGACAGACTGAAAGAACTGTGTCTGTTTAGCCTGGAGAAGACAGAGAGGGGATCTTATCAATACTTACAAATATCTAAAGTCTGGATATCTAGAGGATGGGGCCAGACTTTTCATTGGTGCCCAGTGACAGGACAAGGGGCAATGGGTCCAAACTGGAGCATGGGAAGTTCCATCTCAATATGAGGAAAAACTTCCTTGCTTTGAGGGTCGCAGAGCACCAGAGCAATCTACCCAGAGAGTTTGTGGATTCTCCTTCTCTGGGGATACTCAAAAGCCGCCTGGACCGTGTCCTGTGCCATGTGCTCTAGATGATCCTGCTTTAGCCAGGAGGGTTGGACTAGATATCTCCGGAGGTCTCTTCCAACCCCTATCAGTCTGTGATCCTGTGATTTTGTGATGAGTGCAATGCACACAACTTCATTCATCTCCTCTTAAAATCAGCTGGAGATTTTTCTCCCAAATTAGCTATGAACTTGATTTACTTTATAACAACAAAGGAAGGACATGTCAGGTGAAAAATGGGAATCTGCATCTTTCTTAGAGGAGTGCCTTTATATTGCTCATTCTAATACAAAAGTTGCACTGCAAAATGGCTTTGCATTGAAATAACTTTGAATGTGAGGCAGTGGAGATTTAAGCTGATTGTTGCAGACACTACTACAGTAAGCGTGTTGGTCCCTTGGCATGGTGGCCTTGCTGCTTTCCAAAATAAAGCATTCATTTTTTCCCCTACAGATTATTTATCTTTACCCACAGCTTTGCTCATGCTGTTATCTCCTTCACATGTTACCATGAAACACCTAAATCAGTGCAAGAGAACACCATGCTGCACAGACAGAGCCAAGAAAAGGGATTTGGTGTGGAGTTGACAATTTAGCATATACAGGGACTGTCTGAAATTAAGCACTGCCCATAAGCATGAGCATCAAGTCCAGTCTACAGCTGGTATCACATGTGAGGATAGAAAGCATCAAACTGCTTTTTGAGTGTTGCTGAGTTGAGATGAGTTCAGAGCCCTACCCTGAGCCTCCCTCCTATGCAGAAGAGGAAGAACTGGAATGGCCAAGGGGCTTCCCTGCAGTGGCTGATGTGATGGCATCAGACTCCTGCCTAGCAGGCAGCCCAGGGAAGAAAAGAGGGGAGGGAGGGAAGGGGGAAAAAAGGGCAGGAGGGGGATGAAATAGCAATGAACAGCACATTGCTTACGCTGTTCTCCTTCCCCAGTTGGAAGCAACCCACATAAACAGTGAGAACATCTGTCTCCAGAAAGGCAAATGCAGGCAGCTGTCAGTTCTAACAGGTATTAAAGTCATTATTATGAGCACACACATCATTACCCAGAGAGCACTTTATAAAGCCAACCCATCAGTGCCATCCAGAAGGCCAGAAGCTTCCTTGACAGTAGATTCCACTAGGAATACAATTTTCATCTACCTAGTTCATAGGATTGAAGGAATAACCATCTGCTCCTTGCTCTCCTCCTTACAGGCACCAGCAGAAAGGGCTTAGTGGAAGACACGGATAAAACCAATACTCTCTGCAACAAGCAGCACAGTGGCATTTCCTCATACTCATGTGCCTTCGGCAAAGGGGCAGCAATTGTTTAACACAGCAGGCACCGTGCCTGCTGTTCGTCTACAAAGCTGAGAAGGTTGTTTCAAGGCGTGCATTTAGCCAAGGTAGAAAATGGTTCTTGGTTGCAGGTAGTAATGAACGAATCCAGGGGAGTGACTTCAGCATGCTTAGGCTTCACTGGTCCCCTGCAGCCTCTGAGGTCTCAGCAGCATCATTAGTGAGTTATGGGAGAGGGATGCTTGCAGCCAACTGAAAATCACCTCCATGGAAGGTGTTTGGTGTGCATGCTGCAGGTAGTTTGCTGCACATCGTTTCCAGAGGCGGGACTGTGCAAGGAGTCAAGGACCTCCCTGAGCACTGTGGACATCAGCAGGCTGATTCAAATTCAGACACTCCTACCACCTGGAAAAATGTAGCACCTACCTAGCGGTTTTCCTCTCTGTCTCCATGGGCCTTGTTAGCAGGCACTGCGAGCACTTCAGGACCTTAATAGGCTTATTTATCTTTGCAGCGCTTCAGTGCAACAGGTAAGAGCAGCTTCTATTCACAAACAGAGGCGAGAGGCCTGAAAGCATACATCCTCCCTTTTCATTTCTTGAGAAGCATGAATTCGTCGCTAACGCACCCTCAGTGCTCTCAAGGGTGTCATACTGCTCTTACCCAACTTTGCCAATGCCTCATTCGGCTGGAGAGGGAGCAAAAATGTGCCTCAGACTGATGCAATCTCCAGCTTGCAAGCTTCCCCAAGCCCTGCCTCAACGCTCATGCCCCAGAGCAGATCCTTCAGCTGCCTGTTCCTTCCTTGTCTTGCTCAGCAAATCCCTGTCCCATTAGGCGTGCTCATAACACAGACGGGGCAGATGCAGATCCACTCTGTACATCCATCTGTGCTGAGGGCTGTGGGCGGTAAGAAATGCGACACGAGGCTTGTGGGAGCCCCATGCAGAGGGCAAGCTCTGCCCAGTTGCCTTTCCACCCTACACTCTGTGAAGTGAGGGAGCCCGAGGCCTTCGCCAGTGCAGGTGTCTGCATACAAACCCCACAGCTGCTCACCCTACGGCATGGCAGCCTCAGCAATTGAGACCAGCAAGGGGATGAGCCCTGCTCTGCCAGATTTGGAACAGGTCCAGCCATAAACATCACCTTCACAGGTGGTTTGAGGCTTCGAATCTTTGTTGCTTTCCATTGGCTAGGGAAGAAAAATATCAACCTGTTTCCCAATCTAATGGATGTATGACAGGGTGGATTGTGTGATTTATGTGCCCAATGATTCTGTGATTATCCACCTGACTCCTGCTCCTCCACCCTGCCATGGACCTGCAGAGATGGTTGTGTGGAGTACCTGTGGTCAGTTCTTCTGGGACAATTCAGCAAGCATCCAAAGATGGGATAAAGACTGCAGACCCCACAGATCCCCAGCTGTGTTTCCATTTTGAGGATGGCCACATGTTCTGACATGATCAGCCTCATATTCTGCCACACCACCAGTCTCAAAGAAGGAGACGCTTTACTTGGTGGTTTCTGTTCTCCTCCCCATTTAAAGTGGAGGCATGAGCCCATAGTCATATAATCACAAACTGGTTTGGGTTGGAAGGGACCTCAAGGCTCATCTAGTTACCAACCCTCTGCCATAGGCAAGGACACCCTTCATTAGCCCAGGCTGCCCAAAGCCCCATCCAACCTGGCCTTGAACACTGCCAAGGAGGGGGCAGCCACAGCTTCTCTGGGAAACCTGTAGTTACATCATAGATTTGCTATTGTGACATGTTTACCTCATGTTACTTTTAATATTTAGATGTTTTATTAGCAACATGGCAATGGCCAAAAAGACCCCAAACAAACCCAAACAAGACCCCTTCCCTTTACTAATGGCTTCTTCTTAGCTACTGCAGACCAGGAGCAATTTATCTAAGTTTCTCCACTGAATACAGCCATCCCCCCGTTTCCTGGCTGCATATGATAAGACACACTGTGCTATCAAGGCAGCCAGCAGTCCAGTGCTAAAAGACACATTAAAGGAGGAGCTTTTGGGGGAGTAGCTCAGCATGAGAGAGAGAAGAGAGATGCAAAGGACTACTAGTTCTCACGCTGGAAAGATGAATGTGCTCTATGTCCTTCCTTGTTAAGTTTTGTTTGAAATATAGTTGCCATTTTCTGGGGGGGAACTAACTAAATAAAAAAAGACTGCATTTTAATTAAGCTTTGCCTCCTGCTCAAGTCAGTTTGATAGCAATTCCTAAGAACCCAGGCCTCTACTGACATACGAATTGCTTCATTTTCATTTGCTGGAATGCACCAATTAAAATGTCACAGAGGAAGAGCTGCTTCTGAGATACAGCTTGGGTTCCTCAGTCAAAAACTCTGAGGCTTTGGCAATCTCAGCAATTTATTTTGCTACGGATCACATTCAGTCACAGATTACAATGTTGAAAGTAGTTAACAGAGCCATAAGCTTCCAGCGACTTTTAGAAAAAAACAAAGCTTGCTGATGTGATAAACACGGCAGAATTTCCCCTCTCTGTTCCAAGATGCAGGTCTCACTCTGATCTGCAGCTCCCCTCACTTTCAGGTCATGAATATATGGTGGGCCATGCTACACTATATGGATTACCAAAGATCATATGTTCAGAAGTACCTCTTGTTGACATTGTGAAAGGCTTACCGGGTAAATGCAGTTAAAACCTTCCTGACACCAGAGGCTCATTGTGTCCTTCATGTTATATCAAATACCATGAATCTCCAGTTTTAGAAGTCTCAAAACTCTCATGGTATTTGTCAACATTTTGAGGTGTATAAATCTTCTGATTATCCAAGTTCCAAATATTTCTCCTGGAGACACAAGCAGAGCCAGCGAGTAGTGACAGCTCCACACCTATTTCACACAGATCATAGAATCATAGAATAACAAAATGCTCTGGGTTGGAAGGGACCTCAGAGATCATCTAGTTCCAATCCCTGCTGAAGTAAGCAGGGACACCCTTCAATAGACCAGGTTGCCCAAAGCCTCATCCAACCTGGCCTTAAATACTTTCAGGGATGGGGCTTCCAAAACCTCTCTGGGCAGCCTGTTCCAGTGTCTCACCACTCTCATAGTAAAGAAATTCTTCCTAACATCTAATCCAAACCTACAGTCTTCCAGCCTGGACCCATTCCCTCTTGTCCTATCACTACACTCCCTGATAAACAGTCCCTCTCCAGCTTTCCTGTAGGACCCCTTTAAGTATTGCCCTAACACAAACTAGTCACAAACTAGTGGTTCCCCTTCTTAGGTCACTTGATGAGGTATCAACAGCGGTATCCATATGGCTCCAACACAATGGAAACCAAGAGAAGGTGATACCTAATAGCTTCTGGGCTACACCAGTCATGCAGGATATGTGAGACCCAGAGACCAAACGTCCTCCTGAGAAAACAGGAACAAATTCTTCCATGAGCACATCCTGAAAGCAAAACTTCAGATCTTTTTGGTGTGTCTGCCTGAATAACTCCTGATTAAGATACTGCATGATTGTGAGACATCTGAATATTCATTAGAGAGGACCTCAAAGCACTCTCATCTCCTTTCTGCATCTGATCTGAGAGCCATTGTCATTCTTTCTTTTTTCTTACCCCACTGACTGAATGGGTATTTAATGAGCCCACACAAAGCTGAACAGCTTCAGTGGGACAGAGAGAGCATGACTTGCTCAAAAACAGCCTACAGTCTGGTGGCTCTCAGTACTCTCCTGGGAGACAGCGGTTCAAGCTCCTTCAATGAGATGAGAGACTTCAACCTTGGTCTTTCATACCGCAAGGAAGCAATCTGAAATATTAATGCTTCTTGTTAACTGATGTGGCACCATTTCCTCCTGTGTGTGAGAAATGGCCAACCTCATTAAAGCACTTAACCTTGAGAGCATTAGCCTGTGTAACATGAGTGAAAGGAAGTGCCACCTTCTAACAGCTACCAGGATGCTGACTCTATGTCCTATTCCCCTCGACCTACCTCAGGCATGCTGGCTTTGATGAATCAGGTGGCAATCCTGACTTATAAGTACTTTGCCAGACTCAGGGATGCAGCTTTCACTGGAGGACAAAGAGGCAACAAATGAAATGTTAAAACTCTGAATCCAAATTTCTTTAGTGGACTTAGCTATGGCTGCCATGGAAGGACACCATCCATCAAGGAGCTTTCAGGCCACAAATCTTCCTCAGTTAAGATCATGATTGATTTCTACAGAACTATAACGAAGAACTTCCATGGACTTCACTAGGAAGTGGTTTATTCCACCACGGTGTTTAAGTGCTTTAGTCTGTTAGGTCCACATTGCAGTTGAGTGCTTACATGCCAAGTGGAGC